>OZ014530.1:165461307-166856735 GCA_963966105.1 Volucella zonaria
TGAGACGAATCTCGTCAATGCGACTAACATCTTGAACGATTATTACACAATATACATAGAAAATTAAACTAAACAGGGAATAAATACAAGCCACCTTTTCTATTCGAAAAAGAATAACTTGCTATCTTCCCTCAAATCACTTTTGTATGAATAAATGATATTTTGATTATTTTGGTGCCATATGTCAAGTACATAGGGGAAGCTAGTATTTAACCATCATAACACCCATACACTGGACAAAGCTAACATTGGTACTAGATTACTAGAATTTATCATTTTATTAATAAAAAGTCCTTATTATCTCCAGAAAACCAAGTAATCATATAGGTATGTACAAAGTAGTGTCTCAAGCAATTCTGCTTTATGGTTATCAGGTAAAATAAATTGCAAAATACTTTATTTAACCTTCCGTGACATCACTCTACGCAAGATCTGCACAAAAGAACAAAAGTTGGATTAGCATTAGCTGAGTGCAATGCTAATTGGCAAAGAGATGCACCAATGTTGTTAATTCCCTCGTTAACAATTTATTCTCCTAGTCATGTTTGGTGCAATAAACTTAGGATTCGTTATTTAAATATTTGTTAATTTTTAATTCATTTAATTAATACATTTGTTGTTACTTACTTATTTCTTTGCTAATTCATTTATTTATTTATTTATTTATTTATGTATTTATACAATTATTTATTAGTTTACATATTATATGTTTATATTTATTTATTTATTTGGTTCCTACTTATTTATTTATGTATTTATATTTTTGAAATTATTTATTTATTTAATTATTTGTTTATTTCTTATTTATTCATATTTATTTATCTATTTATTAACTAACTAATTTATTTATTTATTTATTAATTTAATTTTTTTGTTCATAATTAAAATGACTGTTATTATAATCATTATTATTATTACCATTATTTAGATATTTTTTTGTTTTTTTTTTATACTGAGATTTCAGTATAAATTTTTTCTCAAAATGTCAAATTCAAATTCAGCTCATCTATTTTGTAGAACTATAAATTACCAATTTCGGAAGAAAGATATGCAATAAGGTCACAAATCTCTGTGTAAGGTAATGTGCGGTAACTCAGGCCAAGTTAATTTTTTTTTTTTACAGGGAAAATAATAAAACTTACACCAAATTTTCGACACCATTATTCAAATTGTTGATACATACTACTTAAAAATACATTGCCATCACAAATGAAATTATAATTTATGATTAAATTACATATTTGCTAAGATGACCTTTCTGATTATATTATTTGCAAATGTAATTTTTAAACGTGCGCTGCTCGGTTGAGTGGTTGCTGTACCCACAAACTCTACGTTGTATACAACTATCTACAGATTACATGTTGCCTTTGGAGTTAGTTGAAGGTTGTTGCTGCCTCTCACTGTTGTTCCGCATCTGTCTTTCCAATTCCACTCTGTATTTTCCAGACCAACCAGTTACGTCGAATTTCGCCGTCACTTATTACTTTCTCACGCATTCCACGGTCTGAACTATTTCAAGCAATCTTTCCAGTGAATTGAATCCGTTGAACCCTTCAAAAATAATTTATCTTTTTTACATTTTTCCATAACCCTGCAACAAATTTATTTCGAAGCACCAGGTCCAAATTACTTCCGAAATAGCATTTTGTAGCCAAGTTTTTAAGCTTCTGCATCGGCTCTTCTTCTTTCTTGTGCGATGAATAAAAGTTGTGTCGTTCAGCAAATCTCGAAGAAGCTGGCTTGAAATGAGCCTCCACTTAAGAGTATCGCCGTGAAGCGATATCAAAAGTAGTGGCCTTTTTTTGTTCACTTTTATTAATTTTGTTTCCAATCAAAATTTGTTTGATCTTACACTTAAAGATACTCCACTCATTTATTTCGTCAGCAACTCGTCAATTAACTACGTTTTTATGGTGCTGCCACTACTACACAGTGTGTTGAAGTTATTTCTTTTTTTTTTTTTACTTTCATATTAATAGTCTGAGTATGCTGTTCAGATGTTGAGTCTTCGAAAACTTCACTTTCGCTTTTCGAACTTTAGTTGTTTTTACGTGGCATTAATTGGCTGAACTTATTATATGCTCTGAAGCCGTAGGCCGGAAACACGTGGTTTTATATACCAGCTTTCAGTTTTTGCTTATTTTTATTTTTTTGTATTTTCGCACTTTTTATTATTTTTCATAACTACGAGTATGTACGAGTATTTTAAATGCCTTGTCGCCAATTGTAGGGTATCATGTGCGTACAATAAAATACGGTTTTCACATGTCGTGACACATTTTGTTGAATTTTGTTTAAGAATACAGCGAGATGGTCCGAACAAGGCACCCTCACAGTTTAATTATCATGATGTATGGCATTCGGTGTTGTTCTTACTAAGCGCAAGTATATGTATGCATAAGTAGATATGTAACCTATTCACTAATACATCGCGTATTTTATATAAAATTACTTAACATTATTGTACAGAAACTTAGAAGGTAATTGTGCAGTAACCTTAAATTGGTCTATACTACAATAGTTTCACATAAACCTTGACTCGTACATTTCCATAACGAGGAAATTTAATTCTCCCAAGAGAAAAACTCAAACTCACCGCTGGTGGTGGCGACAGACACATTGTTGTTGTTGTTACTAAGAGTCACAGGATCTAATACGCTTGATGCGCTCTTCCAAGCTTTTGATTTTGAGTTTGCAAAGTTGTTGTTTTTCATTTTTATACCGTGTGCACCCTTTCGTGTTGGCTAGGGCGCCGTTCATTGACAGGAACGAAACATTTGCGGAGTTATTATTTTCGTTGTGCAAGTAATATTCTTAGTCGAAAGGTTATAGCTTTTAGTTATAATTTTTTGTCTCATTTCTAAGCAGTTGTTTCGGCTCACGCATACCATAACTGTGGACTTATGGTTCTCATTGCAATTTGCACATTTTTGTTCAGTGCCATTATTGCAATCAATAGTTTGCAATACGCAGATAGAACAGTAAGTTTTTGTGTGGCAATTTTTTTGTCATGACCAAACATCTGTTTTTATTCCGTCAGTAAAAGCTCCGATTCACTTGAGTGTGCAAAATCGAAGGAACACTTTTAACTGTAACACTTTTAAACGAACTTTATAGAAAGTATCATAATTTAATTTCCTTGCACTTTAGAATAAGAGTTAAGCCGTCGGTCTCCGATTCTGACACATTGTCGGAAATGGAAACCGATGGCGAAGCAAATAGAGGTTCTACACGATCAGAGATTGAAGATGAGCTCTTGGGCACATCTTCAGAATCGGAGGACCTCAACAACACCGTGGTGGAGGCGACTCTGGAAGACTGTAGCAATGATACGGTTTCTCCAGATTAATCTCCACCACTCAAAAAAGGCTTCGGCCACACTCATTCTGCGTCTTTCCAAAAGCGCAGAAGACATTATTCTAATCCAGGAACCATGGATTGCAGAAGGCGTGGTTCGTGGACTTAGGACACCCTCATACGTTCCGCTCTATACAAGAGACAAAGGTAAGATTAGAACTTGTATATTAGTGAAACGTAGCCTTAATGTATTTCTACTTCCCAACCTCAGTGACCCCGACCTAACCGTTGCCAGATTAGAAACTGCCAAAGGCTCATACTGGCTGGCATCGGCTTACCTTGGCCACGACCAAGTGGGCCCTCTCCCTGGTGATAACCTAGAAAGGGTGGTACTGGAAGCGGGAAGGCAAAAAACTGGCCTCATAATCGGATGCGACGCCAACGCACATCATACGGTATGGGGCAGTACCGACATCAATGATAGAGGTGAGTCACTTTTAGACTATATTTTAAGTACTAACCTCTTAATTTGCAATATTGGCAATGAGCCCACTTTCATAACAAAAAACCGACAAGAAGTTTTAGATATTACTCTTGTCTCCGACAGCATCACCCAAAGGCTAACAAACTGGATGGTATCGTCTGAACACTCCTTTTCGGACCATAGGTACATCCAATTCAGTCTGAGTGATGCTCCCCCTCGCCAACCAACTTTCCGGAACTACCGGAAAACTGATTGGACAAAATATAGAGGAATCCTATCGGAAACGATATCCTCCAAACTATCAAGTCCCCCGCGTGACACCAATGAGCTCGACATGAAAGTCAGGGAATTTACTCTGACTCTCAATAAGGCTATGGCCGCTTCCTGCCCTCTTATTCAACCAAGAGGCAAGAAAAAGCCACACTGGTGGACATCGGCACTAGGACTGCTCAGAAACACATGCAGAAAACTTTTCAACGCAGCAAAAAGCACAAGAAAAGTGACCGACTGGGACTCATATAAAGAATCCCTCAAATTATACAAAAAAGAACTGAGGAAGGCAAAGCGACAATCCTGGAGGTCATTCTGTGACAAAATTACAGAAACCTCTGAGGCTTCGCGGCTAAGAAAAATCCTCTCCACAAATCCTATGATGCCCAGCTGTTTGAAAAAAACCGATGGCTCTTGGACAACCTCAAGTGATGAATCACTCAACCTGCTTCTGGACACCCACTTTCCAGGTAGCTCCCAACTCGCGGCCAGTAGCAGCCCAAACAAGCCTACTGCAACCGTGACCAAAATTCATAGTCTGATTACGAGAGACAAACTGCTCTGGGCGCTACATAGCTTCAAACCATACAAGTCTGCTGGTCCGGACGGTATTATACCTGCCGAGCTACAGAGATCCTCAGATATTATTCTACCAGTGTTGGAAAATATTATGAGGAGCTGTGTAGAACTTATCCACATTCCACTGTTATGGAGAGAAGTCAATGTAGTATTCATTCCCAAAGCTGGAAAATGTTCTCATGTGGTCCCAAAGGACCTCAGACCCATAAGTCTATCGTCATTCCTTCTGAAAACTTTAGAACGACTGATTGATATCCATATTCGAGCTAAAGTTGATCCAAGACTTCTGTCTACGGCTCAACATGCCTACTGTAAAGGAAAGTCGGTGGAAACGGCTTTGCACTCTCTGACTAGCCACATCGAACGATCCCTACAATATAAGGAGTACACAATGGTTGCTTTCCTGGACATAGAGGGCGCCTTTAACAACGTCAACACATCCGCAATCACGACTGCGTTGTCAACTCTGCAGGTAGACGACTCACTTGGGGAGCTGATTAATCTAATGCTAACAAGCAGGATAATCAACTCCAAACTGGGTGAGACTTCTGCTAAAAGATATGTCAGTAGGGGTACGCCGCAAGGCGGTGTCCTCTCCCCCCTTCTTTGGAACTTAGTGGTTAACGAACTACTGATATACCTGGAAGAGGGTGGTAGCAGAGTGATTGCCTATGCGGATGACGTTGCCATAGCCGTCTCAGGAAAACATTTAAATACCATTAAAGAACTCCTCCAAGTAAATCTTAACAGATTAACCTGCTGGGCAGATCGCTGTGGATTGGGAATAAACCCCCATAAAACTGATCTTGTCCTCTTTTCTAGGAAATATAAAATTCCAATCATAGACCCTCCTTCAATAAACGGTACCAGTTTAGCTTTCTCCGATACAGCAAAATATCTGGGTCTCATTTTTGACAGGAAACTAAACTGGAAACCTAACATTCAAGAAAGAGTCAATAAAGCTACAATAGCTTTATTCTCCTGCAAGAAAGCCATTGGGAACAAATGGGGCCTTCAACCTCGCATAACCCACTGGCTATACATCTCGGTCATAAGACCGATACTCACTTACGGGGTGGTTGTCTGGTGGACGGCCTTGGAAAATGCAGTCAACTGCATTAAATTAAGCAGAGTCCAAAGAACAGCATGTCTATGCACAAGCGGAGCCTTGCGGTCTACCCCCTCTGCGGCATTAGATATTCTGCTTCACTTGACACCCCTCGACATTTTTAGCAAGCAAGTAGCTGCGACTGCAGCTATTCGCCTTAAAGCGACTAAACAGTGGACAAATAATTCATTTGGCCACGCCAACATTCTTAATACATTAGGAATCCTCACAGAGAACACCGATTACACCATACCTGAACTTTGGTTTGACAAAAACTTCCATGTAAGCTTCCCCTCTAGATCATTCTGGGAGGAGGATGCTTTCATGGAGGACAAGTCAATCCATCTCTACACAGATGGATCTAAAACCGACAGCGGAGTTGGCGGCGGTGTTTTCTCAGATAAGCTTAACCTAAGCCTCTCTTTCCGCCTTCCAAATCACTGTAGCGTGTTCCAGGCGGAAATTTTGGCGATTAAAGAAGCTCTGTCCTGGCTGAAGAAAAACGTGATATCTGCAAAGGATATCCGCATATTTTCGGATAGTCAGGCCGCCATCAAGTCCCTGGACTCGGTCTCATTGTGTTCTAAAACTGCCCTTGAATGCCGATCATCTCTCATGGAGATGGCAGAGCAGTTCAACATTCACCTCTGTTGGGTGCCGGGCCACAGAGACATTCCAGGGAACTGCAGAGCCGATGAACTCGCCAAAATTGGAACCACTCTACCTATCCTACCAGACAAAGGTAGTATAGGTATACCAATCGCTACGTGCAAACTAACACTAAAGCTAGATGCCAATAAAAGAACGGACCTTAGGTGGACTGCTGGACAAACATGTCTAGCGACAAAACAGATCTGGCCAAAGCTGGATCTGAGTCGATCTAAGTGTCTGATCCTCTTAGAAAGGAAACATCTCAGCGCCATAATAGGTGTCATTACCGGACACTGCCTCATAGGCAAGCACGCAAGAAGGCTTGGCGCTTTTACTAACGATTTTTGTAGAAGCTGCATGGACGAGGAAGAGGAGGAGACAATCCCCCACCTTCTCTGCACATGCCCAGCTCTCTCTCAGAGAAGGAAGCTTCACCTAGGAGCTTTCTTCTACAACGACCTAAACGATCTAGAAAAAATAGACGTTAACAGTCTCCTACGCTTTATTAAAAGCTCAAACTGGTTCCAGTAGTAAGAAGATCATAGATCCACGTGGCATCACAATGGGCCAATAGGCCTAAGTGGGTTGGTATTTCCAACAGCCACTCTTACCTAACCTAACCTAACCTAGAATAAGAGTTATAAGTTCGTTTTTTTAATACATTTGTGCCTTATTCACAGACTTTCTTTTACTTATGACACAATTACATATATGTACATATAATTCGATAGTATACCATATTATTTTAATGCCATAAACATATATAATTCTGGGCTGCTTCGATATTCTGGATATACTGCACAGATTCGCTGCGGAAAATAACTTGACACAGTTTGTCAAGTTGGTTGTCATAGCGCCAGCACCCTGGACTTATTTTTCACTTCTCACTCTGATAACTACAAGGTCGATGTGGTATCTCCTCTAGGCTCGTCGGACCACTGTGTCATATTAGATAATTTCTCGTATACCGAGCATACAGTTAGAGAGCAGATTCCTAAAAGAACCGTATGGCAATAAGAGAGCACCAATTGGAGCAGACTGAACACTTTCTTTAGGAATTTTAACCGTTCGTTATGTTTCATCGATAACGGCGTGGATGACGCTGCTGATATGATCACAGACACTATTCTCTTTGGAATGAGATCCTTTATCCCTCATTGGGTGAAGAGTGTTGTTGGCAACCCCGTTATTCGTTTCAATTACGTATACTATACGTTACATACATACATTACATATAATTAGCTAAGTCATTCATATACCTAACTATTAACAATAAATGAATTATGTGCACTAATATTAATATACATTAAAACTAAACATATGTTTTGCATTCACATTGGCCTGCCGTATCCCAACAAAAACAACAAGTATCAAACCAAAAGAAAGACGTGGTACGACTCAAGCTGTGAAGAGGCTGCCGGGGTTAGAGAAATGTTTTTTTTGATCATATATGACCGAACCTACAGATTAAAACCAAATAAAGTTCAAACGAGCCAGGAATGACAGCAACGTCATTGAAATTTCAATACTCTGACTCATCCTCGATCCCAAAGCCGATCTACAATGATATTCCAGCAATCAACTCTTTGGCCAAGGCCAATCTGCTTGCTGCACACTTTGCGTCCAGTTAAAAACTTCCACACTGTGCTTTGACACTTGAGTGCCATGAATCTTCAGTGGGTCGAATTCAGATGGTAAATCTCCCCTGCTTCGGAAGAAGTGTCCTTCCACTCTTTAAGACTCACTCAGATTGAAAACAGCGTTTTTCCTGCCCGTTGCTAAAAAAGGCGAACGTACTTCTCTTTCCCCGTTACTGACCCATTGCACTTAGGTACCTTCTTTCCAAGGTCATGCAAACGCTGATGGTTGACCAGCTCATGAAATATCTCGAAACACGAAAACTTCTCAATGACCGGCAGTACAGTTTTCGTAGCAACAGGTGCACTGGTTATTTGATGGCGTGCCTCACCAAAAAGTGGAACCAAATCATTCTGGCAAAAGCAAGATACGAGTAGTTGCACTTGATATTTGACATTTGACAGAGTTTGCCATCAGGCTCTTTTGTCAAAAATGCGTGTACTTGGGATCGACAACTTCCTTTTTCAATGGAGTATTGTAGAAATTACATTTCGGAATGTTCAATTCAAGTTGTCTTGGATTGTTTCAAGTCCGCCCACGAGCCCACTTTCGGGCGCACTCTGGATCATGATTCGATGCTTAGCCGAACAACTTGCTTTTGGAATGCCCTGTCCAGATCGCTACTTCCTAGTCATTGCAACATCGTACATCGATACATTTCTTTCTCTCCCCAATTTTCCTTCGATCGCGCTGTATGCAATCATTTTAAGGGGACTTGAGCGCGCGCTAATTAAAAAAAAAATTATGATGATTAATTTGACTTTCATTATGCCGTACTCATATTCACACGATTTGCATATGTTTTATATGGTTTGGCAACACATGGCTGTCCATACTGTCACATCCATTTTCGTTTTCACTATCCGTCAAACATTGCAAATCCAATGATTTGGATCCTTTTTGTTTAAACGTATTTTAAAAATATATCTTGGTTTTTTATCAGGATATGATGCCCTCAGAATTCGAAGATCTGGCGCGTTAGCGATTTTTTTTGCAAAAAACAAGGTGAACAACGAAAATATCTATCATAGGTCAGACAAAGATCGGTGCGTATAGCATAAAGTTTGCAACTAAACTGTTTTATTCACAGGTATTTTTTTTGTTCATCCAATGCTAAAAATTGTGTTATTGAAATCCGATTCTGTATCGACTAAAATGTTCAGTGTTTTCATACGTAAGCCTTTCTTCTTTATCAATATTCACAAATGGATCTGGCTATCTCCTGATCAAAAATTAGTCAGAAAAATGAAAAAGGCGATCGACGCAAGAGTCAGTTTGAATATTTTGGAAGTCCTACGCTACCAGCATAAAGTGTAGAAAACCAGTTGCACCATGTCAATAAGACTCCGCATCTGATGTATTAGATGTTAGGATGTTAGGACACCACCCCAACCAAACCCTCGGTTTGTTGTAGAATGTCGGTAGGAATATATAGCGAATCAGGAAACAAAGAAAGCGGCAGTACAAAGAGGGACCAGAACTGCTTGCGAACTATATGAGCAAAAAAAAAAAAAAACGGGAAGAGTACCATTATGCTCATCGATTTCGAGACGGTATTAATAGAGAACTATATAGAACCCTGTCCAGTTTTTGGTATCCCTGACAAACTCGTGCCCTTGTGCAGGGTGCCAATGGAGAAAACTAGCTGCCCTATAAATGTCGGTAATGACACCACCTTGATATTCCTTCAAAATATGAATCTGACCCGAATTGGAGTTATAAAGTAGGAACATTCCCCTCCTTTTCCTAAGCGATACGTTCCACATCTCCTTTCCTTTCCTCCTCCAATAATTCTAAATTTAATAATCCATCGCACAAACGGATATCTTTTGTTCTCCCATCCAAACCCTGTCCGAAGAAAACTGGTTCTACTAACTCGGCTTCTAATAAGTCCACCTACCCTACTTTCGTTTACTTGGACACCCTCAATACGCACTGATGATTCACACTACATCGCCAACAATGCAAGTTCGGAGAAAGAAATCCTTTTTATTGACTGTCTCGTGGACTCCGAACTTTTTCAGTTAAGTGGCATAACAAACTATCTCGGTAGACAACTCGATCTTATGTTCTCCACTGACGTAGATAACAGCATAGCCTCAACCAGCAAGCACCTCCTTTCCACTCTAGATCCTCACCATCCGCCTCTTTCTATGACGTTTTCGTACAACGTTTCAAAACCTTTTTGCTTTGAACACATCTACAGCTTTAATTTTCGAAGAGACAACTTCTCTAAATTAAATAATCTTCTTTCTAAAGCAAATTTCAATTTTCTCTTCAACTCTAGTATTCCCGTTGATGATACACTTACCTCTTTTTACAATATCATCTTCGATTGCTTTTCCCAGCAAAAAAATCCATCGTTATCCCCACCTTGGTATAACAAGTAACTCCGGTCAATACGAAATAAGAGAAATAAACTTTGGCACGCCTATCTTCGTACACGTTCTGAAGCTGATTTTAATAAATATGTTACCATCTTGCTTACACCCAATTTTCAGATCTATGTGAATCATTGTTCAGTGTTTTCATACGTAAGCCTTTCTTCTTTATCAATATTCACAAATGGATCTGGCTATCTCCTGATCAAAAATTAGTCAGAAAAATGAAAAAGGCGATCGACGCAAGAGTCAGTTTGAATATTTTGGAAGTCCTACGCTACCAGCATAAAGTGTAGAAAACCAGTTGCACCATGTCAATAAGACTCCGCATCTGATGTATTAGATGTTAGGATGTTAGGACACCACCCCAACCAAACCCTCGGTTTGTTGTAGAATGTCGGTAGGAATATATAGCGAATCAGGAAACAAAGAAAGCGGCAGTACAAAGAGGGACCAGAACTGCTTGCGAACTATATGAGCAAAAAAAAAAAAAACGGGAAGAGTACCATTATGCTCATCGATTTCGAGACGGTATTAATAGAGAACTATATAGAACCCTGTCCAGTTTTTGGTATCCCTGACAAACTCGTGCCCTTGTGCAGGGTGCCAATGGAGAAAACTAGCTGCCCTATAAATGTCGGTAATGACACCACCTTGATATTCCTTCAAAATATGAATCTGACCCGAATTGGAGTTATAAAGTAGGAACATTCCCCTCCTTTTCCTAAGCGATACGTTCCACATCTCCTTTCCTTTCCTCCTCCAATAATTCTAAATTTAATAATCCATCGCACAAACGGATATCTTTTGTTCTCCCATCCAAACCCTGTCCGAAGAAAACTGGTTCTACTAACTCGGCTTCTAATAAGTCCACCTACCCTACTTTCGTTTACTTGGACACCCTCAATACGCACTGATGATTCACACTACATCGCCAACAATGCAAGTTCGGAGAAAGAAATCCTTTTTATTGACTGTCTCGTGGACTCCGAACTTTTTCAGTTAAGTGGCATAACAAACTATCTCGGTAGACAACTCGATCTTATGTTCTCCACTGACGTAGATAACAGCATAGCCTCAACCAGCAAGCACCTCCTTTCCACTCTAGATCCTCACCATCCGCCTCTTTCTATGACGTTTTCGTACAACGTTTCAAAACCTTTTTGCTTTGAACACATCTACAGCTTTAATTTTCGAAGAGACAACTTCTCTAAATTAAATAATCTTCTTTCTAAAGCAAATTTCAATTTTCTCTTCAACTCTAGTATTCCCGTTGATGATACACTTACCTCTTTTTACAATATCATCTTCGATTGCTTTTCCCAGCAAAAAAATCCATCGTTATCCCCACCTTGGTATAACAAGTAACTCCGGTCAATACGAAATAAGAGAAATAAACTTTGGCACGCCTATCTTCGTACACGTTCTGAAGCTGATTTTAATAAATATGTTACCATCTTGCTTACACCCAATTTTCAGATCTATGTGAATCATTGTATTCCAATTATTTAAGCCGCATGCATAATAGTATTATTTCTATCCCAAACGCTTTTTCCAGTTTATCAACTCTAAAAGAAAGTTGGACAGTTATTCCTCCACCCTGAAGTTCAATAATTCAACAATGATCCGCAAAGAATAGCAAACTTATTTGCCGAATTCTTTAGCCAATCGTTTGCCTGCCACATCCAAAACCCGGATCTATAGTGTCTTATTTCTCATACTTGAACAGCTGTCCTCTAACATCCTTTACTAGATGAGAAGATAGGCAATCTAAAAAGTGAATGTTCCGCTGGACCTGATGGTGTACCCTCCATAGTTTTAAAAAAGTGCGCCGCCTACTTGACAAAACCTCTCACTGCCTTATTCAGACTTAACTTATCTCAATGCGCCTTTCCCCATTCCTGGAAAAACTCATATATGGTATGATCCCTCTGCATAAAAAAGGCCACAAAGATGAAATCTCAAATTACAGACCTATTGCGAAGCTCTCCACAATACCCAAGCTCTTTGAGAGCATTATTTATGATGCTATGTTTTTTTATTGTAAACCAGTGATTTCAAGAAACCAACATGGATTTCTTAAGGGCAGGTCAAATACCACTAATCTCATTGAATTTGTATCCAGTACTCTATGTGCGTTAGAAGATGGCAAAGAAGTAAATGTAATAAAGTAATTGTTCAGGAATGGACATAGATTTAGTTGTTGGTATTTATATACATATTTTGTAAATATAATGTATTCATTGATAAAATTTGTTACTCACTGTACTTTGGTCATGCACTTACTGTTTAGAATATCAGACGATTCGCCACCCACACAATCACACTAATGCATGTGCATCAGAATCACTTGTACGATCTACACACCATCGTAATTCTATGCACTTCAACACCAACAAAACAATGCACGTATGATGTGCCTATGCGTATGTGCGTGGTAGCTCGTCCTCATGATCTTTGACGTCCAATGTTCTCGTTCACTTGGATTTCAACAGCAGCCGACAGATGAATATAATCTTAATTTCAATAAAATTTATAACGTTCTGAATCAAGAGTTTCTTTCTCGATTCTGAGCTTGTTTCCTTCTTTTTTCCAAGTCCTCTTAGTAGAATCAATTTCTTCATAATTTTCTTGAGTTAAATGTTAATAAATGTTAAGCTTTAACTTTCACTAGAAAACGTCATGCAACTCTTTCTCGCGCATATTCCATCAACAACGAGTCTGTTCCAATTGTGACCGAAATGCGCGATTTAGGCATTATCTATGATAGTGAACTGAACTTTCGCTCTCATATAGATAGCATTATTAGTAAAGCCAATTCGACTATTGGCCAGCGCTGACGACCCATATGTGGCTAAAGCACTCTACACCACATTTGTTCGACCCTTCCTCGAGTATACAAGCCCAGTCTGGTCGCCATATTATTCTGCGCAAATTGCACGTATACATAGAATCGGTACTGCGTAGGTTCGTTCGGTTCGCGTTACGGGGACTTCCTTGGTCTGACCCTTTCAATTTACCCGCTATGATAATCGACTGAAACCTATTAATTTGCAACCCCTCATTACACGTCGAGAAGTTTGCGATATAGTTTTTGTCCATCAGCTCTTAAATGGTAACATTGACTCTGAGGATCTCCTCCAACGCATCTTCTTAAATGTTAATCCACGTAATCTAAGAACTGTACTTCTATTCCGAGTTAATTCCCACCGAACTAATTACGGATACCATGAACCATTATTTAGAATGCTTCGCGAAGCGAACAAATTCCAGTCAATCTTTGACTATCACCTGAACAAACACTCCTTTAAGATTGTCCTTTATTCCCCGCGCTCTCTACCCGCACTCCACAGCTCTAGCAATTAAATTTTTATTAGTTTTATAAGTATAAGAAAGATTTGATGTCAAAAAAGGATTTCGGCAAGGCAACGCGCAATCAAGTGATTTCTTCAACATCATACTTGAAACGATTGTGCGAAATTTGCACTAAAATATCAGAGTCAGCATGTTTCAAAATTCTGAACAACTGATTGCATACGCTGACAACATTAACATTATGGAATGAAATCAGCGAGCTGTCACTGAAACGGAAACGGGAAACCTGTAAGTAAGTGAAAGTAAAACAAAATACGTACGAGTATATGCTGTCGTCAAGAAAGAATAACGTCCCAGCCAACATGCCCCAACATAAAACCATTAATTTGAAGTACTTTCATGACGTTAATTCCTGCTTCAGCTTTTGCACATAGTTGGCAGACAAATGCCGAACTATTACGAACGATGCGGAATTGTCAAATTCGGAGCTTCCGACACGCTAGGTGAAAGCTACAGTTTCTTCTGTTCACACATTCCTTGTCGTATTGTTATGTTCGCGTCAACTACTATGAATTTAATCTGCATTACGGCCAGTAGCGAGCTTATTTGGTCGATTGCGAGGACCAACCGATTACCTATCTTCTATACATTTCGAGAACTAAATACCGATTTTTAAAATAATCTTGAATAATACAAATGCTAAATTGGTGATTTGTCTAATCAAAATGATTTGCTGAACAATACTGAATATAAATATTAAAGAATTGCCAAAAATGAGTGCAGAGTTCAAAAGTTATCCCTATTGGGAAATCTATCAATCAAAACAAAACACCCTTATAATAAATTAACGCCTGTTTTTATTATCTTTACTGAATAAAGAAAAAAATGCTCGCTATTTTTATTGGAATTTATTGGAATAGCTTTTTTAAAATTGTGAAACAAGAATAACGAATCTACAATAAAAAAAAAAATTAAAACGATTAACAATATAGAACGCACTAATATTCTGTAGAGAAAAGCTTGCTAGCTAAACCTGAAGTTACTTTCATTCCATATTCTGTAATTTTAGCTCTTTAAATTGACATTAAAGTTTAAATTTTCCTAGTTAAACACAAACGGATTGTTTATAAAACTGCCGTTCTCTTATACCATTTGAATGGTTCTATCAGATATGTAGTTCAAGTAGTTGTAGTTGTTTGTTTGATCCTGTCAACTTTGAAATTTCCCCCTCCAAAATAATTTAGAGCGATTCATTTCGAGAAGATAAACGTCTGACCTTTACAGAAGGATTTGATTGCAGAAACTATGGCACTTGCATTCGAACCATGTTACTGCGTTAATATTCGTACGTGAAAGGGTAGTCCCACGATTTTTGAAGTTGTGTACAATAGCACATCTGCCTTGGAGAATGCATCTAAACTTTCTTCAGGTGGCTACTCTTTTCATCATCCAAATGGTACGTATTTACATTAAATACAGCTTGATTCGAATCAGTTGGCGGTTTTTTTAAAAAAGTGAAATTTTACAACAACAAATATACGCAAAAGATCGCTGAAAAAGAAAACAACGTCGAAGAGGACGTGTACACCCATGCATTCGCTTATTTATATTTTTCCTTACTCTCCCTGCTCATGCGGCCGTTTTCCAATTGATTTGAATCGAGCTGCAAATACGAGTACATGCATGCCATGTGATATCCTTTATCAAAAAAGTGTCTATTCATTTTCATGTCGCGACGGAAATATCTGTGATAAAATATTTTTTTGTACCTTTTGTACCATTTGTACCATTGCAATTGTACCATTCTATGTATATGTGTACAATATCATAGGATATGTGTACATATGTACGTAAGTATCTTTATCAAAATGAACCGCAATAAGAAGTATATCTGGTTAATTGGCTGTGACACAGTTTCGTCTAATGGCCAAAGCACTTCCTACCTGTCAGGACAAATTCCTCTTACCCCAGTCGTATTCTAAGTTAATATCCGTTGTGTGGATCATATTACGAAACCGGCCAATTTCCACTTCTATTCCTCTGTTCCCCATGAAGTCTTAATTTTGTAGAAGCAGTACTTACGACTCATCGTAACGTCAATCACTGTACACACAAATGTACACAGTTCGGACAGTTGGGTTCTTTTGCAATTTCATTTCGTATATTACATCCAATAAAGGAAGATACAACTTCGTTAAGCAAATTATGTCCAAGAGAGTCGCTTTTATAAACTCAACTGTCGTGTACCAAAACTAATTTTTCCACAGTACAAGAGGGTTCATCGAAATCGTACCGGTGTCAACAGCATGCAACTAGTGCTTTTGAAACACTGTACCGTTTCCAGCAGCAACACTGTTTCGAATAGAATTCTTCCCCTGAGGACATCAAAAATGTGGTCACATTTTTCAAATAGTTACTCTTTTTCATTCCGGAGTTTTTCTTCATGTTTGTTGAAAAAGGGTCGATTTTTCTTTATAGAGTTGAAAAAAAGGAATAATAATAAATTATGTGTTTGGGGTTGTATGTGGGAAAGAAAATAATGTTCGCAGCGGAAATTTCTTCATTTTAGAAAATCTTAAACTCTATAATTTGCATATAAATAGGTTTTACAAGAAAAACTCGCCCATAGGTCCTTTAAGAACAGGCGAAGGGTGAAAAAAGATGAATTGTTTGATTTAGCCATAGAAGGTTGGCTGGCTAACGGAGCAATTTAGGTTAAACATAGTTCTGCGAAGAAGTACTACACCCATTTTAGGTTCAAATAAAGTGTGCTTTATTATTCAAGTTATTAGCCTAAGCAAAGGAATATTTAAAAAGTTGTTTGCATTAAGAAGGTCGAGGGCACTTCCCGGACATTTTTTTGAGCTTAGCACGAGCTGCCTATTTGAGGGACAGTTAATTTAATTATTTCAGTTTTATTTACAATCTCATACATATTTGCGTGGCTGGCATTACTTACAAAACCTTTAACTTGACTATGAGTCCTTTTTTAGTTATACTTTAATAAAAGTACCTTTTAGGCGAGCTCATATTTAGCCGCCGTTTTTCTAATCTAAAAAATCAGGAAAATAATAAAAAATAAGTTGGCACCTGAATAATAGCACAGTCACCGATTTACACAAACCATCGAGTTTTATTGTACTTAATAGATATTCAATCTACTTAAGATCACTGCCTTGGATAGAATCGCCATAGAGCCTCTCGACGGTGGACACGCATCTTCCAGTTTGTCACATCAACTTTTTTTTTAATTTTATTAAAATCAGTTGGCCACTAAATTGGAGACTCGGTCCTTTATTTATCATAGTTTCGAACGAGGTCATTGGGACTTTGTGTACTTTGCGCTATTTGACCTCACTTCATTACCCGGCGATTAGGTGATGCGCCGAGCATGCAACTACTATAGTTGTGGGTTCAGGAGTGGCTAGGAATTCAAACAAAAAGATATGATGACCAACAGAACTCCTAAGGGAACAAATTATGCAGAATCAGCGAATCCGAAGATTGCAGCTTCTATTGAAATTTGGAAATAAGAAAACAATTGAAAAAGAAATTAGAGTTTCACTCAAACTAGACGCAAATCGTGCAGTGTCTTACCAATAGAACAAATCGCTTCCAACAAAAAGATGGCTTGGAAACATACTTTTCAGTGATGAAGAAGATTTTCATATCGGCGCACTTGTGAATAATACAAGCATGCTAGAGAACATCATTTAAAACGTCGACCAACACAGTGTGTTATGCGATATCTTCCCGAGGGATAATTAGATCTTTATTTTTAACCAAGCTTGAACAGTGATTGGTAAAGCGCATTGTCAAATGATCTATGAGTTTGTTTGCCGCAATTGCTGCTGTTTCCCAAGTATAATAGCATAACGCTATTTCAATTAGACCCCATGCCACTCCACAAAGGGTTAGAGTCTCGATGGAGAATTTGAGGGCACCCCCTCCGAAGCAATAATAGGCAAGTATAGAGATATTCATTTCGCCTATTCGCTCTTCAGCAGTTACAAACATGCTTTGTTTAATGTGGGGCTACAGTCCGACGGAAAATCAACCGAATAATTTTCCTCTCAAAGCAGTCAGAAATGATCTATTTTTGATAAGGTTCATGCCTATGCGCCATGGGACAGGACTGGGAGTATTAGGGTCTTATAGAGGGTCATTTTCATTTTTCGAGAGAGGGTTTGCTAGGGGGTTGCCTTCTTAACCCAAAGAAGCAGCGATTGACAAGAGTTATTCTTCGTTAGATCTCAGCGCTGTTGTCGTTGTCTGAATGATGGCGGAGTCTGGGTAGGCAAAGTCCTCAACTATCTCAAAGTTATATCTGTCGAGGGCGTGATAACGGGGTTGGGTATCCTTTTTAGTTGACAGCATATACTTGGTCTTACCAGCATTGATCGTTATACCTATTTTCACCAATATCATGCTGCTTTCTTCCGATTATGTCAATATCATCAGCGTACGCGAGTAATTGGACGGACTTTTGAGAGATTGTGCCTCTTGAGTTGGCGCGTGAGATCTTCACTATTCTTTCAAGAATGATGTTAAGGAAATCGCATGACAGCGCGTCATGTCCTAACGTCATCCTGGACAAATGGAGTTTGGCAGGGATACTAGAACTAGACATTGTTCTACTATATTTCGCAAGTCTTTACAGATGCTGTCATACGCGATCTTAAAATCGATGATTAGGTTGCATGTATCGATTTGGAGCTCATGGATTTTTTCTAAGATCTGCCGTATTGTCAATATTTGATAGATGGTGGATTTTCCTGGTCTAGGACCACGCTGAAATGGACCAATTACATTCATCGCCTGCTGCCAGGCGGTTTGCTCCAGCAGCTTTGTTGGGCTTCTGATTAGATATGGTTATCTTCACTTTATCTAGGGCGGGTGGACGGAATTTTTGGTCTACATCGTCCAAGTTGAAAGGTTCGTTCTGCCTGACAGCGGTTCGTCATCACCGTTAAATAGTCTACAGAAATACGCTTACCAAATTCTCAGCTTCAACTGCGACTCCTCTACTATGTTTCGCTGTTCGTCTCCGTGGTACCCGTGGCATGTGTTTTTTACCTTTTAGTGAAACTCCCGAATCTCATTCCTGGAATACATAGCATCTCTCAATTTCCTCGACCGCGCGCTCTTCATGCTCCTTTTTTCTCCTCCTAAGAAGCGGGTTTCCTATTCTGCTCGTAGAGGTCGTGGCAGCACCGCTTTGTATACATCTGGCTTAGCTGCATGTGCTTGCCGGCCCTCGTCGTCAACCCAGGGTTTTCGTTGCGGTGGCCGAGGGAGACCCACCATTTCAGAGGCCGCATCTTTGATGGGTTTTTGGAAATGTTGCCACTGGTATTCAATACTTGATACTGGCCGCATAGGACCTCTTCAGAGATTTTCGACTCGGTCGAAAAAGGATTTTGCAGTCTCTTGCGAATGTAGCCGTCCGACGTCGAACTTTCTCACAGTATTAGCTTGTCTTTGCAATGTTCGGGGTATTCCCAACCCTTACTTTGGCAACAACAACGTAACGGTTCAGTTCGAAGCTGGCCCCTCGGAACGCTCGGATATCCATAATACTGGAGGAGTGCCTTGGTTCGATTGCAATATGGTCAATCTGGTTGACGATTCTCCTTATAAATATCGAAATGCAGAACCGAGCTACGACAATGTTTCTCCCCGATACAAAGTCGATTAGTCTGAATCCTTTATCTGAGGTGGTGTTGTGTATTCTATACTTTCCGACAGTACTACCAAAGATGCCCTCGCTTCCTAGCTTTGCAAATTAAAATCCTCGAGGACAATTTTATTGTTACGGCTAGTACGCTCATAAGTCCTGTCCAAGAGCTCATAGAAGCTATGTTTGATGTCATCATCTTTCTCCTCTATGGGGGATTGCGCTCATATAAAGCTAATGTTGACAAATTCAGGCTTGATACGGATTGTTATGAGGCGCTCTTTAACATGCCAGAACCTCAAGACCTTCTGCTAAAGTATGCCTCTAACAACAAATCCGCATCTAAATAGGTGTTGTTTTTGCGTCTATAACCATCGTCATAGTAAATGTCACAGTTTTTCATCCTCTTTTTGTCTGCCCCATCCCATCGCGGTAGCATCTGCTTTGCAGCAGTCCAGTGCCTTCGCTAGTTTTTCGCCTCTACGTGACCTATTAACGGACCTAACATTTCGTTTACAGAGGTTCTCCACAGTAGATCCGTTCGTGTCAGTGGTATGTTGTTGTTTCGGCGGTGTGGTTTTTTTCCATGGCCGAGTTATTACCCGCGAAACCTTGAGGGCCAATTCCAGTGTAGACACCCCTAGGATGAGAGGTCAATTAGGCGGAAGCCAGTAACCCACTCGGGGAAGTGAATGCTGCCGTTCATTCATTAAAGGCTCATCCGCGATCTTTTTTCGAAGATCCTGCCTTAAGCTCGAAAATGCTTACAGGCTCCAAATATGTCGAAGTAGTCCGTATAAGTTCTTATTTGTGTTAGTTCTGGGATTTTACTTCACCGTTTATGGTGCTTACATTTTTGTCTGCTGGTCAGCACTCGTGCTTATAAGTTTGGCAAGTCGAGTGCGGATGGTCATTGACCGGTGCCGTAACATAACACCAAGCGACATATGGCCAAATCTCCAAATTTGGCCTTATCTCGTTTTGTGAAAGTGACAAAAGACCAAATTCTATCATTTGGCATAATTACTCTTTGATAAAACGACATTAGGCCAAGTTAAGCGATATAAAGCCAAATTTTCTTCAACTGGTTTTTTGGCCATAAAATTCGAAAAACGGATGAATCTTGTTTTTTTTTTAAATGCTCCTCTTTACGGCGGATCTATGATACAATCGCTTCGCCAGCAAAAGGGTTTTCAATTTAAACTCTCTTTCCGCAAGGCCTAGCCGCTCGCGCTACTTTGATATTCCGCTAAGGGTATGTCCACAACTGTCAAACAGGCGCCTGACGAAATGAAGACAAAGTAATCAATTTTTTTTTTTTATTTCAAAGCCATAAGTCTTCCTTTTTCATACTTTTGTGATTTTTACTTAACAGCTGTTATAAAATCCTTCGTCTTAATAATTTTGAACTTTTTAAGGTGATTAATGAGCCGTTTGAAACTTGATCAGTTAAGGGAAAAAAATCTATTTGAAAGTGACGTACGACCAAATTGACCTAATATCGCTTTATCAAAGTATCATTTCCAGATGTGGCTTATATAAGGCTTGGCTTTATGTCACGCCACTCATCGATCAGTCCCCGATGGTTACCACTTGGAGATTAAATTAGCACAATTGATGAGTAGAAACAGTTACAACAGTTACATCTAATCCCAGCTTTTCTGACGAGTTGGGCTGCGATGTATAGCTCGTATAGTTGGCTAATGAAATGTATCTTCCATTCTACATTGATGCTAACAGCACCGAAAATGATCCGAAGAATTTTTATTTCAAAGCGCCCGAGAACCTTTTCATCTGCTTTCGTCAGTGTCCACGCCGAAAAACAGGGCTGGGATGATCAGTGTCTTGAATAATTCGTTATGGTTGACCGAGAGACTAATCAATTGCCTTCTAAGCTCAAAGAAGCAGCAATAAACAACAGTGATACTCCTGGGTGACTCCTGGGTTTTGTCGAAGAGCTGCCGTAATATGTAAATTTGATCTATTTTGGATTTTCCTGGCTCTTAGCTACACTGGCAGGGGCTTATGAAGATTTTTAGGCGTTCACATAATACTCCAGATAGGATTTTATATGTTATGAAGAGACTCATTCCCCTAAAGTTGGAGTAATTCTGGTGACCTGTTCCTTTAGGATCAGCTGAAGCCTTTTCGTCGGGGATGCTTTCGTTGACCAAGATTTTAGAGAAAAGTTGATGTATGCTCCATATCCAATCATCACCTGCTACTTTAAGCAGCTCGGTTGTTGCACTTAAACTTGGAAATTGCTGACCTGACTTTATCTTGGTCGTGTCGATGTCATCGTTCATGTTGAATGTTTGATTCTATTTGACTGTAGGATGCTGTTCTACACTCTGCAGAAACAACCTTCCAGATTCTCAATATCAAGTGCGATTTTACTACATATGAGAATTCCTTCCCCATCCTTGCATATTGCCGTTCAGAGTTTACAGCTTTAGTATGTTCGTTTTATTTTTTGGTAAAACTTCCGAAATTTATTCTAATGCCTCGATCGAACGCTACTCGTGCTCTATCGTTTTTATTCTGAGGAGCCTATGTCCATCCCTTCTTTCTGCTCATAAAGCTCGTTAGTCCCTAGCGTTCTTTTCTGCAGGGCTCCTCAACAACATCCGTTATTCTTCCAGGTTTGCCTGTATGTATTCGTCATCGATCCAGGGTTTGTTTGTTGTGGCGAGTCGAAACGTAGTGCACCTGAGGCGGGCAGATTCAATGGGCTGCAACTAGCCTTCTACGTTCGATGCTGGTAGCAGCATCCAGCTTGTGATTGTAGCCTTTCGATGTTGGACTTCCTTACAAATGGTACGAGTCTATGTTAATTGCTCTGAACGTTTGGACATCCAAAACACTGGAGGACTGCCTGGAGTCGATCTTAATATGAATAGTTTGGTTGACGATTTATTAAGCAGCGGTTAGCCAGGCCTCCTTGCCTTGGCATTAAGATCGCCGAATTTCGGGTCATATTTAGAGTATTGCTCATAGGTTTTATGGAGAGGCTCGTAGAAGCAGCCGTGGCCGAAAGCCGTTTTTTCAGGCAACTAAAATCTCGTGAGATGAATGGTTGCCTAAAATACATCATCAAGTCAATTTAAACTACAAATTTAGTCTCCCCATTAAATTTTGGTTGCCACTCATGGAGCGAAATAACCACTGAGCCCAAACATCTTTCTTTCTCTTTCTGTCCCATTTTCCGAAAAACTTAACACATGCTTTGGCATCATAAGTGTAGTCATACCCATTCGAGTGTTAAATTCTTTAAAAAAAAATAAATCCTGTTCCTCTATCGAGGGTGGGCATTCATGGGGCCTACATTGGCGAATTTACTCTTTATGCGCATCGTCGCATAAGTTATGTATGAAAGCTATCGAGTAGACGTGCCACTTAGCCGCTCCATTGAGTTTCGTATTCTTTCTTAAGTTTGTGATCTTTTTTAGTGCCAGTGAAAGTTGAATCAACTTCCCCTCCCGGACATAAAAATAAATATTCTATCTATTCCATTGTGCTTTATTTGTTTTATAATTTAATACAAAATGATTCGTTCTCCAAAAGTTCGCCAATGTAAAATGGTATCGACGACTGTTCTTCCTTCCGGTACAATGCCCGAAGAACAACAAAAAAGTAGCCCTTCCAAAGAGCATTCTCCAGCCTCCCCGTCACCAGTTGCCCTCCCTCAACATAGACCAAATAAAAACAACACAGTTACCTCGTGCATTTCTCCTGATCAGCTTGGTGTCACACTGTCAAAACAAAGTGAACTCATTGTCAACTTGACCTCTTCAAAACTTGCCGAGTCTGAACAGACGATTCTTAATAAGATTGAGATGGAAGTGGAAACGATGACGAACAGTATAGCTGAAATTGATAAAAGGGTATCACATTTGGAAACTAATTTCTCAGTCACTGAAAGCCTTCGAAACGAAGTCATCGCCATCAAACAAGAGATGCATGTACAAGAGAGCAAAGCTATTGCCGCCGACGCTCTTCTCTACGGAGTTCCAACAATGAAAAGCGATACTTTTTAATAAACTCTGCCAATCTCTCAACGTAAACGCCCCAATACTACGTAACATCTATCGCGTACGTCCTCTAAAAAATAAAAATAATTTAGTGTCAGCCCCTGCCCATTATGCTGAAATTTAACTCTGTGTACGACAAAAACTTTGTTTTAACATAACATAAATCAATCTCAACTAAATATAAACAAAGTGCAGTTCCTCTTAGCTTACGTGGCATTAGAATACCATCAGACTCTCACATACATGTCCAGGAAGCTATCACTAAACACAATCATCTAGTACTGCAGCATGCACTCCGGTACAAAAATCAAAAGAAATTGACGGGGAGTGGTGTGTGTCATCAAGAATGCGAAAGGCAAAGCTCGTGTTGTCAAAAATCAGGACAATCTTCATAATGTCATCAACGGAAGCGAAAGCCCTGATGCTTGATCCACGGAATACAATAGCGGCCAACTTTTAATTTTTAATCTTTTTTTGTTTACTATTTCATTTATTATTATTATTATTATTATTATTCCTTTTTTTTTAACTTTTCTTTTTTCTGTTTTATTCTTTCTACATCTCTAATTTTTACTACTGAAATATTTATTAATCTGGGTATATAAATGTATTCTGCCTCTTCTAATCTCAGTAATGTCTGAGCTGTCTGGGATAGGGAGCATTCAAATCCAGGTGATGGTATTTTACGTTCAATGATAAATGTGTTGTCCCAACAAATACAAAGCCTTCAGCTTTGTCACATTAATGCGCAAAGTCTAGGTCCCAAAATGGATGAATACATTTTTGTTGATTCTGGGATTGGCATTATTTGTGTGTCGGAAACATGGGTTCTTTCTGACTTAATCGATAAAGAAGTTGTTCAATTGAACCAAAACTTATATCAAATGGAGGGTTGTCGAGTTGTTGGAGTGATAGAGTTCAGCGGACCGGAAGTGGGGTTGCAATTTATGTTCGCAACGGTATCTTCAGGGATATAAAAGTCATATGTAAATCTCTGGGTACATGTCCTGTGGACCACTTGTTTGTAGAGTTATCTACAGCTATGGACTTGATTCTGATTGGTGTGGTCTATAGACCCAATAAGAATATAAGTTTGTGTCAACTAATCTCGTTACTCGAAGACATTTCCCTCACCGCTCCTAATTTTATCCTGTGTGGTGATTTAAACAATGACCTTCTTAATAAGCGTGTGTTAATAGTTGATATTAACTTGTTTCCAATGAACTCAGTCACCCCAACCCATTTTGGTACAACATCGAACACCCTACTTGATGATCTAAAAAAGGTGCTCTTCTATGACCAGTTATCAGCTCCCAATTTTTCTAAACATGACCTTCTTCACGGCTCAGGGACTTTAGAAACATTGAAGAGACATATATAGTATTAACTGGGAACAAATTTACTACATGTCTTCACCAAACCAGCAAGTCGAATACCTACAAACCAAAGTGGTTAAACTTTTTGAGACTCATGTGCCCGTACGTAACAAAACAATTAGACCAAGTCACCTTTCTTGGTTCACTCAAGAAATTCAACACCTAATGCAAAAACGGGATAAAGCTTTCTTTAAGGGGAAACGTTTCAGAGTTGAAGAGTTCTGTAGAATGTATTGCTCTATTCGCAATAAGGTTGTTTGCAAAATATTCGCTTCCAAAATTGTATATTACTCAAAACGTCTGAGTCCTTCGCTAAGCGGTAAACTGTTGTGGAAGAATCTAGAGAAGGTTGGAGTCGGAAAGCTAAAAAGCAGACATCCTCCGAACGACGACGGCAATGAACTTAATAAGAAATTTGTGTCCCATTCTTCTTCAAGCGTTCTTCCGTTAGTTTCAAGTAACTTTACCACCATAAATATTCAACCTCTTCCAAACGAGTCTTTTGCTTTTTCTTGCATTCAACAGGTCGATGTAGTAGAGGGTCTGCTTTCGATCAAATCGAACGCAGTTGAAGTTGACTAGATTCACCCCAAGTTCTTGAAAATCATCCTTCCAAAACTACTTCCATACATTACCCTCATCTTCAATCAAACTCTCGCAACGTGTGTTTTTCCTTCAATCTGGAAGACGTCAAGGATAATATCTGTCCCTAAGAATTCCGACCTATTGCAACACTTTCTTTTCTCTCGAAAGTTTTCGAAAGAATCATGCAAAAACATATCAATAGGTTTCATCAATAACACAACATCTTAACTTCGAAGCAGTCTGGTTTTCGCCCCAAACATAGCTGTTCAACCGCACTATTCACAGTTGTCGACGACATAAGGCAGAAGCTTGATCTCGGTCATGTGACTTTTCTTGTACTTCTTGACTTCTCTAAGGCGTTTGACATAGTTAATCACGAAATTATATGTAGTAAACCCTCAAAGCTGTACAATTTTTCCTATTCGGCCATCTGCCACCCTCTAACCTGGGTGGTTGTCAACAAGCAGTTTTTAGTGATGATTCCTTTTAGGATCTTCTTGATAATCCATGTGGCGTACCTCAGGGATCCATCATGGGTCCACTTCTGTTTTCGCTATATGTAAATGAGTTACCATCCATTGTTTCGTTTTCTTCAATTGAAATGTACACTGACGAAACCCAACCACATCTAAGTTGTTCACCTGATAGTATACCACTGCACTAGTTGCATAAATTCCGATTTAAATAAAATATGCAGCTGGTCGCGACAAAATCTACTTCTTATCAAGGCTAACAAGTCCAAATGTATAGTTGTATCCAGAAAGCCTTTTGATACCTCCCTGCTTACGTCGATTTATGTTGACAATGGACCCATTAAATACGTGGGCACAGCTAAAAATCTTGGTCTAATCAACCCGAACTCTTTTAGTCAAGACCCTCATCACTCCCATACTAACTTACGGATGCGAGGTCTACGGAAAATGTGATGCAGTAAACAGTCGAAAGCTGATTGTGGCATACAACAACGCTGCTCGCTACATTTCTAGACGGCGCCGATACGACCACATTTCTCACTTCACCATATGTATCTCAGGTCTTTTATTTGATAACATGCTGAAGTTCCGTTCAATTACAATGTTGCACAGTATCATTAACACACGTTAACCCCTGAACCTTACTAATAGAATAGCGTTTTGTACATCTACAAGGACTAGACAAATTTGAATAGCGCGTTTTACATATCGTTTATCTGAACGCCAATTCTTTGTAAATACCACTCCACTACCGGCTTTGGAAGGCCCTTCCGCGCCACATCAGGGAAATCAAAGACAGTAGACGATTTAAAAAGGAATTAAAAACATATTTATCTAACTTAAATTAAATGTTAAATTTCATTTTGAATTATCCTTAGTTGCCTATGTAAAAATAATAGCTTCCACAATTTTTTAAAAGATGTCGTATGTTACATTATCCCTAGTAGATATAAGAGTTTTTCATCCCCTTTCCGGTTTTTTTTTTTTTTGTTTAATGCATTTTATTTTATTCTTCTTACATTTACTATACTTACATGCTAACAGAAAAAATGCTTAAATATTAGCTTAGAATAACTTAACGAACTTATACTAACTTAATATTTAGAAAAAACTTAGTGAACGAACAATTTTTTTTGTATTTATATAAAACTTATATTTTAACCTTAAACTACTTAGCCTAACTATACAATCTAACCTAGCCTAATTGTTAGCAAACTTAAAGTTGCTAATCTGATCATTAGCTAACCCAAGGTTGCTAACTTTAAACACTTAAAACTACCCTAACCTATGTAAGTCGGCCATTCCAAAAGGAAAAATAAAGAAAAAATAAATAAAAATAAAAATAAAATGGCCCACTTTGCCTTTTGACTAGGCTAACTCGGACTTGAAGGAAACTACGAAGGAATCAGATCTTCTTCACTCAACCACCAAATATTTTGGTGCTGCAAAAAAACATCTTTTTTGTCGCGGCTTGAAACCGCCCTACTAAACCTGAGACGTTCGATACTGCCGTGTGCGACGTCTTTGTTGTAGTTGAGTCGCCCCTCACCCACTGCACGAGCTACATGGAAGATTAGCGACACCGCAAAGTTATCCTGTATAAGCCCTTTCATGTCAAGATAGAGGAACGCTTCAGGGGGGACGAAGCCCTTCAATCGCACACTCTCATGATATAAGTAGTTGGGGTAGTAGGCCCCAGATATCAGGTTATTGGACGAGGTCATTGCTCTTGCAATATGCCTTCGAGTCAACTTAATAGCGATTCACTCTATTCAGATTCGCCCAGTTGTAAAGGACCTCATTGGGATAGAATTTTATGTACTCCGATTCTGGCGTTCTGTAAAGACGAAGGCAGACCCTAAGGCAAGCCCTCTCAAACACCCTAATCTTTTCCATTAAGCTTGCTCTCACATTAAACCACACAGGACACCCATATACCAGCATGGGCCGGATGAGGGCCATCTAGCAGATAACTTTCACCCTCGCATCGAGTTGGCTGTTTTATAGCAGCAGTCTCTTTGTAAGGGCAAAAGCACCTTTGGCTCTGGCCAGAGCAGCATCTACATTCTTGTTAAAATATAGATATTGATCTAGCCAGATCCCAAGGTATCTAACTACATTTCGACAAGCAAGTGGCTGGCCGTGTTGTCCAATGATCGAGAATTTTCGCCAATTTTTTCTGGTGTCCTTAGAGGCACCAGACAACGGCGTCCTAAACAGAATGATTTCCGACTTCTGAAAGTTGATTTTCAACTAGTGGCTTACTGATGCCCAGTCTGGTCAGCTTATAGAAAAGTCCCTCTAACCATACGGTGTCGAAGGCCTTTTCCAGGTCAACCAGACAGGCTCCAGTGCACTGGTTCTTGCTTTTATTCCATTGGATATCTGACACCAGTTTAGACGCGGCATGTATGACATCATGCCCCGACTTAAAACCGAATTGATTATCCGGAACTATATTTTTGTCCTCAACCCACTTAGTCAGGACTCTATTGATTACCTTTTCGAACACCTTACTGATATTCGGAAGGAGACTTATCGATCGGAGATTCGCCGGATTGGATGTATCTTTTCCCCTTTTAGGGATGGGATAAATCACCGCTGTTTTCCAATGCGCTGGATAATACGCATTATTCATTACATTGTTAAACAAGGTGGTGTAAATGTCTACCGCTTCTAGAGGGAGATGTCGAAGCACAATGTTCGGTATTCCATCAATTCCCGCTGATTTTTTACTTCTTATTGTGTCGAAGATTTCATGGAGTTCCTCCTTTGAAATGAACGGGGGTAGGTCCCCTTCATTGGCGATGACATTATTTGCCATATTCTCGTCACTGAACTGGGTGAAACCCGAGCTCTCGAATCGCCAGTTCTGTATGTCATTTCGCAGGTAAAAATTTTGCAGAAGGACTCGATTCTCCAGGTCGTGATTTGAACCAATGACGTCATTGGACTTAAACACTTCCTGAAAAGTCACTCCTATGGCCTCAACCTTCTCCTGAGGATCCTCGATCACAAAGAAATTATCATCATTTGCGGCTTCACTTGGATCTATGCCTGCCGTAGTCAGTATTCGTTCGTTGTCCATCGTTCGAGGGATTTTAAGACACTGATGGTCGTATTGATTTTTTCTCCGAAATATTTTGTTTATTTGGGGGAACATACTCGGGCTGCGAAAATTTACAGCCCGAATTCTGTTGTTCCAGTACAAGCTTACAGCTGCTCTGTAATTCTCTCTTATCAATATTTGGAGGTTTTTAATTGATGACTTCAGTGTCCTAATCTCTGCGTTTTGTCTGTCAGTAAACTGCCTGTACAAGGTTTTTAGTCTTGACAGCAGTCTACTTTTGTGTCGGTGTAGTGCGTCAATGGTAGCATTGCGGAATAGGTCTTCGTTGGGCGTGTGTTCATACCGAGGTATTGTAATGTCCATCGTTTGTTTAATTGTTTGGTCCATTTGTTTCAGATATCTGTCCAGTTCCTCGTCAGACAGATTCCTATTAGACGGTGGGTAGAGCAAATTCGAGGAAAGTGCTCTAGTCAGCGTTGTAGAAAAGTGCGTCCAGCGAGTCTTACTGTAATTGTACGAATGCCTAGGAACAAACTCCTCCAGTTCCGCAGTTTCGTTAGGAATTGTTATTTCGGTACTAAAACCGCAATGGTCACTATCGTACACGAAAGTATGCAGACAGTTTAGCGTTTGTAAATTACTCCCAGTCAGTTTTACCCGTACGTCGTACAGCAATAGGTCCAAATAGGAGCCGGCTCTAGGAAACGACGGATTGTCCGTCGCTTTCAAACCGAGTCTGTACATAACACTGTGCTGAACCCACCAATTGAGTAGTAGGTTCCCTCTAGTATTAGGTATATGATTTCCCCAATCTCTATGTTTGGCATTGAAGTCCCCGCCGATTATATAATAATTCTCCTCCGATTCCAGTCTAAGGAGTCGAAAGAGTTTATCGAGCTCTGAGATAAATAGCGTGGATTGAGAAGCATCAGGCGCGTAGACAGAGACCATGTACAACCACTTTCCGCTACGGAGAGGGATGCGCACGACACACGCCTCCAACACCTGGAACCCACGCAAAACACCCTTGTATTTTCTTCTAAATTTAAATTGATCTCTAATAAAGATCGCGACGCCACCTCCTTGTATGGAGTTGGGTCGGTTTCTTCTTCTAATATTATATTTACTGTGTTCCAGATTGTGCTTATCGGTTAGCTTAGTTTCGCTAGCGAAAAGCACATCAGGAACTTGGTCTTCCAGCAACTTAAACAGGGCGGCCCTTCGCTCGATCCTAATCAGTGAATTGACATTCACTGCAAGGACCTTTAGGGTTTGCTCCACCATATGCGTACCCATTACGATATGAGGTGCGTTAGACTCGGCAGCAGCGCACAGATTTGATCCACCAGCTTAGCTTGTTCCTGTACTTGACGCTGAAGCTGAGCCGTCTGCCCTTGAATAGAGAGCAAGATAGCTAGCATGTCAGGTGCAGCTTCCGGTGCAGCTTCCGGTGCAGCTTCCGGTGCTCTTGGCGCTGGGGCCAAGGAAGCAACCACGGATTTTTGTACCATTCTACCCCCACCTGCCGCCATTTGGGCGAAGGTAATTCGGGGAGTGACGGCTGGAGTTTGAAACTGAGCAGATGGACGCTTTACCTCCGCTTTCTGCTGACGGGCCATATTTACTTTCTTAATATCTTGGAACTTGGGACAACCCCGATAGTTAGCGGTGTGTCCCGAATTCTTGCATAAAGCACATAAGAGTTGGCTTTTGTCTGACTCTTTGTCCTGACCCAAAGCACATTCCTGTGAATTGTGATTCTTTCCACACTTAACGCATCGAGGCTGCATTTGGCAGTTCGCTGCGGCGTGGCCGAACCTTTGGCAGCGAACACATTGTATAATGTTATCGCTCCTTTTTAATTTCTCCCAGTGAACAACCTGGTAGTCTAGGACCTTGATACTCCTTAGACTATCCAGTTTGCTAGTGGGAGTAAGCTGTACTAGGAAGAACGGTAGTTTCCGCTTCTCCCTTTTTGCTCTTGGAGTGGTAAAAGGCTTAACCCCCACAAACTTGAGACCTTCACACTCTTTCTCTTGAATCAGTTTTAAGAGCTCCTCGGGGTCAGTGGACGGTTCCAGTCCTTCCAATAGAACTGTTTTAAATTTATCACCTTTCGATGTGTACGTGAATTACTCCGTCGTCGTTTCCTTCAACAGATTTTGAATTTTTTTGTAGCCCTCCACTGAATTACAGTGGATGACATGCCTGTCTAACCCTAATCTTTTAATGCTAAAGTTCTTACCAATGGCCGACTTACACAAGTCCTTGGTGTCCTGGACTTCCATGCTGTAGGTGTTGATTGGAGGCACCTTCTCTTTTTTTGTTTTCTGCTGCTGTTGCTGTTGTTGGTTTTGTTGTTGGTTTTGTTGTTGCTGCTGTTTTTTGCTACGTTTTTGCTGCTGCGTTTGATGCTTTTGCTGCTGGGTTTTATGTTTTTTCTGCACTTTTTCTGATTGTGCCGGCACATTTTTTTCATGCAGTTGTTGTTGCTGTTGTTGTTGTGGGCTCGCCTTAGCTTCTTGCTCCCTTTCTCTTCGGGCGATTTGCTTGGCCCTAAAAGCAAGCACCTTTTTTTGTAGTTGCAAGATGCTGCTACTAATGGCATTTATTTCATCCTCTTCGTCTTCCGACTCCGAAGCTGCTAACGAAGCAAAGCTGTTATTGCCCCCTTTGCAATGTCCCCCTCTTTCAGAGGCATATGAGGACTCGTCATCCGACAAATGACGTTTTTGTTGTTGTGCTGCAACTGCTGCCGCAGACGTTGACGCCCCCCCCAATTCACTACTTAGCAGCATTTCAGTAGAAGTGCACAGAGAGGGGCGTTTTGCTAAGTTTGCTGACAGACTTAGTTTCTTTCTTCTTTTAACTGTTCCTTCACTGGTCACTGCTTTTGGGTGGCCAGATATAGAAGCACTTGTGGTGCCGTCCACTAATCCCACAATGGGGATAACGGGACGGTCTTTGCCACTCATCACGTGTTTAATTTGTTTCGTGTCACTATCACCAATTTTATTTTTAACTTTCAATTAATGAAAAAAAAAAAAAAGAAAAAAAAAAAAAGGAAAATGTTCTTCCACAACGGGCAGGGATCGAACCCGCACTACCCGAAACAGCACAATTTTCTTTCGCGCACTGTCGCACAACGCCACTCCAACTATCAAAATTTATTTGTTGTTTTGTAATTATAATTTATTTACTAGTAATTCACCAAGGAAAGCCGAGACAGATCTATACACTACCGTGGTCAGTGGACGACTGATCCCCTTTCCGGTCCAGTCAATTCCATGGTACTTCTTGAATGTAGCAGTCGATGATCTCCGCTAGTTGTTCCACTGCACGCGGTGGGTTAAGGGTTCAAACATTTCGTGTGCTGGTACACTGATCGTTATTTTTTAATTGGTGTGTCACATTCTTTATCTCTTCCGTATAGGGTTGTCAGCCCTATGACGGCGTTGGCCAGTATTATTCTACTAGTCAAGCACTCCCTTGCCAATTTAGCCAGCATGTGTAAGAATCTACACTTCGCAGATAGGGCACATATTACATTACAATAATTAGTTTTAAGCTTCCAAATTTGGACAATTTCTATCTTTTGCAAAGAAACCCAATACTAACTTCGCTTTTCAAAATATGGTATTTTTTGTTATTTTTAATTACTCTTAAACCTAGTTCAATTGCGGTAAAAGCTTCTTTAATTCCACATTGGATGTAACCAATGACGTTAATGTGAACAGTGAAACCTAACAGCTACACCCATCTGCTGAAAAGAGTACCCCACGCACTATCTACGAGTATTTTAGCACTAAATTGAAAAATTAACACGCCTCGAACACATGATTACGAGTATCTACAGAAAGTATACAAAAATTAAAGTGGTTGAAAAGTGAAAACTCGTTATTCAAATTTTTAAGGGCGAAATAGATCCGGAGATGAGATACGCACAAATTTTTGTTAAAATTATAAGAGTCGTCTTAAAGAAAATACAAAAATCTTTTTGGTGCTTGAATTAAAATAAGTTTAATTTAAACTACCAGTTTACTAAAATAATAAAATTATGGGAGTAAATAGGCTGGTAAGAATATTAAGAGAATGTACAGAGGAATGGGCTAGTGAAGAGGAAAGATTGATCACGGAAAAATGGGGAAGAAATGGAAAATGTAGTTAGGTGTGAGAGGTATGAAAAAAAAAGGAATAGGGTTGCGCTTTTGAAATCTAAAATATTAGTTGGATAGTGTAAACAAAAAACACGCAACAAAGAATAAAAATGTATTATTACGTCATGCAACAAACTTTAACGTTTTGACGAATTGCGTAATTTTTGGAACAAATATCATTGGCGTGGCTTAAATATACAACTCCTTATGGCAATGACTTTTATAAGAAGTACTAGGAAATGTATTTGTTTATATGGAGATCATATATGTTTATAGCGTACTCTTCGTACATCATTTAAGGCAACTTTAAGTATTCTTTGTGCTTTGCGGATTAAAGTCAAGTGAACTATGATGTAGACAATATACCTCAAAGGGAATTACAGGTGGCAGATCTAGGGCTTGGATGAGCCTACAATTTGCAGCAGTTAAAATATGCACACCACATGCAAACATCTAAATATCATACTAATAGGTCTGTTTTTATCCTGTTAATATCATACAATAGTATAGCTAAGACTAGTGGCAAATTTAATGAAAGATATTTTTCTATCCGAGACTCTCAAATAAGGTAGAAAATAGATAGTAAACGCCTTTTTCACTGAATGTTGTAATCAGCCGACAATATGTATATAGCAGTTAAATGTCTAGCATCTTCAATTAACTTAAAAGACAAGAAGATAACAAGCACGCATTTCTTTTGTTTACCTACATGTGATGAATATTTTAAAAAATGTCCTTGCTTCAACAACATTTTGAAAGCAATAGGTTTGGAGAAAGTCACATGAAAAACTACGCAAACAGGAAATCTGGAAAACTTTGAAATTGAAAAGACTTCAGTTTTTAATGGTTCCTGGAGTTTTCTCCCTAACTTTGTTGTTTTTACAGTCTAAAAAGGTTACATATAAAGCTATTCATCGTTTGTTAAGAATGAGAGTTAATATTTTTGCACAGAATTTTGCAGCCCTTCTATTGTATTTTGTGAACATCTAATTAACCATCTAGTAAAAGAAAATATTTTGTTTGAAATACATGTTTTTAACTCTTAACCATGAATTACTTTTCTCACTTCCGCATATAGTTCTCTATTTTTAAAGTGCTGTTTAAAACAATGAAATAAAGGCATTTGAAAAAGAAGGTGGTTATCCTCTCTTTTCTGTATTCAAGACTTAAAATGGTTACACTATTTTTATAATTACAATATTAAATGTTTCGTTAGAAGTAAAGCACATCCTTTAACAAGATCTACCTATCAAATTAACGTTAAGATAAAACCTTCAATCCGAACTTTGTCTATTTATTTTTCTTTTAATCTTGTAGAATATATGTATTAAGTATAATCATTAATACACAGCATTTTATAATACATAAATCGATTTCGAATTCTTTATTTGCTTGTGCAACGCCAATCACAAATCATTTAAAATGTACAGTTTCTGGCGCACACTACGACTTACCATATGGGGTATAGAGTACTAACCTAAAGGTGAGTCATCTTTTGAAAATCTAGTTGGTACTAATCTTATATTCTGTAAAATTTGGGAAAATACCCGATGCTTGGTCGAATAAGCAATTGCCGATTAACTAAGGGAAGAACAACAAGTTCGCTCATGCCAAACTTGCTACACGCTGAAGTCACATTTAGATGTCCCAGCTGGATCTTTACGAACTCATCAACAAATTCAGTTCCTCTCCTCATCCTCTCCTTTAGGTGATAAGCGCATGGAGTGGTGGAACACGGATCTCCAAGAATATGAAGATCCTATTCTAGATCTGACTAGGTCAATACATCATCAGGAATATTTAAGGCATCCTTAAGGATCTGCAAGCGACAAATAAGGAACAACGTACATAGTTTCTAAAAACGGAATACCAGCATAAGTGAATCGTCCAAACTACGGCAAGTTATATTCAAAACATCACGACTTTCGAGCATACTTAACCACCCGGACTGTTTTCAAGGAAGACTCCATAGATAGGTTTATGAATACTCATTTCCCTGACTGCACCTCAGCAACCTACATCAAACCTACTTTGAAGTTGGAAAGCTTTTACGAGTGTATGTTATTGCCTGATACTTGTTGACATTCAGCTCAGGTAAATCTATCCAGATCATTCTGCAGTGCAAAAATATCAGCGGATGATGAGATACATATTTCGGAAGATTTTCATGTCGTCATGTAGACGGATGTATAGGAAGTTTTGATAATAGAATCGACATCGGCCCAAGATGGCTACCTTGGGGTACCCCAGAAGAGGCTTTAATGGGTTTGGAAATCATTAACCTAAATAGAACATTGGAAGTTCTATTTTCTAAGTAGGATTTAATCCAAATAATTAAACTTGATTGAAAGTCTAGAACCTTCAATTTGAGCAGTATGATTTTATGAGAAATTTCATCAAAGGCTTTGTTGAAATCGGTAGCGATCGCATCAACTTCTACCCCGCGTGCAATTGCGCACAAAGTATATGACACGAATTCGGCAAAGTTTGTAGTTATAAATCGACGTTTTAGAAATCCATGCTGATTTTGTCAAAATATAGGCTTGCAATGAGTAGAGCTTAGCAATGAGAATTTTGATGCTACATACATGGTAGGTTAGTTTTATAATCAGAACGAAAATGATCAACCTAACCAATTTATCAAGTAAAACATGACGTGATATATAACGCTGAGAGACATGGAGGAGTTACAATTCTGCAAGTCGAATGCCAGTTTTTTTCTGGTTGAATCTAAAGGTAAATTTTGATCAACATAACTGAAGCAGTCTTAGGCCTCACACAGGCGTGCACACATTACTGCGGGCAGCTACGCACGTGAAACGTTTTACAGTAGTAAAATGTGACACTCTAACGCATAAATTTTTTACATGAAGAGTTATTTCATTTCTATAATGTCTCATCGTACGACTGTTCAGAAATTCTGTATCGTTATTTAGGTTCCCCCGAAAAACAGTCGCTATACTTAAAGTGAAAATTAATAAAAATTATTTTTCAATAAATTGTTTTTGTACATACATCAAAAGTAATAGTACGGTGGTATTTCGTAAAGTAGCACAATATTATGAATGGGAATTAGTGAGTTCATGCTGTTAAAAACACTTGTTGTACATTAGTTCAGGGTGCCAACTGGCAATCACTTTTCGCCCGAGCTGTGTGCAAGCATTTTAACGGTACTTAAACCCCTTGAGTGCGAGCAAATTATAAAAAGAAAAAACGTTGGTGTAAGTTTATAAGTAAAGTAAGTTTATATGTAAGTAAAATACTACATGATGACTAAAAAACCTTAATTTTAATGTCAACTATCCGCGAAATACGAGGCTTGTTTAAAAGGTTTCCGAACAATGATACAAGACATTTTTTCCTAAATTTTTTTTTATTTTTCTACATAGTCCTTGTAACTCTACACACTTCTCCCAGCGATGCTCCCATCTCTCTAACCCGTCCAAATAGTACTTGGCGTTTTTCTCTGCAAAATAATTGTTCACGAAGGTGATTGCCTCCTCATTTGACGAAACTCTCTGTCCTCCGAGCGCAGTTTTTAGATGAGGGAACAAAAAGAAGTCGCTTGGGGCCTAGATCTGGTGAATATGGTGGATGGTCAAGCAGTTCAAACCATAATTCATGGATTTTCGCCATTGCGACCGCTGAGGTGTGAGACAGAGCGTTGTCTTCGTAAAACAGGATTTTCTTCTCAGCAATTTCTGCATTCAGCTTGGCAAGTAATGATGCGTAGTATGCTCCTGTAATGGTCTTTCCTTTTTGAAGATAATCGATTAAGATAACTCCTTTACTATCCCAAAAAATAGTCGCCATCAGTTTCCCAGCCGAAAAAACAGTTTTTGCTTTTTTTGGAGCCGGCTCGCCCTTTGCAGTCCACTGTCTTGACTGAAATTTTGTTTCGGGCATATAATGATGTATCCGAGTTTCATCTACAGTAATTAATCGGCTCCAAAACTCGAATTTATTGCGCCTAAACTACGCCAACAGAGCGTTGGAAATGTTCATTCGAACACGTTTTTGGTCTAACGTAAGCAAACGCGGCACCCAATGCACGGACAGCTTTCATGCCTAAATCTTGATTTAGGACATTTCCATAACCTCTACTATCTCCCTCACTTTAATTCGGCGGTCGTCTAACATCATTTGGTGAACTTTAGCAATGTTATCGTCAGTGGTTGCAGTTTTTGGACGTCCCGAACGTTTATCATCGCCCAAGCTCTTATGGCCACGTTTAAATTCAGCTGCCCAAATTTTCACTGTATTAAATGATGGTGCAGAGTCGCTATACACAGAGTCCTACTCATTTTTGATTTGCGTAGGCGTATTGCCTTTCAAAAACAAGAATTTAATAACAGCTCGATGCTTAATTTTTTCCATTTTCACAAAAAACACTCAAATCGACTCACTCAAACCACTGTCAACCAAAAACTGCGAGTCCAAAATGACTGAAATTTCGGTATATAACTGTCAAAAAATGCGCAACTAACATTCACTAGCTTTTATTGACCAGTGCCGCTATCTTTATGTTGCAGTCGGAAGCTTTTCAGACAACCCTCGTAGTTCTGGAAAAATGCGAAGCAATTTGTACAGAACTTCAAAATATTTATTTGGCCCAACCACAGGAAACAGAATGGAAATAAATCGTAAAAGAGTTTTACGAAAAAATGTAGTTAATGCAATCAACGTTAAACACATTGACATAAAGTGCCCTTCCAAGTCGGGCTCACTTTATTATATGTAGAGACAATAATTTAGTATCGCACTAATTTCTGCATGCGACAGCAGTTATATCTTTACAGCTGTTGACATCGGACCCTACGGTTGGCAATGCGATGTAAGTGTTTTAAGAGCCCTCTTAAAACCCAGACTCAATCAATATTCTACAACCAGATGCACTTTAAGAAATTACCATAGAATTCGCATTCTTTTTATTGGAAACGCGGCTTTTCTTCTGAAACATAAAATCATGCGGCTATATCCTGGAAGACTAAGTATTATCACCTCTAAAAAAGAATTTCAACTAAAAACTATCGAAAGTCCGGGTAAGGATTCAAAACACATTCGGTATTACAAGTATGTATGGTATGAAAGGTGCAGAGTGTTATTGAACCAAATAAACTCATTTTCGGAAAATGCAGGAAAATAGTTAAAGCTTGTGTAGTATTACACAACTTTATAAGAACACAATAATTCAAGTAACTATTGCTCTCATGGGTTTGCTGACCAAATTTTAGAAACGTACCAATATGTGAAAGGTTGATGGTGTCAAGGAGTAACTCCGCTAAGAAAAAGTAAACTGTTTACCAGATTCAATACACCAGGAAATGCTTTTAGCATTCGGGATTATCTAAAAGACTATTTACACAGCAGGACTTAAAAACTTCGTAAATAAATAAAACGCATTTTATTTTGAAAACAATTCAGCCATAGTGCTTTGAGTGAAGGTGAGTCTTCGTCACCTCAATTTGTAATCGGCTGAATTGGAGTTGCGTTAACTCAGATCGTCAACTTGTTTTGCCAAGTGTGCTATGATGCCGTTGCAATGCCGATGACTTTAGCAACCTCCCGGCTTACCTGTTTCTATAGATAACTCTGAAAAGCCTAGGTTTTTCAGAAAACTCTCTTCGACAAACTCAGTTGTCGGCAGACACTCATATGTGGCTTTTGGTGCCGTGTTCATTGAGTTGAGGAACATCGACCTTTGTTTCAAAAAATTTACGGTAGTGCTATAAGTAAAAAATCCAATAAGTGCACACATATGACAGAATTACTCGTATTCTTTTAAAACATACCATGGATTGGCAATTCCAACATTCCTCAAGAAAGAAAGTGCCTCCATCCACTTCCAATTTTTTGGAGGTCTGCTGCTCCACTTCCAGTTCAAAAAAATATTTTATGATTAATTGAATCTATATTTGCCAGGAACATTCACTTCCTGATAAAGCTGGTGAAAAAGCTTATCCCTTACAAATATATTTTTTCCACTTTTGTTTTTTTGTTAAATATAACGTCATGGCCTTAGACAAACTCAATTAATCTTTCCCCCATCGCGATGTGCTTTGAAATCATATTTGCTTCCAAATCATTAAAAAAACGATTAGTTTGGCATGAACGCCAAAGGTTAAATGGCTTAAAAAGTACTAAATTGTACTAATTTGTATTCTAGCAATGTTCAAATGTGTCCTAATTTTGCTGCAGCAATTTTACTTCACATCTGTTTCAGACATTAGACTGCTAAAACCTAATTATAACACAAATCTTACTATTGAAACCCAAAGCAAGTCGATGTTACTTTTCTGTTGAAACCTAATTTACTCATGTACTCGTAGCTGTTCTAATAATATCAATAATTTGGGCAAAAAAGCAGTACAATGCACGCAATCCAGAAGTCAAATAAAGTTTCAGTTAGAACTGCATACAGTATACTCGTATATCTAAAAACTTAGCTTTAATTGACAATTCAGTTATAACAGTCATATTAATAACTTCGCTTGTTAATTTGTCTATATAAAAGCAGTAAAAGCCATTATCCGCCGATTTGTTTTGGTTTCTTTTTTATACTACTCTTTAAATTGCCAAAGTGGATTTCAAATTGAAATGACAACATTAAGTCGAGGAAAAATCACATAGACTTTGAAATCCATTCGATGTATGTACTCGTATGAGTAAGTAAATTCAGTAAGATTCGAAAAGATTGGCATCGTGGTGCTCATAAAAATGCATCGCAAACGAGTGTTGCAACATTTTGTCTTTAAGAGCGATTTAGTTATAAAGATGGGGAAGCGTTCAGCAATTCACTGTAGGAGTATCAATGTTGGCGAAAAGTTCATTTTGTATACTTACATATGTATACGAAAAATTTCTGCTTCACAAAAGCCCCACTTTGTGGCAAAGTTGAAAAAGTACCTACTACACACGTATACTTTTTATGACTTTGTTGTATATGAGTATTGTTATTTTAGAGCCATTCTCAAATCACTCACACTATGTCACATTGTGGCTTTCACTCATCGAAAAAGTTTAATGTTCCACAAATAACTGTGTCATTCCATTCAATTCGGTTCCGTTCACTAGCATTGATAATATCCTTCCCTTTTTCGGATACACATACAAATATGGTATGTGCAGGATAGTGGTTAGGTTTCCGCCATGTATGCGCTATCCTTTCTGGCGTGGATGTTGGCTCCGTGACATTCAAGACGTTAATCACGTGGGTGCGTAGAGCTTTATTTGGGTTGACATTTTACACATATTATCCCCCCAAATATTTTTTTAATGGTTCGAATTATATGTACGTACGAACACGTATGTCCATATTGATGTAACAGCTTGCCAATGGGTCGTCACAAAGGTCAAATATAATTTATGGTGCAAACTAAACAAAAGCATAAGATATCCTATATCCTATGGCAGTTGTGCGTAGTAAAGACCAACCACTTTGACAATACGGGTGTGACCAGAAACAATTTGTATCAATGTTTTACACTTTCCTATATTTACGCACTCCACTCCAATGCCAATGAGTCTAGTGCAATGGAATGATAGATTATATGATCCTTAAGAGATTGGATTACCATTTATTAATCAAAGCAGAAAGAAATGGAAAATATATGTAATGAACTCAAATTCATGCACTATGAATAAAAGCCATGGGTTGCAGAAAGATTTTGGATTATCAAAAGGTTCTCTTGGTAATGCTCTCACACAAATCACGTTTGAAAGGCCAAAAAAGGATTTTCTCGAATTAGTGTGAATAACAGATCTTTTATATATGCACGGACTTTCCACTTCCGAAATATCCCTTCGGTTCACGCATATGATTTCATACAATCACTCCATTCTGATTCACATATTCCTATGGTGATAAACTCTGATTAGCTTAAAAACTTTCAGCTGCCACTATGGACAGTTGCTCAACTTGAAAGTTGAAATTAGCTTATAGCAAAGTTATGCGATTTGCAACGTAGTTTATACAAGGTGATCCACATAACTACGTTCATATGTATTGTATATGTATATGTACGTCCCCATTTACATTTATTTATTTACATACAAGTAAAGGGCGACTTTTAAGAGCTCTACAACTTTTCTTTAACAACAACAACAGTAGTTTATGTAGTTTGATTTAAACATCTTTGTCTATATCCAGATATTTTGGGATCTAATTCATTGGATCATGTTATGAAAAAAATCGTATAAGAGGGGGATTAGTTATAACTTCTAGTGTATTAAACCAAGAGAAACCAAGCTAGGTTCGTTTGATTAGTGGTTAATTTAGATTTACACGCTATTCCCATACATGTTTTTTTTTTATTATTTTGGTACGCCATAATATTACCCACAAATTCACATACAAAGTTTTTATCTGGCGCTTACCGTTTTCCAGGAATATGGTTAAATAAATTAATTCCCAATATCACTATTTAATATTTTCGATATCTAAGTATGTGGAACAATGAAGGAATAGGTATTGTATGTTCATCAGAAATAAGAACATTGGCTGAATTGCAAGAACGGAGAGCAGCAGCGGCACAACACATCATACAGACTTTGCTAACTAATAGGCGATTTTGTAAGCGTTTAATTTTTAATTATCAAAAACATTACAGGAAAAATGCAAAATTGTATCCAAGTTTTGTTTGTGCTGATAAATTAATACTTGCCATTTTCTTTTTAAAGCTTATTTCATGTAAGTATTGACCACGACTACATTTTTAGGGGTCCATACAAAGAGTCCAATTTTGAATCACTTTTTTGAGCATATACATTTATATAGTTAATTCCAACACGAACAGAAGTACAAAATATAAGTTGTGATTTTTGGTGATATGCGTAGAAGACACTAAATGCTTTGCCTGAATATAGAAAAGAAATACGAATTTTGGTATACATAAAAATGGAGTAAATACTAAAACATAAGTACATATGGTATATACTTCAAGTAAAATAATATACTTTTTTCGGATAAATTTTTGAAGTAAATTTTGGAATGCATAAAAATTAGTATGTACTTTTTTTCTATAGCAAATACTTCAAAATTTTCAAGTTGCTATCGACCAACTTGCAAATTCCACAGCATCTTCTTTTGATTGCCTTTGGTTGTCTTGCAAGGTTCAATACGAGGAGACTGTAGTCACAGATCGAGTGTAAGAGACCCGTGTCGACCACCGACGACTGCACACGTCAACCACTGCAGTCGTAATTTCGCGTGTGTTGCACACCGAAAAAGAAAAAAAACCGCGCAGCGTAAAAACAAAACAAACAAAAACAAAACCACCGCGCGCGTGTGCAAAAGAAAACCCAAAAACAAAATATAGTGCAGTGCAGTTAAAAAAAAATCATAGAGTGCGGGTATCCCACCTGATGGATACCGGGCTGTGAGTGAAAATTTTGTTGGTGTACTGTTTCATATTGTTGTAAGGGCATAACACCTACTGCAATTTCATTCGGTAAACCAACGTCAGAATTTTCACTTCGCAAACTTGCTTAGCATCGTCGGTGTTTGTGCTTACTGTGTTTCTTTGTAATTATGACTAGGGAATTCAGGGTGGATGTAGCCAATATAAGCGGGCTAAAAAGTAATCACTTTTCTGCGTACGTCCACGTCTGTTAATACAGACCGACTGTTTTGGTACTTAGTGAAATACGGGTAGATCCTCGCCAACACCTCTCAGATCACTCTGATCTTAAGCTACCTGGCTACGAACTAGTGCCACTATTCTTTCCTCATGGCGGTCTCGCCGTTTATGTGCGTAGTGATGTAGCTTACCACATTCCACCACAATGTAATCAGTGTTCAAATCTGGAATTCAATTTCATGTGGTTAAAATTCCATCTCCGTAAGCAAACTATCCACTACCGCTTTTTTTACCAGCCCCAAACTGGACAGCAACTCGACCTTTCACGAGTTTGATGCGCTGTCTGACTCCATTCAAAGAATTGTATCCCTGTATCCTCATACCAAAATCGTGATTACAGGCTTTCAATATACACAATTCTGGGTGGCTTCGACATTCTGGACAGATAACACCCAAAGGACGGTATGTTGAGATCTTCGTTGCGGAAAATAATTTAACCCAGCTTGTAAATGAGCCAAAACGAATACCAGGCGTTGATAGTCATACCGCCAACACCCTGGACTTATTTTTAACTTCACACCCTGATAAGTACTGCGTTGATGTGCTCTCATCTCTAGGCTCGTCGGACCATTGTGTTATATCAGCTAATTTCTCGTACACCGACCACAAAGTTAGAGAAAAGATTCCCAAAAAAACCGTACAGCAATACGAGAAAGCCAACTGGAGCGGTCGTAACAGTTTCTTTAGAAATTTTAACCGGTCGTTATGTTTCCTCGATAACGTCTTTCTCAAGCGTGTGAAATTCCAATACGACCAAAAACTGAGCAAAAAATACTGCAATGTCCCAAAGGCAATAAAAACGCTTGGTCGTTTGTCAAACACATTAGAAATTCTGCCTTAACCTCCATCCCAACGCTCATATACAATGACATTCCAGCTGTCAGCTCTTTGGACAAGGCCAATCTGCTTGCAGCACACTTTGCGGCTAGTTCAACACTCCCAGATTGTACTTTGTCGCCGCCTACACTTGAGTGCCTCGAATCTTTTAAAGATCTTAATATACATAAATCCGCTGGTCCAGATGGTATATCACCCCTTCTTCTGAAGAGGTGTTCTTCCTCGCTGGCAAAACGACTGCGTAAGCTTTTTCATCAACCCTGCTCTTTACGACTCTTTCCGAGCAGATGAAAAACAGCATTTGTCCAGCCGGCCCCCATAAAAAGCGAATCTTCTTCGCTCTCCTCCTACGGACCCATTGCACTTCCGTCCCTTCTTTCCAAGTTCATGGAACCGCTGATAAACCGTCAGCTCATGAAATATCTCGAAACACGAAAACTTCTTAATGACCGGCGGTATGGTTTTCGTAGCAACACACTGATGAAAAGTGGAACCAGAACGTACATGAATCTGGCGAAAGCAAGATAGTTGCACTTGATATTTCTAAGGCATTTGACAGAGTTTGGCATCAGGCTCTTTTGTCGAAAATGCGTGCTTTTGGGATCGATGACTCTCTTCTTCAATGGATTAGAAATTACCTTTCGGAACGTTCAATTCAAATTGTCTTGGATGGTTTCAAGTCTGATACTGGTGTGCCCCAGGACTCCGTTCTGTCCCCGACACTCTTTTTGATTTTCATTAATGATCTCTTGTCTGCTACTTCTAATCTAATACATTCCTTTGCTGATAGCAGTACTCTCTGCTTTTCATATTCGTTCCCGGACTCACGACTCTGCTCTTCGGCTGTAGAACGGGAAGGGCTCATTTAATTAAGATACTAACAGTATTACCAATTGGGGAACTAACAACCGGGTGGAATTTAATGCTTCCAAAACTCAATGTTGTCTGCTGTCATTAAAACGAAATTCAAATATCCAGCCATTATCTATGAATGGCACTTTAATCGTCGAAACCGATAAATTTTCCATTTTCGGTAAATTTTGTCAGTGACAACAGTAGCATTCCGCCCATTCAAAATTTCCACCGTAACACTTGTCTCGCTATGAATGCTCATCAGTTACCCTCATTTTCGGACGTACTCTAAAATATTGTTATTCTTTCCTAAGACGTACAACTCGCTTATGGAATGCCCTGCCGATCTCTGTTTTTCCTGGTCGTTATAACTTACAAACATTTAAAAACAATGTACATCCGTACCTGTCCTTTCTTCCTCCTCCACAGCCTGCGCTGTGTAAAAACATTTTAAGAGTACAAAAAACCTTTAAGCGCGCGCTCATTATAAAAAAAAAAAAGGGGAAAGGTCGTAAATCAATTTAAATTTGGAAAAGAAAAGTTTATAATCTAATCAATTGGTAAAGTATGTATGTATGTACGTGTTAACTCCACAAAAGTATTTAAGGAATGAAGATAGGGGACTGATTCAAATTTCCAAAAACTGTGTCGCTTTGAACGAAAAAATGTAGAGTGGTTTAGGGAATATTTCATTGGTAAGTCTTATAATTAATTTGATTTATTATAATTATTTAATACTATTATTATTATTATTATTATTATTATTATTATTATTTTTTTTTTTCTTTTTTATTATTATTATTACCATTATTATTTTCAATGGTTTTCGAACTGAAATAAATGGAGGTAATTCTACCCATCTCGAAAAGATGCGCATGTTTTTGCGGTACATTGGAGATATTGGATTTCAAATTGGTGTTGGTGAAGCTAAAGGCGTGCACCAGTGTGCTGCCTCTCGAGCAATCAATTGTGTTGCAAAAACTCATAAAAGGTAAGACATCAAATTGGATAAAACTTCCATCGTACTATGAAGAACAATTAAGAGCGAAACAAGTCCCAAGTGGAGTGGCACATATCTTTTCCCAACATGCATAGGAGCCTTAGGCTGTACTCATGTGGACATTTTGAAATCCCATTCTCATGCAGAAGAATACACAAACCGAAAAGGTTATGCTTCTATAAATATTCAATCGACGTACAATGCCATGGAATATTTTACCAGCTTTGTTTGCCATGGCCAGGGTCAGTCAATGTTTTCAGAATTTTGAGAAATAACGCCGTGGAATCAATTATGCGAAGTTCAACAGACACTGTTTTGCTCGGAGATGGGGGCTATGGAATTACACCCCAAGGACAAATCAGGAAAAAGCATTTAATAAACTCCACTCTAAAGAGAGAGTTGTAATAGAAAAATTGTTCGGGCAGTTAAAAGCAGATTTCTAATTCTACAAAACTGCATACGGCAAAATTTGGAAAATGTTCCAATTTTAATTGGATATGCATTCTTGCATTTTTACAATGCAAGAAAGTATGAGTTCAAACAATCCAGGAAGAAAAAAATGGCATTTGAGCATGTACTGGAAGACATGATTTCGGCAGGTTTCATAAGTTTTTTTATTAATTAATTAATACATCTTTTACAACAGGAAATTAAAAAAGAATTGCAGGATAATCACACAATAGTCAGCAATCTGGAGGTTAGGCTGCAAACGCTGCTGAGCATCGAGCAAAACGGGTGCACCTCCACGTCTGCCTCCATTCTGGGAAGATATGGAGGAGATATTTGGAGATACACTCATTCATTCCCAAAGCGAAGCGTTCAATTGCGGTACTGACCAATTATTTACGGTAAGTTATTATTAGTAATCATGGCAATTCTGCAACCCCAAGCAACACGGGGGATATATGTACATTCGTCCTCGAGCGCATCTGACATCGCAACGCCAAGAACATCAAGAGCTGGCCCTTCAATGTCATAGACAACACCACAATTAAAAATCAGCCGTTCTGATTTCTACAAAATACGATTGGAGCAGAACGAACGGCGATTAAATCAAAAAGAGCAGCGGTTGCAGCAAAAGGATGAGGAACGGAAAGAGATCACCAAATGGTGGGAGAAATTTGCAGCAAGCAAAGCCAAATGGCAAAAAAAAATTGAGTTACTTGAAACTGCGCTGAATAAAAAAAAGTGAAAGATAATTTTGTGTTTGGTTTCATTTATTAGATAAATTTTTTTCACTTAAATAATTAAATACATCTTGACGAGTATCTTGACTACTCGATGGTACAATATTTTCAGACAATTCATTGTGATCATGATCATGGCTGCCTTCTTCATCAATTGCACAGATTGTGCAGAATACATGCACTAACAATTATTTATTCTCCTGAATCTTCCTTTCAGCAGTCCGAAAGGCGTTTTCGACTACCATTCTTGTAGCTGAGTGCAAATTGTTGAACTATCTTTGCTGATAAGACAGTCGGCCATAATCGTTGTATGGTGGAACAAGCCACTTTGTAGCAGGATATGCAGAATCCCCTATAATAAAAGTGTTGTTCCGAAAGAGCCGTACATAATTGGCTTGCGCTCTTCTGTATAGCACAGACCTTTTAAGCACTCTGCTATCGTGCAATTACCCCGGTTCACCACAACATATGTCGATGAATTTTTGTCCATATCAACCACAGCTTGGAGCACAAGAGTAAATTTATGTTTGCGATTATAATAACACTCTTTATTTATCTTGGAGGCGGCTATAGTGATATGTGTACAATCGATAGCACCAATTAAATTCGGTATTTTTTTCTTCGTTTCAATATTCGCCAATTGTTAACAACAGCATCATCTTGTGGCTATTTGATGAATTAACTGCATTTTGAAACCATCCAGTTAGTTACACGTCCAACTGCAGCCCAAGCTGAAGACTTTTTCCAGCTGCCTAAATGTGATGGTGTTACTCATATACCAAATTATGTACATCTCTCTCCTGGCTCCCAACTTTGGTCTGCCTCCACGTCTTAAATTCGACAAAAATGTTGACTGGGAATAATTTGCTGCAAAATATCGAAAAAAGAAAATACATTTTCCTAAAGGAAACAGATGCAGATAAGACAAAATTAAAATTATTAATTCCTCAACAGTTGATCGGTTTAATCTTAAGTGAGACTTGAAATCGGCCGCACTATACCCCTCGATTATTTGCATAAAATTTCTCACTTTGGCTTGCTTTTCATCTCCCGTCGATTCAGCACTACTCATTCTCGTGGAATCGTCAGAAGTTCTGCTTTCAAAAAATATTTGGAAAATAAAATCTTCATCTCTTGATGAATCCAGAATTTGCAAAAATCTGCAAATAACAGGTGTAATTAATAAAAGACAATGGGTATTAATTTATTATTTTTACCTCTTCACTTTCATTATCCATTCCAAAAAACAAATTTAATAAGCTTGTAAACTTTTTACTTATCACGGTAACAAAAAAAATTCATTTTGCCATCTAATGTCATTAAATATCTGTGGTTATACCAACTTAAAAAAAAAATTTGAAGTGAGTATAAGTGATTTTTTTCATTGAAGTGAGAATAATTATCAAAAAAACACGCCTATAAATTGTCAAAAAAAAAATTTTCCCCCAAGTATAAATTTAAAAAAATTTTTTTTACAAATTAAAAAAAGGTGATCAACTATCTGTTATAATGTTGGTGGAGCTATGAGAAGAATAAATTCTTCGTTCTTCATTGTCTCTGTATTTTCTCCTTTCAATTCTTGCTGCATTCGAATAAGTTTTAATTGCTCCAGCAAAACCAAACGCTGGAGCTCACCATTTGTAAGATTTTTATTCTTCTTCTGTTTCGTTCAACCTTTATCTTTTTTTTGGTGCTGGAACTCCTTTCGTCTCATCTCTATGTATATGCTGCGTTTGTAGAAGTTGAGCTGTTAGATGCATCTTCTTCCGTTCGACCTTAGTTGGCATCATCTGCTACAACAGATAAGCCGCATTTATAAAACTCATGTTAATTAAAAGCCATGAATAGTCTTTATTTCAATACTTATCAAGAACACAAGTGATCGTTGGATTTTCACCGATGTTGAGAACATGGAGAAAAATAGACTCTCATTCTTTTAGTTCAATGGACTTTTTTTTAATATCGCTCTTGAAATTATTAATTTTTTCTTTGTTTGGTCTGCATTTAGTTTAACACCCGTTTCGTTTTTATATTCATCAATAAATAATTCTAAAACTTCTGCCTTAGCACTGCATTTTTTGTGTGCATGGCTAATAGACAAATTTTCATTTTAGTTGCCCTCACTTTGCTTTTGACTTGAAGAAACGAATCAAGAATGACGAAAAAGCCCAAGGTGATGGAGGTTTACAATAAAAAACTAAGTAATTGCAACTGTTTGAACCGTACATTTTTCAAAACAATTTATTAGATTATAACCAAAATTAAAAAAAAAGTACTTAATGTGATTTCTGTATTTTAAGTACCGTCAACTACCTTAACATTGACCGCCCCCCTAACATTAACCGATATCAGGAAAGTTTTTCCAACTGATTTAGGATGCTAAAAACAAGCCAAAAGCGACGGTATAATAGCACTTCTGCTAAAGATATGGAGCTGGTTTTGATGGAAATTAGAGATGGGAACTGTAGCATCTACGCCTGTGCCAAAAAGTACAAAATAGCGAAGGGAACCTTGATAAACCGATGTAAAGAGTTAAGAGGAAAGAAGATCAGGTGCCCAACGGTACTTTCAGATGTTGAGGAAAAAGCGCTGGTTAATTCACTAATAACGGTGAGTGAGTGGGACTTTCCTTGCACTAGAGATAATTTGAGGTGCCTCACTAAAAATTATCTCAACCCTTGTAATCGTAAGATCTGTTCTTTTCAAAAAAATAATCTTCCAGGTAGAAAATCGTTAAGGGAATTAAAGGCACAAAGACGATCTTTGTGTCCAAGCATCCCAAGTCATCCACAGCCAAGGTCAGTCGTCAAGATGTGGCTAACTTTTTCAATAATTCAAAAACCATACTGACCCTGGACAATACCCCCCGAAAACATTTTTAATTATGATGAGACGAATCTTTCCGACGATCCAGGCTCTAAAAAATGCGTGTTTAAGAGAGGAGTACGGTACCCCGAAAATATAAAAGACTCGACGAAGTCTAATATTTCCATAATGTTTTGCGGATCTGGGAGAGGTGAGATTATTCCACCATACGTTGTGTATAAAGCGGAACATTTTGGATATTAAGCGAAAACAAAATACAATCGGAGCAAGTCAGGATGGTTTGACGGGACGATTTTTAAGAATTGGGTCTTAAACCATTTTATTCCGAACACAAGGTGATTGAGCGGTCCTGTAGTACTTTAGGAGATAATTTGGCAAGCCACTTTTCCCCAGCCGTTGTTTTAGCGGCTCAAGAAAATAGCATTCGCTTTTCTTGTTTATTACCAAATTCGACACATATGGTATTCGCCAGTTGGATGTCGCCTTCTTTGGTCCATTTAAAAAAGTTTGACGTCGAATTTTGGACGAATAGAAAGACAAGCGCGCCCACAAGGCTCAAACGCTTTTTAAAGGTGCGTTCCCTGTCCTTTTACACAGATTAGTAAAGAAAAGCGTGAACGGAGAGAATCGATCTCCGAACCTTATATCGGGTTTTAGGAAATGTAGTATAGTGCCGTTTAATTCAAACGAAGTCATTTCACGTTAACCGGACCAAACAATCTCTGAAATAAACAACAATGAAGTACTACGGTGGAATATATCGGAGTCTATTGTAGCAGTTTTGAAAGAACTCCGTTTTGGGTCTGGAGAATCAACAGTACGAAAACGTTGTACAAAGGTCAAAACTCAGTCAATGCTTGGAATCACGCCCGAAGATATAGATGGTTATGATGCAGCTGTAAACTCCGAAGCGGCGAACGTTTGTGAAGGAGCATTGACTATTGATGACAATATAGCTTCCACCTCTCAACATCTCAAAGCAGACGACGAAGATGATCGCAACGAGCAAACTGATTCACTTCATGAACTCCAAATTGAATTTGTGGGATGCTACTCTGACGATGATTCGTCAATCGAAAACTTCATCCACCAAGTCTTGCTGAGTTCAAAGCTCAATAATTAGCTACAAAATGAAATTTGCTTTACTCTAGGTACTCTATCTTTTATTTTTATTTATTTATTTTTTTTTAATGTGATAAAAACTTTAAAATGGAATTTTCGTTTTAGTTTGCTTTGTTTTTTTTTAAATATATAATCTAAATATAAAACAAAAATTGAACTGATATACAATTAAGAACTACCTGCCTTTGTATTTATTTTATTTTACTAAAATGAATTACTTAACTAACTGTGTTTTTATTATTACAATATTAAAGTTATTTGATTTCAATACAAATAAAAATTGAACTATAGTGTTTCTATTTTTTAACGGCTGGTCAATGTTAGGAACACTATGCGGTCAATGTTTTTTATTAATAAACCCCTTTACAAGCAATAAAGTTTTTGCAAAAATTAGGAAAATTGGGGTATTTACTTAAAGTATTTGTAATCAAGTAAAAATTGTTTGCTATGCATATGAAACGAAGTTTTGTTTATTTACTTAAAGTAAGTACTTCGGTTTTATGCATGTTAGTGTACTTCATCAGCAACATATGTACATATATCCACGATAATTTTACAATGTTACCTGATCCTGAATTGTTAATTTTAAATTGAATTGTTAAATTGTGAATTCTTAGAAATCTTCATTGTACTAAATTTCGTTCATTTTTGAATTTTACGCCTACGAATTTCGAGCCGCCATATTTTTAATAATTAATTTTTTTTAACATTTATACCACTTGTAGTATTATAAATACTAATAAAAGCTAAGTCTTAGCCTCTATTTCTCTTGGACGACCAGCTTGCTGACAAACTCGTTTTTTTCATTGCTCATTGTCCGTAGCCGCAGCATTACTATAGTTGTATCGTGCGAGTTACAATCCGGGTTGTGGCCAAATAAATAAAAAAAACACTCTATTTTCTTAATTTTTATTTCTGGTCACCCTTGGACCTTACAATTCATTACAATCTTATTACTGGATGACGATCGATGGCTCTGCTTGGCATTATATGGTCCGATATTGATGACACTGTTGTATTATGTTGACCCATATTTACAGGTTGGTTGTAGCTTACCTTCGCTGTGTCATTGTTTTGTGGTGGCGTAATTGAGGTAATGTTGGTTATTGCCAGAGTTGCATATATTGCTTGGTGAATGCCCGCTGTATTTAGGTTGATGTCGAATGATCTACTCCTCGGTGATTTGGGAGGATTGACCGTCGTTGCGGAAGTAGCCTTTGTATACGTAACTCCTCCTCGGTTTGAGTAAGAATTCTCCTGAATTCTAGTTTGGGTTATTATATGATTTAGTACAAAAATGTGTAGTACAATAATTATTATAATTACTATCATGCTGACGTTGAATCCATATGCTATATTTTTGTATAATAGTAATTCTTTTATTTCTTTAATGTTTTCAAAGTTACTAGAAACAATATCATAAAATGTAAGGGTTTTGGTAAATGTGGAGCTTATATTGTTATCGGGGTAGAAATATGTGTCTTGGAAAGTATCTTGCTTATTGTAAAAAGATTCATTTAATAAACTGATCTGACAATTAAAGAAGTTAATGAGATAATTTCTGGTTAGTGTAATACCATATTTCTTTCATCACAATTTTGCTTAAGTATATCTTCGTTAGCATTTTTTATTACAATAGTTGTCCAACCTATTGATTTTATTTGGGTTTTCATGTTATACCTTAATTTGCAATTTTTTGTTAAAGTGCAATGTTTACTTAATTTTAGTTCACTTACGGTGATATTTGCCTGATAAGTATATACCTTATTTTTTGTTTCTATAATATATTCATCTTTACTATCTATTTCAAAGTTTTCCTTATTTGGTAATGGGGTTACTAATTTTTTTTCCACTGATATGTAATTTTTCGGAATTTTTATTGTGATTATAATAAGATTATTTTGGTATTCGGAAATATTTCGCGGATACAATGTTATCTTGTATTTGATTAATTTTATTTTCCAAGAAATCTAGTTTGGTAATTTGGTCTAAGTATAGCTATTGTTTTAAGAGTTTATTCATAACACTATTTACTCTATTGTAGGTGTCTAAAATAGTTTTTCTATCATTGAGTATGACTGTTTGTAAAGATTGTATGGTTTCATTGAAAAGTTTGTTAATTCTAATTTGGTTGTTAATAGTATTAATTGTATTGTGTGCATTTTATCCAAAATATCCAAATGATTCATTAAGGACTGAAACGAATAAAATGTTGGAAACATCAAATTCAAAAAAAAAAAATATTTTCATAATTCATGTAAATTTTTTTTTTATTTGATTTAAAACTCTGTTTTTATTAAATTCATTCACAATTACAAAAAAATATTTGGGTTCCCATTCTTTCCTCAACTTCTTTCGAATGTCCTTCATAAGGTTGGTGACAGTTACATCCATGATCTTTTTGGACGTTCTTTTCCATTTAGCACTAAAATCTTTTACGTCCTTTGTACACTGCTCACTTTTCATCAATTTAACTTTGACCAAAGCCGAATACCTTTCAATGGGACGGCACTGTGGAACATTGGGTGGATTCATGTCTGTTGGGACAAAGTCGACATTTTTAGCAACAAAAAAGCTCAACGTCGCATGAGCATAGTGAGCTGAAGCTAAATCTGGCGAAAATAATGTTGAACCTTCGTGTTTGTTTAAGAAAGGAATCAATCGTTTTTTTAGGCACTCGTTAATGTACACTTCTCCGTTAATTGTTCCCGTTGTAATAAATAATGAGCTTCTGTGTCCACATTGGCAAATGGCCTGCCAAACGAGATATTTTGACCCGAATTTTTCCATCTAAAACGATGTAGTTGATTGCGGAAGATTCTCAGCTTCAAAACAGTTGTAAAACTGCGCACCTGGAAGAGTAGTAAAGTCGGCTTTGCATTAGTTTCGTCATCCAAAACCAAGCACACTTTCTTGTTGCCGATCAACTCGCATAGCTTTCGGGCTCATGTTTTTATGACTTTTTTTTGCTTTTCAGTAACTTTTGGTATATTTTGTTTTTTTTTTTTTTTGTGTTTTTAGACCGTTACGTTTTTAAGATCTTTGTACTATTGTTTGGTTGGTATTACATTTCCGAGCAACATCTCTGGATGACATAGTCCGGTTTTTTACTATGGTACCCGCTATTTTCCTGTCCAAATTTGTATCATGTGCTCCACTTTTAGCTGCACTTTTCTGTTTTCGATTAACTGTCACCGTCTCCAAATATCGTTTAATAACAGAATCCACTGTTATTTATAATATCTTAAACCGCACCGAACCAAAATCAATAACAAACTGAAACTAGAGAATATACAGGCTAATTTGGGTACAAAATGGGATTGCAATTTTTACGCATTGGAAGTATAGCCCGTATTAAAATTTACAGATTTTATTCGTTTCAGTCCTTATATGTTGACTGTCTGCCTGTATCGTCCATAGTTCCAAAAAGCCATTTTTCTGCGTTCCCTATAATATTCAATAGCCCTCGTTTCTGTCTCTCTGGTTTATTCGGCATTATGGAATTCATTTTTGCTATTAACGTTTCTATTCTATGATGAACTACTTCTTTATTTTCTAATGGTATGTTCTTTATGTTAGTTCTAATTTGTGTAATGGTATTGAGGATTTCCTCTGGTCTTTATTTTTAGATATCCTGACAGTTCATTGATTGGGGTGATCTGCAATGCAATGATCTGTTAGGAATATGATCTGTAAATTTAAGCGGTCGTTTATATTTATCAAATGTACATTTTCTAACTTTTTGATTTTATATCTAGGCTGTTCCTTATGTCTAACGTGCTTGTAATTTTTTATTGGTCCTTCCTGTCTTTTTTCTATATAGTTTTCGAGTGTTTCATTAAGCTTTTCTATTGTTTTATGTTTTGTGTCGTGAACTAATTTATACAAAATTCGCTCATTTATTCCTTCTTTAGCCTTCCTAGGTGCCGTTCTGATTGCTGAATGATGACGGTTATTATAGTTGTCTAGGTCTAATTGTATTTTCATTTCAATAGATAGGTCTTGTTCTTCGATACCGGTTATTTTTTCTAAAATTGTGGAATATAGTCGTTCTATATCCGAATTATCTGTGTGGCTTTTTGGTTTAGTCCAATGTACTTCGACCTCATTTTCGTTAAGAAAATTTATACCTTGCTCCGATTTGAGCTCATTGTCCGTAATAATTTTCTTTGGTTTCCCAGACTTAGACAAAATATTCTATTAATACGGCCTTCTTACTTCTCCAGTTTTTATCTATAATAACGTAACCTACCGCAAATTTAATTAGTTTATCTGCATATGTATAATACAAAAGACTTTTCTTGTATGTGAAATACGTCCAAGTGTATAATTTCATTTTTATGTTTTGGGGTTTCTGTTATGTGTAATTTTGTTTTAATTGGTTGTCTTTCTGCAATTATTGATTACTAGCTGTATGTGTTCATAAAGCTTGGGAAAAAATATTTTATTCTTCAGTGTGTAATAGGTTTCACTTATCCTTCACTATGCACTGCCTCTTTAGTGTGATAGAGAGATATTTGTTTATGTGCCTGGATTTTTAGATTATGTTCTCTCATTTTTTTAAATATCTTATCTATTGATTCAATATGTTCTTCTAAGGTTGTAGAAATGATATATTAATATTTTCTAAGTAAACTAAAAAAATATTGTTAATGTACTCTCGTAAGATGTTATTCATTAATCTTTGGAAAGTGGCGGGTGCGTTCTTTAAATCGAACGACATCCTTACGTATTCGTATAAACCTTCTGGTGTGACAAAGCAGTATTTTCAATATCGTTTTCTGCTACAAGGATTTGATGATAGCCCTTAGCTAGATCTAAGGTGCTAAAATATGGTACTTTACCTAGCTTATCTAGTATACTGTCTATGTTAGGTAATGGATATTTGTCATCTATTGTTACTTGGTTTAATTTTCTATAATCTACTAAAATTCTGTATTTTTGTTTACCAGAATTATCCTGTTTCTTGGGAATAACAATTACAGGTGAACTGTATTTGCTATTACTTTTTCTAATGATACCCTGCTTTTCCATTTCTTCTATTTGCTTACGCACTTCAGCTTCGTGTTTTGGTGGATATCTATGGAGTTTTGAATTAATTTGATGATCTGTGGTAGTATTTATTTCATATACTACTGTTTTCGTATTTGTCAATTGATCTGCTTCTTTATAAATAAGTTTTTGATATCTACTTAGAAGTGTTTTAATAGCCTTACTCTCTATTTCATTTAGATGGTTAGATTGAATGTCGCAAACTTCGCTTATATGCAACACATTTACGAGTACTTCATTAAGTGTCTTGGCTAGGAATGGAAGATGCAGATCATTTGTTAATATACATATAATACACTTGTTGATTATATCTAAAGATTTTACGTTCTGCCTGATCCAATCCATACCGATTAAGAAATCGTATGGTTTGTTCAGAGCTATTTTAGTCCACTTCATTCTTGCGTTCGGATTTTGTTCAAATTGTATTGGACTTTTTACTAAACCTTGAATTGTATTAATTTGAATTGATTCTGCTTCCAAATTTTCATACAATTTTGTTGGTACCCTACTTTAATTTTAAAGACTATTAGTTGATCCTGTATCAATCATAGCTATAAAGTCGACCTTTTCCAAAGTTATTTGTAGACATATTTTTGTATCATCCGAGGCTAATTGTGATTTTCAATTTGATTTACGTCAGATTTATTCAAAGTATCTACATCTATTGGTTCTAATCTATGATCTGTACTGTCCTGAGTTTCTATTGTTATAATTATTCTGATGTCTTAACTGTTACTATTATAAGTATGCTACGTTTCATTTGTCCTGGGTTTTGCCTAAATTGACCTGAATATTGTGGTTTTGTGTTAGTGTTATGTTTATTGTGGTTTTGAACTTATTGTGTTTTGTGTACCTGGTGGGCTTTGTGTATTTTTTCTATATTTAAATTTATATTTGTATAAAACTGTTCTTATTGCCGTAAGTGTGTATTTATCATGTTGTTCTGAAGCCAATGATCCTGCAGACATTTCTTTTATTCTTAATATTAAGGCACCATTCAGACAATTGGCTATATCTAAGCCATTTATATTAAAGGCTGTACATTCTGTTATGTTATTAATAATTTCTTGTATCTTATCTAGTAATTGGTTAATTGTAAATACCTTAATGTTGTTTATATCTCTTGGGATGCTGCTTTGATCCTTTGTGTGCCTGTAGTGAATTTTTAATTAATAAATACTTTTTGCTGCTCCCGCAATTTTCTCGTTGTATATGATGATAAATGCCTGGTGTGCGTCTGCTCCAAATTCTTCTAGGATTTGATTGCAAGAAAGGATGGTAGAGTGCCTGGTTCTCCATTGAATGGCTGGATATATTTTATCTGCTTCTCCACTAATGTTCTTCAGTTTTGAGGGGCGTTTTGTCTTGCTAAGATGTCTGTCAGTGCTACTAAACACTGTTCTATAACAGGTAGATTTTTCATGTTATTTTAATTGTTTTGTGTCTTTTTGTGTCTTGGCTTGTTTCTACGTGCAATGTTAAATTTTGATTCACTGTACCACGTTTTCTACCTTATCGACGAGACACTATTTATTGTCACTTTTTATATTTTAACCGATAGCGATCACTTTGTTCGCATTTTAACTTTCACTCTTCCTTAGTACCGACTGCGCCAGTTACAATTCGGGTTGTGGCCAAATAAATAAAAAAAAACTTTTCTTTATTTTTATTTCTGGTCACCCTTGGATTACAATCTTATTACTGGACGACGATAGATGGCTCTGCTTGGCATTATATATGTAGTCCGATATTGATGACGATGTTGTATTATGTTGACCCATATTTACAGGTTGGTTGTAGCTTGACTTCACTGTGTCATCGTTTAGTGGTGGCGTAATTGAGGTAATGTTGGTTATTGCTGGTGTTGCATATATTGCTTGGTGAATGCCCGCTGTATTTAGGTTGGTGTCGTATGATCTACTCCTCGGTGGTTTGGAGGGAATGACCGTCTTTGCGGAAGTAGCCTTCGTGTACGTAACTTGCGTGTAAAAATTTTATGTCGAGTTACTTCATTCTAATACAACCGAAAAAGGCCCACAATTTCGGTGTGAATTTGCACTACGAAAAAAAAGTACTTTTTTACACCAAGTGGTCAGACTTGGTGATCGTACAGTGTACACTGGACACTACTATAAGTATTCGGTAAGTATAGTTAAGAAAAAAATTATTTTGAAAAAAAATACATTGTTGAAAATATTATAAATCAATTTTGAGTGCAAAAATAGTATGAGTTATAGTACCCGAAACTGACGCCAAATATGAGTCTGTAACCAAACAATTGCATCGACTTCAAAACAAAAAAAGACAAGCGTGAAAATATTTTGTATTGGAGAAAAGAACAATTGGATCCGTACGATGAAAAGAATTTTCTATTTACAGGTGCTACTGAATAGCCAAAATCGATGATTGGGCATTATTTTTCGTCCTTTTTACGGAGGAGTTAATTCAATTTGCCGTCAGTCAGTCAAACTTAAAAGCTCTTCAATACAATATAACTAACTAACTAAGCCAGAAAACATAATTACAACCGAAATGGAGCAGTTCATTAACATGGTGACTTACATGTTTTGTGTTCAACTGCCATCTTCGCGACATTATTGGAGCAAATCCGTTGGCCAGTAAGATCTGGCATGCAGCAGGTTGGAAAAAATTAAGCCATCTGGAACAGATGTTTGCTACGAACTTTTTAAGATAAGTGGGGTTACAGGAACAAAGTTCTAAGTTAAGTTTCCGTATTCAGTTACGACTTCAAAATTTTTGTTAGAATCACTGGAAACTTAGTGACGAGGCTTACATTTACAGTAGTTAAACATGTCAACCACCAATTTTTTCCCAATAATTGGTATAATAGTCCCAAATTGCAAGTTCACCTGTACAAAAATGGATTACTACCTTTGTGCGCAGTCAGACTAAACCGAGTCCCAAATTCTAAAATGCTAACAGATAAAGAATTGAAAAAACAGTCATCACCAAACAGCGAAAAGAAAAACAGTATAGAGATATTTCTCTGCTGTTGTTGAGGTTTATAACAAATATATGGGTGACGTTGATTTGCTGGATTCCACGCTTGGGTTATAAGAGTCCCTTTGCGGTCAGAAAAGTGCTATTGTAAGAAAATATATTTTCGCATGATCGATTTATGCTCAGTAAACGTATGGCTCCATCAGAATAACCTGCCATTATATGTTTCAAAACTAGCCGTTTGGTCGGTTGCAATCAGATTTGATAAATGTATAACATAAACATTACATTGTTCTCGTAACCCTTAACGCATACGAAGTCATTTATGGCTGGGTTCTTTAGTTTTTAAACAAATATTAATTCATAATTGCTTTTAAAAATATTTGGTTAAGAATCCTTAAACAAAACCATTTTAAGAAACCTTAATTTTTTTTCATGTTCAGGATTTAATTCATGCAGTAGAGGGTTAACCTTATACCTGGAAAATTGTAAGCCCTATGTAAAAAATGAATTAACCATTAATCAACTGGCTATCAAACAAGCCCAGCTTGGTCGCTGGGCTTAAGTTATAATTAAGTAATTGTTGGTACCTACTTCTCTGAAGAAACCCACTGAGTTAGTGGGTGTTGAAGATATAACTTGCTTCCTTCTTCAGGTAAATTTCTTTTATTTTTTTTTTTATAATTTACGCGCGCCTAAGGGGTTATGAATACCCTTTTACTGTTGCCTTGGCGCGGGCGGAAAGATAGAAGGAGGAGAAAGGAAAGCATTGTTGTGATGTAGTGGTTTGAAACTCAGGTGTGTTTGGTTTTGATATTGGCTCTCCAGGGGTGGGAGTCCGAATAGGACGGATTCCGGTTGTGAATTTTAACGGTTTATTTGTGCTTGAAAACCCTACAACAGCCAAATCTACATGTCAGTGTTATGCCTTCACACGCAGATTTTTCTGACTGAGTTCCAATTACACAAATGAAAACTTTTGTCGTGGCTAAGATTCGAACCTTGACCCTCCGAGTGAGAAGCGATTGCTAGTACGGCCATGACCGTATTCAGTGTACACACGAGGGTACAAAAAATTATTTTTAGTTCTAGGCGTCGAGAATAACAGAAGCTTTGTGATGCATTGTATTGATGGGCACTAACGATGTGAAATACAAACTCCTCTACATCGACGTCGGTCGTAATGGGCGATTTTCCGATGGTATTGTGTTCAATCGCTGCACATTTGCACAACCTTGCTGGATAATAATCAGTTGCTGCGCGATGTGGAAGTGGTAGTCGGAACGTTGTACACTCAGTGAAATTCAATTAAAGGCAACTTATTTTCCGTTGAAATATTGAAAACGAAGTTAATTTAAGTACAATACTATGTATTTACAAACTTATTGAATACAATCAAATGATTTATTTAAGCAAAGAAAAAAAAATTGACTAAAACAAATAAAAATATTGTGGCAACACTGCACCAAAGAAAAGTGTAAAGACAAATCCTAAAAGAGGCCTGCCGGTACAAGTATGGAAAAGAAGAAGACAGGAGTCAGTTGTAAGGTAAAGCAAATATAGAGCGGATGTGTTTTCTGCAACTACAAACTTTTTTTTTTTTGCGTTTTAATTAAAGTGTTTACTACAAAATCAGAAGTGGGGTTTGCCCAAGCATCGTAAAATTCAAAATACTCGTATTCGGTAATGTTTTAATTTCTAAAAAATTGAAATATGCAGTCAGAGTTGGAGGGATTGAAAATATATACCGCTGCGCAATTGAAACAATGGTTAGGCAAACTCGGAAAAAAAAGCACCGGGAATAAGAGTGAACTCATTTTGCGTCTTATCACAATTCTAATAAGTCAGCGAGTGGAATTTCTTTGTAATATACGTGATAAAAGTGACGAGGAGGAGGATGACGAGCAGTATGAAGATAGCGGCGATCACGATGCTGAAGAAAAAGAAGAAGGAGATGAAGAAGAAACTGATAATGAATAGAGTGACAAGGAAGGAGAATCAATTAAAGCAAAGCAACACATGAAGAGTGGCGAAATAATAATGAGAGATGACAACGTTAAGGATGCTGAGGAGAGCAGATGTGAGAAACAAACAATCAGGACACTAATGAGAGTGGTAAAATGAAGGATAACGAGAGGGAATTAATGAAACAAGAAATAAACATTTTAAAGAGAGAAATAGAAATAGAAAAGAAAGAAAATGAACTATTAAAAAAAGAAAACGCATTATTGAAAAGGGAGAAGAGAAATCAACTTTTCCCAAATAAAAGAGCTATTGCCTGAATTTCCCGGAATTGGAGATTCATTTGGGCACTGGGAACTCTAGTTAAAGAGCATTTTGAGTGTTTACAATTTGGACGAAAACAATGCGAGAGCCTTTATCGCTAGTAAGTTAAAAGTAATATCGTTAAAGTGATTGCATTCGAAATTGAATTTGATGACGATCCCAATAGAAGAGTTGTTGTATGATATGCGAGTTCTGTTTGGGGATCGGGCTAGTAAGTTGACACTTAAGCGACAGTTTGAAGGCAGAAGATGGCAGTCATTTCAGGAATATTATCATGATAAAATAATCTTAGCTAACAAAACTGCAGTGGATGAAGAAGAATTCCTCGAGTATATTATTGAAGGCATTTCGGACTACAGTATTCTTTGAGAACTCAAGCAAAAATGCACCGCTTTAGGGACAAAGAACAATTAGTGGATGCATCAATGATCAAATTTTGATCAAACGAACACCACAAGCACGCCAGGACTCTGGCGATTATCAGCCAAATCAATTAGATGCTTCAATTGTAATTCCCTGGGACATTTTACATCTGATTGCCTCAAGCCAAAAAGAGAACTCGAACCATGCCACGTTTGTGCTGAGATTGGTCGTTTTGCTGCCGAATGCCCAAAGGAGAAGACCCGGCAAATACAGCAGGTCTCTACCCAGGAGGAAGTGGATGCATAAGTAAGATTGTTATATTTTACCTTTATAAATAATAAGCATAGTTATAATGTACATTTAGGAACATTAATAGATACCGGCAGCCCCGGGAGTTTAGTACGCCAGCAGTTCGTGCCTTCTATTGTAATCAATAAAACATCTGCGAATATGTTTAAAAGTTATTATGGAATAAATAAGAGTTGAGCAAGTCAAATGTATTGTTTTATTCGAAGAGATGGAAATAGAAGTCGATATGAGACGATGAAGCATTCATCGATATTAGGTAAAGATTTTTTGAAAAGTGCCCATTTAGGTTTGAAAAAAGATTCTGTTGAACAAAATAAAGGTTATTGTTTTGATGAAGAAGAAGACTAATGATAAGTTAGATTCTAAGTCAAAAGAAAAATGTATACAACTGTTTAAAGAGTGTTATTTGTACTGCAATCGTCCCATTGACCCCGAAACTAAAGTTAGATGCGAAATAAAATTATCATTGAATAGTGAAAAGCCATTTAATTGCCCACCTCGTAGGCTGTCCTATTATGAAAAAGAGCGATTACAGATAAAAATCGATAAGCTGCAGCAACAGAAAGTTATAAGACCTAGTAAATCAGAATATTCGTCCCCTATCGTGCTAATCAAAAAAAATGGAGATATTCGACTCTGTGTAGATTATAGGACTTTAAAGAAAATAACGCTAAAGGACAATTATCCCATACCGTTGATAGACGACCTTTTAGATAGGTTAACAGGAAAAACTCTCTTCACTCTGCTGAATTTGAAAGTGCATTCTACCATGTTTCGGTAAATGTAGATTCGGTTAAATACACGTCATTTGTGACACCACTGGGACAATACGAGTTCCTTAAGATGCCTTCTGGTTTAAGAAATGCTCCACCAACATTTCAGAAGTTTGTTAACTTAGTTTTCGATGACATGATTAGAGTCGGGAAAGTAGCAATTTATTTAGACGATATTATGATAGCGACGAATGATGTTGACGAACATTTAGTCATTTTGCAGGAAGTTTTTGAACGTTTAGTAAAAAATAACTTATGTCTCAGAGTAGATAAATATCGATTTATGGAATCCGAAATACGATACTTGGGTTACAAGATTTCAAATAAAGGTATCCGGCCTGATGGTAAGGGTATAGAAACAGTGATGAATTTTCCTGTACCAATGAATACGAAAGGCGTCCACAGTTTTTTAGGGCTATGTGCATACTTCAGGAGATTTGTTAAAGGATTCTCGGTAATAGCTAAACCTTTATATGATTTAATAAGAAAGAATGTTGACTTCGAATTCGGTGAAAAAGAATTACAATGTTTTGAGGAGCTAAAACGAAAGCTGGCAGCAACACCCATATTATCAATTTACGATTCTAAAGGCGAAACCGAACTGCATTGCGATGCGAGTTCATTAGTTTTCGGAGCTATATTTTTTCACAGGAAGGAAGATGGATTGCTTCATCTAGTTTTCTATTTTTCTAAGCGAACTACCCATTGCGAGGCGAACATCTTCGAGCTGGAGACTTTGGCCATAATCTATGCCCTACAGAGATTTAGGGTATATTTGCACGGGATGAAATTTAAAATAATCACTAATTGCAATTCACTAACGCTGACCCTAAATAAAGGAGTTATTAATCCGAGGATAGCTAGATGAGCCCTCGAGTTGCAAAACTACGACCATGTCCTGGAGCATAGGAGCGGCACTAAAATGCAACATGTGGATGTACTTAGTCGCATTTCGAGTAAATACCCTTGAACAAAATTTGTCTATCTGTCAATATAGGAATGAAGTGATTACCGAAATTAGAAGAAATTTAGAAATAAAAGAGAGTGGATTGTACGAAATGCGAAATGGTTTGGTGTATAGGAAGTTTGGAAAAAATATATTGTTTTATGTACCTAAAGAGATTGAAGGCAATATAATGCGACTATATCACGATGAATTAGGTCATCAAGGTTGCGGTAAAGTTATGGAAGTGATCTCAAAATCGTATTGGTTTCCCAAACTGAAGAATAAGTGTCAAAATCATATAACAAACTGCTTGAAGTGTATTGCTTTTTCCCCGAAGTATGGGAAACATGAAGGGCTACTGCACAATATTCCAAACAATACATGTATACCACTTTGGGCCAGTTTTATTTAAGAGCGCTAAAAAGAAGTATGTAATTCTGATTGTAGATGCTTTTTCGAAATTTGTTAAATTATATGCAGTACGAACCACCAAAACGAGAGAGGTGATAGCTAGTTTGAAGTCGTATTTCAATGCATACAGTCGCCCAAATGACATGAGGCACATTAAAATCGCCACGGGCTCACCACAGGCCAATGGGCAAGTGGAACGGGTAAATAGGTGTATAGCACCTATGATAGCAAAATTAACTAATGGAGGAACCAATTATTATTTAGACAAAATCCTACCACATATAGAATTTGTATTAAACAATACGTTTAACAGAAGTATAGGAACAACAGCGAGTGAGTTACTTTTTGGAGTTAGGCAAAAGGGAGAGATGATAGATTTTCTAAAAGAAAAACTGGACGAAATAAATAAAGATGAGAGAGAAAACGAGAGGGATTTAATATCTGTAAGAGATAAAGCTGTACAAAAGATGGAGAAGGTTCAATGTTATAACAAGCAACAAAATGATTCGTTGTTATAAGAAATTTCTTAAATGAACAGGCTATATGTGGAAAAATTGCGCCAAGATTTAAAGGACCTTACAGAATAACTAAAGTACTTCCAAATGATAGATATTTGCTAGAAGATGTTGAGGGTCACCAAATAAGTCAAATCCCATATAAACGGGTTTGGGAGTTAGCCAATATAAAACCGTGGGCAAATTGTGAATTAATAAAATCTGGGGGAAATCGGGATGATTGCATGTTAGGATGACCAAATTGTGGCAACAGTGCACTATAAAAAAGTGTTAAGACAAATAATAAAAGAGGATTGCCGGTAGGGAAAAGAAGAAAACAGCAGTCAGTTGTAAAGTAAAGCAAACATAGAGTGGACGTGTTTTCTGCAACTATAAACTTTTTTTTTCTGCGTTTCAATTAAAGTGTTTACTACAATATCCTTACTTAAAACAAAAAAAAAAAACTCAATTTATACTGCGAAATTCGATTAAAGGCAGTCAACGTAAAGTAAAAACAGAAGAAATTTCAATATAACAAATAACGTAAGTCTAAAAATTAATAGTGACGGCCTTGCGGAAATCCTCAACCGAAATAAATTTGCGCCCGCCAGCATAAACACTATGAGACAGATTTCCCCACATATTTTCGATCTGGTTTAAGTCCGGTGAACGTGCTGGCCATTCTAAAAGTTGAGTTTCTTTGTTTGAAAACCACTCACGATTGGCCGCGATATATTAATGGCAGCATTATCTTGCTGGAAAATTGTATTTGAATCCGGCTGATGGTCCAAACAGTCTGTCAAAACATCTTCCAACAGAGTAACATAGATTTCTGATTTCATTCGGCCAGAAATCTTGCATATTGGAGTCCTGCAATGATAGCTAAAAGCAGCCCAGACCATCAAAGATCCACCTCCAAAGGTTCGCATAGTGGAGAAGCTCTCAGGACTTTTTATATCATGCCCATAATAAATAAAACCGTCTGGCCCATCAAGGTTAAACTTTTTTTCGTCCGAAAAGATCACGCTTTTCCACTGTTTAGACTATGTCATGTGTTCTTTGGCAAAGTGTAGTCGGGCAACTTTATTTGCTTCTGTAAGAGCTGGTTTTGACTTAATTTTTTCCTAAACCTGTCGATTACTGCTGGCTAAAATTTGTTGTGCACTCCGTTTAGATATCGGCAACTTTAAATCTGAAATAATTTTAGAAGCAGTAGAATTTTTTTGCAACCCAGCTCGGATAATGGCCGATTTTTGCCATGGTGAAATTTTTTGATTGTCTTTATGTCTCCGGTTCGCGTTGTCGATCCGATCGATTTAAATTAATGGAAATTTGGCGATTAGACATACCTTATACGCATGGATTTTGGCGATTCCCGCATCCGAGAGCGTTTTTCATTTTCCTATTTAGACTTGCGGCCAACAATGATCGGAACCCAAAAGTTCTAAATGTAAAAAAAAATTTTTCAAATGTAATCACCAAAAAAAATCCTTCATAAGGTCTTTGAACGATTTTGCAATCAGCAGATGTGTTAATTGCATCAAACAAAAGACTCCGGAGTCCAGCCTAGAGTAGTATACATATGGTATTACGATGGTTGTTTTTTTTTTTTTTTTATAATTTACGCGCGCCTAAGGGGTTATGAATACCCTTATACTGTTGCTAGGGCTCGGGCGGAAAGATAGAAGGAGGAGAAAGGAAAGCATTGTTTGTGATGTAGTGGTTTGAAGAAACTCAGGTGTGTTTGGTTTCGATATTGACTCTCCAGGGGTGGGAGTCCGAATAGGAGACATTTTTCTTCTCTAGGAATGTGAGGTTGTGAATTTTAACGGTTGTTTTGTGCTTGAAAAACCCTACAACAGCCAAATCTACATGGCAGTGTTATGCCTTCACACGCAGATTTTTCTGACTGAGTTCCAATTACAATACACAAATGAAAACTTGCTGTGGCTAGGATTCGAACCTTGACCTTCCGAGTGAGAAGCGATAGCTAGTACCACTACACCACGGTCACATATGAAAAGTGTCCGAGCTCAACGTACAGAGATGGGGGCACTCGTCAATAAAAGCTAGTGAGTGCTAGTTGTGCATCTTTTGACAATTACTTGCCGAAGTTTCAGTCATTTTGGACTCGCAGTTTTTAGTTGACAGCCGTTAGTTTAGTTTAGTTTTAAATGCATTTTATTTTCTAGATCATTAACTCTTACATACTAACAAAAAATGCTTAAATGCTAGCTTAAAATTACTTAACAAACTTATACTAACTTACTGGCCCCACACAGGCACTCTAAGCTACTCTAAATTCTTATATCTATGTCTTTCGACTTTGTTTACATTTTATTTATTAATACTTATTTTCTATGCTTAAGGCTAAGAAAAGAATTTAACAAAAAAACTTAGCATATGGACATAATTTTTTATTTTTTATAAAAACTTAATATCTAACTTAAAATAAACCTTAGTCTACTTAACCTACGTACGCAATACATACATACATACATATAGACATTATACACAATGACATACATATACTAGTATATACCTATATATATACTAATATATACATGTATTTCTTAGATGCTAACTTAAACCTATGCAAGCTGGCCATCGCTATTCGCAGAGCAAATAGATTGGTCAGCTCTGCCTCATTAGTGAGGCTGGTCCGTAATTGACGGAAACGACGACGACGAAACATCTTCTCCATCATTCAACCACCAGAAATGCTGGTGCTGCCGAACGACATCCCTCTTATCGCGATTCCCCACCGCCCTACTGAACCTGAGACGATCCACACTGCCGTGTGCGACGTCTCTGTTGTAGTTGAGTCGCCTGTCCCCAGCTTTCCGAGCGACATGGTAGATTAACGGGACCGCTGATCTATCCTGGATCAACCCTATCTGATCTAGGTAGAGGAATGCTTCCAGTGGAACGAAGCCGTCAGAGCGCACACTCTCGTGGTAAAGGTACTTGGGGTAGTAAGCCCCAGATATCAGGTTATTCGTCGAGGTCATTGCTCTTGCAATGTGCCTTCGAGTCAGCTTAATTACGAAGTTGTCCACTCGTATTAGGTTCGCCTTGTTGTAAAGGACCTCATTACGATAAAATTTTTTGTACTCCGACTCTGGTGTTCTGTACAAGCGAAGGCAAGCCCTAAGGCAAGCCCTCTCAAACACCCGAATCTTTTCCATTAAGCTTGCTCGTACATTGAACCACACGGGGCACCCGAATACCAGCATGGGCCTGATAAGGGCCATGTAGCAGATTACCTTTACCCTCGCATCGAGTTGACTGCTATAAAACAGTCTCTTTGTAAGAGCAAAAGCGCCTTTAGCTCTGGCCAGAGCAGCATCTACATTTTTGTCAAAATACAGAAACTGATCTAGCCAGATCCCAAGGTATCTGACTACATTTCGACAGGCAAGTGGCTGTCCGTGTGGTCCAAAGATCGAGAACATTCGCCAATTTTTTCTGGTATCCCTAGAGGCTCTAGACAACGGCGTCCTAAAGAGAATGGTTTCCGACTTCTGAAAGTTGATTTTCAACTTCCAGTCATCGCAAAATCGTCTTATCTTATCGAAGTCACGCTGCAAGAGAGTATTAATGACCTCGATTTTTGGACCTGTTCTGTACGCTATCAAATCGTCTGCGTACGCAATAATATGGGGAAGCGAACCTATCAAGTCGCTTGTATAAATGTTGAATAGGATCGGCGATAGTTGACAGCCGTTTGAGTGAGTCGATGTGAGTGTTTTTTGTGAAAATGGAAAAAATTGAGTATCGAGCTGTTACTAAATTCTTGTTTTTGAAAGGCAATACGCCTACGCATATCAAAAATGAGTTGGACTCTGTGTATGGGGACTCTGCACCATCATTTACCACAGTGAAATTTTGGGCAGCTGAATTTAAACGTGGCCGTAAGAGCTTGGGAGATGATGAACGTTCGGGACGTCCAAAAACTGCAACCACTGACGATAACATTGTTAAAGTTCACCAGATGGTGTTAGACGACCGCCGAATTAAAGTGAGAGAGATACATAGTAGAGGCTATGAAAGTGTCCAAAGAACGTGTTTGTTACATATTAAATCAAGATTTACGCATGAGAAAGCTGAAATGAAACGAAACTTGGATACACCATACGCCCGAAACAAAATTCAGTCGAAACAGTGGACTGCAAAGGGTGAGCCGGCTCCAAAAAAGCAAAAACTGTTTTTTTCGGCTGGGAAAGTGATGGCGACTGTTTTTTGGGACAGTAAAGGAGTTATCTTAATCGATTATCTTCAAAAAGGAAAAACCATCACAGGAGCATACTGCGCATCATTACTTGCCAAGCTGAAGGCAGAAATTGCGGAAAAACGGCCACATTTGCGGAAAAAGGAAATCCTGTTTCACCAAGACTACGCGCCGTCTCACACCTGAGCAGTTGCCATAGCGAAAATCCATGAATTACGGTTTGAACTGCTTGGCCATCCGCCTTATTCACCAGGTCTAGCCCCAAGCGACTTCTTTTTGTTCTGTCATCTAAAAAGTGCGCTCGGAGTGCAGAGATTTTCGTGAACAATTATTTTGCAGAGAAAAACGCCAAGTACTATTTGGATGGGTTATAGAAATGGGAGCATCGCTGGGAGAAATGTGTAGAGTTAGAAGGAGACTATGTAGAAAAATAAAAAAAATTCTGAGAAAAAATGTCTTGTACCCTCGTGTGTATTGTACATACGTACGTGCTCACACATTCTGTCCAAATGAATGCAGAAGATGTAATCTTCACTTTTTATAACTATTATTTTAAAATAAGAAAAAATAGATTTATTTTCGTAATCTTATTTTTGGCTTTCATTTAATCAACATTTATGGCAAAAGTTTCAAAGTTGGAGGAACTATCAGTAGTGTCTCTTGCGTGCTAGCTGGGAAAGAACGAAATTTCATTAAATTCGTAAGATTCTTGTAATTTTACTTGTTCCGGGAACTCACCAGGAGACGATGATCCATGATGCCACTAAATGCGCGTCTCAATTCATTGTGACCTTGCATATGCACCCTGTTCCGGTGTCAAATTTTGCAGCTCTGATGTCATGTAGTCGCTGTAGCTGTGGAGGGTTTTTTTTTTTGAGACCGAATCCACTTCAGTGAATGAAGTTACCAATTGCAAAGATGAAGTGAGTTGAGTATATTCCCACAAACTGCGTCGCGTTTCGATTTCCTGGATCAATTTAAGAATGTTTTCATGGGACCATTTTAATTCCACACTTTCCCTTTTTGATTTTTGCGTTTTTTTGTTTCTTTGCCTCAAGCATCTGAAAATAATAAAAATTGTTTGCTTAGACCTGTTCAGACGATTGTCAGATATGTATCTGGCAATTTTATTGTCAGATACCCGTCTGACAATGCCCTGGCAGTGCTTTATCTGGCAACATTGTACGCCAAAATTGTAAGCTCTCACGATTGGGACTGACAGATCTGACGGTATTGTAGATCTAACAACCGCCTGTAGGTACGTAGCTTTAGTAGGGGAATTTGCTTAATATGACATACGATGACTTAGTTGCAATTTCTCTTTACACATATGCGCCACAGTTCCGCCAAACACGTCTAGACATGCAGTTTTACTATGTTGTTTACCCCTATAGTGCTTTCAATGACTTTAGAATCAAAAATTTTGTATTAAAAAAAAATTTTTTTGGTCTTAAGTGCTAGCTGTTTAATTTCTGATAAGATGAGTATTGTGTTGTGTCTGATGTGTATTATGGATACAGTTATTTGTATTTTTAATGATTTCTGTCTGATATTTATATCTGATCAGAAAATCTTGGTGACTACAATCTGCTAAACACTTTTACTCATATCGGGCAAGATGATATGACGCTCGACCGTCGTCTTATCCAAGAGGTAGTGTTTTGTTTTAATTTATAAATCTTTTCATTTCAGTATGCCAAACAACTACAAAAGAACCTCAAGCAGGCGTTCTTGGTCGAAAGACGATTTGAATTCACTGAAAAAGCAGGAATAAACCACAAATTCGCAGGCCGCTAATCTTCCATTTCGCTCAAACAGTTGCGGACAGACGACAGATAGGTCGTACATGGCAATGCGGTCCGTCTCCCGTTCAGTAGAATGGTAGGGAGTCGAGACATTAGGGATGTTACTCGGCAACACCAACAATTTTGGTGACTTGTTGAAAGAGAGGAAGCTTCTTCGTCTAATTCCTCCAATACAGGGTGGTTTCACTGGGAGCAAAGTTGGTCAAACTATTTTCTTAGTCGTTGCAAACTTACATAAATTTAAGTAGAATTAAGTTAGATTTAAGAAAAACAATTTATAAAAATTACAACAAAAAAAGAACAAAAGAGATGGGTGACAACTTTTTCTAAAAAAGGGGTAATCCCCTTTTGTATTGTATTGTATATCTTATGTTACAATAAGGTAGCATACATAAGTAGGTTAAGATTTAAATTTATTTTCTATTTTTGTTCATTTCTTTTTTTTATTTAGGTAGTTAGTGTATAAGTTTTAGTTTTATTTATTTTTTTTTTATAAAAAAAAGTCCGTATACTTAGTTTTTTCTTTGCCTAATAAAAACTGTTTTCTTAGTTTTAGTTTAAAATAGATATACGAGTAGTAATACAAATAATAGTGACTGCTCGAAACGTTGAAAGACATAGTTTAAGTATTAGGTCCTAGGTTTGACTTAGAGTACCCGCATGGGGTCAGTAAGTTATAATAAGATTATTTTTAAGTTATTTAAGCTAATTCTTAAGCGTTTTTTTTGTCTAGGAGTTTATAATGAAGTCAAATAAAAAATGCATCGGTTGCCACTAGATCACCGAAATCAAGCAGTGTTGGGCGCGGTAAGTACCTAGATGGCTAACCACATGGGAACTCGGTACACTGGGCATAGTACCCCGGCGTAAAATTCCGGACTTAACAAATTAATTTGTATCTTTCCTTTGAAAATAATAAATAATAATAATAAAAAAATGGATTACTACGAATCACTTCTTTAAAATAAAAATTCACTTTTAGAGTTTTTCAACAATGCAACGAGATACGAGACAGTTATCGCTTGAATTATAGCATTTGGCAAATTTCACGTTAAATGAAGGAATCGTTTAATCGCCTAAGCGATATCGCTTAGACGATTGTACTTTTTGAAGGTTCTGTGATGCAAACCTTTCCAGTTTTTTCGTTTTATACACTTAAAATGCATAAAAAAAGACAGGTGCCGATGTACATTGTTTTTAAATGTTTGTAGGTTATAACGACCAGAAAATACAGAGATCGGCAGGGTATTCGATAAGCGAGTTTTTAGTCCTATCTAGCAGGTGCAAGATGGTTTAGGAGCACCTGACCAGTTGCGGGAATTGTTCTCCAAATTTGGGTGGATGTATGGCTTATATATTGGGGCCAAATCAGGGGGTAAAATATTTCTTACATCGCTTGAGGAAGAACGTAAGCTGTCACTGACACAATTTACCGAGAATGGAAAGTTTTTCGGTTTCAACGATGTAAGTGTCATTCATGGATAATGGCTACATGTTTAAATTTCGCCTTAACGACAGCAGACAGCATTGTGTTTTGGACGCATTAAATTCCACTCTACTGATAGTCCCCCAATTGGTTATGCTACTAATATCGGAATTTAATGAGCTTAATATACGCTGCCGTTCCCGTTCTACTGCCGAAGAGCAGGGATGTGAGTCCGTAAACGAATATGAAAAGCAGAGAGTATTGTCGTTAACAAAGGAATATATTGGATTAGAAGTAGCAGACAAGAGATCGTTGATGAAAATTAAAAAGAGGGTTGGAGACAGAACGAAGCTCTGCGGCACACCAGCGTTTATTTTGTGAATATCAGACTTGAAACCATCCAAGACAACTTGAATTGAACGTTTCGAAGGGTAGTTTCTAATCCATTGAAGAAGAGGGTCATCGATCCCAAGAGCACGCATTTTCGACAAACAAAAGAGCCTGATGCCAAACTCTGTGAAATGCTTTAGAAATATCAAATGCATCTTGCTTTCGCCAGATTGGTATACATGCCATCAGACCACCAGTGGACCTGTTGCTCTGAAAACGATATTACCGGTCATTAAGAAGTTTTCGTGTTTCGAGATATTTCATGATCTGACGGTTTATCAGCGTTTCCATGACCTTGGAAAGAAGGGACGAAAGTGCAATGGGTCTGTAGGAGGAGAGAGAAGAAGATTCGCCTTTTTTAGGGGCGGGCTGGACAAATGCTGTTTTCCATCTGCTCGGAAAGAGTCCTGCTTACGCAGTGGTTTTGCCAGCGAGGAAGAACACCTCTTCAGAAGAAGGGGAGATGTACAATACCATAGCGTATATTAAGATCTTCAAGTACTCTTGCCACTACATGAATGCCAAAGTGGATTTATCCCATTGTAGATTCGACGCACTCAAGTGAAGGCGGAGACAAAGCACAATCTTGGAGGATTGAGATAGCCGCAATGTGTGCAGCAAGCTGACAGCTGGAATGTTATTGCAAATGAGCGTTGGGATGGATGATGAGGCAGAATTTATAATGGTTTTGACGAACGACCAAAAATTTATACTGCCTTTGAGACATTGCAGTATTTTTTGCCTCAGTTTTTGGCCGTATTGGAATTTCACACCCTTAAGAAAGGCGTTGCATTCATTTCTGGCTCTTTTGAACTTTTTCGGTTTTCCTCTGTCGGGTTGGTCTTGTAGAACCGAAAAAATATTTCTCTAACCCTGACAGCCTCTTTACAGCTCGAGTCGTACCGTGGTTGTTTCTACTTAGATATGGAAAAAAAACTTTACGTGATATTCGTTGACGGCGGCTTTTGGGAGTATTTAGTGGAAAACTGTGCTGTATTACCTTAGTAATTTTTAAGAGTAATTCAAAACTAAAATGGCGAAAATATGACATGAGCAGGAAATCAAATATGGAAGCAAAAATGCCAAGTACTTTCTGTTGCAGGTAGGAAATAAGCAAGATTGTATAATTATTTGACTTCTCTATTTATTTCATTAATTTTAAACTCATATTTTGATTTGAATTCATTAATTTACTATCACATGCTAGACAAAAAAATACTTGAAAATTTGCTTCAATTACTTAAAATTATCTTACTCTAATTTACTGACACCATTTGTGCATTCTACTATGTTTTTCGACGTTTCGTCACTCTTTATTTTTATTTCTATATTTATTAAAACTAAAAAGTGAAAAAAAACGTAGTGTATGGATTTTATTTTTAATATTTTAAAACTTGAAACTAAACCTTGGAGGTTTTTTCTTACAGTTTTTCTTCTAAACCTATATAATTAGAAGTAAACAGAGCGTACTTAGATCAATTGTGATTTCAGTAGTAAAGTATCAACTACCATGTCTCTGTGCAATCTGTATTGGAATAATGGATTTAAATGTTTAGCTCTAAAAACAAATAAATAAATCTAATTTAATCTTGAAACTAAACCTTACAAAGTACCTAAAAAATAAATTTTTACCTACCTAACCTACTAACTTAAATATATACAATTTACAGTTTTATATTTTTGTATGATTTAGCCCTTTACTAGAAATAGTTTTCACCCATCTCTTTAGTTGTTTTATATTTTTTTTTTAAATTCAATTATGTTTTTATTTAATTTTTTCTTCTTAGAACTAAACTAAATATACCTGATGCTATGTAAACCGATAATGGCAAAGAAACCGCTTCCGAATGAAACTAGCTGGTACTAGGAGTATTCGCCAATGAAGTTTGCTCTCCTTCAACAATACACCAAAATTGTTGGTGCTGCGGAGCAACATCTCTCCTGTATAAACTCCCTACCGCCCACTAAACCGGAGACTCTCAGCACTGCCGTGTGCGACGTCTCTGGCGTAGTTAAGGCTTTTTTATCTATGTAGACGAACACTTCTAAAGGAATAAAGCTGTCAAAGCGCACTCTCTCGTTGTACATATAATTACGGTAGTATGCACCAGATATCAAGGGAATGCTCTTGCAACTTAGTAACAAAATTGTCCACTCTTATTAGGTTCACCCTATTGTACAAGACCTCATTAGGATAGAATTTTATATACTCAGACTCTGGCGGTCTATATAAGCGAAGATAAGCTTTAAGGTAAGCCCTCTCAAGCACCCGAATTTTCCCCACGCGGGGCGTCCAAATAGATATGGATATATGGATGGATGGCCCTCTCATCAAGTTGACTGTTATAAAAGAGTCTGTTTGTAAAGGCAGAAGGTTTATTAAAATATAGATCTTCACCTAGCGTGGATGCTTGACTACATTTCGACAAGCAAGTGGCTGCGCGTGTTGTCCCGCAATTGAAATTTTACCAATTCTTTCTGGTGTCCCTAAAGCCCCAATACAAAGGAGTCAACTTCCAGTCATCGCAATATATGTAGTTTAATTTTGTCGAAGTCACGTTGTAAAAGTATATTAATGACCTCTATATTTAAACCTGATCTGTACGCGATTTAGCCGTCTGGGTATGCTATTCCATGGTGAAGTGAACCTATCAGATCGCTTATGTAAATGTCGAATAGAATCGCCGAAATTACCGCACATAATTGCAGACCGCTTTTAACGTGAAATGTTCCAGCACAAGTCACATTGACATTCTTCACAATGAACTGTATATATGTACGTTAACATATAGTACAGAATGTGGTTTACTAATTCCCAACCTGTTCAGCTTGAAAAAGAGTCTCTCTAACCATAAGGTATCTAAGGCTGTTTTCAAGTCAACCAGACAGGCACCGTTGCACTGGTTCTGCCATCTGTTCCAGTGGATATCAGAAACCAATTTAGACGCGGCAGATTCGCCGGACTGGGAGTGTCTTTATACCTTTTTGAGGATGGGGGTGCAGCACCGCAGTTTTCCAATGCGTTGGATAATGGGCATTATTCATTGGATTATTAAACAAGGTGGTATAAATGTCCACTGCTTCAAGTGGGAGAGGTCGAAGCACAATGCTCGGTATTTCAACGGTTCCCACTAATTTCTTATATCTAAGCGATTCGAAGAAATGAACGGGGGTCGGCGATGACATTATTTCCTGGTAAGTCGCTGCTATAGCCTCTACCTTCTCCTGGGGATCTTCGATCACAAAGAAGATGTCGTCATGAACGGCTTAATTTGGATCTATACCTGCTGCTACAAGTATGAGTTCTTTCTTAGTCGTTCGTACGATTTTAAGATATTTTGATTATTTCTTCAAAATATTTTATTTATTTGCAGGAACATATTCGGGTTGCTGATGTTTACAGTCTGAATTTTACTGTTCCAAAACAAACTTACAGAATTTCTGTAATTTTCTTTTATTAATGTTTGGAGGTTTTTAATCGACGACTTCTGTGTCATCAGGTCCGGGTTATGTCTGTCAGTGAACTGTCTGTACATGGTTTTTAGTCTTGACACCAGTCTACTTTTATGTCGGAGCAGTGCGTCAATGGTCGTGTTGCGGAATAAGTCTTCGTTGGCAGTGTGTTGATACCGAGGTATCGTTTTGTTCATAGTTCACTTCATTGTTTCGTCCATTAGTTTTAGAGACCCGTCAATCTCCTCGTTTGTCAGATTTCTGTTGATGTTGGGTGTCCAATGCACCCTACCATAATTATAAGAAAGCCTTTGAACGAACTCTTCCAATTCCGCAGTTTCATTGGGAATAGTTATTTCGGCGCTGAGACCTCAATGGTCACTGTTATACCCGAAAGTGCTTAACAATTTGTAGTATGTTTATCGATACACGCCCGTTCTATTCGTGTATCAAATAGCATCTGAGCCAAATACGACCCGTATTTAGGAAACGACGGACTACCTGTCGCCTTACGGCCGAGTCTATTCATTAGATTGTACTGACCCCACCAATTGGATAGTAGGTTCCCTCTGGTATTTGGTGTATTATTTCCACAATCTTTATGTTTGGCTTTAAAATCTCTGCGGATAATAAAATAATTCTCCTCCAATTCCAACCTTAGGAATAGAAAAATTGCCTCAAGCTCAAAGATGAATTAGGTGAGTTGAGTAGCCTTAGGTGTATAAACAGACACCATGTATAACCGCTCTCCACTACGGAAAGGGATATACATAATTCATGCCTTCAAAACTGGGAACCTACGTACTACACGACTGTATACTCTTTTAAATCGCAGTCCTTTTCTTGTCATACACATTACGACTGGAGGTGGGTTATGAACTACCCGCATAGCCTGTTCCTGTATTTGACCCTGGAGCTGAGCTATCTGCCGTAAATAGAGAGCAAAATAGCCAGTATGTCATGTATAGGTTCTGGTGCTCTAGGCCTTGGGGCGTTAGAAGCAACCCGTCAAATGTCTTTTTTATTGGTATGACTACTCAAACAAAAGCCGAAACACGTCTGTTCTCCACGGAGACTTATGAACGACTGAAGTCAGTCCACTACCACTTGATCCACGGCCACCCGCATTGCATTCGGAGTGAATGGACACTTGTCATGATTTTAAGGAAAATAACTGCCTTACCATAATTGCAAAGATTTTTAAGGGCAAGGAATGAACACTATTTAGCCTTCGCTCGAAAAAGGTTCTAATGCTTATCAGTCGGATCTGACCAATATAAGAGGCGATTTATTCCTAGAAAGTGAAGTCAGCTTAAGCTTGAATGCCTAAATTGAGGTGTCTTACTCAGCTATATGTAGTTATAAAAACTGTTTGCAATAATACAGTAAAAATGAAAAAAATAATAGTAATAGGCTTCCTCATTCATTTCAAAATTTGTCAATCCTGTTAATTTCGACAATATTTTGGATTTCATTATTGAATACTTAATATCTTTTGATTTAAGCTGACAGCAATTGTCAACGTCTGCTTTGTGAATTTTTTATATGTATAATGAAAGGAAGTAAACACAATGACCAAATCTTAAATGCGAAATGTATTTCTTCCTCGAAATCCGTCTGAATAGGAAGAGGAATACATACCCGTATGTAGGTATTAAAGACGAAAGAAAGTGAGATTCGAATTATTTTTACTATTTTTTTCATTTCCTTCTTGCTCTAATTTCCTAACTAGTTCGCCTTCAGCAGGCAAAGAATAAATTAAATTCTCTAGTAATATAAGAACTATGAAATATTGAACTAGATACAGGTAGCACATAGATTTGACACAACACAAGTATAAGTGTTGAATACTGTTTACGGTACTGTAATTCTAGAGGTATCATTCTGAATTTGCAAGATTAGCGCATATCGCATCATTAATTAATACATATACAAGTTGCAAGCGTGGTTGTGTTCTCTCTCGGATGATAACCCACTAGAAAAAAACTGATATTTTGATGTTTTGTAATTTCGCCAATGCTATATAGTAATTAAGATGCCAACTTCCACTTGCACACCAACCACTTTCGGTTAAGGTAATAAAGTTTGTATAAAAAAAAACCGTTTACGTGTGATAGGAATAAATTTTTTTTGATTTGTAGTTGTAATTTGTAATTGTATTTCACCAAGGATTTTAGAAGTTGTCAAGTGTCCTGATATTTAATGGTCCTTCGAACCGGATTAAGGCAATTGATGAAAAAAAACCAACAACTTTTGAATTGAAAGCTATCGAAAACCTTGAGTGATAATGCGACAATTCTTAGATCTTTCATGTAAGTTCATGAAAATTACATAAATTACATTATTTATGAAACTAGCAAAATTAGACTTATTTCAATTTCCCATACTCTTATTTATTTTGAGTTGCTTTTTGATTTGATAAAGTGCTATACTATTTTGACTAACCAATCTTATTGCATGTATTCCTTTAATTTCATACTTTTTTCTTTTAACAGTTGCAGTTAATACAGAGGTTTGTGTAAGTCATACCTTAATATGTAACAGTTTATCATGACTGATAAACGTTTCGAAACGATTCTTCCCCAGGAACTTATGAATCGGGAGTTTAAAACAAAATTAGAACTAACTTCAATAAGAAGGGAAAGGACAAGTTGACTGCAAACTATGTCAAGGGTCAATTGAGGCTTCTCAATATCTAAGATAGTTGGATTAAAACTCCCCTGAGTGATATACAATATTTTTCCGCTGATTTTTTTCCGAAGTCGAGGAAATATATAGTGATTGTTTTTTTAAAAATGATAGAGTTACTTCCGGTGACCTCTGAAATTTCTCATCATAATGACCACGGGGAATACTCTGCTTCCGTTAGAAAGACTGCAAATTTGAACGAAGTTAAGCTGCCCGTTGTTCAACTTCCTACATTATCTGGTTGCTATAAAGAATGGATGTATTTTCAAGACCTATTCGTTTCTCTTATTCATAGCAACATTTCGTTGAATAAATTGCAACAAATTCACTATCTTAAAAGTTCACTTTCTGGTAAAGCTGAAAGGATCATAGGGCACCTACAAATTGCTAAGGCCAATTATGATGAGGCATGGAAAATAATTTGCGAACGTTTTCACAATCAACGTCTTATAGTCGTATTTAGAGATTTTATTTTCTCTACCTACTCATAAAGTATCTGCTACTGAAAGAATACGAAAACTTCTAGGTACAATACGTGAATGCATGTACGCGTTACAAACCCTAAAGATTCCAGTTAGTTCTTGGGATGTTATCGTGATTCACATATTAGTTAAAACTTTCGATTCCGATTCGGCTCTAATATGGGAAGAAAGATTAGCCAAATTACGCACATTTCCTACTCTTGGAGAGTTTTACTCATTACACTCAAAACAACCTAAGTTTCATTGTCACGGCCCATTCTCCATGCGCTGCTTGTTCTCAACAACATTTTCTGCACCAATGCCCTTCCTTTAAAAATTTACCTAGAGAAAATCAAAATGAGATTATGAAACACAATAAAATTTATTTGAATTTTTTGACGCATGGTCCTTCCTCTAATATTTTATTTTTTTTTTTAAATAACTTAACACTCAAGTGAGTATGAATACACCTATAATGCCTCAGCATGTATTAAGTTTTTTTGGAAAATGTGATACAGAGAGAAAGAAAGATGTTCGGGCTCAGTGGTTATTTCGCTCCATTGGTGGCATTCAACATTTAATGGCGAGACTAAATTTTTAGTGGAAGTTGACTTGATGTTGATTTCTAGTCAACTACTCATTTTGCTTGATTTTCGTTAACTGAAAAAGGGATTATATGTCTTTCGGGCGAGGCTGGGATTCTAACACCAAATCTTCCGATTTGGAAGCCAGTCCACTACCACTTGAGCCACGGCCACCCAAAAGTTGCAAATCAAAATCGCGTTATAAGAAATGCAATGGTCGTCATCGTACCATCCTGCATTTTAAATCGAGAGTAAGAGGATCACAAATACTCCAACGGTATTTTATGTCGATAATGCATCCGAACCAGTAATTAGTGCATGTAGTACATCAGCAAATGTTCCGAGGTACGAGAAACTCCGCATCTCGACCATAATCAAAGTCGTAAAAATAAACGTAGTTTTAATGCTAAGCTTTAAAAAAGACCCCTCTCCAATTCCCTTCCAATAGTAACAAAGAAATATGCTAACAAGAAACGGAGCTCTAATCACGATCCTAACTAGAGCTTCAAAATAAACATATTCCCCAATTTTAGTCCTCCCTCCTCATTTATCCGCCACAAAGCTTTTACACATCAATCCACTAATTTCTCCCTTTAAACTCAAGGCCCCGAGCAAACGCGTCTCTTTCAACTTAACCCCAACCACCCATATTATCCCTTCTCAATCTTCTACGCCACAAAATGCGCCTAGCAAGTCATTTCCTAACTTCGACCTTAAAACTGGAGCTAAGTATCCTAATTTTATTAACTCCCATACCTTAAACCCCACACCTCATCCCTCGCCCAACTCTATATCCAACCATTTATCTCCGACCCCCTCCTCCACTGTCCCTATTCGTGATCCCCTTTTTCCGCCACTGTTAAACTAACACAGCCAACTAATGGCTCTACAGAAAGTCGCTCTGCGCTCTCTAGGCTTAGGGAAAGAAAGATATACGAAAACATTCGACTCTTTCTTGCCTATCTACATGACAAATTGGACTCATCCAGCAGAAAGGGCTCCCTACCGACTTTATCAGTCTCAGAAACCTTTATGCCAGGTACCATGAGATTTTTAGCACGTCCCCTCAGAAAGCGGCAAACTTTTGCCACTTCCGCCACTACGTTCACTCTAAGCGAGTCTGACACCTACAGCGTCCATAATTTGCCTCCCTTGTTAGGACTTAAACAGTCCCGCCTCACACCTCCACCCCACAACATCCCTCTTACTTTTTGCTACCAGAATGTAAGAAGTCTCTGTGAGTAAAACCAATGATTCCTGACATAAAGTACAACGAATTGCTCCGCCCTACTTTTAATGTTCTTCGCGACGACGATCCTTCCCGCCCGAATGATGATTCCCCCTGTCGAGGCGTCCTACTGGCGATCCACAACAGCATTAACTCTTCTCCCATTACCATTTCTTCAACCTCTAAAGTCGATTTTGTCGCAATAAAAATATAGCTCCGCTTTAAGTCCCTTTGCTGATATATCCTACCTGCTCAACCTATCAAATCCTACTAGCTTGCTATCGATGTGATGGACCATTTAACTAACCTGACTCTAATGACTATATCCTTATTTTTGGCGACGTAAATTTTCCTCAGCTACAGTGGACTCCATCGGGTGATCAATCGTTTTTCATCGCTTCAAATGCCAACTCAACTAAGGAATGTCTCTTCTGAGATCATTTAACAGACTCAAGTCTATTCCAAGTCAATGAGATATCCAACTACATGGGCAGGCAATTAGATCTTATTTCACAACAGATTCAATTAACTCCTCAGTCTCACTTTGTCCCCCATTTCTCTCACCAATCGATAACTACCACCCTCCTCTTCTTCTCCGGTTTTTCATAACTCTTCTGTCCAGTCCACTCCCCCCACAACTCTCGCATCCTATGACTTTCATAAAGCAAACCTTCACAAAATCAATGACTATCTCAGCAAATCCCCATTTAACTTTTAAAGCCGAAGTGTAAATGATTTCTTATCCATTTTCTATTGAGAAATATTTAATTCTTTTTCCTTTTACGTTCCGTTTTCCTGCCTTAAAACATCATCTACTAGTCCCCCTGGTATAATCGCAAGTTTCGTTCCTTATGACGTTAACTACAAAAGAAAATCCGATGGTTACCCTCCTTCTCTCCCTTTAAACAACAAGTCTTCGACCGATTCACTCACCATTGCCAACCTATTTGCCACCTTTTTTTAAACAATCCTTAACCAATGACTCCTTTGTACCAAATCCATCCTATTTTAATTACTCACTGAACTTCTCTAATGGCCCACTTCCCTCTCACACCTTACACCCGTCTTATACCGCCTTATAACTTAATAACGAATTCGCACCCGGCCCAGATATTCTCCCTGCCATATTTCTTAAATAAATGTCTTCCCCTCTTTCCCTTGCTCTTCCTAATCTATTCCGTCTATCCCTTTCACAAGAAGAATTTCCTCAGACTTGGAAAACCTCGTTCATAACCCCAATCCACAAAAAAGGATCAAAGAATGAAATATCAAACTATCGTCCAAACGTTAAACACTCCCATATGCCCAAACTCTTCGAAAATATTTTGTACGAAGCTCTATGTTTCCAATGCAAATGATAGGTCAACCATCACAAATCCCTTTGCCCTCTCTGCCCTAGAGAATGGCAACGGAAGTCGATGTAGTTGCAACCGATTTTAGCAAGGCCTTCGATAATATCTCTCATCGATTAATACTTTTCAAATTGTCTGCCCTCTGCTTTGAAACCACACTGTTAAAATAGATATAATCTTATCTCGAAAACCGTTTTTACAGTGTTCGTTTTAGGTCAGCCCACTCGGCTTCATTTTTGGCCACCTCTAGAGTTCCACAAGACAACCATCTCGGCTCCGTTCTTTTTATATTAACCATAAATGATCTCGATAGGGTAATCATCACCTTCCTCCTTCCGCAAGACCTTGATAGTTTTTCGATCTGGTGTCTCAAAAATTGTTTAGAGCTTAATATCCCCAAATGCCAATCTCCTCCCCGACTCTACCTTCTACAAAACCAACCTATCTCCTCCGTTCAATCTCTTCGCGACCTCGGCATTTTGTGTGATAGGGAGCTCAACTTCTGTTTACATATGGATGGGATAATCCTTAAATTCAACTCTGTACTAGGTTTTGTAAAACGGTGGTCCGAAGAACTCACCAACTCATACGTGACCGGGTCCCCTATATTACCTATTTTCGCCCCATCCTAGAGTACGCCAGTCGAGTGTGGTTCCTTAGTATCGTGTTTATATCTCGATAATCGAAAGCATCCAGCATCGATCCCTTTATTCTGCCCCCTATCAAAACCGTCACAACCTTATTAAATTAAACACTCTCGAGGAACGCAGAGATGCAGCCGACTTTCTCTTCATTCATCGACTCCTTTCAGGTCACGTTGAATGCCCGTCCCTTCACAACACTATTTTTCTCAACACTAGCCCTCGTAATCTACGTACCCCTCGTCTCTTCTATCTACCAACCCACCATGAACCAATCTTCCGTATGCTACGAAAAATCAATTCAAACCCTACCGTCTTTAACTTCCACCGCACCACCGCACAACCCGTTCTCCTTCACCACACCAACCAACCTTAATTTTTAGTTTAAGTTTAAGTTTAATTTTAAGTTATAGCTTGTATTCAGCCAAATAAATGGGGGCGTTCGCCCCTACCAAAATTAGAAAAGTATAAAAGTTATAACATCGAATGGCAAATTCGGGCACTAATAGATCGAGGATGTCAGATTTCGTTTATTAAAGACTTTAATTTACCAGTTAGTGGTACAGGGTCTTCTGGCACAGGACCTGTAAACATGACGTTGCCCACTAGACCAAAATAATGGTCTTTTGATGTTTTGTAATTTCGCCAATGCAATAATAAAGTTGGGAGCCTAACTTCTACTTTTTTTTTTATAAAGTAGCGCGCCCTCAATTGGTTAAGTTACCCTAATAATACTTGCACACCCCGCAGGCGAAGGAAAATCAGGGAGCATAGAAAGAGAGGTACCGGTGAACGTTGGTTTTAAATGTCTGAATGTTATAAAAACTAGGAAATGAAGAGCTCCCCAGGGCATTCCAAAAGCGAGTTTCTCGGCTTAGGAACGAATCATGATATTTCAAAGTACGTCCGAAAGTGGGTTTGAGGGTATACTGATGAGCATTCATAGCGAGACGAGTGTTACGGTTGAAGGTTTGAAGGGTACTGGAGATTTCTATAGAGCACTAATTTTGGAAATAGCGATAGAACAAAGAGACACGAGACATTTCGTCGGTGTTCGAGGGTGCCCACTAACTGAATGATATTACCACTGTCGGTAATAAAGTTCGTAAGGAAAAAAAAAACAATTTTCGTGTGATACCAATAAATTTGGATTTAATTTATTGCTAAGGATTTAAGAAGTTGTCAAGTGTCCCCACAAAAAGTATGAAAAATATAATAAGTGAAAAGCAAACAATTGATTGAATTTCTTGGCCAGGTAAGACTAGGATTTGCAAGCAGCGAGACGTACTCCTCTATATTTAGAAACTTTTTGATGATTACGTTCGCATAGATACTATCTGCCTAAGACTTGTTTCATTCAAAGTTCGCCTGCTTGCGCGGCGAATAATCGTTTTATGTATTATAGTTTTTGCTGCACAAGTTCTAAGAGCCAACTGCTCCTTATTTAAACCAACTAAGGGAAAGAAAAAGTTCTTCTACATACTTCTATCGAGGCATATATTTGTTGGAAGACAATCGTTGTACATTCAATGTAATATTTATATATGGGGAAGTAGACTTTATAATAGTAGACCAATTCAATCAGGCCACGAGCAAACATTTTTTACTCTATAAAAAAGTTTCATTGGTTTTTTTTTTGATATGACTTCGACAATGGACAGCTATGCATCAGCATGGTCAATATAGCTTACAACGAATTCATATACCCGAATAATGACAACCAAGCTAAATTTAGTTTTAAGCATTTGTTCAATAATGTGAGTAAACTACATAGTATCTCTCCAAATGGACCCTTAACAAATGTAAAATTCTATAGGTATGAAAGGTATGAATCAAAAGATTTTGGCTTTTTATTGCCAATCAAGTGGCTGATAAAGTTTCAGAACGATAAGATGGATTAGTATATGCTCCAATAAATTTCAAGGTAAATGATACTGCTACATCTGTCAAATGTCCGCCTCGGCTTTCCTTAAAAATGGTCATTCTTTTGATACAATTTTTGGTCACGTTTTGATTTAATTGCGGTCTTTTTGCACAAATAACAGCTTTGATAGTTTCTTCTAGTGTTTGAATCGGCGGTGTAACATTAACATATAGTTTATCTTTAACATAGTCAAAGTCTAATTGTGTAAAATGAAGTCCCCATTTCGAGAAATCACACGTCCTGGAAATTTGTTACGCAATACAGCCATTGTTTCACCAGCTATGTGGCATGTGGCGTCGTTCTGCTGAAAATAAATGTCGTACACGTCTAGTCAGTCAATATCGTTTAGTAACGCGATCCATGCACTGAATCCATTGCACCAGCATCATTTTTAAAAAAATATTGCCCAATGACACCGCCAGCCCAAAAACCGCACCAAACTGTCACTCGTTGTGGGTGTATATCCCTTACGTTTTCGGAGCGCCAGATGCCATAGTTTTGTTTTTTTACGTACTCAGACTGATGGAAAAGAGAGTCCTCATTCAGAATAATTTTATATAAAAATCATAATCTTGTTCTTTCATTTCCACAACCTAATCAGCGAAAGCACGATGTTGTGCGTGGTGCGCTGGTTTTAGTTCCAATGTCAGTTGGATCACATAAGCATGAAGGCCAAGATCTTTATGCAAAATGCGGTTCTAAGTGCTTTCGGATAGGCCCAATTTCTGTAATTATCCCGAAATGGACGCACTTTCGTCTTTTTTCCATACTCTCAGCTACGGCGGTGATACTTTCAGTTGACCTGTCAGAATGAACGCGAGTTGGAGTCCTCACATCACTAACTAATCCGAAGTGCTTAAATTTAAATTTATCGATTTGATTCACTAAAGCCGTGCGAGAAGGCGCAAAAACAGTAGGTTTTTGTAGTGAATTTTCACTACTTCGACACATTGTGTGGCTATGTATCGATCCATATTTAATAATCTCTTAGCTTTTGCTTATAAAAAGTCATCGCGATGGTAGTTGAATGTTGACAGTCTAATAATGGAGAAATATTTAAAATGACACCTCTTGTTAAATGGCCAGTTATAAATTTTCGTGGAAAGTACAAAAATTCTACAATAGAGATCGAAAGCGCAAAAATTCCAACTGGGACAAAACAATTTCTGAAAGAAACATTAAATAAAAGCTGCATATGGTGTAACATGTTTAATAACTAAACTGATCTGGTCACAGCTAGATCAGAAAAGACTGAGCAAATGTACCAACAACTAAGAAAAAATACACAAACTACAGAATTTCTGCATGGGAACGGACGCCAGGAGACACGTCCCTTCGGCGTTTCAATTATTTCTGCAATGGCCGCCGGGCCGAAGAGATGGAAGAACATCGTATGTTAAGTGTCTCTAAATAAGTATTTCTAAAACGAATAAAATTAACTTTGGAAACCGGATATCACCACATAGAAGCTAATGTGATTAAGTCCAGAAAACAACACTTGAGAAAATTAATATTTGGTTTAGTTTGATCAGAAATGTGCATGCCTTATATGTTATATACTCGTACATAATAGATAATATTATTTAGTTCATTATAATTCATAACATTCAGAGAATAAGCTTAACTGATTTGGCTTATGAGTGACTCAATTACCACCCCCAGAAGCCAACGACAGATCACCTATCCGGACGAAGCTAGAAAAACATAATGCCGCAATATCCCAGATTTAGTCACTTTACCTGCCTTGAGGAATCTAAAGTAACAACACCTTGGAGCCACGGGACTTTTTTCCAAGTTACCTTTCATTAAGCATTATTACAAAACTTCACTTAAATCAGGTTATGGCGTATCGCGCATCATTTTATTGGCTTCGTATTTGGAAACACAGCGGGGTTCACATTTTCACTGGTTATCCCATTTGATTTTAACCTTCAGTGAAAAAATTCTGTAGTAATAAACACCCAATGTAAATAGAGATAGAAAAAGAGAAGGGAGGAAAATGTGAAAGAAAAAAAAAAAGAAAATCTCAACTTTATTGATTTCCGGTGTGTTTTTCGTCTTTCCTCTGCTTTGAGCAAAGTTCCAAAAGTACAAAAGTTATTTAATCAACCAGAGGAAAGTTTCTCAATTAACGCGGTTGCCGTTTCCGAATACTTAATTAGTCATTTGATCCACAGCACTATAAGGAGTACCGTTTTATTGAAGCTGGCATTCCACCCTTGAAGTTTGCATTAAATCAACCTAAGTGCCAACGTCTCAATTTGTTATCCATCCATCCTAATCCACATCAAAGGATTACACCGGCACAATTGTGTCAACAAGTCCATGACGATGTCGTCCGATTTAAAAATCTGTCATCCCTACCCGCTTAATATATCAAAGTTGACAGGAAGATAAAAAATTTAATTTCACACAAATAATCTTCCACATTAATGCTGAATTGAAGAGGATGGCAATACCAACTTAAAGGTGTATCCCAATCAGTCCACAAGTTCTTGGTGGAAAACACCTGAGTTGAAGTCAAGGCCGGAACTTAGGTACGGCTACGAGTTGAGTTCAATTGCGGGATTTGATTTATAGGACCATCCACTTCCATTTGTCCTAATCGCATTCACCGACCCACCACGCCTTCCATCAATAGATTTGTTCCTCAGATCCGCCACGTTTATTATTTATGAATTTTCCTGTAGAACCATGGAGCTATGGAGCCTCTGTGATAAGAGGCAATGTAAACTGAAAGATATTCCTGCCGCTACCGCTACCGCTACCACTGCGGCAATTTGTTGCTTTGGAATTCCCCTTATTGGGAACTTTTTTAAACTTTCCAACAGACTGATGGCAGAGGTGGTTGTGGTGGTGATGGCGGCGGTGATGGAAGTAGAATCGGCGGGTGTGTTTCTGCGACTACTCTTACACTCTGAAGATTTGCGATTACGCCACTCGTAAATCAATGAATTTGGGGAGCCAACGCAAAGCGGTTTTGGCAGCAACACAAAACCAATAATGATTTATTGCTTGGGAAATATTTTGCTTTCTAAATTTGCACCTTTCGAACAGATGGGACGTGAAGTTGGCTGCCTGTTTACTGCAGGGCGCGTCGATTGTAATGACATTTAAAGTGAATTTGGAAAATTTAGTTATTCACTTCGGAGAAAAGTTGGTACATATCCGTAGATATTTCAGAAGAGAAATATGTCGATCGGCACCATTAAATTCATTAGCAGTTCGTGTATTTTTTATTGGCAATTGTAGAAGATGAGCGTAGATGTGTCAATTGAATGATGGTTCCTTAAAATGGAAAATGCCGATTATATTTATATGTATATACATATATTGAACAATCTTATAAGGAACAGGAATCCTGAAGGACTATTTCATTGCTATAAAAGTAATATTATTATTCATGCATTTTGAATGCATAAGTTAATGGATTTTCAATCTAATAGCTTTACTCGTGTATTATTGTAGATAGATTGAACTAGATTGTGTGTGTATATGTGCTATGGGGGGCGGGTAAGTACCCTTATAACCGCTGCCAGGTTACGTCTATTCTGATTTCCTCAAGTTAAAACTCACCCATGATGCCTGAATTTTTAGTAAATTCGCCTATATCTTTGAGTGGTTTGGCAGTGATATTTTCTGCCCCAAGGTATGGCTTACTTAGAAAACTGCGACGTGTTGTGCTTAGACGGTTACAGTGGCAAAGGATATACTCTGCAGTTTCCTCGTACTCGTTGTATATGCGACAGTTGTTGTCTTGTACTATTCCCATAGTCATTAGGTGTTTATTGACACTATAGTGACCAGCTAGGAATGCGGTTACTGCGTGTGTCTGTATCTGACCCCTAGAAAGCTGTACTGTTGTATTGTTTTTTTGAGGGAAGGACTTGGTAAAAAGTTGTTGGCTTGCCTGTTACCTTCAGTTTCCGTCCAGTAATAGAGTGGCTAAGAGCCAGTTACTTATATAGTATTTTATGGACGTAATTGGTAACTTGCAGAATGGCCGTGGCAACATTAACGTTGACGTCAAACCTTTTCTGATCAGTTCGTCTGCCAGTGCCAGAAAATTATTGAGATTATCTCAAAAGCGTTGGTAGCAGGTAGGGCCGCTTTGCTATCAAAAAGAATATAAATGCTCTTGCTGGCAACAAGAGCTCTACTGCCTGTATCGCAGCTTGAAATACAGATATGCTAAGCCCAATTATCAAGGCTTCGCCCATTAATGACGAAGTCTAATAATAAACGAGAGTAGGTCATGACTACGGCTCGGGCCTGACCTTAAATCGGCAATGGATTTTAGGTCAGTTTCGGCTCATACCAAGGGCGGAGCTAGTGCCCTCAGCACAGGTTCCGCTTTCTTATTACACTGCTAATATCGGCCAGCGCTGGCCAGGCGTATTCTGGCTCGCATGAATGTATGGACATCCAGTGAATTTAAGTCAGCCCACGCAAAATTCCAGAAACATTCCTTTCCATAATTGCATACAGAGTTGCTCCGTATATGCCTGCAGTTTTCGTTCCTTTGGTTACCAGACTAGTGAATCATTTGTAAACATAGGTTTATTTTTCTCCCTGTTCCGTTGATCAGGGAATGTAACCTTGAAGTTGTAATTGAATTTATACTTTTCCAGACAGTTGTCTCTAAGAGCAATTTCTAATACATAGTTCATTTCTCCTGAGTTGCAGTAAGACGTGTGGGTACACATGAGGCACTACATGCCTTATACATAGGCATGTAGGCGTTTGCCAAAGCTTCTTTCTGTATCTATTTTTGAAGAGATGGGAGGTTTATCAGAGTATCCCTGCCAAACTTGACCAACTGTGAAGGATGGCGATGGAGAATACACGCTGCTCCATTCAGGCCTGAGGACTCACCGAGTCCTTTAAAATCAATAGGGATTGAGTCTAGACGATGCCCTATCATGCGATTTAATTAACAACTACTCATATTTTCTCTCGAGCCAATATCAGAAGCATCATCTTTCGAAAATTTGTTCAATTACCTACTTTCAAGCGGCAACGATTTTGACATTCTGTAAAGAACACCACATAGTGTCGGTAACGGGTTTAAGAGCATCGGTTCAGTTATTCCTGCCTACCAAAAAAAAAAATTCATGTAAACTAGCGATTTCAAGCAGAACATCATTCAGCGCAAACTCAATATTGAACAAGTTAGAGCCTTTGTCTACCTAACAATCCCAGGGTTGAGATCAAACGAAGAAGAATCCTTGTTAATCGTTATTTCTTTGAACTATTCAGGTGGTTCAACAGCAACGTCCTCCGTCAAACAACTTACATGATTCTATATGCGGCACTAATCATCGTAGGAATCATGCAGAATCATGGACTTAGTTAAGAATGGATGATATTGTTCAAGGTCATTGTAAAAGAAACTGTCATAGGGTTTTATTCAGTACAATCTTCATAGATGGGTGAAGAAAAAAACAAAACTACGACTTTTACAAACTATGCAAGGATGAAGAGATGAACATCAGCGCTCCAGCATGGAGAACCTAGGAATCCACCCCGAGCTTTAGTGTAAGAGTGTAAGATTGTTAAGTAATTTTAAGCTAGCATTTAAGCATTTTTTGTTAGTATGTAAGAATTAATGATTTAGAAAATAAAATGCATTTAAAACTAAAAAACTAAATCCACCCCGAGCAGTTAGCGTGTGATCGACTCTGATGAAGAGACTTGTTAGTTACTTCCTATTTCCACCCCAGATTGCTTCACCGTCTAAAGTAAAGTAATACAAATATTGTCAAAGATTACACAGGATGTATTCTACAATATGTTTCAGGGCGATTATGTTTGACAGTAAGTGTGATTGGACTATCAATTTAACACTTTAAGAGGTGCATTTAAAGCAGAAACAACATGTAAGATCTGCTAAATCATTTTATTTACATAATTGCAAATACGCGAAGAAAATTGCGCGTCTGAGCTAATGTTATGAAATCGAAATGATTTAATTTTTCAATCAAAGTTGTTATCTTGTAGTTTCAAGGTCACGCATTATTTGATCAAAGGAAACTCAATGCTTTAGGAACAATTAGCAGCTTTTCACCTAACAACGAAGTTTTCGAGGATTTATTAAAAGATCCTGGTAAACACCTCAGCCATTCTTTTAAATTAAAATGACTTATAAAGCTGTTCAAGACAGACTTTGGTTTATGAGTACCACAGGGATGCGTCTTAAGCCCGATCGTTTTCGCACTGATAGTGGAAAATCTATATACGGATTGAAGGCGTACACCACAATCTGCTTGTGAAAGTTTTAGTGTGCCCTGCTGGCCTTTTTATTCTCATAAGTAACTCTGTTACCATTAAGGTATTGATTAACAGAATCTAATCAGTGTTTAAAAATATATGATACCTAAATAGGATTTGCGTACCAGTTTGTGGCAGTTTGTGGATGGTATGGAAAGAGTTCAACTAACGCTATCAGCGTTAATTATTAAAATTAGGATAACTTGGCGGCATGTCATATTTGTGACACATTTTTTGGCGTTCCAAAACATGGAAAAATAAGTTTAGAAGCATTGTTGCTGTCCGCGTTAACTCCGATAAATATCTTGCATTAAGTTAGCGCGTATTTGTTAAATTGTTAGTGTAATTTACGAGGATACGTAGATTGGAAATAAGTGCTGATACCGATGCCAGAAAAACACACCTATTGTGCACTCAACACTTCCTTTGACTGATTCCTTGTTTGTCGACATCATGTATTTCGTTCTCTCCTCATTTCCTTAAGATCACCTCTTTTCGCCTTTTAACTGCTCTAAATGCTTCTAAATTATGACTTCTATAGCAAGATTGTTTGGCCCCCCGTGTTTCAAATTTCGCAGTGCTGTTGAAACCACATTTCACCAATGTTGAGTGTACGCAATTGCGTCCAAAAATAACGGTCCAACATACCCCGATAGCGATTTCCATTAACTGTAACGTGGTGTACATCATCATCAACGAAAAAATACGGCGGCATGAAAACCACACCAAATACTACAATAAATTTTTGTGGATGTAGTGGCGTCACGTTAAGCACATGTGGGTGAACTTCATAATTGAAGATGATTTTGTGATGAAATTCCGATTCGGTTGTAACCACTTCCAGAGAGCAATTTATGAAAGTTCGACGCTTGGCAGACATTGACAAGACTAAATGGTAGACATTGTTAACCAAAATAGTAATGACAGTACACAAAAAAGCATTAAAAGTGCCTTCACACTTAAAAAAAAAAATGTATAGTTTTTAATGGAAAACCCTGTTGAATCGGTCACATGATAGAGCATCTCTTTATCGAAATACAGCAATAAGATACATGATGATGCCTTACATATTACCGGTCGTTTGTTTACAGTCTGCGAATGAAATTGAAATTTGTTATCCTATTCTAATGTTTGTATGAGTATGAAAATTTGGACTTAAGTCGTTCTGTTAGAGCTCAAGTCATAATAATAATTATAAGTCAACGACTGTGTGCCTTAGAAGGATTTTATATTTAAAATTGTACAGTGACATTCATCTATCTTGTGAGCTTAAAAGTCATACTTTTAATAGCCGAAACAAATGTTTGCTTACAGCGACTGCTACAACAGTGTCGGTTTTCGGTCTTGTAATTGCTGTGCCTTTCGCTTTTCAAATCTTTCTTCATAATCTGGCACTCTCTCTAACTGACATCCATAAAAGAGCTTCTGGTAATAGCGTAAAAATATATTAATAATTTTTGATATGTACATCGGTGAGAGGTCGTTCATAAGATCACACTTTCAAAAGTAAAGCTTAGTTTTGCTGTATAAGCCCTGGATATTTCACTTTGATTTATTTGAGCTGGGACTATTTCTTGCGCCAAATTTTTTTTTGTTTCCACCTCCTGATTCAGTACTAGTTCCTTTGTTTTTAATACCAGCACCTTTTCGCACATCTTCGACAATCGTGATCTAAATCAGCCGCCGCCTGCTAAAAAATAATCAGATTTTAGATTTGATTTAGTTTGTCGCTAAACCATCTGGAATTATTCAATTGGTTTCGTTCAGCTGTAAGGCTATTTTTGTATCGTGATACCTGTACTTGTTAACTTATATTCCCAAATTGCTTTGGAAAAAGAGGCAATGTAGATATTGTCCAAATGATTGTAAAAATCTTCCTTGATAAGCTTCGTCGGTCTTTGACCAATGCTAAAGAATAATTCTAAAGCACGTTGTATGTTTACCTACAACTGTTTCAGTTTCGTTTCAGTGAATTCGGTTTTATTTCCCAAAGTTTACATCTCTTTTATAACAGATATTTTTTTTACAAAGTTATCACAACCTCCCTAGGACATACTCGTATAGAGTGGATGGATTGGTGTTAATAGCTCAATTAGAGTACGTAAGCATTGCCATACGGATTCATTTGCAACCATGCCCAATCAGAAAACGTGACAAGGCTCTGGATGTCTTCCGAATGTGTAGACAGGAATCGATTGATTATATCTGGAGGCTGCCTACGTCGAACGTTCTTCATCTGAGAGCTTTTGGTTAAACTTTTGAAGGACATATGCAGCCATTCGGGTCAACAAGAAATGGCCCATCTGTTGTGTTTTATTATGTTGGGCAACATCTTTTTTTATTCAATAAAATATACATACATACATTTTAAACCTTCTTTCAAGTTTAATTTAAGAGTAAATGCCGGATGCATATGTGTGTACCTATACACAATCATGGTCGGAAAATATTTAGATACATGGTATTGTATTTATCTGATGCGAACAGGTAGCTTACGCCCCCAATTGTTTTTGAATTGCAAATAATACTGTCATGTTAACCTTATCAAATGAATCTACATTAAAATACACCTACAACGATTTGAAATATTTTCGATTCCTTCGTTATTTCTTACATAAAATGCCTTGTGGCATATGGAATTTTAAGTATCTGAACTTATCATCTACTTGCGAATGTCAAAACAATGAGGCCACTCACATTTATAATACTTAGTTTGACAAGTTTTTTTTTATTTAAAATATTTTCTGTATTTTCATGAAATGTCATTAAAAAAATTCGTCTTACTCGTTTTCTGTCCCAATAAAATCACTGGGTGTAGAAAGATGAAATGTTTACAACCGTGGAAAATGGGAAAATTCTGCGACATTCTGGATATCTGGTTGAAGGAAATTTGAATAGATTTAAGTTTTAATGAGGCACGAAGAGAATGATTGATGTTATTCCATCTACTTAGACAAATTATTTTACAACAGAAGGATTGAGAAACATAAGAAGGAATATCAATGTAACTGTAAGGGCAAATTTACATACGTTTACAAGTTAAAACCCAAATAACTAGGTTGTGGCTTTTAGTACCAGCAAACCATACTTCAACCACTTATTTGGAAGGAATTATTCATCTAGAAGTACCACAAATTTTAGTTCTTAGATTAAATCATAAACGATTGCAATGTGGATATCACAGATCAAATTAGTATGGAGTCTTGGGCTTAAATAAGCACATCGAGGTCTTAGATGACGTACGAGGACTGCCTATTAAGGAAAAGTTGTAGCGATAGGATTGAAAAGGGGACGCTGGCATATGCGGTTATAATGTGTAAAATGAAATATTTTGGTATAGAAAGAATAACAGCCAACCAAAACGGTTCGAAAACCGCCCTCCAATAGAAAGCTTTGAGGTAGTAAAGTTCCACTGGAAAACCAAACAAAGAAACGTTCGAAGAAATCAACATTCCAATCAATCTAGTACATCGCTGTTTCTTTAGACGTAGAAGCCAACTGAAAAGAAAGTCACCTCAAACGAACAATGATTGTTCATTCTTTTAAGAGCTTCATAATCTCAGTGCTACAGACTGGGGCAAAAACAAGACAGTGGATGAAAATACCCTTGGTTGCTTCTCGAATAAAGTTTGTAATCGATGCCATTCACATACATAGCATATCACTCACAGTAGAATATAGCTATTTATAGGGACTATACAATGGCATTAACCATGTCCGTAGTTAACCGAGAATATGACCAGGATGTGACGAATAAATGGTGAATACTAAATAAAACTAAGAGCCAACAAAGGGAAAGAGGAACTCAATCACTTCTATGAATAAATGTATAACGATTGAGAGTTTAGTGCCCTTGAATGTTAAAGGGTGTTCTTTTAACACGTTGACTGCCCCCTACCTGTCACATACCCGATATATTTTTTACACTCGAATTTTCTTTCCGATCCGCTAGCAAAACTTATATTTTTCTTCGTTGGCACCTAGTTTAAAGTCTTTTTTTGATGTACAAAAATAAATCCACGGTTCTTGGAATATTTTAGAAATTATATGCCCTTTTATTTGAATGAAAAAAACTAATGTAATTCATATAATAATGTTAATTCAAAATTTTTAATTAAAACTTTAACCAAATCAATACATTCAATTCTTAAAACATCAATAAAAAGAAATCAAAATTTAATGTTTTTTTTTAAGCATTCCAAGCAAAAATCTGGACTTCCCTCGCAAGTATTACAAAAATTTCAAACTTTTTTGGATTTTTCTGTTGCCTGATCTGCTCTAACGTTTTTGATAACTCATTGTAGCAGTTCGAGAGTCGTTTTCTAGTTTTACGATTAGTTCGGTCTCTTGATATTCACCCAGGGCAGGAATCTTAGAAGATTGGGCCTGTACATTATAAGTTGGTCGCTCACATAGTGCCTCGCATATTCATATTCTAAACTGCATAATTTTTATACCAAAGCATTGGCAATAGATGTTGAGTGTAAGTACTCAAACGCTATTTTGTGGTACCACTTCATTGTCTTTTGCAATGACGTAATGTAGCATACCATTTGGTCGGAAATGTTAATGCCTTGCTTAGTGTGGTTATAATCCATTATGGTTTGTAGCTTTTTTATCTCTTCACCATTCTGATTCCTTTTTCCAGTTTCCATTACCTCAAGGTCTTGTTTTGTGCTCAACATAAGTACATCTCGTTTGTCTCTCTATTTGGCTACAGCAACATCTGAGCTTTCTCGTCCAACGATTTCGCTGTTTTCAAGCTTTTCGTTTGTCACATCTTTCGGATTGCCAACGCGATGCTTAAGCAGTCTTCCAATTAAATAAGTTTTGCCAGCAATCAAAGTCTTCGCTAAAGCAACCAACCAACCGAATTATCTACCGTTGTCGAAGTAGAATTTTGATAAGTCTAGCATTATTTGAGTACTTCGTCACGATGAAATTGTCGGTATACCTCCTTGATTGTGCCAGTTGTTTTTTTCGGCATAAACGGAACTGGTAAACGTTTAGCTATTAAGATCACACAGTTTGTAAACCTTCATTCCGTATTTACGAGACTCTCCGGGAATATATTGGCGGAACTAAATTCTCCGCTCCAGAGAATCATAGGCTCATCCACGGCTAGAGTCTCGGCAAAGGTTTTAGCGTTCATGAAGTTTTTCTCTAGAAATTCCAAAGGCTCGGTGACTTTACCTAAGCGATTGTTGCAACTGTTGCATTATCCGCGAAATGAGTAAATTTAAAAATGAAAAAGTTTTCGCTGCATCACTTGCGGAACAAACGTGTTTTTGAAAAATTTGTCAGTGCTCCAATAATCTTTGATAGAAGCCTATTTGACGGACCCATATAAATGCATTACGAGTCCGAGGAATTTTTTTATATCACGAACGTCTGTGTCAACCCATCTTTTGATATGCGAATTGATGGTTATGGTTCTACTACAATAGTCAAAAAATATTGAGCGTTCAAGTTTGGCTGTAGAGCTATGAGCTCATAAGCTTCTTGAGTTACCATTGGCGAAAAAAAATCGAAGGGACTAATTTAAGGATTCTGATAAGCGCCGGACTTGGTCTTTCCTTCAAAATAAAATCTTTTCAAAGAACGGCCATCTACAGTAATCCATTCATCCGCAAGGGGAACTTTATCCACGTCTGGCTCAGCCTCAGATGTTAAAAATCAGTCCAACACACTTGAATCGCTGAATTGTTCGTCAGAGGGAACATATTCTTCTGAATTGGACCCACCTCGTCGATGTGAGAAGCTTCATGTGCAGACGTTCCATAAAATCTTCTTGGATCCAAAAACTTATTTGAACTTATTCTAAAGAAAGAAGAAAATGGACCAAAGTAGCACAAAATAAAACGTGGTTTTTATTTTTATTCAAGCATGACCACCGGAGTGTCATGTGGCACCATAGACATCGATGTATTATCAAGGTGTCACGTGGCCCACCGGTGGGCATGCTCCTAGTACTCGTACATTAAAAAAACAGCAGATTTATACAAAAAAAATAGAAGACTAATAAACACCAAGTAAAACACACTTTAAAACAAAAAAGCCCACTTGGCACTTGGGTAATATTTTTTGACTAACACCTGGGCAGTCAGTGTGTTAAGAGGTATGAGAATAGAAATTGAAATAAGCACACACAAGTTGAGCAATCGAGGCAAGGTTTCGAGATATACCTCCTTCAACAACCCTACATGTGTTTCAGGTATTTTAATCCCATTGAAGTATAGTAATATCTGAAGGAGCCCGGATGTGGCTGCTCTTTGATTTCCAGGCCCTTCCCAATTTTTATAATGATTTAGTTACGAAATACATTGAGTGGGACGTCGACATGTGGAATTAAATCTGAAGAGTCTTGCGTTGCACTATGGACAGTCTCACCAGCAGAATCAGTAAATTCATTATCCGCCTCAATCGCTTCCACGTAGGAACCATTTTCTGCGGCTGTCACTGTTAGGGATTCTGCTGTGTTGGTACCAGAACTACCTTCTTCAGCTGATTCTGTTAAGGAATCCCTCATTCAATTGAGGTATTGGTGGGCAACTGCTATCGAAGGTTTTTAGTCTGGAAAGAGCGTCGGCCACCAAATTTGATCTACCTGGTTTGTTAATGAATTTGTAGCTGTACTCTTCTATACGAGCTTTCCATCTCTTCAGTTTAGCATTGAAGTTGCTATTTCCCAACGCGAAGGTTAGTGGTTGGTGATCTGTGAAAATCCGCACCTCGTTAGCACCGTACAGGTATGAAGGCAAATTATCTAGAGCCCAAACGATAGCCAACATCTCTTTTTCGTTTGTTGAATAATTCTCTTCGGTCTTATCAAGAGTCGTGGAGATATATGCGATTTGTCTATCGTTTCCGCCCTCGTCTTGGAATAAAACTGCGCCTATTGCGTAGTTCGAGACGTCAGTCGTTAGATTAAATGGTTTTTGAAAATCGGGGAAGGCTAGAATTTCTGCAGATGTTAGGAGGATTTTCAAATCATTAAAGGCTCTCAGTGCTTCTTCATTCATTTGATTGGAACATGAGTGGATTCATTCACCTTGACTCGAGCATATTCACCCCTTGTAAGGTTAGTCAGAGGCTTGGCTATCTTCGCATAGTTGCGAATAAATTTCCTATAATAAGATGTTAAACCAAGAAATGATTTGAATTCGTAAAGATTTTCAGGGGGCTTGATTCTTTAGATCCCATCGACCTTCTTAGTATGCGGCTTAATTCCGTTAGGAGTTATTACGTATCGCAGAAACTCCACTTCAGGTTGCATGAAGTATGTCTTTTCCAGGTTTAGTTTTAGATTGGCTTTTTTAAGCCTGACCAAGACGGTTTCGAGGTTCCTAAGGTGATCTTCTTCACTGTTGCCAAAAACGATTATGTCATCAATGTAGACGTAACAAATTTTTCCGATATAAGGTTTTAGCATATCGTCTATCATACGTTGCAATATAGCAGGGGAATTTTTCAGCCCGAGAGATATGACACCCATGGAAGTGCCTCAGGAGCTGCACAATTTTCTAGCATTTACGGCCGTATCTCACGAATGCTGCGCTCCTAGTTGGCGTACAAGGTTGCAGGGGGTTATGCACATATATCTACGGCTTCAAAAACACTACGGAAAATAGTCTAGGACCAGTCAAATCACACGATCTTGGAGGCCAGGTCACAGGTTCATTTCTAAATAAAATGTCATCGAACACTTCCTTTAATAAATCGATGGTTTCATTAGCAGTATGACATATGACATCTTGTTTAAACCAAATGTCTTGAAGACCTTATTCACATTTAGAAACAAAAAAATGTTAATTATGACTCTGTACCAGGCGCCATTGACTGTCGCATTTCGATTTTATTAATTTTTAAAAAAAGTACGGTCCGACGATGGCACCGGTCCATAAACTGTACCAAACAGCACACTTTTCAGGGTTGTTGGATTACCTTCCAATTTTCTCGTTCCAAATTCGACAATTTCGCTTATTAACAAGCGGCTGTGAGAAAAGCGAGCCTCATAACTGAACAAAATTTGATGGTAAAAAAGTGAATCGACTTCAAACTACTAAAGCGGTCTATCACAGAAGTCGCAAATGATATGCGCCTGGTTTGAATTCTTGCTGCAATTGAATTTTGTAGTCATATAAAATCTTCTTCAAAGTCGATAAACGCAGGCCAAGTTCTTGCGCATGATGACGAATCTATGAATTTGGATTTTCTTTAACTCCGGCCTCAACGGCGCCGATATTTTTGTTTGTACGCCATCTGCGCATTCTTGCCAGTGGCTTGAAATCCAAAAGAGTAAATGTAGGGCAAAACTTTTCAGGTGCACTTCGAATACCCGGCTCACTTGGTCGAGTATGTTGACCGTGAAGTTGGCATAGCGCTGTACAAACATTTCTTTACTGAACACTAATAATAAGAATAAATTTTCACAATTTGAAATTCTGCTGGGGCATAAGCATTTGCGTGAATATTTGATGAACAATGCTGAATACAAATATGTTATTAGCTGTTCGATTAGCTATCAGATGTCAGGGTGTTGCCATATTGAAAAAAAAACTTTCTAAAGAAGTGTCCTTTAATAGGGATTTTTTTGAAGCACTGGCGGTGGAAATAGTCTTCAAACAAGAAAAGGCAAGTAACATTACGTTGGTGATATACATCGCTTGAGAAAAGAAAACCTTATCATACTCGGCGACATGCAAGTCACCATTGATATTTAATAAATATACCAAAAACTGGAAGGAAACTTCTCAGAAGCCAGTAAAATACATTGGCGGGCAATAGGAGAGTTAGAGTATCACGACATCATAATAAATGTAAAAAAATGAAGCGTTGAAAAGCCGAGAGTCAATTGAACAGAACAACTAGTCAATTCACTCAGCGTCTTAAGAATAAGAGAGTTGGGGAAGAAACCGGGAGCGCTCACCAAGGAAGCCCATATCGAAGTGAAAGCCTAGATGAGTTTACATGAGCCGATAGAATCTTAAGCACTGGTGAAGCGATCAAACTAAAGTCAATGGGCAAAGAGTGTCCGAACAAGCAAATTGTAGTCGTTAGGCCGGAAAATTTTTTTTTTATAATTTGCGCTCGCTCAAGGGATTTAAGTACCCTTAAAATGTTTGCACATAGGGCGGGCGAAAGAAAGTCAACGAGGATAGAAAGAGAGGTACCGGTGAACGTTGGTTTTAAATGTTTGAAGATTATATTGACTAGGAAATAGGGGGCTAGGCAGGGCATTCCAAAAGCGAGTTGTACGGCTTAGGAGTGAATCACGAGATTTTAGAGTACGTCCAAAAGTCGGCTTGAGGGTATACTGATGAACATGCATAGCGAGACGGGTGTTACGGTTAAAGATTTGAAGGGCGGAAATCTACTGGCGATTTCTATGAAGCACTGGTGTTGGAAATAGCGATAAAATAGAGTGAAATACGAGACCTTACGTCGGTGTTCGAGGGTGTCCATTGTTTGAGTGATATTAGTATCACCTATGAGTTTTATGGCACTGTTTTGAATCCTATCTAGCAGGTGCAGAGATGTTTTGGGCGCACCCGACCAGATGTGGGCATTGTACTCCAATTTCGGGCGGATAAACGCCTTATATATTGAGACCAGATCAGAGGGGGTGAAATATTTCTTACATCGTTTGAGGAAATCTAGACATTTCGCAGCATTTTTGACGACACCGAATATGTGGTCATTCCAACGTAAGTTTTCATTTACACACATACCGCGAATGGAAAGTATATAGTTTTCGATGATGCAAATGCCATTCATGGATAACAGCTGGGTGTTCAAATTTCACTTTAACGACAGCAGACAGCATTGTGTTTTGGAAGCATTAATTTCTACTCTGTTAGTGTTTCCCCAATTAGTTATGCGATTAATATCAGAATTTAATGAGCTTAACATACGCTGCCGTTCCAGTTCTACAGCTGAAGAGCAGGGACGTGAGTCCGGGAACGAATATGAAAAGCAGAGAGTACTGTCGTCAGCAAAGGAATATTTTGGATTAGAAGTAACAGACAAGAGATAGTTGACGAAAATTAAAAAGAGAGTCGGAGACAGAACGGAGGCCTGAGGCACACCAGCATTTATTTTGTGAATATCAGGCTTGAAACCATCCAAAACAACGTGAATTGAATGTTCCGAAAGGTAATTTCGAATCCATTGAAGAAGAGAGTAGTCGATCCCAAAACCACGCATTTTCGACAAACAAAAGAGCCTGATGCCAAACTCTGTCAAATGCCTAGAAATATCAGGTGCAACTATCTTGCTTTCGACAGATTGATGTACGCTTTGGTTCCACTTTTCGGTGAGACATGCCATCAGATCGCCAGTGGATCTGTTGCTCCGAAAACGATATTACCGATCATTAAGAAGTTTTCGTGTTTCGAGATATTTCATGAGCCGACGATTTATCAGCGTTTCCAGGACCTTGAAAGAAGGGACGTAAGTGCAATGGATCTGTAGACGGAGAGAGAAGAAGATTCGCCTTTTTTAGGGAGGAGCTGGACAAATTGTGTTTTGTCCTAAAGAGTAGGATTGCTGAAAAAGCTTACGCAGTGGTTTTGCCAGCGAGGAAGAACACCTCTTCAGAAGATGGGGAGATATACCATCTGGACCAGCGGATTTATGTACAATATATTAAGATCTTTTAGTACTCTTGCTACTGCACGAGTGCGAAAATGGATTCGTCCCATTGAAGATTCGACGCACTCAAGTGTAGGCGGAGACAAAGCACAATCTGTTGAGCTGGTTGCAAAGTGTGCAGCAAGCATATTGCCCAAAGAGCTGACAGCTGGAATATTATTGTAAATGGGCGTTGGGATGGAGTATGAGGTAGAATTTCTAATATTTTTGACGAACGACCAAAAAAATTTACTACCTTTGGTACATTGTAGTATTTTTTGCCTCAGTTTTCGCTCGTATTGGAAATTTACACGCTTAAGAAATACGTTGAGAAAGATGTTGCAGTCTTTCCTGGCTCGTTTAAACTTTTTTCGGTTTTCCTCTGTTGGGTTGGTCTTGAAGGACCGAAAAAAATATTTCTTTAACCCTGACAGCCTCTTTACAGTTCGAGTCGTACCACGCCTTTTCTTTTGGTTTGATACTCTTTATCCGATGAGGTATAAAATTTCTCAATCCAAAGAGAATAGTTTCTGTGATCATATCAGCAGCGGCATCCACGTCGTTGTCGAGGAAACATAACGACCGGTTAAAATTCCTAAAGAAGCTGTTAAGACCGCTCAAGTTGGCTTTCTCGTGTTGCCATACGGTTCTTTTTTTTGGGAATTTTTTCTCTAACTCTGTGGTCGATGTACGAGAAATTAGTTGATATGACACAGTGGTCCGACGAATTTAGAGGGGAAAGCACATTGACCTTATATTTGTCAGGGTGAGAAGTTAAAAACAAGTCCAGGGTGTTGGCGGTATGACTATCAACGTCTGGTATTCGTATGGACTCATTTACAAGCTGGGTTAGGTTATTTTCCGCAGTGAAGATCTTAACGCACTGTCCGTCTGTCCCAGGTCCCCCGCCCAATTATCAAGGTTTCTCCCATTAATGACGTTGTCTAATAAAAAGCGGGGGCAGAGCATATTACTGGTCTTATCGTAAACATTTTCAGATAACAGCCTCTGAATGGTTGCTACGATTTGACCAGTTACAAGTTGCCGGTCATAGGTCTTGTTGGCGGCTGGACCACCGGTAGTCCATACCAGGACTTAAATCACGGTACCATGGGAGTCAGGAGCCCCCCGGATTTCGGTCCGGGCCTGACTTGTTAGAGGTAGGCCCCCTTGTGGGAGCGTCATGGTGGCTGTGGTTTAAACCCAAATCGCGGGAACGGGTCTAACCCATTGTAGAGTTGCAAAAAAGTACTGGGTGCTGTGACCCTAGGAACAGTAAGAGGTTTTAGGTCAGCCTCGACTCATACCAAGGGTGGAACTTGTGCCTCCAACACAGTTCCGAATTGGTATCAAAGGATTGACGGAGAGCGATGGCAAGGCGTATCCTTGCTCCCTATGGATGTATGGGCATCTCGTAAACATAAGGTCTTATGACAGGTGGTTTACGTTAAAAACCCAGGAACGTTCTGTCCGTCCGTCCAGAATGTCGAAGCCACCCAGGATTGTGTATATTGAAATCGCCCGCAATAACGATTTCGGTATGAGGATATAGGTATACAATTCGTTGAATGGAGTCAGACATCAAACTCGTTAAAGTTCGAGTTTCTGTCCAGTTTGGGGCTTCTATAAATAAAAAATTAGTGGATAATTTGGTTACGGAGATGGAATTTTAACCACATGAAATTGAATTGCAGATTGGAACAGGGACTACATTGTGGTGGAGTTTGGTAAGCTACATCACTACGCACCTAGATGGCGAGACCGCGGTGAAAGAAGAATAATGGAACTAGTTCGTAGCCAGGTAGCTTCAGATCAGAGTGATCTAAGTGGTGTGGGCGGGGATCTACCTGTGTTTCACTAAGTGCCAAAACAGCTATTCTGTATTTACAGACGTGTGTAGCCAGCATATATTCGTAATATCCACTCTAAGTTCCCGAGTCATTATAAGGAAAGATAAACACAAAAAGCAGAAACACCGACGCTACTAAGCGCAGATGTGAAGTACAAATTCAGAGTTGGTTTACCGAATCAAATTGTTTAAGTGTTATGCACTAACAACAATATGAAACAACACCTCAAGAAAATTCATATACACAGTCCACTATCCATCGGTAGTTACATACACTCAGCTACTGCATGCGCTGTATGACAATGTAATACAGTAACGGCGGTTACCGAGTGCAAGCAACAGTAAGACAAGGAGCAGGAAAGTCGAGATGCCCGCACTGTGAATGTTGATTGGGGTTTCACTGCATTCGCGCGTTGTTGCTTTTTTTGCCCGCAGAGTGACCTTTTTGTTTTAGTCGAATTTGTTTTGTGGATGTGAACTGAAAGTTCACAACAAGCGAACGGCTGGAACTATAAAAGTAAAACCAAATCAAAAAGCATCTAGATCATACCCGTAGAAACTTGCAAAGAGGCAGCCACGCTGGAAGTATAAACTACGTCGGCTCTTAACCGGCAATATCGACTGTCCATCACTGCTCTATCAGATTTTTTAATACCAACCCACACAATTTAAAGTCTGTTCCTCTTTTTTGTCCAAATAACCACCGAAAGGCATATGGTTTTAATGAACCATTGTTTCGTATGTTACGTGAAGCTAATAGAACTCCTTCGATTTCCATTAGAGCAGAAGTACCGTCAAAAATGTTTTCGATCCGATCCTGATCTTCCGTGTCCTTTAGTTTTAGTTTTAGTTTAAGACAAGTTTGTATTAAACACAATACAGTCTTCCGGGCCTGTTAAGTGATCGTAAAAGTGTCAACTTATTGATTGACTACAACGAAATTTTTGACTCAAAAAAGCCTGTCATCAGCGCATATTTTAGGGATTTGATTGTTAACTGTAGCATCCAAAGAAAAGACCGAAAGGAGTTTATTTTCCAAAAGTCATTCGTGTCATACCGTACTACTTACTAAATACCAAACACGACACGAGATAATATGGTCATTTACTTGAATTTCCCCAGCACACAAATAGCTATCCAAGCAGATTGGCGGACCAGCGACATGACACTACGGTCAGGTCCAATCGATGATATCCCCCGATTAGATTTCAATAATTATTCTGAAATTGCTGCGAACGTCTAATAGCTTTTAAAGTGAGTTAGTGAGTTGATAGCAATGTTCCTCTCTTCAATGTAGCGGATACCTAGGTGACTATGTCGTGTGGCGGTGAGACAGTAGAAATCACTCAATGTGTGACCTATTAACTTGAACAAGCAGCATATTAGGAGCACCTCGTACTTGAGGCCAAGATTGATCTGATGTTTTTGCATTTTGCAGTTCTTCTAACCTCGACTGCAACTTGAACCTCTTTTGTTTTTGGACCGAATTTTTCAGTTACCTTCGTTGAACATTTCACAATCAATCAAAAAACTCAGCCTTAAATTTTTCCGCTTTCGGTTAATTAATGTGGAGCCTTTTGCTTTTGAACGTACTTCTTATTAGGTCACACTGGCTGAGACTCGCAATATTTTCATTGTTGTCGTTACCATCTTTCCATTTTATTTCTCATATATCGTACAACTTTGTGATGGGTATGTTAAGGCTGGCCGAACGATTGTCATAAGTTACAAAACACGGCGGCACTTCCGCGTCATTTTAGCCACCCAACACTGACTCTATGTGCGACAGCGTCATCGTTATTTCTTTGGTGGTTAACAGTTATAGCAAAGAACATCATATAGGACATACCGACATATCAACAATATAGAACAATAAACGGTAATAAACTAGACATTGTCAGGTTAAAACTAATGGAACAATCAGCCAAATAAACAAATCACGAAATATTGAATGTTGAACAATGTCCGATGCCCCACACTTATATTGACTGCACAAAATAACAATTAATAAGCAAACATAAACAAATCACAAAATAGCGAAGGTAGAATAATTTCCGATGCTCCAAATACTACAGACAGAACACTCAGCATAAAGTATCGATCGCTCATTACAACACCCAGCACAAACCATAAACAAATCACAATGTACCGAATGCAGGCCAATATCCGATGCTCCACTCTTACATTGACTACATAAAAAAATAACAATTAATAAACAAACAGAAGACACAACACTCAGCATAAATATCGATCATAAACAAATATGCCAAAGCCTGACCAATACAAGGCATATGGCATAACACGGACAACAAAGTTCAATCACATCAACTATAAATAGGAAAACAAAACTCCAATCAGTGTGTAGTTACTCCTGCAACTTTAGAACGTGCTACATACGAGTATTGTAATATTTTTCAACTAATAAAGTACAAAAATCGCATATAAAATACATGTCTTTTACTGTTAACCACAGAGCGAAAATCTTTAAATTTGTTCACACTCTGGCAGGATCAGTCCTTCTAAGTAGATGTTAGGAATTAGATTTGCGCGTGAGAAGTAAAGAGTTACCTTAAGGGCTATCACGTTGTTTCTTATAAAAGCACATTGGCGAAAAGAGAGCAGTTGTTTCGGACTCGTTACTGCGCTGCTGCAATAGAAAGTCTTTCACTACATTAAATAGGAACGGACTTTTTACACTGCCTTGAATATTATAATTTAGAATGGTCCAGTTATTTCTCCTATGCATTTAACTTTCATTTTAATGTCGTCACATATGTCGCGTATAATTCTTATAATTATGTACGAGTATGCACGTCGCGGCTACATTTTAAATCTTAGCATCGCCCAAGTGAGATCTCTTGAAACTTTATCGAAGGTTTTCTCCAAGTTGTCGAAGACGAAATGCAGATCTTTCTAAGCCTCGGCATTACAATCCATTTCTATCCGTAAGCTTTAGGTGAATAGTGTCATATAACGAGCCGCATCTCCAATAAAGACGCATTCTCTGTCATGGAAGAAATCTCACCCTACACTAGTCAGGCATTCGTTCGCCTCTCATCATGTTATTGAACAAAATCAAGACCCATTCAAACCGAAGATTTTCAATTGTCGTTCATACTCTCACAGTCCTCTGTTGAATATATGAGTTTTAGTTCAGCCGCGCTGACCGCTAGTTTCATTATAGTCATTTCCAAGCCGATAATCAGGAACACGTTACTAACATCACGCTGCATTTTTCAGATTATATGCATTAATATCGTCGGCGTGTGTAAGTACAATAATTGATGGGACTTACGGAGATTGCATTTTTAGAGTAAGATGTTAATGAAATTTTATGACAGCGCGTCGTTTTGAATAAGTGCTATTTTAATGTCGAAAATGATATCTTAACCGCGCTTGATAGAGTAGCGTACACCTTTTTGATTCCATGAACAGTTAAAATCTGTACATGATTTCGTAGACTACCTGAAAATCGTTAAAATACGATGTGTATCGTAGTGTTAAACTTTGGTCCGTAGTGGTACTTTGTGCCTTAAGCTACACTAATGTGAACCACTGGTTTTGTATGTCGAAATCGAAACAGTCGTTAATTCAATACAACAAATTTTTGCCTCAGTTTAAATGATCTATTTTTAATTGGTGTATGTTCCGCATCATTTTACATCAACAAATTCCACAATGCAAAAGATAATACTTTTTAATAGAATCGCTCCCACGGGTATACCAGCTTGTTTAAAACATAATAATCAGGATATTACTAACTGCACAGAAATAGCCAATACATCCAACTTATATTTTACTTGTATTGCGGATAAAACAATATCTGATGCAGGACTCAACTCTAGTTCTAGCCAATGTACGACTGAGTGTTTTAACAGGGAAAGAGCAGGGGCTCAGAGCTTTTTCTATGAACCTATCTCATCATTTGAGGTTTATAAAACTATTATGTCTTTAAGCAACTCGAATTCACTTACTTATAATTCTTATTCGAATACGTTTATAAAGAGGATCGCTCTTAATATCGTAGATGTTTTGGCTCATATATATAACAAAAATATCTTCTGTGGTAAATTTCCCGATATGTTAAAAATTGCTGAATTCATACCTATATGCAAAAGGTGACAATAAAATACTTAATAATTATAGGCCTATCTCTCTTCTTCCAATATTTTCAAAAATTTCTGAAAAAAACTGATTAAAACGAGAATGGTATCATATCTTGAAAATATTTCTTTTTTTAGCAATAGGCAGTATGGATTCAGAGCGGATAGATCAACAGAAGATGCCCTTCTTAGCTTCTGCAGTAAGATAAATGGTAGTATCAATAGCAAATAGTTAGTTGCCGCTCTTTTTATTGATATAACTAAAGCTTTTGATAATGTTGATCATACCATCTTGCTAAATAAATTAAACAAAGCTAGATTCAGAGGGTTTATACTTAGTTGGTTTGAATCCTATCTCATGAATAGGAAACAAATGGTTCGAAAAGAAGACAAATTTATTGAGTACTGTGAAACAAGAATTGGTGTTCCACAGTGCTTTGTTTTGGGACCAATATTGTTCTTAGTATACATTAACTCCATTTTTGCTTTAAATATGAAATGTAGGCTTACCGTGTTGGCTGATGATATACGCTGTTCATATTCTAGCATCTCTCTCCTAGATCTGACAGCTGAGATCAGCCATGACCCAGAAATTTTGAGACACTGGTTCCGATTGCATAAACTAGTTATAAGCGAAAAAACAAAAATCATGTTTTCTAATATGCCTACTATGAACTTACAACTTCGGGTTTTCACTTTTCATAGTTCGTGGTGCAACAACATTTTGATAAGTTGTGACACTTGCTGTGAATCTAGTTTTAAAACTACATTTAATAGTATTAAAAGTTGCTCAAGCAATTGTTTTATTATTGGTAATGTACAGGTGTTTAAGTATCAGGGACTTGAAATCGACAGTAGACTACAAACTATAGCTCTCATATTGCTTCCCTAAGAAAATACTCGTACTTGTAAAAACGACCAAAATGCTTTACCATTTGAGAATATTTTGCACGAGAAAACTCTTAGTAACGATTTATTATGGCCTAGTCCAATCCAAATTGCAGTATGGGTTAACTTGTTGGGGTGGTACACACAAAAACAAAACCCAAACTTAGCTGATACTTCAAAAACATTTGCTTAGAATCATCTGGAATAACAGGTGATATGTACACAGTTTCCCACTCTTTCTTAATTCCTTTATACTACCTCTAAAGCATATTTACTTATATAAAGTTTTAAAAATATTTTTCTTATTAAATCATGATCCGATCATTTACGATCTTCGTAGCTCGGCTATAAATCTTGCTTCGATCCCTCCCCACAATACGCATCTCTTCTTAAGTTTTTACTCTTCTGTCGCTCTTCGTATTTTCAATAAACTACCCATTGAAGTAAAGCGTTCTCAGAATATCTTTTCATTTACCAAAAGGGTCAAAAAGTGGCTGTTTAATTATGACTTTAATGTGATAGATAATCTATTTAAGTTAATTATTTAGTTGCAGATATTTAATATTAAAATTTTATCATAAATTGAATCTCACCCACTACTGTATTTTAATTCAATTAAAAACTAATTATGATTTTTACTAGTTCCAATAACTATAGAATGTATCTAACCGTTCATTGTCTGATGAAAAACATTCAAAAATTGCAGTATTTCTAATTGACTTTTAATTCTTTTAATGCTACTCTTGCTTAGATTTTGCATATTGAAATTTTGTTACATAGTAGGTACCACTTGTTAAAATTAAGAAAATTAAAATTAATATTGTATTAACTCATATTGTTATTGAATGAATGAAAAAAAAAAATTAATAAATAAATATGTATATGTATGTACCTTTACGTTCGACTGTGTATAAACTGGCAGCTGTCAATATGAAATTGAACTGAGGTTTAAACAGCAGAATTCTGTCGGCAAGAGAACCTCATCCCAATGCAGTTTTAGCTTCCAGGTCTATTAAAAAATTGTCTTGAATTTTATGTCAACCGGGCCGGCATACCAAGTGGACCGAAGATTCAAACTATAGTATGCAAAATGCTTCGTTTCGTTCCTTTAACTAAATTGGAAACAAGTAAATTTCCTACTGGCTTTAGTGGTAAAACAATTTCATCACTATGCGCAAGCCATACCAACCTCAACACTTTTTGCTCGCTAGGAAACCCACCAAAATACATAACTCACCTGCTCACATTTCGAATTACATTTTCTAAGGTAGTAGGCATTTTTCAAAATCTATACAGCCCCTTCACTAATCCGTTTGCCTTGATCTTCTCTATCCACACTCGCTGCACCTCAGCACCCATATGCAGAAGATCATTAAGTGAATGATAATTCTCGGTTTGTGCGGAAGCATCAAAGACAATGCCTATCTTGGTAGCTGTCCTGTCGATTTTGTAAGCAGGATAATGAAGCAGGTAGAAAATTCGATGTAAGTCGCTTTTATTTTGAATCGAAGCTGGTTCAGCTATGCCGTCAGATATTATCTATTGAATAGCTGCATTGAGCTGTTTGACTTAGCGTTTACACAAGCGAGTTAAACTAGTGGAATTTACATGTGTTGTGTATCTGTACACGATACACAGACCAGTAGAAGTCGAATCTTATGAGGACACTTAATACAATTTCAGTTTCAATAAGAGCAGGACAGGAATCGGATAGCTGTAGTCTTTGAACAGAAGGAATCAAGGTGTAGTCAATTAATATTTCCCGAACAACCATTGCTTCCAGATAAACACTTTTACCACTGAATTGACTCTTTATTTGAATTTTTTAATTTGCACTTTTTGGAATCTTTTGACAGGAGATTGTTGCTTGCATCCAAATGGTAGTAAAAAGATATCAGTGTGTGACACTGATGTCAGATGTAGTTTTTGAACTAAATTCTCCCGTATGTAAGAGAATTGACTGTCGCCGTCGATAATAACACATATAAGATAGTGGTCACTGTTGCTCTGGCCTGCGACAATAACCCAAGCTGTCTTCAAAGAGGCATTTGAGTTTAGGAACGAGGAACGGGCTGAACTCTATGATGGATCATATAAGCAAGTATAGTCCGTACCAACTGAGTTTGCCATTCTATCAAATTTCATTCATTCAAATTTCTTTTATCGTCTCCTAAATTGGCAAATATGACCTAAGACCTAACACGAAAATGGATGGATCCTTAAACAAAAAGGATCTATTACATCCCAACTTTGCTTTCTAGATGGTAGTTGCGATCTGACTGCGGTTGGTTTTTTTATTTTCCTTCTATTAAACTGAAGTTGAGAGCGCACTGATGGCACTGCCATTTTCTACCTGAGGTATTATCATTGTGTATATCCAGTTCTCCAAAAAAATTATTACACTCCAGGTGGAAGGGGAAATGTAGATCCTTATATGCCAAATTTACTTCGAGAAAATTATATATTCTGATAAAATATAAAAAAAAAGTTATGTATATCTGTTGGTACTGTATGGGATTTGCGTATGATGACAATTGGATAAATGAAGCAAAAGGTCTCGCATGAATTGATTGTTTGATTGTGTTTCTATGTAGCTATACGGTTTCTGATTATTTTCTCATTATGCTCTCATAGATCATTATTGCTGGCAAAGTTAGAGACTACAGTGTCACAGAAAACGTTTTTTGTTTATCTGATTTGAATTGTTTGCCAATCCCACCCTAGATAACAAGTAGCATTACATATGAAATGCGTTGAAATTTATTGACCCCATAAAAAAAATTAAAGTAATTTATGCAACAGCATTTTAGTTCTAAGCCAAGTAAAGTTGGGTTAGGCATTGTAAACTTCAGCAAAAACATTCACTCTTTCGTACTATTCTTGTTCTCTTAAATCCTCTTTCTGTCACACTCTTTCGTTACATGCTTGTCAGATGCGCAGAATACACACTATTTGCCGTGGCTGATTGACATTAAATTGGTAGCAGTTGTAAGGGTGGGAGAAGGACTCCGCGTGTTAGAAGAACTGAGAACAGTACTTCTTTCTATAAAAACCGCATAATGTCTTGCTAATTACTGATTTTATTGTACGAGTAGATAGGGCTGAAGTAGTATTATCATCTTTTTCACTGCTCATATCAAATGAGTTGGGTCTTTCAGATGAACAAAAATGATGGACTCACATGTCAACTGGTCAACATCGTAGTACAATAGAATTGATCGAAGCATGACATAATATTGGTTTGTAGGTACTTGTATGGTGGTAAGAGTGCGACAGCAAGTAGTTATAGAGTTGTATAAGCTGCGCAACCCACTGAGATCTGTTCTCGACTGTACGGAATGAAGAGTAATCAAATGCTGCATATTATTGTTAACAAGACGTTCTTTGTCACCTAGCTGTTCTTGTAAGAGTGAAATCGAATCCAACTAGCACTGATTCCAGATAACTGAAATTATCGTATGATGATAAAGCGCAATTTTCATGTACGGTTGGACAGCATTGTTCCCAAAACTGTCACCAGTTCTGGTAGTAACAATTACATTTTTTCAAGAATTTGGAAATGCATAGGTGAATTATTCACATGATAGCCGTCTATAGTACGTTCGTTGGTATTGGTAGCTTGTTATTGCGAATATTTTTTAGATGCGATTTTTTTTTTATTTTTTTTTTTATAATTTGCGAGCGCTCAAGGGACTAAGTACCCGTAAAATGTTTGCACACAGCGCGGGCAAAGGAAAATCAGATAGGATGGAAAGAGAGGTACCGGTGAACGTTGGTTGTAAATGTTAGAAGGTTATAATAACTAGGAATAAAGAGCTAGGTAGGGCATTCCATAAGCGAGTTATACGGCTTAGGAACGAATCACGAAAGTGGGCTTGAGGCTATTCTGATGAGCATTCATAGCGAGACGAGTGTCACTGTTAAAAGTTTTCAGGGGCGGAATGCTACGATTTCTATGAAGCACTGGTGGTGGAAATAGCGATAAAACAGAGTGAGACACGAGACATTACGTCGGTGTTCGAGCGTGTCCATTGTTTGGGTGATATTAGTATCACCTATGAGTTTTATCGCATGGTTTTGGATCCTATCTAGCAGGTGCAGAGACGTTTTAGGCGCACCCGACCAGATATGGGCATTGTTCTCCAATTCCAAATTCCTTATATATTAAGCCCAGATCAGAGTTTCAGACTTGAAACAATGCAATACAACTCTAATTGAACGTTCCGAAAGGTAATTTCGAATCCATTGAAGAAGAGAGTCATCGATCCCAAAAGCAAGCATTTTCGACAAAAGAGCCTTTTGCCAAACGCTGTCAACTGCCTTAGAAATATCAAGTGCAACTATCTTGCTTGCGCCAGATTGATGTACGCTTTGGTTCCACTTTTCGGTGAGACATGCCATCATATCACCAGTGGTCCTGTTGCTAGGAAAACTATACTGCCGGTCATTAAGAAGTTTCCGTGTTTCGAGATATTTCATTAGCTGACGGTTTATCAGCGTTTCCATGACCTTGGAAAGAAGGGACGTAACTGCAATGGGTCTGTATAAGGAGAGGGAAGAAGATTCGCCTTTTTTAGGGACAAGCTGAACAAATGCTGTTTTCCATCTGCTCAGAAAGAGTTCTAAAGAGTAGGACTGATGAAAAAGCTTACGCAGTGGTTTTGCCAGCGTGGAAGAACACCTCTTCAGAAGATATACCATCTGGACCAGCAGATTTGTGAATGTTAAGGTCTTTAAGAACATTTGCTACTACACGAGTTCGAAAGTGGATTTGCCCCATAGAAGATTCGCCGCACTCAAGTATAGGCGGAGAAAAAGCACAATCTGGGAGTGTTGAGCTGGTTGCAAAGTGTGCAGCAAGCAGATTGGACTTGTCCAAAGAGCTGACAGCTGGAATGTCATTGTAAATGAGCGTTAAGATGGAGGATGATGCAGAATTTCTAATATTTTTGACGAACGACCAAAAATTGTTACTACCTTTGGGACATTGTAGTATTTTTTTTCCTCAGTTTTTGGTCGAATTGGAATTTCACACGCGCAATCGCACCAACTGCCGTACCTTGATAATCTGGCACTTTCTTAAGTTTTCTGTTCAATTCATCTACTCTTGATTTCTTTTATTAAGCGTTTCATGAGCTACCATTAGCCTCTGTATAACATATAGTATAAAATAAAATGAAACCCCAATTCGACAAAACTGTATAAAAAAAACGAAACTAAATGAATTCAGAAAAGAGTTTATTTATGAACGAATGGTTCGATTGATCAGAGGCAACTGAACAACATTCTTTATTTCATTGTATTAAAGGGATAAAAGTGCAATGCAACTTAACTTCACATTGGATGAATTCCAAAAATCCATTAGAAACAACTTGATACCATTCACCTGCACATGAAGAACATTCTCCCGGCAGCTCATAACACCTATACAACTAATTCTAATAAATATTTCAACGTTCGGCTCAGATTCGGCAAAAAGGTTAAAAATCAAAATTGAAAACATACTCGTTAATGCATGTGAAGTGATTATTTGCATTTAGTCTTAAGTTGATAAACTTGAATAAAAAACAGGTAATCTGCCTGGCACAAAAATATTTTTTTAAAACGTTTGACTTTATCTTTTATTGACTTACATATGAATGCTTCACTTGAAAATCGATTACCACTATATTACTGCAGATGTAATTAGATACATATTGAAAGTATAAAATGAAATATATGGTTATTACAATATTATTAAAATTTTTACGCGATTAAGGAATTTAATCGATATGGTAAGTGAAAGGAAGTAATTAATTCAAGTTCAGTCTTAAATTCATGTTTTTATTACAGGAAAACTTCATTCTATGCATTTTTTATTAACGATTTTAGCAAAAATAAGTAATAATTGTTCTGTGACATACACTGGAGATCACTACGATGAGGCCGTACATTTTGGAATAGATTTTCACTTTTTATACCTGTTTGAAATTTTGTACCAACAAACTTTTACTACCTGCGAACAGGTACATATTTTCTCAACACGAGGTCACAAAATTAAAGGGTAAATAAGAAACGACCGTTGGAATTTCAAAAGATCAAACAATGAACTACTTGAAAAGCGTATAAAAAGATGCGCCACTAGGATGAGACCATTGCGAATATTTCGTTGCTGGAGTTCACATCAGCAATTTTTTTCAAAGTTTTGTTAAGGATATTTGAAAAAGCGTTGAAAAGAACTGTTTTTATGTAGTTTAAAAAAAAATTGGTTTCCGGAAAGATTTTGACAGCAACAGAAAGAGGAAAAATAGATGATTTCAATGAGATAGGACTCTCAGGTCGAGAAATTCCAAGGAGGCTTAAAAATTATGTGAAAATCAAAAAGGGCGCACGGGCAGAAGCAACATCATTGGGAGAAATGCGGTTAATTTTACGGCGTGCCTCAAATTCTACTCTACCAGCTACTAAAATATGAGCCAACAGCGGATTATCAGCCAGCATAGCAACAGTCCGAAGGATAATACGAAAAAGTGGTACTATACAGAGAAAAAAACTTAAAAGGCAAGAACACAAGGAGCATCGCATGAATTTTGAAGGAGAACATGTCGCTTGGAGCAGTGAATGGAAACGCGTTGTCTTTTCCGATAGAAAAAATTTCACCTTTACGGCCCCGATGGTTACAACTTTTATTCCCATGATCTAAGAAAGGAGGAGGTTATTTTGGTAAGACACCACAGCCGTACATCAGGTTTAATAGTGTGGGGACCTATTACCTACTATGGCACAATCGAGTTGGAGTTTTTGTCCACAACAATGAACGGAAACAAGGAAACAACTACAAATGTTTGCTGGAACGGTCATTCCCAAAAGTAAAAAACATTTTCGGAGCCCTGCCTTGGATATTCCAACAAGATAATGCCCCCATCCACACTTCCAGAGTTGTTGGAATTTGGATTCAATCAGAAGACGTGGAACTTTTACCATGACCGTACCCTATTCACCGGACTTAAACATAATCGAAAAGGTATGGGCATGGTTATCTCGTAAAGTGTATTAAGGTGGCAGATAATTTGAAGACAAGGACACTTTAATCAAAACTATTCGTTATCCCTAGGCCCAAATTTCTTTTGATTATTTAAAAAAAACTGTATGATTCTATTCCAAACCGACTTATAGAGGTCATATCGAAAAATGGCGGGCACACTCATTATTAATGTAGAAAAACGTAATAAATAAATGTTTTAAAACCATAAAATGTAAACATTTTATTATTTTTTTCCTTTCTTTCGAAGATTTTGCATGTGGCCTCATCCTAGTGAGGCATTATTTTATACGCTTTCCAAGAAGTTCATTGTTTAATCTTGGGAAATTCCAACGGTCATTTCTTATTTACCCTTTAATTTTATGACCTCGTGTTGAGAAAATATGTACCTGTTCGCAGGTAGTAAAAGTTTGCTGGTACAAAATTTCAAACAGGTATAAAAAGTGAAAATGTATTCCAAAATGTACGGCCTCATCGTAGTGATCTCCAGTGTATACTCCGAGCATTATTACTTAGTTTAATTTGATTCATCAGCAATATAAAAGATGTCTCCTTCGTTAGATATACTCGTATTTAAGCTGCCGTCATATCGAATTTTCCTTAAATTTTTAAAATAATCATGTTTAATAGCAGGAAACAAGTCCATCATATCTTCCCTCTTTCCTCTCGTCCTAGTTCTGCCTGTTGGATGCAATAAACGCAGGTCTACATTTTTCAGACACATTGGTCTACCTTCTACAGATATTCTTATATTAATGGCATTAAATTCTGAATTTCCATTAAAGTCACACCTTAATTGTATGGGGTGGGGTTTCCATTTTTCTAATTTTATCCAATGCATTTTGAGCCAATTTACTGGTATCCCTGTAGCTGTTGCCTTTCTGTTAATGATAGCATTTTCTGAAGTACTAGTAGAGAAAAAAATCCCGATGCGTCATTTGAACCATATGAAACGGTGCTTTATTTTTACTGGTTTTATTATATTTTACCAATCATCTGACGGGAAAATGTCCTGAATTTTTTTCGATTGAGATTAGATAGTAGCAGATTGTGAATCGCTAGGCAAATAACTATGTCCACTGCTATACCATTTCATTTCTATTAACCCAGCTCGTATTTCTATGCTTTGAAGCCATTTTAATAAACGTAAGAGCGGTTTAATGTTTCTGTTTTGTCTAATACATGAATTTGAATACGTTATTATTATTTTTCTACTTGTTTTAGCACAAATCTTTATGTATTTTATTAAACATGAAGAGATTTCCTGAGAGCTGCGAGATGCTATAGTTTTTGGCCAAACAAACATGTGGCTTATATTAATAAAAATTAAAATCATCGCATCTGATATTATACTCGTGCACATATAAATGTCGCTTATAGTAAGCTACCGATGTAATCAATATTGAAAAGGGTAAAGCTGAAGTCGAAAGATAAGACTGCTGATGCTGCAATTCGATCCGGAACCATATGACTACGAGTCTGTTCAGCCTTTTGTAAATAAGCGTCCTTTTCGAATTTTGCCATTATCATTCCCTCGCTGTTCGAAAACTCAATTTTTATTTGCAGAGAATCAAGTATTGCATGTAGCTGTGGACGGTTGTTTGAAATGCAAATAAAAGTTAGTGCAGAACACCTTGTTATAATATTTCGCTTTCACTGGCACTATATTTTCGTCTTCACATTGCGCGATTTAGAGTTTGTACTTTTTCTCAATATTTAGGTCCGGATTTAATTATTTTCGCCTTTGTCCTTGAGTAGTGACTAGTGTTAGAGGCAAATGAATTTATATGTTTTAAAACATATAATTTTATTTTATTGCTTGAACATAGCGACCGCGGCGATCATTCAACAAAGAAACTTGTTCTTTACGACAACAGTCCGTCACTTCTCTGATAAATAAATGTCATTAAAATATTTTTTTCCAACCGAAATATCACCTTTTCCGTTTTCTCGAAAATAATATGTAAAAGAATGTGATCTTGCAATTTTACGGTTATCCTTCGGACTCCTTCTTTTTATTTCTTCAACTTTAATGCATCCTCTTAAAGAAATTTTTTTTTCTAGTCTGGTCTCTAATTTCGTCTTTTACACAGTTATTTAGTATTTTTTGGTTCGTTTTTTTTTCGTAGTTCTTTTCTATGAATATTTCTTATAGCAAAAACAGCATTTAGAGTTAAGTTGAGTCAAAATGACGATGTCATTTAAATCCTGAACAGCAAATGGAGAGACGTCGTCCTTTTACACGAAGGACGTGAGAGGCTTTTAATGACCCTGTATTTAGTTTAACCCTATAACGCGTTTCTTCTTGCCAAGCAAAACGAGTATGTATGGACTTTTATGAATACGAGTATCATATGAATGATACTAGAAAATGATTTTACTATGATACCCCTATGCAAAGCAACTGGCTAATAAGTTTTATGTCGATATGTATGTGAAGGTTGAAAGCGAACGACTGCGATATACATATATGTATATCATTAAATCAAGCTAAGTTGAGAGCTGAGAATTATATACATCTTCAAGCTGCTGTGGCAAATGATAAAAATGATACAAATGTAAATCATAAAAAAGCTTCCAAACAGCAGTTACGTTAGTGTCGTTAATAATTGGGTGATTCCCCATACTCCAGCGTGGCGATTGATCGTGAAACTGTTGAGTGACCTATGCCTTGGATTGAACCAGCAGCGCAACGATCAAGTTCATAGCGAAGTGGTTGCTTTCTGTGGTTGTCTCCGGTAACTGCATGAGTAAACTCTTACTTATGCAAACTAAAATTGCAATGGCATGCCGGCCAGTAGAATTATACTGGCCTACGCCATCATAACGCTTACAACAATCTGCGGAAGATACTAAAAAGATGTGACGAACTAACTAATGGCCTCTGATAAAAATGGACTCACTGTTGATTGCCCCATCAAACGCTTAAAGACAACGGCCTTCGGATCTGCACGTAATATATTCGGACTCTTAACAGGCGACGTGCAGCCGAACAATTAGCAGAGGCCCTTGATTGCTGCCACCTCCATCCAGAAAGTACGATGGGACGAGACGGACATAAGGGGGATGGAAAACTGTGATAGATGCTATGGTGATCGCTATAGGGAAAAGAAAAAAGACTTGCCATGTGCCGCAGATTTATGCAAGAAGTCTTGGGCTTCCGACGGGTGAAGAAGCTTCTTATGACAATCCGCACCAAAGCTAAATTTGCTAACATAAGTCTAATATGAAGCCATGCGCCTACGGAAGACAAGGAACCTCGATAAGGCATATGAGCTAAGTCTGTTCCAGTGCCGTTTCAGACCAGGAAAGCACACAATCAACTAAATCCTCGCACTCCGGCAGATTCAGGAAAAAACTCAAGAAGTCCAGATCAGTTTTTAATGACGTTATGGAACATGGTGGCTTGTTATTTCAAGATTCTTCAGAAGAACTGACAGATGTTGCAGGTAACATTATAGCACACAAAAATTATAATAATAAAAAAAAGTTATGGGCACACTTTCCGAGATAAATGCAATTTTTCCATAAATTTATTAAAACAAAAAAATTAAAAAGTGTTGTGTTTGAAGACCAATATCTCACAAATTAGGACAGGAATGGTAATAGTGTTTTAATATGAATTAACTCTGGACTTAATACAATAAAAATTTTAACTAAATTATTGCTGATACCTACTTCTCTGAAAGAACTTTTTTAAACACCCTGTAACCCAGTGTAAATCAAAAATCCCATAAAATTTTTTTTGCATAACATGAACCAGTGAAATAGATCCCTAAATAGCTGTATTCCAAACCGTCATTATGTTTGCCATGTATTTAAATACTAAAATTAACAAAAATGTTGGCCCTTACGAGCAATCCCGTAAACAAGTAATACAAATTCGATAATATTGGTGATAAATTCATTAAATGCAGATGAAATGGTTTGCACAGATGTTATTGAATTGACTATACGAAAGGCGAAAACCCCGCGAATCCCTAGATTCAATTATGAGTGTGGCAAGAAACCATTCATTCAAGATTTGGCGGAAATTGTTGATAAATCACATTGCATACAGCAAAATGAAAACGAAAAACGAAAGATTATTAAAAACTAATTTAAAACGAATTAAGTTAGTTGCGTCGATTAACGCAGCAGTGGTAGTTATGCAAATTCTCTAATGTACGTACCCATGTTCATTTCCAACAACTCTGTATTTCGTGCGAATATTTTTTCTGAGCTTTATATTACATGAACGCAAAAGTTTTAACAACGAATAAAGTGACGATGCTTCTTCGCTAGCTTTCTCTGTTTTGTTTTTTAACTTTTTACAAGTCACTTCTGCTTTCAAAAACAAACTGCAATAAAACCCATCGGCGGTTCACCCTTTACAGCAGCGTAAATTTAACTTGATGATGCAACGTAAAATACATTCTTGTTTTATTTCAGAAAGGATACAAACGTTGCTTACTTTAATGGCAACATGTATTAAAGTCCTGGCTTCAACAATACTTTGGTTAAAAAGTACCAAAAGCCAAATCAAAGAAAAGGTGACGGCATCGAGGTCGCAACTTAATTGCATTTGCACGCCACCACGGCATGGTGTTTATATGGATATAACATCCTATCGGAACCCCACCTAATCGAGCTCCGCAATCGCCATTCCTCTAGCAGTATTTACCTCATCATTCCAATTCATTTAATTAAAAAATGTTTGCTCTACTTGTGTACGTGAATGTAAACAGAAACAGTTTCGCCACGACGACGAACTGAGTGGGTTGGGATGGTTGCTTCATTAGCTTCAGTTTTTCTCTTGATATACCTATACAATCCAGCCATCACCCGTCAGCCATGAGCCATGATCCCACACCATACGGCCACGCAAGTTGGCGTGTATGTAAGTGTATTTGTATACCATGTAATTTAACCGATAAAAGCGCAATACCATCAGGACGGCTTTGATAAGGATTTATAGCTCATTTTATCTAATTAAACTTTGGTCCTTCTTTCGCTAAAGTTTACATCAATTTTTCTAGTTTTTTTTTCAGTTTTTTAAGCGAAAGGCATAACCCTGAAGCACTGCAAGCGATGAATACTCCCCAAGGATAATTTCCTGGTAGTGTTCTATTTTATTACATCCGGTCTGGTGTAGCCCCTCCAGCGCAAGAGAAGACTTGACTCGTATGAATGGGGATTTAATTGCCTTTCATATGATTAAATTTTCTACCACAGCTTGCGCTAATTTATTCAAAAGTTTTTTTTTTAAATCACAAAATCAAAACAAAAACGAAAAAAAAAAAACAGAAAAACTGAACCATACACCCATGTCAGGATACATTCTCATGTGTGTCCTTGTTGGGAAAATGGGGAAGTTTAAGTTTTTCACCAATTTTAGTTTGCCTGAAGTACATATACCATATTCGTACATGGGGGCAATTCCCTTCAATTGCACGCAAAGTTGTGTGCGACAGCAAAGAAAAGAGGCAAACTGATAAAGGCGACCAACTCGACCGTTAAGTATTCGGACGATAGTCCTTTAAATTCCTTTCGTCCTCTCTGTGGCATTATGACCATATCGATGAGATTCCAATCTTTTAATAAGTTTCACTTTTGAATCCTTTGCCATTTCAGATGCTCTATTTTGTTCGGTTCACTCTCTAGTCGTATTCGTATCGTGCACATATATATACATATGTATGGCAGGGTGCGGTAGTTTCATTTCATTCAACTAGGTTTCCTAAAAGACCTAACTTTGGGGCAGATTTCATGTCCGTCCATGTTGAGCTGCCTTTCCTTTATACGACTTTGCAAGTCGGCAATGGAGGTAAGGGAAATTCTAAAATTGCTATGGACTATGAAAGCTCAAAAGGAAAATTAGTCGGAAAGAAAAATAATTCATGTGTTGAAAGATAATTGATGACCGTTTTGCATGTTCTCTAGATGATATGAATATAAATTTCCTAATTTCATACAGAAGCGGGAAATGGAAATCAATTTTGTTGAGAAACATGGACAAGACCTCAATAATAAATAATGCTCATACCGAGGTATGGATGAATATATAGGAGCACAAGTGATAGGTACATGCATATTTTAAGATTTAATTATTTTAAAACTTTTAGAAAATATTTGCTTCTGCGCGCTAGTTTATGGTGGAGTAGTCCTTCTTATATGGCTTTTGTTTAAAGGTCGACTCACAGGCGTAGTGCTGAGTATGTATGAACGTAAATGCAAATTAAATGACTTCATTTAACCTAATTCGTTTCTAATTTTAAAATTCCTATAGATTCTGGTTGGACTTAAGAAATGCTTCAAGGACCTTTCTCAACCGAGAGATAAATTGACTAAAACCCAACCCATGGACAATGCAACCAAACAAGACACATCTCAGGCAGATAATTAAAGATAGAAATGATTTATTGCGAACAATAAAGTAAGTATTGTTGAGTGGTTAGGTACTTCCTCGGTGATGGGTTGAACACGAAATTCAATTCGAACAGTAAAAATTACTGGAGCGCACTCACCAAAGTCAAACCGCTTGCGAAAATATATAGAGAAACGCACTTTGTGCAACTTCAAATCTGCACATTAACTTGAATATGCCCTTTTTTGTTAAAATTTAAGGATTATTTAATAAATATAATAAATTGGAATCGGATCTCATCTAAATCGCTGCTACAAAATAGTAAGTATTTTAATTTTAATAAACTCGTCGGTTAACATTATTGTGAACGTTTTCCAGGGACTTCGAGGAAATAATCCACAAACTTTATTCTTAAGTGCAAGTCACCGCTGCCACCTGAAATCTGCCACCGTCGCGGTCGCCTGCGGCACAATAAGTCCGACGTCATTTCATATCATCCATTTCGAAAGATACGAATCAAACAGAAGTAGCCGCTTGAATCTAGAACCGTCAATTGAAAGCCAATTTGGTTTGGGAACTGGTGTCGAATAAATAAATAATGACTCAGGTGAGAGTGAAGCGGAAACAAAAAAAAAACAATCGTTGAGCCATCGAACGATAACTTCTTTCGACAAACTACAGCAGCTGGACATTCAAAAGCAGATGGATGAGATGCTCCTAAAACTTGATGTTGCAGTAGCCAATGCTGCTTCATAGAAGCACAAACGCAGTTTGTTCAACCATCAGCAAGAAGACGAATGCTACCGCATGTTCGCATATTAAATGAAGGAATCATCATAGCTGCAACTACGACAGCGAGTGGACTTCTATATTTGGGTAAACGAACGTGGAGAACCTCTTCAGTCTATAGAAATGCATCGAAGGCACTGCTAGATACGGCATCGGAGCGTTGCTTATTTATCCGAACAATGTCTACCATGCGATGGCCGCGCTAAAATTCCGCTTTGGTCGCGCAGATATTTTAGTTCGAAGGCAGCTGATGATGGTGAGTTAAATAGCACCGACAACATAATAATGGAACTGCTGATACCATTCGCCGTCAAGGTCCAGAGCCTACCCAACTTTTTGAAAGCATGTGGAGTGTACCAACATTTAGCCAACCCTACACTCCTCGAGGAACTCGTAAGCAAACTGCAAATGAACAAGCGACTGGAGTGGCCCTACCCTAGTATCTATATACAGTCATATGACACGATTAAACATTTTGAGGACTGATTGACAGGAGTTGCTAAACTCGTCTGTCTGGTCACTCCAATCTCTGCAATGCTACAAATCAATGCCGGATCAAGGCCTAAATCACGAAATGTTCTTCACGCCCTAGAAAATAGCACTTCAACTTTCATCTGTATTCAAACATGCAACATCCAGTTGCAGAATCCTTAGAATATAGCGATTTTGATATTCAAACCAGGTGGAAGTTGATAAGAACATATTGTGCGCTCATGCAGAGTTAGGAAGGCTTGTGGGATTGATGGTTGTGATAAGACACACCACTCGTCGTTCCATGAAGTTCAGGAGCCAAATAAGTCGGCGTCGGAAACAGTCAACGCAGTAGCAGCAGGAGGCGGCAAAAATATGCTCAGTTGCAGCACTCTACGGTGATGGTGTCATGGTGAGAACATATGCTCTCCATGATGTAGGGTCATCACTAACCAGCGTCCAGTGCGAAGGATTTGAAGTTTGAACGGTTCAGATAAGCGCAGATGTGGATGACGCCGAAAGGTTTTAAATGAAAGAACCACCGACTGTCAATGGGTTCACCTTGCCAACCTAAATGTTGATTACCGCTGATTTTCCGGAAGCAAAATATCAACACTTCCATTTTGCGAGTATGAGAATGTAAGTCCACAGATCTTAATCCGACTTGACAACTTTCTTATGGGAGCGCCACCACAAATCGTGGGATCTGTCGACATAGGTCCTATTGTAGCAGAAACGAAATTGGAATGTGTGGTATACGGCAAGACGTCGACGACGGATGAATCAAGAAATGGTCTAATTCTGCACTACCATCAGATTTGGAAAGGTGACCATATGGAGTTGACTTAGCTTTCAGAATTTTGGTGTGTAGAAACCATCTGAAAAGTTAATCTCAGTCACTGATTATCTAGCCCTTCAAATTATGGCAAGTACAGCTATGAGAATTAACAATCGTTTTCAAATGGGTTTATTGTGGTGGTAAGATGCTGTCGAGCTCCAACCTAGCTATGGAATTGCACAGCGTAGATTATGAAGCCCCGAAAGTGAGTTTCAAAGGAAGCCGAAGTTTGCTGAAAAGTTTAAAGTTATCATATCAGCCTATCTCGAGAAAGGGTACGCCAGGAAGCTTACAAAGGTGATGTGAAAACTCCCCGGGGAGGGACTGCGTACATAAAGGAGATGTTCCATAAAGTCACCATCCAGCCAAAAGATCAAGACTTTCAACGCTTCTTATGAGGCGAAGACAAGACGAAACCAATCAGCGTGTATGGAATGCATAGATGACGCTAGCTGTTCACAAAAGCGTAGAGGATCTGTGTGTCATTCGTTTGCGGAAATACAAAGTGCACTGCGGAAAAATTAATGTCAATTCCACGCCTCGAACTATCAGCCGCGGTTCTGGGAATCAGGATATATGATTCGGTTGTTCAGTTCCATGACCTGAAAGCAGTTGATCGAGTTTCTCGTTGCCATAAGCAGTTCGTAGGATTCAGAATTGCTGAGATACCCGGCAGCACTAAGATCAATAAATGGCATTGGATCCCATCTAAGCTTAACTTGGCAGATAAAGCAACGCGGGGACGATATCCTATGCGGTTTCTAGTTGACAACAAGTAGATAAAAGGGACCAGACGACGCATCAAATGATATCGGAAGTCACGAATGCCAGGAGGAGATACGAATTAATTTAAAGATTATACGTAAAAAATGTATTATGTCCTTTAAGCAATGTTTTGCTATTTGTCTTTCACATTCATCGAATAATTTTAAGATATTTTCCCGAAGAGAATTGTACGATATGTTAAAAGATTTTAAAGAGAAGAAAGTAAATGAAGTGAGAAGAAAGTAAATGAAAAACTTGTTGGTAGAAAAACGTATGAAAATTACAAAATGTCCAGGTGAACAAGAAAGTAATAGAAATAGGGTGTTGAAGTTATTCAAGAGCGTTTTTAAAACAAATGGACAACCGCAAGTTACAAAGACGATTCTTAAAACCAATTTTGTAGATGCTCGACAGAAACAACGACGACCATCGAAATTGTCCGAAGAGCTTAGTGACTGCAGTACGCGTCGAAAAATTAAAGAGTTACACGAGCAAGTACTAGCCAAAAAGTGGACGTATGCAACGAGTGTAAGTCAGCGCACTTCAAGAAAGGCTAATGCGCCAAAAATTATTAAAGAAATTACCTGCTCGCCAACTAAAGCTAAAAAATTTTGTGGAATAATTGGTTCTTCTGCGAAGTAGGTTACAGTTAAAAGATTTACGCCCCAAGAGGCACTAACAGGTAGAAGGTGATTCCAGCAGAAGACAGTGGGAAGTCATGCATAACGCAAGAATATCTACCCTTACCACTCATTAATAAAAAAAAAGAAACCAAAAATTAATGTTGTTCTTATAAGGAATCGATTCAGGTTACTGAAAATTGTGCCGAAATACAACTTTAAGCATCACTTGATCACACTGGATTACGTCTAAATAAATATAGTATGTCGCAGTGGATGTATAGGCATGTTCGGGGGAAAAGAAGAAAAATATGGCTTTAATATCAAATGGGATTGTGACGTGTTGCAGCAAACACAGTACAAGCAAAAATTTAAAAACAGCGCTGACAGTGATACTTATATTTTTCAAAACTCCTTGTTCCTATGAGAATAGATGTTATTATAGTTGCGAAACTCAAGTAAATTATATAGTAAAATCCAGTAACTTCTACTCCAAGATTCTGCCGGCTGATACACATACGCTTTATTAGCGAAGCTAAAGATGTAACCAGAGATGAAATAACGTATGTTGAAAACCAAATTACGCATCTCGGAGAAACAAAGATATCCACTTCTATTAGAACCGGAAAAACAAACCACACCATGATGCCTACAATGTAGATGGACAAGTCTACAATGCTGCCTCTACCATGAGGTGCTATGTTTTTGGACAAACTTCTAAAGATTTTAATGGATTTACTAAAACTCAGCGAATCAATCTAGAATCACTGAAGTTTGGGTTCTCGATTCTCCATGCGAGGATTTGTTTTTTCGAATCACTTATTCAATTGGCTTACAAAATACCTTAAAAAAAGACGCAAGCGCAATCTTCTGAAAAAAAAACAAAGCTTTCTTTAGTGAAAATTCAAAATGGCTCCATAGAAGAAATGGGACTCCTAGCACAATCGGAAGTACAAATTCGTCCAGAAGTTTTTTTGCTGACTTGGAATGTTCGCCTCGTATCATTGGCGTCAATCTAGCTTTAATAAAATGTTTTCAAATATATTGATGCCAAAAAATTTAATGCATTTACTCAGGATATTGCAAAACTGTATACATATATCGTAAATATGTATGGTTGGCATCATGTGTAACCAACTATACCCAAAATATTGATACATGGCGTCAAAGTGATAAATCAGAGAATCGTACTTATTGGTAAGTTATCAGAGGAGGTAGCCGAAGCCCGTATGTTATAGATCAAAATTTAGTCGCAAATTTTCGCTGGTTGATTGCAATGGAGACGTAATACTCAAGCTTTTATTGAGTTCAAATCCATATCTTAGCAGCGATAGAGCATGGCAACACGAGAAAACTAAGTCTTTTCACCTGAGGCACTTAATCTTATGATCGCAAGCACACCGGATTTGCCTCAATGCGTCAATGATAGTATGTACAGGAAATGTGCAAAACATTTGCAAGTTTTTTTTTCTCTTTTGCTTGATTTACTATACAAAGAAAAAATTTAAAGATAAGTCTGTTACTAACTGTACGCTCTTAGGTCTCAGTATTAAAAACGGAAAATGTACAGTTAGTTTATTTATTCCAGGGAAAAATGTTAGCTTGCCAAATATGCAGCTGTGCTAAACATATGCAAGTACTTTATGTTTCCCTCATTTCTGTTTTAACTTCAGATCAGGCAAGTAAAAGAGTTCTTTATCAAATAAATTATGTTCATAGGCAGTTTTTTTTTGTTCAGTTTTCACTAAATTTGCTTTAAAAAATGGCTGGCAACAAGTATGATACCCGAACAAATGAGCTGGTAATTGAGGCTTTTAAAAACGGATCGAACAGCAACAAGTAGGGAATGTAATTGAAATTGTGGGTATACCAATGGAACATAATCTTAATGGAACTGCTTGTGTATAAACAATATTTAACAAAGCATTATATTTCACCGCCGAAGAAATTACAAACTCCTATATTAAAAAGGGCAAATCTAATGATCAGGGGGTCAATGTATGCGTTTGTTGTAGATACTGCATTGGCAATTCAACCCTACTTACAATAACACTAATTTACTCACATTGTATTTACATAATTAGACCTATTGAATTCACATACACTAATACACTAGATACATACAATTTTCACTTTTGCTAATTTAGTCTTTAATCTTGAAATAAACCTCATCGAAGTAAGGCTCCTGACTCTTTTATTATCAAATTCCTCAACAAAGGCTATGGGCTCAGAGAGTTTCTGGAAATGTGAAAAATTTCTTCGTCGTTATATCAGATTGGACAAGAGGAATTTTGATTAGTGGAGGGTCCAAATCAGGAGTGTCCTGACCTATAGTGATTTAGGGGCATACGTAAATGCGTAAATGGAATAAAAGTCAAACCCGAAAGTGGACAAGTACTTTGCGACCATTCTGCTAAGCTATCGTGTTAAGATATCGCAGCTCAATTATATTAAAAACTGTAAGTCATCAACAGAAGTATGGAAAATCCTAGAAAACGTTTACCGGCCAAAAGGCCTAGCACGAAAAGTAACTTTATTCAAGCAACCTCTTCAACTTAAAATGCCTGGAAAGAGCGAAGTATAGATTTACAAGACAAACTTCTCTCCATAATCTTGCTTTCTAGTCTTCCTAGCAGTTATGAAAATTTTGTGCTCGCAATGATTTACTCTGGAAGGGGCATTGAAGGGAGGAAAACGACTTAAATAACAGTGAACCAGAACAAGCAATGTTCATACACAACCGGAAGCAAAAGCAGCCGAACCAACAACATGTTCAACGAGGTAGGAATGATCGGCAATATATATTCAAAGGGATCTGTTACATTTGCAATCGTAGCGGACATTTAGCAGCTAATTGCAGATAAAGTCGTAAAAACAAAGCATTCCCGATGGATTACCACATTGACACGCAATAGTGGTTCAACGATTCAAGATTCACGAGTCGATTCGTTTCCCGGATAATTACAAAGTTCCGACAAAATTTATCAATTACAACGCTTCATTCTGGTGGTCGTCCCCAACAGACAAGAAACAGACATGCAAACTGATAAAAAAAACTATAAATGTTATCCAACGAGACCCTTTCCGGTGTTCAAGTCCAATCGTTGAGGACCTCAACTTGTCAATCGATGCAAGCACAGTTCGTAGACGTGCAATAGAAAATAATTTGAGGGCATACCGAGATGTTAAGAAACCTCTATTAACCTTGAAACACCGTCGAAAAAGGTAGTCTCTTTGTTTGGATTAAAAACTACTTCTAATTTCCTATTATTTAGACTTCAATTTGCTCAAAATATTCAACTTGGTCGCTGACACAGTGGAGAATCGTCTTATTTAGCGATGAAAGCAAATTTAATATCATATCTACCGATGGTATTGCTTACGTTCGTCGAAAGCCAGGTACATGGTTAAATTGGGGAAACACCGGTGCTACTTTGAAGCATGGGGGCGGTTCCGTTATGGTATGGGGCTGCTTTTCGGCTCAAGCTTTACGGGAGTAATGGATCGCTTTCCATACGCTGAGGAATAGATGTCGTTGTTGTGGAGATTTCAGCAAGACAACGACCCGAAGCACACCTCAAAGTTCGTCAAAGAATTTTTAGGACCTCGGGGAGTTGATGTTTTAGATTGGCCTCCACAGTTCCCCGATTTAAACTCAATTATGGGCAATCCTAAAACAGCGGATAAAGGGCAACGGTTTACTTTGCACAAAACTCTTTATGAAGCTTTACAGGATGAGTGGGAAAAAATTCCCTGTGAGTTAACAAACTCCCTTATTGCTTCCATGTCGAAAAGGTGTGCAGAAGTTATTAGAAACAATGGTTTTTAGACCAAATATTGATGTCCAGAAAAACTTGAATATGTTTTGCACAGCCTTAAAATGTGGAGAATTTCTTTGTTTCCTTTTAAATATTAAACTGTAAGTAATACTTTTGACTAAAAGTTTCATTAGAATTCTTTCTTTAGAGCAATTAAAATTGCAAATGTTTTGCACATTACTGTACATACGAGCAGACATTTTGACATCCGTGTCCGGCCTAAGTGTTTCTTAACTAAAGTACTCTAGCTCAGTGTGAAACTCTAACCGAGAAAGCTTCGATCGATTTGGTAATAAATAAAGATAGAAGAGTGCTTACTAAGTTAAAATAAAAAATCAACTTTTTGTTTGTTATATGGGTTACTTTTGCTCTTTTGTTTTTTCGTCAACACTAACACTAATCACTTCCTATACATATTTACAATGTCTCTCCCTAAAACGCGTTCTAAAGCCGCTCATTCCAAAGGCCTTCTCTCTATACCGTCCCAGCTGAATTCCCCGACAACAAAACAACCCATCAAGAATTTCTTTCTCTTAAAGCCGTCGATGAACATCTTACCAAGCATATGGAACTAGTTCGGCAAGGCCTAATGGATGAACTAAGTAAGTTTCGAAATGAAGGAATGGGAAAAATCGCTGAAATAAATGCAACATAAGCGAAGCGATTTTAAGAATTTGGAGCAAATATCTTCTGCTTGACGGAACGTGTAAATAAACTTGAAGTTCATTCAAAGGCTGTTTCACACAGCATATGACTGAACGACTGAGCATATATAAAAAAATCAACACCCTGGACTGGAAAACTGTTGCGCAAGGCAACATGAGAATATATGAATAGTCGGATGCACTCTGTCGACGGTAAATCAACGTTTATAAAAATGCAAATCACAGTCGGCAAAACATGAAAAAGAAAGTGGAGAATAAAGAAGGACAAAAATAAACATAAACACAGCTTCGCGAGTCTCAGACCCAAAAATTCTATGTTTTTTGGAAATACGCCACCGCCCACACATATGGTACATTGTCATGAAACTGCATACGCATCAAGTGCGTACGGTGATGTGGCCGTACATAGACTATCGCCAATTCAAACGTCCGCAAGGAGTAATGACCGCAACGGTCATGAACTCATCGAAGAAGACACACCCAAGGTTTCATTTTGTGGGATATGAAGAAGAAACTGTCACAGTTGTTTGCTGCTTACATTAAATTTAGATCTCTGTATGTAAAAAAACCTCCCCGATGCAAAATCTTTCTGATCGAATGCTTCGATGACCTGCATGCTGCCAGTGCTGCCCCACATTGATGACATCACATACGCTTTGATCAAAAGTTACAAGCTCTCATTTACTTACCGCAGCTGTGACTATATTGTTTTATTTTTACTTTTAATTTTTTTGAATTGTTACACTCATTCTATTAGATCACCTTATTTTTTGTGTTTGTAATTTTTATGTTTTATTTTAATAAACTCTTTTACTTCTTTTATCTATCATCCATAATTTTCCATTTCTATCCACTTCTTTCACTTCATGTGTGAGCTGCTTTCATCAATTTCTAACTCCTTTTTCCTTACTTCTACTATCTGTTCTTGTCCTCTTAATAAGTGTTTTGAATTTGTTTATGGCATAGTATTGTCTCATCAAATTACCAAAATAGAATGTGGAGTCCACACGTGCGATGATTAAAGTTTTGTCCATATATTGGGAGGAATATATAATAAGGTTTGTTTCCTAAACGCAAGAAGTCTTAATATGAGCTAATTAGATTATCTTTACTATCTGTTCTTGAACTCTAATGTTGATGTAAGAGAGACCTAGTTCTTACCTGATATTAACGGTTTATTTTACTCCCTACTTAATTATAACTTATACAGAAATGACTGAATTACGAGACTTTTACAAGAGGAGTAGCCATGTACACCAATTCTACACTGAAGTGCAAGGTTTTTGATGCTTCAGAAGCAACAGGCATTGAGTACCTAATATTAAATGCTTCTGACCGCTCCAATAAGTATTTAGTAACTTGTTGCTCCCATTAGGCCATTAGGCCCTTTTCAGTGCTTTCTCTAAATTTTCTGCGATATATCAACACATAATAATAACTAGTGACTTTAATGCCGGACTTTAAAAAAAAAAACTTCAGTGCTTTCTAAATCAAAGACTTGGCTACTTCTTTTGGACTCCATATCGTAAATAACTGTAATCTAACGTGATTTTCTGACAATATTTGTTACTGATCCCTTATCTGTTTTCCTTTTTAACCCACTCTCCCTGCATGATATGTCTGGCCATCATCTTTTCTTCTGTACTTACAACATTGACTTTTCTTACAGTTCTGCCATATTATCTTTCATATACAGAGATTTTAACGCTATTGACTTATCAAAATTACATTCTGCAGTTACTTCAGTTCCTTGGTATAGTTGCAGGCTAAGTGCGGATCCCAACGAAAAACTTGACTATTGCCACCATATTTTATGGAAATATGTACCCACTAAAACCGAAAGTATTCACATTAAAAGCTTACCTTGGTTTTCGTGTAAAGTTGTTTCCCTAATTAAAACTAGAAACAAACTCTACAGAAAATGGAAGCAAATTCCTCCCCTCTTAATTTGGCTGCTAATAAAAAAGCGAACAACAATGCACCCTGTGTTATGCGTACTGCAAAACGAAACCACTACGCTTCCGAGTTAAATACTTCACTTCCAACCAAACAGCTATGAAGTAACTTGCGCCGGATATGTGTTCCTACTAATACTAACAGTGTAAAGTGTGATTTAGGTCTTGATATTCTAAATGACTTTTTTCTAGGCAGTTGCCCCGATTTGACTGACTTTGATCGGGACACTATTTCTGAACCACCAACTTATAGGCAGGGTGATTTTATTGTTGCTACCGAAAGAGAAGTTATTGACTTCGTTCTAGCTATAAAATCGAATTTCACTGATGTAGACGGTATACCTAATCGCTTTATTAAGCTTACATTGCGAAATGTAATTTGCCATATTTCCTCAATCGCTAAAGTCATTCTAATTGCCAAAAAGTCACATGCAACCCCCCTAGTTATTATAGGCCTATCAGCATATTACCATGCCTATCTAAGGTATTTAAAAAACTTTTTTATAAATAAATAAGAGCCCACTTATCTTCGAATAGCCTTCTTAGCCCTTTCCAATCAGGTTTCAGTACCAACCGTAGCTGCTCTTCGGCCATGATTAACATCTTAGACGATATTAGGGGTAACTTTGATAGAGGATTTGTGACATTACTTTGCCTACTCGACTTTTCGAAGGCCTTCGTTAAAGTAAACTATGATATCTGTCCAATAGGTGGCAAAGGGCTGATATTGGAGGGAGATCTTCACAACTTAAAATAATAAGGCAAAGTGTAACTCAGGTATCAATTCTCGGAGCTGTCCTACTCTTACCATCAGTTTGCAAACATACACATACTGCATCAAGTAATAAACCTTAAATTCCCACCGTATTTATTCAACAAAATACAATTTGCGCGATCACTAAGAACAAAGAACATTTTACAACCCGTACACAACTACTTGGATTCGTCACGTTTACTTTTCGTTCGCTCTATTTGACAGTGGAATTTATTACCACAGTACATCAGCGATATATCAAATGCCAGAAGCTTCAAAATTTCGGTATTCTCACTTTTCACTCTTCTACCTTGAATAATTTTTAAATATTCTTTTTTTCCCTCACTTTCTCTTCCCTATTGTCTTATTTTGTTCTTTCTTATACTTAATACAATTAATCAAATGTTCCATAGCGAAAACTTCTATACGCATTACCTTAACCCAGATTATCCCAGAGATTTTTTTTTGAATTAAATGTTGAATTTTATAAAATGTGAAAATTAAAAAAATCTATCTTTTACCAAACCATGGGGATGGGATGTACCCTATACGGAACAGTGGGATAATGCACTACCAAAAAAATTTTCTCCAATTCAACATTTTATTTTCATTATAAGTATGTACAGTATATATACAAAATGTTTTCAAAATGAAGGAGAATGGTATTGCTTTAAACACCGAACATGTAGTGCAACATTACATTTTTCAGAGCGAGTAGTTGCTTAAGTGTGGCAAATTCTGCATCTTATTCAACAATCATATGTTGAATTTGATGGAACGGATCTCTTGGTTTTCTGCACTTGAGGGCTTCAAATTTCTTGGCCGGTTATTTTTTCCGTACATTCCCAGCAAGCCCCTTGCTATTCTTCGACGGAATTCTAGATTATCCAAGTGTCCTCGATTATATTTGTGGAACTGCCATGCATTTGAAATCGTCATATCGATGCAATGAGCGAAAAAGACCAATACTTTGTTCTGACCATTGACACCTCCCAAGTTTTTGTTATATATTTTCACAAGTTTGGGCTGTAGAACCACTTCCTTTCTTTCTGTACGAGAGAATCATTTCACAGCAGTCGTTGGGTGGACTGGTATGCAGTTTGAAATCATATTCACAATGCTGTTATCGTGCTAACAATTGGATTTAGTTCTGAACATAGTCAAAAGCTGTATGTACCTCGACCTGTTTTCTTGAGAACCTTATTTGAACCACGCACAGGACAGTTTTTCAGACGATTTTCCCCGACAGTTCTAGTTCCTCTCAAATTCAAAATATTCAATTCTTTAAACAATTGAAGCGATAAAAAGAAATTGTCAAAAAGTAAATGGTACCTCAAGCTTAATTCTCTCGAAATTAGCGCTTGGCTGAAGTGCAAAACAACTTTCGTTCCAAGAGGAAGCTCTGTTTTTATTGGAGGAGAGTAGTCTTTCGATCCTGCGTGTATAACACAATATAACCGCTCGGAGTTGTGCTCGGATTGTAATTATCAACGACTGCGGCAAACAACAAGAACTAGCATAATCAAACAAAGGCCGTACTTTGGCATACCGATCATTGGGATTCAATTGCATATTGTCGCAGCAATGAAGTACTCGAACGATGTGATCAAATCTGTTTCTTGTAATCAATTTGGACACAAGTAAATTCTGCGCATCCTCTTCATTTTCCCAGTGAAGACTTTCATTTCAAAAATTTGTACATATATCAGCAATGAGATTGTGTTGCTGTACGTACTTATTTGAGCATGATACTAACATTTCGAACAAACGTGGATCCCAACCCCAACTTTCGTACTTAAAATCAGCTAAGCTTTCCTGCAAATCTCTTTTTTCCCACGTACTTGTATATTCAAAAATTCAAGGTCTTTTGGTAAAGAAAGAAAGCGGCATATCATCTTCTTCATCAGCATTTTCTGGTCGCACCAAAACCTCTGCAAGTAACTGATTGCGTGGCAAATTGCCAACATCCTCCTCATCTTCCTCTCCAGAATCTTCGCCTGTTACATCTCCTTCTTCTAATGGCGGCAAAATTGGGATTTCTCCATCAAAATCATCCTCATCGCATTCGGCTAAGCAGTTGATGTTGTCATTTACTATAAGCCTAAAAAAAATTAGGTAGTAGTGTATTATCCCACTCTAACGTATATGGTACACAAAAATTACAACAGAATTTGGGTTTCGTAAATAATATTCAATTGCTCAACCATTGTGGACTATTGAATTGTCTAAATCCAAGGTTTGTTTTCTGTTGATAGTAATATATGTAGATATTTTTACTTACTTTTGTTTCGACATGTTTTGTAATGAATAAGAAAACAGAAGTTTAACTACTTACTAACACAAAAAGAAAACAAATATTTGGAAACTGACAAGAAAATTGCATAAACCGCTTTGATAAGAACTTATCAAATTATTAATTCAAAAACTGAGGTTAAGAGACATTTGGACAGTGAGATAATCCGGGTTAATTTGTATTATAAGTACATAATTTTCTCATGCTAAATATTGATTTGAGTAAAGGGTGAGCCAACAGATGGTGTGGATGTTGACTGCCAATTACTGTCATTTACTAAATTTAATGTGGTTGATCTTTATGGCAGATGTTATACAATCTGGCAATTTTACTCATGGAATCGTTTACCAATCTTTTTACGAAAATGCCCGATCAGTAACAGTAACATTTCGTAAAACTCGTGATTTTTTCGGTCCGGAATTCATGCAATGGTGAAGCGTTTTGAAGAAACTGGTTCGGTATCGGGTCGAACTCCATATAAGCATGCTCGGCCAGCACGTACACGCCAACACTTTACCACCTGAGCGAAAGTGTTCAAAGCCAGCACTTTAATTCGTCGCTGAAGCCAACAAATGGGTCTCACTTATGGCACTTTACGGTGAATTTTAAAAGTTGATCTTCATTTGCAAGCCTAGTTTTAGTTTTAGTTTTAAATGCATTTTATTTCTTAAATCATTAATTCTTACATACTAACAAAAAATGCTTAAATGCTAGCTTAAAATTACTTAACAATCTTATACTAACTTACTGGCCCCACACAGGCACTCTAAGCTACTCTAAATTCTTATATCTATGTCTTTCGACTTTATTTACATTTTATTGAAATATTTGTATACTTAAAGCTAAGAAAAAAATTGCTAATAAAAACTTAGCATATGGACTTAATTTTTTATAAAACTTAATATCTAACTTAAAATATACCTTAGTCTACCTAACCTACATACATCATTTGCAAGCCTATAAAATACAAATTACACAACAATTAAAGCCTTTGGACCTACGATGCTGCCGATTTAGTAACTGGATGTTGGATCGCCAGGGAAATTTGTCATAGAATTTTATCTTTTCCGATGAAGCCCATTTTTGGATGAATAGGTACGTAAATAAACAAAATTGTGGTTTCTGCTGGCCGGAAAACCCATGCGAGATTCACGAAAAACCAATGCATCCCAAAAAAGTCAATGTATGATGCGGATTATGGGTTGGGGCATCATTGGCCCGTACTTTTGCAAAGGTGAGGGTGGAGAGACAGTTACAGTGAATGGAGAACGTTACCGCAACATGTTGACTGACTATTTTTTCCCAAAATTGAATGAATTGGGTCTGGACGATCTCTTGTGTCAACAGGATGGTGCTACCGCCCACGTAAGCCATCAACCAGTCAGGTTATTGCGTACGAAATTTGAAGATCGCTATATTTCGGCCAGAGAGTAAGAGTAAGATTTATTCCAATAACCCAGCGACAATTCAGAATCTCAAGCATAACATCCAAACTGAAATTGCGGCCATTGACCCATTTATTCTTCAAAAAGTCATTGATAATTTTGACCTTCGGATGACCGCTTGCAACAGAAACCGGGATTGTCATCTGAACGATTCTGTACTCCATTCTTAATTGCCATAGCCCGAGCTTTATTAATCAGTAAAATTCTGCATTGATTTCACAATAAATGTGTGTTTAACTTAATGAAAATTTTACACTAGCTGTTGGCTCACCCTTTACTATAAAAGAATTTTTCATACTGCGCAATTTGTTGTCTTAATAAATTAAATTGGAATGAATTAACTGGACCTCCAGCATTGATAGCGACGACAGAGGTATGGACGTTGTCGACGAAGAAGAGGATGGCGATGAGCTTTAAGCCAGCGAGTCTGACTTAAGTGATTTTCTTTGAATAATTATATATTTTTTAAAAGTAGACAACGGTTTTGATCAAACATAGCGTTTTATTGAATTACTTTCAAAAAAACTAGCATATACTCGTAATTTTGAGCGATTTTATCATATAAATACTCCTGTGTGCGGCTGTATTGTGTTGGTGCATTCAACCTCTATTAGGGCAAGAATAAAAATAGAAATCAAACAGACAAAGGTTGGTGTGTTACTTCGCGTACACACCGCGACAAAAATATAGAACTTTTATATTAATTTTCCAAAAATACAGCTAGCAATGAGTTTGAGCACTTCTCCTTCGTATAGTTTTGAGAAATAGTAGAATGAATTTCTTTGGGTCACCGCCTACTGGATCAATTTTACCCTGCGGTAAAATTGTCTATACATGAACCGATTTACACTTCATCTCCCTCTTTTATAATACCAGTATTAGGCCGGTATAATTAGTCCAGTGTTCACTGGCCCTTGAGTTCATAGGGATGGAAACACTGAAAGAGATTCTCCCTTATCCTGAAAAAAACAAGTGCTGGTCAACGTACACCAAAGTAAGGGTACACATTGGAGATAGACCCTTAATCTAGAACGATTTTTTTCATAGAATATACCCAGGAACCATTTCCCAAATTATCGTTGACGAATTAGGTGTCAAAGTTTAGGTTTTCGTCTTGATAGCTGAAGATTCCTGAAGTTATGGCAAACAAAAAATTGTATTGCAGCGGGTCTATTTTCACCTCCACCAAGTTATAGGCCGTTAAAATGAAGAATCTCTAATTTCGAGGTAAAACTTCTTAAAAGGCCTAAGCTTTCTAACGGATTCAGCGTAAGTAACCGTTGTGCAAATTTTTGAAAGAGATTTTCAGTATGCATAAAATACTAAAATTTCGTAGAGTTCGATGAACGTCAGCCAAAATTATGACATTTTAAAACTAGCATTTTGAAAAATGGTTGGACCAATTTCATCAGAAAAATGTGTTTATCTCGAAATTTTCAACTTTTATTGGGTCTATTCGTGCGGTTTGCTAAGAGATAGCGTAACTTGTATTATTCCATTGGAACATGCGTTGGAAAGCTACTGTCATTGTACGTCATTTCAGTATATGTCATTCATTTGAAGCGTAAACAACAATAATTTTTTTTCACTCAAATATGTCGAATTTTGTACCTGAAAAAGTGTTTTTGCGGGGAGTTCTTCTTCATTACTTTAATATGAAGAAAACTGCTGCCGAAAGTCATCGTATTTTGGTGGAAGTTTATGGTGAACATGCGCTAGCTAAGCGAACGTGCCAAAAGTGCTTCGCACGATTTAAAAGTGGTGATTTTGGTATGGAAGACGATGAATGTCCTGGGCAGCCAAAAAAGTTTAAAGATGAAGAGCTGGAAGCATTACTCTATGAAGATTGTTGCCAAACACAATAAGAGCTCGCAGATATCTTTGGGTGTCACTGAAGCAGCCATTTCAAAACGTTTAAAAGCAGCTGGATATATTCATAAGCAAGGAAATTGGGTTCCACATGAACTCAAGCCGAGAGACGTCGAAAGGCGGTTTTGCATGTCCGAAATGCTGCTGGAACACCACAAAAGGAAGTCATTTTTGCATCGGATTGTTACTGGTGATGAAAAATGGATCCATTACGACAACCCCAAGCGCAAAAAATCATATGTGAAACCCGGCCAACCAGCCAAATCAACGGCAAAGCCGAATATCCATGGCGCGAAGGTAATGCTCTATATTTGGTGGGATCAGATGGGTGTGCTGTATTATAAGCTGCTAAAACCTGGTGAAACCATTAATGGACAACGCTACCGAACACAATTAATCCGTTTGAAGAGAGCAGTGGCCGAAAAACGCCCGGAATATGCGACCAGACACGAGGCAATAATTTTCCATCATGACAACGCTCGGCCCCCCGTTGCTGTTCCGGTTAAGAACTATTTGGAAAACAGTGGATGGGAAGTCTTACCCCACCCGCCTTATAGCCCAGACCTTGCCCCTTCTGACTACCATTTGTTCCGGTCGATGCAGAACGCCCTCACTGAAATACGATTCACATCAGAGCAGAATATCAAAAATTGGCTTGATTCATTCTTGGCTGCCAAGCCGGCGCAGTTCTTTTGAGATGGGATCCACAAATTGCTAGAAAAATGAGAAAAAGTCATAGCTTCAGATGGGCAATACTTTGAATAATACTATTGTACATGCCTTTCTTTAAATAAACGTTCAAATTTTGAAAAAAAAACCGCACGAATTAAGTTATATATCCAATAGGTTAACTTTTTTATCAAAACTTTTGTCTTCTCTTCATTATCTACGATTTTAAAACTTTTCCACCTAGGAATAACGGAAGTTAATGCAAACCACTATTTTATTCAGGCAATATGTATATTTTTTAGTAGAAAATGGGTAGAGGAAAACGGCTTAACAGTAGCGAAATTCAACTAGCTTTCAATTTTCAAAAAGAAAATATGAAAATCGATCAAATCGCAAAACATTTATGCTGAAAACACACTTATGGATTTGTTTCAAAATCCCGAGAATTATGGCAAAGCTCACAGGAGTGGACGACCGAGATCTGTCGTAGGTACATACGAGTATCTATTTTCTAATAAGCCGAAAGCAAACTATACATAGATACTCGGCTTATTATTAGAAAATAATAAGCCTATTAAATCATGTCGGAAAAAAAAGTTAAACTCCCCCAAAATATCAGATTTCACATTTCAAGATGTGTAGAATCTGAAAATGAAAAAAAAAAAATTACCGCGCCGTCCGGAAATTTATGACATTTAGCTCAAAAAGATTATTTTTCTCCGCTCTCGGCATTGTGATTAGCCCGTTCTAAGTGATTAGGTATTGGGGATTGAAATTTAAAAAAATTCATATCTCGAAAACTTTTTACTGGGACACTATGTTTTTTACTGATTTTTTTGAATATTTCTTTACGCATGATTTCGTGCGCATCGTTTATGAGATAAACTGGTTTAATTGATTTATTTTTATACATGACGTCATTATGTCAATGATTCTCGGAGTTCTTCCGAATTCATTTCAACCTTCATTTGCCCATCAACAACTGGCACAATAATCGATTTTGTTGGTATGTTGTTTCTCTACTGCTGTGGTACGCTATCAATTTTTTCATAAGGAGATACCTTTTCTGAGTCATATGAATTTTGGGGATCGTGTATATTTTTGTGGCAGAGTGTATTCGCGTCTGTAGGTTTAACCATTCTAGTTGTAGATTTTTTTGTTGATGACGATTTACTAAATTCGTTCGAGAGATTATTTCGTGCCATTTATTATTTGAGAATAGTTTTGTGCATTCCAGAGATCCGATCGGATCGACTAATCTTTCGAGCAATTAGTGACGTATATCGTGTATTACTCAAACAACGTTTGTTCCAAAGCTTCGATCGTTGCTGGTATATCGGCATAAATTACTGAGCTGACGTAGCCCCGCAGAAAATAGCCCAAAGGCCAAGTTACTGCGAATGGCGACGACGAATTGGGGTCCTCTACAACACAAGTTTACACCGCCGCGATATTTTCAATAAATCTCGAGAAGTTCTCCAGATGAGTAGGACATAAAGAGCAACATTGAGTGGGCTAACAACATCCTAAAGACGGTTTATCTACTGCTCCCAAAACACTAATAGACTCTTCCAAGCGTCACAGATCGTTGGAGGAAACCATGCCGGTTCCCAAGAGGACCAAAACTTATAACGCCAAGACCCTTGGGCCTTCCAACAGCACATCTCTGAGGTCTTTTAGCGAAGTCCTAAAAGATTCAGTAACGATCGCGACAAAAACCACACCTAGTGTAGATATTCTTTACAGAAATGTATAGCGACGACTCCAAATTACCCGAGGCGACATTTTCTCCTCTCCTCTTCTGACACTGTCAGAAATGGAAGCGGATGACGGACTAAAAAGAGATCCTTTACGATTAGAGGAGGAAGATGAGCTGTTGGCCACATGTTCAGAACTGGAGAACTCGAACAGCACCATGGTGAATGCTACTCTGATAAATGGTAGCAGTGAAACCGTTTCTCCAGATTAATCTCCATCACTTATAAAAGACTTCGGCCGCCCTGATTCTACGTCTTTTCAAAAACGAAGAAGACATCATCCTAATCCAGGAACCATGAATCGTAGAAGACGTGGTTCGTGGACTTGGGACACCTGTATACACTCTGCTCTATACAAGAAACAAAGGTAAGATTAGAACTTGTATATTAGTGAAACAATGCATTTTTGCTTCCTAACCTCAGCGGCCCTGACTTAACCGTTGCCAGACTGGAGTCTGCCAAAGGCTCCTACTAGCTAGCATCGGCATATCTTGGCCACGCCCATGTGGGCCCTTTTCCTGGTAACCTAGAAAGGGTGGTACTAGAAGCTGGAGGGCTAAAATTCGGACTCATTATCGGGTGCGATACACGGTATGGGACAGTACCGACAACAACGATAGAGGTAAGTCACTTTTTGATTACACATATTATAAGTACTAACCCCATCGTTTGCAACATTGAAAATGAGTCCACTTTTATAACAAGAAACCGACAGGAAATGCTAGATAGCACTTCTGTCGCCGACAACATCACTCAAATGCTAACGAACTGGATGGTATCATCTGAACATTCATTTTCACATTTTCAGACCGCAGGTACATCCAATTCAGCCTGCGTGATGTTCCTCCCAGCCAACCAGCATTCCGGAACTATCGGAAAACTGATCGGCCAAAACACAGAGGAATACTGTCAGAAACATTATCCTCTGAACTCTCAAGACCCTCGCGTAACGCCGACGAGCTTGACATGAAAGTCAGGGAATTCACCTTTGGCTCTTAGTCAATCTGTGGCTACTTCCTACCTTTTAATTCAACCTAGAGGGAAGAAAAAGCAGCACTGGTAGACATCAACACTGGGACCGCTTAAAAACGTTTGCAGAAGCACAAGAGAAATGACTGACTGGGACTCATACAAAGAATCCCTCTAAATATATACAAAAAAAAAATAATGAGGAAAGGAAAGCGAAAATACTGGAGGTCATTCTGTGACAAAATTGCAGGAACTTCTGAGCTTCTGAAACCTCTCTACACATATTATGATGTCTGGCTGTTTGAAAAAAATCGATGGCTCTTGGACGACCTCAAGTGATGAATCACTCAACCTGCTACTAGACACCCACTTTCCAAGTAGCTCCCAATTCGCTGACAGTAGCAACCAAAACAGGGCTACCTCAACCGTGACCAAAATTCATCGTCTGATTACAAGAGACACGCTGCTTTGGACGCTGCATAGCTTCAAACCATACAAGTCTGGTGGTCCGGACGGTATAATACTTGCCGAGCTACAAAGGTCCTCAGAAATAATTCTGCCTGCGCTTGAGAATATGATAAGGAGCTGTGTAGAACTGACCCACATTTCACTGTCATGGAGAGAAGTCAATGCAGTTTTCATTCCCAAGGCCGGAAAAATAATCTAATGTTGTCCCAAAGGACCTCAGATCTCATCTTTACTTCTGAAAACTCTAGAACGACTGATTGATATCCATATACGAATTAAAATTGATCCACAACTCTTTTCAACGGCTCAACGTGCCTACTGTAAAGGAAAGCCGCTGGAAACGGTTGAGCATTCACTGTAGAAACGATGCCTACTATATAAAGAGTACACAATGGTTGATTTCCTGGACATAAAGGGCGCCTCTAAAAACGTCAACACATCCGCAATCACAATTGCGCTGTCAACTCTACAGGTAGACGACTCACTTGGAGAGATGATTAGTCTTATGCTAAATAGCAGCATAATCAAGTCCAAACTGCGTTTACCTTCTGCTAAAAGATATGTTAGCAGAGGTACGTCGTAAGGCGCTGTCGTTTTTCCCCTTCTCTATAACTTAGTTGTTAATGAAATGATATACCTGGAAGCGGGTGGTAGCAGGATGATTGCCTGTGCGGATAGCCGTCTCAGGTAAGCATCTTCATACCATTAAAGAACTCCTTTAGCTACAGCTTAACAGATTAACCCGTTGAGCAGATCGCTGTGGATTTGGAGTAGACCCCCATAAAACTAATATTGCCCTCTTTTTCAGGAAATACCATATACAATTCCAATCGTAGACCCTCCATCCTTAGTCTAGCGACGAAGCAGATCTGGCCAAAGCTGGATCTGGATCGCTTTAAGAGTTTGATCATCACTAGACACTGCCTTATGGGCAAGCATGCCAGAAGACTTGGCGCCTTTACAAACGATTTCCGTAGAAGCTACATTGACGAGGGGGAGGAAGAGACAATCCCCCACCTACTCCGTAAATGCCCAGCCCCCTCACAAGTTCCCAAGCGGAATTTTTTCTACAACGATTTAAGCGATCCAAAGAATATACATAGACGTTAACAGTCTCCTACGCTTCATCATAAGCTCAAATTGATTCCAGGAGTAGGAGGATCATAGATCAAGGTGACATCAGAATAGGCCAATAAGCCGAAGTTTGTTGGTCTTTTCAACAGCCATTTTAAGGTAACTTAACTTAAACTAGAGGTTCCCTCACATAATTAGAGCTCACGATTTTTTGTTTTGATGTTTCTCTTAATCAAGAATTGCATCCAATATGTGCAGTAATTACTACTACAATATAAATCCCAGGATTCCATTCCAAAGCATTCCGGAAGGAGATTTCTCGACGGCCTTATGGAGGCTCTACGGCCGGCCTCAATTTGTATAGAGAGGGCAGGATTACCTTCTTAGGTGGCACTAGAATGGGGTTCGAGAACTTAGCTTGCTTCAACGAGCCTCTTTAGCTACCACGATCTTTCGCCAACTGGTTTCAGGTGTTCATATAATATGCTAGAAAAAATTGTATTGTCGATGTTTAGGAGACTTATTCTTCTATTCATCGGGCAAACCATGTTGAGATTTCATGCTTCGGGCATGCTTTCCTCTAACAATATATTAAAGATGAGCTAGTGAATGTTCCCAACCAGGCCATTTCCAGCGGTCGTAAATAGCTCAGCACGCTGTATGTTTGCTCTAGCATAGCTTGCGAGTAACGTCAGCACTCCCACAATTCTATGAAATAGAAGTGTTGTGTTGAAATTACTCTTTCTGAGAATATGCATCACATAGTCGCCATGTCATCTGATCCCGTCTGGACAGATCGTGCAACTCTGCTGATGCATACATTTATGTACATTCATTTTCCTTTATTAATAAAAATAAAGTCTGAGTTTGAAAACTCATCTCTTGCTGTGTTTTTTATTTAATTCATGTTTCTGATCTCGTAATTCACGCGGTTTGTCATGTTCTATTTTTTTTAGAGAAACCTAAGCTCATAGAGCTCATCTTCGATGTTGATAACACTCTTATTGGTATTCTCTGGCTTGTGTATGAGGAATGCGGTTTTGAGAGATTTAGAAAGAAATGGGGTCAGCAAAGATTTTGGCGGCCATTTTCGATTGCAGCTTACTTAACGGAGTGCCGGTGATATTTAATCGTATCCTTGCTGCAATATACGAGTAGTAATGATCTGAATAATGAGTGCTTGGTGGTGTCATTCGTATCTTCTGTAGAAGCATAAACTCAAATCAGGCTTATATCTTCGAATTTGGCCTTGATGCATATCATTTATATCGCGCCAAAAACGCATGACTTTGGCACACTGTTTTCATAGTGGTTTCGAAGTTTTCAAAATATTAAAACTATCGAAGTGTTAACATCTAAATTATTCTTGAAAAATTGCGAACATGGAGAGAAAAAAATAAATTAATAAACAGTGTTTTAATTTGCAATGAATTGTTAAATAACCAATTTCAAATCCTTGACAACATTTTAAAGGCAAAGTGGATGTTATTTCAACAACTAAAAGTTAAAAGTACGCAAACAAAGCGAAAAATTTGCTTCTCAATAAGTTGTACTGTAGGATTATACAGTTTAATGGCTCAAGAGCGGACCAAGAGCATGTCGATTAGGGAATGAATGAGTTATTGTTGCTTTTAAATAGCATGTACTCATATGTCATAATTAAATATCCTTGCAGATTCTACAAAGTAGAAGAAGAAGTACAAAAAAATGAATGAGAAAACTTCAGAATGAACCGTCAAACATTTTATGATCATGTGTGGTATTAGCATTTGTTACCTATAGGTAAGATTAGTTTTTTTTTTTTTGACTAGATTTAATATTGCCTGCTGAAAAAAATAAGTAAGTTTATATGTGCAAGCATGTACAAGGTGGGGCAAAAGTTATCGCCCGATGTTTTTTGGCTGTAATTTTTTTTGGTTCTGCTTTTGGATTATACTTATTTGATGTCTTAGTTTTTTTTTCTATTAAGTGAAGAAAATAATATCGGCTAAGTGGCCACCGCCATCATTTATGACCGTTTGGGACCGATTTTTGGCATTTTCCATCGCTCTTACCAGAATTTCCGGCGAAGGGTCTTCGCATTCTTGACTGATATTCTCTTTGAGGGCTTCAAGAGTCTTAGGTTTGTTCACATAGATCCATGACTTCAAAAAACCCCAAAAAAAAGAGGTCTGAAACAGTTAAATCTGGCGATCTTGCCGGCCAGTGCAAATCGCCAAACCGAGAGATTAGGTGCGCCGGAAATGCAGCGCTCATAATTTCGGTTGTAGCCCGTGCAGTATGCGCCGTTGCTCCATCCTGTTGGAACCACATGTTCTCCAGTCTAAATTCATCTAATTGAGGAAGGAGAAAGTCCTCGAGCATGGCTCTGTAGTACTCGCCGTTCACAGTAGTCGTTTGGTCCGCGGCGTTTTCGAAAAAATAAGGACCGATGACACCTCCAGCGTAAACAGTAGATCATGCAGTAACTTTGAGTGGGTGTAGTGGCTCCTAGTGGGTTATACGTGGATTTTTGGTGCCGCAGAAGCGATAATTTTGCTTATTCACATATCCACAGAGATGGAAATGGCCCTCATCGCTCATGATGATTTTCAATGAAAAGTTGTCTCTCTCATGATCGAGATTCAGGATGGCTTGATCGTGGGTTACATGCGCTTGGCGGTCAACAGCTGACAGCTGGTGCACTGTCTGCACTTTGTAAGGGAACACTTACAGTCTTTCACCAAAATTCTCTGTAAAGACCGCCGATTGATGTCAAATTGCGGGGAACGTAGTCTGGTCGATACTCCCGGGTCCTCTTCGACATCTTCTACAACACAGCTGCGATATTCTCTGCAGAACGGCCGGCCACACCTATTGTCCCATACTGTCTTAGGCAAGCGGCTAAACGTCGTAGTGCTTGCCCAGTTGTTGTCGGACAACTGGGAAATCTGTGCCGAAATTCACACTGCGCCAACACCACCGACGAATTATTCCGCTTTCTTTAGGACTATAGCAATTCCTGTCTTATTGGCGTGTATTTTGTATCTGTTTACTTCACAAATGTCAAAGTAGAATTGACATTTACCACCATTTGCACCTTCCGATAGATTGATAACTTTTGCGGCACCTAGTGTATAATAAAAATACTCGTATTTAATTTATCAAGGTGTGTACATTTATTTTTTACTCAAAACTTTTAATGGCTCGTTTGGAAAATTGGTATTGCTTTGAGTAAAATCCTTTAAAATATTGTTTCTTTCGGCTTCTAGAGCCACAATATCCTTTGTCACATCAATCAATTCTTTGGTTAAAAAAAATAGACGAGGATGGCGTTAAAATGGATTCCAAGGAGTTTGAGTTGCTCTCCAAAGGGAAATCATCACATTCTTCTGGTTGAGCTGTGTCCCAAACTTGATCGTCAACCAAATTAACGGAATCCCACTCAAAATTTTCAGCATTTGCTTTGGAAAAAAATTTCAATGTTTAGAAAGTTCACTTACTATTTTCAATGCTATCTTGTACCAGCAAATCGACAATATTAATTTTTAAGTGCCTAATGAAACTACAAAGTGAGTCCTTGTGGAGTGTGATCCAGCTGGGGAGCCAACTTCCTTCTTTGTCTTCCTGCAAAAGAAATAATAATTTGTAGTTAAAGTATGACACAATGCGACTACTTGCGGTCAATACCCTCTGTATTTTAAGAAAAATATGGTTATTCTTTCGTTGTCCTCTAATTTCTTCAATCAATTAAATAGCGCTCTTCATTCTTCATCCACTTTTTCCTACTATTTTTATATTTTCTTAGCAATTTCTGTGACATGTCTTCTACGCTTTTACTTTAATTTGGGAATTTGCAAGCATAGACAAAGAAATGATCAAAAAATCAATTGATATTCTTATTGAAGAATTGAATAAAGTTGAATGGATTACAATGACATTTCTCTATTTTCACCGAAAAAAACCTATCGACTTGTTTTCAATAATGTATGGGAAAATATTCGTTTTCGTTAAGACTAGACGTTTTCGTGGAAACATGTGTGATGTAAATGTGGTATAAGACTTTTATGCTTAAGTCTCCCTCAAATAGCAAATCCACATTCAAATAAGCGTTCCCTTCCTTCTTTAAAGCAATCGCTTTAATAGGTATCGTCGTTTTTCTACTGCGTAATGCTCGGCCTATCCCATGTTGAATTACGGTAATATCTGCTTTCTATGTTGTACAAAATGTAAGTTGTATAAATTGTATCATCACGTCCTCACGTTGCCTGCTGCATAACATTTTAATAATGAAATAAAAATTATCGTATGTCGAAAGTGACTAAGATATGAGATTAAACACCCAGTTCTCAATATACAGAGCTCTAACACTTGTTCGAAGATCAAATCACAAATAACGAATAACGTTCAGGAACTAGAGATCGTTTTCTAGCAGTAGGGGCTAAGATAATCGTGGTCTACCATGTAGAGGGATTGGTGTAAGGAACCTTTAACAAAAGTTGGATGTATTGTACAATAAAATGCTGCATATTGTATGTATATTGTATAATTTGGATTTCATCCAATGAAACCAATGAATAATCGTCTGGCTGTCCGCATTTTATTTACTTCGTCATTTTATTTATTAATTGCTATTTAAATTAAAATTTGTTCCCTTTGAAACTGTGACTTTAAGTAATATTAACAGACTTGTTAACATTTAAAGTTATAATACTTCAGAACATTGAAAAAAGAGAATCAACATGAAAATTGTTCTGGGTTATATCAGAGCTAAAATCAGCATGAAAGAAATCTTTGATGGATAAATCGATCAGTCCCTACACAAAATTTATAACAACTTCCAGTAAAAAGTGTTTTATGCGAAATAATCCACTCGGCAACAAAGCAAACTCCAGACGGTCAAGCTGATGTAAAAATTAACTTGCTACTCAAGGGAAAAATTGTTCTTACATAAGATACTCGTATGTATAAGCGCATTTTTTTTTTTAAGGATCTGATTCGCCAATGGTGGGGCCACTGCAACCTAAAAAATCTGTTGAACCACAAAATCAGTATTACAGGGCCAAGAGAGACTCAACCTGTTGTAGCAGCAGTCACGAATAAGACTTAAATACATTTGACATCAATTGCTTAAATCTTAACTTCAATTCGAATTTGTTATATCGTATGTTTAAATTAATTGTCATTTAGAGATCAACACTAAGAAGGATTAGGTCGTTGTATTTGTAATTTAATATCATTATGAATTGGAAGAAAAAAGGAAGTCTTTTCATTAACATTTTTCATAGAGAGTGTTTACATACAAAACACAACCCTTTTGATGAAATTGGGAACCTCTCTGGTGGAGATTTTGAGAATTTCCCCATGGATTCAAATTTATCTGGGGAAGTGTCGTCTCCTTAAGGCCATGTATTCAAATAACATGTGTTCCACAGTTTTGTCGTTTTCCATAGAAATATGGTATTCAGTTTCCTGAATAAGACCTATTTTGTATAGGTGATATCGAAGGGGGCACTGCCCGGCTATAAATGCAACCAGTCATCTGATATCATCCCTTTTATGTTGTTGGGGCTATGTTGATTTTTTGTGAAAGGCTTTGATGGCTCTTTTAGCCTGTCGAAGCCCTGGGATGTTATATACGAATTTTTTTCCCAACTCTTTATTACTGAGTTGATTTCTGGATTCAGTTCAGAAAATTACAGAACGGCTCAGGACCGATGAAACAATAAGCCGAACTGTTTCTAGCCAGCTCGTCGGCTATTTCATTACCGTCAATACTTATATATGACCAAAGTTTTACTTTGATCTTATGGGAGAGATCTTGTACTGTGCATAACTGATTTTGAGTCAATTAGGTTAGAGCGCAATGCTTTAATAGCTGCTGGGCTATCCGTTAGTATGTATATTGATGAGATAGTAGCCTGATACAGCGAGTTGCCATCTTTTTTATACTGAGATGGAGTAGCATTACACGAATGACGGCTTCTATAGCAGCTGCGGGGCATGTGTGAATTACGCCACCATTGTCGAAACATGCAAATCTTTTTTAGCCGCTCCAGCTTTTGTATGGACAATTTCTCTTTTGTTTTATTCCGCCATACTAGTGATGAGTAGTTGATGATAGGTCGTATCATCACTGTACATATATATCCAATGGGTGATCATTGAGGTTAATCCGCAGATCTTACCATACATACGACGTCAAGATCACATGGCTTTAACCGCTTTGGTAATTTTATTATTAATATTTGAATTCCAATATAATTTTTTATTGATAACCATTCCAAGATATTTTACTTCATTTGAGTACACAATTGCCGTACCGTTAAGTGAGTTTTGGGCAAGGCTCAGCTTTACTGGGATTGATTGAGTGATTTTTTCCTATCTTCAGAGCAGTCTGCATCTAATAGCAAACGCCTTCAGGGTGTTTATCCTTCACTATAATGACTAATTCATCATCATAACCTATTATTTGATAACCCAGATTACTAAGATTTACTAGTAGGTCATCAATGACCAAGAACGGTGAGAGAACCCCACCTTATGGGCAACCTTTGATGACTGAGGTAGAGATTTTAGTCTCACCGGAAAATATGGAGAATTTTACATTTTCGAGCATAGCTCGCTTCCGAAATGGATTCATATCCGGTATTTTCAAAGGCACCTTTAATATCTAAGAAGGCACATATAGTATTTCAATCTCCTCTTAATCTGTGTTACCAGATTTAATAGATCGCCTTACGTGCATCTTCCTTTCCTATATGCGTATTGGTGAGAGTGCGGAGGTGAATTTCTGTTGAGAAGGTCTCTGATGTGTAAATCGATAAGACCTTGCATGGTTTTTAGAAAAAAATGATATAAGGCTTCTGGGTCGATAAGACTTAGGTAGTTGACTAGGTTTATCTGGTCAAAGGATAAAAACTACGTTTACATCCCTCCCCAGTTGAAGCTATACCTAAATAAATCGGTTAGAGTGGGAAGAATCTGGACCTATTTGCGTCAGTGCTGGGAAGTTTCCGTCTGATCCAGGTGCCTTATTTGGTTTAAATGAGTTTATGGCCCATTTAACTTTGTCTATGCTGAACAAATTTCCAGAAAGGCTGTTAATTCTGTTGTTGTAGGATAGGCTTCAAAATTGGCATACTGTATGTTGTTTAAAAAGCTTGAGTTTGGGAAATGAACCTTAAATAGCATTTTTTGTAACAGGCCTAAGCTATTTGAAGAGTCCTTTAATAGAACTTTTTGGAGACGCGAGATTTTGGCAGTTTTTTAAGTTGCCGCAATTCTGTCTGCAGGAAGCTCTCTTAAACTTTCTCAATTCTTTATCCAAGTTGGTCAAAGTTTCCAATTACCCGTGTATTTGGATTTGTTAAACAATTTTCTCACCGTTTTACGCGTTTGTTCAAGTTGAGGGTTCCGCCATGATACACACCTTTCAACCGTATTGAGTTTTCACTTGCAACTGAATTTAAATGGTTAGATAATGTCAATAGACTATGGAGAGAGGGTAGCTTTGATAGCGAGATTTTCTTGAAGTGCATATGGTACGATAAAGATGCCTCATCTGACTAGCAGTTACCCGCGACTTCGCTTACATTGGTTAAGGTCATATGAGAAAACGTATTAGTTTAAATGATTTTGAAATTTATATGTTGGCTATTGTCTGAAGTCTGAATTGTAAAAGTTTTGTTAAGGTCAGAAAAAAAAATATAAATATTCTAACAATTTTTGCTGTTTATTTATTTGCTGTTTTTGCTTCTGGAACTAAAATATATAGGGTTGCTGACTCAAGGGCAAGGAACGTACAATTGGCCGTGAGAGAAACAGGCGATTCTTAAGTCAGCGCTAGCAGATTTGTGCGTTCGTCCGTCCGTCCCTGCGAATTTCTTACCATCATATCGCTCACAGGAAACTATTTAAACACCATTCACAATTTCTACCTCAAGCAGATTTCTTTGCAATTTGATTTTTTTTTTTATAATTTGAGCGCGCTGAAGGGATTTAAGCACCCTTAGAATTTTTGTGCACAGCGCGGGCAAAGGAAAATCAACGAAGACGGAAAGAGAGGTACCGGTGAACGTTGGTTTTAAATCCTTCAAGGTTATAATGACTATGGGAATAGCGATAAAACAAATTGAGACAGGAGATATTACGTCGGTGTTGATTGATATTAGTATCACCTCACGGTGATGAATCCTATTTAGCAGGTGCAGAAATGTTTTAGGAGCACCTGACCAGATGTGGGCATTGTACTCCAATTTTAGGCTTATGAATGCCTTATATATTGTGACCAGAACAGAGGGGGTAAAATATTTCTTACATCGCTTGACGAAACCTAGACATTTCGCAGCACTTTTGACGACACCGAATACATGGTCATTCCAACGTTGGTTTTCATTAACACACATACCGAGAATGGAAAGTTTATCGGCTTCGACGATGCAAGTGCCATTCATGGATAATAGCTGGATGTTTAAATTTCGCTTTCACGACAGCAAACAGCATTGTATTTTGGAAGCATTAGATTCTACTCTGTTAGTGGCTCCGCAATTACTTATGCTGTTAATATCAGCATTTAATGAGCTTCACTTACTCTGCCGTTCCTGTTCTGTAGCTGAAGAACTGGGACGTGAGTCCGGGAACGTATATGAAATGCAGAGAGTACTGTCGTCAGCAAAGGAATATATTGAGTTAGAAGTAGCAGACAAGAGATCGTTAATGAACATTAAAAACAATGTCGGAGACAGAATAGAGCCCTGGGGCACACCAGCGTTTATTTTGTGAATGTCAGACTTGAAGCCGTCTAATACAACTTGAATTGAACGTTCCGAAAGGTAATTTCTAATCCATTGAAGAAAAGAGTCGTCGACCCCAAAAGCACGCATTTTCAACAAAAGAGCCTGATGCCAAACTCTGTCAAATGCCTTAGAAATATCACGTGCAACTATTTTCCTTTCACCAGATTGATGTACGCTTTGGTTCCACTTTTCAGTGAGACATGCCATCAGATCACCAGTGGACCTGTTGCTACGAAAACTTTACTGCCGCTCATTAAGAAGTTTTCGTGTTTCGAGGTATTTCATGAGCCGACGATTTATCAGCGTTTCCAGGACCTTGAAAGAAGGGACGTAAGTGCAATGGATCTGTAGACGGAGAGAGAAAAAGATTCGCCTTTTTTAGGGAGGGGCTGGACAAATGGTGTTTTCCACCTGTCTGGGTAATGTGTCGAAAAGTTTTAAGTAAGATTTCTTTACAAAATTTGACAAAAAATCAATTAGTGTGGGTCGAAGGAGGTTCGAAAATGTATCCCCGTCAAGATACAAAGGTTCTAAGCAAAGCCCTATGCTGCAGTATTTGTATTATTCCTACGGAAAATAACATCTTTCAAACTAATGGTCGTATAGTAAAAGGTATAGTTGAAATCGTAATTATGAGTAGGTACTCAAAGTTTTTCAAAGTAAATGTTGCCCGTAACTATTATGTCAAAAGTTATTAAAGAACAAGTGATTTTTTTCTTTTTTAAAAACTAAACATTTTGGTTTTTTAATATTTTTTTTTCGGGAAAGTGCATACGTATTTAATCCCCATTTCTTGTAACGTTTATCTATCAGCAAAAAAGAAGTCAGGACATTTCATCATCAATGGGGTATTCTTTAACTAAATTAAAAAAAGGTTGATTTTTTGATCCATAAAAGAGGAAAAAAGAACTAAAGAGACCAGGTCTCTTATAGCCAATTTGTAGTTTTGAACTGAGAATAAGCAGACATAACTTATGCCTATGGTTTCTACAACGGTCAACGCACGAGATTGGTGTATCGAGACGATACCCTGATAGAACTGCGCCAAGTGGCAGGCCATTCATTAGATCATTTGCCTTGTTGAGGCAGAAACAGAAAACAGAAAACAGAAAACAGAAAACAGAAAACAGAAAACAGAAAACAGAAAACAGAAAACAGAAAACAGAAAACAGAAAACAGAAAACAGAAAACAGAAAACAGAAAACAGAAAACAGAAAACAGAAAACAGAAAACAGAAAACAGAAAACAGAAAACAGAAAACAGAAAACAGAAAACAGAAAACAGAAAACAGAAAACAGAAAACAGAAAACAGAAAACAGAAAACAGAAAACAGAAAACAGAAAACAGAAAACAGAAAACAGAAAACAGAAAACAGAAAACAGAAAACAGAAAACAGAAAACAGAAAACAGAAAACAGAAAACAGAAAACAGAAAACAGAAAACAGAAAACAGAAAACAGAAAACAGAAAACAGAAAACAGAAAACAGAAAACAGAAAACAGAAAACAGAAAACAGAAAACAGAAAACAGAAAACAGAAAACAGAAAACAGAAAACAGAAAACAGAAAACAGAAAACAGAAAACAGAAAACAGAAAACAGAAAACAGAAAACAGAAAACAGAAAACAGAAAACAGAAAACAGAAAACAGAAAACAGAAAACAGAAAACAGAAAACAGAAAACAGAAAACAGAAAACAGAAAACAGAAAACAGAAAACAGAAAACAGAAAACAGAAAACAGAAAACAGAAAACAGAAAACAGAAAACAGAAAACAGAAAACAGAAAACAGAAAACAGAAAACAGAAAACAGAAAACAGAAAACAGAAAACAGAAAACAGAAAACAGAAAACAGAAAACAGAAAACAGAAAACAGAAAACAGAAAACAGAAAACAGGAAACAGGAAACAGGAATCAGAAAACAGAAAACAGAAAACAGAAAACAGAAAACAGAAAACAGAAAACAGGAAACAGAAAACAGAAAACAGAAAACAGAAAAAATATATGTAACACAAAATTGGGTACTAAAACAACAAAAACTGAAGTGTTTTTTTTTCTTTTGCTTTTGGTCATACCATATGAAACGCTGACTGTTGAGTTGTTTATTGTAATGATCTTCGCTTGCGCATATGATTCAATTTTGTAAAATGTAAAATTAAACTCTTAATTTCTATGGTTAGAAATAGCGAATGGAATTGTTTGTTAATTCAAGATCTCTACGATAAATCCAGTTGTATTTAAGTCAGTTGAATAGTTTACCAACTTAAAGTACACGAAAAAGGAAGGGTACCTCCCAATAAATCAACCGCTTTGCAGAATAAGGAACTGTAAAGAGTCATTAATATCCGTGCATGTGCAGATAAGAATAGATAATACATATTCTTATAAGCGGAGTATAAATGTCAACTGGAGTTGCTAAAATCCACATGTGTGGAAAGGAACTGGAGATAGAAGCTCCGGATTTTACCATATCATATTGATGCCGACAGCCTAAAGAATCAAATACTTAGTGTTATATCTGAATGTGCGTTCTGATTTTTGAGAAATTAACTATTTCTAAGAATCGTGGTGTTAAGAGTTAGTACTGAACCGCCATACAGTAATCGACCGCCTCTTAGCCATAACCACCCTCTTCCCTTTCTAACAGTTGTGAAATTTCATTCCCAGATGAAATAGTAACAGCCATAGGATACCTAATTATCAGCACTGATCTCTGAAAATATCACTCTTTAACTCGACGGCATCATCAGATTAAAATTGTTGGAGCAAAAGTATATTTGCATATATCGAGGTTGGCAGCACTAGTAAAAAAGTCTGGGTTATTACAAAACCATCCCTGCTAAATAAGGTCGCAAGATGAAACGCATTCGATTGGTGGACAGCCCGATCCGACAAACTGTGAAGTTTATAGATACAAACTGGCAAACACTTATCCGACAACGCCTCCAACAATAGTAAGATTTAAGATTTCTTAAAAACCTGAACTCTAACACTCGTAGTACTGAGGATGCGCCTGGTATAGTGAATCGTTTATGAACACTTTCATTGAGCTCTCAGGGAAACCTATCAAAGCTATCAAACCCCAATACAGTACTAACCAGGATGTGGACCAGCTTTACAGCAATTGGAAGAAAGTATGGACTGAACGTGAAATTGGTAATGGAGGATTGGTATCCAAAACCACATACATTCGGACAGTACTTTTGAGAGCAATTTGACCTGACAAATAACGAGCAAAACAACAGCCTGCGTACTGAACACTGAAAGCTGTACAAAAAGGGACACTGGCTAAATATATCATTGAGAAGTCTCCGAACTTTCCGAACATGTGGTAATATTACGCCATATCGACTAAGGCTACTTATTTTTTCCTTTTTTTATTAGCTGCGCGCTCTCAATGGGCGAAGGAAAATTTATGAGGAAAAAAAGAGAGGTACCGATGTACTCGTACGTGGGTTTTAAATGTCTGAGGGTTATAATGACCAGGAAATAAAGAGCTGGCAGGCATTCTATAAGCGAGTAGTGCGGCTTCGAAAAGAATCACGAAATTTCAAAGAACGTCAGAAAGTGGGTTTGCAGGTAAAGTAATGAGCATTCATAGTGAGACGGGTGTTACAGTTCAAGATTTAAAGAGGCGAAATGGTACTGGAAATTTAAATGGAGCACTGGTTGTGAAAATAGCGTACTGCCTGCTGCTAAGCAGTCACCTTTTTTATAGGAGTACATTTCGAAATGTACATTACTTCATTTGGATTTGAGATAAATCAGTTAAATAAATATTTAAGACGACTTAAACATTGTTAAATTATTGGTGTCTTCGTTGACATTATCCTCTAATGAAATGCATGCAAAAAAAATCGGAGTTTGAAAAATGATGGAACTATTTATTGTTCGTATTTTGTACCTTTAAGGATTTAAACTAAAAAAAAACTGGTATTTCTCTCTTACAATGAATTTAGAGTGAAACAGGAGGCAAGTAATTGTTCTTTGGGGCCAGATAACTTCCTGATGGGGCTGATATGGAACCAGATGAACTGCTGCCAGAAGAAGAGAGTTCAGACCCGGAACCGATGTGACTTACAACGGGACTGCTTGAAGCATAGTTGAGTACTGGAGCAACACCTTCATCCGAGCTCCTCGTACTTCCACCCAAGGCATCGTATTGGGATTGAATTGCGTGTTGAGCATTAAGGGCATCCTGAGGTGTTCTGTATTTGACGAAGCGAACTTCTGGTTTAGCAGAGCGTATTTCGCTTATTTGTTGCAATTGTTGAGCAAAATCAGAAACATCATTTTGCTTTGTAAGCACATAGATAGCAGTCCTATCTTCAACAGCTTGTTTTGCAATGTTTATTGCGGCATTGGTTATACCATTATTTTCTGGTGCCTTGATGAAGACAACGCGAAGATTTTTCTTCAATGTATTTGTGATTCTTTGTGCGGCACCACCATCATGAAATTCTTCTTCAGGAGCAGAATGGAAGTAGTATTCCTTATTTAATTCGGTAACTAATGGAGCAGATCCTGATAGGATTCCACTGTTTTGAGAGCCTGAACCATATCCGCCACTTGATATTAATCCACCACCAAGACCTCCACTAGAATATGATCCTCCACCAAGACTACTGCCAAGTGTAAGTCCACCACCAAGTGAACCACCACCTAAAGAACCGCCACTTAAAGAAAGACCACCTAGGGAACCGCCAAGTCCTGTGTTATAGCTGCTTCCGCTAGAAATTCCAACTCCGCTTCCGGCTGGCCGATAGTCATATCCCAATCCCGCGGCTGAGGCAGCAGCAATTAGTGAGAGAACCTGTAAGAATTATTTTTTGCTTAGTTTCATATTACTTGATCCAATAGTGTGTATCTTACCAAAAATCCACGCATATTGGTAACTTCGTTTGAAAGTTTGAAGAGAGAATGATACCAAATGACCCGGCTACTGGTACTTTTATACAAACTTGACCAGCATTTGATATCATCAATACGAATAACTTTCCTAAATCGTAAAATTAAAACAAATTATGTATTTTTTTTTTTTGTTGATAAAATATTGTATCTGATTTTAAGAATTGCAAAACACCTAACCACCGATTACCAAATATGTCATACTAGTAGGTTAGGTATGCAGATTTTTGGGTGCCCCAGTCGAGGTTAGTGTCCACAATGAGCCATAACAAATGGAGCGACCAACGTCTCGAACGCATTCACCATCAGAGGTCAACAGTCTGCTTTTGGTGAATGAATTCAATTTGTGGGTGATCAGATATTTCAATGTCACGCTACCTGTGGAATCCCAAACCGGGTTGATATCGTCCACTCCGAAGCAACGTCAAGACCTAAATCAATATTATGATAAAAGGTGTAAACGAGTTTTTGCCTTCAGCATAAGCGGCCATATGTATCTTCATTGTCTAAGATCAATCAATTGGAAGAAATTCAAACATCATAAATATTAATGAGGCTGAGTGTCTGTAGGTCATCGTTAATTGGTAGATGCCGAAACATAGCATACTCGTACACACTGGTAGCATAGGAATGCAGTTTGTGCTTGAATCTTAAATTTGTTTAATAAAATTGAAAAAGAACATAACTGATCGAATGCGAGGGGGATTAGAATAGATTTAGGTTCTGGCAAAAGTAGGCCATGTTAAACAGGTATTGAGGCTGGTACACTTGACTGTCTTGAACTTAAAAAAATTAAAATTTTATAACTCTGTGATGCAAATTTAATTGTAGTGTTACAGTATAGCATGAGTCTTATAATAGTATGCAGAAAACTACACAAATTTTAAGTTGGTGTAGTAGAGGAAGCTGTTCAATGACCGGTATCCTCAACAAACGTTTTGAGCCGGTTTAGTCTGCCAGTAAAAACTCCTGCAGATCGCCCGTTTAACGGGTAAGTGCAAATCTAAATTGACAACATAAAGGAGCTGGGAAGCTTCTCAATAAATCATTTAAGATGGGATTCAGATTAAAGAAAAACAAATATAATGGGCTAATTTAAACTTCGAAGAGCACAATTAAGCATATTTGTTGTTTGTCAAATTGTTACTATAGACTATTTATAGGAATCCTAGTCGACTATTTATAGGAATCCTAGTCGATTGGTGCACAAGAAATAGGCTTTCCTTCAATCTTTTCAAAAGCAATAATATTTTCCTCACTACTAGGAGCAAGTTAAGGACTCACCTACTGCTTAATGGCCAAGTTTTCGACGAAGCAATGTATCTAGGTATCATCCTGAATAGCAAACTGACTTGAATTACACATATTGCATCGAAAACCTATCAGCCTACTAGCTGTGTAAAAAAAATTATAAGACTTGTCACAGAGGAGAGTCTACCAGATTAACGAGGCTTTAATATCACAAATTATATCCTATACATCAGAATTTACATGGAATTCCATAAGCTTACACGAAATCATCACGCCTGACTTTGCTCTAAATGCGAAAAGGAATAACACGGACTATACTCTCAAGACCACCTTTCATTTAAAAAGAAATTATTTTTGGTATAACTTGCACTGGAGTTTATGTATTTGCCGTCTGATGCAATAGAATATAGAACTCCTATACTGAATCATGACTTTAATCAAAATCTGAGGAGAGGAATATGGTATGGTTTTTAACGATAACTGTAGAACCATCCCACAGTGGCTCCATTTCATCCTGATCGATGCTCAAAACTCTTTGTTTTTATTAGAACTTATAACTTGTAATGTAGAAATGTACTTATTAACTATTGTCTGATATGCATATAAATAAATAGTATGAAAAAAGTAAAATAAAACAATGTTTTCAAGTATAAATTTGTATATTTTTTTAAATGAGTTTACGATACTTCAAGTAGCATATCTATAACTTCAGCAAAAAATGTTTTTCTGTTTATAACTGGTAACTGGTTATTAACGGATCAGAAAAGATATGTAAGATAATGGCAGCTGACAACTTACTTCTGAAAGAACTTCCTGGCTACATTACCATCATTCGTATTACCCAAACCGGATTTAGGTTTGTCAACAATCAACGACATTTGCTTCTTAAATATTTTATGTGTGCTGCTTTTAGTGTCTTTAGTAAAACTTATATGTGAAACACATTCAAATATCCTTATCCACGAATGTAGAACAGAAATTCCAAAATACAAGTGGAAAAGTTTGATCATATTTTCTTGAAATCTTTCGATGAAGCTTCACACTTGCAAATTTTACCATCAACCGTGTTTTATAATTACGAGTACAATAATTTATTAGCATCAACAGCGAATTCTTTTGGTGTTAAGTTGTTTATTTGGTGTTCGATGTTTTCTTTTTCGGCTTTTGCAAGTTCAATTGTGGAATGGATTTTGCCAGACTACACATTTATTAATATTTTGATCGCTTATCAGTCTTAAAGGCAAAATAAATGATAAAAACATATTTTTGCCGTCACTGTTTTGCGATGGAAATTGTTGCATATATATATTACGTATGGCTTGAGCTCCCATTAAATCCCCACTTGCAAACTAAAATCAAGTTGGTTAACGAATCATTTCTTTTTGCTGTTGGGCAAGAGTACGATCTTAGGCGCAGAGAAATAATAACAATTTTTTGCAGAACAGTTCAATAAGGACTGAAACGAATAAAATTTGGAAACTTCAAAGTAAAAAAAAAAAACAATTTTCATAATTCATGTAAATTTTTTTTATTTGTTTTAAAACTCAGTTTTTATTAAATTCATTCACAATTACAAAAAATAAAAATTATTTGGGTTCCCATTTTCAACTTCTTTTGAATGTCTTTCATAAGGTTGGTGACAGTTACATCCGTGATCTTTTTGGGCGCTCTTTTCCATTTAGCACTAAAATCTTTTACGTCCTTTGCACACTGCTCACTTTTCCTCAATTTAGCTTTGACCAAAGCCCAATACCTTTCAATGGGACGGCACTGTGGAACATTGGGTGGATTCATGTCTTTTGGGACAAAGTCCACATTTTTAGCAACAAGAAAGCTCAAGGTCGCATGAGCATAGTGAGCTAAATCTGGCCAGAATAATGTTGAACCCTCGTTTTTTTAGGCACTCGTTAATGTACACTTCTCCGTTAATTGTTCCCGTTGTAATAAACGATGAGCTTCTGTGTCCAAATTGGCAAATGGCTTGCCAAACGAGATATTTTGACCCGAATTTTTCCATCCCAATCGATGTTGTTGATTGCGGAAGAATCTCAGCTTCAAACGAGTTGTAAAACTGCGCACCTCGAAGAGTAGTAAAGTCGGCTTTGACATAAGTTTTGGCATCCAAAACCAAGTAGGCTTTCTTGTTGCCGATCAACTCGGCTTTACGGCTCGTGTTTTTCTGACTGCTTTTGCTTTTCCGTAACTTTAGGTATTTTTTGTGTTTCGTGTTTTTTGAATCTTTGTACCATTGTTAGGTTGGTATTACATTTCCGAGCAAGATCTCTGGATAACATAGTCCGGTTTTTTACGATGGTACCCACTATTTTCCTGTCCAAATTTGTATCATGTGCTCCACTTTTAGCTTCACTTTTCTGTTTTCGCTTCACTGTCAACGTATCCAAATACCGTTTAATAACAGAATCCACTGTACTGCGTGCTATGTTTAAATTTTTTGCGATGAAATGGTTTGGAGGCGAAGTATTTTTGAGCCATTTGTCGATGATCTTTTTACAGCGTTCCTCTTGACTCATATTTTATAAATATCTTAAACCGCACCGAACCAAAATCAATAACAAACTGAAACTAGAGAATATACAGGCTAATTTGGGTACAAAATGGGATTGCAATTTTTACACATTGGTAGTATAGCCCGTATTAAAATTTACAGATTTTATTTGTTTCAGTCCTTACAATCATTTTTTACTACGGTATGGTGGGGTCTATCTCGCCACGTCTAGGAGGTAGGGGCAAATTTCGAAATAAAATTACTGGTATTTTGGTTATGGCGTATAGACTGCAGGAACCTCTGGTCATCCATATACCCAGTTAGTAATGACATCTGAAAAATTGCGTTCACATCTAAAAATTTAAGAGATGAGTTACAAGGAAAAGTTTTAATTGAGCGACGCTGAAGGTTTAATATTTTAACCAGATGTGTTTTCGCCGCAAAAAAGAGTGCTCTTGAGTTGATGACGCAAAACATCGCCAAAGAAAGCGTTCGTCGATGGTTACTCCGAGGTACTTATATTTTGTGACTACTTCAATTGTTTTATCGTTGGCCGATGATGGACAGTACTCGCTTCGGTGATATATGCTGAGGGCTTCCGCTCGCTTGGATGGGGTTCGTATATGCATTACCTTTGTCTTGTCCGCATTAGTTACCAGTCCATGGTCGGGGCATCATTTGGATACAATGTTGAATTCCTCTTGAATTATTTCCACAGCCGAACTAATACTTTTGTGCCTTACTACGATTGCTATGTCATCATATGTAGTTCATTTGTATATAAGACGAACAAAATCCTAGTGGAATACCAATGATACAGGGCTTTTCTTTAATATTCCGATTTATATTATATTGGTGTTTATATAACTGGGCTTCCATAATCATGATATGTTAGAGCTTGCACGGAAGATATTTTGATAGGACTTTTCTAATTTATATTTTTATGACCAGAATCTATTTCACGTAATGTTTTCAACATATTGGGTTAACCGGGTTTCCCGAAAGCTCTAAAGTTCATTTGTGCAGCATACGCCAGCTCATCTGCACTATAAGAAGAACGCAATTCAGCTGTTATTCTCCACTTGGTTTGTTCACTACTTTATAGGAAATCAGGCACTGGGTGACCACGCTTCAGAGAACAATACGTTTTAAACTCTAGTTTACCGAGTAACCAAACGTTCTAATCCTTCAAGAACCTCTCACTGTACTGGTTACATTTTTCCCACATTGACATAAATTGTTTTCTAAAATTCTTCAATGAATTCTGACCACTTTTTTGTACACTGTTAGAACATAATATGTTTGTTTGCAAGTCCAGGAATTTTTCCTCAGTTTTCTTAAATTTACCCCCAAATATAATATCACACAATGCATTTCTCTTGATTTTGATGTTGGATTTACCTAAGAGGAACGAAAGCAACAGAATAATGCAATATTTTGATCACGTGTACTATTTGTAAAAAAATGGAGCAATACTGTGCATTATAACTAGACCAACTTTTAATTTAATTTCAAGGAGTTTTATTTTTAAAATTCGCGACTGGATCCCATTTTTTTCTTCGGATTCGTAACAACAAATATCCTCTTTTATATTGTGCATTATTATTTTGGCATCCCCTTGCGTAAATTAAAAAAAAAATTTTATGCATACGAGAAAAGTCCTATGCGTTTACTTATTGTATTTTGTATATGTAAAAATACTTTTGACACAGGAATCACAACTATTCTTGTAATCTACATACGTTGAACAACAAACGACATTTTGAAAGTTTTGTATTAACTTTGTTAATTTCACTTTAAAAATTAAAAAAGCAGCACACAATGCAAGCCGCTCATTTCTTGAGCAAAAACGTAACTAACACGTTTGACCATTTGAGAAGTTAATATCTATGCACCATATGTGTTAGACCGTTAATATTATTTTTTGCATTTATTTTTATGTACAAATCGCAAAAATTAAAAACTGTTTTTTGAGCAATGATTAAAATGAAGATTACCCACTGTGAATCCTATGATGTGGCGCTGGCGTCTTCAAAGAGGGCGATAATAGTAGACTTTACTACGCATTAGGCGGAAAACGTTTGCTTAGAATTCACAATATGGCTGGATACAGTTGCCTCATTAATAAACCATTTAAAAATATAAAACAAAAATTAGTGTGATCACATTGCGATAACACAATGCACAGCTCTTGAATTCTGGATATCTGAATTGTTCTATAAGACAACATCAATTCAAACCAGTACCTTGTTAGCCTAGGTTCGAATGCAAATATCCCGGATAACAGACAACCGAAAAAGACCTATGAATAAATTTGAAGTCGATCAGCCACAATCACAAGAGACCACTGGAGCCGTTTTTAATCTGAACTAGTATCCAAAACTTTCCGAGAAGTCGTATACTGCAACCATCAAATGCAAGAAACTAGCTGGGCTTAATCACCAAGCTATTAAAGAATCGGCACCCGCTGTTTCAGTCGGCGATCACAATGAAAGTCCTTGTTTGACGAGATGACTGTCGACTTCTCAGAAAAAAAAACAGTGATTGAGAAGAGGTACTTCTGTCAAATTAATATTCGCAAATTCTACTAAAACGTGAAAAGAATTTGCAAAAAAAGACAAATACCGATTAGATTCATGCGGAGATAAGGATACATTTGAAGGGATTACTTCTGCAGTCGACCAAGAAAAAGTTTAAAAATCATTAAGGTTACAAAAGCAGATGAACCATCTTCCGAATTATTTACAACAAACACAGGAGTTTGAGCAATTTTGGAGAAGGAGACCTCTAAATTGCGCTTGCTATAGAGGACTAAATCTTCTTGACATCGCGTACAAAATTTTATTTATCTTTGCCTCACCTTAACCCTGTTAAATCCACCATCGACCAGATATTCACCTTACGACGGATCTCGAAAAAACTCAGAATTGATTTTAATGCCGCATGTGACAGCATTTAAAGATACGAACCACTCGTTTACAGAGCCATGTCAAGATTTTGCAGCCCTGCCAATTTCATCCCACTGTAGAGGATGGCACTGTAGAATGCCTGCTGTTCCACAAAACCCGATACTGACATTGGCGAAGCAATGTCACGCGCTACCAGATATTACTCCAACATTATAATTGAAGGAATTGTGCGAAACTCACAAGCCAATACAATAAGTATACTATTTTAAAAGTCTGTACAAATGCCAGCATAGGCTGACGATATTCACATTACCATATGTAGCGTGATCGTTAAACTTGGAAAAGTATTCGCATGCATGCGAAGAAATCGGCTAGCTGTTACTAGAGCAATGAAACTAAAATGACAAAGATGGGTTTTGTAGTAAAAGAGTGTTGAGCAATGAATAAACTGTCGACAGGAAAGTCACCCAACATCAACTGCTCGTACATCAACCGGCAAAGCAAATTATAACATTAACATTTGCTTGCTGACGTAGCCGTTCTATCAAAATTCCTGAACTCAAGGTCATGGTATGAATATCCTGAGGAAAGCTAGGCATTCTAGGAAAACCTCACATGCAGCCAAAACAGATCAAGACAAGACATTTTGTCGTGAATGCTTTTTTCACCGGCATATAAGATATAATTGGTGTTTTACACTGGCAGAAACCCGAGAGGACCTTAGAGGTCTTCGGGGTGTATGTTTAGTCCAAAGAACTTTGTTGCCCAGAATGACATGCAAACACTAAGCTCCATTAAAAAAAGTAATGTGATGCTTTTAAGCAGCAGATGAGTCAGACTAACAATGGAGACAGACAGGATCAAATGAAAACTTATTAATACGAGGGGCGTTCAATATATTCTCGGTATCGATATGAAGGAAAATGCGAATTCAATTTAAATTGTCTTTATTTTTCAATATAATCTCCCCTAACATCAATGCATTTGTCACATCTTGAGATAAGCTTTTTTAAACCCTCAAAAAAATAAATTTCCTCCTCCTCCATTTATTGCCGACTTGAGTTCTTCATCATCCGAAAATCTTTTTCCACGAAGACATTTTTTCAAATAAGGAAACAGGAAATAATCACTAGGGGCAAGGTCTGGACTATAGGGTGGGTGTTGGATTTCTTCGAAACCACAATCTCGCGCAGCAGCCTTGGAAACTCGCGCCGTGTGAACAGGAGCGTTGTCATGAAGAAGCAACACACCCGCTGCGAGCTTACCCCGTCTTTTCTTTTTAATTTCCTCCCGCAAATTATGCAAAGTGGAAGCGTAGGATGTGGCGTTGATGGTTTCACCTTTTTTTTTGTACTCAATGAGCAAGATTCCCTTTGAGTCCCAAAAAACTGTGGCCATGAGCTTCCCGGCAGACGGAGTGACTTTGAACTTCTTCGGGGGGTCTGTTCCTTTTTTATGCCACTGCATGGACCCTTGTTTGCTTTCAGGGTCATAGTGGTGGACCCATGTTTCGTCCCCAGTAACAATTCGATCCATAACACCGTTCGCGTTTTCACTACACATCTCCAAAAGCTCTCTACAGCATGCGATTCTCACTTTTTTCTGGGGCGCTGTGAGCATTCGTGGCACCCACCTTGCACTGACCTTTGAAAGGTTAAGATGGTCATGAAAAATGGTGTGAATGGTACCAATTGAAAGCTTGGTGATCTCTGCCATCATTTTCACCTTTATTCGGGCATCCTCAAGAACAAGTTTTTCGACTTCTTTGATGCTTTCTCCCGTACAAGCAGTAGCCGAGGCGCCGGAGCGGGGGTCGCCTTCAATGCTCTCTCTGCCTCTTTTGAACTCACTTGACCACTTTTGCACAGTTGATAATGAAGGTGCGGAACCCTGGTAAACAGCCACCATCTCTTCATGAATAGTTTTTTGACTTTTTCCTTGCTTAGTGAGAAATTTAATTACAGCGCGATGCTCAATTTTCACCATCATCGTCTCAGTTGCCATTATGATTCTGTTTAACTAGAGATAAAACGCGAATTACTGATCACATTTATATGAAATTTTACATGAATGCACTAAAATAATAGTATTACTTGATAAATAAGTCAATTTATATATACAACCACGGCTTCATCCCGATCCCGAGAATGTGTTGAACGCCCCTCGTAGCTACCATGGTACAAGAGTACGAACTCGTGATATCGGTATCTGCAAAAATAAATAGCTTAGACATCTTTAAAAACCAAAACTAATATAATACCCTCTGACTGGCTGTATTTTTAAAGATACAAGGCGTGTGATAGTGTTAGTCAATAGGTTAACACGGCAGACCTTTCTAATAGCATGCTTTTGCAGTACATCGGTCGTAATATGAGTATGACAAAAGTCCTGGTCATAAAGTTTTGCTGCTACTGATTTTTTTTTAAATCGCAAAGTTGTGATATGATTGGACCCACTCATATTGTGGACTATCAAATCACCTAAGTATTTAAAATCCTTAACGGTTCACACTTTCTAAAACTTCATCGCCTTAAGTATTGTATATGCATTTTATATGCGGTTAAACATTTGGTTGGTTTGTTTGATGGCTAGGTGCTGTAGAAATAGGATAGGTACTGATAGGTGTCAACTTGGCGATGTCCAGTGTCGTAACTGTGTGTACTCACCAGCAGGCAAAAATAGCAGAACTATAAACGGGACAAAGGATGAATTCCCCAGAAGGAATCAATGGTGAAGTATAATCCCGGAACAAAATAAATAAGGCCTTATCTGTTCTACTCCGGCATATTTGGACCTCAGACAAGTAAGGATTTCCAAGACCAAGTTATGGTCTTCTAAAAAAGATGTTGGCAGATGGGCCCTTAACGGACCAACGGCAGCGCTCATATGTCCAAATGGGTTACTAGCTTCGATCTAAACAACCTCTCGTCCTAGGGGTATCTATAGCTAAAATGGCCCACAGAATCGGACAGATCTACTGCTGACAACTCCTGGAAACGAAACAAGGGCAGCGAACTACGGGTCTGTTCATGGAATGTTAAGTCCCTTAATAGGCCACGTGCAGCCGAACAATTAGCGGAGGCCCTAGACTGCTACAAAGCAGATGTTACCGCTATTCAAGAAATTCAATGGGATGGGCTGGACAAAAATATTATACAAAACTGCGACATCTGCTATTGCGAATGTTATTGACGGCACAAGCAGCACCTATTTGGATGTAGATTTGTTGTTAGAGGCGGGGGGATCTACTGTTGACAGTCCCAGCAAAGGAAATAAGGGCAGCGAACTTCGGATCTATCCGTGGAATGCTAAGTTTTTTAATAGGCTACGTGCAGCCGAACAACTAGCGGAGGCCCTAGACTTCTGCAAAGGAGACGTTGCCCAAATTCATGACATGCAATGGGATGGGACGGACAAAAAGAGGTTAAAAACCTGCATCATCTGCTACGACGAATGTTGTCGACGGCAAAAGATGTATTTGCGAATTTGTTTTTAGAGGCGGACTTAGACAAGAAGTTTTGAGTTTGCGTCATGTTAACGAGTGCCTCGTACCAATCCAAAGTCCGTCAAAGATGACGACACCAAAGATACTCGTAGCTTGTACGAGCTCTAAGAAAAGATCCACGAGCAGTGCCTCAGCTATGACACTAAAATTGTTCTCAGCGATTTTAGTGCAAAGCTAAGAAGTGGAACATTTTTGATTGTACTGTCGCTAAGAATAGCCTGCATGACACCACCCCCGATAACAGATTGTCGTAGCTAACACGCTGTTTCCGTATTTCGATATTCATAAGGGGACTTGGAGAGCTCCTGATCAATCAACCGTCAACCATATTATGCACATTGCGATCGACGCACGGCACTCCAACAGTATTGTGGATGTGCGAACGTTCAGAGGGGCCAACATCGACTCGGAACATTACCTTGTTATAGCCTTGTTGTGCAAAGGCAAGCTAATACTGTGAGAAAGTTGGACGTCGGACGAATTGAGTCTCCTTTAATCTCTTAAGAGGTCCTATGCCGCCAGAATCAAGTATTGAAGACCAGTGGTAATATTGATAAAAAAGCCATCAGAGATGCCACCAATCTTCTTAACATTGCTTGCAATATCCGATCTGCCGTATTGTGTGAACGCATTTAGAGACGCTCGCGACCGAACACAAGAGACATTCTCTTTCAAAAGATGGGTTTAACTGTCAATGAGGAAATGTCAACAAAAAAGGACATCCAATATCAACGTATTGAACAGAACGTCAACCTCGACAGATATATAGTAACTTTGAGATAGTTAAGGACAACCACACCAGTGCTGAGATCAAACGAAAATATCTTTCGACTAAGAAGACCTTAATAGAGCAGATACAAGGATGAACTGTACTGGCTGTACAGTGACATCGACTTAGCGAGAAGAGTGATGGTCCAACGACTGAAGTAGCTGGGTTATGCAGAGCGGGTGGACATCAATGTCCCTGTCCGAAAAGTCTTTGAATCAGCCCGCGAGGGACAGTGCAGTAGAGGAAGAGAGCGAGAAACTAGAGGAAGCTAGCTAAACATCGAGCTGGCTGCAGAAGCCTGTTGGTTGAGGTCCGGGTCCACTCGGGACTGTAGCACCACCTTAAGTAACTATGAGTAAGTTAAGTATTTTGCACTGGAAGCAGTGTACGTTGGTCGAAATACATCAATTTGGATTTATTGCATATAGCTAGTTTGTATTTAGCAGACCGGATTCTTGGTAAATCGACATCAATGTTTATTAAAGATGATAAATTCCAAGTGTTCGCTGAATCATATGGAAAAGACATTACTTGATCCGCGTGTGGTAGACTAAGCAGGGAGTTAAAGAAACATAATTCGTCAATTATATAAACATGACGGGAAAATTTAACACTAGCTCTATAATTTAGATAAAACTCAAATCATTGTTCACATACTATTCGTAGAACAAGCTACGAAGAATACTGCTGTTACCCATATCAAATGTTGTCAACCCTAATATCTCAGATCCAATAATTGGATAAAGAAAGAAACTTTCGCTGTGGATGTGTCTTCTACTAGTCCACAGCCTAACCACGACTCATCTATTACAGAATGCACTTGAGACTGGTGCTAAAAAATCCTTAAATTGGTTTGCATTTTTTATTTTTAATTCGGACTAAAAGAAAGAATTCCCCTAAAGCAGAAATAAGTTGTAGTACAGCACGATTAAAAAATAATATACTCCTATTTGCATTTTATTGTCGACATCCCGGTTCTTACCATTATACGTAGGTGGAACGCGGTACATTTAATTTAGGTGGAGACAGAAGGCTTCATTGAATCATTGAATTGAATTTGGAAGCGCGCAGCTAATTAATAATCAACAGGAATTCGGATAGAGAATGTTAAGAAACCAGGAAGAGTATGTCGGAAAAATCTCTAGAAATTCAAGTGGTACGACCAACACAGCACGTTCACTTGCAATTGCAGTTTTTCCCGCTTTTAACAAAAACATCGAGAACTGGAAAACTTATTTGTCCTAGCTGAATCAACATTTCGAAGCGCATCAAGTAAAAGAAGATAAGCAAAAACGTTCATATTTTTATCGTGGATAGCTACAGACCTGAGGTGGTTGCGAAAGTGAGGTATTGCCGAAATATGATTTCGATGATTTTTCCTCTGAGACATAAAGTATCACAAAAACGCGAAAAAGGAAAACCAAACTTATAAAGGCTGGTAGGCCGATTTACGTGAAATCGCGCGAAATTGTGGGTTTTCTTCTGCTGCATGCAATATATCTTTTTGGGCTTTATAATTCGGGATTTGATAGTGTTCAATAGACCACATGAGTCGGTGAGGGAAAGTAGATCGCAGAAGTCAAACATAATTTTAGAGGAAGTCCCAGAACTAGGGGTAGCATACGAAACAATGAAAAAAACATGTTCGGTAATAAAAGCTCAAATTACGAATTGGTGCGCAAAACGCGAATTCGATTTGAAGTTCAATGTTAAACGCTACATCCAATGGATCATGTGGAAAGTCATACCCGGGGTGTAATAAATCACACCCACCTAATAAATGCCATTTCTTAAGATCGTCATGCAATCATTGCGATACAAAAGGTCATTTCTAAAGCATGTGTTAATCTAAAGGACGTTCCAATCGGGGAGAACTTAAAAAAGGAATCCAAAATTTAAAAAGCAAAACGTAAACTCGATCGTGATAAATAATTTAATTTGTTCAAAGAAAGGAGAAAGTGCACTCGAATACTATGGAACGAAACTCGAACTACGAGCAGCTGGAAAATTGGACGCGAAATTCGAGTGAGCTGATAAGGTAATTAACAAAACGATATTAGTACTCGTAGTTAATAGTGAATTTGGCAGTAATCTTATTGGTATCGACTGGTTAGAAAAAATTGACTTTTCGACCAAGGTTAAGGCTATTGAGAACAACATAGTATTATCTAGCCGCATTAACAACCTCAGCGCGAAATATCCAAAGGTTTTTGAACTTTCATTAGGATACCTTTTCAATTATCATTGGAACGTTTAGTTCGCATAGGTATACTAAAACCAGTTGAGCGTACACAGTGGGCTAGGCCTATCCTCGTTGTGCTAATAAGGTGTAGTGAGGAAATGTGCTGACTTTAAAGTCACAATAAATTCGTAAATTGTGGTCAATAGACACCCCATCTTACGAATTCGTGATATTTTTCACAAAATACAAAGGGGAAAAAATTTTACAAATATCGATTCATCTGACGGGTATCGAACTAGATTCCGAATCCAAAGAAATGGCTGTTATTAATATTCGATTTAGTCTGTTTGAATACTAACGTTTACCTTTTTGTACAGGTTGGGGCAAACGTAATGTTATAATATAAATTATCTGCCATTTTGTTAGAAATAAAAAAATTTGGGCTCTGTTTTCACGAAAAGTTTACTTGAAGATATAATATCGGTGAAATGACCACCTCCTGGGTTGATGCAGATTTGTGTTCGTTTTACGGCATTTTGGATTGTTGGTCGCAAAACATCTGGCTCCAAATTGGTGATTTTTTCTTCAGTGTTGGCTTTCGAAACCTACAAGGCTTGTGGCTTGTTATGGTAGACGCGGGGTTTCAAAAATCCCCAAAGATCTTTGAGATCACACGGCCTGGAAATTGGTGATTCGAAATCTGTGCTGTGTGAGCGGTTGCTCCATCTTGCTGTAACCAACAATGCTCGAGACTCAATTCAGCAACTTGCGGTAAAAAAAACTCGTTTAACATCTGTCGGTAGGACTCACCAGTTACGGGCACGGTGGTGCCGTCGACGTCCTCAAAAAAATAGGCGCCAATCACTTTTTCACTGCAAATGCCGCTGTCACTTTGAGGAGATTCAATGACTCTTCGTGCATTTAATGTGGATTCTCCGTATCCTAGAAATGAAATGCAAATTTTGTTTATTCTAAGTGCTTATGATATGGGCTTGGTCGCTCATTATGATTTTGGATACGAAAGCACCAGGTTTAACAGAGCATGGGAGTAAGTTAACCTCACTTGATGGCTAGCAGGCAGTAATTAGTGAACGGTTTGCACTTTATGAGGGAACATCTTCAGGTCTTTCAGAAAAATTCGACACAACGAACGTCTGCTGAATCCAAATTGTGTGCATCGTTGTCTCGTCGATGTTTGTGGACTCTCTCGGAAGTCTTCGGCGACAGCAGTGAAATTCTCGGCCGAACAAGCAATACGGGGCCAGCCACATCTTGCGACATCTCTAGTGGACCCACTTTTCACGAGACACTTAGCGAAACACGTAATTGTTCGCTCACATGGCGCAGGACGACGAAATTGACGCTGCGTTAAAATAACATACCGGAAATTGGTCAATAGCATAACACTGATTCCGCATTCTTCAAGTGTGTATCACTTCTTTATATTTCTGCAATATAAATAGAAAAGCAAAATGGCATTTGACGTCATTTGCAAAAATTATTGCACATTCTCATTACGACATTACTTTTGCCTCACATTATATTTTGAAGCTCCCCAGGAGAGCTATTTCGCTCAAATGGAGATCGCGTATCTAGGGCATTCAATTTCGGCACATGGAATTCGACCCCTGAATTGCTAGGAATTAAAAATTTACCCACCCCCTCTAATATTAAAGAGTTAGAAGCAGCTCTTGGAACATTCAATTACTACTACGAGTACCAATTTATTCCTAATTTTTCTCACGTTGCCAGCAACTTCTTAACTTGTTACGTTTTAACGGAGCCACCAATCAGTAAAAGAACAAAGTGATTTCGACAATCTCAAGCAAGTTGATGCATAAAGACATGTTCATTTTAATGGAAATCTACCGCTTATCCTACCGACGGACGCTTCCAATTATGGAATTGGAGCGGTTATCTTTCATCATTTCCCAGATGGCTCCGAAAAGCATACTTGTATAGAGTTTACTTCAAAAACAATTAACATCCATCAAAAGGCATACAACCAAATAGAAAAAGAAAAACTTCCTACTGTGTACGACATTATGAAATTTCACCAGCATATTTATGGAAAATTATTCGAACTGCTACTGATTTTTAACCCAAGCAAAAAATTGCCGGAAATGACTCTTCAGAGATTACAAAGATCGGCAATTTTACTTAGGAGGTGTGACTATACTGTTAAATATCGAGCAAATGCAAAGCATGCGAATGCAATGACGTCCACGTCACGTCTCCAAGTGGACCACACAAGGGTATTGATGAACAAGAAGAACCCTGTTGCGAAGTACAAGTAATATGCGACAAGGTATTGGATACCCATCCCCTTGAAATGTTGGAGTTATAGGGTTTCAGTTATGGGATCAGTCCTAAAATGGCAGTTGTGAACGAATTTTGGTATTGCATTGATTTGCTTGCTTGCTACGAGTATTTATTTCTAAACTAAGTTTTCGTGGTCTGGTCCAATTTCTGTGTAATCCCACTCATAGATAGACAGTCCGCAGAAGACTGGGATATGTAAATGTAAGTGCGTTGAATTGTAGGGTGGACATTGAAACGGATTTAGACTCTACGATTGAAATGCAGTGTAAGAGCTCACCGCAAAAGACCAGCGTATGGAGGTGAAAGTGAGTAGACTTCAGTTTCCAATAATTCAGTCAAAAGTGATGTGTTGTATAGAATATTGGGGAAGGATGGAATGGATTGGAAGCTCACATCAATACCGCAACTAATTAATTATGTTGCAGTTAGTTCATCACCGACGTCGCTGACTTTGTGGAAAGATACGACTGCTTAGGGGTTAGCTGCTTGTGAAATGGAAGTGAATATCTATATCATCGCATATTCACGTAGCTTTGTTACAAATACTTTTCGAGGAACAGATACTTTTATGTAATTTAAGACAGGGAAAACAGGTTTCATCTAACAAATCTAACTCGATCAGACCTGAAATTAGTATATCGATGTTTCTAAGGACAGTTAAATTTCAAAACTCTCTCTTGGCGAGCAAATTTTGATAAGAATCATTTAAGTCACTGAGGTTCTTGATTGCAAGTAGCACGTGCGTGAGTGGGATACTATTGCAGTCAACGCAAAAGAAAAGAAAGTTTTCAGAATATTCTTTGTTTGAATACCGTGTTTCCTCAGGTTAAACCGACACAAATGACAAGGAACTTTTTTTATAATAGATGCTCTTCGGTATTGTTATCATTAATTGTGACACAGAGTAGGTTGAAAATAAAGGTATATTGCAACTTGCATAGAAACCAAACAACAATTATTCCAGAGAATTTTAAGTTTCGAAGCAGAAAGAAAATACGCTTAAATGCGGCAATGGGTAAACCATAAACAGTTAATTGATAATTACAGGTTATTTTCCAGTATCTTTAACTTCACATTGATTTGCATTTGTTGTTCTTAAACTTAAATAATTTTCCTACATTTATTCTCTCATGAAAACGATTTGGTCAAGGAACGGCCTATAGTGCACAAAAGGTGAAACACTCGTTGGTTCATTTACCACCAAACTGAAAACCGAATAAATTATATTTTTAATAATCAATATGCAAACGAGTGCCTAATGAACACCGCATCATTATTCATAAATTCCTCAATTTAAACAATCAGTTCCTTTAAGGCTGGATTTCGCAATAGCCTAACGGCTTATAAATAAAACTTTCTGGATTCCTAAAAGTGAATGCAAATTTCGAAATTAGTTTAGTTTTAAAAATGTAAATTCGTTGTTCATCAATAAAATACAAATAGCTAGTTTGATGTATACACTTATGTGCATATAAGAGTAGGTACATAGTTCACACTAGGCTCTACAATAAGCTTTTTTCTTAATAAACAATAAACTATCTGTTGATCGAAAATACCACCCTGATTGTCCCTGACAGTCCCAACCAATTGATATAATGATATCTATAAAAGGTACAATGTTGTATTTCCGTCTATTTATTTCGAAATGCATACAAAAACTGAGCTACGTACAATATTTGCATTATTTGTATTATATTTTCTGTTAATAATGAAATTAGCGACTATACTCATATATGTATGCATGTATTAAAAAAGTGGCTTGGCAATGATGCTCCCAAAAAAACAGTGGTTTGCGACGACTATTCTCTCGGACTAGTAAACCTTAATAACTGGGGCACACATCTTAAAATCAATTAGCCATCGTAGGGTCAACAATGGCCGAGTGCTTTAGTTCACAGCACCGTGTAGCTTTTTTATTCAAAGTTCTCTGTCACTTTTTATTTAAGAATTATTTGTTTTTCATAGTACTCAAGCTTACAGTACTGATTCAAGAGCGGGAAAAATTTGCTCTTCTACAGCTTTATCTTCTTCAGAAAAAAATGTTGGGCAGACAAATTAACCTAGGCCAAGCTCATTTTCACTCTGGCAGTTACACACTTAAGCGGATAACCAGGAACATTTTATCACGTTACAATAATATATATACAAACAAATATAAGTATATAGTATATTTTTTTATAATTTTTTTTGCATTTGAGTGTGATTACTAGTTTTTCGTTGCACACTGGCTACCTAACACGATTTCGGATGATCTTTGTATTTAACGAAACCAGCTGATCAGCTCAACCTAAAGCTTTTCTTCAGTCAGTTTCATTTTTTGAAGACTGCTAAGTCTAATAAGGTTGTTTCCATTTATCTTTCTTATTTTTTATGCGACATATAATACTGAAATGCGTAAATTTCAGTATTTACAGAAAGAGTAAAGTCAGACGCACAACTGTTTTAATAGAAAGAACTTCTGATTTCAAACCTTCTGACGAAAGGAAGTTGTTGCCGAGATATTGCGCACCATTTTAGCTATAATCAATATCGTCAATATCGTCATTAAAATTTTCCAAAATAATCCCAGCTTCATTTTAATACTCCGCAGGCTATGACAAACGCCACTGGATGCATGCGGTTTTTGACCGACTACTTCTGCAAGCACTGACAATTTCTTGACCAAAGCACCCCAATCTCAATAGTGCAGTCTAAAGTTTTATTAATGTTCAAATAACCATTAATGTTAATATCTACGAGTACATTTCATTATTCATACTCGCATGTTCAAAATTGTATAGTTAAACTTTTTGTGAATTGATTTTGCTTGAAAGAAAGGGATAGGTAAGCTTAATTCTAGTTGCTTTGATTTTTGAGGAAACGCTGTAATTCACTTCTAAATCGACTCGTACCATTCAGCTCTCTTAGGTAACGAGGCAGTAAGTTCCACAGACGGATGGCAGAAATGAAAAATTGTTTTTCAGACGTTAGACAGGAGAATTGCGGGATAATTAAAGATGTATATCTGTTGGATGAAGAAAACTGGATTCTATAATATAGTTCTGAAAAAAAACATACCCAATAGATTGTTAACCTAATGTGACACATGGTCAAACCTTCCGAGGCCGAAAACATACCGGATAGTGCTATTAAATGCAACTTGAAGCTTTCTTTTACTGTCAGCATCACAGTAACCAAATATTTCGCAACCATAAATAAGTACAGGGAAAACCAATGTTTTAGCGAGAGTTAATGGAGACATATTAAAATAATGACGTAACTTATGAATGAAAGTAGAATGGTTGACCGTATCAAAGGCCTTGGAGAAATCTAGAAGCGTCAAGAAAGTAACGTGGTCTTTATCAAGTTTCTCTCTAATATCTTCCACCACACTCATCAAAGCAGCAGTACAGCTATATTTGGCTTGAAATAAAGATTGAACTGAAACCATTAGATTAGTACGTTTACGATACTCATTTATTTACTTATGCACAATTCGTTCACATACTTTGGTAAGAAAAGGTAGAATTGATATAGGTCTGAATTCATCGCATGACGAATTTTTAGGGATTGGTATTATTTTAGCCATTTTTCACTGTTGGGGAAAGATGCCGGTCATAAAAATGGTGTTTATGACATGCGAAATATACAGAAGTAGTAATGGTAATATTGCTTTAATAAAAACTGGATAAACTCTATCGAGTCCTACCGCATTTGATTTTATGGATAAAAACCTTTCGACAACATCCATGTTTACTATTCTTGTAAAGAAAAATTGTGTATCTGTTGAGACCGCAGGACTTCGGTAAATTTTTGTTGGTTGGAGTAAAACACTATTTCTTGAACATTTGTAGACCTGACCTGGTGGAGCTCGTCTACTCGAAAGTGCTTCCATCGGTGGTAAATCTGATCGCGTCGTCCCATTAAAAGGTACGTGGGTATCAAAGAGATGATTTACGTTCGTTTGAATAAAATCAACTTAATAATCGGGAGACGGCATACCGTAAATGAGATTCCATGGAACGCAATGTATGTGGTGTTCAAGAGCAGTTCTGAACCGTTGCGTAAATTGACATTAAAATAGAAAGATGAGGCCATGCTTTGAAAATGCTCGTACAGAAATCTGCTCGTACAGGAGTATCTTATCAGTATTGTTTACGAAGAACAAATCTAACAAGGCACTGGAGGAATTCTTGAAATGAGTAGGGACCTGGGTATTTACAGGATGTAGATGGAAGGCGTTAATGTTGTCAACAAGATGACTTTCAACCAAAAGGTTACTATTAAAATCACCACATAAAATATCATTACTTGCACAGGTCGAACTTTTTTCCATTAAAACATATAAAGTATTTAAATTGGTATTCCTGTTTGGTCTATGCACACTACCCAATAGAACAGTATTTTTCCCACAGACTATGTTTATAAAAAGATAATCACTGGGCGACTTACATTTTTCTTTAATAGTCAGACTTTCTCTTAAATAAATTGCTACACAGCCACCAATGCGATCAGTCCTATAAGAACGAAAAAGCTTGTAACCACTTAAGTCATATAAATTATCGTTTACAACTAGAAAAAACTAAGTTTCCGACACACAGATTGCATCGACTTGTGAGTCTACAAAAATTTCTCTAAATTTCCCTAAAATTAAACTTTGTGCATTTAAATGACAAACTTTGAGTCCTTGCCTATGACGGAAGAACATTTTAATCATATCACGCAGCATAACATCACTGCCATTACCAAAATCGGAAAACGAATCGTATGCGAACTAAATGGCACATACAGATCATCTGTAAGTCTAGTAGCATCTTTTTCCCCAAAGCAGCAACATTGACATATTAGGAGGGTTATCAAACGAAAATTCAAGAAAAATAAAAAATTACTAATAATAGTTGTGGAACTGCAATTTCGGTCAACATTGTTGTTGTTATTCTTGTTATTCTTCTACGACTGACTTGGATTGATGTTTCGCGGCTAAAAGAATCCAACATTCTTTCATTCACGATCAGTGTTCCATTTGCGTGTGCATTCTCCTTTACATAGACAAAACCAAGGTGTGTATAAACAGAAAACAGCTGCTTGCTGCGTTTTAGACGTACAGCTCTGAGGTAAAGGGAGCGATTTTTGCTGGTCTTACTCCCGTACATATAAATATTTTTATTGTTTTCTGAATTGATGCCTACGTCTTGAACACACAGCTGATATACACTGGCAATCACTAGGATGAAGCCATACATTTTGCAATCGATTTTCACTCTTTCTACCTGTTTGAAGTTTTGTACCCGCAAACTTTTACTACCTGTGAACAAGTACATATTTTCTCAACAGGAAGTCATAAAACTAAAGGGCAAATAAAGGGTAAGTAAAAATGCAACAAATACAATCCAACAGCCACCGAATTCACCTGATTTGGCTCCCTGTGACTTCTTTCTGTTCAATCGAGTTAAAAAACCACTACGGGGAACGCGTTTCAGCCGGCGAGAGGAAGTAATGGAAAAATCGCAGGAAGCACTGATGGACATACCTAAAACCGAATATAAAAAATGTTTCGAGGATTGGATCAAGCGCTGGCATAAGTGTGTTGCAGTCGATGGGGATTACTTAGAAGGAGACAATATAGATTTAGATGAATAAATAATTTTCTGAACTTTTCGGGAACTTTTTGAACTTTGGTGTATAAGTGTAGTCATACATCAAGTATGCGTATGCAATTTTCAAAATTTGCATTATTTAGAAGCGTTGTTCTGACGTATTTAAATCCCCACCGATGTTCTATTTAAAAGGGAACCACTTGAAAGAAGAAAAGGGGATGTATATATGATGACATATATAAATTTTTTGCTTCTCTTTTGACTGTACTACATACTAACTAAATTTGTTTTGTGGAAATAAAAAGGAATTTAAGAACTCCAAAGGAATTCATAAACTTTTTTGCGTTTTCGTTGCAATAACTTGTCCGTTACTTCACTTCCAGTAGCCAATAATTGATCACTGATTTTTGATACCTGTGTTTTGCCTGTGTTGACTTTTACCTCTCATTGTGGCATCGTTCTAGTTTGTGATGCGTAACCTTATTCGAGTTCAGACACGAATATTTGATATATCGACTTAGTTTTTTTCACTAGTTCCAAATATATACTTTAATTCTTATGGAGATTTACCATGGCAGGCTGAAAAAGGTAAAACCACAAAACTTGTTTTAAAAACGTGCTAAAACTGAAATGAAGACGTTCCTGTTATCTGTGGATAACTACGGACGCAACAGAACTATTAAAGTTTCTAGTATTAAGAAAATGGGAATAGATATTTAGATATATGAATATATAAATGATGGTCAGATTGTTTCGAAAACTGTATTTTTATTTTTCTCCATGGTACTTAAGAAGCAACAAAATATATACAATATAAAACTTAGTAAACTTTAGAAAAATAACAAAAAGTGTAGATTTACTACGATACAACACATAACAATGTAGTAGTGGGAATAGATGAATAGGAAGCATGAAGAAATAAATTTCTCCATTGCACTGTTTTTATGCGACAGGTTTATTACAGCGACTAACAACAACAACGAGCGTAGGGTCCCATAAAGAGGGGTCAGCACCTGATAGTAGAAACGACGCCCTGCAAATAGATAAAGTTTCATTAAACTATACCGTACCATTGTTACACTAGGCCATGCAATATCATATATTCGCTCGGAATCTTCCACGGGACGTGGAAATTACGAAATCACTTAAGAACACAAATATGTATCAGCTTTTCATGCTATCATCCAAAATAAGAATACGTTAGCAATCGCGAAAAAAAATTTATTGGAAAGGTAAGTAAAAACAACAATTATAAATATAATACATCCCAGTTAAAATTTCGCCTAACATTTTTTTAAGCAAAAAATTGTATTCGAAATTTCCATTTCAATTAAACAGATGAAAGATGCTGGCGCCAGTTATGCGATTATGATGTTAATTCGTTTTTTCCCAACAAAATTTGTAAATTCATAAAAGTATCATACATACGGTAGCTGAAGCAAAAACTAAATTTATCATAAATATCCCATTTTGGCAAATTTCTAAACAGATAATAGAAATTTTATGCAAACTAAATTTCTTAAGATATGTAAAAGAAGGTACGGTATCTTCGGAAATCATTCACAGATATACATAAAGAGGGTGGCAAAAATTCACGTAAGATTTGAATTTTGCTGTATTTGTGCGGTAAAGTGTTACCATTAAAAAAAACAGCGTGATAGCTGATAGTCCAGCGTTATTATTAAAAGAACAACGCCTTTTCATTGTTGAGCAATATTTTAAGAATAATGAAGGATTGGCAGCAACAGTTCGAAATTAGAATCTTCAGCGATGAGGCTCATTTTCATTTTGATTGGTTTGTTAATCATCAAATTTCGTTGAGTTCAGAAGATCCACGAGTCATTGCTGAGAAACAAATACATGCTCAACGTGTCAGTGTTGGGCTGGAAGCATAACTGGATCATGGTTCTTGTCAGGCAATAACAGGAAATAATGGCGCTTGCTACCGCGACATGGTAAGTCATTTTTTTCTACCTGAATTGCAAGATATGCGTGTGGACGACATGTGGTTTCAATAAAACGGTGCCACATGCCATACAGCCCAAGAAACAATTCAGTTACCGCATGAGCCATTTGCTGGACGCATAATTTCCCGTTCTGGTGTTCAGAATTGGCGCCTCCCAGGTAGTGTGATTTAACGCTGTTAGACTTTTCTCGTTGAGGTTTTTTGAAGTATATGGTTTATGCCAACAACCCATGACTATCCACCCCTTGAAGGAGTAAACTGAGCACTGTGTCAACGTAATTCAGCCAGATTTATGTAAAACGGTCGTGGAAAATTTAGACAAAAAAGTGAGTATGGCCGCGGAGGCCAATTACCCGATATGCTCTTCCATACATAACCTATACTGAATACTTTATGAATCAATAAAAAATGTACAAGTTTTAATTAAAAACTTGTGTTTTCTATCAAAATTATTTCTTCCGTGAATTTTGGGACACCCTTTATAAATGTGACTGCTTTCAATTTTAGTAGAGTTTACTTATCAAATCTGATATTTGGCCAAGTTCAATCTTGTTTATTCAACCAAAATTTAAAGAAGAATGTACTGAATTAGGTACTTACCAACTAAAGAAATCCTTGGTTTGCCCTACCTCATCATTAACTACTTATCTCCAAAGCCTTGTACGCATGCATTCTTTTGCCAGCCTTGTAATATTTTAGCTTTTTACTTCGGCTGTAAACGTTTAAACAAAAATTTGAATAACCAGATCTATTGTTTGCGATTATATGCTTGCTTTTGATTGAGTATTATGTACTTGAGCTCATCTCATTTGTCGCTAAATCAGCATAACATAACATATTTTTCATTCTTAGAGTAATAAAATGCAAATAAATGCGATATTCAAATAGACTAAAGAATACATTAGGCCTACGCCTTAGGCTAATTTGTAGGCCCTCATTCAGTAGTCATATGAATACATTCCTTCCACGTACCTCTCATCATTTTATTTATGATTAATTACATTAATTACAAATTAACTTACAGCTACAACCAATAACAATGTTTTGTTATGCAAATTTATTTATTTATTAAAATATTCGTATCTTACGTGACAGAAGTGAGATCTTATATTTATTTAACGATTAGTAAAGTAAACAAGTTTATTGTCTCTAATCACTGAGACTCTAAATGGAATAGAATTGCGATTGACATCATCAAGATATCTCTTTTATTTAAATTTGTAAAATCTCTTAAAATTATCAAAATATAAGCATGAGCATGTTGCTCACATGATATTGATTACTGGTCGTATAATTTTGCTATTATCAACTTCTGCATATTTATTATTTTACTTGTCCCAGGATGGTCCTGCAATTCATTTAGCACTATCGTGGACAGACAAATAAACTGAGCTACAATATAATAAATAGAATGGCCTATTCCGGTTTTGATCCTTTCTAGATCGGGTTTCCAATGATAGTTTCAAATACTTGTGATCATTCGTGTATGAATACGTGTGAAATGTCAAGAGCTGCAACATTATCCATCATGAACTTCATAACGGCCCGGCGTCTGATTTGTGTGCGTGAAAATCTGTCACTGGCTTACTGATGTATTTGTGAGATTCTTGAAGGATTTCTATCTACAACAGTTTGGTTTATTTATGATCATGGGTTTACTATCATACAAAAGTATCATAAAATAAAATATTGGCCTTGGCATGAGAGCACTACTTAGTAAGACCCCGTTGGTATCATTCCAGGTATTCATGAAAAAGAACACTTTTGGAATTATCGTCCTGCACAGGCTGACCAACAGCCAAAATTAGACACGAATAGCTGAAGCTTTAACTTCATAAATGAATAACTCATCTACATACTAAATAATAAAGCTAAATTTTATAATTAGTTTTATATTTATAAATAAGATGAATAAATAGACAAAGTGAGTAGTCTAAAAAAAATCACTGGATTAAGGGAAGCAATATTATTTATTTCACCGCTTTTAACATTTTCTTAATGCGCAAAATACTTAATATGTTGTACAGTCTTCCCAATTATGGCCTTTCACCTTTGTCTTTGTATCTACTTCCAGACAATTTTTCTCTATTTTTTTCCGCCCAATTCATGTCTCTCCTTAGATCCTCTACTTCATAAGTCACCATATGTACATTTCCAAACAGAATGGTATCTAAAGACTGAGTTGACCAGAAAATTTTCCTGTTTAAAGCCCAGACAGACACGACTACTTTTCAGCGGGTTCCAACAATCCTTCTTTGTGCAGTTGGATTATTCTTTCAGTATCGGGACTCACCAATTTTTCGAATTTCGCACATAGAAACAGCCACAAACAGGCACAAATAGTCACTTTGGACGACGGTTTCACCACACGCAGTAAGCACACGTCTCAATGAATTGTTTAAGTTTCGTTAATACAAATGTCATAGTTTTGATCCAGTCCATATCTTTAAAACAGTTGACACACTCAAGTCTTCTTTTAATGTAATATACGATTCACAACGGCCTGGCCATAAACTCTTTTATAATTAAAAGCTTTTTTTCAAATAGTTTTCCGAATACTGAAGATTGAATTCTCTTTACTTTTTTCTAATAGCATTTCCCTTGCTTTTCTGTGGCTCACCTTATTATTTCTTTAATTGTAATCACTTTGTTTGAAAGGCCTTTTGAATGGCTTTTTATCAAATAGTCAATGTCTCCATGTTCGTTTCACTCACTTCGTCACAAAACTCTTTTGGAGTTTATGCAGCTGTAATGGATAGTTTTCGTCCTTATGGATGGACAGCGAGAAATACAGGTTCAAACACATTTGTTGTCTGGTAAACAAGCTGGCAACCGATTGTCAACAAATGGTTAGGGATATTTGTGTAAACATGTAGTAGGACAATCCTGTACGTAACTAAATATCTCCCTCATTAAGGACCACTGCTAAAGACATGCCCCCGTATATCTGCAATGAGCACCATCTGCTCCAGTTTTTGGATTGTGCATTGCTAACCAACTAATTGGAATTAAGGTCGATCGTCATTCATGTTGACTGTTTCATTCTGCCTAATTGTGAACTACCGTGCTTGAAATGTTCTCTTTGCGTTGTTTAAATCTAGTACTACAATAGATCCATTTCATTTTTACCGCATACAATTAAAAAGTCTTATGTATTGTACGACCCATGAATGAAAGAATGTAAGATGGCGTCCTGCAGGTCATCTTCTTCTTCTAGTAGCCATATAATTACATACGTCTAATACTTTATATTTCACGCACGTATCTGCATTTCTACTGCGAAGCTTGTGAGTTTGGCTAATTTTAGGGACATTAGAAACAGTCTCCAATGTGCTCTATTTTGAATCACTGCGCTAGTGAGGCCAAAATTTGCTGATGTTTTCGCATTTGAGCGATCCAATTATTCTTCTTATGGCCTCTTATGACCTTAGTTGAACATGGCAAAAGCAGCTGCTTTTCTCAACCTGAGGTATTTCAATTATCGGTTTGTTTCTGGGGAAAATTCCATGAATACGTGTAGTTTTTATAAATTCACGTTTTGTTACATCTGCTGACATTCGTTACATTTTCATTTCAGTGGGCGACATTTTGCCTTTATATTGGGTTCTACCATATGAAATGTCCGATTTTCGCTCAGTCGGAAAGTTCTCGAGTGAACATCTGTGCCAGAACGTTAAATTGTCTTTTTTTTATAAAATAAAGTGGTAAGTGTGCTTGACGTGTGAGAATTTTAGGGTTCGTTACAAGTACCGTAATTTTTTTTCTAGGAATTATTTACAATGCTGCCGGCAGTTCAAATTCGAACACTCTTCCTTTACGAATTTAAAATGGGACATAATGCATCATTTGCAATGAAAAACATAAATGACGCATTTGGGGATGTAGCGGTTAACGATCGCACTATACGACGTTGGTTTGGAAAGTTTCGTTCGGGAGATTTCAGCATCGAAAATGAACCACGTGGGAAGCTGGAAACGTTAGTTGACGATTATGTCTTAAGAGCAACCGTGGCCGCGGGCCCAACGAAATCGGTGTGGGGAATTGCACAAAGCATGGGAGTATCCCCAATAAAAATAAGTCGACACCTTTCTCTCATAGGAAAGGTAAAGAATATCGTGCAGCATCACTATGCGTATGTTAAAACTGTACGAACGATTATTCTTTTTTGTTAATATATGGTAATATGTTACAGCACACTGACTCTATGTGCGATTTCGTCATCAAAACTTCCTTTGTGATTAATGCTAGAGCATTGAGTTGGCAAGAAAATAATTTCGGTTTTTTATTGTTGAATAAACCTGTTTTTATAGAGAGAATAAATTTGAATCAATTACATATATATTTTCCATTTTGTTCGCGCTCATAGAACTTCTAACCCTTATTAACGCAAATCTGGACAAAGTGCAATTTCAGGTCATCATCATTCATTTTACCATTCAAAGAGTTTTTCCAACTTCGAAACAAATGAAAATCTGATCTTACAAGATGGGGGCTGTATTTTGGATGAGACATCACTTCCCAACCAATGTTAAATAATTTTTCACGACTTGTATGGTCTAGCGTTTGCCTTACGATTTAACAATTCTAGACATTTTTATTTGATTACTACTCGTAGGTGGGGTGAAAAGTGACCTCCTTGGGAATGAAAAAATTTTTTTTCTTAAATGTTTTTTTATTTTATTCAATATAGTCCCCTTTTAGTTTTATTCCAGCGATTTTCCAACTTTTTAATCCCGTCCGAAAAGTAATTTTTCAGAAGGTCTGCAAAGTACTCCTCCGTGGCGTCGATGATTTCCTTACTTGAGCTGAATTTTTAATTGATGAGCCATCTTTTGAGGTTTGGGAAGAGATAATAGTCCGAGGGATCCAAATCCAGTTACCAATCGACGCCAAAAGTCCGCCCGATTCCGCATCAGCAAGTCCAAACACTCTTTCGAAGTGCTCCCGCGTTCGTGTTTTTGGTCAGGAGTGAGTATGAGCGGCACCCAGCAGCAGGATAACTTTTTCATATGCAGAACATTGCCCAAAATATGGCGTGTGCATTCAGTACTAATCTTTGTGGTATCTGCTAGCTCGCGCACCTTCACTTTCCGGTCAGCGAACACCATTTAATATATTTTTTTGACATTGTCCTCTGTAACCGCATCGGAGGGCCTGCCGCTGCGGACTTGATCGGTAGTGGAGTTGCGGCCACCACGAAACTCTCGAAACCAATATTTGACGGTGTAATCTGACGGAGCATTAGCCCCATAATATTTATCCAACTTTTCTTTTGTTTCCTTCGCCGTTTTGCCCCTCAAAAAATAATGTTTTATGAGAGAACGAAAACCGTTTTTGTCCTTACTCAACATGATGCCAAACACGTCAACAACAATCAGTTGTCAAAACAAAACTAACGACAGTATCGCATTGAAATTTGGCATGTCTGCCTAATGCTGCAGTAGCAGCGCATTCTGGCAGTCAAGGAGGTTACTTTTCACCCCAGCTAGTACTTCCCCCAGTTTCATTAGTTGTTGACAGTTGTTGAATTAATCGTTTGGTTTCTTGGATGTAATATCAATAGTATCAATATGTGTTACATGACACTTTTATGATCCCACCAAGCTGACAATATCATTTTCTTTAGATGTAGTTCGGCTTCCGATGTGGTTTCTGCTGGTTCATCATGCGTAGAACATGATCGTTTTCGATTGGTGTTGTTACCCTTTGCATTTTTCATCACCATCGCGTTTCGCATATATCGCAATTAATAGTTGTGTTAGGGGAGTCACTTTCAATTCACCTGGAACTCAAATATCGAGCTTTTTACGAATCTAAGACGTTTTACTTGTTTTTCAATTGTTGTGTGTTGGTGTGTGATAAAAGCATCTCTACAATCTCACGTACAGTCATAACAATATACGAGTATGATGAGTTGGTGGTCATCATCAACTTCAGTTGTTCAGAATTGATAACGGTATTTTGTAGAGGGGTTAAAAATTATCATTTTTTACTATAGTTGGGGGGGGGTCTATCTGGCCCCGTTTAGGAGTTAGGGGCACTTTTAGAAAAAAAAATGACTTAAAATGGGAAAGAAATTATTAAAAAAAAAAAACAACGGCAACACTTACAATAAAGTACTATACAGGATTTGAAAGCATAAAATTTGCTCTTTAATATAAAATTTACATCAAATTATTCGTGGGAATAATTTTTGAATAATTCGCATTTAAACTTAAATTTTTGGTAAAAAATGAAAAAAAAAAATTTTTTAAATCAATATTATTCAAAATTGTGAGATGATGCGTCCAAGTGGTTTTTTGTATTAATGCACATATCAATTCTGAATCGAACACAAAAAACGGCATGGCTTTATATCTTCTAGTTTTTGAGAAAATTGAAAATTACTAAAACTATTGGGTATATAACTCAATTCGTTTTTTTTTTTCAAAATTTGAACGTTTATTTAAGAAAAACATATACAACAGTATTATTCAAAGTATTGCCCATCTGAAGCTATGACTTTTTCCCATCTTTCTGGCAATTTGTGGATCCCATCCCAAAAGAACTGCTCCGGCTTGGCAGCCAAGAATGAATCAAGCCAATTTTTGATATTCTGCTCTGATGTGAATGTATTTCAGTGATGGCGGTCTGCGTCGACCGGAACAAATTTTAGTCAGAGGGGGCAAGGTCTGGGCTATAAGACGGGTGGGGTAAGACTTCCCATCCACTGTTTTCCAAATAGTTCTTAACCGGAATAGCAACGTTTGGGCCGAGCGTTGTCATGATGGAAAATTATTGCCTCGTGTCTGGTCGCATATTCCGGGCGTTTTTCAGCCACTGCTCATAATACAGCACACCCATCTGATTCCACCAAATACAGAGCATTACCTTCGCGCCAGGGATATTCGGCTTTGCGGTTGATTTGGCTGGTTGGCCGGGTTTCACATATGATTTTTTGCGCTTGGGGTTGTCGTAATATATCCATTTTTCATCACCAGTAACAATCCGATGCAAAAATAACTTCCTTTTGTCTCGTTCCAGCAGCATTTCGGACATGCAAAACCGCCTTTCGACGTCTCTCGGCTTGAGTTCCTTGCTTTTGAATATATCCAGCTGCTTTTAAACATTTGTGTTTGGCAACAATCTTCATAGAGTAATGCTTCCACTTCTTCAACTTCAAACTTTTTTGGCTGCCCAGGACGTTCATCGTCTTCCAAGCCAAAATCACCACTTTTAAATCGTGCAAAGCACTTTTGGCACGTTCGCTCAGCTAGCGCATGTTCACCATAAACTTCTACCAAAATACGATGACTTTCGGCAGCAGTTTTCTTCATATTAAAGTAATGAAGAAGAACTCCCCGCAAAAACACTTTTTCAGGCACAAAGTTCGACATATTTGAGTGAAAAAAATTTATTGTTGTTTACGCTTCAAATGAATGACATATACTGAAATGACGTACAATGACAGTAGCTTTCCAACACATGTTCCAATGGAATAATAACAATGGAATAATACAAGTTACTCCATCTATTAGCAAACTGCACGAAGTTAAAGACCCAATATTTTTTATAAGACGTTTTTTTTTGGGTATTTATGGTGATCTCACTTTGAGGATTAATATTGATGATAGGGTCATCTTTGTAAGTAAAGTACAGCATATCATTTAGCGTGACCCAGAATGAACCACGAGGAGGTAGATTTGCATTGCATTCCGCGCCCCAGTCAGTCAGTTTGTGAGTAAGTTAGGTGTTAAGTTTTGTCAAGTATGTAAGTTTCGTCAATGAAGTCCGTACTGGTGTCAATGTCGAGTTCGTTGAGTTCGTAGATGATGGTGAAGAGCCGAGGTTATTTTGGTGGTAAAATACCTTCTAAGTGCTCATTGTGAACGGTCGGAGGGTCGAAGTCCTTCAGTTGCAAACCCACACTTTCTTTACCTTTGACAAAACCTGGGTACAATTTTTTTACATCAATTAAAAATTCCATGATTATAAAAAAAAAAAAGTGCCATATATTGGTGAAGGTGCTGCGTTGTATTGCGGCATAAAATTGATTTTATCAGAAGCTTGTTCTGATTCTCAAGATCATTTATAGTATTGGTTGCATCGGTCTTGTCAACATATTCGCCTTTGCTGTGGTTTGTAATTTCATGAGTCGTAGAAATAGGGAACATTTTCTCAATACCTATGTATTGGCGTGCGCTGTCGGTACAAATACGACTGCTGTTGGGGTTAACGTATTGTGTATATTAGGCCACAAGTCTTCTTTACTTTTGGAGTTCACTTTAAAGAAGCGTCCGAAAGGTCTCGTCGATATGTACAGTTTTTCCTTCGCCGCCAATGTTAACATCGACGTGAGATGCTATTATTTCGGCTATTTCACGACAATAGTTATAGTAATCTATTATAGTAGATTTACTAAGCTCACTTTTATTGTCGTGATGACGCCAAGTGATTATATGCTAATTTTAAAATAATAACACACATGTAATAATATTTTTAAAAAATCCTTAGGTTGTAGCTTAAGATTTAATTAATTTACCTGGAAAACCGTGTTCACAGGCATTTTGACAACAAAAGCGATAATTATTGCAAGCACCTCGCGAATCTCTAGCCGATATTGAGGTCCATGGAAAAATGTACCGATAGATGGGTTGATTGTATTTCTACAATTTTTACCACCTTTTTTTTTAGAGCTTTTCTTTGAGCATCGCCACATCCAACCGAACTTTACATTTCTACTCTTTTCTACCTTCATAGGTAAGTTGCAACACAGTGCGGGAATGGATGTTTTAGTGGGAATTCAACCAGATTCTTCTAAAAATTCAATGCTTCTTTCGTTGGTCGACACAAAATCTCCGAACGAACAAAACACTGAAAAATTATTTAGTTTAGGATGGATTAGAGGATGTTTAGCAGTCATTGCTTATTCACAAAAAATATCACTTGATTCGCACTACGGTTGAACACAGAGTGATCTTTGTGAATATCAATAACTACACGCCTTATCACAAAAAGAAAAAAGGGCATAAAAGAAAAAACGTTTGTTTGGTTATATTTTTGCATCATTATCAGATGCATTACATATTACATACGTACAAACATAGATATTTCGCAAAGTAAATAATTTACTGCAACACTGGAACATGTGAATTTTCTATAATGCGAATTAGTGAAACTTTGTTATTAATGGGAACTTTGTAATTTTTTGATGAGTACTGTGTATGAAGAGTATTGATGACAAAGGCGCCTGCCTGACGAAAAGCACATACCCCGAGCGGAGCAACGAAGTTGCGTGAGCGGGTCACCCGTGTACTCTTAATTAAGAAAACTATTGATATAGGCGTCTGCGAGATGTTTAAATAATACTCATTAACTTATTCAAAGGAAGACTACCTACATAAATGCCAAAAAACAAAACTAAAGTAGTAATTTCAATTTCAATTTGCTCAAAAACTAGAGGACATAAAGCCATGCGGTTTTTAGTATTCGATTCAGCATTGAATACAAAAAAACCAATTTGGCACATTATTTCACAATTTTGAGTAATATTGTTAAAAAAAATTTTTTTTTTAATTTTTTACCAAGAATTTGAGTTTGAATGTGAATTATTCAAAAACTATTCACACGAATAATTTGTTGTAAATTTTATATTAAAGAACATACACGTATTTCGGGCTTTCATATTCTGTATAGTAAGTGTTACCGTTGGTTTTTAATAATTTGTTTCCCATCTTAAGTCATTTGTTTTTAAATTGCCCATAATTCCTAAACGGGACGAGATGGACCCCCCTCCCATAGTAAAAAATGCTAGTTTTTAAGTCCTCTACAAAATACTGTTATTAATTCTTGGCGCCAAAGTTATCGTACTCGTGCCCATAAATCAATTCTGACAGGTGCATTCTGTTAAATAGTCAACACCGTAAACTCCACACATCTCTTTGTGAACCTCAGCAGATTTTCGTTTTTGCACTTTATTTTACATATATTTACTATACTCACAGGCGTAAAAACGATGAAGCTCGATTTGCTTCGAAAGAAAGTTAAATGTGAAAACAAAAAAAATTATAACATTGACAAAAGCGAGAATCAAACCTAACGCAATCTAATATTATTGTAAAAACCGAAATTCATTTTTCCTTGTCGGTCGGTTGACCGCATTCGATAATGCAGATATTCAGTCGAAGTGCGACCAGCCGTCAAAAGAGTAAAATGTCAAAGTCTATTACTTTGCTAATAAGTGAATCAAACAACAATAGATAGAAAACTCTATTAATCTTTTTACTATCAAGTATTCTCCTTACAATACAATACAAAGAAAATTACGCGCATTTTGCAAACGAATATTTACATATTCTCATAATTACACGATCTGATTAAATCGGCGAAGAATGTTTTTGGAAAGGTCGAAATCTGACATATTGTATTAATTTAATTTTTTTATTAATTTAATCTAAAGGGTGTTTTTTTAGAACTTTCGTTTTTAAACTAGCAACACTGTTTCTACAGATTGTCAATTTAACAGTTAAAAATTGATTTGGAGTTAGTATATTTTGCCATTTTGCAATAAATGGATTAACGCCAGAACAACGTGTGCACATGGTGCAAACTTATTTTGAAAACCATGGTTCGGTTCGCCAAACTTATCGTGCACTACGTCCATTTTACGGTCGACATAATTGTCCATCTCAGTGCGTTATTTGGAACACGATGAATCGTTTTCGCACCACGTACCCTCTAGTGGATAATACGCATCCTCAAAGATGACAAACAGTGCGAACAGAAGAAGTTATTGCTGTTGTGGAGAGCAGTGTTGAGGAGGATCCGAATGGGTCGATTCGCCATCGTGCACAGCAATTGGGGCTATGCCCATCCACTTTGTGGAGGATTATACGGAAAGATCTTGGCTTAAAAGCTTATAAAATCCAGTTTGTGCAAGAGTTGAAACCGCGTGACCATTATACGCGTAGTAGGTTCGCTGAATGGGCCGAAAATATGATTCAGCTTGATCCTCATTTTCAACGCAAAATTTTGTTTTCCGAAGAGACCCATTTTTAGTTAAATGGAATTGTAAACAAGCAAAATTACCGAATTTGGAGTAGAGAAAACCCAGGAGCCTTTGTCGAGACGGCCTTACAACCAATAAAACTCACTGTTTGGTGTGCTTTATGGGCTGGTGGAGTCATCGGCAGATATTTCTTTAAGGACGATGCCTTCCAGAATATTACCACCAATGGAGAGCGCTATAAAAACATGATTTCCGACTTCTTCGTTCCTCAGTTGAATGGGATTAACTTAACAGAGCTTTGGTTTCAACAAGATGACGCAACATGCCACACGGCACGCGACACCCTCAATTTATTGCGGGAAACATTTGCTGAGCGCATAATTTCGCGTAATGGACCTGTGAACTGGCCTCCACGATCCTGTGATCGGACGATTTGGAAGTCAACATTCGCCTTGTTATTGCCGATATACGGCCCCGGTTGCTCTATAAAGTTGTAGAAAATTGGACTTCACGATTGCTCTTAATTCGAGCTAGCCGTGGCGCGCATATGCCCGATATCGTTTGTAAGCACTAATGGCTTAAAATTATCGATTGAACAAAGCTAATATCATAGACATTATCATTAGCTTCAAATATTTTATTTCATATTGAATTTGTATTCCTTTAAAATAACCCCGTTTATATTTTATTAATTTATTCAACCGCATTTAGATATTCTACTTTAAGTCGTCTTGATGTGTCACTTATTTTGTTACTCAGATCACTTGTAAAGTTTGTAAATACTTGCTCGACTGAAGGTTTTTATTTTGTTTTTCTGGTGGCGAATTATAAATGAGCGGAAATAACAAAATGCTACGATCTCCAATTGGTAAAAATTCTAACAACCCAATGGCTAATGTACTTACCACTAAAAGGAGAATCACAGAAACCTCACCTGAATATCCCTCAACAAGTAGACATTCTGGTAATGAAAGCACGGCAGTTGGAAATAAAATATGTCAGTTACCGCTCTTAAATCCTTTGTTGAGGATACAATGTAAACTCTCTTGGATGTTGAACTACGTGAACAAACGTGGCAATGAAAGCAGACGTGGAGATGGTTAGCGCGGATATACATTCGTTACAACACAGCGACAGTTCCCTGAAAACCCAACTTCACCAAATGGAGATTTGGTATGTGTCTTTAGAAAAACAAGTGGAGATACACGTATTTCAAAGGAAAGCAAACGAGGGAAATATAATAGTTCATTTTCCAGAAGGTTCGAATGCGCCGGAGAAGGCGAAGTCTCTATGCTTAGACTTACTGCAGACAAACAACAACTTTAAAGTTACATCACCAGTGAAATTCAAGTGGGTGTAAAATTTCAAATGTCACCTTTGAGATGCAGGACAAAGAGGAAGTTCGAGTATTAAAACCCAAACCAAAAATCCAAGGTCTGGAGTTTCTATGCACAGGGAGTATTCACCAGCAGCAAGAGAAAGTAGGAGACAACTACTTAGGTAAGTTAAAGGCGTAATTCACTGCTAAAATGTATAACGTAAACGCACAATTTCGAGGAAAGTGTCTACAAATAAACGAAAAAATATTTTATTATGATAGGGGGCAATAACCTTATATGCGAAAGAGAAAACAGTTGGGGAATACCTACTATAAAATATGTTCGGCAACTTTTTGGAAGTCACAGACAGGTTCTGCTGGCAGCGAGTTTGCTCCAACTAAATACCAGCGGATGAGGGAGCTCAGCAGAAATTTTCTTAATTGTAATGCCGTCTGCCAAGATAATAAGAAAAGGAAGAAGAAAAAAAGTGTTTAAAATTCTGTCATATTCGTGTAATGTGTCCAGGATTAGGAAATAAGAGTTTATACATATTTGGATTTCTATAAATATATTAATCAATTTTAATTTGTTTTCTTATATGAAAATAATAGTAGGAATTTTGAGGGACATTATATAAAGTACGAGTTTAAGTGTATACCGACTACAATGGTTGATGCTAATGGTTTACCATTGGAGAGTGTTACTTCGGATTGGAAAGAGACCTTGTGTGAATTTAAACCATCGTAACATGAATCTTCGGATATTGCTGATATATGTAAATTGTAACCATTGAGTAAAAGATGTTGGGAGGTGGAAGGACGTAATGCTATGCAATATTAACCAGCAAAGTGGTTCGGTAATCAACTACGGCCTTGTCACGAGTGAATGGAATCGCTACATAACTGCCGTCGAGTTTATTCAAGTGCTTTATTCCGATCATCTCGCCGTAGTGGTAGCATTTGGACTGGATCTAAACGAATCGGAAGTGACTAGAATCATGACACTACTTCCAAAGCTACAATGGAGGAATACAAAAGCGACCAGCTATAGAAGACAGCTTGATATGACGTCGATAACTGATGTCGATCGAATATATGAAATCATCAACACATCAGATCTTATCACCAGCAGCGGCAGAAGTTTTGCACAGCAACGGTCTGAGCCTTGGTTTGACTGTGATTGTAAAAGGGTATTTCTAAGCACCACTTCCCAGTTGTCTGTTGCAAGAACTTATTGTGTAATCTTTAACTTTGAAACTAATAAGCATATACAATTGTCTATGAGTACTACACATATATCTCAACGAAATCCCTTTATGGTAAATAGTGCAGGAGCAATGCCATGCTTTTTGATTTTTGTAAGCTAAATTGTAAACAATATACAAGTAAACAAATATTAAATCTATTAATCTGTCTACATCTATCTTCTTCAAGTGACAGATACTAGTTAGCGGTCAAAAGTAACGAACAGCAATAACTTCCAGTCTTAAATCTAAATATAGCAGTTACTAAGGTTTTGGAAGAACACTGCGCACTTAATATTGAGCTTGACGAACGAATTGTTATACACATTCGACTATGCAGAATGACGACGGTGAGTGCACGCTGCTTCGTGAGGGTTGGTAATGGCAGAACTGAGACTTTAATTGTTAGAAAAGAACATGAAAACGAAGCGTTTACATGAGATTTTTTTCAGATCATTCTTGCATGAATTGTGCGAAATTCACAAGCCACCTCCAGAGGCATTATGTTTCAAAAGTCTGGGTGGCCAATGTAGCGCAAAACGTAACGATAGGCAGCCACAATTTTGAAGTAGTAAAGGACTTTATCTACCTTGGCTCCGGTATCAGCTTCGACAATGCGGGTGGCAGTGGCTCAAGTGGTAGTGGACTGACTTCCAAATCGGAAGGAAAGACATATGTATTCATTTTCTCAGTTAACGAAAATCAAGTAAGGTGAGTAGTTGACTCTAAATCAACATCAAGCCAACTTCCACTAAGAATTTAGTCTCCGCATTAAATGTTGGATGCCACCCATGGAGCGAAATAACCACTGAGCCCAAACATCTTATTTCTCTCTCTATCCCATTTTCCAAAAAACTGAGGCATTATAAGTGTATTCATACCCACTTGAGTGTTAAGTTCTTACAAAAAAAAATGACACCAGCGAAAAATACATGTGAAGAATCACTTCTGCTTACTGCTGCTTCTTGGGCTTAGAAGGCAATTGGTTAGTGAAGGCAACCAAAAGGCGGAGCTATTTACTTAAGCGCTTCGAGAGAAGAGTTCTTCGGTTAATTTTCGGTTCCGTTGCAGCAATGTAATGAGAATGGACCAGTATAGCGAACCGTACGGAATAGAGAATGATGCTGACCTCCCTAGAAAAGCACGAATTATCGATGTTTATATCACCTTGCGCGCACTTCGGGGATCTTAGATAACTTTGTGTCCACAACTGGAGGCAGCTGGCAAAAGACTGCGCTAGCTGGAGAGGCATGTTAGCTGTGGTCCTGATCCACCACGGGCTATAGTCCTCCATCTAAGGAAGTAAATAAGAACCAATAATTTGTACATTTTTGGGTAAGCTCTCGAACTAAACTTAAAACCTAAAAATATCATTTCGAGAGAAAAGCAATAAAGGAGCGATATTGTGAAGTTTGTTCAAACAGAACAGGTTACAAATGCTCTTATAAAAGCTATCATAAGCTATTGTTCTCTTATAAGCCTTTGATCTATCCTCAAGTGGTGAAATTAGCACATATTATTTCCAGAGCATCACCTCGATTTAGTACTTCTCTAGCTTTCTCTCTCTCTATTTTTATTTTGGCTCTCCTCGCAGCTTCGTCCAGCTGATCCCTTTTGCACTGCATACACTAATCGCTTTTTTGGAGAAACTAAGGATTTGTGACAGTCGGCTTATGTATCAAGTCGACTGTCACAGATCTAGCTATTTTTTAATCGATGTTTTTACTCCCTGCGGATAAAGTATTCACTGCAGGAAATGTCACAGTTTTTCATCATCATTGTTTTCACCTGAAGAATTCTCATAGAAAAAGGCTCGGTGCGCCATTTTTTTTTGACTAGTTTCAATGTTTTTCATTCTTAAAGGAGCTAGGGACTATTAATAGTAACTGTAGGTAAAAAAATGCATTGATAAGGCATTATTTGCAAATTGATATGAAGAACTCTTCCAATTAGAGATCTTATTTCCAATCTTCAAATTCACATGTTGGCCTCCTCTTCGCATGCCACAAATAAATCCTTAATAGTTTATAACAGCGTGCCGTTTTGCATTTACAGTAGTCATCTACCTTTAATCTCACTATGGCATACGCATACAATTAATTCAGATACCAAAATGCGGAGATTAGCACACTCCTGCAGCGTGGCTTCAATCATACATAATGGTTATTGCGACGAATATAAATACTAAATCAATTTATAGTGACACGAAACAACTTTGTTCAGACCTCCATTAAAATGAGCTTTTACAATTATTATACTTGAAATAACCGGATAAATTAAAGAATTATTGAAGAATACCGACAATCTTTTGCGTTTATCAATATTAGCCTGATAAGAAGACTGTTACATAGCACTAAACTTGGTTACATGGTGAATGGCATATGCTCCATGGTTCAATGTTGCTGAATATGGTACTACATGTATGTTCCATAGGAATGATTCAGTGCTTTAGGACGATAGTCTGGTTACAAAAAATACCATCCCAACAATGGCGCTGGATTGAACAGGATGAAAAATTTCCCACTGAAAGTTGTTGGAAATCGAAAAACGGTAAACAACGACACTAACCTGGTCTTCTTGACTTTTCACCCCTATGAAAGGAATATTGAAAATAGGTACTCCCTAATCTGGTTTTATTCCACCCGAGGGGTTTCTGTACACTGATGTTAAATAGTGACTGTAGGTATCATCGCCACTGCGATGTGAAGGACAAACCGCTCAGATGATGCCAATTTTATAAAATCCGGGAAAAAAGACTTAAAATTATTTATATTTCTATCAGAATAACACAAGCTTTCTGTGGTGTGTTCAATCTCACAACACTCACTGTATGTATCGTGATCGGTGCCTCTAAGGTCATGCAGACTTAAGCTCAACCTGATTTGATAAACGTATCCGAATCGGTAAGACGATTCACGTGAGTATGAATTCTCGAAAAGATATTTATAGCCTTGCTCAACAATTGTCAATCTACCGCCTTTATTTCAGATTCACTGAACTTTTGTACAATTTTACAACTTTGTGAAGCAGTTTTGTTCATCATGCTTGACTCCATGATGAGCTTGTCTAAAAGCAGCTAGCAGACACCAGAGCGGAGTTTCTGAAAATTCTTCTCTACACTTGAAGTATTTTTTTGCCGATTTCAACTGAGTTTCAATTTGTGGTATGCCGTCACGTTCCATTTGATGTGAATATCTGGTCTCACAAACCAACTGAAAAGGGAGTTTCATCAGTGGCAGAGCCTTTTCTTGCGTAATTCTTTTAAAATTCTTCATAGAGTAGTCGGTAGGTATACGTACAGTGTCAGTTATGAAATTTGATTCATTTAGTACCCTAGCAGGGCATTACTTCAAAATAATTTACAGACACTTATACCTTTACAAATGCCTCACTCAATACGCAAATTTAATGTTTAAGAGTTACACAATCTGCACTGATACATGACACGGTCATTCCTTAGTAATTTTTGTATTCAAATTTGGAAAATACTCGTATTACACTAACAGTTAACCCGGATCTTTCATCTGTGTATAACGTCTCTACCCCGCATTCGTAAGCGAATTAGCCTAAAACATTACCACACGCGATCGATCACCTAATTCCGAGAACAATCGACTGTCCTCGGGCAAAAAGATTCGGTAAACACATTCATAGGAAGGACTCTAGATTTAACTATTGGAGTCCCCTTCAATGTCAACTGGACGATGATAAAGAAAGTGAGAATATGGACAAAATTGTTTCGCCAGTGCAAAAGAAGGTGTATGTTCCACCCATAAAATTAATACAAAAGTCGAGTGAATAAGTGCCCCAATTAATGTAATCACTTAAAATAAATGATTATTTTATTAAAAAAATCTCAATCGGAATTAAGATATTCTGTGAATCAATTGAATTGTACACGAGTGTGCTCGGTGAGCTAAAAGACAATAAATGCCATTTTTTTCACATGACCTTCAAAGTGCAAAAGCATTTAAAATTGTTCTCTACGGCATGAATGACGTTGATGTTGCTGTACTTAAAAGTGAACTAATTGAAATCGGTTTAAAGTGCATCGGCATAAAAAAAAAGTAACAAAAAAATACGAACTAAACAATGCTAAGTACATGGACTACATCATTTTGATATCTCTTGAAACTGGTTCAATTGCTCTAAGAGATCTACGAAAAAACTTAGTTCCATCTTTCATACGCAAGTAAGTTGGAGTTCTCACCGAAAACTTAAAGGCAGAGTAACTCAATGTCGCAACTGTCAAATGTTCGGCCATGGTGAGCGTAATTGCCGCGTAAAAACATATTGTGCCATCTGCGCTGGTTCCCATATGACTTTCAGTTGTAATAATGCCTCTCCATATACGAGTAAATGTGCCAACTGCAATGAGAGCCACAAAGCTACCGATATTGCATGCATCAGCCGTTCCAAGTACTTGGTGATCAAAGCGAACGTAAAACGAAAGAGCAATCCTAATTCTCGCGCAGCTTCTTCAAATTCAATTCCTGCCCCCACTGCTGACAAACAAGTTTCATTTGCTTCTATGAAGGATTTTCCCCCGCTTTCACTACGTCATCATCCTGTAACTACGCAGCCTTCAAACGCCTGGGCAAGCCAGACTCAAACAAGTTCGGTCGTAGCTAACACCAACGAGATAAAAGCAGGTAGCAACTCCACACTTTTCACACTTTTGAAGAGCTTAATTCATTAGCTATGGAAATGATAACCAAATTATCTGTATGTAGAACAAAAGTTGAACAATTTAAAGTCATCACACATTTAGCTACTAAGTTTTTGTCTTTTAATTGCAAATAATATGGTAGATAGTAATATAAAAATAATAACATGGAATGCTAGAAGTATACGTAGCAAAAAGATTTGATTCCTAAACTTTTTAAACAATAACAATATTGATATAGCTCTAGTAACTGAAACTTGGCTTAAGCATGGTGATAATCTGACCACCTTTGAATTTAAATGCTATCGAGTAGATAGAATCGATAGAAGATGTGGAGGTGTTGCAATACTTCTACGAAGACCAGTTCAACATTCGCTCTTACCATTTATTCAAACACGTTTAGTAGAAAATGTGGGCGTAGAGGTAGAACTAGAAAATGATCAAACAATTGAAATCTACTGTGTCTATTTCGCTAGTGCTCGTAAGTCTGTCGAAAATAAACATTTGTTTAAAAACGATTTAAGGAACCTTTTCTGTGTAAATGGTAACTTTCTGGTAGGCAGTGATCTCAACAGTAGACACAGGGAAAAGGGCTGTATAGGAGCCAATGTTTGGGAGAATTTACTCTCGGACCTTTCTGGGTCACCTCCAATATCAATTTTGTATCCTCTATGTCCTACATATGTTCCAGCCGGTTCTCGTGGCCAACCTTCTGTCCTCGATATTTTTATTTCAAATAGTCCTAGTTTTATTACACAATCAATATCATTAAACGAGCTATGCTCTGACCATAATCCAGTCCTGTGCAAACTTTTTCGGTCAGGCAAGGCAAATGTACAGTACTTCCTAGACCTAAAAAATGCAAATTGGAAACGATACAATTATGCAATTATTAGAAGAAGAGTTCAAAACAACTATGCGAACGTTGAAAATATGGTATATCTACTAAAGAAGAAGCAGATGCCGTTGTAACTGACTTCAATGATTTAATCCTTGAAGCCCTAGGTGACTCCATACCAAAAATTAAAATAAATAAATTTTACAAAAAGCTTTCCCCTCATTTGGCAAAATTAATTAAACTGAGAAATATGCAAAGAAGAAATTGGCAAAGATATCAGCAGTTGTAATGTGCAGCACCTAAACCAGTTGATCTCGAAACATATAGCTCAACAACGCCACGAGGAATGGAATAAAAAACTTAATTCTCTAGATAAGAACGCTAAACCCTTTTGGAATGTAGTTAGAATAATTAAAAATAAAAACAAACAGCTACCTGGACTTCAGAATGGATCTAATATCTATTACACAGATGATGAAAAAGCAGACGCCCTTGCCATTACTTTTTTAAGAAATCACTGTCTATCAGCAAGCCTAGGCAATCCAGCAACAAATGCATTGGTGAGTGAAACAATCCAGGATTTCAAACACCCTAATTCCTGTCACCACCGTAAATGCACTTCTTACAGAAGACGGCGTAAAATTTCATATCGATAATTTAAATATAAGAAAGTCAGTCTTATAAAAAATTTGTATCTCAAGCATTTGTCGAAAACTTGAATGAAATTTTTAACAGACATTCTAAATGCATGTCTGAAAATCCAATATTTCCCCAATACAGCCAAGGTGGTTCCAATTCTGAAAGTTGGAAAACCCCCCGTAAGCCCCGAAAGCTGTAAGCCGATAAGTGTGCTTAGCAGTGTAAGTAAAATACATATATGAAAAAATTCTCAAAGAAAAAATATCAAATATAGTAACAGAATGTAGCATATATCCTGAAGTGCAGTTCGGTTTTAGGCATAGTACCTCCCACCAAGCTCTTCGAATTCGTAATTTTATCAAAAAAATACTGCCGCAAGGAAAATCAACCGGGATGATGCTTTTGGACATCGAGAAAGCATTCGATTCCGTTTGACATGATGGTCTTTTATATAAAATTATTATGTACAACTCTCCTCCGTTTCTGTGTAAGATAGTCCAAAGTTTTTTGTCAGGTCGTTCTTTTAAAGTCCAAATCAATGGTAGCGTTTCAAGTCTGATATGTTTTGAGTCGGGAGTGCCGCAAAGTTCTGCTCTAAGTCCAATTTTGTACAGTTTGTTTACGTCTGGTTTTCCCAATTCAACCAACTGTGAAGTTGCAATGTTTGCACTTTGCAGATGATACTGCATTACTCTTATCAGACGAATTTGCTCTCACTATTGAGACTAATCTTCGCAATGCGATGATAGTAATAGAACACTATTACAATAGGTGGAAAATTAAGCTGAACGGCTAAAAAATGCAAGCTATCTTTTTTACCCGAAAAAGAAAACCTTGCTATCTTCCGAACAGTCAACTGTAATTGCATGGATCGAACATAATCTGGACGAATTGTGTAAAAGACTTAGCTATGTATCTTGACAGCAAACTTACATTTCATGAGCATATTTCGAGAACCCTACAAAAGGTCAATATAGCGATAAGGATGTTATATCCTTTTATAAACAGAAAATCAGCTCTGTGTAAGGAAAACAAAGTAATTTTCCAATCGATACTACTTTATGGGTCCCTGGTGTAGGGAAGATGTGCGCAGTGCCACATTAAAAAACTGCAAGTGGCGCAAAATAAGCTACTTACGATGATGCTTAACTTTCCATGGCACTATTCTACTTCAAAGCTCCATACAAGAGCGAATGTTGAATTGCTATCGGTAAAAATTAAAAAAACGTACGTGCAATTTTAAAAACAAATGTGCTTACCCTAAAAATCAGCTACTTAAAGACCTATTGTAGTTTATCCATATATCTATTCATTTATATGTCAGTTTATATGTTGTACACATGTAGATTTATATTTAATTTTTTATTATTATTCTATACATATTTTTGTAATTATCTATTTATTGATTAATACTTTATGTTATTTATTTATTTATTGTTTTTTTGTTTGTTTGTTTAATTTATTTATTTATTTACTATTTACTCACTTGTTGAGCTAATATTTATTATTGTTAACATATTTTTATTTTTATTTACTTATGTACGTACCTGTATACTTATTTATTTATTTATATACTAATGTACTATTTATTTACTATTATTATAATTATTTAATTATTATTTATTTATTATAATTATTTTTTTTTTTTGTACTTAGATTGGAGGTTTTATCGTATTTTCTTCCAAATTTAATTGAATTTTTTTTTTTGAATTATAACAATACTTTACAAAACAACAAAAAATACAATGTTTCAGTAGAAAGATATAAGTAATATGATATCTCTGTAATATAAAATGTGTGGTAACAATCCTTTGTAAAAATTTGTGTACGAAATAAAGATCTATCTATCTATCTATGTATATTACACTAACAATGAAGAATATAAAGGATTCCTTCATGGTTTCAAAATCATTACAAAACAGTAAACAACTGTTATAGTACATACATAACATACACTATGTACTAACATTTTAGTCAATATTTCAACACAATATTTAATAAACACATAGCAAATATTTTCTGCTCCTTAAAGGTTTCGTTATTCTGGACAAATAGTAATTAAGATAAGTTATTTGAAGATTAATGAGAGAATATCCTTCGGAATGATAATTAAAAATAAGTTAAAATATTTGCGAAAAATGCAATAATAATAAAGGCATGACTCAAGTCTCCATCACTCCTCTCTCATAGTATGGATCGTTGGAATTTTAGCAGACCCTTATTGAGTCAACCTTACACAAGTATTATAGTTTATTTGAGTTAATACTCGACAAAACTAATTCCTTGGCCACGAAAACCTTTTAGTTTTTTTAAAGGACATACGAGAAACAATTTTCAATTTGGTATTATTGAGTTAATATGCTGGTTCCTTTTCGTCGGTTATTTTAATGAAGAGTATGTATGTCCGTTGACCGATAATATTGCAAAGACAGTCTTTTTCTATCTAAGTATTTGGATTTTTTAGACCAGAGACACGAAAAATTAAATAGCTGTAGCTAGAACACCCACGGTAGCTTTAGAGCCTCGGTGATGGGCCTTCGCTTTTAAAGCAGTGCATAGTTGAGGTACAAGTGTCAGAATAAAACGACCAACCACTGCGGAGTATGAAGGCTAGAATAAGTGTTTATTTCACTTGATAGATTTCATTTGAGGTACCGTTTATTTTAAGCCATAGTCTTTCCTTAGCTAACACACACGTCAGTTTCTGTCTTCAAAACCATGCGGTTGATAAATGTTAACTTCATTCTGCAAATTGCGATTAAGAAATTCATTTTTAATATCATTTTTTTTTAAAGTCATATTTTTACTGATCGTAGCCGCAAAAATTTCTCTAATTGAAACCTAATGGGCTACAGGGCTAACATTTTCCTAATAATCTAACGCTTGCTATTGCAAAACTCCTTTAACAACCAGCCTTGCTTTGTACCTCTCGGGTTCACTACTATTTGCATTCTTATTTTAAAATATCCACAGATTTTCAATAACTCTCTTTCGAGGTGAGAGATTGACTAATTCCCAGGCACTGATTTCATTAAGAGTCCGGATTTATTCCTCCACTGCTGTTTGCCATTCTTGCATGTCCTTAGACTTAAGAATCTCATAGTTTCGTGGTTCACATGCTAAAGCTACAAATGCTTCTGGTTTCAGGATTGATAACGAATCCAGTTTTTCTTTACAAGCACTTCTCAAATGCCTGCTTGCAGGCTGTAATTCCCCTTTATTTATTTCTTCTGTGGATAACGCTCAGCATGCGATTCCGTTTCAGGCACCTATTTTTTTTTGTCATTCTGTTCTTCATACTCTGGATGTTCGCTGACTCCACGCACTATTACCTTCCCTGCAGTAGATACATTTTTAAAGACAACATCACGACTTACCTCAATTTTATTTATCGCTGGAAAATATATAGTTACTCTATACTTTATTATTTTCGGGATACCTATACAACAAAAATTCCCTATTTTAACCTCGGATCCAATTTCTGTAGTTTTTGAGACGGAATATGGACGTAACATGCAGTCCTTAGTACCGTTATATTCCTATGGATTACCTTTTTATCATGACAAACAAAAAAAAACAACAAGTGGAAAAAAGGTAGCAATAATAAATAATTAAAATGATGGAGGAAAAATCAAGTAAATCAGCAGCAATTGTAGAGAAGCAATTGCCCACACACGTTATCCTCAATCCACCAGGAGAATCTTCTTTTATTCCATCCGATTGGGAAAGATTGATTGCGCGTTTTAGCAGATATAGGATGAGTTGCGGATTAAATGAGGCTAGTGAAGAAAACTAGATCAGCACACTAATCTACTGCATGGGAGAAAAGGCGGAGGAAATCTTTGAGACGTTTCAGCCATGTCCTCGCACATACAAGGTAAGTGTTCAAAAATTCAGCTTATACTTTATTCCAAAAAGGAACATAATTTATGAAAGAGTAAAAACAAGGCGAGGAAACTGCCGAGAAATATATAAGCTCAGTGAATGCTCTTGCAAAAAACTGCAAGTGGGGTTCATTGCAGGTGATCCTTCTCACATTAATCGTGGGAATGAAGGATGAGGGTCTAAGTGATAAACTTCAACTTGACCCAAATCTTTCTCTCGAAAAAGATCTCAAATATATTTAAAGTTGCACATTTTGAAAGGGCTAAGAACATGTGGAACAATCCGGAAAATAAATATAACAGAAATGAAGGGCTTAGCACAGTTTGTGTTTGTGAGGCGTAGGTGTTTGCGATGCGGATTTGAGTATCATAGTTTTAACAACTGTCCAGCAAAAAATCAAAATTGTCAAAAATGTATTAGAATATGCCACTTTGCAAAACAATGTAAGACTAAAGAAGTGAAGGAGGTAAATCAAGATCATGATTATTTTGTTTGATCTGTATATGAAAAATATTCAGTAGATTTATGACTTAATAATATAAAAGTGAACTTTAAAGTAGATACAGGGGCGGATGTGTCATTGATTCCCTGGGCTATTGCGAGGAATATTAAAAATATGAATATACAATAAAACAAACTGGTACAAAGTTATACAGTGTGAATAAGGTAATAAAGATTATTGGGAAAGCGGCTATGAGTTTGAGATATAAAAATAAAAATAAAAACGTCTTAGAGGCAATCTACATAACAAGAGATAGAATAACACTACTTCTGGGTAAAATAGGCCTCCAGGAAAGGATTTTCGGAGTCTCTCAAGACGGTTTAAAAATGTTTTTGAAGGGTTGGGCACATGCAAGGGCAAGTATAAAATTGAATTAAAGGATAATGTCAAACCGTATACTATATTCACGCCTAGGATTATTCCCATTCATCTGAGGCAGAAGGTTCAAAAAGAATTGGAGAAAATGGTGAGGAACTGAGTTATACAAAGAGTGGAAGAAGCAACTGAATGGTCTGCACCAATGGTCGTTGTTCCAAAAAAAGGTTGCACAAGTGTAAGGATATGCGTTCATCTGACCGAACTGAACAAAGGAGTAAAAAGACAAGTACACCCAATACCCGGAATCGATTATTCCCTTTCCCAGTTATCAGGTGAAAAGATATTTTCAAAATTAGATGCCAACAGCAGATTTTGGCAAATTCCTCTTTCGGAAGAGTCTCAAGCTTTGACCACGTTTCTCATACCTTTCGGTAGATTTAAGTTTCTGCGGCTTCCTTTCGGAATAACATCGGCTCTGGAGTTTTTCCAAAAGACAATGACACAAACGCTGTCAGGCTCGAAATATTGTATAATACATATGGATGTTGTTTTGGTATGGGGTCATAATAACGAGGAAAATGACTAATGCCTAAAAGAAGTCATGGATAAAATTAGAGAAAGCGGAATGACATTAAATAAAATAAAGTCAGTAATTGGAAAAAAAGAAATATGTTTTTTGGGTCATACTGGTATAATCTTAGATGGAGTAATTAAAGTCGTTAGTGAAAAAACAAGAGCGCTTAGAGAAATGGAATCACCGGTCAACATAAAAGAGGTCCAGAGATTTCTGGAAATACTTAATTTTATTGGAAAATACATCCCTCATAGAGCTACAATTATTGAGCCCATTACACGCCTTTTAAGTAATATAAACGAGTTCATTTGGGGGCAGACACAACAAGGCGCATTCGATAAGATAAAAAGTTCGTTGACATCACCACCAAGGCTAAAAATATTTGACCCAAGTAAAGAGACAACGGTGTCATGCGATGCTTCCAATTTCGGATTGGGAGCTGTTCTCTTGCAGGATTATGGGAAAGAAAATAATCCAGTTGCATACATTTCGAGAAGCTTGATAATGACAGAAAGAAATTATGCAAACATACAGAGAGAGACGCACTAGCAATTACCTGAGCATGCGAAAAGTTGAAGAACTACCTAATAGGAAAACAAAAAGAAACAGATCATAAATCCCTATTACAAATTTTAAAAAGCAACATCTAGATGACCTCACTCCACGACTTCAAAGATTACGGATGAGAATGATGAAATTTGATTATTACCTGCGGTATATAGAAGGAAAAAACCTTTGTATCGCAGATAATATTTCACGAACCCCACTAAAAACTCTTCCAAGCAAAGATGAACTCAAACTTGGGGAAGAAATAGATGCCTTTATACACGTAATTGCCTTGAAGGAAATTAACACAAGAGACGAAAATATATTATAAATCAGAAACTCGCAATTAGCAAGAAATACCTAACTATGTGAAAATAAAATGGCCAAGTAAAGATTCGCTCCGCCCATAGGTAAAATTATTTTATCCCGTCAAAAATTAAATAAATATAATAGACAATCTTTTACTGCGCAAAAATATAATGATTATCCCAAACCAACTCAGAAGACTTATGCTTTCAAAACTGCACGAAGGTCACTTAGATATCACAAAAACAAGACTACGGGCGCAAAGAGCAATGTGGTGGCCTGGTATTTCCAAATAAATAGAAGAAAACATGAAATAATGCCCAATTTACATTCAACACACCATAAACAGATATGAGCCTCTAATACTCTCAGATTTCCCCGCATACCCATGGCAAAATTTATCCCTGGTTCCATTTAAAACGAATAGTAGATGGTATATAGCCATATCAGATACTAGCATGCAAATCTACGTCTATAGAGACAGCGGAATGGAATTCCAAAATCTTAATTCCTCTGATTTTCGTAAATTCCCCAAAGAATGATCCTTTGAAGTTGTTACTAGCAGTCCGCAATTCCATCAGGCGAACGGCGTCGCGGAAGTGGCTGTAAAAATAGCCAAAGCACTGATCAAAAAAAATCCACAAAAACTTAAAAAAGCTCTACTGTCATACAGAAATACGCCACTAGCAAACGGGTTTAGTCCTTATTTGGGAGACAAATTAGAGATAACTTACCAAATATAAATCTGAAAAGAAAGATTAATTTAAAAAAACCCAGAAAGAAACGAACAGCTATACAGAAAGAAGTACAAAACTACCATCGCGCCGTAGATCTCTCCGAACTCAAGGCTGGGGACTACGTACGAATACAAGACTTAAAAAGATACGGAAAAATAATAAATAAGTACAAAATAGATCATACCTGATAGAAACAGGAAAAAGTATAATTCGTAGAAATAGATTTTACTTGATTAAATCGTTTAATAAAGTAATATTGCAGCCATTTACCATGTAGTAGACTATCCTGATGATCTGGGAAAAAGGAAACAAAGTAAACTAAAAAAAGAGTAAAAACAATAAATGGTTATACCGTTATAACCCATTATTGTGAAGCAATAATCTTCGGCAGAAGAATACAGTTTTACGAGTTGGCAAACTTAGAAAGCGATTTGCTAATTGGTTTTAATATTTTAAAGCTTTCTAATATAACGTTAGATTTCGAAAAAAAGAAATTAATTCATCAGGGAAAACCTGAACAAATATATATTTCAGAGGAAAACTCTGAGAAATCTATTATGAATCAACATAATATGAAAATTGAAAATAATTTGAACACTTTGAAATCCAGCAATTTCAAACTAAAAGCCGACAAAGATAACGGCAATATTAAAAATAAAATAGAAGACTCTAGAAATGAGATTCTAGACAAAATAGAATCAATGCATTCTAATATAAATACAAATGTATTATTCAGAACAGACGTAAAGGCCGAAATTCGTACAATTGTTGAAACTCCTATATGGAGTAAACAATATCCATATCCTTTATCTGTGAATACATTTGTTAATAAAGAAATTAATAAAATGTTGAATGACGGAATCGTTCGACCTAGTAAGAGCCCATATAACTCACCTATTTTGGTAGTACCAAAAAAAGGTATTAATGAAGATGGGACACCAAAACTAAGAATGGTGGTTAATTACAAAAAATTGAATGAAAAAACTGTATCGGATCGATATCCAATTCCCGATACAAATGTTATACTTTCTAATTTAGGAAAGTCTAAATATTTTTCTAATAGATTTAGAATCAGATTTTCACCAAATACAAATGAGTGAATCAGATATAGAGAAAACATCATTTTCCGTCAATAATGGAAAATATGAATTCTTAAGAATGCCATTTAGATTGAAAAATGCACCAAGCATCTTTCAACGGGCAATGGATGATATTTTGCGAGAGTATATAGGAAAGTTTTGTCATATTTATATAGATGACATTATTGTATTTTCAGAAAATTTGGAAAAACATACAGAAAATCTAAATAAGATTGAAACCTTGAGAAACCGCAAACATGAAAATAGCATTAGAAAAATCGAAATTCTACCAAACAGAAGTTGAATTTTTAGGATACATTGTTGGACATAATATCATTAAAATGGATCCCAGAAAAGTAGAAACAATATCCGAATATCCAACACCAACAACACTGAGACAACTCAGAAGCTTCTTAGGCATGACAGGCTATTACAGAAAATTTATCCAAAATTATGCATCAATAGTTAAACCCCTAACAAAACGTTTAGCTGGCGAAAACGGGAAAATTTCGCAATATTTATCCAAGAAAACAGAAGTGAAATTGGACCAAGAAGGTACTTTAGCTTGCCAGAAATTAAAAAATTTATTGATTAATCAAATAGAATTGGTACAACCAAATTTTAATAAAAAATTTGTTTTAACCACAGATGCTTCTAATAACGCTATTGGCGGTATTTTAACCAAGGAGGATAAACCTATTATTTTCATATCAAAAACTTTAAATCCCACAGAACAAAATTATGCAACGAACGAAAAAGAACTTTACGCTATCGTTTGGTCGCTGAAAACATTGAGAAACTATCTTTATGGAGTTTCAGATTTAGAAATTCATACAGATCACCAACCTTTAACTTTTGCAGTCTCAAGTCGTAACCCTAATGCAAAAACGAAGAGATGGCACGCATTTATAGAAGAATTTGCCCCAAAAATAATTTATAAACCAGGCACTACCAACGTAGTTGCAGACGCTTTATCAAGGCAATACTTAAATAATTTAACAGATGATTCTTCAATCTCTGGAACACAACATTCAGCTGAAAGTAGCGACAATATCGATATCCCAGAAACTAAGAAACCTTTAAATCAATTTAAACAACAAATTCTTTTAGCTAAAGCTAATTTTACAATCCATGAACAAACAGGAAATTTCGGAAAAACTAGACATATTATAGAATACGATACGCCAGAAAATTTAGTACATATTCTTAAAGAATATTGACAACCAGGAATAATTGCAATTCATTGCACACCTGAAGACTTGTATGAAGTGAAGCAAAAAATAAAAGAAACCTTTAGTAACCAATTTCTGTATACAAACATTTTCGCAATAGATATAACTAATAAAGAGGATCAAAATGCAATAATTGAGCAAACACATACGCGAGCACATAGAAATTATAAAGAGAATATAAAATAAATCTATGCCTGATATTATTGGCCTGAAATGAATAAACAACTTCAGGAATATGTAACTAACTGTAAGATCTGTAATATAAATAAATACGACTGTCATCCTCAAAATGTACCACTGGAGAGGCTCCAATCCCAAAAAAAGAGGGGGAGCAATTACATATCGACATATTTTTCGCCCAAAAATTGAAATTTTTAACATGTATCGATTCCTATTCAAAGTTTTTAATAATAAAATTAATCGAAGATAAAACCAAGTTAGATGAAACAGTTTTAGAATTATTACAAAGCTTTCCAGATGTAAAGCAAATAACTGTTGATAATGAACCAGGCTTTACAACAGTACAATTCAAAACATTAATGCAAAGATTAGAAATAAAAATTTATTATTGCGATCCTAAACACAGTACAACGAATGGTCAAGTAGAATGAGTTCATTCTACAATTATTGAAATCGCAAGATGCTTGAAACAAGAATTTCATTTAATAAGTGATCTAGAATCAATCTTTAGATCTGCGCAACAATACAATAAGAGTATTCATTCGGTCACAAATCTTAAACCTTGTGACGTTTTTTTAACAAACTACCCCACAATGAAGTACAACCAAAACTTTCTGTGGCCCAAGATAAAATGTTAACTCGAAATAATAAGAACAGAAATATTAAAAATTATAAATAAAACGATATAATTTATGAAAAACTCATAGGAGGTAGAAATAAACTTATGTCTAAATATAAAAAACAAAAAGTTAAAGAAGATTTCGGAAATAAAGTTCAAATATTTCAAAACGATAGAATAGTTCATAAAGATAACATTAAAACATAACTTTTTATATTTTATTACAGAAAATGTTTTTCTTAACAATTTTCCTACTGACGAAATTTGCGTCTTCGGAAATTATTGATTATACTCGAGATAATTACATATTGATTGAAAATGGAAACGCTGGAATTTATAAAAAAATATGGTGAAATATTCCATGTTACAAATTTAACATATTATGAAATATTAATGCAGGAAACGCAAAACATTTTAAATAAAAATTTGGAATAAAAGGCTTTGGTATTAAAGACGATATCATACATATTAATATAGAAGATGATTTAGAAATAGGTTTAATAAAAACACTATTAAAATAATTAAAAATAAATAAATATAGGCAAAGAAGAGGAATAAACGAATTAGGAACATTATGGAAGTGGATAGCACGAACCCCAGACCATGACGATGTAGTAACTATAAATAACAAACTTTCAGAATTAACAGAGAATAATAATAAACAGTTCACTACGAACTCAGAAATCTTTGAAGCAATAAATTTGTTAAGGAAGTCAGTACGAAACCTTGAGATAGGTTCACATCATAGAATGAATAAACAGATGTATAAGTTAATTATAACTGAACTGCAAAATATGATACAGACCTTAACATTAGCTAAAATAGGTATTCTTAACCCAGCAATTTTAAACTTACGGGACATACAAGAAATTACCAAACATGAACATGAAACACTAACATTAACCGATTTAATAGACTTTTCAAAATTTAAAATAGTCCAAGACGATAACGTAATTATAATTTACATAAAATACCCGATTATTGAAAAAAATTTTTCTTTATATGAAACAAGAGCCATAAGCCAAAAAGATGGAAAACTGTTGATAGACAATTCAATTGTAAAATGTAATAATGAATATTTTAATGTTGAAAATTGTAAATTAGAATTAAGAACTACATTTTGTAAACTTATATATAAAAGATCATGTCTGTCAGATCTATTAAATAATAAAAAAGGACAATGCATTAAAATAAAAGAAAATAACGAAAATTTAGAAATAATTAAAGATGGTACGATATTAATTTCCGGTAACCGCACAATAGATGGCCATAAACTGGAAGGAACATACGAGGGGCGTTCAATATATTCTCGGTATCGATATGAAGGAAAATGCGAATTCAATTTAAATTGTTTTTATTTTTCAATATGATCTCCCCTAACATCAATGCATTTGTTACATCTTGAGATAAGCTTCTTTAAACCCTCAAAAAAAAAAAAAATTTCCTCTTTCTCTGCAAAATATCCATTTATTGCCGACTTGAGTTCTTCATCATCCGAAAATCTTTTTCCACGAAGACATTTTTTCAAGTCCGGAAACAGGAAATAATCACTAGGGGCAAGGTCTGGACTATAGGGTGGGTGTTGGATTTCTTCGAAACCACAATCTCGCGCAGCAGCCTTGGAAACTCGCGCCGTGTGAACAGGAGCGTTGTCATGAAGAAGCAACACACCCGCTGCGAGTTTACCCCGTCTTTTCTTTTTAATTTCCTCCCGCAAATTATGCAAAGTGGAAGCGTAGGATGTGGCGTTGATGGTTTCACCTTTTTTTTTGTACTCAATGAGCAAGATTCCCTTTGAGTCCCAAAAAACTGGACCATGAGCTTTCGGGCAGACGGAGTGACTTTGAACTTCTTCGGGGGGTCTGTTCCTTTTTTATGCCACTGCATGGACTCTTGTTTGCTTTCAGGGTCATAGTGGTGGACCCATGTTTCGTCCCCAGTAACAATTCGATCCATAACACCGTCCGCGTTCTCACTACACATCTCCAAAAGCTCTCTACAGCATGCGATTCTCACTTTTTATCTGAGGCGCTGTGAGCATTCGTGGCACCCACCTTGCACTGACCTTTGAAAGGTTAAGATGGCTATGAAGAATGGTGTGAATGGTACCAATTGAAAGCTTGGTGATCTCTGCCATCATTTTCACCTTTATTTCGACTTCTTTGATGCTTTCTCCCGTACAAGCAGTAGCCGGGGCACCGGAGCGGGGGTCGTCCTCAATGCTCTCTCTGCCTCTCTTGAACTCACTTGACCACTTTTGCACAGTTGATAATGAAGGTGCGGAACCCTGGTAAACAGCCACCATCTCTTCATGAATAGTTTTTTGACTTTTTCCTTGCTTAGTGAGAAATTTAATTACAGCGCGATGCTCAATTTTCACCATCATCGCCTCAGTTGCCATTCTGATTCTGTTTAACTACAGATAAAACGCGAATTAATAATCACATTTATATGAAATTTTACATGAATGCACTAAAATAATAGTATTACTTGATAAATAAGTCAACTTATATATGCAACCACAGCTTCACCCCGATACCGAGAATATCTTGAACGCCCCTCGTATTTAGTAATTTTTAAAAATACAACTACAATTGATAACGTAACTTTTGATAATCCAACAGAAATTATTACTAACTATTTAAGAATAAGTAATATAAATAAATATATTGAATCTGAAAATAAAGAACTTAAATTTGAAAATATTAATGTAATTAATTCAATAAGAAAAACAGCTGAAAAACAACCAACATTGTGGATAATAATAATTTTATTCATTATTGTAATAATAACTTTTGTATTTTATAAATTTATAAAAAACTTTCAAGAAACAAAAGACCAAAAATGATATAATACTTTTTGATAATATAAATAAGAATATTCAAATACTAACAAAACGATTTGAAGAAACGGGACGTTTCTCTTAAAGAAAGAGGGAAGATAAGATAATCGCTTCTTAGAATAAGATATCGATAAACTGCTTATTCAGCATCAGTACGATTGCCACCAATTTCAACAGCATCAACTGTAAACAAGGGCATCCGGACACCAAGTCAAACATGTCATCGACACATATCGCTCCTGATCAACTATAAACAAAAGCATCCGGGCACCAAGTCCAATGAAGATCAAATATGTCATTGTCACATATGGCTTCCCATCAACTGTAAACAAGAGCATCCGGACACCAAGTCCAATCATGATGAAATATGCCATTACCGATCAATCGAGAACAATCGAGAACAATCGATTGATGATGCCATCACAAATCACTACTCGAATGATGTCATCCCAGAAGTATATAAGCTCCATCAAAAATATTCAAAAGTCAAGTCTACTTCCAGCAGCAGAAGCAGCCGGTCCAGTTTAATTTAATTTAGTTTTAATTTAATATCTAAGTACTCTTGTAGTTTATTATTTAAATAAAGAAATAATCTTTTTTAAAAAATATAAACCCAAGGGAAATAATAATTTACATAGTCAGAGAGAAAAGATTGTATGCCAATGAAGTTGAACTTGATAAGCCAGAAAGAGTTTAAAAAAAAATCCGGGTAAAGCAGTTGTTCTAGGAATATAGAATAGAATAAAAACTAACGGTATGCGTTAGTAGGTATGGTACAGAGTATCAAAAGTAAGTCTTCTCGAAATGTCCAATTCTCGATCATGGTGCCGTATTGATGTTCTTGGACTCTCAGCAACACTTTCACGAAATGCTTCGATGTTTTGTGTTGAACGACATACAGAGTATCTAAGATCACCAATTAATTCAGTCTCCCTGAATTTTGAATTAATAGTTGATGAAGTTAAATGACTATTCCCGCAATACGAAAATTGCGAACTGCTGCTGCCCAACCTTATTATTTTTAAAATATTGCTCAACAATGCAAACGCGTTGTACTTTCGTGTAGCGCTGCATTTTTAATAACCATGAACTATCAGCGGTCGGGCTGGCTTTTTTTATTGTTGTTGGGACCACTTTACCGCATAAATGTTGCAAAATCTTGCGTGGATTTTGTGGCACCCTTTGAAATGACCGATTGGTCAGGCACAACACATCTATCGGCATGAATAACTCTCGGTTGTTTTGTAACACGGGACTTGTTTGGAATAATTGCTATTCAATTTTGAAGTTACGAGCACATCTAGCAGAATTGAATTGAAAAAGGGTAGTAATTATTAAAACAAATTGGAATTTCATTTTTAGATTCTTAAGGTGCTTATGGCATTTAATTCTAAGCACCTAGAAATCTAAGGTTTAAGTCTCTTAAAAGAACTTTTAGGATACCTTAACAACTAAGAATATGCTTCTAAAGAGAATCAATAAATATTGAATAAGTAGTAGTTACCCATCAGTAAAATCAATATCGAAGTTAGACCTAAAAAGATTAACGGAGGAAAAGTCATCAAATACATCATTATCATAAATCATTAACTTGCACTGGATCCTCTGTTCGCTGCAAAGTTAGTTACTGTAGGAAATGATGGTTAGTGCCCTCTAAGTTAGGGAGATTTTGATAGATCATTTGAAGAGTTAGTTCCTTCTCACTGTTATATTATGTAGCACACACACACGTACTTGAATTAAATATGTAACATATAAGAGTTCGATAAAACAACAAGGTATTCAATAAAACAAGTTACACTTTTGAATTCGAATTGGCATGTCGTTTTCCTGACTTCACAACATGGTGTAAGGTGTGGTCTGATGTTTAATACAGGGCCTTCCAATAGGAACTTCCGAAATTTGACAATTGATAGCAGCCATATTGTTGAGGCTACATCTGTCAAATTGGCTGTCATTTATTCAGTCTGTTTTCCCAAATCACCATGGACGGACATAGCGTTCAACAACACGTGCAAATGATAAAATTAGGTGTTCGGATCGGGCAATCTTCCGCGCGCTTCGCCCATTTTACGGTCGCCATAATCGTCCTAGAGAGAGGTCTATTCACAGTGTGGTGAATAAATTTGAGTCTACTGATTCAGTAAACGATGAACCAACACCCGTATGTCGATGAAACACAAGATCTTCCGAAATCATCGCCGCTGTCCGTGAGCGTCATCCGAGGCAGCCGCTTTCACGTCACTCGCAAGACCTCGGCCTTTCGCAGTCCACAGCTTGGCGAATTTTGCATAGTGATTTAAGCCTACACATGTAAAAAATTCAACTGACCCAGGAGCTGAAGGTAAACGACCACGGAAAACGACGTGTGTTCGCAGAATGGGCTCTGGACCAGTTGGAAACTGATCTTAATTTTCATCGAAAAATCATCTTTAGCGATGAAGCCCATTTCTGGATGAATGGGTACGTCTACAAACAAAATTGTCGAATTTGGAACAATACCAATCCACATGAGATCCAAGAGTGTCCAATGAATCCCGAAAAAGTTACTGTTTGGTTTGGATTTTGGGCTGGCGGCGTCATTGGTCCATATTTCTTTGAGAACGACTTTGGCCAGGTCATTACCGTCAACGGCGAGCACTATAGGTCGATGATTACCAACTTCTTTTAGCATGAATTCGATGATATGGACGCCAATGATATGTGGTTTTAACAGGATGGCGCATGGTCATCTCACGTGGAGGTGATGTGATGTGCGATTTGACCCCGTTAGACTTTTTTTTGTGGGATTTTCTGAAGTCGCAGGTTTATGCAAATAAGCCACAAACCCCAGAGGCCAAACATAACCCATGCTATCGGTCAAAATCAGCCTGATTTATGCGCCAGAGTCATGGAAAATTGGACATATCGGATGAGCGCCGCCCAGAGAAGCCGTGGCGGACGTTTGAACGATGTTATATTCCGTAGTTGAGTTACAAGTATGCACTGTAGTTGTTCATATGTATCCACCCCGGTACCCAAAGTCTTAAAAGTCTAACGGCATGAAACGGGTCAGTGGAATGATTTTCAAAGTGGCATAGTCCGAAATGGTAATAAGTGAAATGTTTGACCTAGGCGTGTTCTTTTTTTTATTAACAGAACCCAGTCTCCATCATGCTAATAACACAATATGCTTGATCACATAATCAAATGAACCTAAAATTACACTTGAATTATAAAAAAAAATTTGTTTCATTTGTGACAGAGTGATACTAGAGATTTTATGTACTGAAATGCAAAAAAAAAAATTGCTCGCGCAGCGCAATCATATAATCAACTAATATTTGCCGCTTGATATAGCAAAGAGCCGTTAGAATAAAATCATTCATTCAAAAAGAAGCACACAATAAATTCGAAGCAAATAAAATAACATCCAGGCTTGTGTCAAGAAACCGAAATTACAATATTCACAATTATAGTCAACGCCAATCAAACAAATCATATAGGCAAAGGCAGATAGAAAAAATTGCAATTACTGTGATGCTCTTCACGCTAGAAGAACGTGTCCAGCATACGGAGCAAGATGCAAAAAAATGCAGTAAAATCATTCGCTTTAGCAATATGTGTAGAAGTCAATATAGGAGTACCATACACAGAATGACAGAAAAGGCCAAGCGAAAAAACTTGACAGAATAAACGAAATTATAATGCTGCAAGCACAGAAGAGGAGGCAGATGATGATGTTTTCCTTGTCACTTGCATAGAAGCCTTCGTTAGAAAATCTAATAACGCGTGACATGACATTTATATCCAACAAAAATGTCAATACGATTAAATGTGTTTGACACCGGCGCGTCGTGTAACATCATTAATCTTGACGTTTTCGGGCACATTGCAGGTCAGTAAAAGAAAATTAAAACAATGAAGAAGAACTTAAAAAGCTAAGTGGTCACTTACTTGAGCCAATCGGTGCCGCAAATTTAGTTTGTGTATCAAATGGAATGACCTATTCAACAGAATCTCAAATTATAAAATAAAAGTTTATGATAGTTATTGGCGCTCGTAGCTCACAAAACTTTGATATTATCCGCGTAAATTATATTAAAGAGAAAACAACAATAAACTAAACTCATTTTAAAAAAGTTCACTGATGTGTTCAAAGGAGAATGTGGTGTGCTAGTACCCTTAAAATTGGAAGTTGATCCCTGCATAAATCCATGACGTCAATAGCCAAGAAGAATACCAGTTGCTTTGTAGTCTGATTTGCAGAAGAAACTTGTAGAATTGGAAAAGAAGGGCATTATTAGCAAGCTTGAACACCGTACACGATTAGTAATTTGATGCTAGTGAAAAAGGATAACAAATTACGAATATGTTTGGATTGGACAAAATGGAAATGGACATTAGAGTAAAAGCAATCCTTTGATGAGGTCATGCAAATGTTGACAGAGATGCCGGTATTGCAGTGTTATAATGTTAAAAAAGGTCTCTCAATACAATGCGAATCCAGTAAAGATGGCCTAGGCGCTGTTCTTCTCCAAATTGGGCATCCGATTTCTTTGACAACAACTGAACAGTACTACGCCCAAATTGTAAAAGAGTGTCTTGCCATTTTGTTTGCCTGCAAACGCTTACCTTTGTGCCAAAAAAAATATTATTGTACAGTCTGGCCATCTGTCACTACAAACAATTTTTAAGAATCCGTTTTAGACACACCAAAACGGTTACAGCGCATGCGACTGACCTTGCAAAGCTATGATATTAAAATTGTTTATAAAAAACTAAAAGGTATATCCACCCTTTATCTGGAGCCGTGGTTCCAATGCGCAAATTTGAAGATTTATGTACAGACTTTTAAATTTATATGTTAAGTCAAATTGACTCATTATTTTCAGAAGTCAGGTAAAAGTAATGATCTCATGATAAGCACTTAGTTCAAAGTGTCAAATTCTTATTTTGATTCGTGATATTGAATTCTTATTTCGCTTCTTCCACCTCAATCAATCCAATAACCAATGCGCCCTTTTTTACCTAATAGTTTGTTTGTTTCGCGTCAGTGCGAAATTATTTTTGCGTCGGTTTTTGTTTTCTCGGTTTTCGTCATGTCTTGTGGATTAACCAACTGCTCCATTAACGACAACAATGCTGACTTTGTTGGCTGTAAAGGGATCTGCGGCAAAACATTCCATGTTATTTGTATCGGCGTAAATAAAAGAAACTTGGTATTCGTTAAAGAATTTTCAGAAAATCTGCTGTTCTTCTACCAATTACGCGCCTTAGTGACTCCAATGAATCTAATTATAACTCACTCATCAGGCTGATAACGGTCAAACTATCAATCCTCGAAAACCGTGTAAGATGTGTGGAAGACTCTGGTCATATTATCGAAAAACAAATTGCTCGTTTAATTGAAATAGAAACTGCAATCTAATCCCCGACATAAAGAGCCAGGAGCTTTTTCCGTCTTCTTATATTGTTTTCCGAGATGACCATCACTCTCTCCTTATGTTTAAACATCCTGCACTGTCTATAGCTGATTCTCCATGCCGAGACATCCTACTACTAATAGGCTTAACTCTTCCCTCATCGCTATTTCTTCCTCTGTTAAACTTGATTTTATTTCAATTAAAATGTCACTCCTCAATAGGTCCCTGTATTTTATGTGTTGCTAACATTCTCCCGGCTCAACCCATCGAATCCTACATCCTTGCTATTAAACCAGTTGACCAACTTGCTGACGTAAGTGATTCCATTTAGGATATTATTATCTTTGGTGACTTTAATCTGCCTCTGCTGGAATGGATTCCATCGGATGATCAATTCGAGCACTAGTTCAACCAAGAAATGTCTATTAACAGATCATATAACAAACACAAGGCTATGCCAAGCAAGTGGCGTCTCTAACTCCATCGGCAGGCCAGCGGTCTCATTAACACCACAGTAATATTTTTTCCCTTAACGCTATCAACTATGTACATATCGATAACTTCCACCACATCCTCTCCCTCCTTCTTGTTCTCTCATTTTTCCATAACCTCCACCTGGTCTACTTCATCCCCTACTTCTCTCTTTTCAGCAATTCTTCTTTTGATTTTACCAACCTATCTTTAACTGATGCTCTCTCCATTTTTTACAGTGAAATATAAATATTTAATTCTATTTCTCTTTACGTTCCGTTTTCCCAGTATAACAGAAGACTTTGCTCCTTACGAAACAACAGAAAAAAAATCATGGCCGGTTTTTCTTCGCACGAATTCTTATTCTGAGTACTCTAACTATCTTGGAACCTACTTCCAAATTAGCCAGCTCTATAATTGCCTCTATCAGCACTTTCTGCGACTGCGCAGACCAATCTTATCAAAGATCCTAAGTCGCCTTATCAAATTGACTGCAAAAGAAAATCTGACGGTTAACCCCTGCCAACAACTTTGAAACATTTTTTTAAACATTCATTTGCAGACAACTTCTTCGAACCTGTCCCCATATATTTTAAGCACCTTCCAAATTTCTCCATTGGCCTCTCTTTCTCTCTCAATCTTTTGATCATACCCTTATCGAAGAAGAGTTGCAAAACCTCAATGATGAATTTTTACCCGAACCAGACGGCCACGCCGCAATATTTCTCAAAAAGTGTGCCTCCATTCTTTCGCACCCACTTTCCTTCCTATTTCATCCTTCCCCCACACAAGGGGAATTCTTCCAAGTTTAGAAAACCTCTTCATAACCCCGGTCCACAAAAAGAATGAAGTTACTAACTACCCTCACATTGCTAACCTCTCTCACATACTCGTCCCTAAAATGTTTGAAAGTATTTTATATGAAGTGTTAAGCTTTCAGTGCAAGTAACTTACTGGTATGTCATCCAGTCAACATGGATTTCTGAAAGTCCTAGAAAATGGCAACGAAATCGATGCTATTGTGTTATATTTTGCTAAGGCCTTCGATAAAATATCAAATATCAATTGATCATTTTCAAATTGACCCATACAATTAAAATGGATATCTTCTTATCTGGATAACCATTATTATAGCGTTCTTTTTAGATCAGCCTTCTCAATCCCGTTTCTAGCCACATCTGGTGTCTCACAAGGCACCCTAGGTCCCCTTTTCGTTTCAGCTATAAACGATCTTGAGAGGATTATTAAACACTGCACTCTATCCATTTACGCCGATGGCACTAAGTTCTCCAAAACTTCTTATTCATACCAAGACTCTATTCTACTTCAAGAAGACCTCGCTCTATAAGTTTTTCATTTGGTGTCTAAAAAAATTGCTTAGAGCTTAATGTCTCCAAATGTCAATCTATGACTTTCGTAAATCTAATTAATCTACTCCTCGACTTTATTTTCTGCATGGCCAACCTATACCTCAGATTCAAAACGTTCCCGACCTTGGAATATTATACTATAATATTCAATCCTTTACCAACGACTCCTTTGTACCAGATCCATCCTATTTTCGTTACCTACTGAACTTCTCCAACGGCCCACTTCTCTCTCACATCTTGGACCCCTCCTATATCGAATATAAATTACACCAACTCAATGACGAATTTACACCCGGTCCAGATGGCATCCCTGCCATATTTCTTAAAAAATGTTCTTCGTCTCTTTCCCTTGCCCTTTCTGATCTCTTTCGTCTATCCCTTTCACAAGGAGAATTTCCTCAGGTTTGGAAAACCTCCTTTATAACCCCAATCCACAAAAAGGGATCAAAGAACGAAATAACAAACTATCGTCCAATCGCTAAACTCTCCCATATACCCAAACTCCTCGAAAGTATTTTGTATGAAGCTCTAAGTTTCCAATGCAAATCACTTATTTCCCCTAGACAACACGGCTTCCTAAAGGGTAGGTCAACCACCACAAATCTCGTTGAATTCGTATCCTTTACCATCTCTGCCCTAGAGAACGGCAACGAAGTCGATGTAGTTGCAACCGATTTTAGCAAAGCCTTCGATAAAATCTCTCATCGATTAATACTCTTCAAATTGTCTGCCCTCGGCTTTGAACCCATACTGTTAAAATGGATATCCTCTTACCTCTAAAACCGTTTTTACAGTATTCGTTTTAGGTCAGCCCACTCCGCTCCATTTTTGGCCACCTCTGGAGTTCCTCAAGGTAGCCATCTCGGTCCCCTTCTCTTTATATTAACCATAAATGATCTCGATAGGATCATTAAATACTCGTCCGTCTCCCTTTACGCCGACAATACCAAATTTTTCAAAACCATTTCCTCTCCCCATGACTCCTTCCTTCTTCAACAAGACCTTGATAGTTTTTCGATCTGGTGCCTCAAAAATTGTTTGGAACTTAATATCACCAAATGCCAATCCATCACCTTTTCACATAAGCGGCTCAAATCTCCTCCCCGACTCTACATTCTCCACAACCAACCTATCTGCTCCGTTGAATCTCTTCGCGACCTCGGCATTTTGTGTGATAGGGAGCTCAACTTCCGTTTGCATATGGATGGGATAATCCTTAAAGCCAATTCTGCACTAGGTTTTGTAAAACGATGGTCCAAAGAATTCACCAACCCATACGTGACCAGGTCCCTCTATATTACCTTTGTTCGTCCCCTCCTAGAGTACGCCAGTCAAGTATGGTCCCCATATCATCGCGTTCATATCTCGAGAATCGAAAGCATCCAGCGCCGTTTTCTTCGATTCGCTCTTCGAGGTTTGCCCTGGGATGATCCTTTTACTCTGCCCCCTATCATAACCGTCTCAACCTTATTAACCTAAACACCCTTGAGGAACGCCGAGATGCAGCCGACTTTCTCTTCATTCATCGACTTCTTTCAGGTCAGGTTGAATGCACGTCCCTTCACAATTCTATTTTCCTCAACACTAACCCTCGTAATCTATGTACCCCTCGTCTCTTCTATCTCCCAACCCACCACACCACCTACGGCGCGAACGAACCAATCTCCCGCATGCTACGAAAAATTAATTCAAACCCTAGCGTCTTTGACTTCCACCGCACCACTTCCTACCTCAAATCGGTTCTCCTTCACCAGAATAACCAGCCTTAGTTTTAAGTTTTAGTTTAAGTTTAATTTTAAGTTATAGCTTGTATTAAGCCGAATAAATGGGGGCTTTCGCCCCCATTTTAAAATATAGAGAGTTAAACTTCCGTCCCCATATTGATGAATAATCCAAGCCAACTCATCACTTGGTTTCATCAAGCGATGGTCCAAAGAATTTTGCAACCCCTATACGACAAGGTCACTTTACATTACCCTTGTCCAGCACCTTCTCGAATATGCTATCCAAGTGTGGTCCACTTTCCAGCGAGTTCATATATCTCGAATCCCCTTCGTGTTAGGGGCTAGAATATACCCGAGGTAGGCATCCCTGTCGTAAGAGGCGACTAAAATCCACTGGGCCGGGTTAAGGTGTTAAGCGACCCGTGCCAGAATCGGCCAGGTACGGGGCCCAGTATAAAAAATAGCCCAATCTCTAACGGAGCATCCTGATACTTGGCGACCTCCAGATCAGCCGGCCATATCTGTCTAATGCGGATCTCTGCACAGACGGACTACCCCTTCTTCGCTACTCGTAGGAACTAAAATGAGTTCTACAAATACAATACAACACAATACATATACAAAGAGGGACCACTTCAAGAAAAGCCCAAGGGTTACGAGATTTCCAACACGCGGATCGCTGGAAAAATCGTGCGGAAGCAAAGGCCAAACTCAGTCGGTACCCTTGGACGATAGTATTATGTACACCGAATAAGCTACAAAATCTCGAACGCGAAAATTCTGATATCCATGCCAGACTCCGAAATATGGAATTGCTCTGCGCCGAACTTAAAAAGGAATTAGATGCCATTAAGACGCAATCTAAAACCGAGTCTGATTCGTGACTTGACCGACCGGAAAACCCGAGTTTTCACACGGACGAAGAAGAGCTAGTCCGAAAAACAGACTGCATACTTAAAAAACGACCAGGTAAGAAACGCAAAGCTGATTCCTTGTCTGAAATTGTACAAAAAGAGAAGGCAACCAGCTCTAATATTGTTGAGGTCAATAAATAAAAAGCAACTCGGACTATAACAAGTTGCACACAATCTTGAAATCACTGTGGGCAACAAGTGGAAAAACTTCCGCGCAAATAGCGGCGCGAGCAAATACGACCAACTGTGAATCACTTGATCCTGCCTCAAATGTTTTCTCAGTAATTCCCGAGAGACTAGAAGAACTGACTAACACAAATAAGATAATAGCCGAACGGCTTCTCAACCTCGAAGCAGATCTGACAAAGAAGCTCAATATTCTTGCGTGGAATGCCAACGGCCTATTCCATTCCATTCAGGAAAAAGCAGTTGGTACTCGTATCTGTTTAATTTCTGAAACTCACCTCACGACACAATGGCGCGTGGAACTAAAAGGTTACCGCGACTACAGCGCTCATCACCCATCGGGAAACGCAAGAGGCGGGTCATCCCTATTTATAAAAGACTGCATTGAACACTCTCTGGAAGCATAAATTGAACTTGACATATTTCAAACGACCATGGTGCGAGCTAAAAATAAAAATTACTCTTTTAGTATATCCTCAATCTATTGCTAATCGCGTTGCAAAATAGAAAAACACGAATGAAGTGAAGAAGAGTCCAATGATGAAGAAATAACATACGTTTCCAAATTGTTGATGGATAATAGATCTACTAATGAAGATCACCAAGCAGTTGTAGCTGAAAGTGGCAAGCAACAACAGCAGCAATGCCAAAACAGAAAGCAATGTCACCGCCAGTGATGGAGCTCTCCAGAAGGCCCAGAAAAGAAGTTCGTCGACCAGTACGATTTCCTTATGATCAACAGTAACTTCATAATCAGTTTCTTATTTATATATGTACATATACTAATACATTTCTTAATTTTTCCTACACCTCTACATATTATATTTGAATATCATTTTATTTTTGAGTTTTTTTTTTTGTTTTAATGTGTAATTAAAGCAGAGAAACAGAGAAAACAATGAAGTATTCAATAAAGCTAGTCACACTTGCCATTCACGTCATCGAAATTTGTAGACCGACGCGCTGCCATTTTTGTGTAGTTGTTTCCCACTTGATTTTTGGTGTTGCTAGCGGCAGCCAATGCATTATTGTTTGGCATTGGCGCAGTTAATAGCGGCAAGTGTAAAGAGCGACGACTAACTACTTCACATTTGCCACAACGAAAAGCATTTTCACTTGTTTCAATAAAGTCTGCGTCTTGTTCTGTGATACTCGTATTAGCACAATAATAACGACAGTAATGGTTACAATTTTGTTACTTTATTAAACAATTGCGATAATTTTTTTGCGAACACACGGAGCACTGATTATGTAGAAAGGGTTAGTTTGAGCGAAATTAGACCATGTGTTTCTCTTTTTCCATTATCATAGTCAACAAAGCCATCAATTATATCCTTCGATAGAAATTTCGTTAAAAATTAATACTACATTTTTACTTATTTTAGGCAGTTCATCAATTTTTTCTTTGATTTTTGTTAAAACTTCTTCATGAAAATTCGTAGAGATATTTTTTATTTCTATCCACTTGTATAAAGAAGCGGGATAAGGGAGATGGAAGTCAAGAGTTTCTCTCATAAATTAGCCAAATTTTTTGAGTCTGTCTCCTCTCTGCTTTTATTTGTCAAACTTCCTATTTTTAATGTTTTTAATCTACGCTTTAAAGCGATTTGTTTTAAATTTTTTGTTCTTCGCATTTGTTTAATATACTTTTCCAAATCATACATTTTTTGTTTTAATTTCAAAATTTCAGATTTATAATCTTGAACGTCTTTGTCTTCAAAAATGTTTGTAAATGATGGTTTCTTCAAACATACATCTGAAAAGGTTTCAAATTCTTCAAGATTTAAATCGATGGCAAACTAATTTTTTTAGCTTTTATGATTTAAATTATCAACCCCATTTGAAACATAATCAAGATTTAATGTTGGAACGGACCCTTTTTTAATTTTTTAATTTCTGAATCAACACCAAATCTTTTTCAAAATGCATTCCACATATGTACAACTTTTTTGAAAGCATTTCCTCTTTTAAATTACAAGCGTCACGCCATTTTTTTAAAAGAAGCTTTTTCTCCTGTGCTGGGAATTTAAAAAATTGTCTGCCTAAATGTTCTTGTCGCTTGGTGCCACAAGAACTCACGCAACACTTTACATGGTACCCGTGTTGTTTAGTTTTAAACATTTTTCCTTCGACGAAGCTGGAAAGTAAAAAAAAAAAAACAGAATGCTTAAATCCAAAAAAATTCTCAATATGGATCCGCACCCATAACCATGCGCTATCAGAACTTGATTTGCACTGAGAACGAAAAATGTAAGGAAATTCAAGGCTTTCGCCAAGGTGTTTTGTATTTAGCTTTGTCCCTTCCCTTATACTTGTTGCGTTGCGACGGATAAAGAAAAGCAAAAATCCACTCAAACGTTCACTGATATTATTAGTCCGAATGCAGAATAGCTACAGGTACAGAAAGTAAGCAAAATAAATGTTGGGGTTGGTACGATGTGGTTCGTTATTGAGCATTTTTTCGAAACAATATCTGCATGATCATAGAACAAACGAAAAACAAAACAAGTGGAGCCATCTACATAAAACAACAGAATTAAACTCGATGTACAACATATTCTACATCTGTATATGGTATTTCTCTTGGCTGTGGCAAGAGGCACACAAAGCGGTGCTGCCGTTCACGAGCTCCACGAGCAGAGCGGACAGACAAACACCGACTTTTCGGGAGGAAAAAAAAGGAGCATGAGAAGCGCGCTCTCGAGGAAATTCAGATTTGCTACTCCAGCAACGTGATTCGGAAATTTTACGGAATATAAAACAACATGCTACGGATATAAACCCCCAACCGTGCACCCGACCTGAATAAAGAGAAGACAGCCATATCTAAGCTTATGTCCAGCAAGCTACTTGAGCTGACGGCCTGACCGCCGAGCTCTTTAAAGCGGTAGGCAATGACTTGGTAAGGAGCATCCACCAGCTCATCTGTAAAATATGGTCGGACGAAAATATGACCGATGAAAGGAACCTCAGCCTTGTTTATCCTATCCTCAAGAAAGGAGACCCTCTGACCTGCGCCAATTACAGAGGTGTTAATCTTCCAACATCGCCTACAAGATCGTATCTACCAAATTCTGTGAACACCTGAAGCCATTCAACAACCAGATTGGTCCATGTCAGTGTGGTTTTAGACCAGTGAAGTCCACCATCGACCAAGTATTCACACTAGGGAAAACTTTTGAAAAAAGGTATAAGCTCCAACTCGATACACACCACCTAGTCACCGATTTTAAGGCCGCAGGACAATGTCTAGTTTTGTGCTTATGCAGGATGACGATGGATAATGATGGGGCACATCAAGGTCAGTAAAGAGCTCACCGAGATCTTTGATGTCAAAAACGGATATAGACAAAGCGATGCGCTGTCATGCAATTTCTTTAACATTATTCTTGAAAGAATAGTGCAAAACTCACCCACGAACACAAGAGGCACCATCAAAAGCCCGTCTAATTACACGCATACGCCGATGATATTGACATATTCGAAAGAAACCCGCATGGTGAAAATAGTGGTTTCGCGAGGCGGAAGTCGTGAAGATGGTCTTAGCGGTCAATGAGGGCAAGACCAAGTATATGCTGTCAACAATAGAGTTAGTTGTAGTACATCACCCTCGACAGATATAATTTAGAGGAAGTTAATGACTTTTTCTACCTAGACTCCGCTATCAATTTAAGCACAGATACCAAACGAAGAATCGCTGCTTTTTTAGTGAAAAAGGTAATTAACTAACAAAGCCCTCTCTCGAATAACACAAGATACCCTATATAAGGCCCTGATAACCCCAGTCCTATCCTATGGCGTGGAGACATGAACCTTATCAAAAATGGATGAGGTGCTCTTGGGTGATTTTTGGTCCCGTCTGCCTAAACGTTGTGTGGAGAAATATATATAGTACAACGACGAGGTGTACGGGATGTATAGCGACATCGATTTAGCCAGAAGAGTGATGGTCCAACGATTGAAGTGGCTGGGTTATGTAGAGCGGATGGACACCAATGCTCCGGTCTGAAACGTTTTCGAATCCGCCCCCGAGGGACAGCGTAGTAGAAGAAGATCGCGACTCAGGTGGCACACGCAAAGGTTTGCTAAACTGGAGGCAGCTAGCTAAATATCAAGCTATAAAGACTCTTTGTGGTTAAGGCCCAGGTTCACTCGAAGCCACTTTAAGTAAGTAAGTGTTCTCGTACTTATTTGTAAAGGGTGTTTTCTAAGGTGCTTTTAACTATAAGCCAGCCGATAGGCATTCTGACACCATCTTTTTATTCAATATTGTTTGGAAAATCATCGTGCAAGGCCTAACGCTAGAGCAGCATTTACAATTTGTGGAAATTTATTTCGAAAATCAGTGTTCAGGAAAAAATGTTTATAGAGCGCTATGCTAATTAAAAAATTTTCCAGTACATTTACTACGCGCACATTTACATATAGGCTATTGCAAATTTCCGCGGTGAAGAAAAATTAAAAAGATAAAGTTAAGAACTCAAGACGCCGCGCCGGGACTACCGGCAAAGCAACAAACTTGGCAAAAAACAAACGGGGACCGCAGCAACACAAATGGTGGTTGGTAAACGAAAATCCAAGAATAGGCGAAAGAGCACAAAAGGGAATCGCAAAACCAACGGGGATTGCATTTCAACAAGCAGTTGTGGGTTAACTGCGCACACCGGCTGCTTAGCAAGGTGAGCATTAAAGATTATAATGACTAGGAAATAAAGAGCTAGCCAGGGCATTCCATAAGTGAGTTGTACGGCTTAGGAATGAACCACGATATTTTAAAGTACGTCCGAAAGTGGGCTTGAGGGTAAATTGACGAGTATTCATAGCGAGACGGGTGTTACGGTTAAAAGTTTGAAGGGGCGTAGTGTTACTGGTTATTTCTATGGAGCACTGGTGGTGGGAACAGCGGCAAAACGAAACATTACGTCGGTGTTCGAAGTGTACATTGTTTGAGTGATATTAGTATCACCTATGAGTTTTATCTAGCAGGTGCAGAGATGTTTTGGGCGCACCAGACCAGATGTGGGCATTGTACTCCAATTTCGGGCGGATAAATGCCAGAGAGGGGAGATATACCATCTGGACCAGCGGTTTTGTGAATGTTAAGATCTTTAAGAACTCTTGTTACAACACGGGTGCGAAAGTGGATTTGTCCCATTGAAGATTCGACGCACTCAAGTGTAGGCGGAGACAAAGCGCAATCTGGGAGTGTTGAGCTGGCCGCAAAGTGTGCATCAAGCAGATTGGCCTTGTCCAAAGAGCTGATAGCTGGAATGTCATTGTAAATGAGCGTTGGGATGGGGGATGAGGCAGAATTTCTAATATTTTTGACAAACGACCAAAAATGTTTACTACCTTTGGGACATTGTAGTATTTTTTGCCTCAGTTTTTGGTCGTATTGGAATCTTACACGTTAAAATAAGGTGTTGCAGTTAGTTCTGGCTCGTTTGAAATTTTTTCGATTTTCCTCAGTTGGGCTGACCTTGAAGGACCGAAAAAACCTTTCTTTAACCCTGACAGCCTCTTTACAGCTCCAGTCGTACCATGCCTTTTTTTTTGGCTTGATACTCTTCTCATTTCAAAGAGAATGATGTCTGTGATCATATCAGCAGCGGCATCCACGTCGTTATCGAGGAAAAATAACGACCAGTTAAAATTCCTAAAGAAGCTGTTAAGACCGCTCTAGTTGGCTTTCTCGTATTGCCATACGGTTCTTTTGAGATTCTTTTCTCTAACTGTGTGGTCGGTGTACGAGAAATTAGCTGATATGACACAATGGTCCGACGAGCCTAGAGGGGAGAGCACATCAACGGTGTACTTATCAGAGGGAGAAGTTAGACACAAGTCCAGGATGTTGGCGGTATGACTGTCAACGTCTGGTATTCGTGTGGGCTCATTTACAAGCTGGGTTAAGTTATTTTCCGCAGCGAATATCTCAACACACCGTCATTCGGGTGTTGTCTGTCCAGAATGTCAAAGCCACCCAGAATTGTGTTTTTTGTTTTTTTTTTTTATAATTTACGCGCGCCTAAGGGGTTATGAATACCCTTATACTGTTGCCATGGCGCGGGCGGAAAGATAGAAGGAGGAGAAAGGAAAGTTTATGATGTAGTGGTTTGAAACTCAGGTGTGTTTGGTTTCGATATTGACTCTCCAGGGGTGGGAGTCCGAATAGGACGGAGAGATTCTTCTTCTCTCGGAATGTGAGGTTGTGAATTTTAACCGTTTTTTGTGTTTGAAAAAACCCTACAACAGCCAAATCTACATGTCAGTGTTATGCCTTCACACGCAGATTTTTCTGACTGAGTTCCAAATTACACAAATGAAAACTTGCTGTGACTTGGATTCGAACCTTGACCTTCCGAGTGAGAAGCGATAGCTAGTACCACTACACCACGGCCACCCCATGTGTATATTGAAATCGCCCGTAATAACAATTTCAGTATGAGGATACAGGCATACAATTCTTTGTATGGAGTCAGACAGCGCATCAAACTCATTAAAAGTCGAATTGCTGTCCAATTTGGGGTTTCTGCAAATAAAGCAGTAGTGGATAATTTGCTTACGGAGATGGAATTTTAACCACATCAAATTGGATTCCGGATTGGAACAGGGACTACATTGTGGTGAAGTTTGGTAAGCTACATCACTGCGCACGTAAATGGCGAGACCCCGGTGAGAGAAGAATAATGGCACTAGTTCGTAGCCAGCTAGCTTCAGTAGCGCAGATGTGAAGTACAAATTCAGAGTTGGTTTATCGAATCAAATTGTTGTAGATGTTGTGCCCTTACAACAATACGAAACAGCACACCAACAAAATTCATACCCACAGCCCGCTATCCATCGGTTGTTACATACGCTCAGCCACTGCACGCGCTGTATGACAATGTAATACAACAACGGCAGTGATCGAGTGCAAGCAACAGTTTGACCAGAGGCAGGTAGGCTGTGATGCCGGCGCAGTGGATGTGGATTTCGGTTACATTGCACTCGCGCATTGTTGTTATTTTTTTTGTTTTTGCCCGCACAGTGAACTTAGATTTTTTTTTTTAATTCACTTCTCTCTCACTGGTTTTGCTAATTAACAAAATTGTCGAATTTTTAGCGAGGAAAATCTAAAGATGATCTATCGGCCAACAACCCACTGTTTTGTGCGATTTATGGCCTGGCGGTATCATTGGGCTGTACTTCTTTTAAAATAAACGCAGGTGATGGTTTTATCTGTTATACTTTGTGCTCATATTAGCCTTCGCTCACATATGTACTTGCAGTGAATTTTTGTAAGAGCGCAGTTCACCCAACAATACCCAACAACTAAACCGAAACAGTGTAACATATTTACTAGATAGATGTAACATATACCTAGATAGATGTGTCTATTCGCGCACTCTCTTTGTAGAAATCCCTTCTTTGTTTGCTAGTTTCGGTTCCGCTGGTGGCTGTTGCTGCGTGAACCATCGTTCTTTTTAATTTGGACATCAGGAGAAGCAGATCATTTTACACGTAACACATTACATTTAAACAAATATAATTTTTATATTATGTATATATATATATTTTACTCGTACATTTATTAAACAAATTTCATGGTTCTTCCAAGCCGAATTTAAAGAACAATAATTAATATTTAAAGACAATCGTGGTTAAATTTTGTTTTATTGATTAATTGCGTTCGAATATCGGATTAATATCGGTATAGTTTAATTAACTGATTTGCACGCGTATTTGCTTATACGAGCATATTTTTTTTTATTATAAATCAAAGCCAAATTGGCTATGATAGCAGGTGCTTTGAAAATTAAGTGCGGTAATGCAAAAGGGCGCTTAACTCGGGCTACAGCATTTGTAGAGACAATTGATGAATCTATATCTATCGAAATGGTTGAGATTCTGTTAAATAGACTTGAGTCCACGTGGTCTGAATTTTCATCTCTTTATAACGACTTCTTTCGGAAGAAAAAGAAGTTGATGAACTCGAAACTGAATTTTCGGAATACGAATTAAAATATTTTGTGACAAATGCCCAACTCGTCAAGGCTATTCGCGACAAAAAAAAATCTTCTTCGAAACCTTTGGAAGTTTCCGATAATTCTTCAGCTATACATCGATCAGCTGAGCAGCAGTCAGCTTTTCTCGAAAAACTTAATTGTTCTACATCATCGTCTAATGTTGCCAACATTTCTAAGCTTCCGACTATCGTGGTGCCGCCATTCAGTGGAAGTTACAAAGATTGGCCATCGTTTCGGGACATCTTTCTGGGTTCAGTTGACTCTAAAGTTAATCTTAGTCTGACTCATAAATTTCATTACCTGAAATCTTATTTGCATGACGATGCAGCTAATTATATAAAGCATCTCAAAATCAATGATGCAAATTATTCGGAAGCCTGGGATCGCTTAGAAAAGCGATACAATCGTAACCAGTTGATAGTTCAGTCGCCCATTGAAACCTTTTTGTCGCCTCCTACTGTCAATAATTCGAATGTTCAAACTTTAAGCAAAATTTCAGACGCTGCCGATGAAGTTGTGCGCGGTCTAAGTGCTTTGGGAAAGTCGGGTCGGGACCCTTGGCTCATTTATTTATTGTTAAATAAACTTGATTCGGACACAAAACAATCTTGGGCAGAGCATATCGGTTCTCGGGAAGACTGTACTATAATAGCATTTTTAAAATTCTTAGAAGAGCGGTGCGATGCTCTTGAGGCAAGTCAATCACTAACCAGTCGTTCGGGTACGTCGCATACAAGGCAATCAACCAACATCCGAGCTCATCTAGCTGGACCTTCAGATTCACCTTCGACATCTAACTGCCCAATGTGTTAGGAAAATCATGTCCTTGCCCAGTGTATCAAATTCGTTGGGTTAAATATTGACTCTCGTCAAAGCTTCGCGAAGACAAATTCGTTATGTTTCAATTGTCTTCGAGCTGGGCATACATCACAAAAATGTTATTCTCCATTTCGTTGTCCGGTGTGCAGATCACGCCATCATTCGCTCGTGCATTCCGATGATGCAGCCAAGAAAACTCAACACTCTTTGTCGGGTTCTTCGAACCACTCTCAATCTTCGTTGTCTAATCTCGCTCAATCCAACTCCACCGCTCCGCTCGTTAGTAATCTTTAGCTTGATTTTAGTTGTCGCATGAAAACTTTTCTACCAACCCTCTTGGCTAAAATTCAAGACATTCAAGGAAATCTTATAGACTGTCGAATGCTTCTAGATTCCGGGTCACAAACTATATTCGTTGTTGAATCGTTCGCCCAAAGACTTGGGTGTCATCGAAAACATTCAAGAATTCCTATTCTCGGAATATCGTCTACTGAAGTGGGATATACAAAAGGGCTCATCTCGTTAAATCTTCGTTCTCGTGTTAATTCTTCTCATTTATTCGTTGATGCCTTCATACTCGGTAAACTAACTTGCAACTTACCAACTAAATCAATTGATGTTTCTTCCTGGTCTTGTATTCGAAATCTTGATCTCGCTGATCCAAACTTCAACGTCGCTGCCCCAATCGATGATCTTCTTGGTGGTGACAAGCTTTGGAGCATTCTTAAGGACGGACAAATTCGAGGCGCTCATGGATACCCAATCGCACAAAACACTTCGTTTGGGTGGGTCGCAAGCGGACAGTTTTTTGAACCAGAAGAATCGAACCATTTTACTTCGTTTCACTCCCTACTCGACACAGATGGTTTGTTACAATGCTTCTGGGAGCTTGGGGAGGTTCGTCCAGCAAACAATTCAGTTGATTTCGACCAGGCCGAAGAACATTTTCGACAGACATTCTCTCGGTCTCCTGACAGGAAGTTCATCTTCCTTTTGAAACTCCTTTGAAACTCCAAACCCATCTTTCTCGTTTATTCGCAATGGAACGTCGGTTTTCTCAAGTTTCGAAACTTCGAGACTTATATTGTGATTTCATGCGAGAATATATCGACTTAGGCCATATGACTCGTATTCCTCGCGAAGAAATTAAGAGTCCCAAAGGCAGGTGTTTTTACCTTTATCATCACACTGTGCTAAAACCGAACAGTTCGTCTACAAAACTACGTGTCGTGTTTGATGGTTCTGCTAAAGACTCAACTAGAAAGTCAAACAATGCGTTATTAATAGGCCCTCCTATTCAAAGCAACCTAATAGGTGTTTGCTTACGGTTTAGACAACATCCTTTCGTTTTTATTGGTGACGTTGTAAAAATGTTCCGTCAAATTTGGGTAGAAGATTCCGACTGTGATTACTAACATATTGTTTGGAGCGACTTTCCTTCGAAAGAACTTGAACATTTTCGCTTACGTGCTGTGACGTACGGTACAGCTTCCGATCCTTTCTTGTCGGTTCGCGCTTTAAAACAACTTGCAGATGACTACATATCACAATACCCAAATGCGGCTCGTGTTTTATCGGAAGACGTCTACGTGGATGACGTGATGACTGGAGCAAAATCAACCAAAGAACTCATCGAATTGCAATCGGAATTAGTAGCTATTCTTTCCATGGCCAAACTTGAGCTGCAAAATGGAGCTCTAATTGTTGGCCTAGAATCCTTCAAAGGACGAATATTCGTTTCGCATGTCGAACTCGCTTCCAGCCATTCCATTGACTAGGCACTCATTGTTGTCGGAAGTGCCGCGCATATTTGATCCGTTAGGACTGCTAGCACCATCGGTTGTACTGTTCAAAATGCTCTTTCAACTCTGGTCATCGAATTTAAACTTAGGATGGGACGACCCACTGCTTTCAGAGTAGCTGATCGTTAGAAAAAGTTAGAGGTGAGATCTCGTTTTTTGAAGAGATTCGAATACCCAGAAACTTGTTTGGATCTTCGTTCGACGACGTTGAACTTCATGGGTTCTGCGATGTATCCTATACACTCGCTGTAAAATCGCTGAAGGAAGGTACAACGCAACAATCGTCGCAGCGAAGACTAAAGCTCCGTTGAAGTCCGTTTCGATTCCGCGTCTAGAGCTGTGTGGAGCCTTGTTGTTGACTCGATTGTTCAGTTTTGTAAAATCATTGTTTTCTCATCAACTCACAAGGGCGGTAGCTTGGTGCGATTCTGAGATTGTTTTACACTGGCTCTCATCACCTCCACGTCGCTGAACTACCTTTGTCGCCAATAGAACTGCAGCTATACTCGAAACTACTCCAAGAAGTTGCTGGTGTCACATTTCTTCAGAGTTAAATCCAGCTGATTGTGTTTCGCGCGGCGTACTTCCATCTGAACTCGGAAATCATCTTGGTGGACAGGTTCATCGTGGCTATCGCTGGAAGAATGATAATGGCCAAAATCTAAATTCACGACTCTTAAATCGGAAGACAAGGAACTTTTCCTCGAAACAAGACAAGGTCCTCGTCAAGTACTCTTACCGCACCTAACAATTTTGATGTTTTGATCGATCACATAATCAGCAAAATCTCGTCGTGGTCTCGCATGCAAAGAATACTCGCTTAAGTTATTCGGTTCATATTCAACTATCTGAGTGAAAGGCCGAATCGTCGTACCTCATACCAAAACAACTCTGATCAAATCCGTCCAACTAAAATCATTCAGTGACGATATTCGCGCCTTTAAAACCAAAAAACAATTGGCCCTGAAATCCAAACTGCTAAAATATAGTCCATTTCTTGACAATAATGGTCTCCTTAGAGTAGGAGGAAAAATTAAAAATGCTAATATATCTTTTAATATAAAACATCCTTGTATTCTTCCAAATAATATTTTTTCTTATCTTATTGTAGAAGATATTCACATAAGTAAACTACATCTTGGAGTCTCTGCAACGTTCGCCATAATCAGACAGCAGTATTGGATCCTGGGATCTCGAAACCTCATCCGAAAGATTGTTTTCAAGTGTACAACATGCTTTAAGTTGCGAAAACCCACTACGTCGCAGCTAATGGGTGACTTACCATTGCAACAAATATCACAGAGCCGTCCATTTTCGCATACTGGTTGTGAATATGCTGGGCCATTTTGCATTAAGTTCTCCAGAGGTCGCAACCCAAAAACTTCAAAAGCCTACATATGCTTATTTGTGTGTATGGCTACAAAGGCTATACATCTCAAGATCCGACGCATTTGTCGCCGCTTTCCGTCGATTCCTTTCTCGACGTGGACTTTGTTCGAACGTGTATTCGGGCAATGACTCCAACTTTGAAGGTGCCCGTCGATGCCTGAACGAGATGCACAAGTTAGTGACCTCAGAAGCGTACAACGAGGCTGTCGCTACGTTACTTGCAAAGGACAATGTTACCTGGCACTTTATCCCTCCATCGTCCCAACACTTTGGCGGGTTGTGGGAAGCTGGTGTCAAGTCCGTAAAGTTTCACTTGCGACGAGTAATTGGAGCATCAATTCTGACCTTCGAGGAAATATATACAGTGTTAACTCAAATAGAAGCTGTTTTGAATTCTCGTCCTCTTTGTGTTATCTCAGATCATGACTTGAATCCATTAACACCCGCACATTTCCTTATAGGTGAACCACTAACTGCTGTCCCTGAACCAACAACACTGTCCACGCCTTTGAATCGTTTGACGCACTGGAACCACCTACAAAATATGGTACAAGGATTCTGGAAACGGTGGCATGTGGAATATATCACCACACTCCAAGAGCGATCGAATTGGAAAACAACAACTCCAAATCTGCAACCAGGTGACCTTGTTATCCTAAAAGAGCCAAATCTTCCGCCAACAAAGTGGCTTCTTGGAAAGATCGAAGCAACAACCCAAGGAATTGATGGTCGAGTACGAGTTGCAACTGTAAGGACGACCAATGGCACTATTACCCATGTCCTGAAATTCGTTCCAGGGGGGCCGGGAATGTTCAGTACTAAATGCACTACCTGGCAAACAACACAACATTACCCTATGGGCTATGTAATTAAGTAGCTGTATAACATTTTTGCTACTTAATGTTAACGTAACGTGTTGTTTTTTTTTTTTTTTATGATACATGTAGAAATGGATTTTGATTTCGTAGGTCTTACGTCGTTACATTACATTTAAAAAAATATAATTTTTATAATATATATATATATATATATATTTTACTCGTACATTTATTTAACAAATTTCAGTCAGTTTCAATAGAATTTATCATTTTAATTCACCAACTTTTGTGACCTGCTTCCGTTCACATTTTGTGCAAATTTCCCTTAGAAATTTAAATTGAAAGCGTCGACAACGAATTACTTTAAATTTTCTTATGTAATTCAGCTGATTTAAACAATTGCGAAATGTATTTTCAAACTTGATTTCCGTAATTTTGATATAAAGGCTTGTGAACTTAACATAAAATTAAAATTTTTTCCTACTAGCCTTTCGAAACACTTTTTAAAAAACGAATACGTCTTATCTGCAAGTACATACATTTAGAATGCTGAACTCGAAAGATGCCACAGAATCACTGTTGATTTACCTAAGCAAAAGCAGAACTCAACATTAACTCAACTCAATTTCGTATAAGCATAGTAATGTTTTGGAATCATTGGCTGAATTGTATTGAAAAAAGAGCTTTTTAGTTTCAGTCAATGTCTAAACCATAAGACTTTCAGGAATGGTTTTATAAGCTTTATTACACATTGGGTGTGTTCGCTGTAAAAATCTACGAAAAAAATATAAAAATGTAGAAACACAATCAAAATTGCGTTCGAGTACGTGCATTGACAAAGTATTTAATTTACCTTCCTTAATCAATTTCAGATTAAGAAATTCTGAAACTATCGTTTTTTTCTTTTATAATTTTATCGGTCCAAGGAAAACGGAAAAGTCAGAGAAAAAAAATAAAACGGATTAGTTGCTAAATAAAATTGTTGATGCGACTACACGAATAAATCTGCTTCTTTTTTGTTTCTTTCTCAGCGTTTGCAAATTCTGTTCAGTATGTTCTCGACCATGATTAAAGCTGACATGTCAACATGTTTGCTCTCTAGAAACTCATGTAATTTTGTAAGTGATAGTTCCTCCTCTTTATCACAATTATTAAGATAGTTCTCTTATATAAAAGGTAGTATGCCTATGCCTGTATTTTAGAGCGGTAGTGACTGCTAGCTAGTGTACAAGCTCCTAAAGTGTACAGTTTCCATCCGAACTGTATAAATCGATTTCCTGATTTCCCTTATTTTAGCTTCATATGATTCTCACTAGAGGAACAAGTTCCGGAACAATTGGAATTCATACTATTGGTAACATTCTTCGAAGCTTTATTAGTAATTTTCTTATTATTCTTTTATGCAATCTATTGTTCAATGATATTATACCTCACTCATTTAAGGCTCTGTTGTATCTCCTCTATGAACGCGAGCCCAAAGGTAACGCTTAAGTGAGAACCATAATCAACTCTCGCCCGCATATGCACGCATATGCACAGATTACACAGGAACTTATGAGACAACACATAACAAGCCCAAAGTTGATTCGTTCAATTTTCGTTCACTTTTACATATTTGGCAGATGAGATATTTTTGTAAAAACATTGCTAGAAAAATATCGGAATATCAATTTGTTCATCTCCTTATCGAAGGTGTAGGGAAAAAAAGGTGCATTTTCGTTAAGGGAGATGCATTTTATTGTTTTTCTGCTGCAATCCATTTTTACATCCCAAAAAGAAAAACCAAACACCAAGAATGAGAGATTCGTATTTTTTTGATTTATTTGACAGATAACTATGCAGGCAGAAGCATTATGGTTATCGGTACGAATTTCCTAACCATAAGGAAGCATTTCGTTCAGTTATGACATTAGTTTATGCTTTCCAACGTTGATTATGGTTGAGCCTTTAGGGTTTTGCCGCAAGATGACTCATCTTCTGATTGGCCTATTTTTTACAAAGGGAAATATATATAAGTCTCTGTTGAGGTTAAGAAGTTCTCCAAATAAAAGACCAGAGTCAACTTGAGTCTTTATTTAGTTTTAATGCTCTTCAATTAAACTTATATCTTAAAACAAAAGAACTTCCGAGTTCTTGGGCTTTGGACGATTGCAGCGTGCATGCCATATGTAAATTCGGTGAAAAAAGGCATGCGGGTCTTTTATGAAAGCTGGTGTCAAAGAGTATTACCAAAATATCGCAGATAATGTCCTGCGACAGTGCTGCCAGATCACAACAGTCTCCTTTATTCATGATTATGTCTTCTGCAGAGATGTACAAGATACCCTATAAAAAGTATCTGAATTACAAATCCTAGAAACTATCAAAATTAGTATTTAAGATACAAGATATAAGATACTTTTAGAAATAGTATCTGAAATTCAAGATAAAAAATACACATCTTTTAAATACTTTGCTAAAAATAAAATATTTTTAGAAGAAAACGCATTTTCACTGAGAAGCTTATTTTATTAATTTAAATATTATTTAAGGTTATAAGTGAGACTTAAGTAACACCAGTTCTTCAAACATTACATCATTTGTTTGTCTTCGATGAGACCTCATTATCATACCCCAAACGAAAAGAGTCACTCTACTGGGGCTGAACTCGGCAAACAAGTGTTATATTTAAAAAATATTTTTTTTATTGTGGGATAAACATTTAAGCTCTTTAAGATGGTATCTTTATTATTTAGGTATTGAAGTGTTTCCAAGTCAGCGGTAGTACCAGTAGACCCTGTGTTTTCGCTACTTGCAAAATTCGTCTTTGGGTTTTTTTTTTTATATCACCTCCATTGCTATCTAAAGCTTCCGATTTTTGGTTTTCAGATCGATTAATTTTAAGCGTTTCAGTCAATATAAGTTTTTTTTACACATTCTTTCCGAACTTTCGGCACCCAGTGAGGCTAATATTGCATCACTTGCTGCAGGCTCAAACTGTAAAAATTTTTTAAAACGTCTATTTAAGTTTTCTTCAATGACATCTAGTTGAGTGATGCAATATTTTAGATTTTCCATCCTCAGACATTTGATGATATGTTGGATTCTTATGAGCTCTAGTAATAAACAACCGTAATAGGTATCTTTATCCCCTTAAAGGCTTTGAATAGCTTCTGCTATTGGCTTCGAGCTGTCTACATATCCACTTAAAAATTGCATTTTCCTTCAACGGAGATAATTTTAATATTTTCATAGTTTCATTAAGACGTTCCTGTACTGATAAAAGATTTATTATGGAATTATAATAAGAGTTCAATCGGGTTGCGCATGGAGAAGTTAGTGACTTCCCTGTTATCTCCAAATATTTTTCACATGCTTTTGGTTTTGAACTTAAATTCCAAAGTGATTGGCAATTAGCTAAGGCCGCGAATTATGTTTGGGAGGTACCCGGACAGGAAAAAAAACAACTGGTTCTTACAGAGGTTTGAACAAAAAGCAAAAACATTTATTTTTTCGATGGTTTTTAATATATTAACTCTGCTTACGTTTCTGTATATATCATATGCATATTGTGAGACAATTTGAAAATAAACATTTTGTAAAATAACGCAATGTTAACAATTTACATCGTGGGACAATTTAGAATAAATGAAAAGTGCAATATTGACAATTTATATAAAAGAGAATTTAGGGTGCATGACTCTTGATTGAGTGTAACGTAACTCGCGTCAAGTAGTTTTTAATAAAAAGTCTTTTTAAATCTTGCTTGTCTGAAATCAGAGCTGGGAATCAAATGCAAAATGTGTGTTGCGCATCTTTTGTATTCGGGCAGAGGACAATCACTTTCCAAATCAAATGAAGCATCTGGGAAAGCCTGTAATAGTAAATCATCATCTTCATTATCTATATCGAGTGGTGTTCTTTCAAGATCTTCTTCATATGACTCATATTCATCATTTTCAATTATCTCTGAATAGGTTTTCCCAAATACTGCAAAAGCTTTAACCATATTTGAACAATTATATATAACAGTTTTTCCAATTTTCGATAGTTTTAGATTATGGTCTGAATGTGTATCAGCTAACATTTCAGCAACTTTTTCATATGTGTGGGCCCGTTTAAATCTTCTGCAAGCAATGGCAACACTTTTCCTCTCAAAAGTTTCGCTTTCAATATAATGGACCGTAACCCCCAAATAGCTTCTTTTAGAGGAGGACCAAATATCGACTGTACTACACACAAATTCTGCACTATGTATTTAACTCACCCTTAATTTTCCCCTTAAATTTTCTGTACTCATCAGCAATTTTATTTTTGACTGAACGACGACATACAACTTTTGCAGGCTTCGTTAGTTGTTGTGCTCCTTCAATCAAAGCTTTGAATGATTTACATATAGTCCACCATGGATATTGGTGACATAGATTCAACAATAAATTGTGCAATCAACTTGTCTAAATTTACAGACCTTGCACCATGTGAAACATTTGTAAGTGTAGACTGCTTCATTTTTTTCCATACTACTGCTGATTTTGAATTGGTATTGTTCTCAATAAGTTTTCTTTTTTTCAGGTTTGTATTTTTAAATTGTTTATATACTTGCAACAGATTTGCTTGACTTTTCCTCTACAATAAAAAAGTGTAATTTGTCTTTCATTTAATTGTATACAAATGGCTACCTTTGACATCCTCATAAAGCTTAGTACAATAGGTATAAGTGCCACGACATAAGCAGATGACGTGGTCATAATAGTGCAGGGAAAATACAAATATTTTTGGCGACATTATGGAGATTGCCTTAAGACTATCAGCACTTGCACGAAAAAGCTGTGGTCTCAATGCCAACCCTTCCAAAACGGAACGGACGAAATACCTTCCTTGGTCAACTTCGACATCCCGCATGATATAATATATCCAGAGAGGGAGGTCTGGAAAAAAAATGCCATAATCAGGTCAAATGAAATTGCAAATCAGATAAGTATCCGAAACAGATATCGCTAGTGCTCAAAGCACTATGCAGTCAGAACCGGGAAAGACCGTGCTGGATGCCAGACTCTGCAGTATTAAAGAAAATTAACAAGCGGGCGAGCTTGCAAGAAAAGGAGGGCTACTCGACAATAGTGAGGTTGTCAACATCAAACCACCCATTTGCATAGTAAGGGGCACTATCGAGGAAAAATTACAAGACTGCCAACTTAAGGTGATCGTCAAGTCTTGAAGGACAAAGGGTGTACAAGGTTCTCTGGCCGCTTTCTGACGGAAAAAAATCTAGGAAGCTAATAAAATTAAACAGGGATAAGCTTCGGACAGTAATAGGAAACCTGACAGGACACTGTCTCCTGCGGCAAAACGGAAAGAGACTCAAATTGTCAGATACTTATATTTGCAAATTCTGTTAATTTTTCGATAAATAAACGGGTTTATGTAAAAGAAGTTGTGTGTTGTGTTTTGCATGTAAACACTTGCTTCACCTTCGTTCTCTCATTTTCGCTTTCATTTTGTTTCGTTGCTCCATTTCAGTAGGACAAGCAAGACTTCGCAAAAACCTTGGGCCGTCAAACCACAATTCCGATTCAATAAGAGCCTTTGAATATTCCCCACGGGAGACTATATCGGCAGGATTTAACCTTGTAGGTATATGAAACCACATACACCTTTTAGAAAGTTCCTGGATTATTTCAACTCTATTAGCAACAAACGCTTTCCAAGGTGAAAATTCTTCGGAGAGCCATTTCAAAACTACGGTCGAGTCAACCCAGAAAAATATACCCATATTGAAATCAATTTATTAATCATTGTTCTAGCTGGACCATCAGTCTGGCGTCGCAAAGCTCTAAGCGGGGCAAAGATAACCCTCTTTTCGCAACTTTTGATTTTGAACAAAGAAGTCAAACCTTGATAAATCCGAATGCATCCACGCTACGAACATACAATACAAACAAGCTCCATATGCACGTTCAGAACTATCGGAATAGGCATGCCACTGATAATCTGACGGGGCCCCAAAAATGCCTTTCTGTGAACAGCGACGTTATTAACATGCTGAAGTGCTTTCTAAACCTAAACTAACGATTGTTTTTCTCCAATTTCCTGCTTGTTTCTAGTTGAGATTGTTCTCCGATAGCATTGAATCATAGTCGGCCTCAATCATAATTTCTGACTCAGAAATCTCACCTGGGTGGAAATCTGGATCATCGTCGCTATCATCAGCAAAAATACTTGATTCTTGAGTGCCATTATCAGAATCGTTTGAATCCAGGTTATTTCTATTTTCATTCGCCTCATAGACATTATCACTAAATTCAAAGTCACTTTCCTCCAACATACGGCTCAATTCTTCAGTTGTTAGGTGAGACATTTTTGAAAAAAATAAATAAAAAACTCAGAAATAACCCAAGCAAAATGTATCAGCACGCGTTTCGCGATGTAAATTACAAAGCCTACTAAACTTATATTATACAGGAAAAATTTTTTTTAATTTATAATATATCTGTATTTGGGTTAAATTTATTTGCTGTTAGGCTAAATAAATGAGCAAATGCTATATGTATTACTAGTGGGTATAAATAAAACGGACTAGTTAAAAAAACAGTTTTTCATCTCGTAACGACGTAACCGTTTTATTTTCATAAGAAAACAGTTTATATATTAGGTATATAATTTATTTCGTGCGGTTTTTTTCCAAAATTTGAACGTTTATTTAAGAAAAACACGTACAATAGTATTATTCAAAGTATTGCCCATCTGAAGCTATGACTTTTTCCCATCTTTCTGGTAATTTGTGGATCCCATCCCAAAAGAACTCGCCGGCTTGGCAACCAAGAATGAATCAATCCAATTTTTGATATTCTGCTCTGATGTGAACCGTATTTCAGTGAGGGCGTTCTGCATCGACCGGAACAAATGGTAGTCAGAAGGGGCAAGGTCTGGGCTATAAGGCGGGTGGGGTAAGACATCCCATCCACTGTTTTCCAAATAGTTCTTAACCGGAATAGCAACGTTGGGCCGAGCGTTGTCATGATGGAAAATTATTGCCTCGTGTCTGGTCGCATATTCCGGGCGTTTTTCAGCCACTGCTCTCTTCAAACGGATTAATTGTGTTCGGTAGCGTTGTCCATTGATGGTTTCACCCGGATTTAGTGGCTCATAATACAGCACACCCATCTGATCCCACCAAATACAGAGCATTACCTTCGCGCCATGGATATTCGGCTTTGCCGTTGATTTGGCTGGTTGGCCGGGTTTCACATATGATTTTTTGCGCTTGGGATTGTCGTAATGGATCCATTTTTCATCACCAGTAACAATCCGATGCAAAAATGACTTCCTTTTGTGGCGTTCCAGCAGCATTTCGGACATGCAAAACCGCCTTTCGACATCTCTCGCCTTGAGTTCATGTGGAACCCAATTTCCTTGCTTTTGAATATATCCAGCTGCTTTTAAACGTTTTGAAATGGCTGCTTGAGTGACACCCAAAGATTCTGCGAGCTCTTCTTGTGTTTGGCAACAATCTTCATAGAGTAATGCTTCCAGTTCTTCATCTTCAAACTTTTTTGGTTTCCCAGGACGTTCATCGTCTTCGAAGCCAAAATCACCACTTTTAAATCGTGCAAACCACTTTTGGCACGTTCGCTCAGCTAGCGCATGTTCACCATAAAATACAATGACTTTTGGCAGCAGTTTTCTTCATACGAGTATTAAAGTAATGAAGAAGAACTCCCCGCAAAAACACTTTTTCAGGCACAATATCGAACTTTGAGTGAAAAAAAATTATTGTTGTTTACGCTTCAAATGAATGACATATACTGAAATGACGTACAATGACAGTAGCTTTCCAACGCATGTTCCAATGGAATAATAACAATGGAATGATACAAGTTACGCCATCTCTTAGCAAACCGCACGAATTAAGTTATAGACCCAATACGAGTATATGTATAATTTCATTCTTCTTTTTGTATTCGGATTTATTTCAGTTAATATTCAATTTGTCTACGAGTATTCTCCCACTTACGGATTGTTCTAATTTCTCTTTTATTTTAGGGAAAAGTTAATTTCGGTAATTAGATACATACTCGCGTTCGCCAGTGTAAGTTAGTGATTTGTTAAATTTATATGAACATATGAACATATGACCGTAGAATAGAGTTGTTATAGGTGAATACAGTTTCAAAGAGCATGATCTATTTCGCATTTATTTTTTTTAAGAGTTGCCCAGATTATGCGATAGATCTCCGTGAATGTGGAATGTAGACGTTCAACAGGAGAGCTACCACACGTCTGCTGAAACAAGGTGATATGTAATTCAATTTGATAATGTCTACAGAAGTCTTTAAACATATTTGATGTAAACTCAGATCCTTGATCGGCAACGATTTTGGATGGGTAGCCATGTAATTTCTGAGGGATTTCAATAAATTAATACTATTTCTACATAGAATGTGTTGTATATCCTGCAGCAAATTTCGAGAATTTGTCCAGAATCATTAAAGTATGTTTATTTAATTTATTGTATATACTCGTATATCGATATGGAGGATGTCGAGGGGTTTTGAATGTGTTTTAGGTTTCCCAAATTAGTGTTCTGGGCATTCCTTTCGTATTTCTGTGTTTGGCATTTCTCACAATTGTTAATGGTTTCAATGATTATAGTCTTCATACATGGGAAATAGAAGTTGCGTTTCAGGTGCAAAAGAGTTTTGTCAATACCCCTATGATTATTGCTTGCGTGATAGCTTTCGATCAATTGTTCTTGTTCTTCCACTTGTCTTACATCTTTTAAAAGATCTGTACAACGAATAAATCGAAAAGATCTATCTATTACTTGAGATACTGTTTTGAATAAACGAATTGTATTTTGCAGAAAGTTCCGCCGTTATTGAAGATTGCGTTAAGTTTTTAGGAGAAAATATTTTTTTGAAGGTATCTACAATATAATTGTATTTTTGTTGAATAAATGATATCATGATATCTGATAGTTCTGCTCTTCTTGTTTTTGAACACAATTTCTAGGGTCATGAGTGGTCTTATTTTTTGGGTATACCATCATCTAAATTCTTTTGTGTGGAATGTGCTGTTTAACTTTGTTCCTTGTTCCTTAAACTGATACAGTGTTATTAAAGTTTATTTCAATGTTCTGAGACATTTTTAGGTGAACGATTTTTATTCTACTAAGGGCGCCAGCATTGGTGTTATTCTTCCCTACACTATCTCGTAGTTATTCTAATTTTAGGCACCAACGTACCAAGTTTTTAATTAGGATCTTTAAGGTTCATAATCCATGTTGATGGCTTATGGTTCGCTATAATGTTGAATTCATGACCGAATAGATATGGCCTAAAATATTTTGTTGCCCAAACAATGGCGATCAATTCTTTGTCTATTGTAGAATAGTTGATTTCGGATGTGGTTAAAGTTCTACTAGCGTAGCTAATAGGTTGGCCAATTCCAATTGGACCTTGCGACAATATTGCTCCAAGAGCGAAGTTGCTATTATTATTGATTTCTATTTTCCTGTCCCTTTTTAAATATTCAGTGAAGGGTTTTACCAATTCTGCGAAATCCTTTATGAATTTTCGATACTAGCCAAACCAAGGAATGTCTTTATTTCCTTTTGTATTCGCGGGAATGGAAACTGTTTGATAGCGTAGATCTTACCGGGGTGTGGTTTACCGCCTGGGATTGATACAATGTGTCTTAGAAATGCAATTTTCTTTCTTAAGAAATTTCTCTGTATGTACCTTTAAGTTGGGTTCTTTTAGTTTGGTAAATACCTTCTTAAGGTTTTCGAGATGTTCTTGTGATGATGTTAAGTACATAATTATGTCGTATAGATAAACTAAACAACATTTTCCTACTAAATGTTCAAGAATGTTGTCCAAAATTCGTTTAAATATAGAGAGCGCAGTTTTTAAGCCAAAAGGCATTCTCTGGTGGGGAATCCGCTGGCTAAGTCCAGTTTTGAAAAATATGGGTCTTTTTCAGTAAGATCCAAACATGTGAGCTTCGTAGGGAAAAGCTATGTTCGATTATACCTAGTTCGAACATTGAAGTAATTTGTTTCCGAATTTCTTCTTTATGGCGATATGGATAAGGGTGTGTTTTCGTATATGTATGTTTATAGGGATATCGTCTGCGTTAAAGATCTTTGCTGCATTTTATTGGTACAATTCAAATTTTGCCCTTCTTAAAAAAAAAATCTCCTCGAATTCTTTACCGAGTTTTATGAAGCCTTTCTTTTCCTCTAATTTTAAATGTGAAATGCAGAGGATTTCTTCTATGCCCGATTCTGTATGGTGTCTATCAAAGTAAAAATTGTAATTATTTATTTCCACGAAGTTAAAAGGAGTATATGGGTCGATCTTTAGTGGTTGTTCAATAAGGAGGGATTTATCATTTGACAAATTATTGCAGATTTCTACTCTGAAATACCAATTTTTCGCTGTGTAAATTCCTTCTGAAAATGTTCAACAATGGCTTTTTTGATGAAAACATCGCCGTTACATACGCCTACTGATATTTTAACAATTGTTTTCATATTTGATGAGATAATATGTTTTCCTGAATTAAAATTGTGTTTAAACAATAGTGGAATGGTAGAACTAGGGTGATCAATAGTTTGTTTCCTAAATCAGTTTTCGCATTAAGTTGGAAAAGAATATTTAGTCCTAGTAGCCGATAGAAATAATGATGAAATTTCAATATACGAGTAATGCAGCTAAGTTGACTGTATTCATTAATTTGTTAAAAATAGGTACTGAAACTTTTCTGTCAAATTTATGATCATTATTAAGGAGAGTGTAAATTTTGATAGGTGAACAGTTTCCAATGTCTAAATGGTAAGTAAATTCAAGGTTAATAAACGAGGCTGAAGCTCCTGTGTCTATCAGAGATTTTAGAAGGCGACAAAATGGGGTTGAAATATTAATGTAAGGAAAAATAAATATTTATGTCTATATATCCAATACATACATAGCCTGTAAAGCTTGCTGATCTTGGTCATCGGGATTATGGGCTGGTTTTTTGGGCTTATCTAGTTTTTTTTTTTAAAGAACTGAGTGGTAAATGGGTATGAATACACTTATAATGCCTCAGCATGTGTTAAGTTTTCTGAAAAATGAGTAGAGAGAGAAAGAAAGATGTTTGGGCTCAGTGGTTATTTTCCTCCATGGGTGGCATCCAACATTTAATGGGCAGACTAAATTCTTAGTGGAAGTTGGCTTGTTGTTGATTTCTAGTCGACTACTCATCTTACTTGATTTTCTTTAACTGAAAAAAATGAATGCCTTTCGGACGAGGTTGGGATTCGAACACCAAACCTTCCGATTTCAAAGCCAGTCCACACCACTTGAGGCACGGCCACCCACCCAAGGGGGCTGACGCTTTTCTGAGTTCTGGCTGTCGATGTTGCGCACTCCCTCGATAACGTAGCGAGGGGTATTACTACGTCTCATTTGGGTAGTCACATTTGATAGTTTATAGGATGTTGGTTGTACAAATCGGGATTGACTTGTACCTAACTCCATTAGTTCTGGAGGTTGTAAGTGTCGAAGTTTTTGAGGATGGACCTGTGGGCTAAGGTTGGGTCTAGGAAAATTCCGGCTTGTATTGTTAAGACTAAACTGCATTTGAAAAGGGTTGAATCGGGTTGCTGCAGGAATCTGTGTTTGGCTGCAGAACTCGAAACGAGTTCAAACACATTTCAGCGAAAATCTCTTTTTTTGCTGTAAAAACTTTTGTTCTTATTCGTGGATTAAAACGTTACTGTTTAGAGTGGCCTGCAGTTTGACTATTTCTCTATATTAAGGATGTCTCACTTATTGAGGATTGTTTCGATCCTTTTGTCTGAATTGTGGCGGACCAGGTTGTTTTTTTTTGTCGTCCCAATTAAGGCTTGTACGGAACATATCTAAACCCTCATTTGCCTGGCCATCTATTTTGTTCCAGATGGCTCGTAAAATTATTTGGGCAAAAGGAGTTTGCATCATGGCCCAAATTTGTATATGAATTTCTTCAACGTTGTTTATAAGGTCGTGTAACAGTCTTGGATTTCCATCAAAACCTTAACTGGGTCAGGTATCCGGAGAGATTCAAAAATCTCGCTAGAATTTAATGCTGCTGCTGAAGTGGAAGCCTGATTATTGTCATTCATATTGATCTTTATATCGGAGTTTATGAGCGAGGACAAAGTGACAAAGTCTGAATCAGTTTCAATTCGTGTGGATTCTAATATCGAATTCAGGCTCTTAAATGGAAATAGGTTGAAAAGCTTTGGATAGAGTTTATGAGCGAGGACAAAGTGACAAAGTCTGAATCAGTTTCAATTCGTGTGGATTCTAATATCGAATTCAGGCTCTTAAATAGAAATAGGTTGAAAAGCTTTATATAGGGAGATCGCTTCGAAGGATTCTTATTTTTCTTTGGAGATGGTATATAATGATTTAAATGGTAATACTTTAATCGTAGGGCTTAAGCTGATTTCACAAAATAATTATTTCCTTTCTTAATTTCTCCAAATAAATATTTATTTTTATATTTTTTTTCTATATACATAACATATTTACATTTCCTTTTACTACATATATGTATGTACTCGTATGTATTTATTGTTTTGTTTGCATTTTTTTTTCAATTGTGTTACCTTTTTGTTGCACAATGTGTTATAACTTCCACTAAAACTTATATATATAAATGACAAAAAAAAATTCTTAAATATAGTATCTCGACTCACATGACCAGAGTTATGAGAACTACATTTACTGTCTTGTTCAATGCGATTGTGGTAAGTTTCGGCTTCCTGTAAGCGATTGGTTTCGATGTGATCCATGATGATCTATAGTAATCCGCTGGTATGTTTTCTTTACTTATTGTTATTATTAGATTCTCGGTCACAAGAATTAAAATTCACGGTTTAATATTCGATACGAAATGTATACGTACACGTACAACGGAAAACCACTAACCATAAAACCAATCCTACCAACTGCGCCAATTATATGTTAAGCCTGACGGAAAGGGTTTTTAAAAACTCAACTCTATCACTTGAATCAGAAACAGTGAGTGAATTTTATTTTCCATAGTTTGGATTTACAAAAATTAAGGAAATATTATTTGCCGAGGTGATTCTCAGAATCGGCTCATGGCGGAAATGCACGAGACGCAATGTTTGCACATTTGCCAATTTGAGGGTCACCTGTGCAATTATAAAAGATGGCATATTTATTTTTTTTAATTTGGTGTTTTTGATAGTGGGAACGATGTACATACGTATGTGGCGTAGATAACTGCAAAGGTGGAAATATTTGTATGTAGGTAACTCGCGTTTGGTATTGAATAATTCTTGTGCTAAATTTATATTAATACTCTCTATGGTTACGATGAGTACGAGGCATTAGAAATGATAAACGCCGTCAAGTATTGTTAGGACATTGACGCAGTGTATGGAAAATTGACTAAAAAATAACATGTGTTAGTCAATGGACATGGTCCGATCCTGTCCCAATACTTCACGTGTAAAGATGCAAAAACAGCTTGATTTGGGATTTGAAAATCTTCCCCATCCGCCGTACTCTCCTAATGATTGTCCCATCGGACTATCACCTTTTCCGCTGTTAGATAATTCTCACGGCAATTAATCATTCGACACCGAGCAGAGTTCCTAAAAGCTTTTGCGAATTTCATTGCATTAAAATGTCAGAACGTTTACAGAAAAGGAATATTTGACCATGAATCACGTTGGGAGAGGTCCATAGATGCCAACGGATCATATTTTCATTGAATAAAAATTTGTAAACAGTATAGGATCTTAAATCAAAACATAAAAATCGGACACTTTGTATGGTACAACCTAATACTTTATAATAAAGCTGATTAAGAGTTGCAGCAGAGAATGCCAAGAAGTCTATAAGTTTTAAGGCGAATAAGTTTATTTTTCTTGAATGGCTACTGCCGAAAAAATGTTGGGGCAGTGGGACAATATTTTGCTGGAGACCTGGAAAAACATCAACGAGTCTTTATATAGTGCAAGATAGTTGGTTATAAGGATGAATGTAGAGAAAATCCTTTTTATGACCTCTCTTACCTTGTTAGCTACAATATATGAAATTTTAGTGCTGGTTTTTCTAACGCAGAAGTCGAAAGAAAATTAAGCGAACTAAATTTGGCAAGAGACACAGTCCGGAATAAGATCCATTTAATCATTCTTAAAACAAAATTAATATTTAAGAAAATTTATAGTACATTTTCTGCCTTTTAAATGAGTAAAACCTTTATACAATTAGTGCCATTTGTTGCAAACTATCTTCAATAACTGCACCAAGTTATGGTGCACTTAAAACTTGACAAGCTGCGCCTTAACTTTTGAAAAAGATTTTTTAATGGGGTTAAGCATGGGAGAGTAAAGACGCAAATAATTTCAATCTGGAATTGGAACATGTCCTGAACTTCTTGTATCCTATGCATTCTGGCGTTATCAATAATTAAGAGGCCATCATTAAAAAGTGCAGCTTTCAGTTTTTCTGTAAGTTTATGGAGAAATTAACAACACTTCCTAGAGTTACAGGTGGAACTTGTCAAAATATTATAAAGCATTATTCCTTGGTTATTAATTGATGCAATTATAGTAACATCTCTTCCACGTGCTGCTGGAGCAATTCTTCAAGTCCGGGTACCTCTCTTCAGCGTGCTTGCAATTTTCTGAGATGTAGATTGAATCCGCATTTGTCGATGAATATCATCTTATGTATTTTTATTATAAGAAGCCCATTCTGTGAATTCTTAGGTCCATATTTTTCATAATTGTATAGTACGAATTCATTTTTTTCTATAAATTTTGCGAAACAGCAATATATTCTGACGACACTGCCATATTTACATCGCATAAGCTCGCTCTCAATATTGAGACGAATCTTCTTGGATGATTATTGCACAAAATGGAAAATTAAACTAAATAGGGAAAAAATACAAGCCATCTTTTTCACTGGAAAAAAAAACTGTCTATCTTCCCTCAAATCACTTACGAATAAGTGGTATTTTGATTAAATTAGAGCCATATGCCAAGTACCTGGGGGTTCATATTGATTCTAAGCTACTATTTTACTGACAATAAGTCCTAATTATCGCCTGAAAACAAAGTAGTGTTTCGAGCAATTCTGGGGAAATTGTGCATTCATCATTCATTCATCTAAAAAAACTGCAAATTGCTCAAAATAAAACTGCTAAAAATAAGGATAACCTTCCGTGGCATCACTCAATGCAAAATCTGCACAAAAGAACAAAAGTTGAATTGGTCTTGAGTATACAGGATGTCCAAGTTTAGGTTTGCCCGTACCTTTGGATGGACGTTCTATGGTAAAATGCCTCTGAACTCCTCTTCTACTGTATTTATTCTCTCTTGGAGCTCTTCCCGACTTGAAATCTCAGTCAAATAAACCCTTTCTTTTATAGCTCCGCTGAAAAAAAATCTATTGGCGTTAGGTCAGGAGATCTGATTGACAAGGGAAAAGGACCAAATCGGCCAATCCATCATCCATTAAATTTTTGATTTAAAAACGTAGTTATGAGGGTTTCTGAAAAGCTTCCGATCGCAACGTAAAGATAGCGGCATTCATCAATAAAAGCTAGTGAATGCTAGTTGTGCATCTTTTGACAGTTACTTGCCGAAATTTCAGTCATTTTGGACTCGCAGTTTTTAGTTGACAGTCGTTTGAGTGAGTCGATCTGAGTGTTTTTTGTAAAAATGGAAAAAAGTGAGTATCGAGCTGTTATTAAATTCTTGTTTTTGAAAGGCAATACGCCTACGCAAATCAAAAATGAGTAGGACTCTGTGTATGGGGACTCTGCACCATCATTTACAACAGTGAAATCTTGGGCAGCTGAATTTAAACGTAGCCGTAAGAGCTTGGGAGATGATGAAAGTTCGGGACGTCCAAAAGCTAAAGTTCACCAAATGGTGTTAGACGACCGCCGAATTAAAGTAAGAGAGATAGTAGAGGTTATGAAAATGTCCAAAGAACGTATTTGTTAAATATTAAATCAAGACTTAGGCATGAAAGCTGTCCGTGCGTTGGGTGCCGCGTTTGCTTATGTTAGACCAGAAACGTGTTCGAATGAACATTTCCAACGCTCTGTTGGCGCAGTTTAGGCGCAATAAATCCGAGTTTTGGCGCCGATTAATTACTGTAGATAAAACTTGGATATACCATTATACGCCCGAAATAAAAATTCAGTCAAAACAATGGACTGCAAAGGGCGAGCCGGCTCCAAAAAAAAACAAAAACTGTTTTTTCGGCTGGGAAAGTGATGGCGACTGTTTTTCGGGATAGTAAAGGAGTTATCCTAATCAATTATCTTCAAAAAGGAAAAACCACTACAGGAGCATACTACGCATCATTATTTGCCATGCTGAAAGCAGAAATTGCGGAAAAACGGCCACATTTGCAGAAAAAGGAAATCCTGTTTCACCAAGACAACGCGCCGTCTCACACCTCAGCGGTTGCCATGGCGAAAATCCATGAATTACGGTTTGAACTGCTTGACCTTCCACTTTATTCACCAGATCTAGCCCCAAGCGACTTGTTTTTGTTCCCTCATTTAAAAACTGCGCTCGAAGGACAGAGATTTTCGTCAAATGAGGAGGCAATCTTCGTGAACAATTATTTTGCAGAGAAAAACGCCAAGTACTATTTAGACGGGTTAGAGAGATGGGAGCATCACTGGGAGAAGTATGTAAAGTTATTGTTGAAAAATAAAAAAAAATCTTGAGAAAAAATGTCTTGTATCAGTGTTCAAACTTTTCAGACAACACTCGTACTTTACTGTTACAATGGCAAGGAGCTCGATCGTGTTGGAAAACCATTCTTTGCCTCTGAGCAAGAGGAACAATTTCCAGGAGTTCCGGCGACTGGTCTCTCAAAAATTCTAAATAGAATGTTGAATTTAGGACATATCGAAGTATGAATGGCCCGATTAAAGTACTACCCAATATGCCGGCCCAGACATTCACGCTAAACTTTCTATAAAATGGCATACAGTTAAGAAAAACATCAACTTTTGAGAAGATGTTGTTCGTGTTAAATGAGAATTAGACGCTGCCCACCAGTGGGAATTTCGTTGGTTGGTAATGCCCAGTCTGGTAAACTGGGCTTTGTCACTCCATAAAATTTTTTAAATAAACTGCTCATTCTCATCTTGTTGATGCAGCAGCCATTGGCAAAATTCAGTCCTTTTTTAGAAGTCTCCTGGCAAAAGTTCCTGTACGGGCGTATAATGAAAGGGGTAAACGCGGTTGGCTTGAAGAACTCTATGGATTGTACGAGTAGTTCTTGGAGTTTGCAACTTTGCTGCAAGCCTTCTTTTGCTAATAGATGGCTGCATTCTTACACCATTTAAAATTCTTTCTTCCTCTTCTGCTGCTGTTAAGTTAGACAATCTTTCTCTTCTTAACCCATATGCTGAGCCGACGGTTAAAAGGCGGTCCCCATTACAGAAACCGGAAGCGAAAACTATATCGGCGTATTCGCGAATCGAAAACATTTTTTCTTAAACATTTGCTAAACACTTTACTCATTCACTCTTAATCAGTAAATAAAATAACACCGACACATTTCAAAGTTGTCAGCGAATTAAACGAAAACATTCCACAAAATAGCGGAAAATTTATTGTTTGCCTAATTCTCCAACTTTGTTTTACTTGTGACTACTGACAACTTTTAATAATTTTTTTTTGTTTGAACATACTATTTATTTTGTGACCCATTTGCCTGAATAAAATAGTGGTTTGCAATAACTTCCATTGTTCGAAGGTAGAAAAGTCATGCATAAAAATCGTAGGTAATGAAGAGAAGACAAGTTTTGATAAAAAAAGTTAACCTAAAAGTTTAAAATTTCGTGATAAACGCATTTTTCTGATGAAATTGGTCCAACGATTTTTAAAAATGTTAGTTTTAAAATGCCATAATTTTGGTTTGCGTTCATCGAACTCGACGAAATTTTAGTATTTTATGCACACTGAAATTTTCTTACAAAAAAGTGCACAATGGTTACTTAAGCTGAATCCGTTAGAAAGCTACGGCCTTTTAAGAAGTTTTACCTCGAAATCAGAGGTTCCTCACTTTAACGGCCGGTAACTTGGAGGGACATGAAAATAGACCACCCCCTGCAATACAATTTTTTGGTTGCCATAGCTTTAGGAATCTTCAGCTATCAGGACGAAAACCTAAACGGGGACACCCTGTATAAACTTAATACGAAATTCAAAGAGAGAGGCACCAATGCTGATAAGGCGCTCGTTAATAATTTATTTTCCAAGTCATGTTTGGTGCAATATACATAGGATTCATGAATTCGTTATTTAAATATTTGTCGAATTCATAAATTCGTAGAACTATTGCATAAATTACCAATTTCAGTGGGAAGATATTCAATAAGTTATTAAATCTTTGTGTAATATAATGTGCCGTAACTTGGACCAAATTAATTGTTGTTTTTGTTTTTACTAAGCAAACAATAAAATAAATTAAAATAAATTTGTTAATATTCAGCTAATTTGAGAGTGATTTTAAGATGGCGGATACCATTTCCACTAGTCGATAAGGAAAATGATTTATTTATCTATTTTTAGTTATTCCCGGATTTTTTTCTACGTATTCTTCTCTGGCAGATAAAACTTCCTCCGATAGCTTTTTTCCACCCCTACGATCTTTGGACAATTCTCCATCTTTTTTATAGGCTCTTATAATACTTTTCGCCGTATTTTCATTAATATTAGTGCTACGGGCAGGTTCAGAAATCGTCATACTCGTACTTTCTTCATAACAGGCAATCAGAAACTGTTTTTGTCTCCAAACTGGAACGTGAATACTTTCCTCTCGGAGCTCGCTGCCTTTCCATATTTTGTTGGGATTGCTTTTGGATACCACTAGGAGCAGCTAAAACTTTGCTTATAAATTGTGTACCTTCATCAATTATTTTTTTTTTTTACTCACTTCTAAATTCAACTTCATCGAAACTATAATCAAACGAAGTACGAGCATACGATGCTCGGAATGTCAATACCTTTTATCGCAGCTGCTTGAATTCACATCTTCCTCGTTACTCATTATATACATTATACATATGTATGTCTTATATGTACAATATAAACAAATTAACTAGAAACGATTGTACTGAGCTAAAGGTACACAATAAAGAGAAATTAACTATGAATCCCAACACTCTCCTTCGAATTAACCAACTCGAAAACTGAGTGACATTAGTTGCATTAATCTTTGATGTGATGATGTCCAATTACAACGATTTAGGTTAACTCTCATCAATATTGATTAAAACTTTGTAAACGTTAAAGAGGATAACAAATTTACAGATGGGTTGAAATAAATTCGTGTTTTGATTGAAATTATTTGCTTTTGGTTTAAATATATATGTTCTTGGTTAAACATATTTACTAAAAGACGAAAAATATTTGCTAAAAAGTTAAACAAATTTGCTTTTGGATTAAAGTTAGTTGCTAAACGGCGTAATATATTTTTGCTTTTTGGGTTAAATTTATTTGCTCTTAGGGTAAGTAAATATACAAATGCTATATGGTGATTGCTATGGGCAACAGAAAGAGCGCTTTTACTGATGCGGATTTGTAATATGGGGCAGGTTTTGGCAAATAGTCTTGAGTTTCCGGCATGTGAGAAAACGTCTTATGACAATCCACATCAAGATTAAATTCGCTAACATAAGCCTAATATGCCCCCATGCCCCTACGGAAGACAGAGACGACACCACCACAAAATGTTTCTATGAGCACCTAAAAAAGATATATGTACAATGCGTTAAGTATGACGTTGAAATCATAGTAGGCGATTTATGGCAATACCTTTTTTCAACCATGGTATGATGCGGATATAGTAAGCGCCGTGAGAAAAAAGAACTACCGCGAGAAAATACAACTCAACAACTATTATATCTCCAGCATCAAGTAGAAAACCAGTGGCGACGCTGGAAACGAGCCATCAAAGACGCTACAACTGATGTGCTGGGTTTCACCCGACCACCATTAAGAAATCCCTTGTTCGATGAAGAATCACGGCAAACACATGCAGCTAAACAAGAAGCGTTTAAAGCGGCGCTGCAAAAAAGGACAGGAGTTGCCTGTAAGAGACTGAAAGAACTTCGACTTCTCTCGAAACGAGAAAAGAGCACGAGAACGGACTGAAGATATTGAGAATTTCTACTCCATCCACAACGTCCAGAAATTTTGCCAACAAGTAGGAAAAACGTGTTACGGAAAAAAGACCAGTACAGAAACCTGTAAAGATGAAGAAGGAAACTTTGTAGTCGATTCAGAGCCGGTGCGGAGAAAATGGAACACTTTTTCTGCTAACTGTATAACGGCTTCGCCAGCAGGCAGAACAGTCCATTCAACTTAGACGACGACAGTCATAACTTCGGTACACCTGACTAAAACCAAGTAAGGAACGGAATATCTAAATTTAAATCCTACAAATCTGCTGCACCTGACAAATAGAATCCCAGCATCGCTTGCCCGATCTACATAAAACAGACCCTCTCAACTGCACCAACTATACAGGTATAACCCTCCTCAACATTCCTATATTTTGTGAACGTCTGAAACCCTTCGTCAACAACCTGGTTGGCAGATATTAGTGTTGTTTCAAGTCAGGAAAGTCCAAAATCGACCACATTTTCAAACCCCGACAGATTCTGCAAAAAACTCAAAAAATCCAAAATCGATACCCACAATCTAGCTTTAGAATCCCTGCACAATCCCTGCATCATGTGACTTCTTTAACATAATACTTCAATAATTATGCAAAGCTCACAACTGAAAGCGTACGCCGATGATAATGCCATAATTGACAGAACTCAGTGGACGATCACCGATGCATTCGCTAGTATTGAAACGTAAGCTGTCGAAATTGGTTTACCGGTAGATGAGGGGAAGAACAAATACTACCTTGATCAAAAAGTTCTCGGAATGTATTCAGAAAATTTGAAATACAAGTTTATTCTTCTAAATCTATACTGTCCCCTTCAGAGTAATCCCCATCGACTGCAACGCACTTATACCAGCGCTCGATCCAATCCTTGAAACATCTTTTATATTCGGTTTTCGGTATGTCCATCAGTGCTTCCTGCGATTTTTCCATTACTTCCTCTCGGCTACTGAAATGCGTTCCCCGTAGCGATTTTTTAACTCGATTGAACAGAAAGAAGTCACAGGGAGTCAAATCAGGTGAATTCGGTGGCTGTAGGATGATATTTGTTGCATTTTTCGTCAAAAAATTACGAATAATGATGGCACTGTGCGACGGTGCGTTACCATGGTGCAAAATCCACGAGTTTTCTGCCACAATTCTGGTCTCTTTCGGCGAATTGCTTCACGCAAACGCCTCATAACGCCCAAATAATACTCTTTGTTTACTGTCTGGCCTTCTGGCAAAAATTCATGATGCACTACACCGTTATAATCCATGGAAACCGTGAGTACTGCCTTCTTTTTTGACTGAAAACGACGTGGTTTTTTTGGTATCGGCCCATTTGTTGAACGCCATTCGCTTGCCTGGTGTCTGGATTGCGTGTCGTACTCATAAACTCACGCCTCGTCTCCAGTAATGATCCTTTTGATGAATGTGGGATCGGATTCAGCTTAGTAAATCTTCTCTTTTGCGACGTCAACACGGTCTCTTTTTTACATGAAATTGAAGTCTTTTGACACCAACTTTGCTGCTACACGACGGCAACCCAAATCATTAACCAAATATCTTGGACGGATCCATAGGCAATGTTCAAGTCTTCCACTATCTCTCTGATGGTTAATTTGTGGTTATTGACCAACATTTCTTTTACTTCATCAACGTTTTCGTCGGTTTTCGATGTCGATGGTCTGCCACTGCGTTCATCATCTTCGACTGACTCACGACCACTTTTGAACCGCTCCTGCCACTGGTAAACGACCGTTTTCTTTAGAGAATCGTTGCCGGAATAATGGGAGCGGCACACGGTGGTATCCCCCGGGAACTTTTCGATCAAGGTGGTATGCGCTGTCAACAAGAAGTGACACACAACATCGACGAATTGGAAAGAACTTCACAGTCGTCAGCTATAACTTCGAGGTAGTAATTGATTTTGTCTACCTTGGCCAAGAACATTTCAGTAGAAATAAATCGAAGAACTGCTCTCACCAATCGCTGTTTCTGCGGGCTATTAAATAGTAAGGCCCTATGACGCACAACTAACCATATGTAAGACCTTGATCATCCAAGTTCTACTTTATGGGGTTGAAGCATGGACTCTACCGAAAGCAAATAAAGATGTCTCAATCGTTTCGAGAGAAAAATCCTCCGAAAAATTTTTGGTCCCGATTGCGTTGTCGGGCTTTATAGGAGAAGATCCAAAGGCGAACGACGACATCGAATAGACGGCCCTCTGAGTCCTCGAACCGAATCCGGGTGAATAACGCAGTAAAGGAGACCTTTGGGTGTCGCGTACAAATTAGTAGAGAGGGAGCTCAACCGATTTCGAGTGAACAACTGGAGGACTTAGGTTAAGAGCGGGCTAACTGGAAAGGCTTGTTAGTTGATGCCTAGATTCAATAACTTTAGGGCCAGTTAAATAATACGAAAGCGAAGAGAATTGGAAAACTCCGAAAGTGAATTGTAAGATTTACTGAACGTTACTTGACTTAACAACGATTGCTTTAGTTTATGTATCATTTATTGTTCAATTTATTGGTGATTTAACAATAAATTAATAAAAGTGCGTTTACCATTTTTTTACGTTTCGACTTGTTTTAGACTTAAAAATTCAGTTTGGATTGGAGTTTTGATTTAATTTACAAAGCGCAAATCAAATCAGCAAGTAAATTTCGGCCTGATATATGGTAAGCAATTAAAGTTACCATCCAACTATGTTAACTCACATTAATTTGGTTTTAGCATGCTTTTTATATAAACTTAGGGATAAAACTAAAGTGAAACTATTGGGAAACATTATAAACAGTTCTAAAAACAGAAGGTAGGGATAACTAGCACTTAATGAAATAATGACGGTAAAATTAAATAAGCTATCGTTTTGTAGATACCCATTCAATTTGAAGGTTGAAATTCAACAACAGGAAGAAAACTACTTTTGATATTCATGCAAATATATTTGTATCTACAACATCAACGAATATATGTATATACACACATAAATATATATGTATATGGTTTATTTTATTTTTATAGCTTTTCTTTTATTCATTCCACTATCTATACATGTTTCCTCTTTTATATATATAATAATATTTTATTTATTTTTATTAATTTTACATCTCGTCCATAAACATCAACAAAATATGTGAATAGTTTGATATTTATTATAATTGTTCTCTTTTTCTTTTTAAATATATAATTAAATTTATCTATATTACATTTTACATTTCGTTAAGAAATCAAATTTTTGTTGTTATTAATATTATCTATTTTGTTTTTATCTCCTTCATTTATATTTTTTTAGACAGTTTTATTTTGTAAAATATTGATTTTCTTTATTTTTTATGTTGGCCCCCGAAAGAAAAATGAAAGTACTACTGATTATTTCGCTTTTTTTTTCCTCTTCTTAATTTTAACACAAAAATTAAGAGCGCTAGGAAAAATCAATGCAGGTGCGTAGTGCTTTAATCGTTATAGTTTTTTTTTTTATATATGTTTTAAATATATTATGTGAATATGTAATACTTTATTTAAGCAATGCTAGAATAACTAATTTGATTAAGGGATAGTTAATACAAAAAAAAATGTGTGTATGCATTTAAATATTTGTATATATTTTTTTTTTAATATGAGTTCACATTTAATTCAATTGTATGTATAAGTGTATAATTGTTGTAAGCTATAGAATAGCAATTATAATTAGTTTTGCAGATATATGCGGAAAGTTTTTCTGTACTTGTATTCTTTTACTTTTGTATACGTATATATATATTGATAATATTTTCTTTCTTTGTTTTTATTTTCTTCTTTAAGTGTATATATATATCTCTTCTTTTTTTTAATTTTTTATAATTGTATATAATTTCATTTCTCTTTACCATGCCGGTATTTGGAGAGCATTTAAATAAATGAAAATTTATGATTAGTTATTTTGTTGTTGCATATATATTTACACACATGCATATATTCATATATACATTTCAATACATGTATGCATTAGTGTTTTATTTTACGAAGATTCTATAAAAAAATTATAAGTACATATGTATGTATATCAATTGTTTATTTTTTTAAAATTAATGAAATAATAATACATTTTTTCTTTATTCTTTGTCATTTATGTTACAGATTTATTTATTTACTTCTAAACAGATAATAAACATTTTTTTCTGTTGTTATGAATTGTTTTGAAAAAATTAAAAATCGTAAAGAGTGTGTTTCGCTTATTTGTTATTTTATTCCTATAGTTTAAATGCCACATTTATCTTTACTTACAACGCCTGAGACTGAAAGTGCTCCATGACAAAAGTATGTATGTATATGCATATGTATTTTCTGTGCGCATCCTCTTCTATACTTGTATATATATACAGTTTCTTGTATTTCCTTATTTTTTAGTATTTATTCGTTTGTCTGTTTAAACTACTGAATAATTGAAATTTAATGCCAAAGTAGAAGAGCATTAAATTCAAAGGGGTATTTTTTGAATTTTTTGACATTTACAGAAATCCCGTAATATGAGATAAATCAATTGCTCAAGTTTTAACGGGTCTAGTAAATTGTATATTAACTCAAGTTTTCCATCTGCGTAAAAGAAAAGTGTCAGGTGATCTCAGAAATGATGCTAAAGATGATCTTAGGTAACTTAAATTTAGTGACGGAGTTAAGTCTTAGATAACCATTTCTTTTATTTTGACCGAGTTAGCGTAAGTGGCGGATTTTCATTGAATCGTAATCGATTTAGTCGATGTATTCTTATAATTTTGTTACTAACACTAATACCTAGGTCCCTGCAAAAAGATTTTCCGATTTCGAAACAAATTATAGAGGGTTAATTCCCGTGTGCTGGTCGGCTACAAATAGAAACAATTACAGGCCGTTAGATAAATTAGATAAGAGAAATATGTAATCAAAGCACAGATCTAACTTTAGCTAGCCTGCTACAAATAAGCAGAACACACATTGACACCGCAATAAGCAGGCATTGTTAGAAATCAGACATTCCTGTTAGAAATTTTTAAGAATAATTTCTGTTATATTGTAGATGCACAGATAAAGATGAAAAATAAAGTTGTAATCTTCTTCATGGCTGCCGCACTCATACGTAAATTTCATTTACCCCTTTGGGCAAATTTCCAACGTAAATTCAGATTATCACGTTGATTAAATGAACAAATAAGAAACTAGACTGTGCCTTACATCAAGTACCTACTGTGGAAACTTGGGAAAATTTGGTCGAAGATCTAAAGATACCAAAAACGGTTTAGGGAAAACTCTGGGTCCAAGAGGATTGTGTATTCTCTTGACCAACAAAACATATAATTTTTCTCAAATTATAGACAAATCAAAGATGTTGGTACGAGTACTTCTACCAACTCCTAGCCTTCGGGAATTTTTTCTAGTTTTCGTTTGCTGGTAGTAAAGAAAACGTCAAAGAGTAGAGAAATTGCTTTTAGTGGATACATTTTGCCGAAAAATAAAAATTTGGTTGTGATTTTTCACTACCATAGCTATATGGCTCATCAATCAAAGTTGTACGTCAAATCCACAGTACAGACTTGCAAATTATTGATCACATTTACGTTCACTGGATTTGGCCCCTTGCAATTATCGCTTAATTCTTATCATATCATATTATGGCGGTTATGCGGTTATGGCCGGCAAAAGGAGAAATCAAAAAAATTTTATAGTGAATTTCCAAATAATTAGGGGATTGTGTAGAGAAATAAATTATTTTTATATAAATTGGGTTAAAAATAAATTTCGAAAACTTTCGTATTTTTGAAAAAGTAGTAGGAGGAAAGTGATGTATACAATATATATCAGACATGGAAATATAACTGAATCCAGATTTGCGCTTATCAGAAAAGAATTAGTAGGTATATTTCAGAAATTTTCGTCGGCACCTTATGCCAGATTTTACAGAAATAATAAAGGAACCACGATTTTTTTAAGAAAAATGCACGATTAAAAAAAAGGCGAAATTTCCAAAATAAACCGAGCAGTCTTAAGGTTGGTGCAAAGAGTTTTGAAGTATTGTTAGAAAGGCAATATGTTGCCCACGTAGATGTTCCTCCCCCATCAATACTGCCTTTTGTCGAAACGATCAGTTGGCTGAAACTGATCGATTGCAACATCTTAGGCGACGGTTATATTTTATATATTATTTGCATATATTCAATTTGTTTACGAAAAACTTTTAGGATAAGAGGATCATGGGGTTCTGAGGATTTCTTAAAAAATAAAAGAAAAAAAATAACGTGATTACTCTTTTCTAAAATGTATATGGTACATTGAGCCTTTATTTTTAAATTCTAGTGAGAACGTAAAATAAAAGAAAAGCAAGACATCCGGACCCTCATACTCATATTGTATGTTAATATTTTGATGAACGAATGATTTCGTTCCAACATTTAAGTGGAATTCAAACATGAGTTTTTACTTATTAAAATCTAGGGTGGTAGATTAATTTTATGGACTCTCATCAAATGGAAAATATTAAAAGGTTATCTAAGCGATTAAATAAGATTCAAATATTAGTCAAGTCAAATTAACAAGGAATTTTTAAGTTTGAAAAAATTTCATAGTTTTTGATAGAACAATTTATATATCGAAATGGGAGGATAAGTAAACTTGGGAGGATTTTTAAACTGTCTAGATATATTTTAATATGTTTTAACGGCATGAATCTAAACCTAAAAAACAAAGGAACCATTAGTAAAAATTAGTAGGTATAAGGACTTGTATACCAACCACATTGGTTGATGTGGTTGCAGAAATTTTCAGAAACGGAGCGACCTTAAATCAAAAAGTAAATAATAATTGTAATCAAATGTTTGTTATAGATAATTTTATCTTGTTAGGATAATAATTTTTATGTTTCAAAAATATTGTCCTAATCGGCTGGTCTCAGTAAAATTCTATTAACAAGCATTTAATACAAGAACTTTCTACTGGCTTTTCTATATACATAGTAGTTAACAAAGTAAATAAATTTTCCCTATAAACCCATAGCTTGTAACTTAAAAAAAATATTTGCATCCGGATACATGAACATAAGTGCGAATGCATTTTTATTTTTCAGTGTTTATTGGAGAAATAAGACGAGCAAATAAAAATACTGAATATATATATATATATATTTTTTTTGCATTAACCTATATTTTATGTTCTTTAATTAAATTATCTATATAAAGAATTTTCTAAGTTATATAATTGTTAAAATAAATCTCTTCTTTTTTTCATCAAGTGCAAATTTTGTAGTTTTTGTTAAATGTGGTGTTTCACTTCTATTTATTTTTTTTTTTTGTTTTATAATATTTATCTTAAACTAAAGATTTAAAATCTTCCTTTATTTAAGAAAAAATGTGTTTTTACTAGCATCGATTACTTCCACCCTTTTGGTTTACCCTGCATGTAAATATTTGACCTTTCCTATTGTTTGCCGACATCTGTTTTAAACATTCAATCTAACAATACCCTGAGTCTATTTTCTGTTAATGGTTTTATTTTTTAACATTTAATTTGGAGAGATTTAGACTCCATTTTGGTTTCTCCTTTTTCTTTCAAATAAAATTAAAAAGAAAAAATACATTATCATTACTTAAAATAATCAATTAAATCAATTAAAAAAAATAATTCACTTAAAATAAAAATGTACCATGCACTCATTTTAAGAAACCACAGCCTTCACCAATAGATTTTCCTGTTTTCTTATTTCCTTTTTAATGCATTTTCTTTTCTTCATGCGCCTTCTTAACGATGGCCAATTTCGAATGTGGTGAAGCTGGTGACAATGATCTGTATGGTGGTTCCTTTGTGCCATGTAGAACTAATGACCATTCCTTAAGCCACCCAGAACGTGGTTGTTGTGAATTGAAACGAGCCTGGAAAATGTTAGATAACAGTTAGAATCTTTCATTACTTCAATCAATTAGAATCTTTCATTAAACAAAAAAATATATTATTTAAAACAAATTGTAGCATTAAAACTTCAAAACTCCTAGTCATCACTAAATCTACAACAGAATTTCCTTTTAATCGGTCTACACTAACCAGATAGCAGCGGTCAAACTACCTAAAGCAGGCTTCTACAGTCCCAAGCACTAGAGCTAGTCAAGATCTTGAAATTGAGCCGGTATTGTTTTAATTCTTAATGGACAAACGGTCACTGTCGAAATTATCAGGAAGCAGTTAAGTCATTGTTACGTTTGTCAATCTTAATGCACATATTTTTGGAGGGACTATTTCCTAATTTCAAATTCTGGCATAGGAATTGGGTTTGGATTAACTACTATCAAACTCTGCAAACGAGAAGTAGTGTTGGGAATCTCCTTCCAATAAATTCTCTCTCCAGCAGATCGAGCAGCTACTTTGTAAAATTGAAATCGATGATGAAAGAATTCGAAGACCAACCGTTGAACCATCAAGTACTAAATTATTAAAGTACCAGATTGTTAAAGAAGGAATTAAATAAAGTTTAAAGTCGTGTCTTCTATTTTAACGTTGAGAAATTTTGCCAAAGCAAATTCAAACTAAATTTAAAAGTGATTAAATTCTTAAGCGAACTTAGTTCCTGATAGTTTCCTCTCAGGAAACACCATGGTATAGTGAATATTACAACCCCTGATAGTGCACGCTGGTTTTCGCGTTACTTTAACTATTGCATCTGGATGAAACAATTCTCTTCGAATCCATTATTCAAAAACGATGACATACTTTTTCACTCTCAAATAATCTGTGAAAAATCGCCAACAAGCACCAAAAAATGACGAATCTCAATACCAGGTATGTTTCGTGATATTCTGGCTTTTAACGTGGTATTGTAGTTGCAGACATGTGGTATAGAACATAGGATTGCTATACCATGGTATTAATATCAGCAGTCTGTCTCCCATTTTAGCAGCGGAGATGATTCATCGCAACTACTTAGAAATCCGCAATGCTCCCGCTATCGACAATGAATGCATCATTGACACATTGAGTAAAATATGTACTACCGGATTGGGACTTCAATTAACAAATGAGGATATTGACCTTTTCTACCGCAAAAAATTCCGTATGAATGGCCGGCCGTCTGTTTTGGTGCTAAAGATGGCTCGAAAGTGTATTAAGGAAAATATTTTATGTGCTGTTTATGGGAAAAGGAGTTCGATCTAGGCCAGTGTCGTTCATTCTTCTGATAAGGGAATCACCTTTATAAATAATTGCCTCTCTGGTGAGATGGAATATTTGCTCAACGTGGCTAAATCGACGAAGAAGTAACTTGGTTTTTAATTTCTGTGGAAAATATTGATGGATCGCAGATCAAGTTTATTAGATGCGTTGATGACCTCAATCATTTGAAGCAGCAGCTCAAATGTCAGAAATGTCTTATGATTTCTTAGATCCAATTAGAGTGTATGAAAGTGATGACATTTTTATTGGTATTAGTCTATAAAATTTGACTGATGATTTAACTATTGTCTACCAAAACATTAGAATCATGAAAATGAATTTCGATGCTTTCTGTTCACAATTGCAAAATTGTTTACTATCCAGTAAACAATTAGTACAGTTTTATATGTAAAAGATTAGTTGGAAGTGGATGTATTGACTCCAGATCTTGAAAGTACTGATTGTGTCGTGATAGAGTAGATATATGGTAAGAAAACTCTATGTTTTGTTTGTTCAGGTTGTCCAAAGCGATGGGTGTTAATGATATGAATAATCTTCTGTGTTCAATTAATTGTAAGAATATTTATCTAATTAATGATATGAATATTAATATACCAGATTGCCAAAATACCAGCGACGATTATGCACTCCTCCTATTAACATTAAGATATCAGTCCCTAATTAATGTACCCACGCAAATTACTGAGTAATCTAAAACTTGCATCGATCATCTCTTTTATGAAAGCAGGCACAACTTGAGTGTTTATCCATTTGTTTTTCGATATTACTGACCATTTCTGCACAAGAATTGTTTTTAGTAGTTTTTTTAACAGACCAGTGTCTGCTAATATTTCAGAAAAATCTCTTGTACCGGAAGTACATATACTGAAATCAAACTAAAATAAACTCAGTCTTTACCCAAGCCAAGAAATGTGGAGTTCAGTCTATAACTGTAACTGCTCTTTTATTGTCTTCTCTTCCTTTCTTGTGATACTTAATTTTCAAATTAATAAGTAATTATAAAACATAACAAAACAATAAATTCTATACAAGAAACAAAAACAGGCTGCACTTCATTATGACGTGCGCGGTTTGATAGCGCGATGAAAAACTGCTTATTACAGCAACAGATTCGAAGAAAACAGTCAGAATGCGATTAGTAAATAATATATTGTACTAGGCAACTACAAAACAAGTGACAGTCTGAAGTCGCTTAATCTTCTACCAGCAGCAATTCTGAAATTGCCAACGGTCAGAACTTATTCTTTTGAAAATATTGTCAAGATCTCGAATCCAGATACATTAATAAAACTAAATGAAGCGAATAGAAAAATGACCAAACCACATCCATTAACTTTTTATTTTGCACCAGTAAGGATTATTGAGGTTCTATTCACGATTAACAGCCTAAAATCGAAGAGCTCTTGTGGATTTGATGGTATAAGTGGGTTGGTTATTAACAAAATAGATAAATTCATTTAGAGTCATCTAGAATATAACATATAATTAATCAAAGTTTTCAACGCGGGATATTTCCGGAATCTCTGGAAACTGCTATTATTACAATATACCGGTTTCTAAAAAAACTATCCCAACAATTATAGACCAATATACCTGTTATCCGTTTTTTCAAAAATTTTGGAAAAATTAATTGCAAATTTGGTAATCAAATTTTTAGAAAAGACCAAACTTTTTGATAAAGCACAATTCGGCTTTTTGAAGGGTAAGAGTACAGAGGCCGCGATTGAAACATTTCCAAGCAAAGTATACAGTGTACTCGCCATTAATATGGAAACTGCTGCCCTTTTTCTAGATCTCACTAAAGCCTCTCATCTCGTCAACTATCAAGTATTGTTAGAAGAATTAAGCTGTGCTGGTTTTGGAGGTAGTAGTCTTGATTGGTTTAAATCTTATTTACTTAATAGCAAGAGGTACGCAAAAATAAACGGAGTCCTAAGCATGGAGATAGTTAGTTGCAATACTGAGTGTGCCGCAAGGGTCAATCCTTGAACCAATCCTTTTTCTTGTATATGTCAACTCCATCTTTGGATGGTATACTCCCTTAGAAACAGGCAAACAGTATCTGCCCTTCAATTAATAAAGAGCACGATGGACGTTTTTTTTAAATGTCATTGCGACATTCACCTCTAGCAAAGGGTGAATTCGAAAACGCCTCACTGCAGTAGTGATGCAGCCTCGGGTTTGCATCACGTTCTATAACGCAGAACTTGGTATCACTTTTTACTCAGAGCGTTCTATTTCGCAAAGTTGTCACATCTGATGTGCAAATGTCATAAAAAAAAGCATCAATCCGTGCGAATTTGCGATTCTTCCAGAAATGGAGAAGGAAAAGTAAGTGAATTGAATATTTCATTATATATAGATATATGTTACGAATAGCTAAGATAATAAAACAATAATAAAATACTTAAAAAAGTTGTTTTTATTGTTTCACAGTGTGAATTTGAGTAAACTTCAAATCAAATTTCTTATTTCAACGGTTTTAACATATGAAACCGAGTTCAATAAGTGACAAAAAGAAGAAATCCTTTCTATGGGAAAAGTAGGTACTCCATGAAATGAAAAGTGATGACCCTACACTAAGTTTCTCGAAGGATCAGATTCTATTGCCTGAAGCATGGCGTGAAGCATGCGTATGCTGAACCAGTCAATACGACCAGCGAATCATTGGTAGTCTTGTGTGATAAAAATTAGGAACTCCCAGTGTTGCAACAAAGCACCTAGCGTACTTCCAAGCGCAGAAAGGTTGCAGTCAACGAAGCCTTAGAATTTTTGGTAGAGGAGTCCAAGAAGGAGGATTTGCGACACAAAAAATAATGGCCCTGGAGAGAGAGAAACTGACTGCAGAGAAGGAGCGCATTCAACAGCTTAGTGACCTGAAAGGCTTTCTGCAGCAAATGTTAAGGCATTGATTGATCTCAGCACAAGACCAATAATATACATAACTAATGTTATTAAAAACACAAAGTGTAAAGCATTGTGATGTACGAGTAAATGAACTGTAATATTTTGAACAAGAATTTTTTATTTAATAAATGAAAATGTTTTTGTTTCCTTAAAGAGTTTTTTTTTTATCCGTTTCCATTTCCGGATCATTTGCTTCTAGTGAATTATAAGAATCATCGATTTCAGTGTGACTTCTTGAATCGGGTTGAATTTGGTTCCAATTTTCTTCATTATAATGGTTTATGATGAAGTTGTGCAGTATTGCGCCTGCAAATACCACATCTGCGACACCAGCTATGGATCTCATATCTCTATTATCTAAAAATTGGAGCTTTTTTTTCAAAATTCCGAAGGCTTGCTCGATAAACACCGTTGTGGAACTAATATAATAATTAAAATTCTTTTTCTCTCTGGTCAGTTTTCCATTATCGTTGTAGGGAACCATCATAAATTTCGAAAGGCTAAATCACCCAGGAGGTAAGCATTTTGAGGGATTTCTATACGGCGACTTGCAATTGCTTTGCTTACTGGACTATTTCTCCACACATTGGCATCGTGGCGGCTTCCTGGGAACCCAATAAAAACGTCCAAAAAGCAAAACTTGCTGTCACATATGGCCTAAAAAGGTTAAGGTTAAAAATCGTAGTGGGAAACCAAATTTTCTATTATAATAACTAGTTGAATCTATTTTTGGCGTATTTAATCTAGGCAACCCACAACGAAGGGAAAATTATTTTCTCGGCTGTTTTGGAAATCTTCCATTATGACTTGCTGTTCAGAAGCAGGAGGCCACCTAATTTCGTTCTTTAAACTGCAAATTACACCGACAATTTTTACGAAACCTTTTTATGCAGTTCTTTTTCCGACATTAAAACGATCGGAAAGAGTTCTAAAGCTAACTCTGCTATTGGCTAGTTTCCGTAGCGTTATGAGCAAACATTTCTTTAAAGAGTATCCAATTCGTCCAGTGTCTCCAATTTCTAAAAGGGATGCAATGGACTCTGCAAATCCTGAAATAAATGCCATATGCACTATTTATATTAATCCAAAAACAGGTTAAGTTATTGAATTTTACACTAAAAACTGGGCGGGTCATACGGAAATTGCTCTGAAATACATCTTCAGGATATTTATCGATTATTTTGAAGTAATTTTTCACTTTTGGAATTGTTCGCTTCTTCAAAATAGTTTTAAACAATATTCTCGTCCTATTAAAACGTAAAGTTCTCTTTTTGTTCACATTAATTAAGAACTTGTCGTTCTGAAGGTCTTTACTATCAACAAGAATGTTTACTAAAATTTCCATTTCAGCAAATTTGGTTTTATTATTTTAGTTTTTAAATGAATCTTAAATGTTCTGAAACGCAAACAAAATGGCATCAGTTTGACATCTGCATCAGCTGTGCTGTGCATCGGTATCGCAAATAAGCAGTGATGCCGAATCAATGCGCTAACAGTTTGATGTTTCCGAATTCACCCAAACTACCATCTTGTTTACGTGATGGGAACACGGGAATATCAATTTCTTAAAGAGCTTAAGGTTTAGTTTATTTTAAGATTTCAAGTCGAAACTATTCTTCAAGTACTCGTTTAACTTATTTTATTTGAGGCACCACATTTCATTTTCACCATGCTTTATTCACATTAGCACCTACCTCATCAATTTTAGCTTATATTTTTTTATTTATGTATATGCTTGTAGTCCCGTTCCGTTTTTCTTCTTTTCTACTTTTTTTTTCTGTTTCATCCTTCTTTACGCATTAAAATTACATGTAATTTTCATACCTTCTATTTTCTCTTTCCCCATGCGGCTTTTTAACCTTCCTCAAATTTAATTTTATATAGATGTACACTTACTTGTGGTCCTTCTGACCATAAGGTGTACCAATTGTATACATATCTCATGGTTATATTTTCATATCAAATTATCTATTAGCTGTGCAACCAAGTTATCGCTTTTTCTTAAATGAAAATGCAACTTTATTGTGAAAAAATGGTAACAAATGAATCTTTTAAAGTATTACTCATCGCTAGATACAACTTTTTCCCATCTTTCTGGTAGAGTTCGAATACCGTTACGGTAAAAGTGTTAATCTGTTTAGGCTATCCACGAATCAAGCCATTTTTTGATGTCTTCATATGAGCGGAACTGCTGATCAACCAGACCATGTGCCTTCCAACAGAACAAGTAATAATCGGACGGCGCAATATCTGGGGAATACGGCAGGTGGGGTAGGACTTCCCATTTGAGCGTTTCCAGGTAGATTTTAACGGGTTTGGCAACGTGAGGCCGTACGATGCCATGCCGTAGAATCACTTTTTCGTGCCTCTGTTCGTATTGTGGCCGTTTTTCGCGCAGTGCTCGCCTCAATCGCATTAATTGAAGTCGATACCGTTCCCCAGCGATGGTTTCGTTGGATTTCAACAGTTCATAATAAATAAAACCCACCTGGTCCCACCACAGCACAGCATAACTCTCGCAGCGTGAATAATCGGCCGAGCCGACGACGTAGAAGCATGACCGGGTAGTCCCCATGACTTTCTTCTCTTTGAGTTGTTGTAATGAATCCATTTTTCATCACCCGATACGATGCAATGAAGAAAACCCTTCCCCTTTTGCCGCTGGAGCAGTTGTTCACAGGCGAAAAAACGACGCTTCAAATAATAAGGAAACCAAGTTTCTTGTTTTTGAATCATTCCCAACACATGCAATCGTTTGGAAATGACTTGTCGGGTAACTCCTAATGCTGAAACAAGCTCTTCTTGTATTTGGCACGGATCCTCATCGAGCAATACCTCCAATTCAGCGTGTTCGAAGGATTTTTGCCTTACTTTACGCGGACGGTCGTCAACATCGAAATCACCATTGTTTCACTTAGAGCAGAGTCTCCGTAAACTTTTTGAGCTCTCGGTGCCCTCTAGCTGCGGTTTTCTTCGAATGAAAGAAGAAAATCAACACTTCCCGCAAATGACGATTGGCACAAAATCAGACATTTTCACACAACCAAAAGTATATGACGCCAAAACAAAATCACTACTGTGTCAAAACAGTTTGTTTATCATATGTCTGAGCTTGGTTCATGACATTTTAGATATGTCAAAATCGAACAGCACTTACTACTGGAGCTGGAGAAATTAATTGACCACCTAATAATATTTTTGTATTGTAAAAAATGAATTATGGTATCTATGTTGTAATATTTAATGCCGCAAAACTGTATATTGAATTTCTAAAAAATGAATACAATAAACAAAAGAAGAAAACGAGTTTTCAAACAAAATCTTAAGTCGAAATCTCTTACCTTGGTTAGGTTTGTTCTCTCTATCACAACATTCACACTGCGTGAATTCAAGCATTTGAACGTAGATTCCTAATAAAGCCTAGTAGATGCTCAATAAATCTATAATTTGAAACGACCTTCTTCATGCCAACATTGCTCTCTAAGTTGCATAGCATTTCACGCTCAACCCAGCTCTATAGCTTTAAGGTACAGTTAAAGTGAAATGTTGTTATTCTTAAATTTAATGTTCAGTTTTTTATGCATCTAAAATAAAATCAGAGCCCAATAAGCATCATCACTAGACAAAGAAAACAGGGTTGGCTTAATAATACTTGACTTAACGGGGCGAAAATAACTTTAAAATGAAGTATACTATCCAAGAAATTCATTTGCCCTACCTTAGAGGCGATTGAATCGACTTGAACATATGTACCTATAGGCGTAGGGCAAAATAGTTGCGAAAAATAGAACTTGTGAGTACTACAATCTGTTTTTGAACTATGAAATTTACTGCTTGACTATTGTTATTTTTGTATTTATACTATGCCAACAACACTATATTCTTAATAATTACAATTCGTTATCACAGTAATAATGCTGTAACTTAAGAAAATTTACTAACCTCGAATTTCCACGTTCCATGAGGATATTCACCCCACGTATGAGTTGTCATAAATGGCCATTTAGTGAAACCATCGCGATGGTCATCATCATTGGCTCGTCGAGATAAAATCATTGATCTGTATTCAAACACAAAATTAAGAGTTATATTTGATAGTTGCAGAAATATAGTTTAGTCCAATATCAATTGTCACCTGGTTCCCATAGGTGAAGTAAGAAACAATTCCAAGTCACCCCGCCTTGAAGCATTTGCCGTTATTACTGCTTGCACATGCTCTAAATAATTCACCTCAGTATCTGTACCCTTACAAGCGTCCGTTTTTATTTCAAGGAACAAGGATCTACCTGAACTTATTTGGCTATAAATTAATAAACCTAAAGTCATCATATATAAATAACATTTAGACCATAATTACTGTGATTCGGTTATTGAACCAGCTTCGCAATGATATCTAGGTGGAACTGTTCTCCACTGCTTTGCCAATGTTACCATAGCACCAGCATCTAAGACACCAAAGCCAAATAGGTGGTTGAATTCAAGTCCGACACCATTCATAGTCCAATGAAAACGATTTTTCGCATCAAACAGTGAATTCCTTTTTGACGTTAGTACCGTCAAGTGTTGAATATCGCGCCATGTAAGACTTGGACTGTAAAAAAAAGGAAATGGAAATATCAAAATTACCCACAATCACTACATACTCCAATTACGAGTTCTCGTATTCGTTTGTTATGAACTTACTTAGCCTCAAGTGCTAAAGCAAACACTCCAGCTGCCTCAGGTGCCGCAGCACTTGTCCCCGAATGAGTAGTTGTGCACTTGCCATAGAGATCTGTGGTAGCAACTCCGGTGTTTGGATCCTTGGCACCATTACTAAAAGTACTTGCCAGAGTCGAACTACAGCTTTCATCGTAATGAGCATTCTGTCCGTCATTAATGGCACTATTAATGGAAATTGTCCACATCGATGCTGCGTAACCATCGCAATTACAATCGTCCTCTTCACCACCATCTCCTGAAGCCCACACGTAAATATTGCCCAAACCATTTCGTCCCTATTTTACATGCAAACAAAAAAAACGTATTTGCTCAATCATAATAATACTACCACATCTGCTATTGGCATATGAAATGCCAATAAAAGTCGTTTGGCAAAAAAGGACATTTTATATATACGAGTACTCGTATTCTAATGATGCAAATAGTCATATGAGAATGTAAGTACCTCATTAACACCCTGAACGATGGCTCTCATTGTGGCGTTACGCGGCCCATCAACAGTTTTTCCATCATCTGTTGGGCCCCAGGACGCGCTGTATATGTGGATTTTATGAGGCTCGTGGCCCATGGAATTGGCCTCAATCAAATCCGTCATGTACGGCTGGTCAAGCATTCGTATTCCTGCAAATAAAAAATGGAATTCTTAATGAAGTTCTGATACGAGTACTCCTAGTGATTTGTTTACCAGCAATTTTGCTGTCGTAAGCTACTCCCACTCCGCATATGCCATTATCACGCGCTGCAGCTACCTCACCAGCACATCGTGTTCCATGACTTAAAAGATACATAAATACGTAGTAAGGATGAGTTTAGAACAGAAAACACAAACGTTGGAGATTACCTATTGAACCAGTCGTCTGTGTAGCGGGGATATGGAAATGGGTCATTACTGCTGAAATCATAACTGGCCTCAGCGTTCTGCAACAAAAAAACAAAACAAACCTATGTATAAATGTTTGCATGTATTTAGTAACCTTGAAGGATCATCTTACTTCTCGACAGATACCTGTACCTCTTCTTGGAATCATGTTATAGAAATATCTTGACAATTGTACCGATATCCATTAATAGTAGCACTATCAGCAAAGGAACGTATCGTTTGGTTATGTCACATAATCATGCTATTGTACAACCAACGTCCTTGGTATTTATCTGCTGGTGAGTGTAGAAAGTAAAACCCTCTTTGTGCAAGTAAGTTGATTATGAAAGAATACGAGTAATCCCATTGAATGCGCTTATATAAACTCAAAGATGAAAATCACAAGGCAGTGGAACCCTGTACGGGCAAACCTCATCTTTTGGGATAGATCTGATGACGTTCGAGTGTGCTTTATCCCTACAGATTCTCGATGTGTAATGATGCGCGTCGTTCTAAGAGACGGGGGAAAAGCCTGGAGTGTATTGAAAATGAATGAAATGTCCCCATACTTGATGGTATCCTTTATATTACATTGACTTGCAACATTTGAATATTCACGTATACGAATTTGAACTACGAACATTGTGACGAAAGTCAAAGTCATAGCTCATTGGTTTAAAGCTGATTTATAACCACAAATCACTACCCAAAGGCTAAGGGATATTCTTTTTATTTTCAGATTTGTAAACCTCAAGTTTGCGGACAGAAGAAAAATTAGCACAACATTCGATAGGATATGTACTTAGTTCCAATGTTGTGAGTTGAAAAATTGTCTCCAATCGTTGCATGTCATGTAATCCACCTTTTCACCTACATATACTGACATTCAATTAAGTACTTAGTAATTGATGATTCTCATTCATAGCCATATTTATGAAAATTTAAACCTAGTCTGGGTAATTTTTAACTGCATTAAACAGATGACTGACTTCGCCTGATTTCGGATTTTTTGGAGTTCTACAAAAATTTCTAAGTAAAAAATCTATCAACTTTCACAATAAGAGCAGTTGAATGTTAACAAGCAATATAGTCAAATTAACGTTAGAGAGCTATACCTGAAACCCCATTTAAAGACTGAATTGACCGTAGCCAATTAATAATTTCTAGCCTTTCTTAAGGTACAAAGCGTTGCTTCAATTATGGCAGTTTGCTAATTTAACATGCATGCCTTTTGAGCCTTCATTTAAACATTTTTTTCTCCTTAAATAATTGGAGCCTTTTCATTTGCTTTTGATAAACTCCAAGATTTGGTAAGACTGCAACAATACAGGTTTTACGGAGAGCTTACTTAATTGTTCGTAAAAAGGATTCGTTTTCAGTTGCGTCATAAGTCCAAAGAAATGTGTTGATTGATTAGAGTGAGAAGAATAATTGTTTTGAGTTTATGTGTAACCGAGTCCCGATAAGTAAAATCACTTTCCAGCTAAAGTCGCTTATTTTAGCGTACTATTGTGTTTCCATTTCGATCGTTACTGCAGATGTTGCATATCATCTGAGAGTACATGACGTTTTCGAAACACTTTTTTGACATCACATCGTCATATCGTTATACGTGGCACAGGTGATGTGTATCGATGAAGTTTCAAAGACGAATCTATCTAAAAGTAGACTGCAGAGTACTAATGTCATCAGGATACGCAAATATTTATTTAAAAAATGTTGAAAATGGATTATTATATCCCCTCTCCATAGTTATCTCTAGCTCAGCAAGTTGACCGTCCGGTGAGGCCGTTTTATTATACTTCAGTTTGGATATTGCTTTTTTAGTTTATTTTGATCGAGCGGACGAATATCCGATACGCCCGGCGATTGATCGGGAAACAGCTGACTATGTCAGCAGCGCAACAATCATGTTCGTAGAGTAGTGTTTGACTTATCTGCCAGTGGTGATCCCCGGTAACAGTATGAGCAAATTCTTACCAAAATGGATAGTGTATGTTCTTCACAAATGTGAAGAATTAATAATAATAGCGTCGGATAACAAGGCATTTACTGTTGACGACCCTAACTAACGATTAAAGTACAAAGCCCTCACATGAAATAGAACCCTTAACAGACGTAATGTTAATATAGGCAGCACATGATTTCCATACCATGATATCAATAAAGGGCCCTGTCTGACTTATGATCAACAAACCATCAACCAAATTGATCATTTTACGCACGACGCAAGTTACTTATCTTATGTTCACATTCCGAACAGCTAACATCGACTCAGACCATTATCTTTTTGTAGCCAAGATACAGATGTGGATATCCGCAGCGAACCATAATGAGGAAGTTCAGGGTCGAAGGATAACAATCGCAAGAGACCGCTAAGGACTTTTCTGATCGAGTTTCCCTTAACCGCTCGAGGAATGCGATGTTGGCAACATCAAGCGTAGGTGATCAGTGGTATCACTGGGAAAGAGCAATCCGAGGCTCTTACGTATTGGGTTTCAACCCGCGTCAACAAAAGACCTTAAAGAGGTCCTTGCAGTAAAATGAAGTTCCGAAGAAGTTTTACAACAGAACAGAAATCAGCAAGAATGGGGAAGTAAACCTCATAGTATGGAAAGATTAAACGGTGATGACGAACAATATCCCACCATTTAACATCGGCGAAGATAAATAATATTTTCATCCACCCGACCGAGATGGTGTCAAGAAAGCTTAAGTCCAACAAAGCTGCTGGACCCGATGGCTTTACTGCCCATTATTGGATACAGAGTATACCATACATCAACTCATCTCAAAAATCTGTGTTGACGAAAATACGCCCCACGAATGAAACTTCAGTATTGTTTGCTTGATCCTAAAGAAGGAAGATCCTCTAAATTACACCAACTTCAGGGGAATGAAGAATCACTGTTGGTAATCGCTACTTCTTTAGACTGAGTAGTCAATTGAATGGTAAATCTACCTCTCGAGCAACCAAAACGACAATATACAATATACTGATCATCCCAATCTTGATTTACGGAGCAGCAACGTGGACACTGACGAAAGTGGATGAAAATATTATCAGCAGCGTCGAGAGAAAAGTCTTTCAGGTAGTTTTCGGTCCCATTTGCATCAATGATGAATGGAGGAGAAATCTCAACAGAGAATTGCACGGTCTGTACAGCAATGCCGACCTCGTTAGAAAAGCCCGGATAACCTAACTTCGATGATTAGGACACCTTGATCGCATAACCACCGGTGTCCCGGCCCGAACAATTTTCGACTCCAACCCAGAGGGACAACGCGGTTAGGTTGCACATATAAGTGGAAGGGGACCTCAGCCAACTTTGTCTACGCTAGCTGGAGAGGCATGACAGCTGAGGCTCGGGTACACCCCGGACTGTAACGCCATGTAGGTAGAAGTAAGAAGTAATACGTCCAAGCTGTTTGAAAAGGGCTGCTGAAGTTGATTTTCCATATCCTCGATGTTTAATGTGGTACCAAATTTTGCGGCTCATCCCATCTGTTCAGGTCTTTATGGCTTTATACATATATCGTAGGTAACTAATAAATTGTAGTACAAAAATACCAATCAAACCTTTTTCCTTTTTTCAGCTTGGCGAAAAACGCGCTGCTTTCCGATTCGTTTTTAATCTTATGCTGGATCAGAAACAGGCCTCCATACTGCGTAAGCCGGGTGGTGATGCATACCCAACTACTGGAATATATAAACGGTAGTAATATAACAGCGAAAACCGCTGTTCAAATATATGTATGTGACGAAAACGAAACGCAAGCAGAGAATTGCTCGTAAAAAAAGTAATATCGACCCATAACATTTCGCTATCTACAACTAACATACAATGTCATTCCTAACTGTGGTATTATATGCGTCGAGTGCTCGACATTCAACTCGAGATTCAAGAGAAACATCCTCTGTTTATTTGCTAGAGACAAGAGTGGAGTGGAATACACATATAACTGCAATTTCTGTAACCTTAAGCGAAATGCTTAGATAACAGGACTCACACATGTCCTGCGAATCAACATCAACGCTTCAACCTAAAATACCAACGAATGCCAATCCTCAGGTTCAAGACAACTCAGAAGTCCAAAGCTTCAATTTAAAGGTCAAGCCAGGATGAAGGAATATGAATCGGATCAAGGGCTGGGAGCCTGTTAAGTAAAATGAAGCCGTTGCAAATTTCAAAGGGAAATTTTATTTAACTTAATTTAATTTATTTCTCAACTTTGCCACTGTACATTAGAAAATAAAATTATCTTTGGAGTACAGGTTATGGAGTATAGGCACAAACTACATGAGCTAGAGAAAAAAAATAAGTTAACACGTCATATTTAAAAACATAAAGTTAATAAAAAGTAAAATAAACAATATTACTTTAAATTAGACTGTTGTTAATCTGTCGTTAAAGCGTTCTTTCGGCTAGAAGTTAATATATAACCACTAGAAGAAATTGGAATTTTGTTTGCCGATATATCAAAATACTAGTACGTCTGAATTGACCTGTGAGAACAGCTTTAACCATTTGTAGGAAAAGGAGCTTTTAAACTTGAGACAATAGATGATAGATTTGCATTGAGCCTATCATAACACACCCCTAAAAGCGGCAACATCACATCCATTTATAATCAATTAAGGTCTCAACCAACAAGAAGTTCATTTCGATTGTCCTTTGGGATTTTAATTGATCTGAAAAGTAATTGGAAATTGTCATTCCGTTGGTTGGATAATCGATTTTAGCAATTGAATCAAGGATATTGTCCGTCTTCCTGGGACTAAAAATAAATGTGCTCTACATATGACTACCCGGTGGCCGTGCTTGAGCTCTAATTGGATTTCGAACCACACTAGCAATCGTTGGCTACGTATTTGCTGATTTATTAAATTAAACGTTGTACGGCGGGTATTTGCCTGATATTTCTATCAAAATGACATTTTCCATTCTATATATATTTATTCGAGATATCGGAAATCTATTCCATTAAGTTAATGTGCTTCCCTATGTGGGACATCTTTATCTTCAAGATGAACCCAGATATACAAAACTTCATTATTCTTACCAAACACTTTTCGTTACGTAATTGAAATTTCAATTTAAATGACAGGATTTTCTATGACCTAACCTTTTTTACTAGGATAGCAAAAATATTTAAGTAAAAATAGGAAATGTATTTTAGAAATAAATAGCAAATATACCATTTTAGTTATGCAAAGAAGGAACTACAAACTTACGTATTATGTGAGATAAAAATCCGGTCTTAAAAGAAAAACTTATCAATTCAATATTGAACAAATGACGCTGTCTATTTCTAGGATTCAGAAAACCGAATTGCTCAGATACTGGTTAAGATGAGGAACACATAATCTTTACCCACGTTTCGAAATGCGAGAGAAACTGTTTAATAAATCCGAGAAAACACCTGAAGAATTTATTTAAAACTGTGATGCCAGACGGGTGAAAAAAAATTGACAGGGGATTAAGGAATACTTTGAATACAGCGATATATCAAGGTACGTGTTTTTTTCCGCAATAACAATGATATGTATAACAGCGAGGAGCAAAATAACATTTATTAGGAATGCTACGTGACGCTATACGAGTATAAAAAATTGTCGGTCAACGGATTGGGTTTTTGAGAAATAAGTCAACTAGGAGCCCTGTGTAAAATGGTAGAGGGAACCGTAGATTATAATACCACCGGACCAATTTCTGCTGCCATGCTGGACCATGTAAGTATAACTAGACACCTAAACTTTATCACACTCCATTGCACTGATTTAGGAAGAATTCGTTTAGTGAAGTAAACGCCAACATCGACTGGCCAGCGGCAAGCGTGTTTCAATTGAACATATTCGTTGTTCTAGTGATGTGATGATTTTCCGGCAATCGTAAAAGTGTCAAAATTAAAAAGGTGGCTGTGGTGAATAGTGGCCTTCCATTTTTGGACTGTTGCTCTAACGTTTTCAATCATCTAAAGCACTTAAAGCCTATTATGGAGATGAGCTTGCGGAGTCTTCAAAAAGCACCTCTATTCAATAGCTCGAAAAACAATAACATATAAAGGAATAAAATTCAATTCCTAAAACCAAGAAAATTAGAAAAAAGCTTTAAACAGATTAATACAAGATTTATTCTTAAAGACGTCCTGCTCTTGTGCGGTGTGATGAGAAAAAAGAAAAAAAAGAGTAGTAGGAGTTTACGAACCTGCAAAGCACAGCTTAGCAGTGAATGAGGACTGAACATTCAGAGGAATGGTGTTACCAGAATAACAAATATATGAATACCAAATAACCTCACACCAACCAAGTTTATGACATCATAACCAACGCAAGATTTAACGATAGTAATTTCCGCCAACATTGACGGGGATAATTATTATCTTGCAGCAAAGCTACAAATTTCGATTTCCTAACAGAAAGCTGCACACAAACTTTACGAGAAAACAAGATGAAGTAACATCTTCTTCTCTTCTAGCTCCTAAAGATGAAAAGAAGACTTTGAGAAACTATTGTAGAAACCGTGAAAGGCAGTTTCTATACATCTAAACTATATTAAAAAGAAGCTCACTAACACAAGGACAGGAGCATTGAAATAAAACCATAATGCTTGCTGAAAACCTGGAATGGTTTATTTCACTTATTTTAGTGAACTCAAAATAGCAATATCTGCCGATGTATTCCGTTTTCAGATTTTAACAATCGGCCTTTTTTTTTTAAAAGAACATAACACTCAAGAGGATATGACTCCTCTTAAAATGCCGCAGCACGTGCTAAGTTTTTTTGAAAATTGGACAAAGATAGAAGAAAGATTTTATTATATTACACACTTTATTTCAGTCTTAGCATAAGATTACATTGCAAATTCAATAATACAGGAATTCAAAACATAAAATATGTTAGTTAAGTACAATCTGTAACCTAAGTGGCAGTGGTGAATGTATATTTATATTGACAGAAAACAAGTAAGTCGGAATATAACTATTATTGTTGTTGAGGGGAGAATTCAATGTACCAAAAAGAATAAGGAGATAAAGCTATTATTTAAACAATTAAGTATTAAAAGAACAAAATTAATTTCTGAACAAATTGTTAATATTTGAATAGTCAAAGGATAACAGCCATTTTTTGATACCATTAACAAATACATTTTTCACTCTTTCACATCTTAGAGAATCGTGAAGTAAATTAAACAGACGGGGTGCTGAAGCAAGATAAAATCGTCCAAAAGGAACTTTATAAACTGGTGGAACTACAACAAAAATTCTGGAATTACCCCGCAAATCATATGTATCAGTGTTTTGAACTGTGTAAAAACCCGAATTTTGGAAAAATATTTTATACAATAGAGATGTCTTAACGGAAAAGTTTTAAGGTTTCTGAACAGATTAAAACTTCTAGTTCTGCGGTTTACTCTGCATAAAATTCTAATTACATGCTTTTGCTTTAATAATAAAGGATCGGTTTTAGTAAAGTGAGCACCGCCCCAACAAGTGATACCATATTCCAATTTGGATTTTAATAAACCCTTGTAGGGGTGAATGATTACAATAAAGACTAAGGTGATACAGGTGTCTTACTACTTTGTTAAGATATTTTCTTAGATAACTTGTATGTTTGGACAAAATAATATCCAAGATTATTCCCAGGTATTTAAAGCTGCAACAGGCGGCTTCATAGTTAAATGAAGAATAATTATCGTCATTACCCGATAACCGAAAGCGTGTACAACCTCGAGAGTGATAGAATAATGGTAAATCGTCAGAATTTGTAATAGTAGTATTAAATACCATGAATTTTGTTTTATCACTAATAATGAGCTTATGAACTGAAAACCGTTTTCTCAGTAAATCAAGATCATGAAGTACCTCTACGAATTTATTTAAAAAGCTTTTGTTTGAATATAAAAGTGCAGTATCGTCAGCAAATGCAGTTACTTGCCTTTAAATGGTTGAATATTCATATTCATATTCAATTCAATTTATTCGGGAGTACAAGTAAGAATTGAGTCTTTTTTAGTACATATTTACAATATATATATGTAGCTCAATTTAGAAATTATTAATTAACATTATTAACATAGCATAATGAGCACAATAAGGAGGAATTAATTTAGTTATAATAATATTAATAAAACAATAATAAAGCGCAAAAAAAAAAATAAAAAAATTATATTTTTATATATAAAATAATGATTAAATAATATTTAATTAAGTAAAAAGTATTTGAAAGAAAATGTATATGGAGTGGAGAAGGGAGTGGAAAGCTTTGGGAAGAAGTAGGAAAAGAAGAGGGAGAGGAGAAAAGAGAAAAATAAAGATATAATGAAAACAGAGAGAAAAATGCAATGATTACCGAAAGTGTGCAAGTAGTGCACTTTACAATTGCTTCGCATCTATTATTTGCTTAATAGTGGCAGGAAGAGTGTTCCAGAGTCTGGTTGTGTAAACGAGAAAGAGACGCGACGTATTAAGATAGTCAGATGTTGGTGGTACCAAGTTTAAAATTCTCTGCGACTGAGCAAACTGAAGTTTTTGGTATAAGTACGCTGATGATTTGGTTCGGATTGTTTTGTGCAAGAAGATACAGCACCTTAATTCCCAGTAATTTTGAAATGTGCAACCCAGCATGAAAGTGGAATATGTATTCGTATCTTCTTATTCCATATATACGAGGGCGGGTCAATTAGTCCGCGACTTTTTGAATTTCTGACCTCTTTACTGAAACAGCAACACTGCTCCTGTCAACAGGCATCTATCAGTTGACTCCTGTCAAAATTTAAACTTGCTGCGTCAGTTAGTTTGTGTTTGACAGCGATTTTTATCAGACTACTCACTAATTTGAGGAGAAAATGGAAAAAAGTGAATTTCGTGTGCTTATTAAGCATTATTTCTTGCGAAAAAAAACCATTACCGAGACCAAGGCTAAGCTTGATAAATACTATGGGGACTCTGCACCATCGATTTCAATGGTAAAAAAGTGGTTTACTGAATTTCGTTGTGGCCGTACAAGCACTGAAGATGCCGAACGTCCTGGACGCCCAGTTGAGGTCTCTACACCCGAAACAATCGAAAAAATTCACGATATGGTGTTGGCCGACCGAAGATTGAAAGTGCGAGAGATTGTGGAAGCCGTAGGGATCTCGCATGGCTCAGTGGTTTCAATTTTGAATGATCACTTGGGCATGAGAAAGCTTTCCGCAAGATGGGTGCCGCGTTTGCTCACAGTCGACCACAATCGCAATCGTGTAACAACTTCACAGGAAGGTTTGGCGTTGTTTAATCGCAATATGGAGGAGTTTTTGCGCCGTTTTGTAACCGCGGACGAAACATGGACCCATCACAACACACCAGAGAACAAACAACAGTCAAAACAGTGGGTTTCTAAGGGTGAATCGGCGCCAAAGAAGGCCAAGGTGGGTTTGTCAGCCAATAAAGTTATGGCGACTGTTTTTTGGGATGCACGCGGGATAATCCACATTGACTACCTTCAAAAGGGAAGAACAATCAATGGGGAATATTATGCCAACTTATTGGACCGATTCAATGACGATTTGAAAAAAAAACGACCTCATTTGGCCAAGAAAAAAGTTCTTTTCCACCAAGACAATGCAAGGGTGCACACATGTGCAGTTGCCATGGCAAAAATCCATGAATTGGGCTATGAATTGCTCCCTCATCCACCCTATTCTCCAGATTTGGCTCCGAGCGACTACTTCTTGTTCCCAAACCTGAAGAAATGGCTTGGTGGAAAAAGATTTGACTCCAATGATGAAGTCATCTCGCAAACAAAGGCCTATTTTGAGGACCTCGACAAATCATTTTTTTTGGAAGGGATAAAAAAATTGGAGAAGCGTTGGACAAAGTGTATAGAGCTCAAGGGAGACTACGTTGAAAAATAAAATTATTTTTTTATCAAAAAATCTGTGTTTTAATCCAAAAGTCACTGACTTATTGACCCGCCCTCGTATATCTTACCATATCGTTGAAGGCAACGAGTAGTTTGTGCTGAGAGATCGAATCAAGCTTACAAAAGATAGGAATGGCGTAGTTAAAAATCGGAATAAATAGAGTCTTGATCAATCTTAACTTGGTACTTCTTGGTGTAAAGCAAGAAAAAATCCAGAGTTTTCGTAATCCTGAGTAATTGCGGGAGACAATGAGGTTAACGTGGTCTGAAGCAGAAATTGTACTAATTATTTTGTAGCCAAGATTGGTCACAGTATTGGAGAAAGTAAATCTTGTTGAATGGAGATAAATAGATTCAAGCCATTCAGTACAAGCATTTTCTTTTGATATAAGTACCAGTTAACTTTTGCTAGGATTTAATAATAAACCATTATTTTCGGACCAGGTAGCAATTGAGGCTAGATCTAAGTTAAATCTAGCCACAAGATCTTCCACAAGCCCAATGTGGAGGCGGATAAATAAATTTGTGCGTCATCAGCATAAAGATGGGCCGTAGCATTTTGGCAGACTTGTGGTAGGTCATTTATAAATATGCAAAATAAAATAGGGCCGAGGATTGAGCCCTGAGGTACACCAGCGGTTATATTGATCGGCGTTGAATATTTTCCATTGGCTACTACCCTTTGTGAACGGTTAATAAGATAGTCCCTTACTAAATTAACTGAACGTTCATGAAATCCGAAGTAAAATTTTAATTTTATGCATAAAATTTCATGATTGACACAATCAAAAGCTTTTGAAAAATCAAGTAAGCAAAGCAGCGTTAGATAGTCTTTATCAAAGTTTAATCTGATGTCATCAAGTACTTTGATCATAGCTGTTGAACAGCTGTGGTTAGCACGAAAGCCTGATTGCACTGACGTCAGAAAATTTGAATCACTTAGATGAACACGGTAAGATGCTTATACAACGGAAATCTGACGGAAATTTTCTGTTTTCTTTTTTAGGAACAGGAGCAACTTTCGCTATTTCCACAAATTAGGGAAAGTTGAAGAAGCCATGCAAAAATTTATGATATGGGTGAGACAACTAATTATGTAGGGCAGTAGCATTTTCACAAAACGCAAGTGTATTCCATCCTCACCAACTGCATTTGATTTAATGCTTTGAAATACAAGAATCACCTCGTTTTCGGTGACCACTTTAAACTCATAGTTATGCTGGGATCTAAACATAAGGTTGTTGTCCTGGTAAAAAGAGGTATTATTGCAGGGGGAAGATAGGAATGCTTTATTCAAGTCATTGATATTTGGGATATTCGTTGAATTTTGGTTTTTGGTTATGAAAATTGAGCGCAAGTTCCTCCAAAGTTTTTTTAGTGGTTGGTCGGCACTAATTTTGGAGAAGAAATATCTTTTTTGTTTGCTCTTTTTGTCATCATGGAAGCGAAATTCCTGGCTCTACAAAAAACTTGTCTGTTATGTCTTGTAAGTTCAGTTTTCCATTTTGCATAAGCCTTTCTTCCATTCCGTATTGCGTCAAACACCTCACTTGTAAGCCATTGGCATTTTTTGTCTCGAATGGTTACTTTTCTGAGAGGAACAGGTATATTAAACAGCTCATTTATCAATGTTTGGACAAAGTCAACTTTCTCATCAATATCCGCCAGGAGATAACGAGATATCCAGGGGAGTATGCCAGCATGGTAATGGAGGCTGTTGAGGTTAATGGAGGCAAAGTCTCGAAATTCAAATGAACAAGGAGTTCACATAAATCAAGAACAAAATAGGACCTAACACTGATCCTTGTGGAACACCGGTCGCAATCCTTTTGGAGAGCTATAAATATTTCTATATCTTACCATTTGCTGACGATTATTTAAATATGGAGCAAACCAGTTAAAAGTTTGTCTAATAATATTGAGTGATCTACCATATCGAATGCTTTAGTAATATACATATATAAAGAGAGAAGCCGAAAAATCAGAGAAATTAATACTTTGGCATAACTCTCCTGTTATTTTTAATAAAGCAGCTTCAGTCGACAATCCACTTCTGAATCCGAATTGACATTTACTAAAAAATGAGTTTTTTCTAAAAATGATAACATTCTTGACTTAATACCCCTCTCAAAATTTGTTGAAAAGACAGATAGCAAAGATATATGGTAGGTCGATAATTTTTCAACATTGTCTTGTCGCTTTTTTTATGAAGTGGTAATACGAGTACTATTGCCATTTTTAAAGCTTGAGGGAAAATTCCCATTTGTATACTTGTATTAAAAATATAACGTACCATATGACGTCAGAGATGTGAAATGAAATTTTCTTTATCAAAAAACTTGTGATCCTGTCAAAAGACGTGGTCTTAAAAGTTTTAAGAGAGCAAATTAATTTATGTATCTCAAAAGGACTGAATGCTTCACAGAAAAAAATCTCTGTTTGACTTTCTGGATCAAAAAAGTCACGCCTGGGAAGGAAATTATTATTGATTGAAAAGAACTAGTATTACAAAAGAATTCATTAAATGAATTAGCGATTTCTAGAGGAATAGAGATAGTTGAGTTGATCACGTTCAAGACAATATCCGCTTCAGGTGTTTTTCTATTAAGTATTTAATCAACAACGCGAAATTATTTTTGGGATTAGCAAGACTTGCTGTTATTTTATTACGATAAGGGATATCAATCTTAAGCTCATTATTTAGTTTTTGTATAAAATTGTCTGAGTCTAGAATTATTCGGATGTTTTTTAACCAAAAAGCTAAGTTTATGTTTCCTTCTAATTTTTTTCAGAAGTGTGGAAGTCATCTAAGCTGTTCGCAATATGAGACTATAGCTTGCTTAAGAAAATGCCAAAGACAGATGAAGGATCATCATCCCAAAATTCAAAATTCAAACGATTCACAATGTTCTTAATTGTAATTGATTTTGTCAAAAAATTTTAACACGGTTGATTCAGTTTGCGGAACATTATTATCTAAGAACTGAATACTTGTTAAGCAATGATCTGTTACTTGAAAGTCAACTGCCATAGTTTTAAAGATGGTTTTATTATTGTGGTGGGCCTTAACAAATATGTGGTCTAAACGCGAACTAAAACGAGTAGGTTGAGTCAGCAAAGAATCGAAACCGAAAGCAGATATCGTCGACAAGAAATGGTCAACACCAGTTGAGTTAGACAATATATTAATATTAAATTTCACCGATTATAATAATATTTTTACAATTTTGAAGCTTCAAAAACTCATAAAATTCTTCCAAAAAAGATATAATCGAACATCCGTGAAGTCTGTAAACACAAATAAAACAATAGCAAGAACTAGAAAGGACACAATTTACTATAAGGCAAATTATATTTTTTAATTTTTATGCCTGTTATATCATTTCTGACGAATACTCCAAGACCGCCAGCTGCAAACGAATCATTACATGTTGCGAAAAAAATTGGAATGCTAAAATCAGAAATTTCATTCTCAAAAATCCAGATTTCACTCACAAACAAAAACTAAATCTAGTAAATGGTCTAAAGATGAGAGATGGGTGAAAAATGTGTCAAAATTCTTTCGAAAACTGCGAATATTCTAGTGGATTACTGAGAAATCAGAAGATTGTTCATTTTTTGAATGATCTAAACAGTAACAATTGAAATGTTCGAAATGAAAAGAAAGGTTTATATTAATATAGGGTCCGCCATCTAACGTTTTTTTTTTCAACTAGTGCTTATTTCGTGAATGGTAACACTTAGCTCATGTCTGATTTGACAGATAATTAGTTTTATCCTTCCGCTGAACGAATATGGTTGTGTATACGCTTGAACAACGCTGGGAAATATTGCGACATTACTTTGAAAATCATGGTAATGTTGCAGAATGTCTGCGAAAATTGCGTACCCATTTTGGAAGAAGAGAAGTACCGTCAGCTCCGTATGTTCGTTATCTTGTGAAAAAAGTGAAAGAAACTGGCATCCTCATCGATAAACCAAAGCGTGAAAAGCCAAAAACAGTGCGTACACCCGAAAATATTTCTGCTGTGGCAGAAAGTGTGCGTGAAGCGCCATCAACATCAATTCACCGTCGTTCTCAACAATTGAACATTTCGGAGACATCATTGAGACGAATTTTGCATATAGACCTTGGTATGACGCCATACAAAGTCCAATTGGTTCAGGAGTTGAAGCCAACTGACCATCCAATGCGTTTTCGCTTCGCTAAGTGGGCCTGCGATCGAGTTAGAGAAGATGCCGATTTTGCCAAAAAAATCATCTTTTCAGATGAAGCTCATTTTGATCTTGGCGGGTATGTAAACAAGCAAAATTGTCGCATTTGGGGCACAGAAAACCCGCACGCATACATTGAAAAGCCAATGCACCCAAAACGAGTCACTGTTTGGTGCGGATTTTGGTCCAGAGGCATAATTGGGCCATTTTCCTTCGAAAATTAGCAAGGAATGGCCGTTACAGTCAATGGCAATCGTTATCGGGCCATGTTGAACGAATTTTTGTTCACAAAAATTGAAGAGGAGGATATTGGCGACATTTGGTTTCAACAGGACGGCGCTATGTGCCACACAGCCGAAGCTACACTCGATGTTTTGCGCCCTGTTTTTGAAGATCGCATTATCAGCCGCAGAGCTGATGTCGTTTGGCCACCCCGGAGCTGCGATTTGACACCGTTGGACTATTATTTGTGGGGTGCCGTAAAAGATAAGTGTTACGCCGACAAGCCAGAGACAATTGACGCTTTAAAGGACAATATTCGTGAAGCCATTGGTGAAATACAGCTGCACACAATCGATAATGTGCTTAAAAATTAGACCGATCGTGTATTGTTGCCAGCCGAGGCAGCCATTTGAATGAAATTATTTTCCATTATTAACCGGAAGGATTGTACTTTCAAATAAAAAAAGAAATTTGAGAAAATATTCAGTATTTTTTTTTTATAGTATTTTCAAAAAAAAAACATTTTTGGCGGACCCTATATTATTTAAACTAGGAGAAGATATACCATATATGTGCGTGGCATCTAGCATTTAATATGGAGACTAAATTATTAATGTAATTGGACTTGTTGTATTCTGGGCAGCCAGCCATCTCACACGATTTTTGTTACCTGAAAAAAGGAATGTCTTTCAGGCGCGGTTGGGATTGAACGCCAAACCTTCCGATTTCGAAACAAATATACATACATTTCATTATCGTCATTTTAAATGCATTTTTATTTAATTCATAAAAATTACAAAATTGTTTTTAAACCCTATATAATTTGTTTAGGTTTATAATGTCGATTTTTATTGTACATTACAGAAATCTGGGATGAATAATTTAATTTGCACAATTTGAATCACGAAGTCTTAATTCTTGTATATACTGTGATACGAGTATATAAAAAAATAAAGACATATATCAAGAAATGCAAAATGCATCACCACCGAGATAAAGTGGTTTTCAGCAAAGCCACACGCTGCTATTTCGACTCACATTGAAAAAAGCGTCTTTCTGATTTATGCGTATACGTTAACAAATGGGGTACTGTTGAACTCACAATTACGAATACTTTCATTGTCTCAAAAAAAAAATTTCGCCCTAAAATTAAAAAAGTTGTTGAAGAACAAAAGTGGAAAATATCTTACCAACGCCCACTTTTTGCTACTTTGAAATCGGTACCAAATAATTTCAAACAAAAAAACCCGAGGGGTCAGCAGTTTTCAAGATACGACTCAAGTTGTACAAACTCAAAAATAGGTTATTCTTTTACAACCGCGCTATAAAATTAAATAGTTAATAGCTGCTTCAGGGTAAGCCTATAATTGCGCAATATAAATCCAATAATTTTTTTTTTTAATTTATATTTTATGACCCCTAAAAGGGGTGGTTGCCTCTGGTAAGTACTCGTACGCCAATTTTTACAGGTAAAAAAAATTATATGTCCTTTTTCTGGACATTAAAGAATACGCAGACATGATTTATGTCTACGGTTTTTGCAACGGTAACAGTCAACGAGCAAGATTAAAATACCTGAGACGATACCCTGATAGGGCTGCCCCTATCCTGCAGAACATTTATTAGAACATCTTCGAAGTTAAGGGTGACAGGAATAACGCCAAAAGTCGCCGAGAGACTCACAACCTGCTTTAGCAGAAGATGGTCGCAACTACGAAAAAGTTTCAAATTACGCCAGAAACATTCAAAAGGTCTGCATGCATACCTGATCTGAAGCTACTTGGCTACGAACTAGTGTCATTATTCTTCTCTCACCGCAGTCTCGCCATTTACATGCGTAGTGATCTAGCTTACCAAACTCCACCTGTTCCAATCCGGAATTAATTTCATGTGGCTAAAACTCCATCTCCGTAAACAAATTATCCACTTATTGCCCCAAGCTGGACAGCAATTCGACCTTTAAGGAGTTGATGCGCTGCCTGACTCCATTCAAAGAATTGTATCCCTGTATAATCATACCGAAATCGTGATTACGGGCGATTTCAATATACACAATTCTGGGTGGCTTCGACATTCTGGACTGACAAAACCCGAAGGACGATGTGTTGAGATCTGCGAGAAATAACTTAACCCAGCTTGTAAATGAGCTCACACGAGTACAAGGCGTTAATAGTCATACCGTCAACACTCTGGACTTATTTTTAACTTCTCACCCTGGCAAAAGCCGAAAAAAGTTCAAACGAGCCAGAAATTACAGCAACGTCTTTCTCAAGCGTGTAAAATTTCAATACGACCAAAAACTGAGGCAAAAAATACTACAATGTCTCAAGGTAGTAAAAGTGTTTGATCACTCCTACACATTAGAAATTCTGCCTCATCGTCCATCCCAACACCCAATTACAATGAAATTCCAGCTTTTTGGCTTAGGCCAATCCGCTTGCTGTAAACATAGGGGCCAGCTCAACACTTTCAGATTGTGCTTTCTCCCCACCTACACTTGAGTGCGTCGAATCCTCAATGGGATGAATCCACTTTCGCACTCGTGTAGTAGCAAGAGTACTGAAAGATCTTAATATACACAAATCCTCTGGTCCAGATGGTATATCTTCCCTTCTCCTTAAGAAGTGTTCTTCTTCGCTGGCAAAACCGCTGCGTGAGCTTTTTCTCCAATTCTGCTCTTTATTACTCTCTCTGAGCAGACAAAAAACAGCATTTGTCCAGCCCGTCCCTAAAAAATGTGGATCTCCCTTCACTCTTCCCTCTCCTCCTACGGAACATTGCACTTACGTCCCTTCTTTCTAAGGTCATGGAAACGCTGATAAGCCGTCAGCTTATGAAATCACGAAAACTTCTCATTGGCCTGCAGTACGGTTTTCGTAGAAACAGGTCCACTGATGATCTGATGGCATGTCTCACCGAAAAGTGGAACCAAAACGTACAAATATCAAGTGCAACCGAGTTTGACATCAGCCTCTTTTGTGGAAAATGCGTGCATTTGAGATCGTTGAATCTCTTCTTCAGTGAATTAGAAACCACCTTTCTGAACGTTCAATTCCAGTTATCTAGGATGGTGTCAAGTCTGATATCCACAAAATTAATGCTGGTGTGCCCCAGGGCTCCGTTCTATCTCCGACACTCTTTTTAATTTTCTCTCTTGTCTGCTACCTCTAATCCAATATATTCCTTTATTGACGACAGTGCTCTCTGCTTTTCATATCCAAAACACAATGCTGTCTGCTGTCGTTAAAGCGAAAATTAAATACCCAGCCATTATCCATGAATGGCACTTGCATCATCGAAACCAAAAACCTTTACATTCTCGATAAATGTGTCAATGACAACCTACGCTGGAGTGACCACATATTCGGTGTCGTCACAAACGCTGCGAAATGTCTTGGTTTTCTCAAGCGATGTAGGAAATAATTCACCCTCTCTGACCAGGTCTCAATATATAAGTCATTTATCCGCCCGAAATTAGAGTACAATGCCCACATCTGATTGGATGCGCCCAAAGCATCTCTGCACCTGCTAGATAGGGTCCAAAACCGTGCGATAAAACTAATAGGCGATGCTAATATCCCTCAGACAATGGACACGCTCGAACACCGACGTAGTGTCTCGTGTCTCACTCTGTTTTATGGGTATTTCCACATCAGTGCTAAATAGAAATCGCCAGTATCATTCCGCCCCCTCAAACTTTTAACCGTAACACTCATCTCGCTATGAGTGCTCATCAGTATTTGAGGGTACACTTTCGGACGAACTCTAAAATGTCGTGATTCGTTCCTGAGCCGTACGACTCGCTTACGGAATCCCCTGCCTAGCTCTTTACTTCCTAGTCGTAATAACCTTCAAACATTTAAAACCAACGTTCATCGGTACCTCCCTGATTTTCTTTCGCAAATTATAAAAAAAAAAAACACTTGGCAGAAAGCAACCTCTATTTCATGAAACAGAGATCTTTTAACATAGGTTCAACGTCAATGTGTTGGCAGGCGTATTCGATGATAAGCTGATCGGACCCTATCGTCTTCTTCCAAGGCTTAATTCGAATCTATACCTAGAATTTTAGCGAAATAAATTACAAGCACTATTAAGTGATACAGCACTGCAACAAAAACCGTAGATAGGGTGGGATGGACCCATTATATGTCCTCCAAAGTCTCCTTGGACGAATGGAACAGAAATAACAACATTGGATGACTTGAACCATAGGATCGACGAGGCAGCTGCGAAAGCCCGAGAAGAATTAGAAAGAATAGACATTGCTGGAACCTTTCAAAGACGAGCTCTGGCGTGCATACAAAGCAATTATACTTTGAACAATTGATATGGTATGATACACGGTTTGACGAAAAATATAAAAATAAAAATGTGCAAGCAATATTTACATATATTTTCATACTTGAAATTTTAATCAATTTTTAATTTAATGTTTTACCTATTCCAATGAGTTGGTCATATCTTGAAAACTACTGACTTGAAATGACCAGACTTTTTTTGATAATAAACATATTTAATAAAATATTTTATAATATATACTATATATAAAAGATACAAGATAGGATATATTAGTAAGATATGTATATTCCCAAAAAAAAACGATAGCAAAATCAAAGTTTTAAATTTAAAAAAACAAAAATTACTCTTTATCTTCGATAACTTAATTTCAGGGCAACAGTTGCTTTAAAACGATTAAAGTACACAAAGTAGCGTAAAGTTTTGCTTAAAACCTCTGTATCTTGGAAGGATGAATTTTCCATTAAAACCATTTGCCACAACCCCAAGAGCTGTGCCAGTACACTTATGGTCTGTGGTTTGGTGAAAAACAAAGTTATTGTCCCGGTGGGAAAAACGTATGACTGGTGTGCGCCCATGGTCGTGGTAAATATGTTAAAAGCCAATTAAATGCAATACACGGTATTGAATATTGGTTATCTCAGTTGGCTCGAGGGAAATTTGTCGCCAAACTGGATGCCAACAGTAGCTTTTGGCAGATTCCCTTGTCAATCAAATCGCAATACTTAACAACGTTCATGACCCCATTCAGTACCTACAAATTCCAAAGACTTCCTTTTAGCATCACATCAACTGCAGAGTATTTACAAAAAAATATGAGTAGACGTCTGTTGAATATAAAAAACTGTATAGTGATGATATTCTGATTTGGGCAGAATCGTTAGAAGAACTCGAGCAATTACTGGAAACGGTATTCACAAAACTGAGAGAAGAGGGAGTCATAATTAACGAAGAAAATCTGACTCTCGAAAACCAAAAACAGGGAATATAATTTCTTACGGCCTAATTAATGGAAAAAAAACGGTGAATGTTATGAGAATGTCAGCACCTATCACGGTTAAAGAAATTCCGCGGTTTCTTGGGTTAATCAATTTTATTAAAGTATACACTCAATAAATCGTCCATTGTTAAACCTATTTCATGCTAAGTTAGTTAGAAAAATGCGTTTACACACGCTAGTTAAACTAGTCGGTTTTACATGTGTAGGTGTGCACATGAGAGCGAACTGGTAGCCAACTAGCAGCTTTAATACCAGACGAATTTGGCCTGCGAGTAAGCTGCTATTCAAAAATAAAACTAACACTATGATAGAACCCTACTAGTTTAACTCGTGTGTGTGAACCTTAGGTCAGTGTCAGAATTTTACAAATTCAATGCTTTATGAGAGCGTTAACAATACCCTTTTCTAGCAGCCATTTGACTACTGAGCTGTTGTAATTTTTTTACAAAAGTTTAAAGTCGCTACCCCTTCAGAACTATTTTAATTTTGTCCATGAAGATGAATTCAGAAAAGGGCCACCGTACCTCAGATTACGGGGATGTGTAAGTTAGCAAACGGCTGAATCTGAGAAGCTCGTTTCTTTCCGAAAGGCCAAGGTATGTTAAACCAAAAAGCTGGCTGGCTAGTTTTCATACGACATTATCAAGATGGGAACGAAAATGAAATTGGTCATTACAAATAACACCTACACCACGCAATTTAGTTATGAAAAGAATAGGCTGACTAAAAATTATGCAACTACGAGATAAAGTTGGGAGGCTGATCGCGCTGATTGCGCTAATAAACTAATAATTTGGTGGGGCCGTGGCTCAAGTGGTAGTTCGGTGTTCGAATCCCAACATTGCCTGAAAGACATTCATTTTTACAAGTAAAATGAATAGTTGACTAGAAATGAACAACAAGTCAACTTCTACTAAGAATTTAGTCCCCCAATTAAATGCTGGATACCACCAGCGCAGTGGAAAGCGAAATAACCACTGAACCTAAACATCTTTCTTTCTCTCCCTATCCCATTTTCCAAAAAACTTAACACATCCTGAGGCATTATAAGTGTATTCATACCCACTTGAGTATTAGATTCTTTAAAAAAAAAAGAATACTGAAATATTTAAAAATTTCATCCCGGTTATAGAATACCGACCGAAAGGCTTAAGAATTTTTCACATAATTTGAAAAAATTTGCAGGGTTTCCAATAGGGAGTTCCTAAATTTGACAGTTGATAGCGGCCATATTGTTGAAGCTACATCTGCCAAATTGGCTGTCATTTACTCAGTCTGTTTTGCCAAATTACTATGGATAGACATAGCGTACAACAACACGAATAGCAAAAACAGAACCCTCAGCAACTACAAGAACTATATAAAACTGATATGTCAACACTTTTCACCACACGCCACAAATAAATTGCAAAGTATTCAATGTCAATGCACAGGTGATTTGCGTAAATAATCAGCGTCTGCTGTGCATCCGCTCCCACGATCACCTTTGCAAATCAGAGCCAACATTAAAATTTGCAAAATTAGATTAAGTCTGTTCGAAGCAGTTTGTCAATAAAATATGGTAGATTGTTTAAAATTTAACCTTTGTGTTTTTTTTTTAATATTCAAAGTGTTATAGGATTATAACTCGTGCAAATGGTAAAATTGTTTTATTAAAATAAATTACGGTCGCCATAATCGTCCTAGCGAGAAGACTATTCGCATTGTAGTGCGTAAATTTGAGTGCACTGGTTCATTAAACGATAAACCAACACCCGTTTGTCGACAAAACGCAAGATCTGCCGAAAACATTGCCTCTGTCTGTGAGAGTGTACGAGGCAGTCGAATTCGCGTCGCTCACAAGTACTCAGCCTTTCACAGACCACAACTTGGGAATTTTGCATCGCGACCGTACAAAATTCAACTGACCCAGGAGCTGAAGGTAAACGACCATAGACAACGACGTGTGTTCGTTGAATGGGCCCTGGACCAGTTGGAAACTGACCCTAGTTTTCTTCGAAAAATCATCTTCAGCGATGAGGCCCATTTCTGGATGAATGGGTATGTCAACAAACAAAATTGTCGAATTTGGGACGATACCAATTCATTGGCCCAATACATCCCGAAAAAGTCACTGTTTGGTGTGGATTTTGGGCTGGCGGCGTCATCGGTCCATATTTCTTTGTGAACGCGTTGGCCCGGCCATCACCGTCAACGGCGAGCGCTATACGTCGATGATTATCAACTTCTTTAGGACTGAATTGGATGATATGGACACCAACGACATGTGGTTTTTACGTGCCACACAGCTCACTACACATTGAAAATTCTTCATGAGCGGTTCGAGGGCATGGTCATCTCACGTGGAGGTGATGTGAACTGGCCACCGAGATCGTGCGCTTTGACCCCGTTAGACTTTTTCGTGTCCGGCCCTGAAAGCCAACATAATCCATGCCATCGGTCAAATTCAGCCTGATTTATAAGCCAGTCATGAAAAATTGGACATTTCGGTTGGGCGCCACCCAGAGAAGCCAGGGCAGACATTTATATTCCATACATAATGGCATCGATAAGCCTTTCAAACGAACAAAAATTTCGATATCTCACACACAATTTAAATTTAAAAATAGGAAGCGCTCAATGAAAGACCTTTTATATTGTATGTATGTTATATCTAGACGTTTTCTAGGTGATTTCATTTCTATATATTTTTTTTAATAAACTAAACATGGAAAAAAGATTGTAATTGCTTGTAATACTTTTAACATAACCAATTACAGCTTGTAAAGATGTTTTTATAGATTAAAGACATACAATTCAATCATCTCTATCTGTCAGCGTTGACAGAAATTTTGGTTATTGCCTTACACAAAATTTTAAATAACAATACGTTTTTTCAACTTTCATTATATATGCTGCATATGTTGGCTAATGAATTTGATGAGTATTTTTATGTTACTGTTTTCTTATGCAGTTATACAGCTCCGTTACCAGATATCGGGGTTGTTTAAATGTGAAGTGCAAAATTTAACGTAAATGCTATAACATTCACGCTACCTGTAATAAGTGTAAGCGATTACAAAATCAAGATCATCAGGATCGTGGAGAGTGATAGATCGTAGTAGTTCCGAGATCCATAAATGCCATCTTGCTTGAGCAATTATCCGAACCCGAACAAGGAAAATTTACGATGGGATGGTTAATGGTAGTCCGATACCCAAAAATAATGTTCCTCCAACATTGAAGAAGGATGGTTTTATTACTGCCTATCCGTATAATTTACAATGGAATATTTTTATGACCATCTAACCCGAACAAGAATACTCTTATAATACGATTGGATAACAGATACAACCGAATAGAGAATAGAAAGGGTATTTATCTTACCCCAGATATAAATGCAAATCATATACGAGTACATATTGTACTTCATGCAAGCATTGTGAAGTGAGAGGTTTTTTTTTTTTGAAAAAATGGATCATTGTTTTGTAACTTAAATAGTCTTGTTTTGAATTTACCAATTACATACATACGTAAATAAAATAGAATTTTTATTTTGTATTTTTTTTCTCGGTTTTAAATCGTGTGGTTAACTCAGTATCCGCTATATTGAATAAACATTAGAACAAAACTGACGTGAGTACAAAAATAAGCACACAGATAAATTACTCCGAGATCAATGGATTCATCTAAAATCCAAAAACGAATTTTGACACCATTCAATGAATCGCATCCAAAACGGGATATAAGTGAATATATTATGCAAATAAGTGGGGACAAATACGCTGAAAATGATTACCCTTGTAATAGAGATGAAGATTTTGGTCAAAATTTAACCGCTTTATCAAACAATATGGGATTATCAACTTCTTCGGATCCAGAAAATCAGAGCAATGTCTGCATTCAAAATCAAGATGAGATTTCAAATGGAATAGATGAGTCCTTTTATTATTTTTTTATTACAGCCGCAAATAAAAGGCGCTCAAATACATACATTCAAACCGGTCGAATAACCCACTATAAAGGGTGAGCCAAAAGATGGTGTAGATGTTGGGTGTCAATTACTATCATTTGCTGAATTCAATGTGGCTACTCTTTTTGACGGATGTCCTAGAATCTTTGGCAATTTTATTCATGGAGTCGTTTACCACACAACAACCCATTTTTGTTATTCAATCTTCTTACGAAAATTGGCGATCTGTAGATGTAACATTTCATAAAATTCGTGAATATTTCGGTCAACATAATCTCCCTAGTGAGCCCGGCATTCGTACAATGGTGAAGCGTTTGAAGAAACTGTCTCGATATCGGGTCAAATTCCATGTCAGCATGCTCGGCCAGCACGTACAGTCAGGCACCTCACTTATGGCTTTTTACGACGAATTTAAAAAATTGATCTTCATTTGCACGGCTATAAAATCCAAATTACACAACAACTGAAGCCTGAAGGCAACCATTTACGACGTTGCCGACTTGTGAACTGGATGTTGGATCGCCAGGACAATTTGTCATCGAATTTGATCTTTTCCAATGAAGCCTATTTTTGGATGCATGGATACGTAAGTAAGCAAAATTGTCTTTTCCGGGGACCGGACAACCCATACGAGATTCATGAAAAACCAATGCATCCCGAAAAAGTCACTGTATGGTACGGATTATGGGTTGGCGGCATCATTGCCCCGTACTTGCTCGAAGTTGAGGCTGGGGAGACGATTACAGTAAAGGGAGAACGTTACCGCAGCATATTAGCCTGCTATTTCCCCCCCCCCAAATTGAATGAATTGGGTAAGGATGATCTCTTGTTTCCATAGGATGGTGCTACCGGCCACACAAGTCATCAATTAATCAATTTATTGCGTACGAAATTTGAAGGTCGCGTTATTTCTGTTAGAGAAGAAGTTGATTGGCATACAAGGTCATGCGATTTGATACCTTTAGACTTCTCCCTGTGGGGTTATTTGAAGAGTAAGGACTATGCCAATAACCCAGCGACAATTCAGGATCTCAACCATAACATCCATACTGAAATTGCCGCCATTTCTTCAAAAAATCTTCAATAATGTTGACCTTCGGATGGTGACTTGCAACAGAAACCGTGGTGATCACATAAACGATGTTGTATTCCATTCATAATTGCCATAGACCGAACTTTATTAATTAATAAAATCCTACATTAATTTGACAATAAATGTTTAGATGTTGGCTCACCCTTTACTACCATCCAATTTTCGGAATATCTATGGCAGGGCGCTGGTTTGAAAAGCTATTATGCTGCTTGAATTGTGAACACGAGGCGACGATCGATTGGCTGGTATAGATTGTAACACATGGGCTGAAAATTCCATAGTAAAACACAAAATTTTTGCAAAATTCAACTTTATTTATCAATATAGTTGCCTTCGAGGGCGATACACTGATTGAAACGATTTTTCAATCTTTCGATACCAGTTTTGTATTACGATTTCGGTTTAGCTTCAAAATAGGCCTCTGTCTCGGCGATTACTTCTTCATCGGTCTTAAATCTCTTTCCGGCGAGCATTCTTTTGAGGTCTGCGAATAGGAAATAGTCGCTGGGGGCCAAATCTGGAGAATACGGTGGGTGGGGAAGCAATTCGTAGCCGAATTCATTCAATTTTGCCATCGTTTTCATCGACTTGTGACACGGTGCATTATCTTGATGAAACAATACTTTCTTTTTCTTCAAATGCGGCCGTTTTTCTGCGATTTCGTCCTTTAAACGCTCCAACAATGCAATGTAATAGTCGCTGTTGATAGTCTGCCCCTTTTGGATATAGTCGATGAAAATTATTCCATGTACATCCCAGAATACGGATGCCATAACCTTACCAGCCGACTGTTAAGTTTTTGGTCGTTTTGGACGAGGTTCGTCGCCTGCTCGCCACTCAGCTGACTGCCGAGTTGACTCTGGTGTGAAGTGATGGAGCCAAGTTTCATCCATTGTCACATACCGACGCAAAAATTCGGCTTTATTGCGGTTGAACAGCTTTAAACACTCCTCTGAATCATCAACACGTTGTTGTTTTTGAACAGAGCTTTCGCATGTTCAAATATTCGTGTATGATATATCCAACACGCTCTTTTGATATCTTCAGGGCCTCAGCTATCTCGATCAACTTCACTTTACGGTCATTCGTAATCATTTTGTGGACTTTTTTGATGTTTTCATCTGAAACAGCCTCTTTTGGACGTCCACTGCGTGCATCATCTTCGGTGCTTGTATGACCACTTTTAAGTTTTTCAATCCACTTGCGAATCGTTCGTTCGGCTGGTGCAGAGTCCGGGTAACACTTATCAAGCCATTTCTTTGCATCGGCTGCATTTTTCCATCAAAAAGCAATGATAAATCAACACACGAAATTGCTTTGAATCCATTTTTTTTCACAATAACTAAAGTTGCTTCACTCACAACGCTATATCTCGAGAATTAATCGTCCGACAGCTGTCAAATTTATACACGTACCTTTTGAAGGTTAGTACTAACTGAAAATGGTATGGATTTAATTCAAGTGGTGCCCTCTCTTAGAAACGGACTTTTCAGCCCGTGTGTTAAATGCTTCGTTTCAAAGTGCAAATAAGAAAAACTTTGCATTACAGGAATCAATGATGCTTCGTCGCGGAAAGCTGAGTTTTCGGCAATATATGAAGTCGAAAAAAGTAAGCGCGGTATTAAATTCTTCGAACTAGGTGCCGCGTATGGTTATGCCCTCAATCTGAAAATATGCAGAGCAAACAATAAGAAATCGTCATTATCAGTATGGGATGCCTTTGTTTTGAGATTATTGGCACTGGTCGTGATAATGTGCTTAATAGTGCGAGTGCACAAGCTCATATTAAACTCTCAGCAAACAATATCGTTTCAATGTATACACTATCAAGAAAAAATTCCTGCACCATCAAATTATGTTACAAGCGAAAAACCTATTTCTTAAAATGTAAATCTAAGCAGAAAGTGATCAAGTTCACATCATATCGATGTCAAAGCTGTGAAAACAAGCCTCCATTAGGTCCAGAACATTTTATTCAACAGTGGCGCACTCCTTCTGTAGAAAGACGTTAAGTTCCGACGAAGATTCTCTATCAATTTTACTCTTATAAAAAAAATTTAATTTCCCGGAATTTATTCAGAAAATTTAAAATACAAGTATATTCATCTAAATCTATATTGTCCCCATCAAAGTAATCCCCATCGACTGCAACACACTTATGCCAGCGTTTAATCCATTCCTCGAAACATTTTTTATATTCGGTATTCGGTATATCCATCAGTGCCTCCTGCGATTTTTCCATTACTTCCTCTCGGCTGCTGAAACGCGTTCCCGTAGTGGTTTTTTAACTCGATTGAACAGAAAAAAGTTACAGGGAGCCAAATCAGGTGAATTCGGTGGCTGTTGGATGATATTTGTTGCATTTTCATCAAAAAATTACGAATAATGATGGCACTGTGCGACGGTGCGTTATCATGGTGCAAAATCCATGAGTTTTCTGCCCACAATTCTGGTCTCTTTCGGCGAATTGCTTCACGCAAACGTCTCATAACGCCCGGCCCAAATAGTACGCTTTGTTTACTGTCTCGCCTTCTGGCAAAAATTCATGATGCACTACACCGTTATAATCCATGGAAACCGTGAGTACTGCCTTCTTTTTTGACTAAAAACGACGTGGTTTTTTTGGTATCGGCTCATTTGTTGAACGCCATTCGCTTGCCTGATGTCTGGATTGCGTGTCGTACTCATAAACTCACGCCTCGTCTCCAGTAATGATCCTTTTGATGAATGTGGGATTGAATTCAGCCTCGCAAATCATCTCTTTTGCGACGTCAACACGGTCTCTTTTTTGCATGAAATTGAGGTCTTTTGGCACCAACTTTGCTGCTACACGACGGAAACCCAAATCATTAACCAAAATGTCTTGGACGGATCCATAAGCAATGTTCAAGTCCTCCGCTATCTCTCTGATGGTTAATTTGCGGTTATTGACCAAAATTTCTTGTAAGCAAAATTGAATGCAAGTTCGTTGTTGCAAATTTAAATCCATTTCTAAAATTGTAAAAAATCGCCAACACACACAGAGATAGATGTACTCTTGGCTACGTAAGTTTTGCAAATGTCAAGCTATTACTTTAAGATTTAGAGAGAATGTCAACAACAGATTTACCAACTTAACAAAAGAAACAGATCTTAAATCGGAACAATGGGAGCGCCACACGGTGGATCAAGATGGTATGTGAACTAAGTGAAGAATTAACTACTCTTTTTCGTTTATACGAGGGCGGGTCAATAAGTCCGTGACTTTTGGATTAAAACAGATTTTTTGATAAAAAAATAATTTTATTTTTCAACGTAGTCTCAGTTGAGCTCTATACACTTTGTCCAACGCTTCTCCAATTTTTTTATCCCTTCCAAAAAAAATGATTTGTCGAGGTCCTCAAAATAGGCCTTTGTTTGCGAGATGACTTCATCATTGGAGTCAAATCTTTTTCCACCAAGCCATTTCTTCAGGTTTGGGAACAAGAAGTAGTCGCTCGGAGCCAAATCTGGAGAATAGGGTGGATGAGGGAGCAATTCACAGCCCAATTCATGGATTTTTGCCATGGCAACTGCACATGTGTGCACCCTTGCATTGTCTTGGTGGAAAAGAACTTTTTTTTGGCCAAATGAGGTCGTTTTTTTTTCAAATCGTCATTGAATCGGTCCAATAAGTTGGCATAATATTCCCCATTGATTGTTCTTCCCTTTTGAAGGTAGTCAATGTGGATTATCCCGCGTGCATCCCAAAAAACAGTCGCCATAACTTTATTGGCTGACAAACCCACCTTGGCCTTCTTTGGCGCCGATTCACCCTTAGAAACCCACTGTTTTGACTGTTGTTTGTTCTCTGGTGTGTTGTGATGGATCCATGTTTCGTCCACGGTTACAAAACGGCGCAAAAACTCCTCCATATTGCGATTAAACAACGCCAAACCTTCCTGTGAAGTTGTTACACGATTGCGTTTGTGAGCAAACGCGGCACCCATCTTGCGGAAAGCTTTCTCATGCCCAAGTGATCATTCAAAATTGAAACCACTGAGCCATGCGATATCCCTACGGCTTCCACAATCTCTCGCACTTTCAATCTTCGGTCGGCCAACACCATATCGTGAATTTTTTCGATTGTTTCGGGGGTAGAGACCTCAACTGGGCGTCCAGGACGTTCGGCATCTTCAGTGCTTGTACGGCCACAACGAAATTCAGTAAACCACTTTTTTACCATTGAAATCGATGGTGCAGAGTCCCCATAGTATTTATCAAGCTTAGCCTTGGTCTCGGTAATGGTTTTTTTTCGCAAGAAATAATGTTTAATAAGCACACGAAATTCACTTTTTTCCATTTTCTCCTCAAATTAGTGAGTAGTCTGATAAAAATAGCTGTCAAACACAAACTAACTGACGCAGCAAGTTTAAATTTTGACAGGAGTCAACTGACATATGCCTGTTGACAGGAGCAGTGTTGCTGTTTCAGTAAAGAGGTCAGAAATTCAAAAATGCACGGAATTATTGACCCGCCCTCGTAAATTCAGTTTATTTTATAAAAAACTAAAGATAAACGGTTTTTTTCGTAATCTTCCTAATGTTTACAATATATGGATGCTATATCATCCACGTCACTCTATAGCGTGAAAATGTTATCTATACCGGCGTGGATATTATAGCATTCGTTATATATTATTGTAACATTTCAAATGGAGGTTGAGGCATTCAGAGTATAAGAAAAAGATCTATCTACCTTAATTCACTTTGTTATGATTAGTTATGAGATACACGTGTGTCTTTTTTTTTTCATCGCAACGAAATGTTTTCTCTCCGTCAACGTGTTAACCTGTTCGCTTACTTTACGTGGCGCCAAAGTCCGGAGTAGACCTGGGCCCCAACCAACAGCTTTCTTCATTTAGTGCGGTCTTGCCCCAATCGCCTCCAGTTGCGCAAACCAAGTTGGCTGAAGTCACTTTCAATTTTAATGCTTCAAGCCGGAACGGTGGTGTTCACGGTGGTGTTCATTCCTACTGACAAGTGACAACGTTATTGACGCTGTATAACCCATACAGAACGTATTTATTCTGTTTATCTAGACGTGACCGTAAATCATTCGAAGAACTTTTTTTCTCAGCGATTTATTCATTATTCGTGAGAAGGACTCCGTTGTCTTCTCAACCCTAAACAAAAAACAATTTGCAAGAGTGATCCTTTTCATTGTTGTGTCGTTGCTTTCAGCTTTAAATTTAGATCTATTTACCTCGTCTCTATAAATTCAATCATTTACGGTCGTCTTCGCCGTTAATAGCTTGCAGAAGAAATGGTGTCAAATTTTCAGCACCGACTGTGCCTACAGTTACGCTGCTATCATTATCTCTACATACAGGTGGATACTCGTATTTGCGTCTTTGGTCATTAATAATTTTTGGTGATATTAATATAAACACACAAAATTTGTATAGTCCAATAGTATGTAACTACCAATCAGTGAGAGCAGCAGCAGATCAAGTCAGTTACGCGTGTGTAATAACGTCGCTTATAACGACCATTTTCCTTTCATTTGATTGGTTTTTTTTATATTATATAATATTCTACCGTCGGATATAACGTCGTCGTGTATAGCGACGTGTCGGATGCAATAACCAATTTTCGAAAATAATCGTTGTTGCCGCTTATGACGACGGAATAAGGGAAAACATAAAATACATACACATTTATGTAACCGTACGTACACAAGTGTATATTAACTTGGAACAGGATATAATTTTGAATCAAGGAGAAGTTGAAGGCAGAAATGAAGAGCCCAAAAAACATGTTTGTCCTGTTTGTGAAAATGTCGTAAACAACCTTTCCGTATTACAAGCAGCTTTCAACTCTGCTTACTTAAATTGCCTGCATCAGAAACAAAGAAAAATTATTCGAATTTTTGGCAGAATTTAAAATAAAATAAAATTGAATTTATCCATTGAATTTAAAAACTAAAATGAATCCTTGTTGATACTAAATATTTTTAGTTTTTTTCTGATGCCAGAATTACCTATATCCAAGATTTCCAATAGTTCCAAAGCATTAAATGCTAAAACTAAACAATTTTTCTAATAATCCGCTAAGGGTATATCAACCCTTACCGGACTTCGATGCTCCACTAAGGGTTTTTAAACAACTGTAAAGCAAGTGCTTGAGAAGATTAAAAAAAATGTAATTTTGTTTTTTTTTTATTATTCAAAGCAATAAAACTATTGAAATTATTAATTGTTTCTTATTGCTGTGATATTTATTTAAAAATAAATATTTACAGTATTTATAAAATCCTCCGTCTTAATAATTTTGAATTTTTAAAAATGATTAATAGGCCATTTGAAATTTCGCAGATAAGGGAAAAATTCCATTTGAAAGTGACATAGAGCCATAATTGTCTTATGACTCTTTCACAAATTTAGGAAAGGACACCATTTTTTTAAGTCGAAATATACTAGTTATACGTATGTGAAGAACTAAATATACTACATATACTCGTAGTTATATGAAAAGTTAAAGTTCCATCAAAATTATTTCAGAGGCGCATGGTAGTGTTGCAAAAATGGCAGTGATTCAATTGAAAAATAGTTCTGACTATTTCGGACTGGTACCCGATCTCACAAGGACATGTACTTGTGTCTGTACAAAAGGAAGAAGATGTACTCAAAAAAAATCCCCAATAAACCAGACAAACCAATTTGGGCTATATTTGTATACCCGCTATTAGAGGTAAAAAGACAAAGCTATTGCATCACCTACATTAATAAGAGTTTCTATTTTCGTAGCCTATATAATACGCGCATAAGATTTTCTCCATTACTACTATGTAAATCCACAACACATATCTGCGTATGCATGTATGCATATACGTATGTGTGATTGATGACAGGATTTTTTTATCCTACTGTCTAATTCAACAAATGCAACATATCGTGTCCTGTTTGCCATTACTAAAGAATTCAAAAACACTGAAATTTTTATATTGCACTTGAAGTGATTTCATTGGTTCACATTTATCATTAACAGCTTGAAGCACGTTATCGCATTTTTAACTGAAAATACAGTAAACGGAAAATCTCCGACTATAAAAAGCTCAAGAGCTTGACGGTGGAAAAGTTTATTTTTTTGTAATAACCACTCGATTAATTGCTCATATTAATATGGTATACTCGTAAATTGGTGTGCTATAAATGATTCATAGCAGGAATCACTAACTTTATTTGATCGAAATGTGCTGAATGACTTATAAAATTTTCCTATAAGTCCTATGTTGAAATCTGTATTTAGCAGTACCTAGTTATTTAAAAACTCACCAATAAAATGTGAAGACGATGATTTATCGTAAAACTACATCAGGTATACATATATGTAATGTACTCGTATATAAGTTAGAATCGTCGGAAATATTTTTTAAAAAAGATAAATCGAACCCAAAGTCACGCTTAATGGAAATCATAACTAGAGAATGAGGAATAAATATTTTTTTGAATTTTTCAAGGGATTAAACTACATTACAGGGTGTCCCGTATAATGTGCCGAAGGCTTTAAGGGGAGTGTCCTTAACATGTTTTGAGAGAAACATCGCTTGGATGTGGCAGCGCCTTACGCTGCCCTGTTTTGACTATTTTGAGAATAACATCTTCCAAATTTATGCGTGTATGGTAACAAATGGGGTGTCGTTGAACTCGTAGTTTTGAGTACTTTAATTATTTCAGAATAAATGTTGTTCTAAAGTTAATGTGCCCAAAGTTTTCTTAAAAAAACTTAAAATTTTGATTTTGTCATAATTTTTTTCGGAAAATATAACATCTAATTAACCAACACTTTTTGCAACTTTGAAACGTGTACTTAAAATTTACAAGCAAAAAAGAATCAGGTCATTCTACCTCAAGTCAGTATTTTTCAGGATACGACCCAACTTATTCAAACTATAAAACTTAAAAATGGGATATTCTTTTACAATAAGCCCTATAAAATTAACTCGTTAACAGCTGCTTTGGAATCTTTTTCCCGTAAAATATGTTTATTATCGCGTCATATAAATGTAATAATTTTTTTTTAAAAAAAAGCTTCAGTCTATGACCACCATAAGGGGAAAAATCGACCTCCTCGGGTAGTTATCGCACATTTTGTTTGTAGCTTTTAACTGACAAATACAAAAATATGCAGACATGGTTTATGTTTATGGGTTCCGCAATCATAACTGTCAATGAGTGCGAATGGAATATCTGAGACGATACTCTGATAGGACTGTCCCAAATGGCAGAACATTTATTAGAACATTTTACAGGTTGAAGGAGACAGAAACAACACGGCAGTCATAGATGACATAGATGGAAGTCTTTCCAGATTTTGGCCGTCCTACTGATTCCCTCTATGCATATGACCGTGTGTGTCAATTATCAACAATGTAAATTTGCCTCACATTTTACACAAAAACGTCATTCATATTATTCATAATACATAATGAACTTTACCTATATTCAGTCACATACCTGCACAGGAGCTAGAGCGAATTCAACGATAACACATTTGTTAGCATGCATACACTCATAAATTTGAAAAATGGTTGATCTTGTAATCGTCATGTTCCTTTGTGAATATTAAGGTGAGATAACTGTGTACTAGCTATAGTGATATTTCATTCCATAGCAAAGCTTACACGTTATCGGGAGGTTTTCTTTTCCGAATGTGCTACCAAAGACGTCCTTTTTTTTACATGCTTGACCGCATATCAAGTAAGCCAAGGCAATTAAGGCTTGTTGCGATTTATTAGAATATATTCGCTCAAGTTCTGAAGGTCAGGACTTCGTAACTTACTCTAAATAGACTTTGCTTCTATTCTTTGTAGTCACCGTAGAATATGTCACAGTTTTTTCCTTCTTTTGTTTATCGCCACTTGTTCGACTGTGCGTAACCTATTCCAGGTCTGAAGCCGTGCTGTATTTAGTCAATGAAATATTCGAAAATTGGACGGCAATAATTAAAAATTTCTTATTCCCAAACAAATTTCTGTCCGACACCTTCAGAACAATATTATTTAGTGGACAAACGTATTTCGTTAAAATAAAACTCAAGTCAAAATCGATACCCACAATCTTTTAAGGACGAATATGAGAACAGTCACCTACAATATGACTGCAAGCGACCAGACAGAAAAGGACAAGGAATATGCATACGATGCGGAGAAAGCGGACACAAAAAGAAGGAATGTGAAAAGCCCGCAAAATGCTGCCTATGTCTGCATGAGGGACATGCCTCGGTCGATCACCTGCCGGGCTCCCGCAGATGTAAAGCTTATATTAAATGAAATTCCTTCAAGCTAACCTGCACAGGAGTAGAACGGCCGATGCTCTCCTTTCCCAGCTTGTCCTCGAACATCAGATTGACTTCGTCATCATCAGCGAGCAGTACACGAAAAGAGACAGTGGTACATGGCTACAAGACACAACAGCAACAGCAGCAGTCTGGGTACCAAGCACAGCGAGTACAACACTAACCTACAGTGGCTCAGGAACTGGTTACACTTATGCACACACTAAAGGCGTTACAGTCGTTAGCTGCTGCCTAACGCCGAGCGAAAACGTCCAGGATTTCCAAGATAAGCTGGATGCAATTGAAAACAAAATTCTCCAGCTCGAAGGCGTTTTCATTGTAGCAGGAGACTTTAACTCCAGAGCCGTGGAATGGGGGATGCCAACAACAAACTCTAAAGGACGGAGAGTACTTGATATGGCTGCAAGACTTGGGCTCATCGTTGCAAATACTGGAAGCGTACCGACTTTCAGAAGACCCGGATGCGAGGGTACCATCCCCGACATCACAATGGTCTCGGAGAGAATAGGCGGCAAAATTAAAAAATGGAAAGTACTGGAGGAATATACTGGGAGTGACCGCCAGTACATCTCTTTCGAGATGAATACAGATATCACAACGCACGAAACACGAAATACTAAAGTCAGGAAATGGAACGTCGCGAAACTGAACGTAGAAGCGTTGATAACTACACTCGACAGAACCAGGCTCACGACTGACAGCCCATATGACGCCAGGACAGTGGTCACACAAGTCATGCAAGCTATAAGACAAGCCTGCAACGCAGCCATGCCCAAGGAATACCAAAACAGAAGGAAAAGACGAGCTGTTTACTGGTGGAATGACGAAATCGCGCAACTCAGACGAAACTGCCTGCGCTGCAGACGCAGACTTACAAAAGCGAAACGGAGGGGCGAGGCAGCCAACGAAAACCAAGAGTAAACGAGCAAAAAAGGAGTTAAAAACTGCCATCTGCAAAAGCAAGAGGAAGAAATGGGAAGAGCTCTGCCAGGATATCAACCGCAATCCATGGGGCCTGGGATATAAAGTGGCTATGAGCGAAGCATTTTTGACCTCCTCACACGCAAAAAAAAAAAAAAAAAAAAAAAAAAAAAAAAAAAAAAAAAAAAAAAAAAAAAAATATGAGAACAGTTATAGAGAAGACCTATATATGTACATAACATGTATGTGGGTAATTCAGTTTATTTTAATAAAAATTCAAATAAACTTATGACAATTAATATACAATATATGAAGGTTGGGTACCGCGCTGTGTGCTGGTTCGTCATCGACTGACTCGTACGGTTTCTATTTATCTACCACTGTGGTGGAAATTGCGACCACCAGAGAGATGGAGAATGAGAGAACAAAAGAAAATGGGATTATGGTCGGTTAGACTTAGAGCGCAACCATCTCTCCGATCCCACATATATGTAGATCCATATCTAGTTTTCGCTTTCCTACAAAGCACGTCCGTCTGTGCAGAATGAGGATTTTTGACGCTTACTCCTGCATCAAAGTCGTTAACGACTTAACCGAGACCTTTGATGCCAAAAAAATTGTTAATCAAAGTAATGCGTTGTCATGTGACTTCTTTAACATCATACTTGACAGAATTGTGTGGAATTCACAAACGAACACTGGACGTACAATATTTCAAAAGTCTGTGCCACTACAAGCGTATGCTAATGATATCGACGTAATTTGAAGATCAGAACGGGCTATCACCGGTGCGTTCACTGGTATTGGAACGGAAGCCGGCAAAATGGGTTTAGCGCTAAATGAGAGCAAAACCAGGTACAATATATTCTGTCAACTATAAGGGAGACACAACATCAACGAATTAGATAGAACTTCACAGTCGACAGCTATAATTTTGAGATAACAAGAGACTGCTATAATTCTGCCAACAATACCTCAGCAGCAACAAAATGAAGAATCACTCTTGCCGATCGCGGTTTCTTTGGGCTAAGAGAGCAATAGAGTAGTAAGGCTCTATCGTAAATAACTAAGTAAGGCCGATGATGGCTACAGCAAGTTTGAAGAAATACTCTACAAATTTCGCGAACAGAACTTGTATTTTGTAAATAAATTTCAACGATTTGAAATCATATTTGTGGCGTGAATATTTCTACATATAATGTAGTCGATGTATGAGGGTTATGACAAGAAAAAAAAGGTCCTCCGATCTAGTGTCAATAGCGTCTTGTACAAAATACGGAATATTACGCCTTTATACGTAACCTTCATAATTATGATAGTTCTGTCCGGAACACCCCCAAACGCAGAGCTTACCATATCAAATTCCAGTTCAGAATGTCGAATGACTTCTCAAATAAAAAATCAGTGGAGTGAAGATCAATACTCGACATATTGCTCTTAAATTATCCGCAAGATGTTTATATGATATATGCAGAAAGATTCAGAGAAGCGAGATTCAGAAGCGTTATTGTTTGACACCAAGATAGACACCCAGATGGTGTTTTTATGTTTCGAGTAAGCAACACCTAGAAAACTACTATTCAGTTTGGGATATCTTTCAGAAAATCATGCACATCAATCTTTTTTATTACTGTTACGGAAAAACTCGTACTTCTGCTTTAGTGTTTACCACCTTCCTACTTTACGCAGCTTTCTTGAGTGTCCATTATCACCCATAATTTAGCACAGTATTCAAGTGGCTCAACTTACAAGTGATAAAATTTAACTTGAATTGAATCTGTAATCTTCCAAGCACCATTTGACGTTCTTTTTTCATTGTGTCATAGGTATCTAATTCAATCTTTCAAAATCGAACCATTATGAATTTAATTGCTACCAAATATGATAATTCTGGACATCGGAACGGGGGCTTCGGTACATCTCCTCAGGAATAAAAAAGAATTACATAGAAAGCAATTTCGTTACGAAAATGAGAAAAGTTAACTTGCTACATCTTTTTCCCATAGTAAAGATTTGTTCTCTGCGACCAAAACAGATTGGCACACAATTTGATAATGCCTAGCACTTTCAACAACGTTTTGTTTTCGAAGTACTTTCTTTAGCTTGAAAAGACCAGAAAAATTTAAAATCAGCACAAATATTCGTTACACTTTCGTATTAGGTATTGTGATCATTTGCTGAAAAGGTCATTGGTATTGAACAAATACAATTTTTGTACTCCGAAAGGATTGAAAATACTCGTATTTACGTACACAGTGACCTTATTATCGGAGAATGAAAATGAGCCATTACAATACTGGTAAGTCGTTCACATAGACGAACCAAACTACATAGATAGAAAACTCTACTAATGCTTTTGCAATATCTTAAATCTCTCCCAAATCCACTGTAAATAAATTACCAGCACTTGTGCAAACCTGTAAACTGCTAGGATTTGCTAGAATGAGAGCAATTTACACTTAAAGCTCACTATGTACGTGCAATTTGGACGACGTTTTTTGTAAATTGTAAAGGAAATTGACATTGCTGACAATTCACACGTATTCACCGACAGAGTCGCACGGATAGAGTAATCAATGAAAAACAGTTTTTGAATAGCCAAAATTTAGAAAGATTTACATCTATGTTAGTTCATCTATGGTCGTTCAATTGAAATTAAATTCAGGTTACAAATTAGTGGACTAGTATTTTATGTTTAAGATAAGATAAGGATAAAGAGAAACGTAACATCTATGTGAACGCCAAACTCATCAGCGGATAATAAAGGGTGTCCTACAATTCGCTCAAGATTTGAATTTTATACCATTTGTGCGGTAAAGTGTAACAAACGAAGAAAACGGCAGAGTGAAAGCTGACAGCTCAGGGTTACTGAAAATGGAGCGCTACGCTAAAGAACAACATGTTTTCGTTCTTGAGAAATATTTCAAAAATAGTGAAGGTTTGGCAGCTGCAGTCCACAATTTTCGTGAAAAATATCTTCGGAATAGTGATAACTTCATCAACTATGAAGAGATTAATTCAAAAATCCAGGGAGACTGGATCAATTACTGATCTTAACACTCTAGCCGACCTTCAAAGAAGCGTTCAAAACAAAACATCGAAATAGTTCGTGTGAGTGTTGCTGAGAGTCCAGGAACATCAATTTATTAGTATAACAATAACATACTTTACAAAATCTAGTAAGTATAAGTATAAATATAATTCCAAAATAATATTATCACATAAATCAGTCTTTGCTTCCAGTACTTTATTATTATTTAAATGTTTACTCTTAGTGTATGCATTTATCTTTAAATAATCGATAATTTCCTGCCTAATTAAAGAATAGTATTCCCTTGTAGAGAAGTGTGTTTTGGGTAGATGTTGAACTTTGCCGAAGTAATCTGTAATCATTGATGTTGCGCAAGTGGTAAGGTTGTGATTCTTATTCCATTCATAAGGTATCTCGGTGCGGCCCCCTGTTTCATTTTGAAGACAGTAATCATTACATTAAATTCCAGTCTTTGTTTTATACCCAAATATTTACTAGTAAGTGCGTCTGGCATGCGTCTTGTCGGTGTTAGACTACTGGATCCTAATGTACTTCTTATTGCGATATTTTGCAGTTTTTGGAGTCTCGCTGTTTGATTAAAGCATGCAAATAAAATCGTAGAGCAATATTCTAAATGTGGTTTTATTATGGTACTCGTATTATATTGTTTTAATTTTTTATGGAGGGATAATGGAAAATCCTTTAGTACTGATAGCGAATATTCTGGCAAGCTGGAAAGTTACATGGACAGCTGGTTAGTATAAGAAATTCTCGAAAAATGGCGGGGAGTATGAATGCCAGCATCGAACAGAAATGAATTCAATACTAAAGTGGAATTTAAAAGGTGAATTACGAGCTGCGATAAAGTGTTTTAGGTAAAAGATAAAGTAAAGTAAAAGTGATTGAGAAAAGCGATTGAATTGTACGCAAATTGGAATCGCATCGGATAAAGCGATTGTATTGAAGGGGATAAGTTCTACCGTTTGAAACCACACAAACACTTTACAATATATGCTAATCGCTGTGAAACAACTAAATTTTTTCGTAGTCTCTTGGAAAGATCAATCTCTACCAATTTTGTTACAAATGTAATCGATGTGTTCAGAAAATTTAAGCTCCTTATCGATAATTGTTCCCATGTACTTTATTTGGCTTACGTTGTCAATTTTATTATTATAAATTTCAATTATCTTATGTCTATCTCCATAACTTGAATTTTTTGATCATTTAATTTAAACTTCTTCATTTCTAACCATGTTGTTATTCGCTTAATGTCGCCAATTATGTTAGGTTCATTTTACAGTCTTCAGCAGACTTTCGTTCCGAATAGACTAGTGTATCGCTTGGCATATCATAGATATAAATTATAAACAGCAATGCACATACAATTCCTATGCTCACTTCTATTAAATCAGGCGTTTTTTGGTTGACTTTTCAGTTTAACGTTGTAAAATTTAGAACAATGGCTCGAGGACAGGCCCTGAAACTCTTCGAAAGAGGAAAAATTGACGCATACATACTTGGAGCAAAACTGAAGTTTGAGAGAAATTGTGAGAAAATTGGACAGATCATTTTGTACGGTTCAAAATTATGCAAGGGATAAGGTTAACTACGGTGTTAAGAAATCCTCAGGACGCCCAAATAAATTAACAAGAAGAAATATTCGCGAAATAAGCAAAATAACATCTAATTCAATGATGAGCTGTAACGACGTAAGGCGAAGTTTGGACCTTAATGTCTCAAAGTCAATGGTTTGGAGGGCAATACAATCTATTCCACACATTGTTCGAAAAAAAATGAGTGCTGCCCCTGGATTAACAGCAAAACATGTTGAAAACAGAATCGCGTTCGCACGCCAAAACATGGGTACCGATTGAGTGAAGGTAAGATAAAATAACACTCGTTCCAAAAAAAAGAACGATTTTTAAAATCCTAATTTTTTTTATACAAGATAATTTTTTCCGACGAAAAAAGGTTTAATTTGGATGGACCAGATGGATTCAGTGGATATTTACGGGATTTGAGAAAAGAGCCAACATTTTTTTCAAGGAGAAATTTCTGCAGCGGTTCCTTAATGGTTTACGGCAAACGGAAGATTGTCGCTAGACTTCCCTTCTATGCGGATCAACAGCGATGAATATCAGGCAGTTCTTTCAGAAAATTTAATTCCGTTTTTAGAGAGCCATGGATATGAAAACTTTGTTTATCAGCAAGATAACGCTACAATCCATTCTAGTCGCAGGACTAAAGCGTGGTTTTCGGACCACAATATCGAAGTCCTAGACTGGCCCGAGTGCTCCACTGACCTCAATCCTCAATAATTGTAGAATATTTCGGTATATTTGAGACTATTTTGAAATTGAACAACAGTGATTTTCCAGTTGTTTGCTACGAAATTTACTGCAGGTTCACATGAGTAATGTTTTCTAAGTTCAGATTGATAACATGAAAAGATATTGTGGTTTTTCATATAAGCCATTTGCTGTCATTTAACAACACTTTACAGGGTTGGGTCAAATGCCCTTAGTGTAGTCATAGGAAAAAATCCCTATTTTGAGAATTTTCCACTGGAGTTATCACTGATTCCTTCCATGAGCTTCGAAACTACCACTCCTGTAATGAGTTGTTAAAAATTTTAAGCAGTGTCTTACCTAATACACTCCAGTTATCAAGAACTATTTTTGGACTTATTTTTGGAAATCAGCCTTACCTTTCATCTCCTTGCAAATTTATTTCATATCATTCAATTTGCATTCATATTGTGAAGTATTGTTCACATATTGTATACCACATACAACGTCAACGATTATACATACTCGTATTTCTTATATCTTGAATACTTTCTATAAAATATTCATTAAATTTCTTTGATATTTCTTTTTTATCTGAGTACTTAGTTTTTCCAAAGATTAATGTTTTTTATTGGTGTTTTATTTTATTGTAGCAGCAAACACTTTATATTCTGCCACATTTGCTTCTGTCCGTTCTCTGTATTGATTTCTCGGATTATGAGCTAATTAATTTTAACTTTATAGTTTCTTGCGTTTTTATATTCATACCAGGTTTCTTCATCATTTAAGATTCTTGCAATCTGGTATTTCTCGATTTTTGTCTTTTTTTAGAATTTGAAGTTCTTTACTAAACCATTTATTTGAGTGTTTGCTCACTTTAACGAGTTTGTTGGCAGACCACTTATCTATTATATTTTTTAAGATTGTATCAATTTTTTTAGCATTTGTGTGTATTATATTGTCTCTTTCATACCTAATATTGTTAGCAGTTAGTTCTTCGACAAAACGATCTTTGCGGTATTTGAGTATATGAAAAATTCTGTCGTTTCAATTGTACTACTTTCATCTCCTATATATGTATAACATATCTCTATACTTTCAACATCACTTTCACCTGGTTATATTTTTATATATTATATTGTTACATAATAAATGTTACCCCTACATAATTTCACGCTCTTTTTAAGCCCAAATACACGCTCACACTTCCTTGACATTGCAGCTAATGACTCTTAAATCTAACCTATTCTCTGAAAGAGACACGAAGGACATCGACCCCTCGATCCAAAAACCCATCTCACTTCTTCCCTTAGCATCCGAAATGAGCAAGTTGATTTCAAGAAAGTACGACCGTATTAACAAAATTAACTAATTCATTGTAATAAAATACAATTAGAAAAAAAGAGGAACTTTTTTTACTTATTATCCAACTACAGTGTATACCAATACTGACTTCCCAACTTTGACAGTTGATAGCGGCCATATTGTTGAAGCTACATCTGTCAAATTGGCTGTCATTTATACAGTCTGTTTTCCCAAATCACCGCGGACGGACATAGCGTTCAACGATACGTGCAAATGTACCCAGCTGGCCATCGACCAGTGCACACGCACATGTGCACTCGTAAATTCGCTCCTCGCGTGAACAACAAAAAAAAAACAAAAAAACGCCGCGCGCGAGTTCACAAAAAAACCAAAAAAACAAATTCTCTCTGCGGGCACCAAACAAAAAAAACAAACAACGGCAACGCGCTAGTGTTGCGGACATTTCTACCTTCCTGCCCCTGGTCAAACTGTTGTTGGACTCGGCCACTGCCGTTGCTGTATTACATTGTCATACAGCGCGTGCAGTGACTGAGTGTATGAAACAACCGATGGATAGCGGGCTGTGGGTTTGAATTTTGTTGGTGTGCTGTCTCGTATTGTTGTAAGGGCATAACACCTAAAATAATTTGATTCGCTAAAACAACTCTGAATTTTTACTTCACAGCTGTGCTTAGTAACATCGGTATTTGTATTTTTTGTGTTTGTCTTTCTTTATAATGACCCGGGAATTCTGAGTACATATTGCCAATATACGCGGGCTAAAAAGTAATCATTTTTCTGCGTACGTCCACGTTTGTAAATACAGACCAGCTATTTTGGCACTTAGTGAAACACTGGTAGATCCCCGCCCACCTCTCAGATCACTCTGATCTGAAGCCCCTTGGCTGCGAACTAGCGCCATTATTCTTCTCTCACCGCGGTCTCGCCATCTACGTGCGTAGTGATGTAGCTTACCAAACTCCATCACAATGTAGTCCCTGTTCCAATCCGAAATTCAATTTGATGTGGTTAAAATTCCATCTCCGTAAGCAAATTATCCACTACTGCTTTATTTACAGAAGCCCCAAACTGGACAGCAACTCAACCTTTCACGAGTTTGATGCGTGACTCCGTTGTATCCCTGTATCCTCATACTGAAATCGTGATTACGCGCGATTTCAATATACACAATTGTGGGTGGCTTCGACATTCTGGACAGATAACACCCGAAAGACGGTGTGTTGAGGTCTTTGCTGCAGAAAACAACCTAACGCAGCTTGTAAATGAGCCCGCCATTTACCGCCAACACGCTGGACTTATTTTTAACTTCTCACCCTGATAAGTACATAGTTGATGTGCTCTCCCCTCTAGGCTCGTCGGACCATTGTGTTATATCAGCTAATTTTTCGTACACCGGCCCCACAGTTAGAGAAAAGATTTCCAAAAGAACCGTATGGCAATATGAGAAAGCCAACTTGAGCGGTTTTAACAGTTTTTTTAGGACCTGTAGCTGGTCGTTATGTTTCCTCGATAACGGCGTATATGCCGCTGCTGATATGATCACAGACATCATTCTCTTTGGAATGATCCCTCATCGGGTAAAGAGTATCAAACCAAAAGAAAATGCATCGTACGACTCGAGCTGTAAAGAGGCTGTCAGGGTTAGAAAAATGTTTTTTCGGTCCTTCAAGACCAACCCAACTGAGGGAAACCGACAAAAGTTTAGACGAGCCAGGAATGACTGCAACGTCTTTCTTAAACGTTTAAAATTCCAATACGACCAATAACTGAGGCAAAAAATGTCCCAAAGGTAGTAAAAATTTTTTGTCGTTCGTCAAAAATATTAGAAATTCTGCCTCATACTCCATCCCAACGCCCATTTACAATAATATTCCAGCTGTCAGCTCTTTGGACAAGGCCAATCTGCTTGCTGCACACTTTGCAACCAGCTCAACACTCCCAGATTGTGCTTTGTCTCCGCCTACACTTGAGCGCATCGAATCTTCAATGGGACAAATCCACTTTCGCACTCGTGTAGTAGCAAGAGTTCTTAAAGATCTTAACATTCACAAATCGGCTGGTCCAGATGGTATATCTTCCCTCCTTCTGAAGAGGTGTTCTTCCTCGCTGGCAAAACCATTGCGTAAGCTTTTTCATCAATCCTACTCTTTAGGACTCTTTCCGAGAAGATGGAAAACAGCATTTGTCCAGCCAGTCCCTAAAAAAGGCGAATCTTTTTCTCTCTTCTCCTACAGGCCCATTGCACTTACGTCCCTTCTTTCCAAGGTTATGGAAACGCTGATAAATCGTCAGCTCATTAAATATCTCGAAAAACGATAACTTCTTAATAACCGGTAATATCGTTTTCGGGGCAACAGGTCCACTGGTGATCTGATGGCATGTCTCACCGAAAAGCGGAACCAAAGCGTACATAAATCTGGTGAAAGCAAGATAGTTGCACTTGATATTTCTAGGCATTTGACAGAGTTTGGCATCAGGCTCTTTTGTTTGTCGAAAATGCGTGCTTTTGGGATCGATGACTCTCTTCTTCAATGGATTAGAAATTACCTTTCGGAACGTTCAATTCAAGTTGTCTTGGATGGTTTCAAGTCTGATATGCACTAAATAAATGCTGGTGTGCCTCAGGCCTCCGTTCTGTCTCCGACTCTCTCTTTAATTTTCGTCAACGATCTCTTGTCTATTACTTCTTATCCCATATATTCCTTTGCTGACGACAATACTCTCTGTATATTCGTTCCCGGACTCACGTTCCTGCTCATCGGTTGTAGAACGGGAACGGCAGCGTATGTTAAGCTCGTTAAATTCTGATATTAAATGCATAACTAATTGGGGAAATACTTACAGATTAGAATTCAATGCTTCCATTGAAGGTAAACGACCACGGAAAACGACGTGTGTTCGCAGAATGGGCTCTGGAACAGTTGGAAACTGACCCCAATTTTCATCGAAAAATTATCTTCAACGATGAGGCCCATTTCTGGATGAATGGGTACGTCAACAAACAAAATTGTCGAATTTTGGACAATACCAATCCACATGAGATCCAAGAATGTCCAATGAATCCCGAAAAAGTTACTGTTTGGTTTGGATTTTGGGCTAGTGGCGTCATTGGTCCATATTCCTTTGGGATCGACGTTGACCAGGCCTTCACCGTCAACGGCGAGCGCTATAGGTTGATGATTACCAAATTCTGTTGGCCTGTCGTTAAACCGCCAACGACATGTGGTTTCAACATTGACGGCGCTACGTGCCACACAGCTCACGCTACATTACAAATTCTGCACGAGCAATTCGAGGGCATGATCATCGCACGTGGACGTGATGTGAACTGGCTGCCTAGAGCGTGCGATTTGATGACGTTAGACTTTTTCTTGTGGAGTTTTCTGAAGTCGCAGGTCTATGCGAATAAGCTACAAACCACAGCGGCCCTCAAAACCTACATAACCCATGCCATCGGTCAAATTCAGCCTGATATATACGCCAGACTCATGTAAAATTTGACATTTGGGATGCAGAGGCGGACATTTGAACGATGTTATATTCTATACATAATGGCATCGATAGGCCTTTCAAACGAATAAAAAATTTCAATGATATCTCATACACACTTTGTTTTATTTAAATTAAAGGTAGCAAGCTTAATGCAAGACCATTTATATATTTTATGTTACACTTTATTTATTTTATATTTGTTACTCTATTACCCTGAAGTAATATTTCGTTTTTGTTCAATGCAGCTATGTTCAATTATTTCTCCTTTTGCACCTGTAAATGTTAAAATCACCACCTGGAAATATTTTGTTACCTTTTTCGGTGAGTATTTCAATATTGTGTTTAAAGACATCGGCTCCTGCTAGAGTCAATACAAAATTCAGATTATGTACACTAGTACGATACTAACCAGGCCGTATATTCAATTGATTTTGCTATCACGTTCCTAATGTTCCAATAGGTTTTAACATCTAATGTTACGCCTCCCGTTCTTTTTGGGTTTAAGTGACAAGACACTTCCATTCATTTTTATTTAATCGCTTTGCATATTTCTATTTAGATGCGTTTCAGATAAAATTATGAAATTATTTGTCATGTCCTGGATATTAATGTAAATTCATATGATTGATGTGAATTGCTAATAGCCTATTCTTTTCTCCTTGGTTTCGAATTTGTTCAGATACAGAGAACATAATTTGCTAAATGTTGTGTGATTTTCATCTAGTCCCATGCTCAGTTTTTCGTTACCAGTTTTACAATTTACACATTTATTTATTGGTAATTTTCATTGGTTTTGTCCAATTAAGACATGTTTCGTCCTTTGTGCATGCAGCTGCTCGGTGATAATGTCCTTTGCATTTATAGCACGTCAACACGTCAATTCCATCATATAACTTCCAAGGCTCCCATCTAACATTCAGTTTTCCAGCCTTGATTACTTTTGGAAACGAATCTTTATTTATCTCAATTAATGCGTCATAGTTTGTTTTCAATCTTCAATATTTCTTTCAAAATATTTCATAAGTTTCAATTTACTATTCGCTATCAATATTTTGTTTTTTTTTTTTTAGTTTACCTACTATTTCATTTTCATTATTCATAAATTTCATATTTGCTATTAAAATCCTTGGGCTTAGTTTATTTGGCATTCTTATTCAACTTCTTTTCGATGGCATTTTTTATTTGATTTCATTCTTCAGGATTTTCGCTTTAAATTATGATCACTCCACTGTGTTGCTTTCAATATTTGAAAATTTTAAAATTTTTGGGATTAACAGTTTTACTGAGGTCTTGCTTAGTTTGTGTTCTTTTTTGCCTTTCTTTTGGTCTTATTACCTGGGTTACTATGGTTTCTCGCCAATGCTTTCTTATGGCCCTCTTTTTGCGGTCCGGAGAGAAAGAAATGACATGGAACTGCTGCATTGGCACCCTTCTCACTTTTTCAAAAGCAAAATTTTGCTTGTGGTTTTCATTTCAGAAGCAAAATTTCTCTTCTGGATTTTATGTCAGAATGTACTAACACATACATATATGTAAATATAAACATCAAATGGTATTTTGTGTCAAACTAGATTTTTGTTTTCGAGCAATTGACTGTATTTGGCTTCAAAATCAGGAGAAGTTTTTACGGTTGCACTGGAGTCCAAATAGCAGAACTTCCGTTTTTTGCCACTTCTAATGAAATCGTGATTGCTCTATATATGTTGTTGAGTGATTGGTGTTTTTATCGACGCTTTCTTGCATTCCTTTCACAACCATGTCCATGTTCTAAATATACATAGAACATGCATTCATCACAAATATACCTTACCATATTCCTAGTCCTTATAATACCACTGCTATATGGTATTCATCTAAACCGGAAAAGCTTGTTGTCTAGTGAAATACTTATTTTGCGAATGTATTCTCAGCCAACGTCTGTTCCACTGCTTATGGCCAACTTGCATTTGAATCACTTAAATATCCCTTCTTCCTGCTTTTATTTTGTTGTGTATACACCGTATACAGTTGGCGTCAACTTTTTAAATATGAATTTTTAATATAGGTATCATATTTTTAATCTTTAATCTATTTTAAATGCACTGAAAAAAAAAATACTTCCTTTGTCTTAAACTATCAAAAATTCAACTGGTTGAGAATTGGACATTTCGAGAAGCTCTCTACAGCGTATTCTCACGGAAGATTTGCATTTTCACATATACAAAGTGAAATTGATTTAAGAACGGAAGCTTACTGACTACACACAGCGAAGATACAGTTGAACGGATTATGGAGCAACAACAAGTGGATGCTGATTTTTCAAACAAAACCATATTCAGCGATAAGGCTTATATTAATCTTGATGGATTTTTTAATAGTCTAAATTGTCGGATTTATGATTCAGAAAATCCGTGTGTGATTGTTGAGGAGCAAATGCATCCACAAAGTGTCAATGTTTAGTGCGGTTTTTGCGCGGAGGCACCATCCATTCCATTCTTCTTTAAAAATGCGATTGGTCAGGTAATAACAGTTAATGATGCTCGCTATCCCGACATGATAATCCACTTTTTTGTGCCTAAATTTGCAAGATATGGATGTGGACGACATGTGGTTGCAACAAAACGGACCCACATGTCATTTTCTGTTCGTGAAATTCCCCATTCTGTTATTCAGAATTGGCCGCTCACATAATGCGATTTAACGCTGTTGGACTTTTTTCTTTGGGGTTTTTTGAAGTTTAAGGTTTATGCCAATAACCCACGACCACCTATACCTCGAAGGACCAAATTGAGCGCTGTGTCAACGTAATCCAGCCACATTTATGCGAAACTGTCATGGAAAATTTCGACACAAAAGTGCGTATACGCCAGCCATTTGGAGGCCATTTTCCCTATACCATATGATCTTCCGTCCTGTTTACTTCACAAATCAATAAAAAAATCACAATTTTTAATTAAACACCCGTGTTTTCCATCAAAATTGCCTCTTGCTTGAATACTTGAAGTGCCTACTCTGGCACTCATGCACTTTGAACATTTTGATGGTACATAAATACCACACGATTTATTGTGGATAATATTCCCACACAAAAGATGCATACCTAATACAGAGCAGAAGTTTATTTTCCTGAACTCTTATAGTATTTTGTCAGTGCCATATGCCACGGAAAACATTTCAATGAAACTCTATCTTCGGAAATACTTATGTTCTTATTACGCATTCTTTCATTTTAAAAATGAACTTTGACATATTTGTATACTTGTTCGAACGAAAGAGAATTTCCAAAGTGTCAATGTCGTCCAAGAACAAAATTCCAATATATCGTTGTCAGCATAAGTACACCTTTTATCTTCAACTTACACAAGTGACTTCTTCCTTTGAGACATCATTTAAGTAATTTTTTACAACCACTGGTGTGCGAAAAAGTAAAACCCAACATAAAAAAGCAATATCAAATGTCAAGTCATCAGAGATACACTTTTTGAACACCTCCATTCAGCAGCGTTTCATTCTGAAGACAGACAAACTTAATTCTACTGGTGGTATTCAGCACATCATTTACAATATATAACATTCTAACAACTGTCTTGAGATTAATTTTTCAAGAAAAAACTTTAAGTAGTTCTGTCTTATGAATACATATCCAACGGTATTTGCAACTAGTTAATTTTAAATTAACCTCCTTGCAAAGTAAGAAAGTTTCCAAGTAACGAATAAACGATAAAGTTTGTGCATTCATATCGTTGAGGGAATATCTAAATTAATATTCACAAAGGGTAAACTATAATAGTACTTACGTAATTGTACTTCAAATCAGGATGCATGTAGTCGACTCCTGAAAATAGAGCAAAAAATACATGTGAAATAAATCGTAAGTATTGGAAATGTATCTGATGATTTTGTATGAGTAATTCGTCACTCTTACCATCGTCCATGATGGCTGTGGTGACGTTCTTGCCAGTAATGCCCTGATCCCATGCTGCTTGTACATTCAGGTCAAGACGCATTTTGCCACCATTTTGTCCGGTATTCTTCAAATACCATTGCAATGGAAAATAGGGATCCGTTGGCTCGACTCCTTGGGTGCTGGGCACCCCATTTGTGGAGGCATACGGAAGTCCATGTATCGCCGGAATGGCAGGACGTAAACCACGTTTCACTCGAATGAAGCCTGGCTGCTGCACAGCGCTATGAATCTGAAAGCAAAATAGACAATTTTACTTATGTATGTATGTAGGACAAGTAGGGAAATTATTTTGAGGAAATGACGCATGGCTTACCATGAACATTAAGAGAGGGAAGAAGGTTCGTTTCAGAGACAAATATTAAGTTTTGCATTTTATCATGATATTATTTCGTTCAGAGGAAACGTTTCTTTTTTTTTATGTAACAGAACTATAGAATGAACTACGTGAATACGTCAACATAAATCAAATTCATTTGATTGTCAGAAGGAAAAATATGAGTCTATTCAAAAATTATTCATTTTAAGAATATCAAATTGATTCAAAAAGAAATCTAACAACGATAAACAATGAAAAATCTGTATTAACAATTTTTCACAAAAGACATGTAGGGATATAAAAATCACACGATTTGCTTAACAAATTCTCTGGAGAGTCCGTCGTAGGCACACCTATTGTCACCTGCTATAAAAAGCAAATGAAATACTGGTAGATTTTCCGCGCTTTACAGTCGAAATGGGAACACTATATAACCTTGTTCATCCCTTGTGCTCTTCGCTTTATCATTATTTATGTACAGATGGCTACTTAGAACCTGCGGACAAGCAGAGATTTTAAGTTTCAGAGTATCGCATTTTTGGTCAAAAGTGTAAAATAAAGGTTTTTACTTAACAACTTTCAAGTTGTACCAGCCCCAGAGAGAAATTAGAAAAAGCGATTGCCGCTGTGTATGAATAATAGTACTCCTTTTGCAGATGGTATGCGGAAAATATGAGAATAAGAAAAAAAATGACACTAAACCCTTAAAGGGTATATACATTATACATATATTGCACTACCGCATGAACCAAATTGATAATCATTTTGCGATCGATTCAAGGGATGCCCCTAATATTAGGTCAGGTAAGACTGGCTGTAGGAAACCACCCCACAGCGCAAATTGTGGTGCCAAGTTGATCTGCGATCATCATTTTGAGCTTCTAACGAAGTGTAGAAGACTGTTAACGTCTAATTATTTATTGTATACTATTACTATCTTTGTAAAAGTAAGCTCCTAAATGGAGTTTCCTTTGTTTGGAGAGAGCTGGACATGTACAAACTAGGTGGAGGATTGCCTCCTCCTTCCCCCGTCCTTGCAGCTTGCTTAAGTCATTTATAAAAATTTCACTCAATTGTTTTTTGTTAAGAGAGATCAAACTCTTAGAGCGATTCGGATCCGGTTTTGATCAGATTTGTTTAGTCGATAGATATGTTGATACAACAGTCCACCTTAGGTTTGTTCTTTTATTAACATTTAGCTTTAGTATTAGTTTGCACGTAGCGATTTGTATACCGATGCTACCTTTTCAATCAGGATAGCTAGAGTGGTTCAAATTTTGGTGAGTTGGTCTGCCCTACAGTGTTTTGGAAGATGGAAGAAGAGGCTTAGATTAAGCTTATCTGAGAAAACACCGCAACCAACCCCGCTATCAGTCTAGGATCCATCCGTATAAAAATGGATTAACTTGTCATCCATGAAAGCATCTTCCTCTAAGAAAGATCTAGAGGGGATGCTTACATAAAAAGGTCTTTGTCAAACCAATGTTCGGGCATAGTATAGTCGATATTCTCTAGAAGGATTCCTAAAGTGTTAAGAGTATTAGCGTAGCTAAATAATTTTTTTGTCCACTGTGCGCTTCAAGGCGGATAGCAGCGTTAGCAATTACTTGCCTGCTGAAAATATCGAGGGGTATCAAGTGGTGAAACAGAATATCCAGTGGCTCCGCTTATCCACAGACATTCTGTCTTTTGGACTTCGCTTATTTTTTCTGCAGTTCATTGCATTGTCTAAGGGCGTCAACCAAACATCCACCTCGTAGGTGAGCCAGTCAGTTATGTGAGGTTGAAGGCCCTATTTGTTTCTAATGGCTTTTTTGCAAAAGACTAGAACTCCTGTAGCCTTGTTTACTTATGGCATGGCCCCGGGCGTCCGAACTTTAACGAACAACGCAGCCTTCATTGACTAGGACCACTACCTTGTTGCAGCCAAGGTACGAATGCGAATTTCTCAATGAATTCGATTTTGATCGACGTGATTAGCCCACGCAAATCTGTGTATGCATAGAGTAGAAAAAAAAATATTACATAATAATAATAATTGCCTAGTTTTCTTTAAAGTGCTTGGCTGATACATCACGCCCAATCAAATCTTTATTTGTAATTAAGATAGCGACCCTTGGAGCACAACATGCAAGAAATAAATGACAAAAACAAGACGGTACGAAATCGTGTCTAATGTTCCAAAAGAAAGATGTGATAAAACATCTATGTGCCTAATTTTGCTGATCAAAACAGAAACGGTAATTCGATTGATACCCGCATGACAAACAAATCAACAGCAGTGAATGGATTACTGTCCTCAAAAAACCTAAGCAAGCAGCAAATAATTATGGGAGCAGAAAAAGGAAACGAAATGTTTCGGATGATACTGAATCTACAGCTCAACCTAACTTGACGAATAATCTGTATGTGAGGCTTAATCGTAGTGGTGATCAATCTTTGGTTAGCTCCATCTCCGATTTCAAGATCTCTGACCACTGCATGACTAGTTTATTTTTTGAAAACCTTTTGTCTGTTAAACCGAATAAACTAAATATTCCAGTTTCAAAATGCAAAATAGATTTCGACAAATTTAATACCAACCTGCTGAATGAAAGTTGGCTGGATGTTTATAATGCAACCAATCCTTCCCTTGCTTTTGATTCATTCCAACCATTTTGAATGCTCATATTACACTTTGTTCTGCTTCTTCTTCGCATAACAGTAACAAATCAAACAAATTTAAACCTTGGATGTCAAGTTATTTGTCACGTAAAATAAGGTTGAAAAATAAATTACGAGTTACAAGAAATAAGTATCTTAACAATGCGCGCATACGATATTTTTATGACCAGTACATGTTGATACTCGGGTGTGCAAGGAAAATTTCTATGTCAACCAGTTCCATAGGGCTAAAGGAAAGGAGTGGTCTATTATTAAAGAGTTATTTAATAAGCAAGCTTCTGACAATGGACCATCTTGCATAAATGGCTGAGAAGTTCAACGATTTTTTTTACTAATATTGTGGCACATACCCTGAAGAAGGCAGGCTTCAATAATGGCCCAACCTTGTGCGCTGAAAATAGCTTTTCCAGGGAAAGGGGATTTAATAATTCCTTCTTTTTTGAGATTATTTCGGCACTAGAATTACATAGGAGTATTATGACAGTAAAATCTAAAAAATCTTCCACTTTAAATAGCGTTTCTAGTGCTCTACTGAAGCAAATATTTGTTAATAACATTGATGTATTAGCATATATCTTTAATGAAAGTATTTTCAATGGTATCTTTCCTGAAAGTTTAAAAGTTTCAGAGGTTATACCATACCTAAAAGGGGATAAAACTACTCTTAATAATTACAGACCTATATCCCTACTTCCCGTTTTCTCCAAAATTTTCGAAAAAGTGGTGAAAATGAGAATTCTTTTTTTTCTTGAGAACAAATCTTTTCTTAGTCCGAACCAGTACGGATTCAGATCTGGTAATTCAACAGAGGATGCACTGTTGATTTTTTGTAGTTATATTGCTAGTAGCCTAGACTCTAACAAGATGACAGCCTCACTCTTCATAGACATCACAAAGGCCGTCGATTCTGACGACTATTTAAAGTGGGCTTCAGGGGCTTCGTGCTACCGTGGTTTGAATCTTATCTTAAAGAAAGGAAGCAAAGGGTCAAAATTGATGGTTCATACAATGAGTACCTTAATATTCAGATTGGAGTCTCGCAAGGGTCAGCACTAGGCCCCATGCTGTTTCTTGTCTTTATAAACTCTATTTTCAGTCTATTTTCAGATGATATAGCGTTTGTCTACTCTAGTAACTCTGTTCTAGACCATACTGCTGATATCAACCATGATCTGCAAATTTTGTGGCATTTGTTTGGCATGCATAAATTGGTTATCAGCAACAACACCAAGGTCATGTATTTTAATCTACCTGGTTTAGATTGTCACTCTCCCAACTTAATTTTCCATTGCACGAATTGTAGAGCTCTTAATATGTTGACCGATACATGTGCCTCGAGTAAGATCATTCCATCCCTTGGCTTCAACATAAAATGTACACTTATGTGTTTTGTCATTGAAACGGTGGCTGCCTTTAAGTATCTAGGTTTACAAATTGGCAATAAAAATGAATTGGAGTTTGCATACATCTTCATTCAAACAATATCTACTTTCGATAACATTTATTTTATAAACTTTTAAAAATCTTTTTTCTTAGGAGTGGATATTTGAATAATCAGAACTCAACTTTTTATGCTCTAGGTAGTAATGACAGAAATTTGGCTATTATTCCAGCACATAATTCTCACAAATACTTGAATTTTTTTACTTTAACAGTTTTTTAACCTAGGCTGTATAATATGGTTCCATTCGAAATTCGGAGTATAAGAAGATATTCTTCCTTTAATAGAGAAGTTAAGATTTGGCTTTCTAATTTTGATATTCATGAAATATACCACCTATTAAGAATTGTTGTATGAAATCAATCAAGTGTCGCTTCTTTTATCGACTATAATTTTCGGCCTTAAGTTTAAAAGTAAGTTTATACCTAAGGATTGAAACGAATAAAATTTGGAAACTTCAAAGTAAAAAAAAAAGATATTTTCATAATTCATGTAAATTTTTTTAATTTCCTTTAAAACTCTGTTTTTATTAAATTCATTCACAATTATAAAAAATAAAAAAAATTATTTGGATTCCTATTCTTTACTCAACTTCTTTCGAATGTCTTTCATAAGGTTGGTGACAGTTACATCCGTGATCTTTTTGGACGCTCTTTTCCATCTAGCACTAAAATCTTTTACGTCCTTTGCACACTGCTCACTTTTCCTCAGCTTTGACCAAAGCCCAATACCTTTCAATGGGACGGCACTGTGGAAGATTGGGTGGATTCATGTCTTTTGCGACAAAGTCGGCATTTTTAGCAACAAGAAAGCTCAACGTCGCATGAGCATAGTGAGCTGAAGCTAAATCTGGCCAAAATAATGTTGAACCCTTGTGTTTGCTTAAGAAAGGAATCAACCGTTTTTTTAGGCACTCGTTAATGTACACTTCTCCGTTAATTGTTCCCGTTGTAATAAACGATGAGCTTCTGTGTCCACATTGGCAAATAGCCTGTCTAACGAGATATTTTGACCCGAATTTTTCCATCCCAATCGATGTTGATAAATGCGGAAGAATCTCAGCTTCAAACGAGTTGTAAAACTGCGAACCTGGAAGAGTAGTAAAGTCGGCTTTGACATAAGTTTCGTCATCCAAAACCAAGCAAGCTTTCTTGTTGCCGATCAACTCGTATAGCTTTCGGGCTCATGTTTTTATGACTTTTTTTTGCTTTTTTCGTGTTTTTAGATCTTTGTACCATTGTTTGGTTGGTATTACATTTCCAAGCAACATCTCTGGATGACATAGTCCGGTTTTTTACGATGGTACCCACTATTTTCCTGTCCAAATTTGTATCATGTGTTCCACTTTTGGCTCCACTATTCTTTTTCGCTTAACTGTTAACGTATCCAAATACCGTTTAATAACAGAATCCACTGTACTGCGTGCTATGTTTAAATTTTTTGCTATGAAATGGTTTGAACGCGAAGTATTTTCAAGCCATTTGTCGATGATCTTTTTACGGCGTTCGTCTTGACTCATATTTTATAAATATTTTAAACCGCACCGAACTAAAATCAATAACAAACTGAAACTAGAAGATAATTTGGGTACAAAATGGGATTGCAATTTTTACGCATTGGAAGTATAGCCCGTATTAAAATTTACAGATTTTATTCGTTTCAGTCTTTATATCTGAGAACTGAAACCCCACCCCACAACTAACTTTTATCTAATTTTTATTGTTATTCTTTTTATATTTATTATTTGGTATTTGGCTCGATACATTGTGGTTTACTCAACCACAGAATATATCTAAAATTTTATTTATTTCAATTTGGCAGATTCTAACATAAAGGAAAATACACTTTAATTTTTGTTAATCATGAAACATGTTGTTAATATTTGCCTATATTTCAACAACAAATACTGTCATATTTTGTAGTCATGGATTTATTTGCATACATTGAATATTGAAGTAAATAAATTAAAAAAAAAGCTAATTCTTTTAGAGTTACGAGGTTCATCACCATCATCAATTTTACCTGATAGCAAAAGGGCCTGCAACAATTTGATAGATGTGCAAAATATCAGTTCGCTAAAAGATAAACAAATAACTAACGACAAACCAAATTTAGCAGTAAGCAATAAATTTTTCTGTCCACCCATATTTATTGTTGGTGCTAATTGTAGCTTAATAAGCAATGTATGTATTGAACCTGGCAGCTTCTAAATGTTAAGCTGAAAATCTTATTCACAAATTTGTAAATTTAGGTTATAGGAAAACCATAATGCAAATGTTCAAAAATTGTTAACGGAAAAAATTCTCCTAAAAAACTAAGAGGTCATCCATCTTACTGAAGGGTGTTGATGGTGGTACACCTGTGGAAGAATTAATGCAGGCATCAAATAACGATGCCCCTAATGTCAAAATTGGCAAAATTCTTCCATTCACTACAGTTAATTCCATTAAGTCTAAGACGGAACTAAATATTTTTTTTTATATAATTAGAACTTGGAGAATCCCCTAAAGACTCAGCACACATTAGGTATTTATAACACCAACGAGTTTATTGGGACAAAAAGCATAAATAAGATGGTATTGATGTCAAAAATTTGGACACACGGGCAAATGTGGTGCTTACACTACACGCTACGAATTGTGTGGTGAATTTCACGATTAAAATGTATCTACTGATTCTAGTAGGAGTCTCAAAGGCAAGAATCAAGAAGTTCCCATACCGAAATGTGGCAACTGCGATTCTGTAGGACATGCTGTTAATAATAAAAACTGTCCCTCCGTTATTAAGTATAGGAACAAACACCAAATGTTGTCCCAAAGAGCTAAATATTATATCTAGCAAGTAGAAATGGAATACAAGTGTAGGATACAATTAATATAATACATTCACTAATGACACTAATATCGTACGCCGATATTACAGAGTACGAGTAACATACCAATAACTTAACCTAAAAAACTCAGCAGAATATTGTCAATACTCATCTCGCAAAAGCTCAGTCTGTTGAAGGACACTAGCAACCAAATACCATGAATGATTTTCTTAATGATTCAAGAAACGTATTCAACATTCCCTTTACAGATCTGGTATACAGAATCCGTAAGTTTTGGCCCAGTTATGAAAAATTACAAACTAAAGGAGAAAAGATGTTGGCATATCTTGACTTTGCTGATTCTATTGTGATACGTATAATTCAATCCAACACACACTATCTCGAAGAATTTATACGTTTACATTCTAAATATTCTAAACATGCGTAAGCCCGATATTTGTTTTCTTTCAGAAACCAGCCTGAAAAAAAGAAACCGACCCATTTTCAATGGATATAACAACATGAGGAATGACGGTGAGAGATCATCATTATCCATGAGAAATTTGAGATCAATACACTTTTTCAGTTTGCCTATGTATGTACTTTAAGCTGTCGAAATATCACGGGAACAACGAAAAGAATACTCATTGGAAGTGTTTATATACCATCGTCAGCTGGTCAAAACCTTACCAGTGAACATAGTATTGCAAACATTTTTGACGCTGTAAAACTTGAAGCCGATTATAATGCGAGACATCCAGTTTGGGGTGATACAACTTGCATTGTCAATGGGAGACCAGTGAATAGTTGGTTTTATAATGGGCCATTTATTCACAGTCCGACGTTCGCCATGAAATTCTATGTTATGAAAAATTCTCAAGATAGTGCATGCTGAAAAATATTTCCCAAATCTTCTGACCATTAGGGGATCCCCATACTTGTACCGCTCAAATACTACACTTCTCTTAAAAACGATAATTTGCATACATTGGAAACCCAACAGCACTCTAGTTTATCGCAGTTAAGCATTCCTATTGAAAGAAATGTTCATACTCTGATATAGAAAAAGCGATAAATGACTTGAATGATAAAATTATTTTATGTATTCAAAGCAACTCCTCCAATATTAATATAAAAGATTAAAGATATGGTCATGTATCCGTACAAACTTATAACCTTATAAAACTTCGATCCATTGGGATAAGAAAACTTAAGACAATTTACTACCGTCATTCTAATAGGGTAAATATGTGGAACTCAATTTCATGATACAGTGCTTAAGTAAGGCAATCACTGAAAGAGTCAAAATAGACATCGACAAAGAGGGATCGTTTGCAGAAAATAATAACATCCCCGCAAGCATTTAAGAAAATCAATCTCGTAACTGGATGGAAATACGTTGAGACTGATACGGTTAAAGACCTTCTTTATTATACCGGTCAAGATTTGACTGATAGGGTCTAAACTTAACACTTTTAAACATATGTATATCTTGAAAAAACTTTTTTTTTATTCTAACTTGACTAACCAAGTACTTCAAACGGTCAATGATTTTAAAACTTCTCAAGAAAACTCGTACCTGACATCTTTCTCCCCGAACAGCACTGTGCTTTGTCAATTGTCCCCTCCATTCACTACACCACATAAAATCAACCTACATAGAATTAATATAAATAATAAAAGGTCATGTGGTCTAGATAAGATTTAAAGTTTTGTGCTGCAAAGAGGTTCCCATGCATAAGATGTTACGCTTTCGGTGATTTACGAGTATAACCATTGAAAAAATAAGTTTTATTTTCCCATTGTCTGGAAAAAGTCAAGGATTTTACGTATAGCCAAAAAAAAAACAAGAGATTTACAGAATTTCGTCCTATTTCATTGCTCTCCAATATAGGAAAATTATTTGAGCCTATTCTAGTAGAAGCCTCAGATACCTTTTGCGAGGACTGGAATGTCCTTCCAAACAATCAGTTTGGTTTCAAAAAAGAGAATCCGACGAAGATAGTGAATAACCTGAGGGAAACGAAATGTACTGTTGCATTGGACATAGACCTACAGCCGGCTTTTAATTCTATTTGACATACGTGAATGATTTTTAATTGCTTAACCGTAACTTTCCTGTTACTATAACTCGATTGATTCTAGCTTCATAAGTTCAAGATGCATATCTCTTGCATGTATAAAAATCATGGGAATTATTTTGCAATTTAAATAAAATATAAATCGAGGCCCTTAAGCTTACAAGATCTCGCTGCAAAGGAACTGCAACATGATTAGAAAACCTTCTCGGTACGGTAAATGACGACATTATATCCTTAGCAGAGGTACTGCCAGATAGAGAAACAGAAAGGCAGACTATACCAAGGTTTTGTTGGAGCCTCAATGTGTACCCGCCACTGAAGAGCCGCTGCATAATTCTACTGTAGTCAGCGCAGATGCATTCCAAAAATTAGTTGATCAGTAGGTTCGAGTGATGCAAATGCGATTAATCGATTAGCCGAGCATATGCAAGGGCTCAGTCAGACTTCGTCTGCCTCACCTCCAATTGAAAACCTTTGATGGTCAATAAGGCAAATTTAAGCTATTTTGGGATATTTTTGACAACACTATCCATAAAAATACTCGTCTTAGTAACGTTCAGAAGTTTCAATTCTTAAAAGGCTTCTGGAAAGGAGAACCAGAAGCAATGATAAAGCACCTAGCTCTGACTGAAATGAATTATGAAGAAGCTTTAGGAAAATTAAAAGAGCGATATGATAAACCCTCGCAGGTAATTGACACACTAGTCAGAACTTTCTTTGATATAAAAAAGATCGATTCCTCGTATGCGATCTTGCTTCGCTCAGTTGTCAACACATTCGATCAGGTGATACCAGGTCTAAGAGCACAAGGTCCTAGAACTGAACGACGCGATCAATGGCTGATTGCTTTAATTTTGAAAAAGGTAGATAGCGATACCCATAAAGGATGGACTAACATGTAGCAGAAAAGACTTATCCAACCATAGAAGATCTTACAAAGTTTTTAAATTTGCGTTGCGATGTTTTAGAAATAGGACCAACAGTGTCCAGTATTAAAACAACTGTCCAAGATGCCTTTGTCATCACCATCTGTCCACAGCGCTAGATACGTTGTTTTCAACCATACGTTGAAATGGTTTTGTTTTAATTGTCTCAAAGCTAGCAGCCAATAAATGTCCTTCTAAGCACTCATGCTTGTAATGTTAATCGACACACCACTCTTCTCTACATTTCAGCTATAAACCAAGTTCTACCTCAACTGCTTCTGCTCATGCTGGCACATCTTACCATCAAAAACCACAACCCCAAGAGATACTAAATTGATTACCACTACAGCTGAATCAAGCTCTGCTCTTATTAGTAACAAAAATTGCAATCTCGTACCCAAAGGCTCCATGGCTTCGAACCAGCCTGCACAATTCAATGCTTCACTTCCAACTGGAATGGTCTTCATGGAAGATTACATGGGAGATTTGCAGCTCTGCAATGTACTTCTTGACTCTGGTTGTCAAATTACCCTTATTACTCCTGTGTGTGCACAACGCTTATGACTTCCAAGACATGCAGCTAATGTGAAAATATTAGGGCTCCAAGCTAGCAAAGTTAGGGTTTCTAAAGGTAAAACTAGTCTTAAGTTGTTCTCTCATAACACCAAGAAACTTTGCCTGGAGATATTGGCTTTAGTCTTTAATAATATTACTTCGGATCAACCATTTGTTCCAATCTAATTGAAAACGTGGGACATGCTTAGCTCATTGGATCTTGCCGATCCCAATTTCAACAACCTCAGGAAAATAGACGTTTTACTAGGAGCTAACTTTTTCTTTTCGGTTCTTCAACAAGGGCAGATTATACAAAACAAGATTGTTATTGCCCAAAACACTCTGTTCGGTTGGGTTATTTGTGGTCCACATTTAGCGGACACAGATATTCAGTGCAATCTGTATACTCAAGATAACGAATTAGATCTAAACAAAACTTTACACTTGTTTTGGAAAACCGAAGAACTTCCAGCTAAAACCATTGCTTCTACAAAGATGAACAACAAACAGAAGTAATATTCCAAAATACAGTATATCGTAGTGAAGCTGGTAGATATTCAGTTCGACTTCCCTTCAACTCTCAAGGTCAAATGCTAGGACATTTATATACATATGCCGAAAGTAGACTCCTCGTTATGGAGAGAAAAAAAAAGAATAGTAGACTTAGAGACGACTATCGAAGTTTTATGTCCGAATACTTAGCTTTGGGACATATGGAACCTGTTCCAGATGAAGAAATACATAAGGAAAATACCAAGCTGTATTATTTGCCACACTACGCTGTGTTTAAAGACAATAGTCTTACAACGAAGCTGAGCGTTGTTTTTGATGGTTCCTGCAAATCCAGCATTAAATTAAATGTTGTTATCAGGTCCACCGCTCCAACAGGACTTGACTGCTGTTATATTACGTTATAGGTGCTTTCGGTACTGTTTCTCAGCTGATATAAAGCAAATGTTTAGAATGATAGGAGTCTAGCAATGTGATCGCGACATCCTACGTAGCTTGTGGCGCGACTCACCGAATCAAGACATACAGCATTTTCGGCTTACTACAGTCACCTACGGAACCTCGCCTGCCCCTTTATTGTCTATAAGAACACTTCATCAGCTAAGTCAATATGAATGCCATCGATTTCCTTTAGCTTATACAGCACTTATAGATAATGTTTATGTTGACGACTGTATGGCAGGTGCAAATACTATAAACGAAGCAAGAGACCTTGTGTCACAATTAAACAATTTGCTCATGGCTGGCGGCTTCATTTTGAGAAAGTGGACTTCCAACTGTACAGAATTAATTTCAAATATACCTCAGGAACATAGGATTGACTCTGTGGTGGAAGTTCCTAGCGAATTTAACATCTGCTTATTAGGAATATCTTGGAATCCTATAAACGACTGCTTTCTGTTTAATGTTTCTCAAGAAAATCCCGATTTATCTACAAAAAGGAAATTGTTGTCCGAAATGTCAAAGACTTTTGATCCCCTAGGCTGGGTTTCTACTTCCATTATAATGACCAAAATAATACTACAAAAACTATGGCTTTTTAAAGATTGGATTGGCTACCAACAGAAATAATTGATAAATCAACCCAGTTTCATAGTCAACTGTATCTACTAAACCAAACTAACATTCCACGAATTATGTATATTCACTCAGGAAAAGGATGTACAATTTCGTGGTTTCTGCGACGCCTCCTCAGCAGCTTATTCGGCAGTGATTTACTGTCGTAGAATATTACCTTATCGCACTTTTCCTGTCAATGTTGTTATGGCCAAATCTAAAGTTGCACCGCTCAAAGAGATATCCATTCCCCGGCTGGAATTATTTGGAGCATACTTACTTGCAGAACTTTTTGAATTCTTGAAGACTTCCGTTTTAATCAAAGACGATGCAATCTATTGCTGGACGGACTCGAAAATAGAATTGGCCTGGCTGCCATCTCACCTTCGAAAATGGAAAACATACGTGGGTAATAGAACCTCATTTATATTAGACAAAGGACAACCCGGCAGACTGCGCTAGTAGAGGTATTACTCCATCGCTTCTAACACAACATAATCTTTGTTAGACGGGTCCTTCCTGTCTTTCATTAAATCAAAATCTTTGGCCAGACACGGAAGCTGCAATATATTCTACTTAACAAGAACAGCGTTCAAAGGAACAGATGACGCTTCCAGCTACAACAAAGGTAATGGGAACAGTATCTGACTTTAATGAAAAAATATCTAGATAGGATTAGACTTTACCGAATCATTGCTTACTGCTTTAGATTTTGTTTCAATGTAAAAAATAAGATGTTTGATAAGTCTCCTCTTATGGTCTTTGAGCTTCAACCAGCAAAAAACCTTCTATATAAATTCTCTCAAGAAAAATCATTATCTGACAACCTAAAAAACTTAAAGAAAAATAAAATTGTTCAAGCTAACAGTAAACAGAAGCGGCTCACTCCGTATATAGATGCGAATGGGATTCTACGAGTCGGTGGACGACTTGATTATTTGGAGACTGAATTTGACTACAAGCACCAGGTAATACTACACAAAGATCATAGCCTGACAAGAAAAATTGTGACGGACTGTCACGTAAACAATCATCATCCTGGAGTCATAACTCTAATTGTCACTCTTCGTCAAAACTACTGGATCATTGGACCGCGCGATTTGGCAAAATCTGTAGTATATCGCTGTACAATCTGTCATCGGCATAGCAAAAAAAGTAGCGGTCAACTCATGGGTAATATTCTAAAATTTCGATTTCATGGCATTTATCCATTTTACGATAAGGGTTACGACACGCTAGTTAGTGATCTTACCACTGAGTGCTTCCTAGCTGCTCTTACACGTTTTTTGCCAGACGAGAGTTAAGTGCTCATATCCGAAGTGATAATGGAAAAAAATTTGTAGGGGCTGCTCGTCAGTTCGGTGAACTCTATCGAGTTTTTGTCTCTCATAACAATAATATCTTAATATCTGATTTTTTTTTATCTTCAAAGGGTATCCACTTTGGAGGTGCTGGGGAATCTGGAGTGAAGCAAGTCAAATTCCATCTGAGACGAGCTATTGGTCAAAGTACACTCAACTTCGAAGAGGTGAACACCCTTCTCACCCAGGTCGAGGCTATACTCAATTCTCGACCCCTCTGTGCATTATCAGGCTCTGATGACATCAGCTTTTTATCAACTGGTCATTTCTAGACCGATCGACCATTAATAGCGCTTCCTGAACCTGATGAAACTAATGTTAAACTGTCTTTACTGGCACGATGGAAACTTCTACAACAGCTTACCAAAGGCTTTTGGTCAAGATGGTCCACAGAATATATTTATTCTCAGCAACCGAGGCAGAAATGGAATCAATCAAAACCAAACATAAAGATTGACGACATCGTTATATTAAAAGAAGATAATCTTCCACCTGCTTGTTGGAAGATTGGTAAGGTAACTGCAAACCATGCTGGCGGCGATGGATTGGTGCGAGTGATTACCGTCTGCACTAAATCGGGCATACTTAAGAGACCTGTTACGAAACTCAGCATACTACCACTGAATGATTGAATGAAATTCAAGGCTGGCGGAATGTTCAAGAGTCAAGACTATTACATATGTATTTTTTTTTTAATTATAATTAATTTAATTGCTTTCTAAATATTATTATTACGGGATTTCAGGTTTTCGGGATTTTGTTTTTCGGGATTCTGTCCGACTCCCCAAGAAAAGTTTCGGGCAAGGCCAAGGTAGCTACGTCTATATTGAAGCAGGTGCTTTCATTCAAACATCTGTCAGAAAATACTCGTACTAAACTGTAACTATATAAAACCTTGATTAGGCCGATCTTAACATATGATTTGGCTCTTGGTTTACCTTACAATATGCGATAGCTCGAACTCAAGTTCATTGAAGCGTTTGAAAGACAAATCCTAAGATTTTGCAGTCGTAAATTTCGAAAACGAAATAAAAAATGGTTTTCAAACAAAATTTTCTACAATTCAACTCGGGTAGCACCGTTTATTGCTTACATGACCTTCAATTTGCAGAAAATGCTGCAATGCGCGGCTTCTTACCCTAATCCGCTCATCAAAGCCTTATAGGATGCCAATGTGAATGAAAGTGTATACGATCAATATTACCTGTCACCCTACAATTTGATGGATATAAGACCAGATTAGAGCCTAACACAAGACTTAGATTACCTTTTGATGAGGAAACTTAAGTAAGAATTGCATTTTGGAAGAGCTCGTGCTGGTTTTATGTGACTTTTTCCTATATACCACACTATATAATCCATATTTGAAACAAAGTGCTAAGCCAGATTAGATTAATTAAGTCGGCTTCTATGTATCTCAATAAATAAATTCAAATTGCGTAAGAGGACATAAGGTAGAAAAGTGGCACTCGCAAGATTGGCCAGAATCTTTGGCGAACGCGTATCACGAAATCTCTCAACAACTCCTATGCCGCAACTGATGTACTGGGTTTTACCCGAGCACAAACACATTAAGTTAAACAAGAAGCGTACAAAGCGGCGCCGGAATGAAGAACCTAGAGCCCCTCCTCGGGAACTCTATGAGCAGAGGAGACGGGTAGATGATCGGCTTATCCAGAAGAAGATAAAAGAGCACGAAAAGCACGCGGTCGAAGACACTGAGAGTTTGTACTCCAGGAGCAATGTACGAAAGTTTTACCAACAGGTAGAAGAGCGTATAAAGGCAACAAGACCCATACAGAAACCTGTAGAGATGAAAATGACACCTTTAGTAAAGTCACAATTGGTGCTGAGACTGCTGAGTGTTTTAAAAAGTCTATGTTATGGTCTCTAAGAATGAACAAGTTTTTAGTTCGTTCCTCACTAAGGCGGGCAGATACTTCTTCTAAGAAAACGATCTTACTTTTAACATGAAGTCCATAGAAACACATGAAAACAAATTTGTTTACATCTAGTGTGAGAGAAACCTTGACCATATCCGAACTCACATTTGTCAAACAAACTATCACCCAATGCTTAAGTATGGTTACACTTAACTTACAATTTATAACCAGGTATACTATAAAAATCCGGGCTTCTTAAAAAAAAGATATGACGTGAGCCAAAAACACATCAGAATTTGCTCATAGACTTCTAATGTTTTGATGTATTATGAAAAAATTATTTACGATTTCACTAGAATGGAAAACACTTTTATACAAATCTTTACAATTTACAAAAGGGGATAAGAAAACTATTTATAGGATCTTCAATCAAGTTACTTAATACCATAGTTAAAATTTAGTTATAAAACATAGACGATAAAAAAACTAGAAACCAGTCAAGATAAGATAACAAGATCGTCACATGAACAAATTCCAGTAGCCTTATCCCCCTCTTGTTTTCTCATAAATATTACTCCATTACTAACCCATAAAAATGAAAACCCTTTCCCTACTTTAATTGCTCTCGTTTTATTAAACAGAGATCTATTATAGCATGTTAAACTTTGATTTACAAAGATAGGCTCTTTGCCAACTATGTACACCAAATAAATCTTCTTTCGTTTGTTAGTCATAATTTTCTGCTTATCTTTCAGTCTTTTAAATTTGATGCAGACAATCTTCCTCAAAGAAGCTCGTGGGCTGGATATCTTCTTTGTTGTTGTTTTGCAATAAAAAGACTTTATGTCATCTTTAGTAAATGATTCACCCAATCCTTCTGATAGTATTGTAAAGGCAGAATCCAACGCGTTTTGTTTATTTACTTTCGGTATTCCTACAATGTCAACACATTTACGCAATTGTTTTTGTTGCATGGTGTTAACTATAGTATGGGTTGCAAATATGTCACTTTACTCAGACGGGAATTGTTCTCTGCTTGGAAAGCATTAATAAAGAGCATTTCTTCGGAGTGCATTTGTTTGAGCGAGATAATTTCCTTATGCAATACCTCAAGTATGATAACTTCGGTAGAAAGTTCTTTAGTGTTAAACTGTGGAGTCAGCATTGAAATGTTTTGTGCGGAAGAACACAGAAGAATCTCCTCAGCATTTTGTGACGAAGATAACATTCTAGTTAGCATTCACTACTAGCATCCGTGGTTCCAGATTTTGTGTGTTAACCGTAGGTGGAGAACGAAGAGAGCTACATCGGTTTCGTTTGCATGATACACAGAAATGGGGATTCTATTTTTTGTTCATGTACTCACAGTCGATAGGCGTAAATTTGCACATTTAAGATGAAAAAGCACTTTACAACCAGCGGTGCACAGAATTTTTGTATCAGACCGATCGACTTTAAGACCACACGTGCAAGACATAATAAAAATAAATATACTATAGGGTATAACTCCAAGAACACAACCAAAAATTTTGGGGTACGCACACGTCGGGAACTTACCATATATTTGATCTATTTTCAAGTTCAATTACCTTATTACATAATGCCGTGTAAAGTTTGCGAAAATAAAGTAGAGCGATCAGAACCAAAAATTAAGTGTTCTGCTTGTCACTCTTTTCTTCATGCTTCTTGTGCGAATTTCATGGTAAACGATTTGGAATTTATTAAAAAACGCAATGGCATTTGGCGTTGCTCTACCTGTACAATTATTCGTCGGAAATCTCTTTCGGGAGCTGAAATCGCGATTTGTTTTCACAGTGGAAGAACAAATGTTATACCGCCGGAGAATTCTATTGCACCTGTTGAAGAATCATTCAATCCAATAGTAACCAACACATCAATTATACATAATGCACAGCCGCCTAGTGAGAAAATCAAAGAAAACTTTTCGTCAGCTAAATTGCCCATTACTTCGGAAATGATTTATGAAGAGATCATAGTAATTAAAGAAAACCAAAAAACCAAAAAGACCAAAGACAGTTAATCGATGCTCTCCAAGCCAAAAACAGAGCCAGTGAAGAGAGAATTTCATCGTTGGAGACTAAAGTCAACTACCTTGAACAACAACTCTTAGCCAACACTATCGAAATTGTTAATGTCACCGACACCCACGGCATCTCTGATACTGATATCGCTTTGAAAGTTTTCCTCGATGGTATGAATTTGCATGTAACTGAAAAAGACATCGACTTTTGCCGCATGAAGAATACTATATCGCAACCAAAACACAAAAGAAACCTAGCAAAAGAATAAATATTCTCCAAGTGAGATTAATTTCTCGTAACTGCAAAGAGAGAATCATGAAAGCGAAAAATGAGCACAAAGCTAAACTGATGACAACGATTTTTAACGAGCGGACTGAGCCACAGATGATGTACATAAATGAGAGCCGATCTTACCATACCCGTCAACTGGTAAAGGCTGCTGAATCGAAGAAAGTCTCCAAGGGATATAAATATTTGTGGGCGAGAAATGGGACGGTTTATATGCGAATGAAGGATGGCGATAATTTAGTCAAAATAAATTTTATTGCTGACTTATATAAAATATGACTTATATAAAATATGATTATTTATACAATAGTCCCATCTGGTCTCCCCAAAACATTCAAATAGCCTCTAGTGTCAGTAGAATTGTAACCCTTTGTTTACATCAGAACATCCATAGTTTAAAAAAAAAATTTAATTGTTTGTTAGAACATATCGAAACTCCCGCGAATTTGCCTATAGTAATTGTATTGAATGAAATTTGGATCTATCAAAATAAGTTAGATTTTTATAATATTCCGGGTTATTTGCCTTTTGGCAACTGCAACGACTCGTACTCTGCCGGTGGTGTAGCAATTTATGTCAAAGCTGGTTGGTTTGATTGTTCATTGATAAATATTCCTAGTGCCGATGTTATCTTATTTAATACTACGTTTTTACAGATTGCATGAATTTAGTAAAAATGTCTTATTGATGAGCTGAAATCGATTTTAAGTGAAACTAAAGCAAAAAACTTAATTATTCTTAGTGATATCAATATCGATATATTAAATGAGTGTGACAGAGACACTGAGAACTGCATACTTGTTGTTAATGGCCTGGTATAGTCTAAGGAGCGTTATTAATGAACCTACTGACGTCTATAATTCAACTAAAAGATGTATTGACCATATTTTCACGCGAATATATATAAATAATAAAAATTGTTTCTATGGTAAAGCTTACGATTTTAGAGTAACGGATCATCATATGGTAACTCTTAGCATTGGTAGCTATAATACTTTATTTCGTGTTAAAAATTCATTGCGGAACAAATTTCGTATAAACTACGCCATGTTGAATGAAGTTTTAAAAAAATGAATTTTGGGAATCCGTTTACTCAGATTGATTTTTATTTTTATCGATTTTAACAAATCATATAGAAAACTGCACCAACAGGTCTATCCACAATTTTAATAGTACCTTGGATGACTTCCAATCCAAATTCGCCAAAAAATGCAAGAAACATCCATCTAAGAATAAAAAAATACTATGACAAATTGTGCAAAGACGTAAATAAAAAAATAGCATGAGCTCGCAACCAGTACTACGTTAAGATGCATAATGCTAAAGGTAATACTAAAGAAGAGTGGAGACTTGTAGATAATATTCTAGGTAAAGACAGAAATTGTAAATTAGTCGATATCTTGGAAATAAATAGCGTTATTTTATCTGATCCAGCCAAATGATGTACTTCATTTAAATTTCTGATAAACTAAAGCTGTACGAGACCAAGTTAATAGTTTTGCGTTTACCACAATTACTTCTGCAGAAATATTGAAGCTTACATTTATCTTTAAAAAATAAAAGTTCGATTTTATCACAAATGTCCTTTCAAAAAGTATTTTTTTTAATGAAAGTGATATACTCTGTCACTTACTTAACTTAAGTGTAGGTAATGGATGCTTTCAACAGTCCTTAAAATGTGCAGAAATTTCACCACCTTTCAAAAAGGGAAATCGCAAAGATGTGGGTAATTAAAGACCTATATCGCTGCTTCCCACATTTTCTAAACTGTTTGAAAAGCTACTAAAATCACACATGATGTCTTTTTTGGCTAACCAGGATTTCTTTTCTGAAAATCAGTTCGGTTTTAGATCGGGCAAATCCACAGAAGATGTCATTCTTAAGTTCTGTACCCAATTGTATAAAGGGTTCAATAATCCCAAATCTATAATGGCTCTTTTCATTGATATGACAAAGGCATTTAACATGGTGGACCATAATTTGCTTCTAGATAAGTTGTTCAACGCTGGTTTTAGAGGAGTTTTACATGATTGGTTTCGCTCTTATCTCACAGATAGCGAACAAGTGGTCAATATCAATGGATGTTTCAGTAGATCTCTTAAAATAAAGAATGGTGTACCGCAGGGCTCTGTCCTCGGTTCACTTTTGTTCTTAATTTATATTAACTCCCTCTTCAATCAGAACTTCAACGGTTTACTGTACAGCGTTCGCTGATGATATAGCATTCTCCTCACGTCCTTCGAATGTGTTATCAAAATTGTGGAAGATCTACAAATATTAAGACAGTGGTTTGCATTTCATAAGCTGATTATCAGCGAAAAAATAAAATTGATGGCTTTCAAAATGTTAGGAAATGTTGTTACCGATTTCAACGTGTTTTATCATTCTCACGACTTACACAGTCGGTTTTGTCTACCTCTACATACTTGTGGACGTATAAATTTTAATGAAAATGCTCAATGTTCAAGCGGGTGCTTTAAAATTGAGTCTGTAATTGAATTTAAATATCTGGGAGTTTTATTTGATCTCAATTTAAGCTAGAAAAATCATACGCCAGCAGTTAAATCATATATGATGCGTGTGGCTCGAATAATGTATCTTGTGAAACATTACTGCTCCAAACTAGTATTAACTATGATTTACTACAGCCTCGCTAACTCTAAGCTGCAATATGGTATATCGAGTTGGGGTGGATCCTATGATAACGCTTTTAGTCCCTTATTCATAGCTCAAAAATATTTAATAGGAATAATTTACGGTACTAATCGTTTAGCTCATAGTTGGTCGTTGTTTAGAGAGTTGGGAATTCTTCCATTAGGACACCTATATATTTTTAAAGTTCTCAGGGAATTCTTTAAGCGAAGTGGTAACACTCTAAATATTGTTTCCGCGTTAATAATCGAGCATTGGTTAATGTTTCGATAGCACATAGAACCAAATTTTCTCATTTTTTTACTGTTACTGGGCCTAAATGTCTTAATAAACTACCTATTGCTATTCACTCGTTTGTTATAAGGTAAAAGATTGACTATTTACTATAGATTATACCATTATTGAATTGTTCTTTCGATTCATTTTTTGCTTTATGTTTGTACTCAGATTCTTTTCTATCGAAATTTGCACATAAGTACTTTCTCTTATCTTTATTTTTCGTGACACTGATAACTACCTCATATCAGTTTCCTGAATTTTGAAATATTACTTAAGCGTCACTCAACAGTAACTTTAAACAGTTACAGAATGATTATTATTATTCGTTTCAGAACTATTACTAAGAATTATTTAACTGTTAAATTCAATTGTTGAAATTATTTAAATGGAATGAATAAAATTAAAATCAAATCAAGTCACTCACTCCTCTATGCTGATAAACTAGCTTCAATTGCAACCTTGGAACCCCACATAACACGTGTTATTAGCGACATACCAGTAAATATGCTCGAAAAAGTGATTCAAAATTGGACTCTCCATATGGACCACTTAAAACGTGGTCGTGGTCAACATTTATATGAAATTATTTTTAAAAAGTAAATGGCAAGGACTGATTTACCAATTCAAGTAAACATTTTACATGTGCAATTTTGCAATTTCAGTGTTTTTTTGACAATAAAAAAGCAAACGCTGGAAAAACCACTGAGTCTGAAAATGTTGGGTCTTGGACGAAATTCATGGCGCCATTGGCAATAGATGGCAGTAAATCCAAATAACTTGAGGCGATTTCGATGAGAAATCTGCTAAAATGTCGATTGAACTGTCTCTTCTTTCCAAATTGTTAACTACGAGAAAAAAGCATTATAATTTGAAAAAACATCTTTCTTATTCGCTATAGTTCTGGTACATACATAAATTTCATCTTTAATTGTAAGTTAAAATCATTAAAAGGACTACAAACTGACAAATGTGCTCGCTCGTTTGAAAGGTGACTTTTTAAGCTTAAATTTGTGGATATTCACGTTTTGTTTTTGCATTTGAAAATAAAGAAACATAACGAGAAATTTCGCAACATTTTACAATGCTACAACGACAAGGAAAGAAATTTCAGAATCCGCAGTGCGGAAATCGTTCACTGGCTTTTATTATGACAATTTTGATGTCGCGTACAGCTGATGAAATTCTTAAAAAGTCAAGCAATGCAGACAGAGTTGTCGATATTGGTATAGAGCTAGAAATTGACGATAAAACTGTTTTAGCTACCATATTTACCAAAGCTGGATACAAAAAATAGCTGGATGTTTGAATGCGAAAAATATGATGGGCAGAATTAACATCTGCGAACCGTTGTTGTAACACAATGAACTCAACTCTGAAACGAATCTTAACAAATGGAAAATGAGTCACAATCGGAAGCGTCAAAAATCTTGGGTGAAAAATCATTAGCCCAGAAGGTAATGTCGTGTATGTGATGGGACTGGAAGGGAATTATTGGCTATGAGGTACTTTCAGATGGTAAAACGGTTAATACTGAACTCGAGAGTGAACAACTCTTGTGATAACTCCTGACAATTAAAAGCAAACAGCGCGATTCGCACCCGACTACAAACTTCTCAGATGTCCCAACAGAAATTGTGAGGGTAATTTGTCCGCATTGTCGGGACATGGACTTCTCTATCTATCCCTTGTTCCGATCTCTGCAGAACTCCCTCAATGGGAATAAGCTGGCCTCAAAACTTCTTTATTCAGTTTCCCAACCAAAATCCGCTATGACGGAACATTGTCAATAATAATGGACCATATTTTGTTTAAAAAAATAATTCATACACTCTTAGAAAACCAATTGGATTTTTTTTTTAAAAATCGAAAGAAAAACCCAATATTTAAAATACGAATACTACTAAATAATTGGTACAGCCTAAAGGTTTTATGGGTTCCCACCCTTAAATAACATATGTTTGGATATTTTGAATACTGTAATATTGCCCTAGGATAATCAGTCACAATTCCATTGTACTCGTTTCACAAAGTGCAGTAAAACAAACAAATGTGACTCAAATATTATATAACCAGACTTTTATCTCTTAATTTCGTATGCTTAGGTAATTCTTTATTCGTAAAGATGTCCTAATCTCATCATGTCAAAGCACATGAAAGTAATAAAGTTGTTTTTAAAATAGATTGAATTTTTGACTTAAACGTATACACTTTTAACAACATTCGCTGCTACTCTGGCAAAGACCGTGCATAAAGTTATTCTTGAAATAAGGGAAAAATTTCCAATATTTTGCGGCTAAGCAAAAACCAAGCAATTCTCTTACGGAAAATTAGTTGAGTAACTAGAGTTTCGGGAGAAATGAAAAAACCCAACCGAGACACAACAATGTTCTAATTTCTTCATGTTAAATACGAGTACAAACGTATAGTGGATACAATTTCAAGTAATTTAAACCAGGAAAAATACATTAATAAAATTAAAAAATTCACAAATTGCATACACATGTATGCACATTGTGCGTCATGTGGAACGTAAACCATTTCCTCAATTAATATTATCTGCCAATCTGCTTAACAACAATATTTGTAATATAAATTGATGTTTGCTCTACAAATTGCTTCATACTCCATACTCATACTATTCAAAATTGTATTTCCACACTCTATACGGCAAATTTCTGTCATGTTCATTCACCACTTGTAACCCGAGCAATTTATTCACCAGTTTCAAATTATACCTCACTTCCGACATTCACTAAAATAATCAATAAGTCGAAAACCCACCAGTACATGTTGTTTGCAATTATGCGAAAATTCTTTCTCACCCCTACAGTTGCGAAACACAACGTTTTGGCCACAAATTGGCTGGCAATACTCCTAATTACAGCATATTTGGAGCACACAATTGTGCCGCAAATATTTGCCCCACATTCGCCGAGGTGCGACTCTGTGACTGCGAAATATAAAAGCTTATTCGGAGAGATTATGCACGCCTCGTGCCCTCGTTTGGAGTGTCTAGCAACCCTCACCTACTTGGCCATATGGTGCCATTGCTCCATCGGCCTACACCCGGCGCTAGAACTCTTTCTAGGTGAAAGGGAAAATGGAATTCAAGCAAATTCATTAAAACAATGAACGAATATTTGAATAACAGGTTAGCTGTTATGTTGGATACCTCCCGAAAACACCCACAATCTTTACCGCCATCGTTACTACATAATAGCAAAACAAAAATTGACGCCACCATCTAGGTATTCCTACTAAGCACCCTTGTCCCGCATCGTAGTAGGGCACCAGAAAACAAGGTTAACGAGAATATACTCGTACTCGTGCTTATTGTAGACTCCTCTCTGCGTATTTTAAAATTGCAAATCAGCTGGGGGTGGTGTCATATTGAAGGGAAACAGAAAAAAGACAAAAAGTTCGATATCACTCCTCAGAACTATGAGCCAACAGACATTCGAAACACCTACGTATGCTGTCACTTTGACTTAATCCTCTTACTTGTACAGTGAAGTTGACTGACAAACTCAATTTTTAAGGCCAGTGTTATGAGGTTGTGCCAATTGATCCCGTTGCTTGGCTGCTACATTTCCGAATAGGGATTCTGAATGTTAGTGAAAGCCACCCACTTTATTGGAATGTGGGCATATACCTTTTTTTTAGTTTGTTTTTTAACTGCGAATTCATTTTCCAGCAATTGGTTTGCTTGAAATACAATTTAAAAAAGCAGCATTGGAATTAAAAGACGATTCCAACTAATATTTTACGGTTAGAGCCTAAATAAAAAATTAAAAATTCATCATTTGAATGCGTCATATACTACTCGTATGTATTGTAGGTTCATTACGAAAAGCATAACCTCTTAGAAAATCCAATCATTTGGAATTCGGATTAGTAACTTCTTAAATGCGTATGAGTCTAATTTTGACAGAACCCCTACGAAGTTAACATTAAATGATTTTAATATTTATCTTTGCACATACGACACATATTCCAGGCTATTTTGACTACGTAATTGGGTGATTCTTTGTGAAGAAAGCCAGATGATTTTTTTAGGATTCGTTTCATAGATATTTATTGAAAGAGTGTGCGACAGTTGAATGAACATTTAGAAGACTTCGAAAAGCGAATTTTCTTAACTGCATTATAGCTCTTCAAAAACTACTGTACAAAAAAACATAAAAATAAAAAAATGTATGCGCCTCCTTTTTCTTTTGGTAGATGTTATATTTGTGTTCCAGATTGCCCACCATTTAATCATAGAGATGAATACGCTTCAACAACGTACACAAATCACCCAAATTTTCTATAAAAAATTGCTGTCAGTGAGGACTAGGTTACATACGTTAATTTAAATTTTCAGCCATTTCAATCGTCCCGATAAGCAAACAATTTAAAATTTAATGAAAGAATTCAGATCGACTTATACACTCCATTTTGTTGCCGTACCAGTGAGATAGCGAAACGCCAGATGTGCAGAGGATATTACGGCTGTCAAGCGCAATTAATTGAGATTCCGTGCCGTTCTCAATATCTGGGCATCTCTCGAACATCGCTAATTAGGCTCTCTTGAAGATGGAACAAGATGCGGATTTTCACCGAGAAATCATCATCATTGATGAGGCCCATTTTTATTTGAATAACTTTGTTAATGGCAAAATTGACACATTTGGTCACACGAAATGTCGAAAGTGTGCCAACTGCAGCCATTGCATATGAAAAATTTACTACTTGGTGTGGTTTTTATGCAGGATTAGAGCCCAATAATTCCTCTGAAATGATGCCGGCGAGTTGGTTACAGTAGAGGCCCCTGTCGCTCTATGGACTGTGCAACGCAAAGAGTGCGTATCGAAAACGACTTATTGAACACGAAGATCGGTGATTGTCTTATCTCTCTAAATGGTCCTGTCAATAGGGCGCCCTGATCGAATGACTCTTTTCTTTGGAGCTTTATTATGTCTCCAATGTACATATGTTAACAAGCCAGAGACTTAGACGATCTGGAGGTGAACATTCAATGTGAAATGGCGGCTAGGTTAATTAGCAAAATTCCCGCAGTGATATTTCAGCAATTGTTCGTTTTGCCTATTCAAAAAACAAATCCTACACCTCTTGTTGGAACATACTTTATGTATTAAACGCAGTAATTTCCACTGAAAAGAATTATATAGTTTACATTAATTTATACACATGTAAATTAACTGGCTTTTTTTAGCTTGTACAGCGGCCTGGTACTATACTTTTAAAAACAAGTACCTCGAGATATTTCCCGGCCATAATCTTTTGGGATATCATTTTTGACGTCCTAAGGGATCATTGAAAGCAAAAAAAAATCGATTTTTTGCAAATCCTGGACTGGCCTAATCCCTAAAGAGGAACAATAGTGGCTATCACATCATTTTTTTTTATATAATTTGCGCGCCCTCAATGGATATAAGTACCCTTAAAACGTTTGCACACAGCGCGGGCGATGGAAAATCAGGGAGGATAGAAAGAGAGGTACCGGTGAACCTTGGTTTTAAATGCTTGAAGGTTATAATGACTAGGAAATAGGGAGCTAAGCAGGGCATTCCATAAGAGAGTTGTACGGCTTAGGAACGAATCACGATATTTTAGAGTACGTCCGAAAGTGGGCTTGAGGGTATACTGATGAGCATTCATAGCGAGACGGGTGTTACGGTTAAAGATTTGAAGGGGCGGAATGCTACTGGCGATTTCTATGGAGCACTGGTGGTGGAAATAGGGATAAAATAGAGTTAGACACGAGACCTTACGCCGGTGTTCGAGGGTGTCCATTGTTTGAGTGATATTAGTATCATCCATGAGTTTTATCGCACGGTTTTGGATTATATCTAGCAGGTGCAGAGATGTTTTGGGCGCACCCGACCAGATGTGGGAATTGTACTTCAATTTCGGGCGGATAAACGCCTTATATATTGAGGCCAGATCAGAGCGAGTGAAATATTTCTTACATTGCTTGAGGAAACCTAGACATTTCGCAGCATTTTTGATGACACCGAATATGTGGTCATTCCAACGTAGGTTTTCATTCATCACACACACCGAGAATGGAAAGTCTATCAGTTTCGACGATGCAAGTGCCATTCATGGATAATGGCTGCGTGTTTGAATTTCGCTTTAACGACAGCAGACAGCGTTCTGTTTTGGAAGCATTAAATTCTACTCTGTTAGTGTATTTCCCCAATTTTATGCTGTCAATATCAGAATTTAATGAGCTTAACATACGCTGCCGTTCCCGTTCTACAGCCGAAGAGCAGGGACGTGAGTCCGGGAACGAACATGAAAAGCAGAAAGTACTGTCGTCAACAAAGGAATATATTGGATTAGAAGTAGCTGGCAAGAGATCGTTGATGAAAATTAGAAAGAGAGTCGGAGATAAAACGGAGCCCTGGGGCAGTATTAATTTTGTAAATATCAGACTTAAAACTATCCAAGACAATCTGAATTGAACGTTCCGAAAGGTAGTTTCTAATCCATTGAAGAAGAGAGTCATCGACACCAAAAGCACGCATTTTCGACAAAAGAGCCTGATGACAAACTCTGTCAAATGCCTAGAAATATCAAGTGCAACTATCTTGCTTTCGCCAGATTGATGTACGCTTTGGTTCCACTTTTCGGTGAGACATGCCATCAGATCACCAGTGGACCTGCTGCTCCGAAAACGATATTACCGGTCATTAAGAAGTTTTCGTGTTTCGAGATATTTCATGAGCTGACGATTTATCAGAGTTTCCATAACCTTGGAAGGAAGGGACGTAAGTGCAATGGGCCTGTAGGAGAAGAGAGAAAAAGATTCGCCTTTTTTAGGGACTGACTGGACAAATGCTGTTTTCCATCTTCTCGGAAAGTGTCCTAAGGAGTAGGATTGATGAAAAAGCTTACGCAGTGGTTTTGCCAGCGAGGAAGAACACCCCTTCAGAAGGAGGGGAGATATATCATCTGGACCAGCGGATTTGTGAATTTTAAGATTTTTAAGAACTTTTGCTACCACGCGAGTTCAAAAGTGGATTTGTTCCATTGAATCTTCAATACTCAAGTATAGGCGGAGACAAATAACAATCTGGGAGTATTGAGCTGGCCGCAAAGTGTACAGCAAGCAGATTGGCCTTATCCAAAGAGCTGACAGTTAGAATGTCATTGTAAATGAGCGTTGGGATGGAGGATGACGCAGAATTCCTAATATTTTTGACGAACGACCAATAATTTTTACTACCTTTGGGACATTGTAGTATTTTTGGCCTCAGTTTTTGGTCGTGTTGGAATTTTACACGATTAAGAAAGACCTTGCAGTCATTCCTGGCTCGTTTAAACTTTTTTCGATTTTCCTCTGTTGGGTTGGTCTTGAAGGACCGAAAAAATATTTCTCTACCTATGACAGCCTCTTTACAGCTCGAGTCGTACCACACCTTTTCTTTTGGTTTGATACTCTTTATCCGATGAGGGATAAAGTTTCTCATTCCAAAAAGAATGGTGTATGTGATCATATCAGCAGCGGCATCCACGTCGTTATCAAGGAAACATAACGACCAGTTAAAATTCCTAAAGAAGCTATTAAGACCGCTCCAGTTGGCTTTCACGTATTGCCATACGGTTCTTTTAGGAATCTTTTCTCTAACTGTGTGGTCGGTGTACGAAAAATTAGCTTTTATAACAGAATGGTCCGACGAGCCTAGAGGGGAGAGCACATTGACCTTGTATTTGTCAGGGTGAGAAGTTAAAAACAAGTCCAGGATGTTGGCGGTATGACTATCAACATCTGGTATTCGTGTGGGCACATTTACAAGCTGGTTTAAGTTATTTTCCGCAGCGAAGATCTCAACACACCGTCCTTCCACCCAGAATTGTGTATATTGAAATCGCCCGGAATAACGATTTCAGCATAAGGATACAGGGATACAATTCGTTGAATGGAGTCAGACAGCACATCAAACTCATTAAAAGTCAAATTGCTGTCTAGTTTGGGGCTTCTATAAATAAAGCAGTAGTAGATAATTTGGTTACGGAGATGGAATTTTAACCACATGATTGGAACAGGGACTACATTGTGGTGAAGTTTGGTAAGCTACATTACTACGCACGTAGATGGCAAGACCGCGGTGAGAGAAGAATAATGGCGCTAGTTCGTAGCCAGGTGCCTTCAGATCAGAGTGATTTGAGAGGTGTGGGCGAGGATCTACCTGTGTTTCACTAAGTGCCAAAACAGCTGGTCTGTATTTACAGACGTGGACGTACAACGAAAAGTGATTACTTTTTAGCCTGCAATATCCACTTTAAATTCCCGAGTCATTATAAAGAAAGACAAACACAAAAAACACAAGCACCGACGTTACTAAGCGCAGATGTGAAGTACAAATTCAGAGCTGGTTTACCGAATCAAATTGTTGTAGGTGTTGTGCCCTTACAACAATACGAAACAGCACACCAACAAAATTCAAACCCACAGCCCGCTATCCATCGGTTGTTACATACACTTAGTCACTGCACGCGCTGTATGACAATGTAATAGAGCAACGGTAGTTACCGAGTGCGAGCATCAGTAAGACCATGGGCAGGAAGGTTGGGATGCCCGCACTGTGAATGTTGATTGAGGTTGCACTACACTTGAGAGTTGTTGCTGTTTTTTTTTTGCCCGAAGAGTGACATTTTTGTTTTAGTTGATGTTGTTTTTTTTTTTCACTCGCGCGCGGTTTTTTTTTGCCACGTTTTTTTTTTCTCCACGCGAGCAGCGAATTTCACATCACAATGCACTTGTGCGTGTGCACTTGTCGATGGTCAGCTCACTACTCGGTCACATCGTTGCCTATAATAGCGCTATCATCGGCGAAAAGAAGAGAAATTGCCCCGGACTTGTTGATGTGCTGCTTCAGTAGAAAATCTTGCACGCCATTAAAAAGCAACGGACTTTGCACACTGCCTTGGTGTACTCCAACTCTGATTATTCGCGCTGTGCATTTAACTTTCGCTTTATCATCATAGTACATATCTGGTATCATACTTACATATTTAAATCTCGGGTACGTTTTGAAATCTTAGACCTGCCCAAATCTCTAGGAACTCTGTCGAATGATTTTTCGGTGAAGGTGCTGTGCAGATCGTTCGAAGATTCGCAATCATTTTCAATCATCATTCATAAGCTTTTAATCACATTTTAATCGCGTCATATGTCGACCTGCCTCACACAAATCCACATTGGCTGCCATGGAGTTTAATAATATTCCATTATCCACTGTTTAGAACTCACTCATAAATTTTCATAACACGCGACATTAGTTTCGCCGGTCGGTAGTTGTTGCAATGTCTAGTGTCACATTCGCCTTTATACTCTCACTCCATTGATAAGGCAATCGACGGCATCTTATTATCTTATTGAATAAAATCCATCAAAACAAGCCATTTAAACGCAAGATTTATTGTTTTCGGTTCATTCTTTTTACAGTTTCTATAATTTCGGCTTCTGCGTTTGCACTTCGTGCTCGAAAGCCGAAGGAATGGTAATGCGCGGAAATTCTTTACTTAGTAAGGCATTAAAGTAATCACTCAAGGGGGGAAACCTTTTGGAAGATTTCTCTGCTCATCATTAATATTTTTCGGCGATCTTCAAAATGTTACGTCATTTACCCGTACTTAGACCTTACACTTCTTCTACTGGTTGTCGCCTGCTTTAAGGATCTGAATGTACCTTTTCTAATTCCCGATGCAATGCCTCTACTCATGTTGCACGTGCTCTTAGTACCGCTTTTTTCGCCCCCTTTTTGCAACGTTCATAGTTTTACTCAAGTTGTATCGGTTTCGCTATTTCCGCCATGCTCAAAGCCTTGGCCATTCTCGTATTGTGATTTTACCACAAGGTATCTTTATTTATGGTTACCCGGGCTTTTAAAATACCGAGCAGATTTTCCGCACCACTCTTAAATATTTCTTCTAGTATGTTCCATCATATGCCCTTAGTTCTTCTACTTGGTTAATGGAACTTTGGAGCCCGCACACCTAGGGCACAGATCTGGCTTTTTCTTTGTGTTGTGCCAGTTGTGCCAGTTAGGTGTTCTTTGGTTTTGTCACGAGTCGGTACTGCCTTGCTAGTGGTTCACCAAGGATCACTTTAAAATCTTTTACTCGCCGTTTCGCGTAATTCCAGATGATTAAATATCTGTGCTACATGTACCGCTGCAGTATGTTATCAAGTGTCGTTCTTGCTTAATAAATAGCGTATTTTGCCTAGTAAGGCCGTGTGATTTACATGACTTAGTATATCTTCTCCCGCTGCGTTTGTCATTCCAAAACTATTTCCTCCATTACAGTCTTCGTATTCGTAGTTCGACTTTCCCATGATTTCGTTCCTTGATATTTCGTTTACTAGCCCATCAAAAATGTACCAACGAAAACATCTTTTTCTGATCAAGTGACTTGCTGTTTCATCGCCATAAGTCGGTCGCTTATATTTGAAACGCTTACGATTTTGTTTTGTCTAGTAGCTCCACTGTCAATATAATTCCAACTCCCTTTCTTATTTTGTTCCGGTTCATAGCAATACATTTCGTACGCTTTCATCTGCATGTTCAAGTACCGGGCTCTGTTTTCGACAGTTCGCCACTTGGTTTCTTGAATGCATATTATATCGATTTTACGTTGCCATAATACGTTTTCTAGTTCGAATTCTAAAATATTTACATATATGACTTTTAAATTACTCGTAGAACATTCTATTCCTTCGAGTTCAAAAATTTCCCCGGGCTGTATGTTGGATAAAGAATGCTAATATGTACAATACATCTTTATGGAAGGTCCTGGAAACAATTGGTGGCTTCCGGGAAAATATTTCACTATAAAATTCTTACTTACTTACTTAGGTGGCGTCCGGGGTTATCCTGGGCCTCAACCAACAAGCCTCTCCAGCTAACATAATCTCTCACCAATTATCTCCATTGGCGCACCAACTTGGTTGAGGTCCGTTTCCACTTGCGTATCTCAACTTGGATCTGGTCATCCTCTGTTGAGTCGCCCATCGGGGTTAAACTAGAGGACTCTTTGGCCAGGAGCTAAGGGGTCCATGCGCTCAACATTATCCAACCATCTCAGACATTGGATCTGCAGACGCCTGAATTCATTTCGATTCATTCCATTCTCCCTCAATACAAACGGGATCGAAAATCATACTCTGTATCTTTCTCTCGAAACGGTCAAGTGCTTTCTTGTACGCTTTCGACAAGGTTCAAGCCTCTGGTTAGAGCGCAAAGAAACAGTGGTTAGCTGAGCTTGCCGATTTCTGGGCTGTCAGACCCATTTTGGCCACATCTGCCTCGATAGTCACGAAAGCAGATCTACAATCTGCAAAATCGCCGAATCTACGAAGAAAGAATAGTTAATGCAAACCCAAACTTACATTCTATCGTTGATACAGTCGTTCCAGATGTCTCTTCCTGCACAACTGTAATAACTGTAGCTCTCCCTGTCGTTTTAAACACCTCTAAGCTGAAGATCGTAATGCTTTCGCCGTATCATCTGCCGCCGAAAGTAGTAATTTTTTTAGAGAATATGCTTTTAGGAGACGAACTCGATCACGTCTATAAAGCTTTTAGCAACCATTTAAAACGTGGCTTAGAGCAATTTGCTCCAAAAAAATACAATAAGGATACATTCAAATCCTCCTTGGTTTAATAAAAGGCTATCAAACTTGAGAAATCGTAAAGCCAAAGCATATAAAATTTATAAACGCGACAAAAACAATCAGCTTTTTTTATCACAAATACATGCAATGTCTTCAAGAGTTTGATCACCTTAACAAGTTTCTGTATAATAATTAAATTCTATCAGCTGAGTCCAAAATCAAAGACGATAGCAAATATTTTTGGACCTTTATAAATGATAGGAGGAAATCTGCTGGTCAACCTAAGTGTATCGCTTTCATAGATAAAACGTCAACTTTTTCGTAGATTATAGTAGTTTAAATCCGTATATAGTTTTTGCTCTCCGTCTGGCCCTGTTAGCTCCTTTGTTCAAATCGAGTCGATGTAGACAACAAGCAATTAAATCCGTTGGAAGTCTCTAAAGCATTAACCAACCTAGATGTAAATAAGGGTGTAGCTCCAGACGGGATCTCTCACACGTTTTTAAAAGAATGCGCTACATCTCTCTCAGTGCCCCTGTGCATGATATTCAATTTATCGCTTAGGACCGGTCAGTTCCTCAATGCGTGGAAAGTGTCTTTTATAACACCCATTTTTAAAGCAGGAGCCAAACAAAAAGTTTCTAACTACAGGCCTATATGTAAGTTGTCAATTATTCCTAAGGTTTTCGAGAAGATTGTATGTGACAAACTTTGTTTTATCGACAATGAAATCATATCCGACTCACAGCACGGATTTGTTCAAGGAAGATCCACAGTCACAAACCCTGCAATTCTATGTGGAAAGATTATTGAAAATTTCGAAAATGGATACCAGACCGATATAGTATTCACAGATTTTGCCAAGGCTTTTGATAAAGTGAACCACCCGATTTTAATCCATAAGTTCAGGCAGATTGGTTTCCACTCCTGTTTTTTGGATTGGATTATTTCGTATCTTCATGGCCGAACACAATTTGTCAAAATTGGAAACAGTCTGTCAGGCTTCCACAAAGAAGCCACATTGGTCCGTTGCTTTTTGTTCTCTTTATCTACGACATTCCCTTAAGTTTTTGTAATTCAATATCCCTATTATTTGCAGATGACTTGAAGGCGTTTCGAAAAATTAAGTCGGTGAATGATTGTTGGCTCCTTCAGGAAAATTTGAACAGTCTTTCTAAGTGGTGTCAGCTCAATCAGATACATTTAAATGTATAACAGTGCCAAAGTCTGACCTGTACTAAGACTAAGGATTCGATATCTTTCGATTAAAAAATTGGCAACACTTGTTTAGACAAGGTGAGTTCCAAAAAGTATCTTTTAAGCTGCATATAGACCACACAGTTAGCAAATCTTTCAGAGAGCTAATGTTCATAAGGCGAAATACAAGGGATTTCACCGATCCTTACGCATTAAAGGCTCTATTTTGCTCTAGTAAGATCCGTCTTAGACTATTTTAGTCCCATCTGGAATTCCTACTATGATATCCACTCTAAGAGGATGGAAAGGGCCCAAAAATGTTTCACTAGATTTATTTTCAAAAGGCTGAGGTGGAATATTAATACACCACCATATCTAACCAGATGCCTTCTCTTTAATCTATTGACCCTTGAAGACAGACGTAGGTATTTTTGTATAATGCTGATAAGGGATACAATTAGTTATCATATTAAATGTCTCTATTTATTGGGGCGATATCTTTTTTTCTATTTTCATGCAAGAAATCTCCGGACGAGGTTTCATCTTCGAGAGCGATTCCATAGAACTAATTATGGCAATAATGAACCTATTGAACCTTGCATCAAAGAGACAAACAATATAATTGATCACATTGATATTTGTGATAACTCTTCTAGGAGCTCTTTCAAAAGAAAGCTAAAGTTAAATCTTTATTACAATAATTAGTTAAATTCTATTAATTTTTTTTCTTGTTTTTCTTTAGTTTCTTATTTCTTCCTTACCTATATTTTTTAATCTCAAGTTGTCTAAATTAAGCTTGTAACTTTAAGTTGTTGAAATAAATAAATAAAAAGAAGTAATCACTCCAGATTTTCAGCACCGACTGTTCTAATACGTTCCCATTCTTATCTCAGCATGATCATGACTCTGTTCGGGGCTTGTGTCTTTTTTCTGTCTTTTTGATAGGTAGCAGCTATCGATTACCTTGATCGAGTTATTTTCTGCTTCTTTCTTTTTTCTTTTTGCAAAGCCGGTGCTTCCTGTGTCGCTGCATATGCTTGCAGACACTCTTTGATTATTGATTGATTAAAAAAAACAAATGCCGTACATTAAGAAAAAAATTTTAGATTTGCACAGGATATAAACTAATAAAGAAATTAAAATTACATAAAATAAGCTATATAAGTAAGTTACAATAAATTAAAATAATGAAAACAAAAATAAAATAATAATAATAATAACAATTATAGGAATGAATAGATAAAAACAAAAATAAAATAAATTAAATAAAAAACGCAACCAATTAATAAAAAATTACAACAAAATCTATATCAGATCAAACTGGATAAGCGGTCAAAGCATTCAGCTTGAAATTTTCCGTGTTCCATTCTAGACTTCACGTGATTAGGGAGATTATTCCAGAGTTTGACAGCATAAATAAAGAACTTCCTGCGTAATGTAAAGCAAGTGTATATTGATGGTCGCAAATTTATGTGGCCATCGGATAGACAAAAGTTAATTTTTTGATACAGGTAGATTAGCCCTTTCTTGCGAATAACTTTGAAAAGAAAGGAACAGCCCTTATATATTAAGTACGCCTCTAAGCTTTCTTGGCTCTAGCTTAGAGGCGTACTTCAAGCTTCAGGCGAGATGTAATCAAATCTACGAAAATTTAATACAAAACGAGCAATGGAGTGGGAATCGAAATTGGCAAACAACTCACAACCACAAGAGACTATTGGAACTATCAATGCCTTCATTGGTTTAAGCTTAACTTGTGTCGGCAAAATTGTTTTTGTTATAGATAACCCTTGTAGCGACGCATAGACTTTTTTTATAATAGAGTTTATATGAGCGTCCCATGTTAGTTTATTATTGAAAATGATTTCAAGATTTCTAGCATGGGTAACTTTTTCAACTTGAGATGTGCTTAAGGTAACGGAAAGAAAGTCAGGGAAATGTGGTTGGTGTTGTCAGGGTTTAATTTAAGACCATTCCGTATGGACCACTCGAATATTGAAAATAGGTTGTCATTTAATTTCGAAATTGCATCTTCAACCATGCCAGTTGAACACCGTCAGCACATGGTCTACATAAATGACTCCCTCACGGCGTATTCAAGATTTTTATTAAAAATGCCAAATGAACTCAAACATAATAATAAATATAAGTTTTTTTGAGTCAGAAATGGTACTGTTCTCATTAGGAAAACGGAAGGCGAAAAAGCTATTATTATTCGTAATCTTGTGGACTTCTTCTAGTTTTGCTTTGCGTTTGTATAATTACTCATCATGTCAAATAGTTAAAATTTTGCTCAGAATCCTCAATATTTTGTGAATAGGAACTCAAATGCATTTAATTGTCTCTGTATAGAGCATCCAAACAATAATAGTACAGGCTTTTCAATAATTCATCAGAATACTCGTAGCCTAAGAACCAATTTTGATACATTTTTTACTCATCTTGTATCTCTTGAACATTTACCTGATCTAATATTTCTTTCTGAAATTTGGATTTTTGAAAAAGGAATCTCGGACTATGCAATTCCAAATTTCCCTTTTGTTGCAAATTGTAATAATTTGTATTCAGCTGGAGGTGTTGCAGTATTTCTTAACTTAAATGACTGTGAGAGTAAATTATGGAAAATGAAAAGTGCCGATGTACTGAGTTTATTTTGTGAAATCTCTGGTGTACGTTATATGCAGTAGGTGTCTGCTTCTAAGAATTCTTGAGTTTCTTAGAGATACAAACTTTTAAGAATGTTGTACTCTTGAGTGATTGTAATATAAATATTCTGTCTGATTCAATAGACGTTGATAATTCTTTATTACTTATGGCGTCACATGGTTTTGATTCTCTTTTAAATCAACCTACATATCTTAATTCTTGTCTAGACCATATATTTCTAAGGCTTCACAGATGCAGTTTTGTTGACTATCAAGTTATGACTTATGACCTTTATTTATCATTATTTAACTTGTATTCAATTCGATCATAAAGAATGCAAGTCTAGAAATTCCTCTCATCAAACTTTTGAGAGAATTGATTTCAATGCTCTCAGGAGTAGACTTAATTTTGAATTTTGGGATGAAGTTTACACTTCAAGGAATCCATCTCATACTTTTGATAAATTTCTCAAAATATTACAGTTTCATCTGTCATGCTGCACTAATCGTGTGATTAAAAAATGCAACAAGCTGAAGTGTATTAAACCGTGGATGACTTTTCGCTTACTTAGAAAAAGAAAAATATACTGTATTTTCGTGTGAAAAAACATCCCAATAATAAGAACCAGAAGATATGATCCGATAAAGTGTGCAAGGAATTGAGATTCTGCAGAGATTCTTAATTTACAAGTAAACTACCCAAAAACATTAGAAATACAAAAAAAAGTGGGCAGTAGTAAATGAGATACTGAACAGATCGACTAAGAATGATGAGTTTATTTTAAGACATAATAATGTTAACGTATCGGACCCTGTGGAAGTTGCCAACTTATTCAATGACTGTTTTACAAATTTGTGTTCCTCGCATGAATTTTTAAATGAAAGTGTCTCTACTTCTCATTATGAACATTCATTTAAATCAGAGAGTGTGGAATCGCAAACATTTTTATTCTACGAGTTTACAGGTGCTGAGATTCAAAAAATAATTATGTCACTTAAATCATCAAATTCATCCTATTTTGATTTAGTTTCCGGCTCAGTTCTTAAGCAGATTTCATTTTTTGTTTCCAACGTTCTATGCTGCATTTTTAACCTTATAAAAATGATATTTTTCCAGAAACACTGAAAAAAGCTGTAGTAACACTCCTCCACAAAAAAGGTAATACTCAGACCATAGATAATTATCGGCCTATATCTCTATTATCTGTTATTTCAAAAATTCTGGAAAAAGGTATTAAATCGAGAATTATTTCATTTTTAAGTAAGACGAATTTTTTCAACAATTGTCAATTTGGCTTTAGAAGTGGTATGTCGACAGAAACGGCCTTGCAAAAATTCATCGGAGAAATATACAAGAAGATGTGCAGCTCTATTTGTAGATATATGTTAACTAAGGCATTTGACACAGTGGACCACTCTTTATTATTAAATAAACTGTATAATGCGGACTTTAGAGGCTTTGTTTTTAACTGGTTTGCTTCTTACCCCCAAATCGAAAGCAGTTGATAAAAATCAAAGAGTAAAAAACGCTCGTTGAAATTTATAAATATAGGTGTTCCACAAGGATCGGTTTTGGGTCCGATTTTGTTTTTGATTTATGGTAATTCTCTGTTTAGTCAACCTTTCAAAATTTTTATTTGGGTATTATTTTAGACCATAAACTTAGTTGGAAGGATCATACTAATTATTTGAAACAGTATATTAATAGAGTAGTAAAACAGTTGTACCACTTAAGTCAGTATTGTAATAAATCTATCCTAAAGCTAGTTTACAATGGTGTACTAAAATCGAAATTCCAGTATGGGTTATCCTGCTGGGGTGGGGCTTATTACACGCACATCCAACCCTTGTTAATTAAGCAGAAACACGCAGTCAGAATTATTTGCAAAATGAGTCGTACAACGCATAGCTTAGAACTTTTTAAAAACCTCGAATTTCTTCCTTTAAGACACTTATACTGCTATAAAGTTTTAAAAATATTGTTTGAGAAATCTGGTTATTATCTGCTTAGAACATATGAAAATTATAACTTGCGTAATAACACCAGGAATTTTGTAACAGTACCAGTAGTTAAAAAATCACACTTTTCTAGGTTTTATTCTTTTGTTGCACCTCGTCTTTTTAACTTGCTTCCTGATAACATTAGATGCGAAAGAGTAAAAACAGTAGTCTTAGTTAATGTTAAAAAATGGCTTTTTTCTTTTAATTACACGGATATTGAACAAACTTTAAACCGTTAACTTAACCTATTTGTAACATCTGTTAGGATTTTCCGCTTTATTTCTTTTCTTCTTTGAAACATACCATATTCACGGTGTTTTTTTTCCCCGTCAACATTTTGAATTTACATTTTGAATTGAATTTTATAAGTTTACATTCGTCACTTGCCCATTAGGCAACAGAATGTAATGCATTATCTCATGCCTCAATTCTTTTGTGATTATATAATATTGTTATTTAAAGTATGAAATAAACAAGATAAATAAAAAAAATATATGTGGAATCGACAATGAGGTAAAACAGAAGGTAAGTCATTTATAAACAGAGAGAACAGTAATGGACCAAGAAAAGATACTTGGGGAACACAACTATTAACAGAAAGAAACGAAGACATTTTATTATTACATGAAACAGCTTGCCAGCGAATTGTCATGTATGAATAAATAAGTTTATTAAATCTGTCAGAGAAGTTGAAATAATTCGTCAGCTTATCACACAGAATATTAGCATTAACACAGTCATTTGCTTTAGAAAAGTTAGGTAATGCTATCACAGTGGTATAATTTGTGTCAATTGCTTGTCGAATATCGGAAGAAGCTTTATTTAAGGCTGATGTACAGCTGTATCCAGATCGAAAACCTGACTGGATAACCCTCTCCAGAAGCGTTTTTCGTTAACGAATTTTTTGATTTGATTGCTTAAAATCTATTCGAAGCCTTTGGATAAAAAGGGAAGAATTGCAATTATTTTAGACCTCTTTTAGGCAGAAGGGTAGGTAGATGTCATTATAATGGTGTTGAATATATGAGCGATGCGATGTAGGGAAGTAAAATGGTAAGAAGGATTTTTATGGTGTCAGGATGAATGTTGTCCCCTTGCATTTGATGGGGAAAATAGCGACTCTAACCGTATATTCGTCAACTGCGGCTAAAGAAAATGCGCCATTATGTCATTATGTTGTAGCGTATAGCGAGAACCTAAAGACGTAACTGGTATTGAGAATTTATAGTTTAAATCTTCTATATCAATGACGTCGTCCAAGACTGATATATATTTCTTATTTAGCCCAATTTTGTGAACTCTACTCCATAGAAACTTGGAAGAACGGTCAGAATTAAATCCATTGTTGTAGAAGTTAAGTTTAAGTTTACCAGCATTAGTAACAGTATTACGGCATGTTTCGTACTTTTTGAACATTTCTGCACAACCGAAACGTTTCCAGCGACGGTAAGGGGCGTCTCTTAATTTTGTGGCGTTGAGTATATCACTTGAAAGCCAAGGACAGGTTTGTGATTTTATCACAAGAGCTTTAAAAGGAACATGCTTTTTAAATATGTAGTCAGTCGCGGTAGTTAGGAATTCAGTTTGTTTATTCACATTAGATGTTAGACGAACAATCACGAAAAAGACTTTCATAATTAATGTTGCGGAAATCACGATAATGCATGGACTGAGACGAGCTTTTATCAACATGTAAGTCAAAGGTATAAAATGTAAAAGTATCCCTTGTGCATGTTCATGTGAATATGGTATCATGCATGGTTTCCAAAGACGATCTTAACGTCATGCTTAGGACGTGCTCGTACGTTTGGTTGAGGAGCTCGTAGAAGACATCGTTGACAAAGTTATCCTTCTCTTCTGTGGAGGCGCATGCATATTAGGCTTATGTTTGTGAGTTTAGTCTTAATACGGATTATTAGCAGTTTTTCGCTCACAGGCTTGAAGATTAAGAACTTTTGTCTAAGCCTTTCACCGATGACAAATCCGCTACCGAATAATCGCTGTTTCTCCTCGTTATAGCGATCACCATAGTAGATGTCACAGTTTTTCATAGTTTTTGGCCTGGATCACCCCACCGCACTTCTTGAATGGTAGTAATGTATGCTTTGTAATGGTTCATGGTATCTGTTCGGCTGCATGTATTCTGTCGGCAGTCCAAACATTCCATGTGGAAAGCCGAAAGTTGGCGGCAGCTTTTCATTTTCCCGGATCGACAACCGTAATATACATGATATGGGGCTGTCTGTCATTACACGTGGTCGAGCAATTAGTCAAATGTATTTCTTTACGTTGTATGAGTGCTATCTCATTTCAACATCTTGACTCAGCATACCGCGAATAATATTATTTCACCGACTAGCCCCCTACTTACTTTCTCAACCAGGTACTTGGAGCCGATATGGCGAAGCACGCAAATAGATGTCCTTAAACAAGGGTTTTTTTATTTATATTTTTATAATTTGCGCCCATTCAACACATTTGCATACTCTTAAAATGTTTGTACATAGCACGGGCGTAGAAAATTTAGGAAGGAAACAAAGAGAGGTACCGACGTATGTTGGTTTTGAATGTTTTCGTGTTATAACGACTAGGAAATACAGATGTTGGCAGGGCATTCTATAAGCGAGTTGTACGGCTAATAAAAGAATAAAGATATTTTGGAGTACATCCGAAAACGGGCTTGACGCAAAACCGATGAGCATTCATAGCGAGATGGGTGTTACGGTTAAAGGTTGGTAGAAGCGGAATGCTACTTGCAAATTTCATTCGAGCAGTGATGGTTTTTTTTTTTTTTTTAAAAAAAAACTTAATACTCAAGTGGGTACGAATACACTTATAATGCATCAGCATGTGTTAAGTTTTTTGGAAAATTGCATAGAGAGAAAAAGAAAGGTAAAAATAGCGATAGAATAAGGTAAGACAGAAGACACTACTTCGGTGTTCAAGTGTGTCAATTTACTGTACAATGTCAGCATAACTTTGGCGTTTTATCGTATGTTTTGAATCCTATATAATGGACGCAAAGAGGTCTTAGAAGGACTTGAGCAGACGTGAGTATTGTATTCCACTTCTGAGCAATTAAATACATTATATATGTAGGCCAGATCAAAAAGGGAAAAGTATATATTCCTTACATCGGTTGAGAAACCTTAGATATTTCGCAGCTTTGCTTAAACTAAGATCCTTAAGTGCTCTTGCTACTACACGAAAATATATTTTTCCCATTGCCATTTGGGACATTGTAGTATTTTTTGCCTCAGTTTTTGGTCTTAATGGAATTTCACACGCTTAAGAAAGACGTTGCAGTCATTCCTGGCTCGTTTAAACATTTATCGGTTTTCCTGTTGGGTCGGTCTTGAAGGACCGAAAAAACATTTCTCTAACTCTGACAGCCTCTTTACAGGTCGAGTCGTACCATGCTTTTTCTTTTGGTTTGATACTCTTCATCCGATGAGAGATAAAGTTGCTCATTCCATAGAGAATTGTTTTTGTGATCATATTACCAGCGGCATCACCATCGTTATCGAGGAAACATAACGACCAGTTAAAATTCCTAAAGAAGTTTTTCAGTTCCCTCCAATTAGCTTTCTCTTATTGCCATACGGTTATTTTAGGAACCATTTCTCTAACTATGTAGTCAGTGTACGAAAAATTAGCTGATATAAGACAATGGTCTGATGAGGCCAGAGGGTAAAGCACATCGACGGTGTACTAACAAGGGTGCGAAGTCAACAACCAGTCCAGGGTGTGGGCGGTATGACTATTAACGTTTTGTATTCGCAAATGCTCATTTGCAAATTGGGTTAAGTTATTTTCGGCAGCAAAGATCTCAACGCATCGTTCTCCTGGTGTTGTTTGTCCAGGATTTCGAAGTCTGCCATAACTGTGTATATTGAAATCGAATGTAATAATGATTTCAGTTTGAGGATACAGCTATACAATTCTTTGTAGAGTCAGACTCCGCACCAAATAAATTAGCTTGAATTCCGGATTCGAACTGGCATCACATTGTTGTGGAGTTTGGTAAGTAAGGCGAGACCCGGTGAGGAGAGAATAATGGCACTAGTTCGGACCTAGGTAGCTTCAGTCTCGCAGTCAACATTCAGACTGTGTGTTCTTAGTCAATTTATTTATATACTCGTAGATACATATCTGTTATAGGACATAGCAGCAATTTTACTTCTTCGTTGAAAATAACCCAAGGGCTTGCTATATAAATATGCAAGCTTACTAAACAAATGTGTGGGGCCGTATTTTACTCATTTTTTTATTTTTTTAACTGAAACCAGGAGATGTTTTTTTATTATTAAGCTTAAGCTGATATTCCGAAAAATTCGAGCTCACATTTAATCATGTTTTATCTACATTATGACCTAGCAAATAAAGAGCAAAAGCAAATACCTGGAATAGGTCATTTCTCTCTTCGGTTACCTTCCTTTGCCCCTCATCAGAATTCATTAATATATGAATATACAAAATAGCTTTTGGAAATCAGCTCTAAAATGAACTTTAAAATTCGCAGCAAAAACGAAAATTCAAGGAGGTAGACGGCCACTCTACACACATTTTCTAAAGTGGAACACTAGATTTCGTTGTGCCCTATCATTTACCTACGTAATCTTCGCCAGCGCTTTAAAAATCATTAAAAGTACTCGTACAATATAATTAACAAAAGATCAATAAAATTTCTCTATGCATACAACATAGTTATGAAAAACTTTTTGAAAAGTAATTTTTTATGATGTCCTTACCAAAGGATGACTCTTCAGCATCCGGGTGTGTGTGATACTCCGCCTTGACCTCGCGTGTGGCAAAGTTCTGTGTTTAAAATGATATTCGTGACCTTCTCCACCAACCAGCTAAAAATAGAATTGAAAACATAATAGCTTATTACATTTGTCTAAAAACCCAAGGGATATAATTTGATCAAATATAGAACCAAAATTCAGCATAAAATGTGATTCAGGACGAAAATGCTCAATTGCCTTTGAGTAAATGTAATCCTATACCAGTTGTTTCGGTAATCATCTTAACGAATACATTTAGCAAATTGGAACACTGATTGCACTACTTATGCCCTCAAAGGGCCATGATAATTGAAAAATATTTGCCCTTTTTTTTAATTTTCTAAGTGTCCTATTACGGCACCAAAAGAGCATGTGTTTTCATATGTATTGTATTAACGTATAAATAGATGTATTCATATATGATTTTAAAGATAACCAAATACTTATGGGGTTGTACATTTTATTTCATTTAAATTCATATTTGGAAAATTTTAAGGATGTTGATAGAGGCATTCTATTTTTAGACATATTCATACACGTATCAGAATTGTATTACGAGCATGATTGAAGGAATTTTTCTCTTTAAGAGGATTACAAATTTAAAAAAAAATACCTGAGAGCTTATACAATACATACATACTTATAAATTGTGTTGCAAGATTCGCCCAAGATGTATTGATTGATAGAAAACATCGGGTTTTAGTCAAAAATTATACATTTTTTATTGATTCATAAAATATAACGTATGGAATAGCATATCGGGTAAATAGGCTCCAAGGCTTTGCTGGCACATACGCTCTGCCGAAATTATCCATAACAGTTTTGCACTCAATTTGCTCAGTGGCATAAACCTTCGACTTCAGAAAAAACCCAAAGAAAAAGGTCCAACAGCGTTAATTTGTATGGTCTGTTCGTCTAATTCTGATCACCAAAATGGGAATTTCACGACCAGAAAGTGGCACATTCAGTAATTGAATTATTTCTTGCGCTGTATGGCATGTGGCACCGTATTATTGAAACCACATGTCGCACTATGGGGTAAATGCATGAAAAAACCAGACAAAATTATTTTTTGGTTTCAATGGTTAGATATCCATCTGAAATGATAGTTTATGACGTTTAAAATGCATTTCGTTTTATTTATACTATAGGTAATAAACATTTTTTTTGTTGAAAAAAACGTTTATTTGACAATTGTAAGGTTTTTAAAATTAATTTCTATTCTGAGACAGACTCTGAGAGACCTGCTCTCTTCGTCAGAATTATTATTATCTTCTCCTTCAGAGTCATCTAATGGAGATGGAATCTGATGCTAAGATACGAGTATTAGCATTTCAATAGCTTCTTTCGAAAAAAATTTTGTTTGTTTAACAGGATTAGGAGGTCAGACGTTAATAATAATCGATTAAGAATATCTACATACATTACAATTTTTTCTTGAGTAAGAAAGAGTTTAAAATGCTTATTTCGAGCAAAATGGCATTTTCAATCACGATTGATCCATGGATTAATATTTTGTGCATTGTGTGCGTCATCGGAGGCCAAGAATACAACTTTACATAAAGTTCTGCTGTATCGAATCCATATTTACCAAACCTGGAAATATCGATTATATTTCCACTGGATAGAACTTCTAATATAATCTTCAGCCTATAAATTAGCTGGGTGTCCACACCTGTTATTTCGGCAGAGAGTTGTGGATCATTAAAAAATCTACGGCTTGTATTGCGTACCATTCGATCTACGTCCACTATTAAACCGAGTTGGTTTTTATCTTCCTGTGTTCGAAGTTACCATTTCTTTAATAGTACGAGTAGCTTATAAGCAATAAGCAAAACGGTTTCGAAAAGACGAATCCGTGCATGTAGCATTGATAGTCCGAATTTTAATGTATTAGTGTGAATATCTCTTGATTTTGGCAAATCATTAAACTCCTTAGATGTCGCTCCACATATATAGCACTTCATAGTTGATTTTGTATCTGTTGCAGCGTTACAGACCTTTCCATCAATCATTATAAATGCCAACGTATATTTAACTTCGATGGGCTCAAAACCTTCCAGTTTTGTTTTCATTAGAAAATTTATCTGCAATTCTATATAATTATTCTCACTTTGGGTAATATCCTTGGTTTCTTTAGTAAAAATGATTCTTATAGGTCGACAATATCTTGGTGATGATGGCGTCGGAATTTGCCAAATGATTTTCCCAGTTGCAAAGGCACAAATGAATTTTGAATTTTGCTCCGGAATCTGAATGGTTTTCAAACTTTTGCTTATATTGGGTTTGTTGGGATCCATCGCAACCCCATTTTGAAATAAGCTCTAAAGATTTCATTTCGTCCTCAGAATAACCAAATACATCGGTAAGCGCTTAATGGTGTGATCTAGCAAACTTTGCAAGTTAACCTCAGCCAGAATTTCAGTAACTACGAAAGACTCTGGATTAGGATAGCAAACACTCAAAAAATAGTGTACTGTAACTCGGAAATAGTTTCTTGCCACTCTTCGTTCCAATTTCGTATTGCTTTCGGGATAAACCTGCTTCGACAAAAATTTAAAGCGATTTAAGAGTTGACATTTTCTCACGTTTAGGAGTAGGATTATTCCTCAGTGCTTCTTACAAACTTTGGCTTTTCCTGGAGAATGAGCTATTTCGTTAAGGACTTTCGTAGATACTGCTCACCAGATTCCCGCAATTTTATTTGTGTTGCAAAAGTACGCTCTTCTGTTTGATGAGATCCACGAAGTTCTTCAGTTTGTCTGTATTTACTACGATCGTAAAGATCATTAAACGATTTAGATGGCCGTTCAGGTTTAGATTTATTTGGAATTTCAAAGTTTCCCATTAGACAAGTTTAATTTTTTCTTAAAAAATCCTTTTCAACTCTATTAGAACAAAGCCATCTGCTCTTAGAATCAAATCTATAAAGCAAGCCTTCCAATAGGTCAAAATAAATTTCATTACTTATTTTAATATAAATTCAAACCTTAAACGACATATTTTAGTTTTAAATTCTTCGAGTTGACGCTCTTCACAACAAGCCTTATCTAACAAATATTTTTCTAAGTAGTCCAATTTTGCTTTAAACCCAACTTCAGAACATGTTTTCATCACCTCATATAAACATTTTTTGGTAAAAACTATTAAACCGGATGATCCGTCAAATATGTCAAAATTTACGCTTACAATTGCGTAAAACATCACAATTTCTAACACAAATAACAAACAAACCGGCAAAAACCTGCACCCTGTTTTTTTTTTTGCAAATACAACTTTATGATTCACTTTATCATTCTACGCAAACAACTCAACGGAATTGGATGGAAAAGAATAAAAAATAACAAAAAGCAAAAAAATACATTTTTATAGCCATTTTTTTAATTAAATCACAAAAAATATTTAAACATAAGTATTTAACATAAAATTTTATAAATATATGGTATGACAACACACCTGCATCTGAATTATACATATTAAAAACACAGTTAAATGTTGCGAAATGTTAAATAAATAATTAATCAAAAATAATACTCTCGTTTTCACTGACTTTGGACTAGTGCAGTGGCCAAATTAAAAAAAAACAGTTTCTTAATCTGTGGGAATTTATCTACCGTTTAGTAATGGCTTTACTTCTTAACTTTGCAATTTGAAAAATCGACTTTTGTCACATTTTTGTGTGCATTAACTCCATAGTGTGTCGCCCGGATCTATGGTATATCTTTAAAACTGAACTACCATATTGCGATAGGGAGATTTAACTGGTATTGCCTGAACAGCCACATTTTCAAAGAAGGAAAAGAAGGTCCGGTAACGCATCTAGCCCAAAATCCGCACAAGACAGGTGTAACTGTCTTGTGCATGCATTTATTTCTAAACAATCACTCGTGGATTTTCTGAACTTCAAATTCGACAATTTTAACGATTAACAAAGTCATAAAAATGAAAATAAGTATCATCTTTCATTACTTTCGAGTAATTATGGAAAAATTAACAAAAATTCTTCGTGATATTTTGGACAATTTCGAAATCGCAGATTATAAAGGAAATGAAGACAGTTACAACTATAAAAACCAATGTTCGTTATCTTATGAAGGCGGAAACGATATCCACAGCAGATACGTCATGAATTGAGGAATGTATTTTTCCGTCAATTTTTAGGAAAAGACCAAATCAACAATAAAAAGAGAAGCGAGTCAAAAAACTACAATATAAGCTGTAAAGCAAATATGTGCAATGTGGCGCAAAAGTTAAAGATGCCATAATTTTTTGCAAATGGCGGCAATGTCAATTCTGCTTTGACATTTGTGAAGTAAACTAACACAAAATGCACGTCAACGAGACATGGATCGCTATATTCCTAAAAAACGCGGAATCCTGAATCTCGACCACGAGGGGGACAACTTTTCGTCGAAAATTATCATGAGCGATGAGGGCCATTTCCATCTCTGTGGATATATGAGTTAGCAAAATTATCCCTTCTGAGGCACCGAAAATCCGCATATAACCCACAAAGAGCCATTACTCCCACTAAAATTACGCTGTAGGCGTCATCGGGCCTTATTTTTTCAAAAACGCCGCAGGCCAAACGACTTTCGACGGCGAGCGCTACAGAGACATGTTCAACGGCTTTCTCCTTCCTTAATTGGATGAATTGGGACGGAAGAATATGTGGTTCCAATAGGATGAGGCAACGGCGCACACTGCACGGGCTACAATCGAAATTCTGAAGGCTGCATTTCCAGGTCGCCTAGTCTCTCATTTTGACCATTTGTACTGGCCGCCAATATCGGCTGATTTAACCGTTCCAGACTTGTTTTTATGGAGTTTTTTGAAGCCACGAGTCTATGTCAACAAGCCTCAGACTCTTGAAGAGAATATCCGTCAAGAATGCGCGAACCTATCGTCGGAAGTTCTGTCAAGGGTGATGGAAAATGCCACAAATCGGGTCCGAATGATCATCAATTCTGGTGGCAGGCACTTAGCCGATATCATTTTCTCGACTTAATCAAAAAAATTCAAGACATATATAAACATAATCCAAAAGCGGAACCAAAGTTGCTCATTCATTATAAAAATACATTCAAAAAACATCAGATAACAACTTTTGCGCCACCATGTATAAGTAAGTATTAAATTTCTGAAAATAACTAAGAGCGCTCTATCGAATTCGCCGTTATTGAGACGTGGATAAAGTATCCACATAGATATTATTTACGACAATTCTCATAGAGTTAATGTTGCTCTTCTGCAAAGAGTAATTCGAATCACATTTTGAATCTAGAGTGACTGCAGCAGTCGCGAAATCATATCACGAAATAGCTATTATGGAAAGGTGTAAAGTGGGCGCTTATATAACATTGGCTAATGCAAAAAAGATCCCACGACCGTCAAGTTACTTACATGTATAAACAATGGCATCAACGATACTATGGCACGCGAGGAAACTCTGATATAACGCAGGCCTTTAATGTAAGAAAGATTTCGTTGCCTGAGACCAATGTGGCGTTATTTGACAAAGAAGATCCTACTATATGCGTTACTATTGAATAACCCCAGTAATGAAAAGAGTGTTCAAGCTGGTTTAGCTGATAAAATGAAACTACTGATATCTATGAGTTTAAACCAATACCTGTGTAACCCTAATATTTACTGGTAAAAAAACATTGGGGCATTGCTTGTTGCGGTTATTTTGCATACGAGTCAATCTGAAAACACAAGCTTTTTCATCTACTATATTTATATTTATGACTGATGACTGTAGATCAGAGTGAAATGCTCTAAGAAAAGTCCTACCAAAAAACGGATTATTTCATGTGAATCGAGCTCTCTAGCTTTGCCACAGCAAAGTGAACATGACGTAATTCAAGAACATCGTCAACCAATTATGAAAAGTTTAAAATTGCAATGTTCGCTAACAAAGTGCGCGAAGCAAAAATTCATGTGTCTGAAAAATAAAAAACTGCAAAAATATTTAACTTTGTTATAGACACGGCGGGAAGAGTGGTGCTTATCATATCGCTACGACGTTCTAACGTGAAGAAACAATACAAACAATTATTGTGAGAATTCAATAAGAATTTTTGAAGATATTTTGTTCCAATGCGAACATTGGAAGACTTCTTACTGATTCAGTTTGCTAATGGTACGAGCAGAACTAGACATCTTACTTTATCATACGAACAGTTTTCCCAAAAAAAATAGCAATACTAAATACAGTGCCGTTCGAAAAATGTTGGTCAAACTTTTTCGAATTTTGTCAAATTTGTTGCAATAACTCATATTTTTTTTAATGGGGATTTGTTTTCTTATGCGATTTCAATCGTTTCATGATACATTAAGGGTGTTAAAATTTTTCACACGCGGTCACGTGAGCAAAAAGTTGATAGAGCGAAAAATGAGTTTTTTAGGTACCTGCCTCATTTTTATGAATTAAAGAAAAATGCTTTATTGGTGCAGTGTTTTTGTTTTTTTTATTGCTTCTCAGAAACATTCTCTATCTAATTAGTACACTGTTGGACCTCCTCTTGCTTCTATTACAGCTGCACTTCGGCGAAACCTTGACTCAGATAGGATTTTCCATGTGGAAGCAGGTATGGTCTTCCAGGCCCGGATAAGTAAATTTTTTAGGTTTTCTATTGACTCTGGACGCTTCCTCGCAACCTTAAGTTTCATTATTGACCAGATATTCTCAATTGGATTCAGATCTGGACTGTAGGGAGGCCAACTTAATACATCGACATTATTTTCTTCGAAGTACTTTTTAACTTAAGAAATAAAAAAAATTCTAATATTATTTTTAGTTATAAAAGTTCTAGCTAGTTTAAATGCTTGATATCAGTCCTTCATACTAAAAAAAAAACAGGTTCTTACTTACAATGTTGGCTATATGGCAAGGAGCATTTTCCTGTTGAAAAATGAATCTTCAAGTGTCACCAAAAAGCTACAGCGCAGAGGGCTCTAATACATTTTTCAGAACCCGTAGATAAACTTGTGCAGTGACTTTCGATTCTAGGAAGACCATTCTACCCTTTTCATCTCCAGATAAGCACCCTAAACCATCACACTTCAGTTTTGCAGGGCATCCGTAAGATGCATTCAGAACTCAGTACTTTCTTTGGTTCTCTTCGGTCCATTTCAAACATGCAGCTCAAACTTTGATTCGTCGGAAAAGATAACATCGTTCCACATGTCTTAAGTCAAATTAAGATGTACTTGAGCTCACGAAAATCCGGCTTCAGTACTGGCTTGAGTGTTCTAAGTCCAGCTTTCACGAACCTTTTCCTCACTGAGCTTGACGAAATTATTTTTCCTGTAGCTCGACGGAGATTGTTTTAAGACCCATTGAAGTCTTGAACCGATGTCGATGGCTGTACAGCACCAAAAAACGGTCTTCCACTGGCATTGTCTTTTTTGGCCTGCCTGAGCCTGTCTTTCTGCTGGTAGTCCCGGTCTCACGATATTTTTTTAAATTCCGTGTCACAGTTTGTTGAGAAACATTTAATCTTCTAGAAATTTCCACGTCCAAGAGATGTGACAGACACATTAGCTTTGCGCTCCGAACTGATTTTTACCATTTTTTTTTACTAAAAACTTCAGTTCGTTTCGGACTGCTATCACGAACTAAATGCACCTCTTATTCATAATAACTTCGACTTTTATGCACATTTGAACGACATTTTGCTACCTAGTGCAAAAAACAACCCGTAGCTCTCATAAATTCCAAGAACTGCGCCCGAAAAGGTGATACAATTTTTGACTAACATGTTTCGAACGGCACTGTATATTATGCCAATGGATTCAAGTACGTACTTTGTCAAAGAGAATTCACATTTATATGTTGCCGCCTGTGAAATGGAAACGTGTGATTGTCAATAGGGCACTAGTGGCAGATTTTGCAAACACACATATTTGTACTGTAGAGAGATTTTAATATTTACTGTTGCTTTTAAATGATTCTGATCTATGAAATTTTGCTAAATTTTAGCTTGAATTCTTCGAAAATATTACAGCTGAGTCCGGTACAAACAATGAGACGTTAACAACCAGTACAAATTTAATTACAGACTCATTTAAACTTCCAATTATTTCAGTGGAGGACAATGCAACGGCCAGTGACATAAATATATCATACATGAGCGTTTTAACAACGGCTGGAAAATATTAGGGTCCAGTGGCTAAGAATAAGTCACATTTTGGAAATTGACTTTAATATCATGAATACAAGCGTACTAACGAAATTCGCATGCGGAATGTCAAACCTTCAAATTTTGATATATCCTTTATAAGTAAAAAATATATCTCGCAGTATCTTTGTTAAGCGTACATCGATCGTTCGCCGTAAAGAAAGAAATCTATCGTATAGTGCACGAATCTAGTCAGGTCGACCAACTAAGGCTGAAGCGCCAAAAAGAAAACGCCTCACAATACTTCATATAATATTGAAAACAATGAATTCACTCCGAGAAAACCTTAAATTTAAGAAGCTTTAATATTAGTCTAACATACCATATACAATACAAATTTCGAGTGTTATACTCGCAAGTACATATTTTAAAAAATTTTATATAACCATCACCTTTGCATATTCTGCAATATTTATCTTACTTTGAAAATAACTTTAAGTACGTACCTATAAAGAAATTTACTTTTTACTAAGCATCTCAGCAAATTATTTATAGGTTATGTAGCGTGAAATGATACGTTTTTTATTGTGATTCAAGTTACAAACCCGTGCTTCTTTTTAGGTAGTACTGCCGTCTACAGCATACGTCCGAGACGAACGGTCTGAACATTTTGTTGAAGGACGGGCAGAGTGTCTAAGATCACTAATTGATCCAGTGTCCCTGAATTTTTGAATTAACCTCTTCACAGTTAATGAAGTTGAATCACTATTCTGACAATACTTTGTATTTTCATTAAAATATTGCTCAACAGTAAAAACGCGTTGTTCTTTCGTGTAGGGCCCTATTTTTAATAACCATGAACTATTGTCTTTTTTTTTCATGGACAACACTTTACAAATCGTGTCAAATTCAAATTTTGCGGGAGTTTTGAGACACCTTTACATAATTTTTGCTTCAACTTCAACATGGCAAGTAGTCGAAAAAGCACTTCAAAGGCCGCTGAATTCATATGTTCTCGTATGTAGTTATTGACCAGCTATGAATTCTCAAAATAGTTTCTATCATCCTCACAACCAGATATGACTAACGAAGTTCAAAACCTCGAATGATGCAGTAAATGAGAAACCAAGTATACAAATACTATCAAACATGATAAGCGAGGTTTTGCTCTAAAATCAGACGTCGGCGTCTGTCGAAAATTGCTACCGCTGCTCTACCAATAGCTAATGATATATATGTACATAGTTTTTTAAAAAAAATATATTCAGAAATACTGACATTGACAGCATCATTGCTTAGCAAAAGTCCCTGATAAACTTATCTGTGGCATCATTAAAAACAAATAAATTATGATACTAGGGTTCTAAAAGGACGGAAGGCCAGTCCGTCAATGCTCCGCCTAAAAGCAGGAAGCTCTTCAGAAAGTGCAGTATGTCTTCACCAAATTTTTTTGAGTTGACGTGTCCCGCCAGGAAAAACTCGTCTAGACCGCCCATTCCAAAAATTTTTAAACAAGTTACTTAAGACTAATTTGTAGGAAAACTACAACTTTTGTAGTCGAAGTAGGAAGACGGGTTTCGAAGAGTGGCTTTTGTAAAGGCTTTTGCAAAAAGGTCAAAATACTCGATGAAACCAATAGACTGGTAAAAGTTCTCAAAAGGGGGAAATCAGAAAGGATAGAAATATTCAGAAGATCTGACGGTACGTACGTTGAGTAGAAAGTAGAGAGTCTCGCTTGAGACATACTTCCCAGGTAACCTGGTCAGAACCAGCTTACAACTACCTCCGAATCTGAGTAATCATCAGTCATCAGTTTTGGTGACGAATGTTACAAAAAAGGATAGACCAGCTGCACACCTGAAGAAATTCTTCACTCCTAGTCTTACACTGGCAAATACATTGAAGAGCATGGAGAGAATGGTCGAACTTCATATGCACAAAACTTGCGACTGCATACCATTTACCAACGAGGAAGTTCCTGCTATCTTTACGAGAAGGACGAGGCTGACTGGTCTGGTACCGTGTGTTTATTTGTGTGTCACCCTGAATAAAAAAATATTCTTTGCATTAAACATGTAACGTCGAAAACCTCGAAGGCGCTGTTGGTTTCCCTTCTTAACGAAGAGCTTTTACAAATTGCTTAATAAGGCCTAATTTTATATGGAATGGAGGTATTCCAATTTCATTTTCCTTATGCTAATTGACAAGGAACTCCACAGCCAAATGCTGGAAGGAAAAAACTGACGCTCGGAAATCAGGCAAGCGTAGCCTGTGTGCATGAGAATCTATTTGACTGAGAGAGGATTAATTTGTTATACAAAATACTCAGGGTTTTCTGTTTGAGCAAGTTACTGAAAGTGCAACCGTTATTAGTTTCGTATATAAGGAGACATGATCATATCTTTTTTGGTTAAATACAATCCATATCGAACCATATCATTATATACAATGTTAAGTTTTCTTCTAGAGTCATAATCCGGACAGAAGTGCTGAGTAACCCATAAGGCACGAAGTCCCCCATACACCTTACTGATACTAGCGTTTATATGAGTTGACCAAGTTAAAGCTCTATTGAATATCAAGCCCAGATTTAAGTCGACATATTCTATCAGGTTTTCTGATAGTTGAATTGAAGGGAGATGAGATATGTCCAACTTGTTTCTGCATATTACAATAGCCGTAAACTTCAGGGCATTTAGACGTATGTTATTGTTATACGACCAATCTGAGATTCGCTGAAGATCTTCATTCATCTGGATGATGACTTCGTTCTCCGACTCAAGCGGACGGTTTATATATGCCTGGGTGTCATCTGCGAACATATGAATCGAGCAATGTTTGACAATCTTAGGCAACTCGTGCGCATAGAGGAAAAAAAGTATTGATCCAAGGACCGAACCCTGTGGTACTCCGTACTTGATTGGCAAGTAAGACGAAAAGTGCTCACCAACTATAACTTTTTGCTGCCTCCCTTCTAGGTAGGACAGAATAAACCTCGCAGCAGACAGTGAGAAATTGAATTTCTTCCGAATTTTTGAATAAAGAATATAATGGTCTGCAGTTTCGACTGCTGTAAATAGGTCGAGAAGGACTAAAAAAATAATTTGATTTTCATCCATTTTCTTTCTGATTTACTCAAAAAATTAAATGAAATGACAAGGGTGGCCTCTCTATCTGTTTCACTCACACTAGTCCAAATGAGGTGTTTATCCGTCTCAATCAGTCTGTCTTGCTCACACTCGGTACTCAATTTAACTTATTAAAACGAATTAACTATGAATCGGGTTTGTTTAGCAAAATATTTTGTTTGCAATCAATTAAGTGTTAGTCTAACAAGTGTCATACTATTTTGGAATCGAGACCAAATACCTCATCTTTTAAAGTTAGTTGCCAAAATGACATAGTACATTTTTTTGTCAGTACAGTCAGTTCAAGTTAGATAATTAATGATTTTCAGATACATGGATGAACAAAAAAGTAATATTTTAGTTAAAACCGATATACTCGTACTTATGTTTCAGTTTTGTACCGTCATTTACAAAACAGTTACTCAGGGTTACGTGACAACAACAAAATCGAAGAAAAGTAAAGATTTGCGGTCACAGTACTTGAAAGATCGTCACAGGGTGTCAGATTTCTCGATTTTTTTTTGAGTGCCAATAATTTTAAAAGTACATGACTTAGATTTTTTTTATAATTTTGTAATAACCAACACCACTTGACCTATCACCCGTTTCTGGCTTGACGTTGATTTTTGAGACACCCTGTATATGGAAGCAGATGTTTAATAAATTTTGGATTCTTTGCTTTTTTTTTATTATTTTGCGCGCACTCAAGGGAATTAAGTACCCTAGAAATGCTTCCACAAAGCGCGTGCGCAGGAAAAGAGAGGTACAGGTGAACGTTGGTTTTAAATGTTTGAAGGTTGTAATGACTAGGAAATAAAGAGCTAGGCAGGGCATTCCATAAGCGAGTTGTACGGCTTAGGAACGAATCACGATATTTTAGAGTACGTCTGAAAGTGGGCTTGAGGGTATACTGATGAGCATTCATAGCAAGGCGGGTGTTACGGTTAAAAGTTTGAAGGGCGGAATGCTACTGGAGATTTGTGTGGAGCGCTGGTGGTGGAAATAGCGATAAAACAGATTGAGACACAAGACATTACTTTGATGTTCCAGGGTGTCCATTGTTTGAGTGATATTAGTATCACATATGAGTTTTAACGTACGGTTTTGAATACTATCTAGCAGGTGCCGAGATGTTTTGGGCGCATCCGACCAGATGTGGGCATTGTACTCCTATTTCGAGCGGATAAACGCCTTATTTGTTATATGTATATTGGGGCCAGATCAGAGAGTGTGAAGTATTTCCTACATCGCTTGAGGAAACCTAGCCATTTCGCAGCATTTTTCACCACACCGAATATGTGATCATTCCAACGTAAGTCAATGACACACATACCGAGAATGGAAAGTTTATCTGTTTCGACGATGTAAGTGCCATTCATGGATAACGGCTGCATATTTAAATATTGCTTTAACGACAGCAGACAGGATTAGAAATAGCAGACAAAAGATCGTTGATGAATATTGAAAAGAGTGTTGGAGACAGAACGCAACCCTGGGGCACAACAGCATTTATTTTGTGAATATCAGACTTGAAACCATACAAGACAACTTGAATTGAATTTTCCGAAAAGTAATTTCTAATCCATTGAAGAAGAGAGTCGTCGATCCCAAAAGCACGCATTTTCGACAAAAGAGCCTGATGCCAAACTCTGTCAAATGCCTTAGAAATATCAAGTGCAACTATGTTGCTTTCGCCAGATTGATGCACGCTTTGGTTCCACTTTTCGGTGAGACATGCCATCAAATCACCAGTGGACCTGTTGTTACGAAAACCATATTGCCGGTCATTGAGAAGTTTTCGTGTTTCGAGATATTTCATGAGCTGACGGCTTATCAGGATTGATGAAAAAGCTTACGCAATGGTTTTGCCAACGAGGAAGAACACCTCTTCAAAAGGAGGGGAGATATACCATCTGCACCAGCAGATTTGTGAATGTTAAGATCTTTAAGAACTTTTGCTACTACACGAGTGCGAAAGTGGATTTGTCCCATTGAAGATTCGACGCACTCAAGTGTAGGCGGAGACAAATAACAATCTGGGGTATTGAGCTGGCCGCAAAGTGTACAGCAAGCAGATTGGCTTTATCCAAAGAGCTGACAGCTGGAATGTCATTTTAAATGAGCGTTGGGATGAAGGACGAGGCAGAATTTCTAATGTTTTTGACGAACGACCGACACTTGTTACCGCCTTTGGAACATTGCATTATTTTTTGCCTCAGTTTTTGATCGTATTGGAATTTCACACGCTTGAGAAAGACGTTGCAGTCATTCCTGGCTCTTTTAAATTTTTTTCGATTTTCCTCTGTTGGGTTGGTCTTGAAGGACCGAAAAAATATTTCTCTACCTATGACAGCCTCTTTACAGCTCAAATCGTACCATGCCTTTTCTTTTGGTTTGATACTCTTCATCTGATGAGGGATAAAGTTTCTCATACCAAAGAGAATGGTGTCTGTGGTCATACCAGCAGCGGCATCCACGTCGTTATCGAGGAAAAATAGCCACCAGTTAAAATTCCTAAAGAAGCTATTAAGACCGCTGCAGTTGGCTATCTCATATTACCATACGGACGTCATCAACTCCCATAGCTTTAGACTTGATTGATAGAAGTGATCCCACAACATCTTCCTGCCGTATTCCATTAAGACTAAAGTATGACCGTTCGGTATCATCCGGTGATCGAAACCGTCACAAACTATGAAAGTGGATTGCTTGCGCTAAAAAAAGTTGTATTGAGCTGGACACAGTCCTGGATGTTTAGCTTTAGCTTTTTTAGGGCGATCTCTCGAATTGTTTGCCACATTCCCTTCCCTGGCGAACACATCCAAAATTTTCCACTGTAGATGCTGCTTTATTGCGAAGTGAGCGATATCTATCAAAGAGTTCACTACTTCTATATTTTTACCAGCTCTGCATCATAGCGCTTTTCTATAAGCTGCAGAATGCCTGGCGTTAACCACTGGGTTGAAAGGAGTTTGATGGTACTTGTTTTTGCGGGAAGACGTTTGTTAAAGAGGAACACAACTCTTGCTTGCAGAAAGTTCATCTGGTCGCTAACTAAAGGCATTTGCTAAATGCGACTATAATTTACAATAGTTTAAGATGCGAAAATTTCTAAACGTTATCGTACATTCAGCTCGTTGAATATCGAATTGGTATGATAGAAAAAGTTGGTCATATTTTGAGAACCCTGCCGCTTCAAGTTGGCTATATATAGTAATGAAACTTTTCCTTTATCAGATGCTAAAATTGAATCGATAAGAGTGGATGCTGAATTAGTAAAGTGAGTAGGTATCGATGTATTTCCTAGATACAAATCGCGAGATTTCATATACTCAAGAAAGCTGATTGAGTGAGGTACATTTAAGATGTTACGGCTTAAGTCTCCACACATGATTATTTGATTGAGCGTAGAGGATAATTCTTGTAGGGTATTATAAATTGGTTCAAAGGGAAAGAGACTATTTGGTCTGTGCGCGATTCTAATCGTTGCTTTCTCTTGATGGGCCGTTATGCTTATGAAAAGAAAGTGGATGGCACAACTTCTATCTGACCCGCACACGAAATTATATTTTAATATTTTGCATAGATACTCGTACATACCATATATGTTATTGCAACTCCACCCCCAGTATTGAAACAGCTTGTAGCCGTCCACTTTGTATGTGTAATCAGTCACGTATGGATGAAACCATGTTTCTGAGACACAGATTATGTCAGTCTTAGAGTTAATAAATGTATGTCTAAATTCGTCAATTTTAGGGTGTAAGCTTTGTGCATTTATATGGCTGATATGGCCTTGGAGAATTGGAACCATACTTTTCAGATTCCCGTTTACTCACGCAACTGTGGATTGTCTAGCACCCGTCAGACTGTCCATAATCAGGGCTGATAGAGATATTAAAGAAAACAAAATAAAATAAGGAGCTGCGTTTCGGATCTTATTGATTTAATCAAGAAGTCATCACTCTCATAGCTGGTCCTAGTAGTTTAGGAATGAGATAATACGATATCTTTTAGCTCTTGAGGTCATATTTGAAGCTACCGTTACATAAAATACGTTATATCGCTGCAAGGTGCATTACCATACTAATTAATGAAACATGTGAGTAAAATTTCAAATCTTTTCCCACCCCTCCTTACCGATTTTACTCAATACAACACGTTTCTCTTTACATGGTGATATCATTATAAAAGTTATGAAGCAAAGTTTTTCAAAAATAATCGATGAGTTTAGTTATTTTTCGTTACAAGGAATAATCACTGAATCATTGTAATAAGTCATGCATTTGATGTGTACACTCGCAAATCGCAGAATCACGTGTGCCAACGTCATTACATGCTTAAAATACCGCAAACGAATATGTCAGATAAAGTGGATGTTTGAAAGAAGAAAATTCGAAATAAGTTGGGCTATTCCTGCCGTTGGAATCCTGTGGGAAATTATGTCATTGTAGCATGTAGAATTTCTCTTATCTCTTAGTTAGGACAGGTACGTACGATATATGTACCTTTTACAGAGCACTGATTTTCGCGCACGCACAACGTCTACTTACGGAAAATCTATACTGCACTATGGTCTTATGTTTATTTTTTGTGTTTCTCAAACTGAAGGTATGTATAATATGTACCCCTACTTTAGCGATACGTACGTGAAAACGAAAAACAATTTGAAACATCAGCCTCGTTAATAATTCAAATTATTTGGGAATGTCCTTCGGCATTTCACTGAAACAATAAAGCATAAAGCTAGGGAATTCAGCGAGTTCTACGTGAAAAAGCAAATAACTCACGAACGCTTTAGGCGAACCTTTGCGATTTGGATGGAATGTTCTATCTTAGATGGCTCCCGTTGTACTGCCCTTATCTTTTTAACGAAAAAATAATGGGTGACTTTGAGTGTACGATTACGGTGAACCCACGTGGAGAATGGTTGTGGAAATATTTGTTATCTGATCGATTTAATCGATTCCTTGATTTAAAAAAAAAAAACCTGAGATAAATTAAGACTTTAAAATGATATACATATACGTACGTACATGTATATGTGGTTTCAAGAAGAACGAAGTAGAATATTCAGATGTTTAATATCGACGAATTGAACAGAACATCACAGTCGACAGCTGTAGTTTCGAAACAGAGCTGTATCTATCTTGGCTCTGGTACAAATTCTGCAAAAACACATTGGCAGAAATAAAACGAAAAATCACTTTTGCCGTTTCTTTGGGTTAAGAAGGCAATTGATTAGTAAGGCCCTCTCCCGAATAACTAAAGAGACTCTATACAAGATTTTGATCAAGCCAGTCTTACTTTACAACGCTAAGGAATGGACTCTTTCGAAGCGGATGACACTCCATCCGTTTCGAGAGAAAAATATTCGGTCCGGTTTGCGCTGATCTGCTTTGAAAGAGAAGATTCAATGACGAACTATTCGTGCTGTACAGCAACGCTAGATGTACGGCCAATGGACACCAGTGCTCCGGAACACAGAATCTTCGAATCTAACCCGGGGGGACAACGAAGTAGAACATAGGACATATTAGGTGCGCAACCACAGCGCAATGTCAGAAGTCACATAGTGCACCACCCTATCCTGCTAGTAACAGCAGCACACCTGCAAATAACACTGAGACTGCTGCCATCGATCGCATTGTTCGTTTAATGTTATTTCTTATAAGGTCACATGGCTCACAACATATTTATCCTATAACCAGTAATCATAAAGGGTCATATGACTCATTAGTCTATTAATCTTCACTCATTTTAAATGTATTTTTACTTTAACTAATTCATTAACACTTACATGTTAAATAAAAATTAGGTTTATTAATTTAAAATTATCTTATTCCAACTTACTGGCCCCATGTGGGCACTCTAAGTTAAACATAATACTTAAAATATGTCTTTCGACGTTACAGCACATATTTATTTTTATTTTTAAATATATCACCATTAAAATTAAGAAAATGATTTTTATTATAAAAAATCTTGGTACAAGCACTTTTTTTATTTATCCCATATCTTTTAAATCTAACCTAATCCTACCTAAAACTATATATGGCGGTCAAGGATAAAAAAAATTGTGCTGACCAACTTTGGTCCCTAATGAAGCTACCCTGTATTGGAGGAATTTGACGAAGAAGCATCCTCTTCTTCAACAAGCCACCAAAATCGTTGGTACTGCCGAGCAACATCCTTCATGCTCGGACCCCCCCTAGCGCCCTACTGAACCACAGAAACTCCGCACTGCCGTGTGCAACGTCTCTGTCGTAGTTGGGTCGCCTGTCCCCAGGTGTTCGAACGGCGCGGCGTGGAAGGCGGTAACTCTAATCTGTCCTAGATCAGACCCTTCATATCTAGGTAGAAGAACGCTTCTGGAAGAATAAAGCCGTCAAAGCGCGCTCTTGGGGTAGCAAGCCCCAGAGATCAGGTTGCTCGAAGAGGTCATTGCTCTTGCAACTTAATAACAAAACTGTTCACTCTTATTAGATTCGCCCTATTATACAAAACGTCATTAGGATAGAATTTTATATACTTGGACTATGGCGCTCTGTATAAGCGAAGACAAGCTCTAGGGCCGGCCCTCTCAAACTCCCGAATATTTTCCAATAAACTATCCCTCAGTTTGAACCACACGGGACATCCAAATACAACCATAGGGCAGATAAGGGTCATGTAGCAGATCACCTTCACCCTCACATCAAGTTGGCTGGTATAAAACAGTCTCTTTGTAAGGGCGAAAGTACCTTTGGCTCTGGCCATAGCAACATTTATACGTTTGTCAAAATATAGAGAATGATCTAGCTAGATCCCAAAGTACCTGCCTACATTTTGACAAGCAAATGGCTGCCCGTGTTGTCCGACGATCGAAAACTTCTTCCGGTGTCACCAGAGGCCCCAAACAAAGGCTTCCTAAACAGAATAATTTCCGACTTCAGAAGGTTGACCTTCAACTTCCAGTCTTTGCTATACCGTTTAATTTTATCGAACTCACGTTGCAACTATCGGATCACTTGTGTAAATGTTCAATAGGATTGGCGAATTTACCGCACCTTGTTGCAGACCGTTTTTAATGTGAAATGTTCCAATAGAAGTCATATCGCATGTTGAAGAGAATATACATAAGTGGTTTTCTAATGCCCAGCCTGTTCAGCTTGAGGAATAATTCCTCTAACCATACGGTATCAAAGGCTTTTTCCAAGCAAATTAGGCAGGCACCGGTACATTGGTTCTTGCCTTTTTTCCATTGGATATCAGAAACCAGTTTAGACGCGACATAAATGACATCATGCCATGCCTTGAAACCGAACTGATCTTGACAGCAGTTTACTTTTATGCCGGTGCAGTGCATCAATAGCTACTTTGCGGATTAGTCTTCGACGTCAGTGTGTTGATACCGAGGTATCGTTTTGTCCATTGTTCGTTTAATTGTCTCATTCATTAGTCTTAAATGCTCGTACCTGTCAATTTCCTCGTTTGACAGATTCCTGGTAGACGGTGGGTGGAGCGAATCCGAGGAGAGTGCTCTCCTCAGTTTTCTGGAGAAGTGTATTCAACACAACCTACTATAGTTGTAGGAATGCGTTTGAACAAACCCATCTAATTTCACAGTTTCGTTCGGAACTGATACCGCAATGGTCACTGTTATACACAAAAGCACGTAGACCGTTTGTATAATATTGGTTATTGCCTGTCAGTTCTATTCATGTTTCGTACTGCAGGAGATCCAAATACAAGCCGTGTCTGGGAAAATAGGCATCGCATTTAAGCTGAGTCGGACCGTGCTGACCAATTGAATAGTAGCTTCCGCTAGTATTTGGTGTATTATTTCCCCAATCTCTATGATTGAAGTTAAAATCTCCGCCGATAATAAAATAATTGTCCTCCAATTCCAGCCTTAATAAGGCAGATTGAGTGGCCTTAGGTGCATAGACACACGCCACGTACAACCGTTTTCCACTACGGAAAGGGAATTCTAATTTCTAGCACCTGGAATTTACGTACACAGGCCTTTTCTTACAAAAATCGCAATGGCTCCTCCTTAGATGAAGTGGGGTCGGTATCCTTGTACTATTTCATGTCTTCTGTGTCTTGTTTTATGTCTTTTGATAAGCTTAATTTCGCTAAATGAAAGCACATTTGGGGCTTGGTCTTTAACCAACTAAAATAGTGCAGCTTTTCTTTCGAACCTAATCAGTGGATTAACATTCACTGCAAGGACCTCCGCCATGTACGTGCCCATTACGACTAGAGGTGCGCTAGGCCAAGCAGCAGCGCTTAGATTAGATCCATGCGCGTAGCCTGTTTAGTTCTCTAACGTTAAAGCTGACCCATCGGGCCTAAGAAGCAACATTCGCTTGCTGTACCATATTTCCTGTACCTGCAGCCATTTGAGCGTAGGAAACATGGGGAGTAACAGCTGGTGTTTGTGTTTGAACAGGTTGATGTTTAACTTCCACTTTCTGCTTCCGAGGAATTTGGAACAACCCAGATAGTTTGCGGTGTATCCCGTGTGCCTACATAAAGCACTACGTCTTACCTAGAGCGCATTCCTAGGACCTGCGGCTCTTTCCATTCTTTACGTATCGAGGCTGTTGGGAGTTAGCTGATCCAGGAAGAACGGCTGTTATCGCTTCTCCTTTTTAGCTCTGGCTGTGATGAATTTGAGTCCGTCGCACTCTTTCAATTTGACCAGCCTTAAGAGCTCCTCCCGATCCCTGAACGGTTCCAACCCCCTCAAGCCTAGATTGCTGTTTTTCACCCTTCAGTGTGAAGGAGAAAAACTCTGTAGTCGCATGCCTTAACAAGTTTTTTATTTTGTGGTAGCGCTTTACTGTATTGCCGCCTGCCTACGAGTATCTAAGCCAAGTCTTTTAATGTAAAAATTATTGTCTATGGCCGACTTACATACATGATTCTAGCTCCATTTTAAATGTTTTAATTGAAGGTACCCGTAGCATCAGCTGCTGCTGTAACTGCTGTTGCTGCTGTTGCTTCTGTTGCTGCTGTTGCTGCTGTTGCTGCTGTTGCTGCTGTTGCTGCTGTTGCTGCTGTTGCTGCTGTTGCTGCTGTTGCTGCTGTTGCTGCTGTTGCTGCTGTTGCTGCTGTTGCTGCTGTTGCTGCTGTTGCTGTTGCTTCAGCCGCTGTTGTTGTTGTGGCTGCTATGGATGCTTTTGTTGTTGTAGCGTTTGTTTCTTCTGTTTTACTGCTGTTTCTGTTTTACTTTGTCCGTTTGTTGTTGCGATTGTTGCTGAGTAATAACATATTGCTGTTGTTGTTGTCGTTCTTGATTGGGAGCTTTATTGTCGCTCCTTTTCTCTCCTAGCCTTAATGGCAAGCACTTTTTCTGTAGCTGCCTGATGTTACTATTCAGAGCTTTGACTTAAACCTCTGATATGTGGTATATGGGTATTCATCATTGCCGGACCTCTGACCCATTGGGTTTACTGCTACCGATGTAAACCTGCTTTTCGGTGGATTTTGGTAGAGAGAGTAGCTTTACCAGATTGTGGGTTGGCCTTAGCTTCCCCCTCCGCTTGATATTAATTGCAGCTATCAAAATTGGTGTAGCATCCTCATCGGATGTTTTTCTGCTGATACTAGCTTTTCCCGCTAATCACTCATCACGTAATTTCATTTATTTGCACTTACACTTGTTCATAAAAACTTTGAAAGGAAATCGAGTCCCGAACCTCTCGACATCGGGTCTACATCTATCGGGCCAACTGGTTCCTCACAAAATATGGTCGAAATGACAAATTAAAATGGAAAAGCCGAAACACGTCCGTACTCCACAAAAGTCAGTGAACGACCATTCGCAACCAGAATGTTAAATTTTAAGTGACCGTTGTAAAGCGATGATCGTTAAAACTTTAAAGCTTAAAACTCACGCAATTTCATTAAAGACCTAAAAAAAGCATGTACGAGTATATTCTGGATTGCATATGACGACTCATCAACTAACAAGGTTCTGCTCTATTATATCAAATATTGAGCCGATATATCATACTATGTCAGTGAGGACTTTGCCAAGAGGTCCTTAGTCACCTTAGCCAGCCTTAAAATAGATAAAAATATGCTGTGAATCACTCCAAAATTCAAGTGATTTCTTTAAGATCCGCAGTAGAATGAAATTAAATTAAATTAAAAAGATTTTGACAGGCATGTTTAAGTTCTCACACAAAACAGCAATATACATATTTGTACATACTCGTAGCTCCGTAGTTGCCGCAGTTCAAAGGGTCTCCTTCCTAAGGGATTGGGAGAACGAATCTGTGATTCCAGAAAGCAGAGAGTTCTGTCGTCAGCAAAGGAATTAAACTGGATTAGACAGAACAGAGCCCTGGGGCATATCAGCTTTTATTTTATGAATATCAGAGTTAAAACCGTCCGAAGCAACTTGAGTTTAATACTCTGAAGGTCAAATCTAATTAAATGAGCAGTAGACCTGTTACTCAGAATACCGTAATATCGATCATTGAGAAGTTTTCATGTCTCGCCATATCTTATGAACTGGCAATTTATCATCATTTCCATGACCATAGATGAAAGAAAAATCTGCGCAATAGACCTGTTCTTACGAAATAGCTTTTCTATCGTGGAAGATGCATCTTCAGAAGATAGGGAGATACAAGCGGTTTTGAGTACTTTATGTACTACTGGTCATATTCCGTGACATTCTTGACTATTTTGAACTTTGTTCAAAACTGAGTTGATCTTGTAAGACAGGTAAAACTGTTCTCTAACTCTTACAGAGCCCCTGCAGCACGAGTTGCACCACTACTTTTCCTTTTGTTTAATATTATTCATGCTATGGGCTTTTGTAAGCTCCCTCTACGTTGTTATCGCGAAAACATTTGTAGGGACCAGTTCTGAAAAAGCAATTTAGTCCGTTCCAATCGATCTTGTTCTAATTTCTAAGTTTTTCTTTCCTAAGTATGTGATCAGAATGCGAAAGATTATCTTATACTCGTTTGACACAATAGTCCGATGAACATAGTGGAATATAACACCAACCATCTATGTATTTTCCAGAGTGAGAAGTTAAAAACGAGTCTAAGGTTCTGGCGGTATTACTACACAGGTTCGATATTCGTTTGGAATCATTTTCAAACTGGGTAGGGTAGTTCTGGCTAAAATCGCATGCAAAATTAATTTCAGTATGGGGATATATATTCAAGACAGTTACAGACGTTGACATACGCAAAGTTACGCACCAATATTTGTTATTCATTACTTGCTTACTTAGATGGTACTACAGTCCGGGCTGGACCAGAGCCCCAGCTAATATGTTCTCCAGCCAGCGTGGTCTTTTACCAGCTGCCTCTATTTCCGTACACGAAGTTAGTTGAGGTTCTCTTCCACTTGTATGCGTCACCTCAGATGAGAGCGCTCTTTATTGCGTCGTCCTTATGCGTTATGTAGCCATCTAAGCCGGGTTATCAGAGCTTTCCTGATGAGGTCAGCATCGCTGTACAGACCGCACACTTCGCTGTTGGAACGTCTCCACCATTCTTCCTTGATGCAAACGGGACCGAAAATTGCCTAAAATTCATCTGCTTTCATCAGTCTAACAGCTTTTGCGCCAAAAGGCAAAGCTGGAATAATCAATGTCTTTTTTGTGGTGCCGTGAAATAACGCCGAATTTTTTTATTTTTTTTTTATAATTTACGCGCGCCTAAGGGGTTATGAATACCCTTATACTGTTGACAGGGCGCGGGCGGAAAGATAGAAGGAGGAGAAAGGAAACTGCTTTCCTTTGTTGTGATGTAGTGGTTTGAAACTCAGGTGAGTTTGGTTTCGATATTGACTCTCCAGAGGTGGGAGTCCGAATAGGACGGAGAGATTTTTTCTTCTCTCGGAATGTGAGGTTGTGAATTTTAACAGTTGTTTTTGTGCTTGAAAACCCTACAACAACCAAATCTACATGTCAGTGTTATGCCTTCACACGCAGATTTTTCTGACTGAGTTCCAATTACACAAATGAAAACTTGCTGTGGCTAGGATTCGAACCTTGACCTTCCGAGTGAGAAGCGATTGCTAGTACCACTACACCAGCGAAATAACGCCGAATTTCTATGTTCGGTTTTGTTTCACTTTGCTAAAGTGAAATAAAGCCGAGTCGGCCTTTTTTCGCTTAAAATTTATTCACACATTTAGAGAGAGAATTCTGTTTTCATAGATTTTAAATCATATGGTGTTAGTTCGTTTTAGAAAGTGACATATACTAAACAGTGAGGTGGGTAAGGGGGGGCATGCTGTCCCTGCAACCCCCCAGCTAGGGGTCACTGTAGGATTTGGAGTGGGTGCTAGTTTTGTGTATATACTCCCCATATATTTGTTGTTTGATTAGTTTGATTTAATCAGTTGAAAGCGCAGTAAAACCAATTGATCAAATCAAACAAATCAAACATCAAATATATGGGGAGTATATACATAAAACTCGCAACTACTCCAAATCCTACAGTGACCCCAAGCAGGGTGGTTGCAGGGGGGCAACATGCCAGCCCCTCTTACTTACAACATAGAGTTGCAATCAACCAACATTAATTACAGTAAGTTTACTTGTTTTTCTAACCAATACATTTGCTTTGCAAATTCTTTTGCCTTCTCTCTGAATTCGGCTTTATTTCACAAACAGTGTTCGGCGTTATTTCACTTTGTCATTGTGAACTCCAAAATTCGGCGTTATTTCACGGCACCGCAGCTTACAGATAGAAAAATGGCCTCAATTAGCATGTAGCGAAAATTAGAAGCAAATTGCTGAAAGCCAGGCCAACTAGAAACTATTTCGATGTCATTTAATATCGTGGGCATTTTAGTTGAACCAGAGAAATGCTTTGAAACCTCACATAAAAATTTGTGAAGGCACCCAGCTAAAAAAAAATGTTGCTTATGCATATGTACATACCTTCGGTTCTATTAGTACATATGGACACATATTTACCGTCCAGTAGAACAAGAAAAATTTTAAATGCTAAAAGCATTGGGTACTCGTAACTGCTTAATATGCTATAGAGTATAATTTGCCTATAAATACAAACTCCCATGGCCATAGAACACGAAAAACCTCTTCATTAATCAGGTCAATGCGTAATAAAACATGACTTGAACATTAACATTAGGCTTTGACAGCCTTTGACTACACAAAAACCATGGTCAGTGGTGGGAGTTGCGTCTATTAGCATAATTTCATTTTTAATGCAAGTAAGTTTAATAATATGTCAGCTAAGGAATTTTTATCTATGCGAGAAAACAAATTTTCAATATATATTCTTTTGCTTTCGTAATGCAAGTTATCCAAAGTTTACGAGTATCTACCTCATCTGAATTATTCATAAATTTTGCAAGGACAATTTCTTTTCATAATCAGCCATTCGCGTGCGTACATACGAATTTTACTATTATTTTGAGTTTTTTTAGAACGGTCACCACTAATGACAATCATACAGCAACACCGTTACACAACTAACCTCCGTGTTTAATTTATTTTCAATTTACGAATAATTTCAAAAGTACTCCGATATTTGTTACCGCCGATAGGTAAGGCACATATGAGTACCTATTTCAAATGTTCCCTCTAGTTCTTACTGACATATTATCCTATGGCTGTGTGTTATAATATCGCTTATCACGTCGCTGACTGGGCAAATATTTGAACGGAATAAATAGAGTAATATCAAGTATGCAGACTAATTATTTTCACAAGTTTGCCACTTAACCTTTAAGGCACTAGCAACGTGTAGTACCCACACTACTGTAATGATATTTCAGATTCATCGTTAATTAAACAAATTGAGGCTACTGACATTCATACTCGTACGAGTGTCCATATGGTAAAGCAGAAGTCATAATTCAAGGAAATCCCAACACATAACACGGGAGTGCAAGATTAGAGTTTGCTTTTTTGTAGGGGTGACCGTTTTTCAAGGAAAATCGATTTTATAAGTTAGTAAGGCTTCCAATTTTTGCAAATTGCAAGTTATAATAAGAGTGCTCAATAGTAACACTTTCAAAAGTGCATGCGCTCTGTATTTTGTTTACACTACACTCGTATGTACGAGTATATAACATATGCGTATTTTTTGACAATATTCGAGATTACTTTGATGTTGTCGTCCATTCAGTGTGGTCGAATCGGTATATGTAGTTTTAAAATATTTTTTTTCCTAGCGTACAATATTTATATATTTGTACAATGTGGCAGTGGCACAATAATCCTAGAAATCTAATCTTCCAAGTTAACGTTTTTTTTTTTAACTGGGTAACTTATTCTTATTCAAATACTTCATTTCTATTTTTGGTACACAAAGTTTTGAAAATACAATTCATTGTTTTATAAATAGGAAATAGTTAGGTGCAATCGATTGTCCAAATTACAAGGGTTGAACGTAGAGAGTAATCTGCGATTATTAATTATTGATTAATTATTAATATGATGGGGAGTTACAAAAAGTGCTAAAGAACAATAATATTAATTTACTTGGATATACAATGACCAATATACATTGATGGACAAGATACTATTTATAGCAGAGTAATTACCCATTTTATATTTTTTTGTTTCCCCCCGGCCCGGCGAGGGCAGGCGAAAATCTTCAATTAGGCAATATGGGGATCACAAGTGAGTGCTCATAGTAGTGTGAGATTCTTGTTCACTAAAAACACTCATACTCGTACGATATTAATGTTTATGTTACTGCAACTAAGTTTCGACTTATCAAGGCGGTTTTTTTAATCACAAAATAGACTCGTAGCGCAGGTGACTTTCCAATGAAAGTTCCTTATTAATTTCGTCTTTGTCATGGGCTTTTACTCTTTCCATCTATTTCTTAAGTTTTTCGCATTGCATATCCATTTTAGATATCCTGGACCGAAATTTCATATTTTACTCACTGGGGCATTTAGTTTTCGCTAAAAACTCATATTTTCTATTTTTCACACCCTCACATCTGACAGCATCTGGAAGTAAGTGACATAAATGCGGTGCAATGGCATAGTAAGGAGTTCTACCACATGAAACGTCCGATTTTCGCTCAATCGGAAATAAGAAGTTCTCGAGTGCACATCTGTACCAGAACGCTGAATTTTCTTTTTCTATAAAATAAAGCGGTACGTGTGCTTGACGTGTGAGAATTTTTGGGTTCGTTACAAGTACCATTATTTCTTTTCCAGGAATTATTTACCATGCTGTCGGCAATTCGAATTCGAACCCTCTTCCTTTACAAATTTAAAATGGGACATAATGCGTTATTGGCAATAAAAAATATTAGTGACGCATTTGAGGATGTAGCGGTAAAGAAACGCACCATACGACGTTGGTTTGGAAAGCTTCGTTCGAGAGATTCAGTCTCAAAAATGAACCACGTGGGAAGCCGGAAACGCTAGTTGACGACGATGTTTTAAGAGCAACGGTGGATGCAGGCTCAACGATTTGAAATTCTTCCGCATCTACCGTACTCTCCTGATATTTCCGCAATCTGGATTCATTTTGCCGGCAGAAGTCTTCCGGAACCGAGCAGAGGTCATAAAAGCCTTTGAAGATTTCATTTCCTCAAAACGTCAGCACTTCTACGAAAAAGGAATATTTGTACATGTATCACGTTGGAAGAATGTCGTAAATGCCAACGGATCCTATTTTGATTGAATAAAAATGTACGGAAAAATAATATTGGCTTTTAAATTTTTACTATAAAATCGAACATTTCATGTGGTACAAAATAAAATCGTCCAAAGTTTGCTTTGAAAATTGTAGAAACAGAAACAAAATTTCTAGCATTTACTTGCAAATTATAGTTTTCAACATTTCTAACTGAATGGAACTCAAAATCTTAAAGGAATATTTTTGGAACTTTGTGGAAGTTTAAATGTCTTAAATGAAGAATTTCAAGCTGTTTGAAAAAAATTAAGCGCGGGGTTCTGCGATTTAATCCATTATACATAAGATTGCGTATTGCGTGGTGTTGTTTTGTTAAAATATGTACTAACCCAGCAGGAAATATCCTATTACACCTTGGAATTGAAGAGACCTTTATTAACAAGTTTTAACAATAAAAACTAAGATGATACAGCTGTCTAACTATTTTGTTATTGGGTTTATAACTCGTGCAAACTCGTGCGGTTTGCTAAGAGATGGCGTAACTTGTATTATTCCATTGTTATTATTCCATTGGAACATGCGTTGGAAAGCTACTGTCATTGTACGTCATTTCAGTGTATGTCATTCATTTGAAGCGTAAACAACAATATTTTTTTTTCACTCAAATATGTCGAGCTTTGTGCCTGAAAAAGTGTTTTCGCGGGGAGTTCTTCTTCATTACTTCAATATGAAGAAAACTGCTGCCGAAAGTCATCGTATTTTGGTGGAAGTTTATGGTGAACATGCGCTAGCTGAGCGAACGTGCCAAGCGTGGTTTGAACGATTTAAAAGTGGTGATTTTGGCTTTTGGCCCAGGACGTCAGCCAAAAAAGTTTGAAGATGAAGAAGTGGAAGCATTTGTTGCCAAACACAAGAAGAGCTCGCAGAATCTTTGGGTGTCACTCAAGCAGCCATTTCAAAACGTTTAAAAGCAGCTGGATATATTCAAAAGCAAGGAAATTGCGTTCCACATGAACTCAAGCCAAGAGACGTCGAAAGGCGGTTTTGCATGTCCGAAATGCTGCTGGATCGCCACAAAAGGAAGTCATTTTTGCATCGGATTGTTACTGGTGATGAAAAATGGATCTATTACGACAACCCCAAGAGCAAAAAATCATATGTGAAACCCGGCCAACCAGCCAAATCAACGGCAAAGCCGAATATCCATGGCGCGAAGGTAATGCTCTCTATTTGGTGGGATCAGATGGGTGTGCTGTAATATGAGCTGCTAAAACCGAGTGAAACCATCAATAGACAACGCTACCGAACACAATTAATCCATTTGAAGAGAGCAGTGGCCGAAAAACGGCCGGAATATGCGACCAGACACGAGGCAATAATTTTCCATCATGACAACGCTCGGCCCCACGTTGCTATTCCGGTTAAGAACTATTTGGAAAACAGTGGATGGGAAGTCTTACCCCACCCGCCTTATAGCCCAGACCTTCCCCTTCTGACTACCATTTGTTCCGGTCGATGCAGAACGCCCTAACTGAAATACGGTTCACATCAGAGCAGAATATCAGAAATTGGCTTGATTCATTCTTGGCTGCCAAGCCGACGCAGTTCTTTTGAGATGGGATCCACAAATTGCCAGAAAGATGGGAAAAAGTCATAGCTTCAGATGGGCAATACTTTGAATAATACTATTGTACATGTTTTTCCTAAATATACATTCAAATTTTGAGTATTTGAATATTATAATATGGTATACACTTTGAGATGCAGTGTGTGATTACACAAATTCAGGTTACTATCTAAAACAATTCTTAAGTATTTAATAATATAAGAATAACATAAATTTGGTTACATCGCTGATAGTAAGCTTATTTTTTACAAACTATTTCCTTAGAAAATCGAGGTACTCGTATAAACATTTTGCCTTTCAAAGTCAGAACAAATACAGAATTCACGTACATGTCAAATTAGGGCCTAAGACTGAACCTTGAGGAACACCGAGTTAAATGGTTTTTGGAGAGCTGTATATATATACCGATCTTTGTCGTTTTTAAGGTTTATGGAAAAATTCATTACTGAAACTTCTATTAAAAATAAGACACAAAACAATAAAATTTGAAATAGAATTTGGTTTGGGTTTACACTGTGATTTGAAACGTTACACATTGTGTCACCACAGCAATGTTGCGTTACGAAAAGCATAACGTTGCCGTACTGAGGCAGTACTGCATTAAGGAATTCAGCCTATCATTAGTCGACGACCACGGTAGTGGTGTAACCATGTTGTTAATCACGCTGCTGCTGTTGGTTTTGCTCTTTTCATAAAAGTCAATCTCTTTTTTGTCTATTACTGCCCGATTAGCATGTAAATAGTGATCATTGTGATCAGAAAACCTGCATTTTACATATTGTACATACATACAGTGTGTCCCAGTTTAGGTTTTCGTTCTGATAGCTGAATATTCCTGAAGTTATGGCAAACAAAAAATTGTATTGCAGGGGGAGGGGAATCTATTTTCACCCCCTCCAAGTTATAGGCCGTTAAAGTGAGGAAGCTCTCATTTCGAGGTAAAACTTCTTAAAAGGTCGTAGCTTTCTAACGGATTCAGCTTAAGAAACCGTTGTGCACTTTTTTGTAAGAGAATTTCAGTGTGCATAAAATACTAAAATTTCGTCGAGTTCGATGAACGCCAGCCAAAATTATGGTATTTTAAAGCTAATATTTTGAAAAATCGTTGAACCAATTTCATCAGAAAAATGCGTTTATTTCGAAATTTTCAACTTTTAGGTTAATCTTTTTTATCAAAACTTTTGTCTTCTCTTCATTACCTACGATTTTAATGTATGACTTTTCTACCTAGGAAAAACGGAAGTTATTGCAAGCCACTATTTTATTCAGACTCCCTCCCTTCTTTTTATCAATGAGTACAACTCGCATAATTAGAAGATATCAAATCTATTGTCAGAATGGCTGAATTTTCTGATCCATCAAAACCTATTTCCATACATAGGTATAAGCTTGCCATTAAACTCATTTTCCCCTTCCGTAAAAAAAGATCTCCATTCAAAATCCTATACTCCTCTCTCCAGCGTAAGAGATGATACCTATAAAAAACTTCATTCGCTAGCAGGACCTAACTAGTTGGAGGTTTATCAGCATACACCAAATTCTTAACATAACGAGTAGTCAAGTTCTCTCAAACACACACCCTATATAGCCAATTTACTGGTCCATTTCACGAAATAACGTTGTATTTGAATCGAGTCATCCGTAAGTTCACGCTTTCATGGGCAATATGGCATATAACGCTTGCATGTTCACAAACCTAGTGAGCCTCGTCACTAAACACGTATTTTCAATAGAAATAAGGATCGACTCCAAGTTGCTGAATCCACGAATATCAATTATGAGAGCCAAATGAATCACACAAAACCAGAGAAATAAAAGTGAAGATAAATACCAAAGGACCGTCAAAACTGACAGCACTGTTTTTAGAAGATATCCCTTTTGGGGGGTATATCAATCAAAACAAAAACGTCTTTAATTTTATAGACTCTGATTTAGACAATATTGTTAGTCTTCTATTTTTTTAATATTGCATTTATATGTATTATATACCTTTAGTAAGCGCCTTCGTCCAAAACTAATCCTTTAAATTCGCGCAACTGAAGTACTCTCTACATTTAAAGTTCAAATCTAAAATCGGCTCTCTAGTCGGATGAATTCAGTAATGTGCATCATTAAAAGAACAAAATTGGGTCCAAAAACCTGCAGAACTAACAGCAAAAAATGTCATAACTTACTTGCTTACTTAGGTGGCGCTACAGGTAGGGGTGAAAATGAGCCGTAACTAACAAACCGCTCCAATTAGCCCGATCTTTAGCTAACTGTCTCCATTTGCGCTCTTCAAGGCGTTTAAGGTCCCCTTCCACTTATGCGCCCCATCTTAGGTGAGGCCTTTCTATACTGTGTTGTCTCTCCAAATTAGATTTGAATACTCTGAGGGGCGGAGCATTGGTGTTCATTCTAGCGGCTGATGCGTAATTTTCTAGCTAAATCAATGTCGTTCATCGTTGAATCTTCTCCTTCAAAGCCTCTCAATGCAAACGCAACCGAATATTTTTTGAAAGGTTTTTCTCTCTAAACTGGAGATATCTTCATCCACTTTCGATAGAATCCATGCCTCAGGGTCCTAAAGTAGGACTGGGGTGATAAAGGTCTTAGATAAAGTCTCCTTAGTTGTCCAAGATAGGACCTTACTATTCAAATACCTTCCTAACCCAAAAAAACAGCGATTGACAAGAATGCTTTTACATATTATTTCTGATGAAGTGTTTTTGGCAGAATTTATAGCAGAGCCAAGGTAGACAAAGCCCCTTACTACCTCGAAATTATATCGTAGTTGTCGACTGTGACATTCTGTCCAATGCGTCGATGTTGTATGTCCTTTCTTATTGACACCGTATACGAGTACTTAGTTTTGCCCTTAGTTTATACCGCCAAACCCACTTTAACAACCTCTAAAAAAGAGCTAACTCTACACAACTCCTCCCTATAAATGCTGTCATCTGCGGCATTAGAATCAATTAAAAGTTTTTGACTTTCCTGGCCTGAAACCACATTGACAGGGGCCGATCAGGAGGAGACTCATACCTCTATAATTGGCGCTGTTAAGGGCGTCGCCTTTGGATGAACAGATAATGAACGAAATTTTATTCATCAAGGCATACACTCTTCTATCTAGATCTGAGAAATGAGTTGGTGTACGCTCTCCACGAAGTCACTTCCAACAGCATTGAGTACCTCGGCCGGTAAGTCGTCAGGTCCAGCTTTGTTGGATTTCAGATCAAATATTAATATCCATACTTCGTTTTGGTCAAGTGGACGGAAGTTTTGGCTGTCATCGTATATATTTATATATATTCAGCATCGACTGTGACTCTACTTCAAAGTTTCCTTCTTCATCTCTACAGGCTTCTGTATTTGTCCTCTTGCCTTGATAAGTCCGTTTTGCCTGGTGGTGGCAAAACTTCCCAAAATTACTATTGAAGTATGGCCTCTCATTATCTTCGATAGTGCGCTCTTCTGGAGAAGCCGATGTTATTTCTATCTTGTTTGCTCGTAGAGCTAATAAGTAGCCCTCGTACTCCGTTGTAGCGCTGTTTTGTACGGTTCCTGTATAGCTCTGCTAGTCGGAATTCTTCATCAAACTAGGAATTTCTTGGTAGTGGTCGGGTAAAACCGGCCATATCGCTGCGGCGTGTCTGATGGCACTTTAGCAGTGTTACCAATAGTCTTCGGTACTTGATGATTAGTTATTGAGAGATTTCGGAATACGCGCTCCCAAAGACTCAGGCAGTATCTTCCGATTGCAGCTTTTCTTTGTTGCGGCGCTTGGTATATCGGCATTCGTACCTCTGTTACAAAAGGGGTATGACCTGGAACAAAGATGACTGCCCGGAACGTTCGGACATTCGAAGGCATTCCTTCCGTCTATTGTAATTTGATCAATTTGATCTAGCATTTCATCATCTCGACACCGCGATGCCGTCTTGTGTATATTGAGATGAAAAAACCGAATACTTGTCTAATACGATTTTAACATCATACTTAGGATATTGCTCATATGTCTTGTCGAGAAACATTCTTTTGTGGCGTCGCCCTTGTTTTCCGTATATGCATGGGCGCATATTAGGCTTATATTATTGAATTTAGCCTTGATGCAGATTGTCATAAGACGCACAAGTCTGCTGCACATGACAAGTCCGCATCCGAATAAGGGCTGTACCTATTCCCTATAGCAATCATCATAATAGATATCAGAGTTTTTTATCCTCCATTTACTCGGCCTATCCCATCGCACTGGAAGGCGGTGATGTACCATATGCGTGATAGTAGTCAAGGGCCTCTGCTAATTTTTGGCTGCACGCGGAATGTTAAAGGTCCAACCGTGGTATAGAAATTATCCCGACGTAACAAATAACCCGCAACCTGAGCTCCGGGTATGTCGAAGTAACTCAAATAAAGCTTTCGCTACCCTGGCTAAGGACGTTACCATCGAGGCGAATTCCTCCGCTGTCAAATTTAGCTGATGCCTTCTAATGCACATAATTGTTTGTCTGAGTAATGTACTTGTCGAATCATCTTTAATTTAAAATCCACGTACAAGTATAACCCTGGAGAATACCCATGCAGTACCTTCCTATACTGTGCGTAGTAAAAAAAATATACAATAATCAGTCCTAATTTTTTCTCAAAAATGAGAGTCTGTGCTGAAGTAACGCTCTATGGTAATCATTACCTTACGATGTTTAAAAAAAATGTTTCCAAATATGGATGACATTTATCCGGACGAGACGTGGTTTCAACACAATGGCGCTAGGTGCCACACAGCAACTCAAGTCATCTGAAGGCACGTGTTTATCCGGATAAGCCAGCAGTTTGAAGTCAATAATGTGACTGTTAGCCGCGGTGTATTTAAAAAAGGGATCAACAATTTAGCTGATAGGATTCCTTTGTAAGACGTGGCCATATGCCCGAAAATGTATTGAAATATTAAATGCCAGGAGTTGTTCAAACAAAAAACATCACAGCTTTTGATTTAGTTAATTTTTGTATATCCTATTTCAGATTTAATTTTCGCCATCCTAAAACAACATCCTTTATTTTACTTCCGCCGCCTTCTGGATACATGCGGCGTCTTTTAATCGCTACACATGGCACAGGAAGAATGCAAACATTGAAATTCTGGGCATTAGCCCCGCTGCCCTCAAAATATTCGAAACGAGTTTATTTATTGTAGATAAACTCCAAGCAGGAGGAGCATTGACACGAGCTCACCGAACTTAACCGTCTGTTGAAGGTTATTCATTTTTAAGTTCCACGGCATGGTACACACATACATACATACATATTATAAAGAGGAATATTGAACGAATATGCAAGGAACATATCCTTGACGCAGGAAGTTTGCTCTTCACTGAATGAAGTTGAGAGAAACATATTTTTGCACTTTCTGACAAGAGCCAACTCAAATTAAGCAAGTATGACAAATTGCGTCAATTGGAGCTAGATAAGAAAATATGTTCCCCGTCGAAATGAAAATACATATGAACGAGTATATATACATTTGTAACACATATCTGCTGCATATTTTATTAACTAAGTGTGTTGGAATTCTCTAAACTAAATCATCGTAGATATTTGGTCTGAAACCCACGTTGAACAACATGTGTAGATACACAAAATAATACGATGCAAGGGTATTCGTTTGGTATTGAACCAGAAACCATACCCATGTATCTGAAGCTCTGACATTTTACTGTTACAGGGCAAAAAGCTTTAATAATGCTCATCACTTTTAAACTTTACAATATGTTGTCCCCTTGGGAGCTGTCTGTCAGACTCCAAAATGAATTGACTGACTAAAGCACGTTGGCAGTACACACCGTATACAGCTATGTATATATATATGCACGTATATATAAATACATAGTATATAAATTCATGCTAAAATTATATGTACAATACTTAAATTTGTGACAGATACAATACATTGGACAAACTCGTTAAAGGCCATTATTTGGCAATTGACGTCACAGGGATTTCTCGTTGATACAATTCCCAATAAAACTCCTTGACGTCGTTATCGGCGTATATTGTCTAAAAAAAATACGCAAACATACGACTTTTAGAAAGGCTATGAGTACGAGTGCGATTAACTGTAGTATCTGCACACATTTTGAATTCTTATTTCCGAAATACACATTTGTAGCTGTTGGGGCCACATGAATGACATCAAATTCTCAACGTAATTTCGCGCTTATCCATGGCAGGACATGGAGTATCTATGCGTGTTTTTCCTATCATGAAATGTTTTTTCCTCAATACTTCTTGTTTTGTTTTTTTTTGTTTTTTTTTTTGGGAAAATACAAAATACATTTAGAGGGTGTAGGAGTAAAGAGTGATAAGGCAATGAAAGAGAAATTGATTATACATAATTACTCGTATTATCTTTATGAATGTTAAATCTTTCAGAAAACACTTAATTTGCTGCCCGGTAGCTCATTTGCATGTCAAATTTTGAGGGCTGTAAATGGAAAGGTTATCACCTAGTGCTTACTGAATTTCCATGTAATAAATTCTAATGGAGTTCTGTTTTTTTTTCATGTCAGACTACACGTCATTTAGATAATAAAATTTAATTTGATGAGCTTAGGTGATTGTTTTCCATTTTTATTGCTTCTCCCACATAAGGAAGAGTAAGTCAGATATCCCGGAAACCTTTTTTTGTTGATTCATTCATTTTATAAGCATTTTTGAATATGATCACCTCATTAATTCTTAGAAGCTACACAGAACAAACGCTTAAGAATTAGCTGAACTATCTTTTACTGTATTATTCTAAATTGTTGGCCCTATGCTCGCTCTCTACCTACCATATATTACTTATCTAGTTATATACTTATATATATACCTGCCTCTCAACATAATATGTATTTATCTACAATACTTCATTTATGTTTGACTTAAACTAAGCAAATTATTTTCGGATTTAAAAGAAAACTTAGTAACAGCTGTGTCGATAAGTAACAGGTGGGAAAAGAAGCTGGAGTAATGTTCTTGAATTTACATAAATTGTAGAAGAAAAAACTTTACAAAGAAAAATCTTCAATTCCAACAGAAATGATATCGGGAGGCTTCGCAGCCTTTTCTCCGATGGCTGCGGTGTAAGATTTAATATCCACAAAATGAACATACCTGTCGAAACTCAAAAGTTTACGAAATCACAGACTATGCGTCTATGCGGGTCCTTATGACTAAAAGATGTGTATATTTTTCCAAAGAGTGCTCCAAAGTATACTTCTAAGTTACGACTGGTGGCTCTCTGATGTTTTTAAGAAAAGCAAAGAAGTTCTATCGGCTGGTGATTTAGCTATAGCCGCTCGGAACCAAAGGATAAATGGGTTTTTTTTTTAATGCTCACTTCAATCCGTACGTTATGTAAAATTTTTGTGTCAAGGCAACAATTATATTCTCATATATTATTTACTCGTTTTCGCTTTTCAGAAATTAATTCGATCGAATATATAGTTACCTCCATTTAGTAAAGAGGTAAAACGATTGTATCTATGATATACCTGCAAACAATCAAACCGAAACCACGTCTTTTCGTGACTTGTGTACATAAGGTTTCACTGATATTATTCATTACTTAGTAATAATCAGGTCAGAGTCTAGCGGCTCCAATTTATTATAGTTTTATCACTTTTAACATTATCATCACTCGAAGCAACAGATAACAAACTCTTCGTCCCTATAATACTCGTATTTTCTTTAAACCACTAAGCTATCTGTCTGTAATAAGGGCACGACCCCAACCTTTGTTCTTCATAGTACGGAAACATTCAGGCGATGGGAAGAGGTCCAAGATATTGCACTAAGAGTGACGAATCGAAAATTGGAGTCCCTCTCCAACCACTACGTTTTGAGTCTTTAGGCCGGGACCACTAAACCATTAAAAGACCCTAAAAGAGTTAATTGGATCAAGTTTGACCAAGTTATAAGGACAAAAATTAAAAACATCAAATCAAATAAATAAATCGAGAAACTGGAGGCAATGTTAAAGATTTTGTACAACACAATGGACGTTGCATACGTAGTAAAAAATCACTTCCCCCATGATGGAATGAAGATCTCTCTAAACTCAGACAGCCTTAGAAGAACTGTTTAAATCTATATAAGAAAGCTATAAAGGCATTCAAGAAGCAGGCCTGTATAGATTATTGTCATTCAATAGAAACACTTAAGGACTCCAAAGACTCTGTACAAGGGACACACCAACGCTTCTGTTATAAGAAGGTCAGATGGAGGATGGACAGAATCCTCTGCGAAGACCCTGGAACTCCTGACTAACACATATTTTTCCGGATGCAGAGGCCTCGGCAATTGCAACCTGCATCCCGCAGCAATATGTTATGAATTCAATTATTTCCGAGGAAATAATTTCCTGGTCTATTAACAGCTTCTCCCCACTCAAGTTTCCGGGCCTCGACGGCATACTACCTGGCATGCTCTGTCATGCTACAGGGAACGCAAGACCTAACAATACCTTGATCAGAAGCTGTTTAATTCTAAACTACGTACCCTACACTTGGAGACACGCTCGAGTGGTATTTATACCGAATTTAGGAAGGAAAGTAAGCATGAGTCCTCCAAGGATTTCAGACCAATTAGTTTAACCTTATTTGTACTTAAAAGCCTAGAGCGTATTTTAACTAACTGCACCACATCGAGGATGATATGGCCGACCTCTGAAAAGAGTAGAACAAAGTCTCTACCATTTCATCTGTAAATATCCGGCACTAGCAAGAGCCAGACAGCGTACAATGGAGCAGAAGACCGCTTTAGCTGGCGGAAATTCAAATTATAAAGTTGATCTTTTTCTTGAAGTTAGAGAAAATTTATTAAGATCACGTGATCTCCAGTAAATCGTCACAAGTGGTGCATTTGTTTATTTTTTGCTTAGACTGCAGACGTGTTTTTCGTGTCTTGACTAGCGTTACTAGATGGTCTGTTAATTTTCATCCGTTACTTCAATCTCAATGATTTTTTTTTGTCGTGGAATTAGTAAGCTCAGGTTGGTTATTTACTACTTATTTATATAAAAAAAAAAATTTGTTATTTTAGTTGTAAGTTGAATATAGAAAAAGTGTGAAAAAAAATGTGTTATTTTTACATACAACTGAATTCCGTAAACTATTTGTTTGGTTCAGCCGTGAGATGCCGTAAAATTTTAAATGATGTTTTGTTATGTGTTTTGTCTATTCTCAGAATATGTACAATTACCTTGCTCCAATCTGCTCCGTTCTGTGTAGTTTAATTTGTTGTTGGTGACGTCACTCATAAATTTAATTTACATTATGATAACTTGTTAGGCCAAACAACTTCCAAAACCTTGACTATTACAAGACAAGAACTCTTAATATAATGAAGAATTTGGATTGCGTAGGACTAGATAGCCAAATCGAGTGTTTAAGGCAAGCAGTTAAAAACCGGGCTAATTGAAGTGCGCCTTTTGAACGTGATTTCAATAAAAAAATTTCAGATTTTTAACCGAAATTCAAATCGCGTTGGGTGAGAGCATATCGTATAGAAGCACGATTCTTAAAAAAAAACAATTACGCTTGGCTAAAAACACCTGTTTTGTGCTCTATAAATTCAAAATTAGGTCGCCAAATCATTTCTTTTGAGGAAGGATCAGAAAGAACGAAACGACAAAAAATGGAACAGTTGAGGAGATCGACATCTCTTTCTGAGTTGGTATATGCTTCTGAAATGAGTTTGGGAGCATCTGGACAATCGGGTACTACAAAATTAATTCGGGAAATCACCTCCGTTCCAAGCCATGCTGAAAAGTGTATGAAGGCCTTAAATGAGTCTACTGAACCTACTTCAATGACTGGAGAAGAAGCATTGATTATTGAGGCAGATTTCCCTCGATTCCAGTATGAAATAATAAGATCAAAAGCTTAAAAAATATTTCCGTCGTACAAAGTTGTTCAAGAGTGTACAAAAAAATGCTACCCTGAACCTGAAAAAGTGTGCATTTCAGAGACTTCTATTAACACTGATCCGCAAAACTTACTTAACTTAACAGTTTATCGTTTGATTACTGTTCAAAAAGAGATTTTTGGTTTGCTAGGGCCGAAGAATTACAAAATATATAGTTATACTCTAAATGGGGCTTTGATGGTAGCTCTGGTCACAGTTCATATATGCAAGCTTTTCATGGCTCGGATGCAGATGACTCAGCCGTTTTTACTCGTATTACATGTCTTGTTCCCGTTCGTTTAGTTTCTGGTGTGAAAATAATCTGGCAGAATCCTCGTCCAAGTTCAACCCGATATTGTAGACCACATAAAATTAAATTTACTAGTGAATCCTCCGCAGTATCTGTTGCTGAAAAGCAAAGAGCTGATGATCAAATTAAGTACGTCCAGCTTAGCATTGTAACGGCAAGTTGCAAAACTTTTTCTATTCAACACAATTTAATGTTTACCGTGGTTGATGGAATGGTATGTAATGGCTATTACAGAAAACTCTTCGACACAAAATTGCTATATTTGCTATGCCAAGTTAAAAGAATTTAATTGGGTTGGAGAAACGATAAAAAGGCCAGTTAAAAGTGAAAATTTGCAATTTGGATTATCTGTGTTACACTGATGGATCCGATTTTTTGAATGCCTTCTTCACCTTTCATATAAATTAAAAATAAAACAATGGTAAGCAAGAGGAGAAGAAAGTCAAAAAATCGTTGCCAAAACAAAAGACGAAATTCAATGGTAGTTTCGAAACCGTTTGGGCTTGATTGTTGACAAACCCAAGCCGGACTTTGGAAATTCCAATGACGGAAACATGGCAAGGAGGTTTTTTGAAAATGCAGAAATTTCAGCAGAAATAACCAAATTTGATTTGGGTTTGATTTAAAAAATGCACACTATAATGATTGATGTTTCATGCGGTCACGAAATTGATGTCCCGACATTTAAAGCATTTGCCCATGAAACTGCTAAATATTTCGTAGAGAAATATTCGTGGTACTACCGCCCACAAATATTTGATCCAAGGGAATGAGATAATTTCATCGGCTTTACTACCCATTGGTTAGATGAAGAATTGTAAATGATTATATGGATTATATGTATATATGTACCATTTGCGATTAAAATTGTGCTTATAACAAAAAATAACAATACTACCTAATTTGTTCTTTATTTAGCAAAATGTACTTCACTTAATTAAGCTTATTCATATGTTACATGCGATAAAAAACCTTATTTTCAAAAAAGTAGGCGTTTAAGTGGGCATGTCCAAAAATAAATTTGGCAATAAATTAACATTAACACCAAGAATCGTGATGCGAAATTTCAAGTTACTAACTTTGCTTGTTGATTTAATGCCAATTTTTAAGGCGTTGTACACTGTGCAGCGTCCACTAAACCAACCATTCTTCGACGACCTTAATGCCATCTCGGGTAAAGGAATACGAGGTCTAATCCGTTTTCATAACTCAGCAGGTTTGGTCTGGGCACCGACTGTCTCACATCGTCAACAATACATATCATCAACCAGGTCACACGAGTCGTGGTAACAAAAAGACACATTCTAGTGCTACTTGGGTTTATGTTGAACAGCCACCTCTACCTACCTACCTACATAATCATGCATACATACTTAAATACGAAAAATTTAATGCTTAAAATTTTATTTTTCATCTATCGATATGCCCGTCATTCCTGCACATAACCACATATTGCAGAAAAACTAAAGCTGTTCCAGTATCTTAAACTCAAATAAAGTTAATAAACGTAAACACAGACACTTTTAATTCCTTTATGGGTATTATAGAGAAGGTGTAGTCATACATAAAATATTGTTGCTATTCGCATTAGCTGGCGCCACTCTATCGATGCCTTTATGAGTATGATATAGTGCAAGCAACCCTCGTAGCAAATAACTTAACTTGGTGGCATTTAGCCCATCGTTATGGCTTTTTCCATAATCACATTGAACTTAATAAATGTGTATTTTAAACTATTTAGTGCACTGTGTCGCATTTGAAGTTCTGATGCCCTTGATGTCCAGGTATATGGGAGCACGTTGCTTTATAATAAAAAAAAGAAAAATACTCATATAAAATCGATGCAGAAGGTTTTAAAAAAATGAGCTTTAATTACGTTAATTAAATTCGAAATTTGAAGAGTCACAATATCGGTAAACTGTTTCATATTTTGATACTTCAAAAACGAAATGGTACTGAGCCTTACATTGCGTCTACCATGTAACTAGTCTGTACCAGGAGGTTGTCGAGGAAATTGTAGAAAAGCACCAAATCTATAAAAGATAGTTCGTGCTTTTAATGATGTTCAAACATTCAATTTTTCTTCCTTCAAAAATAAAGAGCGGTAAGGGTTTCAATTCAACTTATTTTAATGTAGTCAGCTGGAAGCTAATAGCGAACGATAATTATCGGTCATCAAACAAGAAAACTAATCGACAAAGCTGTTGTGATCTGACTACGAAGTGTTAGATAATGCTACATGGCTCCCAAAAATCCCGATAGCAGCGGTCCCATGCATAATATATTAGCCTTCCAAAGTGCGCGACGCCACGTTTAATGCTGAAAGAGAACTGATCAGCAGTAACGGTTTTCCTTACATTGAAGGACACTTTCTTAACGTTCTCGCTATGAGTAGAGTCTTAGAAGACGTCGAAGTTAATCCGGCATTAACGAACCCGATAACCTATATGCTCTGCAACAGGAAAATCACTCGAACATTAGAAAACACTGTACTAACGGTCACTATATAAAGAGGCGCCCTACAAGGACAAGTGATATCACCACCTCCGTGGACCCTAACGAAATAATTCTGAACCTAAAAATGGAGGGAATAAAAGCTACTGAGTATGCGGATGATGTGGTTGTTTAGTCAGTGGCAAGTAATTTTAAGTAATTTATTTATTTATTTACCAAATCATGCCATTAAATTTAAAAAACTGTAAAATATACAGGGTATCCCCTAATTCGTTGGCGATAATTTGGGAAATGATTCCTATGCATATTCTAAGAAAAAACATCGTTCTACAGTAAGGGTCTATCTCCAATGTTAACATTATTTATCGAGGATTTAAGGAAAGGCTTACTTTGGTGTACCCTGACCCATGTTAACGGAAATTGCTCTGTTAGTACTAATGGTAAAAACTTCGTATAAGGATTTGTATTTACGAGGGCGGGTCAATAAGAAATTTTTGAATTTCTGACCTCTTTACTGAAACAGCAACACTGCTCCTGTCAACAGGCATCTGTCAGTTGACTCCTGTCAAAATTTAAACTTGCTGCGTCAGTTAGTTTGTGTTTGACAGCTATTTTTATCAGACTACTCACTAATTTGAGGAGAAAATGGAAAAAAGTGAATTTCGTGTGCTTATTAAGCATTATTTCTTGCGAAAAAAAACCATTAACGAGACCAAGGCTAAGCTTGATAAATACTATGGGGACTCTGCACCATCGATTTCAATGGTAAAAAAGTGGTTTACTGAATTTCGTTGTGGCCGTACAAGCACTGAAGATGCCGAACGTCCTGGACGCCCAGTTGAGGTCTCTACACCCGAAACAATCGAAAAAATTCACGATATGGTGTTGGCCGACCGAAGATTGAAAGTGCGAGAGATTGTCTAAGCCGTAGGGATCTCGCATGGCTCAGTGGTTTCAATTTTGAATGATCACTTGGGCATGAGAAAGCTTTCCGCAAGATGGGTGCCGCGTTTGCTCACAGTCGACCACAAACGCAATCGTGTAACAACTTCACAGGAAGGTTTGGCGTTGTTTAATCGCAATATGGAGGAGTTTTTGTGCCGTTTTGTAACCGTGGACGAAACATGGATCCATCACAACACACCAGAGAACAAACAACAGTCAAAACAGTGGGTTTCTAAGGGTGAATCGGCGCCAAAGAAGGCCAAGGTGGGTTTGTCAGCCAATAAAGTTATGGCGACTGTTTTTTGGGATGCACGCGGGATAATCCACATTGACTACCTTCAAAAGGGAAGAACAATCAATGGGGAATATTATGCCAACTTATTGGACCGATTCAATGACGATTTGAAAAAAAAACGACCTCATTTGGCCAAGAAAAAAGTTCTTTTCCACCAAGACAATGCAAGGGTGCACACATGTGCAGTTGCCATGGCAAAAATCCATGAATTGGGCTATGAATTGCTCCCTCATCCACCCTATTCTCCAGATTTGGCTCCGAGCGACTACTTCTTGTTCCCAAACCTGAAGAAATGGCTTGGTGGAAAAAGATTTGACTCCAATGATGAAGTCATCTCGCAAACAAAGGCCTATTTTGAGGACCTCGACAAATCATTTTTTTTGGAAGGGATAAAAAAATTGGAGAAGCGTTGGACAAAGTGTATAGAGCTCAAGGGAGACTACGTTGAAAAATAAAATTATTTTTTTATCAAAAAATCTGTGTTTTAATCCAAAAGGTATTTCTTATACCAGCCTTTATAACGACATTTAAATAAAGTTGATATATTTTTTGAGTCTTTAGATATCCAATTTCTAACCCTGTTCCATTTTCATTACCCATGCTAATTTTCGAATTTAAGGTCACTTTTCTGGTCACTAACATAACGTTTTACTATTTTTTTCTTATGAAAGTAACAATAATAAAACAAAAAATTATCATCAAGTTTGCACAAAAACCCACAGATTTTATGATACTTGGAAACCTGCCACAGGTAAAAAAAGGAATTTCTGATTTTTTACCAACGTTTCTAACAGTTGACAATTCATACTCATAAGAGTGGTTTTCCACGAATTACTAATTTTCCAATATTTTTTTTCGAATTGGGCATAGCTATTAAAGAATTTTAAAGCGTGCTCTTTATTTCACTACCTGTCAAAATCCTCATTTCCTTACCCTGTTCCTTAAAAGTTCTCAGAAGAGTTAGGTTTAGGGTATGAAGGCCTATTTGGAAAATATGCCTTACAAAAATGGTATAAAAGATTAGGAAGAAAAATTAATTCATCAGTTTAATTTTTTACGCTAAGGTTACAGTTGCTTAAAAACACTATTTGAAATGTCAGCATTTACAAACCAATAATACGCAGACATTCTTTACGTTTATGGGCTATGCTATGCAATGGAAGTTCAAGTACTTAATGCGCCAGAAAGATACCATGAACTTTATCCTAACCGACGACTTCCTAATAAAAGAGTATTTCTAAATACGTATCGAAGGCTTCGAGAAACGGGATCAGTTTCGAATACACGTCCCAATGCGGGAGCTCCACAAGTAAGAAGGATTTCGGCTGATGAAAGAATACTGGATGCTGTTACAACTGATCCATCAATCAGCATCAGACGCTTAGGTTTGCAATTCAATGTTTCCAAACATAAAATTTCAAGTGTACTGCATGGAGAAAATCTTTATCCATACCATCATACACCTGTACAAGAACTGCTTCCCAATGATTTGGAAAAGAGACTTGAGTTTCCTAACTGGTTGCTGGAGCGGAGCTTAGATGGCAACCAGTTTAGTAGTCTACCAAGACTTCTTGTAAAAAGCCGTTCAATAATCTTACATGTAGCTAGGTGTAGACGTTTTAGTAAGCAGATGAATCGTTTCTACATATATTCAAAACTAAGATTATCCACATAAAAGTTACAAAACAGAACTTTAACCACATTTACGTGCAATGGAAATATCTCAAGGAGTAGTGGACTCACCTTTTTGATGGATTATGGCTCTTAACAAGATCCTATTAGGTCTTAACGAAGATAATATTAAATTTGTCACGCTTACCGATAATGTATTAGGATTTTCTTCTCATTGAAAGGGCTCTAGGCAATATAAGCGTATACGCATGACAGTAAACTCGAATAAATACATGTTTCACCATAGGATTCTCATCAGATCTGCACATGTGATTCTGATATTCTTCTGCATCACGGATTCTTCAAATGTTTTGATAATCAGTGAATTTTATAAATACTGTTTATAAACAACCATACATCTAAATTCAACATAGCAATTTTCGTCGGCACACAGGACGCGTCATTTCGAGAGTACTCATATCTTGCTTCTCGGCCACAGGGATATAGAAAGGAATGACAGAGTCAACAGACTAGTGGCTCTTTTCATATGTCATCCACTAGATAAAGATCTCCTCTTATTTCCTTACAAACGCAGAGGCCACATGTTCAAATCTTATAATTGTGCCGCTCTAACAAAGAAGTAACCCTCATTTCATATTGCCTGGAAAATTGGAAAACACCCGACCAAACTTTATATCACTGTCAACTCCTGCTATAATAGTTACGAAATTGCAACAGAGATAGAAACGTTATTTCGTTTTTTTTTGGGTTCCCGACGCTCGCAAAAACTGCATTTCGAACACTAATCAAGCCATTCCTTGTTGTAGGATTTTGCGAACATCGAAATTATTCCTTATAAATAAGACCTATCAATATTTTTTAGAAATTATGAATTTAATGCAAGTGCATTTCAGATCATATCCAATATATTTTGTGAACACTACAAGTATTTGCATTTAGGCCTGAAATACTATAGCCAAGAAAATTGTAATTTTTACAACATAAGCGTTCAACACATTTCCTCTGTCAATGGTAACTAATGCCCTAAATGTTAGACTTTACTGTATGAGTGTTGGGCTTTGATGTTGATCTTAGATACTACTATTAAACTGGAATCACCACCCGCCATAACAACGAACTATAAAATTAAAGTTATTCTTCAAGTCTGAAACACTCCATGAAAAACTTAATACGAGTAAGTGACTCGGTCCTCTAGCAGTACAAGGCAGGTACTACACCAATATCATATGTAGAGGCATCTTAAGTCATAAAACGAAGTAGATGCTGCATACCATATAGTAGAACTGCATCGACTGTACGAGTATCTAATCTAATAGATACAAATATCGTTTGACGTAATGACGCAATCTTCTACCCAGAGATATAAAAAGACTCTGAACATACTTTAAACAACGTCGAATCGTCGTAGAGATGAAATATAAAATAGAATTCCATAAAGTAAGGTGACTTAACTTTCTATATACAGGGTGTTTCAGATAATGTGTTGAAAACATTAAAAGGAGATTCCTTGACATACATATTTTGAAACAACAAAATTGTATGGGGGTCGAAAATACAGAGGTTTTAAGAAAAGCCTAACACTACGTTTTTTGATTCCTCCTGAAGATAACATCTTTGAAATATATGCGTGTATGGTAAGAAATAAACTCGCAATTAGAAGCACTAATTAAAGTGCAATTAAGCCTCACAGTAAATGTCACCCTAAAGTTTAAGTTTAAAAGTTATATAAAACTTTTTTCAAAAGGGTTGTTTTTAGGACCCCTAGGGTCCTAAAAAAGGGGAAAAAAGAGACCATCTCGAGGAGGTAACGGAAATTTTTTCAGGTTAAAAGTCATAATACAGGCCCTTTTTCTAAAAAAAAATTTTGCGGATCTCTTATGAAGTAGCATAAGAAGCATGCAGAAGCAAAACTATTTCTGTAACCATTTCGTAGTTTCTAACCGGAATATTTTCGGGCATGGTTAATGTCTATGGTTTCTGGAACAGGAACGGTTAATGAGCGAAATTGGAATACCTGCAATGATACCCTGATAGGACTACCCCAAATAGCAGGGCATTTATTAGAACATTCGTCCAGGTTAAGAGAAATAGGAATAATGCGAAAATCGTCGACAGACTCGCTTCCTGCTTTTCCAGAAGGCGTTCGCTGCTACGAAGACGTTTTACATTGCATCAGAAACCAACTGAGTCTTAAGCAACTGAGCAGACATTTTAATCTAAGCTGGACTTATATCTGGAGAATTCTATATACAGAAGACATGAATGCATTCCATCATATACGAGTACATAAAAGTACAGGAGCTACAACCCGGGGACTTAGAGAAATTCTGTGAACGGATAACTCTCAATTCACCCTGGTCGGAATTACAACAAAGTTTAAAAGTTACAAAAAGTGGGGATTAATAAAATATTTTCCCGAAAAAAAATGATGACTAAAATTGTAAGTTTATTAAAAACAAAATCACTTTTGAATTTCAACAAATTTTGACACATTAACTTTAGCTTACCATACACGCATAAAGTTCAAAGATGTTATAATCAATTGAAGTCAAATCAGGACAACGTAAGGCTTTGCTTGAAATTTCTATATCCGGTCGGAATGCATTTCTGACCCCCCCCCCCCCCCCTTCCCATCCGGTTTCGACGCATTATCCGGACACCCTGTAGAAGCTGACACAAATTTGACAAACCCACTATCGGAAAACATAACTATATAATTCTGCAGCTAGGATAACAGAAGTAACTAACTATTCGAAGGAATATCCATCCTTTAATGGATTTTCTATTATGAATTCTACCACCCGGGATGACTATTACCACCCATATGCACATCCACTCTTCAACCTGTCAAATCCAGAAATTTAAAAAGTTAATCAGATTCATGAGCAGATTGTGGATATCAAAGGCAAGTAACTTGCTGTGATTTATTAGTTATATAATGCGATGTGACATGCAGGACTATGCCTGCATTTATTGACCTACATATGTATCTACGTATGAATTGGTATGTGTAGCTCCGGGTATATAAACATACGGAAATTGCACAACCACCAGTTGCCATCTAACTACGAGTAGAATAACATGTAATTAAAAATGTTTCCTCCTTTAGATGGAAAGTACACTTTAAGATGCAGCATCAGAGCTCTCATTTGTGGTATGTGCTATTGGCCGGAACATGTACATATACCAATTTTGTTCAATATGTGACCACATATGGTCAGGAAAACGCCCGTGTTGGTATGGACAAATGTATATAGCTACCAAATTCGAAATACCATATCTACAATAACACAAATGTTTGTAATCCGTGATTTTCGTCTTGATTACAACGTTGACATGCTCATACGAGTACATACCCACAGCATATGGTCAACTACAACGTGTGCAAATGGCATCTACCTCACAATCCTGCAATACACAACAACATCCTCGTAAATACGAATATGGGTCTTCTGGTCAATGGTGTGGAAACGCAAATGTATTTTCATCTAGAAAATTAATCAGTGATAACATGCAGCTGACAAACACCATATGGGAGTGCTCTGAATGTAAAGAGGTTTTCTTGTTATACGAACACATTACAACACGCACCCATGGGTGCTATTCTGACAGATAGATCGGTAACATGGTAGAAAGTTTCATTACATTTTGAATTAAAGGTATTTTGTGAAGGATTTTTCGTGTGCAGAAATGTTGGCGACAATTATTGAGTGCACAGAGTGTGATGAAATTTTACAATGTGTTCGCTGCCAAAGGTTCGGGCACGCCGCGTCGAACTGCGAAATGCAGCCTCGATGCGTGAAGTGTGGAAAGAACCACAAGTCAGAGGAATGCGCTCTAGGTAAGTACGGAGCGTCGGAAAAAAGCCAACTCTCTTGTGCTTTATGTAGGAACACGGGACACACCGCAAATTATCGGGGTTGTCCCAAATTCCAATACATCAAAAGAGTAAATCTGGCTCGGCAGCAGAAAGTGGAAGTTAAACGTCCACTCGTGCAGGCACAAACACCAGCCGTTACTCCCCAAGTTACCTACGCCCAAATGGCGGCAGGTAGGGGAACTACGGTACAACAAGCAAAGGTAGCTTCTCAGGCCCCAGCGCCTAGAGCACCTGAACCTGTACCTGACATGCTGGCTATCTTGCTCTCTATTCAGGGGCAGATGGCTCAGCTTCAGCGTCAAATACAGGAACAGGCTAAGCGGGTAGATCAAATATACGCGCTGCTGCCGGGCCTAACGCACCTCCAGTCGTAATGGGTACGTACATGGCGGAGCAAACCCTGAAGGTCCTTGCGGTGAATGTTAATTCACTGATTAGGTTCGAACGAAGAGCCGCACTGTTTAAGTTGCTTAAAGACCAAGCCCCTGATGTGCTTTTGGTTAGCGAAACTAAGCTTACCAAAAGACACAAAATGAGGCACAGAAGATATGAAATATTACGAAGAAACCGACCCAATTCTATTCAAGGAGGTGGTGTTGCGATCTTTGTAAAAAAGGGACTGCGTTTCAAAAGAGTATACAGTCGTGTAGTACGTAGGTTTCGGGTGCTGGAAGCATGCATCATGTATTTCCCTCTCCGTAGTGGAAAGCGGTTATACATGGTGTCTGTTTATGCATCTAAGGCTACTCAATCCACTTTATTCATCTCAGAGCTCGATACACTGTTTCGATTCCTGAGGCTGGAATTGGAGGAGAATTACTTTATTATCGGCGGAGATTTCAACGCCAAACATAGTGATTGGGGAAATAATACACCAAATACTAGAGGGAACCTACTATTCAATTGGTGGGGTCAGCACAGTGTGATGTATCGACTCGACCTCAAAGCCACGGATAGTCCGTCGTTTCCGAGACACGGGTCCTATCTGGATCTTCTGCTGTTCGATTCACGAATACAACTGACATGCACTAACCTACAAACTACAAACTGTCTACGCACTTTCGTGTATGACAGTGACCATTGCGGTCTCAGCACCGAAATAACTGTTCCCAACGAAATTGCGGAATTGGACGAGTTTGTGCAAAGGCATTCCTACAATTATAGTAGGGTGCGTTGGACACACTTCACCAGAACACTGACTAGAGCACTCTCCTCGAATTCGCTCTACCCACCGTCCAACAGAAATCTGTCAAACGAGGAGATTGACAGGTATCTAAAACTAATGGACGAGACAATTAAACGAACTATGGACAAAACGATACCTCGGTATCAACACACTGACGAAGAAGACTTATTCCGCAACGCAACTATTGACGCACTGCACCGACAAAAAAGTAGGCTGCTGTCAAGACTAAAAACCTTGTACAGACAGTTTACTGACAGACATAACCCGGAGATCATGACATTGAAGTCGTCGATTAAAAACCTCCAAACATTAATAAAAGAAAATTACAGAAATTCTGTAAGTTTGTATTGGAACAACAAAATTCGGGCTGTAAACACCAGCAACCCGAATATGTTCCCGCAAATAAATAAAATATTTCGGAGAAATAATCAAAACGACCTTCCATGTCTTAAAATCGCTCGAACGACGAACAACGAACAAATACTTGTAGCAGCAGGCATTGATCCAAATGAGGCCGTTGATGATGACAACTTCTTTGTGGTCGAGGATCCGCAGGAGAAGGTAGAGGCTATAGGAGCGACTTTCCAGGAAGTGTACAAGGCGAATGACATCATTGGCCCGAACCACGACCTGGAAAGTCGAGTCCTTATGCACAATGCCTGCCTTCGAAATGAAATTGTGAATTGGCGATTCGAGAGCTCGGGTTTCACCCAGTTCAGTGACGAGAATATGGCAAATAATGTCATCACCAACGAAAGAGTATTACCACCTTTCATTACGAAGGAAGAGCTCCAAATGATCTTCGAATCACTTAGAAGTAAGAAATCAGTGGGAACCGATGAAATACCGAACATTGTGCTTCGACATCTCCCACTAGTAGCGGTGGACATTTATGCCACCCTGTTTAATAATGCAATGAATAATGCACATTATCCAGCGCATTGGAAAACTGCGGTGGTACATCCCATCCCCAAAAGGGATAAAGATACTTCCAATCCGGCGAATCTCCGCTCGATCAGTCTTCTTCCAAACATCAGTAAGGTTTTCGAGAAGGTGATCAATAGAGTCCTGACTAAGTGGGCTGAGGACAAACATATAGTTCCGGATAATCAATTCGGTTTCAAGGCGGGGCATGATATCATTCATGCTGCGTCTAAACTGGTTTCCGATATCCAATGGAACAAAGGCAAGAAACAGTGCACTGGTGCCTGCCTGATTGACTTGGAAAAAGCCTTCGATACCGTATGGTTAGAGGGACTCTTTTTCAAGCTGGATAGGTTGGGCATTAGTAAACCACTGCTGTATATTCTTTTTGATATGCTCTCCAGTAAACAGTTCATCGTGAAGAATGGCGATGTGACTTCTGCTGGAATATTTAACATTAAAAACGGTCTGCAACAGGGTGCGGTAAATTCGCCGATCCTATTCAACATTTACACAAGTGATCTGATAGGTTCACTTCCCCATGCCATAGCGTACGCAGACGACTTAATTGCGTACAGATCAGGTCCAAAAATCGAGGTCATTAATATGCTTTTGCAACGTGACTTCGACAAAATTAAGCAATATTGCGATGACTGGAAGTTGAAAATCAACTTTCAGAAGTCGGAAACCATTCTGTTTAGGACGCCTTTGTCTGGGGCCTCTAGGGATACCAGAAAGAATTGGCGAAAGTTCTCTATCGTCGGACAACATGGACAGCCACTTGCTTGTCGAAATGTAGTCAGATACCTTGGGATCTGGCTAGATCAATATCTATATTTTAACAAACATATAGATGTTGCTCTGGCCAGAGCCAGAGGTGCTTTTGCCCTTACAAGCAGACTGTTTTACAACAGCCAACTCGATGCGAGGGTGAAGGTGATCTGCTACATGGCCCTTATCCGGCCTATGCTTGTGTTTGGATGTCCCGTGTGGTTCAACGTGAGAGCAAGTTTATTGGAAAAGATTCGGGTGTTTGAGAGGGCTTGCCTTAGGGCTTGTCTTCGGTTATACAGAACACCAGAGTCTGAGTACATAAAATTCTATCGCAATGAGGTCTTGTACAATAGGGCGAACCTAATAAGAGTGGACAATTTTGTTATTAAGTTGACTCGAAGGCACATTGCAAGAGCAATGACCTCATCGAACAACCTGATCTCCGGGGCTTACTACCCTAATTTTATGTATCACGAGAGAGTTCGCTTAGACGGCTATGTTCCTCCAGAAGCGTTTCTCTACCTTGATAGCAAAGGTCTGATCCAGGACAGATTGGCTGTGCCGCTAATCTTCCACGTTGCTCGAACAGCTGCGGACAGGCGACTCAACTACGACGGAGACGTCGCACACGGCAGTGCGGAGCGTCTCCGGTTCAGTAGAGCGGTAGGGAGTCGCGACATGAGGGATGTTGCTCGGCAGCACCAACAATTTTGGTGGCTTTTAGAAGGAGGGGATGCTTCGTCGTCGAATTCCTCCAATTCTTAGTAGCTTCATGTGAAGCAAAGTGGGTCGCCTAATTTTTCTTTTAGCCATGGCCGGCTTACATAGTTTTAAGTAGGAGTAAGTTAGATTTAAGAAAAAAAATATATATAAAAACCAAAAAAAAATTAATAAAAATAAAAAATTAAAAAAAAACATACATCTATATATATATACATATATTTATATATTAAGTATATATATATTATGTATATATATATATATGTATGTACTAGATGTAAGTAGTTTAAGTAGATTAAGACTTATTTTTAGGTAGTTTTTAGGATTTTAGTTTTAAGTTTTATAATAAAATATAAAAAAAAGTCATGTTACTAAGTTTTTTTTTTGAAAAAATGTTTTCTTAGTTTTAATTATAAGGAATAGAAATAGTATAGTATAGTAGTAAGGTACGTCGAAAGACATAATTTAAGTGTTAGGTGTAACTTAGAGTGCCCGCATGGGGTCAGTAAGCTAGAATAAGATAATTTTAAGTTAATTAAGCTAATTTTTAAGCATTTTTTGTCTAGCAAGTAAGAGTAAATTAAGTAATATAATAAAAATGCATATAAACTGAAACTGAAACTGAGAGTGTGATGAAAACAATTCTGCTTTATAATACAGGGTACTTATTCGTATATATATTTTTTTACCACAATCTTATAATCAAAATACCAAACGCCAGCGATTATCGTGCGCAAGCTTTCGGTGATTGGGCCCTATTGAAGATGGAAGAAGATCCGGTTTTTCGCTGAAAATTCATCCTTAGTGACGAGACATGTTTTCGGTTAAATTCCTTGTTAATGCACAAAATCAGATTTGGTCAGGCGAACTATCGGACGTGTTCTAAGGGCAGCTATTGGTTTGGTCTAGTTTGCAAGCCGAAGGTGTCATTGGGCCGTACTTCCTCCGAGATGATGTCGGCGAGTCAGTTATAGTCAATGGAGACCGCTATCGTTCCATATTAACCAATTATTTTAGGATAAATAAGAGCTTGAAGTCTTGGTGGATATGTGGTTTGAACAGGACAGTGCCACTTGACAGCGCACACCAGAAGCGACGTATTGAAGACGAAGTTTGGGGATTGTCTTATCGCCAGAAATGACCCTTTCAATTAGCAGCCCCGCTCGTGCGATTCAAATGACTTGAAAGTGAACATCTCGGACTCAGACAGCCCGTACAGTTCCTCCTACGTTCTCCATATTTACAATGGGCTGGTACACAGAAATTGGAAAAATTGAGCTGTTAAGCATTAATCTTTCAGTGTCATTAATCCTAATGTAATGCATGAGATGGACTTAATCACCGTTTTACTATCGATTATCTTAATGTAACGATATGATTTGAATAGCGACAGTTTCGGGCTGAAAGCCGCTGCAAAGAGGGATGGATGCCCAGGTTTCTCGAATCATTCCTGAGTTGTACAATTATGTACAAATATCGACATCACTTGCACTCACTCCCATCTGTTGGGTATCGAAGATTGAAAGCTTAAATGAAGATAATTTTTTGTGAATTGATGATCTATTAACAGGAGGAGACACCTCTACAACGTATGTATTTTAACATGTCAAGTATCTTGCTCTATATATATTGTTGAAAGCCTAGTAGCCAGTTTCTTTTGGTTCTACTTTTGGAACGTCTTTTGTGGTTTCGGAATAGAGGGAGTTCTAACGTAGTCGAAAATCTATTCTATAAATTCAGTTAAATCAAATGGCACTACTTGACCAAATTGACCCGACTCGATAATTTTTCCAGTCGTACTTTTTTATTTGACATGTATTTTTAACACCATCAGTACAATGGGAGAGTGCTCTGACCAGTGAAAATTAGCAAAAATTTCTCTACTCAACTTCTAAGGGGGTTAATTTCAGGTCAATTTCTGTCTTGTCCTTTCTATCGAAAGTGTTTGAAATCTTACAAAAACAAATTAGCGATTTCATCAGAAACAACGATATATTAACTTGCAAACAATTTGACTTTCGTAAAGATCAAAGTGGTATCACATCATTAATAAATTTCACTGACCACTTATTGTAAATCAAGCGATGGATAACGGAAATATAAGTTTGTTAGTGCTGCTGGACTCTTCAAAGGCATTCGACTTTATGGACTACCGCGGTTTGTACGATAAACTTCTTAGGTTGTTCTCCTTTCTGTTCAATTCGACAAGGAGTCAAAATAAATGGAAAATTATCTGACGACCTTCCAACTAGTAAGGGCTCTTCCTGGCTCTATAAAGTACTATATAACATACAAATGTACATTTTTAGATTACAAGGTGGGGATGAAGTACGAGTATCTCGATATTCGCATTGTCTATGTACATATACAATTTCAGTTTGGACAAGTTTCTCCCTTTCCTGCCACCTCAGTCATTGGACCTTCACTCTTCTGGTTAAGTCGGTGTCGCTGTATAGCCCATACAGTTCGTCGTTGTATCTCCTCCCCCACTCAGCGTCCCGAAATCCCGCGAACAATTTTCGTCTCAAAGTAGTCAATGGCACCCTCATACATTTTTGATAAAGTCCATGTCTCTGCACCATAGAACAAGACTGTGATTATTAAGGCCTTATATAGGGTCACATTTGTTGTTCGAGAAATGGGCCTGCTAGTCAATTGAATGAATGAATGAAATATTTATTTATTTATCAATGAAATATTATAAATGTTTGTTTTTCCCGCGAAGCCTTATTGGCTTTTCTGCAGAAGGTTAAGTTTCAAATATAATTTATATTTAAGTGATTTAAAATTTTTCGATTTACTTTACCAATTTAACAATTTAATTTTAACAATTTTGGACTTAAACAATTTTTGGATTTAAGTTTGAAGCAAAAAGAAATGTTTTAACATTTTTTTTCTTGTTTTAAAATTTGTTATGCATCTCAAGTTAGCCGGAAGTTCATCGAACAATGTCGGGAATCTGCAAATAAGTTGTCTTCTACTGTGTGTGTTATAACAACTTGGAACTTGCAGTAGTCTGTGGGCCCGTCTTCTGGTGTTCTGCTTCTGGTTAATGGATTTCTTAAAACCTAAGTCACTGTATTCTAGCAATACAGACATCTTAAATATGTTCTGAACATTGATAACCTTAACTACATTTTGATCGGACAAGGAACGCGGATTCTCCGATCTAATTTGCTTTAATTTGGAGCCGTTGTAGTTTTTGGAGATGTGTGTTTGAGGCATTACTCCACGCAAGTATGCCATATCTCAACTTTGATTCAATTAGTGCGTAGTAGATTTGGTTTAATATACCCGGTGATGTGTAATAGCGCAGATGAGCTAATTCATAAAGAGATCTTCTTAAGTCCCACCGTCGATGTCGATATGGTTACCCCAGTTGAAATGGCTGTCAATAATTACTCCCAGGTATTTTTAATTTTCAACGATATCTATTGGCTGTCTCAAAGATGAGCTGGGATACTTACCGTTCTCAAGGACGATATTATCGGAACTAACAGCATGATGTGATCCACGAATACGCATTATTTTGGTTTTTGACAAATTTATTATTAATCCGTTGCCGTGGCACCACTGCACAGCTTTCGAAAACTCCCCTTGCATTATATGCGTCACCGTCTTCAAACATATGTGTCGTACAACAATGGCTGTGTCGTCTGCATAAGCAAATGGAATAGCGTTCTTAAATACCCGAACTAGTTCATTTGAGTAGAGAACAAAAAGCATCGGGCCCAATTTAGATCCCTGGGGAACCCCGTACTTGACTTCCTTTTTACTGCTGTTCTCGCTATCAATTTTCACATGAAAAGTTCTTACGCTTAGGTAGTCTATCAGCCAGTTACCCAATTTGCCTCGAATACCAATTTTCTCCAGTGCTGTTATAAGTTTTTGATGATTAAGGCTATCAAAGGCTTTACTAAAGTCCATGAATAACACCAGTACATGGTGATTTTTGTTTAGGCTTTCATGAATTGTATTAAAGTTGTTCTTCGTGTGATATAAGCGCTGGTGTCGTTGTCTGATTTCATAGCAGAGTCTAGGTAGACATGTTTCTCCATCGTCATCCTGCACAAACGGACGAATATGGCAGGGATGACAAAACTAGACATTGCTCTGTATAGCTTGTCTCTATGTACGTGGCCTCAAAATTGATGAATAGGTGATGTGTATCGATTTAGAGCCCATGAGTTTTTTTTGAAGATCGGCCGTAGCCATACAGATATGGACCATTCAGGTTGTTGATGAACGGCTTCAGGCGTTTATACAACACGACACATCTTGTAGCCGATGTTAAGAAGACTGACCCCTCTGTAGCTAACGCGGTTCAGAGGGTCTCATTTTTTGAGAATTGGAAAAACAATGCTGAGGTTCCATTCATCGGGCATACTTTCATGCGACCATATTTTACAAATGAGTTGGTGTATGGTGTCATCGTCTGAAGAGTTCGACAGCCAGGCCGTCCGCTCCAGCAGCTTTATTGGACTTAAGCTAAATATGGCTATCATCACTTCATCCAGGTCAGGAGGGACGGAATTGTTGGTCTACATCGTCCAGGTTGATAGGTTCATTCGGTCCGACAACTGTATTTGGTTCGTCGTCGTTGTTACATAATCTACAGAAATACCAGAAGTAGCATCTCTCAATTCCGTCGACCGCGCACTTCTCATGCTTCTTCGTTTTCCTTCTATGTAGAAAGCCAGTATTCGCATCTCGAAAGCTGATTTGTATGCAGCTTGCTGCGAGTAGCTGCATGTGCTTGCCGGCACTCGTCGTCAAACGAGGGGTTTCGTTGTGGTGGCCGAGTTTGACCCAGCACATCAGGGATGGCATCTCTGATAGCTTTTTGCCAATATTGTTACTGGTTTCCAATACTTGATGCTGGCTGTATAGGACCTATTTAGAAATTAAGACAGACTCAATCGGAAAAGGATTTGGCGATCTCTTGCGATTGCAGCAGTCAGATGTCAAACTTCCTCACGGTATTAGCTTGTCTTTCCGATGGTCGTTATATTTGCAGCCGCACCTTGGAAGCAACAAAGTAATGGTCCAATTCGGTGTTTGCCACTAAGATCGTTCGGACATCCATAATACTGGAGGAGTGCCTTTCATCGATCGCAATGTGGTCAATCTAGTTGACAAGTCTCCAAGTCCCTTTATGAATATCGACATGCGGGAACCGCGTGCTACCTCTGACAATATTTCGCCCCGCCGAAAATTCCGGTGGTGTGGTGCCGTGCAAGCTGTACTTTCGGACAGTACTACCAAAGATGTCATCTCTTTCCAGATTTACATTAAAGTCACTGTGGACAATTTTGAAGTCATAGCTGGGGCACTGCTCCTAAGTCTTGTCCAAGAACCTATAGAAGCTGTCTTTGGCTCATCTACATATATGCCAACTCAAAACTTTTTTCCTAAGTCTGCCTCTAACAACAAATTCGCAACCAAATAGGCCCTACTTTAGCCGTCGATGACAATCGCCGTAGTAAATGTCGCGGTTTTTAATATCTTTTTTTCTAGACTATCCCATCGCATTTCTTGAATGGCGGCAACATGTTCTTTACAGCAGTCCAGTGTCCGCTAGTTGCTCGGCGGGACGTGGCCAATTAAACGACCTAACATTCCACGTACAGATTCGAAGTTCGTTGCCTAATTAATTTAATTAAAGAAATGAATTTCCCTTTAAGCCTATCACTAGATTATAAGATTTGACTATATTAATGTGAATAAGAATGCAAATAAATATGTACAATAAATAAATAAAAATCTAATTACATATATGCGTTACATATTTCAGCGGTTGATAAAACAAGAAGAAGAAGGCGTTTGAAGATAAGTATGATAAAAAAAATTTCCATCTGGTTCTGGATATTTGAATGACTTGAATTTATTTTGAATCGATGCTGCTAAATTCATACTTCAGCTCTTTATCACTTAAAAGGTCTAGGGAGATTTGTGAAATTGAAGTTAACTTATTGACGGTTTTTTTACCAGAACACATACATAGACACACAGATTGGCGTCCTTTTGCACATTGAACGATTTCTGATCGGGGACTCGGTTTACGATAATTTTGGATTTATTAAACAAATTTATATTTTTATTTTACTCTTCCAGCGAATATTGTTATGTAGTAAATTAAATTGCATTCGGCAAATAGTTACCATCTAAATACAAGAACATTACCATTTACATCGCTTAAAAGATCTAACCATAAGCCTAAAGTATATACATAGTATTCATAATACTCTTCATGAAAGACCACCTTTGAGATTGTTTACCGCCGGTTTCTATGTACTATATGTCTAAATCCTGTTTTCTAACTCTGAAAGCCTCTTTACATTACGGGTCATCCCAGGCTTCCAAAGCAAAGATTCTGTTTTCTCGCGACTTAAGTGGGATTATCGAGCAAAAGTGGCATAATTAATATGGCCCCCAATCAACTTCTGTGTTCGAAAGACGTTAAATCATCCTGCCTCAGTACAAGAGCTCAATGACATGTGTGGTTATGTTATGAACAGTGAACAGGGTACATGGAAAAAAAAGCAGCGTAAGTTAAAAAATAGTTAAGGGGCTTGTTGGTAGTTTGATAGTAATAAGTATCCACAGTTTGGTTTTCAACAGATGTGAATTATGTTCAAGTATAAAACCTTATGTCTACATTAATTCAAACGTAGATATATATATATATATATGTAATTGGCTCCTCAACATACTAGATACGTTGATGGTTCAGCCCGCTTTGATATTTGCCGCATCACCATCACTCACTACAACTGAGTGCATCATATCGGTTATATTACTACAGATACTGGTTGTCCGACAGAGATATAGTTTTCAAAGTAAACCTATATAATATCGCCTCATCCATATATGTATGCACGAGTATACTATAAAGTCTAAAAGGATGTGTAATTCGTAACGAAATGGCACGATTCAGAAAAATATAACAAGTACGTGTTTGAGATGAATAAAACATAACAAATTGCCTTGCAATATAGCAACCCATTTAGTTTGACTCATTTAAATAGGCAGAGAAAAATGACAGACTTTAGCGCACGTACTCGTATAATAGAATATAATTCATTACGATTATGAGGCACATACCTAAGATAAGTTAAAAAAAAAATTTAATATTTACGCACCGAGCTTGCTTACTTTTTCTTTAAAAAATTAATGTTTTCAAACAAAATAATATGTATAGGTATAAAAAAAAAGGAAATATCCCCTCCATCATTCCTTCGTGTCACGCAAATTGCTATTTAAACCTAAAACCATTTGCTAATTGCATATTTTTGTTTTCAGTTTTTTTATGAATATCCTAATTAAACAAAATACTTCTGTATCTCTTCACTTGCTAGCACAACACCAAGTGTTACCATCCAACTCACATTTCATCGATAAATACAAAGGAGAATCTGAGCGTCAACAAATAATAAACTTTCGGCTCACATTGGACAATTACCATTTTATTGCTAAACTTCATAAATTGACAGATTTTCCCGCCATCTGACTGCTCGTAAAAAGGCAATTAACGTCAGTCGATAATAATTTGTAAGCGATTGTTATTTGTTGTAAGTATACTTATGGAGTAAGTACATACGGATACATAATATGACCTGATAAATCAACGTTGTCCAAATCTCTGGCTGGGCAATAAAAGATTTGCAATGCACACGTTCTACCAACGTGAAGATATGAACATCAGTTTGTAAATTCTTTTGGGGTGAATACATTTTATTCATGATTTTAATTAAGTTAAAATATGCAGAATAGGATAGAAAGGACAATTTAATTTTGACTCTTTCTACTTGGACAATTTGCCAAATTAAAAAACTGACAAAGAACAGGAGAAAGTACATCCCACGCATTTTTTTCCAACAGGTTTATCTATTTTCGTTGAGAAAAGGGACTTACAACTTTGACGTAGACGATAGCAGTAAATAAATAAATTGCTACCTTAGTTCATTCAAGTTTTACCTACTTGGAAATTTTGGATGAGTTCGTGACTCAATAAATAGTATACTTAAGATGTTACTCAGGTAGAAGGGGCTAGCAGAGTTACAATACAGTTTGATACATCCTTTGCATTGCAGGGAGCCCAATATTTAGTGTCAAGACATAGTGATGGGCCGGGTGGGCGCTGTCCCTTGGTATTGATCGATAACATAAGGGTGCAAAAGAAACCGTCATACCGATTGCGGTATTCGAACTCAAGAAGACAGACGTAATTGCAGTGCAATAAGCCCATTATGAGTCAAATCAGGATGACCAGATAGCCCCACTGCAGATTATAGCATCAGCCTCTATGATAGGACATTTCCTAGATAGGGGACAACCACCCAGCAAAAAGTTTCATCATTAGATGATTAAAAGGACACAGAAAAGGTTGTGTTATGACGAAAGGTGGAGAAAAAAGAACCGACGCAGCTAAAGTTGTTCAGATGACCCATCACACTTCAGTTGCTTCTTTCAAAGGACAACAGAAAAAGCTTTGGACAAACATTGGCGGGAGGAAATACTAACTAATTGGCCCTACACAATTGTCAGCATGCCTATAAAGCGGGCAGATCGACATACGTATGTATATAACTATATTAACAGGCGAAAACATTCAAACCACGCTTAATCCAACAACGACAGTACGGTTCGCTTTTTTGATATTGATAATATTTCATACAAAGGTATCAAAAAATATCTTAAAATAAGGCTTGAACATTACAAGAAACAAATGAATAAGTAGACTCTTAAGCATCTGCACAAACTCATCATCTTTCTTTTTTCTTGTTTCAGTTTTCTTCAGTTTTATCTTGCTTTTTTTTATATAATTAACGCTTGCCCAAGGGGCTTTAGTACCCCAAAAATGTTTGCGCGGGCGAAGGAAAGTTAAGGAGGAAAAAAAAGAGACATACCGATGTACGTTGGTTTTAACCGTTTGCAAGTTATAATGAACTAGAAATTAAAAGCAGGGCATTCTATAAGCGAGTTATACGGCTTCGAATAGAATCAAGATATTAAAGGGTGGGCCCGAAAGTGAGCTGGTGGTGTTACGCAATGAGCCGCAATGCTACTAGAAATTTTATTGACTGAATTTTATCTAGCAGGTGCAAAGAGGTTTTGAGGGTAGCTGACAAAATGTGAGCGTTGTACTCCAATTATTGAGGCCAGACCAAACAGGTATAAGAGATGTATTTTTCGACATCGAATATTTAATCATTCAAACGGTACAATGAGAATGGAAAGTTTTTCGATTTCAACCATGCAAGTGCCATTCATGAATAATGGCTGGGTGTTAAAATTTCGCTTTAGTGACAGCAGACAGAATAGTGTTTTGGATGAATTAAATTCTATCCTGTTAGTTATGCTGTTAACATCAGAATTTAATGAGCTTAGCATACGCTGCTGTTCCTGTTCTGCAGCCGAAGAGCAGTGACGTGAGTCCGGCAAAAATTATATTGGATTGGAAGTAATAGAGAAAAAATAATTGATTAAAGTGTCGGAGTGTCGGAGACAGAACGGAGCTCTGGGGCATACCACCATTTATTTTGTGGATACCAAACTTGAAACCGTCCCAGACTACTGGAATTCAACATTCCAAAATGTAATTTCTAATCCATTGAAGAAGCGATTCATCGATCCCAAATGCACACATTTTGAAATATCAACTCAACTGTATATTTTGCTTTAGTAAGAGTAATGTGCACTTTGGTTTCACTTTTCGGTCAGACATGCCATCAAATCGACAGTGGATACAATATATCGCTACGAAACCCATACAGCCAATCATTGAGTAATTTTCATATTTCGATATATGGTCTTCGAAAGAAGGGAAGCGCAATATCCTAATACGAGTGCAATTGGTTTATAATATCCTCAAAACTACTGCTTATCTGGAGGCAGTTAAATATTTATTGTAAAACGACTTTTGAAATGGTTTTGCCGATAAATATTAATAACTATTCGTAATTAATCAAAACAAGCTACTGAGCATTTATTCATTTCCCAGGAAAATCCCACGTTAAACCAGAAAATATAACTTCATTTGTGAACCCTAGCTCGAGCACATTACACCAGATTTAATCAAGCCGTTCTGATTAGTGTACTAAGTCCCATTTCTCAATCCAAGCTAATATAGCCTAATATGAGATCTATCATGAGCTATTCTCTGCACTTGAAGTTTGAACCGCCTTCTGGTAGTATCCATCTGAAACGTACGAACACATCCTATTTATAAAAATTCCCTATTATAGAAAATATAAAGACTCATTCTTTGATTAGTTCCGTAAATGAATTTTTTAAGCGTAAAGAATATGTTTTGAAAAGGTGCCTACACTAAACAAGTATATGTTGGTCCAGGATCTTAAAAACAGCCATATTCCATGCCGAACTGTACACATAAATACTGTATGCTTTTTTTTTTTATATGTATAATTTACGCGCCTAAGGGGTTATGATACCCTTTTACTGTTGTCAGAACGCGGGCGGAAATATAGAAGGATGAGAAAGGAAAGCATTGTTGTGATGTAGTGGTTTGAAACTCAGGTGTGTTTGGTTTCGATATTTTCTCTCCAGGGGTGGGAGTCCGAATAGGACGGCGAGATTTTTCTTTACTCGGAATGATTCTGGTTGTGAATTTTAATGGTTGTTTTGTGCTTGAAAACTCTACAACAGCCAAATCTACATATCAGTGTTATGTCTTCACATGCAGATTTTTCTGACTGAGTTCCAATTACACAAATGAAAACTTGCCGTGGCTAGGATTCAAACCTTGACCACTACACCACGGCCACCCCAAAGCTAAGCAAAGCTACTTGTTTAATACGAATACATCTTGTTAAACACATAGTGGCTTGCAGCTAGCCGGCCAACAATTTTTTGTACCTTTGAATCCCAGGTCGTAGGTTCGAGACGGCAACGAAAACGAAAATTCGATTTTAAAGCTCAAACTATCGCTAGTAACAGACCGTTTGGTCAAAATAACTAAAAGCAGCATACCCAAAATCGAAGATCAAGTGAAGTGCTTCTCCGGACCAGAAGGCGAGTGTAATACCTACTCATTGCCTAGGAACTTAAAAAAGATTAATGAAATTTGATGTTGTGTTACAATGAGTTTGACAAAAGCGTGTGATTTAAAAGAAAAGAACCGCTTGGTTTGAGAGAAAAAAATATTATTTTAAAGGCTTTTAACAATTCTGCAATGTGCTCAATATATTATACAGTTTCATAAATTCCCAATTATCGCTTCACACCGCAAATTTGTGTGCATTGTCCTGGGGTAATTGTTTTATTGATCTAATATCTTTTTCTTTATAAGTCCCTGGACACTTTTAATCGGATTAGCATTTGACGATTGTGGTAGTCAGTAGACGTCATTTTCCTCTTTAAAGCAATGACAGTTACGACTACGATGTTTAAGATCATTGTTCTTGTAGCAGCCAATCCCGGGTTTCATGACCAACAGCATGTCATAAATAGTCAACAACTTTTCTTTTGTATAGTTGGATGGCTGTTTTACCATCTGCAGTCCACATACGTCTCCAGGTATTATATAAAAAAGTTAACTTTCACAGGTCCTTGGTCATTCCATGTCTTTGTAAAGGTAAGGCCGCTCATTAAGCTAACACTTTGGTGGACAGGTGCGGGCTTGAGTGGTAAAGTCGCAGGACGATCCCTAAGAGTAACCAACACAAGAAAATCCCCAAGGGACGACCGCCGGGCAACGGTGGTTAATTCACGATTAATGAACTCCATTTGATATGCTCCGTGTACTCGCAAGCCTGTAATATTGAAGGATATTCTCAGTGCAAGCATTCTAACATCAGCGAAAATGTGCGACGAAGAGGAGTTTCCACTTGCTTAGTCTTTATTTTCCTTTCAGCAAAACGGGCTCTGCTGTTAGGTGGCTTAGAGACGAATGCCTCTTAAAAGGCATCAACTTCTAGTGACGCACTTGTGCTTTCTATAGTAAAAACTGCCGATCGGACTGTTGCTGTCAACTATGATGCTGACATGAGAAGCGAGGAAAGGAATATGTCCCTTCTAAGCGACTCAGGTACTTTGTGCGATGAAATGGGTATGGCTACACTTATGATGCCAAAGGATGTGTTAAGTTTTTTCGGAAAATGGAACAGAAACGGTAAGAAAGATATTTGGGCTCAGAGACTATTTCGCTCCATGGGTGGCATTCAACACTTAATAGGGAGACTAAATTATTAGTAAAAATTGACTTGATGTTGTATTCAGGCAACCATTCCTCTCATGAGCTTTTAGTTACCAGAAAAACAGTCCTTCGGTCACGGCTGGTATTGAAGCCCGAACCGTCCGATTAGTAAGCCAATAGACTACCACTTGAGCCACGGCCACCCATTAAACTAAATTTTACCAGCTATATTAGACTTTGACCTTCGGAGAGGAAATTGTTCAAATAAGCCTTGAAACAAGGTAACTCTAAGGTACTTGCCCTAGAGATTTCCACTGCACAGAGACTAACGTAACCTGATTCGATTACTCCACACCACCGGCGGCGGAAGCTAAGATAGGAGTACTACAGTCGACAAAGTTCCCTATAGGAATATACTAGGCGTGTCAGGCTGGGTATACAACTGGAAGACATTAATCTCAATCCCCAAAGTGCTGAGCAAATGGCTGTAATGCAGGAGGAATTTATTAATGTTTCATTTGAGCTTCGTGAGCAAGAGGTGAAGCCGTCTTTTAACAGCTCTACACTTAGAGCTAGCTGGGTCGAGTTTGTTTATTCCAATAGAAAAATATGGATTGATAGTTGTTTTAGTGAAGGAGGATCATTTTTAAAACCGCATATCTTTCCACAAAGTATCAGCCTAACTAACGAATAAATCCTTTGATGCATAGAACTCAGGTCTGAACACCAACATTTTAGAGAATTCTGCAATAGAGAGAGATCTCTTTATCATGGTCTTTGCTATTACTGACAGTGCGATGAAATGGCTCAATGTCGCGTACTATTTCGATAAACTGATGCTCATTTTAAAGAGCTCTGATAAAACTCGAGCTACCTCCATCACAACCAGCACCGATGGTTTATTAAAAAGACTACAAACCAACGATAGAGCTCCCCTCAACTAGCAATCAGACAACTCGTCGATTACTACAAAAAAGAACTGCTGCAGATATAGTAGACGCAAAAGTAGAGATCCTGTTCACCTAGGAGTCACGCGGCAGATAAAATAGCTCATATTACTAGAGTGAGACCTTGGCGAGGTTCTCATATAGCATACATGCGACAATAAACCTAAACGCATACGGAACCCCGAGTAAAGCCGGTATCGAGGATAGCTACACTCAATGTGTGGCAGGGAAACCTACACCGCGTTAAATGTGATACGGACAGATTTAACCAATGATATGCAAGAGAGAACATCGCTCTATGACTAATTCAAGAACCTTGCGCTATAGAGGGTAAGATATTTGGCCTCAATATTAGTGAGCGGATATTACCCCTATCGAACCATGTGCACATAAGGTTCAATATAGGATCCAACGTCGAACAAAGTCAAATATGATATATGCAAAAACTCACGAGCTGGAGCTTTGTGTATCAAAGCTGATACACTGCCCTCATCTCTACAGTCCATTGAGGACGTGAATGAGGCAGCGGATCAACTAAATGAAGATATTGTCTGACCATTTAAATACAGTTGCAAATTAAAAGGTTAAAAGGTGTGTAGCATGATTAAACCCTTATTTTAAACAATTGTGAAAAATGGTCATAAACACTTTTAGTAAATCGAAACACACCGGTAATTGGGACCTATACAATTTCGCTTTAACCAACTTCAATAAAGAATTGATAAAGTCCAAAAGAGCTCCGTGGAGAAAGAATTGCGAAAACCGGAAAGAGGTGGCACGTAGCCAAAAGTTCTCTCAAAAGACTCTTCAAATAGCTTAAGTGTGTTAGAGAAATTCGATGGTACTTTCACAGTTAGTCGAGAGGAAACTTTCAAAATGTTACATAAGGTTCATTTCCCAGACTCGACCCACATAATGTCAATTCTGAAGCCACAAGCTCTTCCTACAATAACAGAATTACCAGACTACCTGGAAATATATTCAGTATAGGCAAAGTTGAATTAGCCATAAACTTATTTAAATCATACAAAGCACCTGGAATAGACGAAATCTTCCCAACACTGATTCAAAAAGGTCTCGTCCCTATTCTTCCCACTCTAATCGAGATATTTAAATCTTTAATTGGAGATACATCCCGCCAGCCTAGAGGGAGCTCAACATAGTTGTAATCCCCAAACCGGACAAACCTTGTGAACTACCTAAATTATCGATCCATAAGTCGAAATTCACCTCTACATGCATACAGGAAAAAAAGATTCGCGGAAGGCGCTCAAAAGGAGACTCCACTATGTGCCTTCATAGATATTAAAGGCGCCTTCGATAATACCTGATACCAATACATTTTGGAAGCCATGTCCACAAAATGTATTAACCGTCCCACCGTTGGGTTAGAGCAATGATCGTAAACCAAAATCTATGTTTCAACCATCAAAAGCTATCCACAAGGAGGAGTTCTCTCACCGCTCTTGTGCTCACTTGGTATTGATGACCTACTAGTAAGACTTTGTAATCCGGACTACCAAACAATAGGATATGCTGACGACTTAGTGAAGGGGGAACATATCAAGGACGTTTGCAATACGAAGCAGACTGCTCTGACGATTGGAAACCACTAGTGGGGTGGATAAAATCTCTCAATCAACGTCAATAAACCCATACTTGTTCCCTTCACTCGTAAAAGAATTCTGAGCCTTGCCCAGAACTCACTTAACGCTACAGAAATTGTGTACTCCAATGAAGTAAAATATCTTGAAATGGTCCTCGATTAAATTAAAATTACCAAAACGATTAAAGCCATGTGTATGGTAAGATATGTGGATTGACTTCAAAGATCGCCCATTAGATATATACAATGATGATAGGACCTATCATCACCTACTTATCAGTAGGTAGAACAAAACAAAATAGAAATCTGTCATACAAAAGCTGCAGCGACTACAAAGGCTTGCATGCCTCGATATAGGCGGCGTATTGCACACTTGCTTCACAGCTGCTATAGAAGCCTTCATTGACTTATCGCCACTCCATCTCTTCATAAAAGAGATGGCAATCCGCTGTACGGTCAGACTACTGCAAACTGGAAACATTAATCACTTAGATCGCATGGATCAAATGAATGGTCTGTTTAAAATCCCCGAACTTGACATGATCTGTGCTGCAAATGACCGCCTACCTAAGACTCCGTGCTTCGACGGAAGGTTCAATTCAAGTAATCCCAACCCGAGAAGTGTGGAGCTACAAAAACTCAACTCCACACCTTAAAGGTATTAAGGTCGGTCCTGGTATACCACCTTGATCAAAAAGTTCCCGGGGGACACCACCGTGTGGCGCTCTCATTATTCCGATTTGAGTTCTGTTTTTTTTTATTAAGTTGGTAAATCTGTTGTTGACATTCCCTTGATATCTTACCGTCATAGCTTGACATTTGCAAAAGTTACGTAGTCAAGAGTACATCTATCTCTGTGTGTCTTGGCGATTTTTTACAATTTTAGAAATGGATTTGAATTTGCAACAACGAACTTGTATTCAATTTTGCGTAAAAAACGGATTTAATGGTGCGCGAACGTTGGAAATGTTGGAAAAGTGTTTCGGCAACGATTCTCTAAAAAAAACGGTTGTTTACCAATGGCACGAACCGAGCGGTTCAAAGTGGTCGTGAGTCAATCGAAGATGATGAACGCAGTGGCAGACCATCGACATCGAAAACCGACGAAAAAAATTGATCAAGTAGGAGTAAAAGAAATGTTGGTCAATAACCGCAAATTAACCATCAGAGAGATAGCGGAGGACTTGAACATTGCCTATGGATCTGTCCAAGACATTTTGGTTAATGACTTGGGTTTTCGTCGTGTAGCAGAAAAGTTAATGTCAAAAGACTTCAATTTGATGTAAAAGAGAGACCGTGTTGACGTCGCAAAAGAGATGATTTGCTAAGCTGAATTCGATCCCACATTCATCAAAAGGATCATTACTGGAGACGAGACGTGGGTTTATGAGTACGACATGCAATCCAGACATCAGGCAAGTGAATGGCGTTCACCAAATGAGCCGAGACTAACAAAACCACGTCGTTTTCAGTCAAAAAAGAAGGCAATGCTCACGGTTTTCATGGATTACAACGGTATAGTGCATCATAAATATTTACCGGAAGCTCAGACAGTAAACAAAGAGTATTATTTGGGCGTTATGAGACGTTTGCGTGAAGCAATTCGCCGAAAGAGACCAGAATTGTGGGCAGAAAACTCGTGGATTTTGCACCATGGTAACGAACCGTCGCACAGTCCCATCATTATTCGTAATTTTTTGACGAAAAATGCAACAAATACCATCCAACAGCCACCGAATTTATCTGATTTGGCTCCCTATGACTTCTTTCTGTTCAATCGAGTTAAAATACAACTACGGGAAACGAATTTCAGCAGCTGAGAGAAAGTAATGGAAACATCGCAGGAAGCACTGATGGACATACCGAAAACCGAATATAAAAAATGTTTCGAAGATTGGATCAAGCGCTAGCATAAGTGTGTTGCAGTCGATGGGGATTACTCTGAAGGGGACAATATAGATTTAGATGAATAAACCAGTGTTTTCAATTTTCTGAATACATTCCGTTAACAAGGTAGTATTTGATCAAGGTAGTATTTGGACCAAACACCACAATTTCTTAACCATTGGGAAAAAAATCCCAGTGTGTTTCAAGCAGAAATACATGCCATTCAGGTGTGCGCAAATCTCATTGTCGATAAGGGAATGAAGGGTATCCCCATCCATATACTAACGAATAGTCAAGCTACCATTAAAACATTAGGCTCTAACCTCTTTAACTCCAAAACAGTCTTACACTGCTTCCATACACTACAAGATCAGTCCCAGAAGAACAAAGTAAAACTTTGGTGGGTGCCTGCTCATAATGGCACTGTCGAAAATGAAATAGCCGACGGACTGGCCAGTAACAGTTCGGCCGATTCTTTCATCAGCTTTGAGCCGTGCTGTAATATTCCGAATTCAGCAATTAACTCAAAATATGTACATATTCCAGGGCTGCGCCAGGCTAAAAGATCCACAAAAAATCAAAAAAGTCCTTACAAATTAAAAGGGATGACATCTTAAAACGGGGTGGATTTCTAACCGGACACTGCCACCTTGCTGCAGCTGTAACAAATAATATTATCTGCACTGGATGAGCAACAAGAAGCATAGCCTCAAACCGAACCTTATGCAGAGCTCTCATTGTGAAATACGTCTTTTAAGTTTCAAAAACAAGGCGCTGTATTAAAATGTTGTTGCCTGTTATACCAAGATTCTAACGGAAACGTTTGAGATTAAAGGATTAATCTACAAGAATTTGTAAAACAGACTGTATCACATGCATATGTATACGACAACCGCAGTGTTTATGGAAACTGCCTTCTTATTTCAGTATAAATACAAACGAAACTTACACCCATCTTGTTCTATTTAGACCCTAAGTTCTCAAAATCGTATTTTCAAGTTTTTGAATATAACATAGTAATGAAACAGCCTCTAAGAGCTATGCCATTGAAGCGTTTCCAATTTTAGACGAGTATCAAAATTTTGATTGACATTTCATGTCGAAGAACATTTATTTTCCCACGAAAATAAATTTGACATTCCGAATAAAACGTGAAGTTAGATAACGTCACTTTAAGAGGTTATGTCTCTTGGAATGAGTAGGACAAATATACCATACATACATTATTTTCTTCTCTCTAAAAGTTTGGTTCAATGATTTGCTTTGCAACGTAATCTATATTGGAATATGGTAAATTAAATTACATAATTTTTTTAAGCACACAAACTAAGACTTAAGCTGAAGTGTGATAAACTAAACCTAATTCGATGTAACCGGGATAAATGTCAAATGATTATGAAATTAATCTAACTACGTTATAAGTTCAACTCGAAAATAGGGATGTTAATTAATGACCAATAATGAATCATGACACAAGCTGCGAGTATGTATACACAGAATTTTATTTTAAACGAATGTACCGTCTTTTTTATGTAGGATGACTAGTGGATTGGTTATAAAAAAAAACGAGCTGTTGCCCACATGAATCCATTATTTTCCTCTTTGTGTCGTTATTTATTGGGATTACTGCTTATTATAACTAATGGATCGCATGAATACTATTTAACACGTTTCTTGACACGTGTACCGTTTTCGGTACACGCTAAACTGCATTTGTACGTCAAGCTGAAATTTTGAATTTAAAATGTTTTCATCTAAAATGTAATTTCTGGTAACAATGTTTTGTGTGACGTAATAATGTTTACATGAATTTTTGAATCGTGTACTGATAGCGGTACACGTGGCGTGGTAATTAGTGATCAGAGGAAAATTCAGTCTTTAGCTGATCGCTTTGCAGTTTGCATTTAATAAGGCTTTTTGTTATATTTGAATTACCAAAAGAAAATAAAAGTTAGTGGAAATATTATTGGAACTGCATATTTGATATTCATTTTTATCATAATTTAGAACGGAGGTATGAGAAATACGCTTTATGAGTAAAAACTGTGAATATTTTTTAGTCTGTTATTTTCCAGAATATTTCATACATTCAGTGACATGTTTTCTAATTCCTACTGCCCTTATAAAAATGGAGAAGCAGAATGAAAATATTTGGCTTGATTCTTCTGACAGTGTTTCTGCCGAATTTCTATCTTTAGAAGAAATAACAGGTTCTGTGTCAAGCGAAATTGCTGTGCGACGTGTTCGCAATACTCGTAGAATTATACAGTGCTGTTCGAAACATAAGCAACAAAAATTACCTTGTTTCGCAGAACCTATTTGAGTACTTCTTTTTGTTTTGTTATTTTTTTTTTATAATTGAATTGTTTTTGTTTTTGTAAATATACCATTATGAAAGAGATTTAATATTAAATTTTTCCAAAAACTCCTAGAGAAGAAAATGTACGCATTTAACCGTTAAGGTAATTTTTGTTGCTTATGTTTCTAACAGCACTGTATACATATAGTACAGATAGTGAAGATGATACAATCAATACTACTGATAATATTATTCAAAGGGAATGGTTTGATCTTAGAGGAAATCAACCTCAGATTGAACTTTTCGCGCATCGACTTGAATTGCAAATTTTCGAAACTGATTGTCGCAAAGCAGAAGACTTTTTTCTACTACTGGTAGCGGAAGACTTATTACAGGAGGTAGCAGATCAAACAAACTTATATGGATCTCAAAAGATGATACTTCACAAGATGAAATTGACTAATTGTTTGGTTTAATTATTTGGATGGGAATAATTAAATTGCCCGAAATGAGCTTATATTGGTCGAGAGACCCCTTATTTGCAGTGAAATGTCCCAGCAATAAAATGCCTCGAAATCGTTTCGAATTACTACTCAGAATGGTTCATTTTACTAACAACAATGAAATCAGAAGTGAATGCCACAATAAATTAAAAATAATTGTTGATACACTAAATGAAAAATTTAAGAAATATTATGATGTCACAGAAAATGTTTGCATTGATGAATCCATAATACCTTTTCGTGGACGGCTCAGCTTCAAGCAATATATGAAACAAAAGAGGCACAAATATGGTTTTAAGATTTTCAAATTATGTTCTGGTAATGGTTATACACATCGTTTTCAAAAATTCAGCCATTGCAAAGTTTACTCCAACAAATGTCGTGATCAAACTTTCTCAAGATATAATTGAAAAAGGACACACTATTTACGTTGATAATTGGTATACCAGCTGAGATTTAGCTCAACAGCTGATCATTAAAAATACTCACCTAGTGGGAACAATTCGCTTAAATCGTCGAGGTCTGGATGAAGAAGAAACGGGGAGATATTTTTGGAAAAGAACGCAAAACCGAGATTACTTTGTTGAAATGAAGAGATATTTTAGCGTTGTCAACAAAACATTCCATAGATAGAGTGAATGTAAAAATAAAAGGACGGGATTGCATAAAACCTGCTCTAATTGTAGACTACAAAGACAACAAATCGCCCGTGGACATAACTGACCAAATGACTGCGTATTATTCTCCATTACGAAAAACTTTAAAATGGTATCGAAAATTGACTTTTGAACTTTTATTGAATACGGCAGTTGTGAATGCTTCGATTTTGTATAATAAAAAAAACAACAGTTCAATTTCACTTTTACTGTACAATACAGAAAGAAACTGATTTTATAATTATGTAAAACAAATAATGATGTATATACTGAAGAAGATGACCATGCCCCACCTTGTAGAAAACGCCATAAATTACAAAAAGATAGTGGCAGACCAGTGAAAAGGTACCGCTGCAAATCATGCTATGCAAAATGTATGAAAAATCATAATAGTGAAATCGCGCGAAATACCACAAAAAGGGTGACGACGTTTTGTAACGATTGCCCTAACAAGCCATACTTATGCATTCAATGTTTTAACATTATTATTATTATTATTATCAAGGGAACGATACAAATTAATTTGTAGGGTCCGGGATTTAACACCGGGGTACTATGCTCATGTGGCGCGTTTTGTCAACAACACGCGGAGTACTGAGTTCCCATGTGTTCATCGCTTCATCAAAACATAAGTCAAATATAAGATATACTCGTACTTTTCACTTCATATTCAACTATTCAAAGTGAAGTAAATTTAATTTTTTACTGTTATTTTGCGCATTTTGTCGTTTTAATATTTATAATTATGAAAATAATATACATATATTCTCTCAAAAACAAGAAAAGAAATAGGTATTTATAGAAAATTATTAAAGTGGTTACCGTGTACCGAAAATGGTGCGCGCGGCCTAGAAATGACAGGGAACGTGTTAAGAATACAGGTATCTACGATTATTATATGATATTTTGCATACTGTTATTATTCACAGCCATTTTCATCATAAAATAATGTTCTTGCTGAAATGACATACCAAACCAGCTTGGATTGAAAAATTCAGTTAAACTGACATACTCGTATGTAAATCATACTGGGTACGTCAACATCAGCCAATTTGTAGTTTGAATATCAATGGTATTAGCTTTTCCATTTCAGAAAACTGGGATTCTAGTTTTATTGTTAATTTTATTCAAAGCTTTAAGAGAGTCAGACTCCAGTGCTAACTAGCGTTGATGCAGATTAAATGATAAAGGCAATAATGGCATTGGTCGTCAATAATAGGGAATAATGTTCCCAGTAAGGATTTTCATTTGATCTTAAAAGCTGACGGGATACTTTGCAGATAATACTCGTACATACGAGTATAAGGCAGCAAGGAGCAGTGGAGTTTTTAATATACAGTGCTGTGAAAAAATATAGACTCAAACCAAAATTTCAATTTTTTTTTACACTTTTCGTTTTAGTTTTTTTTTCTCCTAAAACATTGCTAAACAATACCAGTACCAAATAAGGGGAAACCCGTTAAGGTATATTTCCCTTTTTAACGGGAATTTCTAAAAAAAGAACCCAAAATTCACCTGTGATAAACTATAAACTCAAGATTTTTATTTATTAGTTTTCAGTTAAAAATTTATTTAAGAAGGAACACTTTATCCGTTATTTCTTATAACACTTAACAATAGTCGTGGTAAACTGGAAATAAGATTGCTTAAAGTGATTTCCGGTATGTTATTCCACGCTTCAATAATTCTTTGTTTGAGTTGTTCCACATTTTCAGTTTCTGGCTTTTCCTGATCATAAACCGCTCTTGCCAGGATAGCCCACAGGTTTTCAATGGAGTTTAGGTCTGCACTTACGGCTGGACAATCTAGAAGTTTAATTCCATATTCTTGAAACAACGTTATTGTAGTGCGTGCTTTATGGGTAGGAGCGTAGTCTTGTTGAAAAACTACATAATTTCCATCAGTTACCGTTATTAGGGAAAGAAGGTGTTTGCAATTTTTCCAGAAATAAAAACAATTTCTGTTTTTGGATTACCGATGAAAGCTGCCCAAACCATAACACTTCATCCCCCCTAAAGGCCTGAGTGGCATGATTTTTCGTTCTTTCCTAAGATCATGCCAATAGTATTTGAAGCCGTAGGGGCTGTTGAGGTTGAATTTCTTCTCATCACTAAAGATTACATGCGACCACATTTCACAGTGTTGGACGTGTGTTTCAGCAAATTCAAGACGTGCTTCTTTATGCCACTGTTTAAGTGGTGGTTTAATTCAGCACTTTCGGTATTTAAAATAGCCCGGAGCTGCTGCCCATTTTCTTGTGAGGCTAGAATCGCAGTCCAAATTAAAACGCCAAACCATTTGCGATGAAGAAGCTCCTGTGAGTGGTACAGATCGTTTAACCGTTGGTGCATTTTCCGTTGGTCATCCAGATCGGTTATTTGTTCTATAATTTTCAATTCCGGCTTGTTGAAAATTCTTTACTACACCTTGAAATCGATTTATTTCAGTGGCAATTTGTTTCTATGTCATTCCACTATTTTTTAAATCGATTATTCTTTGTTTTTCAATGCCAGTTGATTGCTTACCACGTGGCATATTTAAGACTTCGAAGAAAATCACTTTTGAAAAAAAAAACTATTTATTATCACTGCAGGAGGTTTGTACTGTTTTTTAACAGTAGTGAGCACACCGACCTTCGCTTAAAAACTAAGCATGCCGTCGAATAAAATCTTTTTTCACAGGTGAAATTTGGTTTTTTTTAGAAATTCCCGTAAAAAAGGGAAACATACCATACAAGAGTTCTCCCTGAATGGGTATTGTTTGGCAATATTTTGGAACAAAAAAAAATTTAATAAAAGTGTAAAAAAAGTTTAAATTTTGGTTTGAGTCTGAGTTTGAGGAAAAACAAACTAATCAAATCACTTTTTTTCAGTGCATTTATATTAAAAGAAAAAAAGCGTTAGTACTACTACTAAAAAAGGCTATAGAAAAAACTTCTTAAAAATTTGCTTAAATAAATATTTAAAAATAATCTTACTACAGCTTACTGGCCTTTTGCGGTTGCCCTAAAATAAATTCAAAACTTATTATATTTCTTTCAACGTAAGATAACTTAAGTAAATTACTTATATAATTTATATACATTTTAAAACTATATAAAATATATTTTTAGGTTGTTAACTTAGTTCCTGAACTCATTACAACGACTTAAAATAAATCGTAATTTACTTAAGCTATGTTACATAATTAAAAATGTACTTTTATTTATTTATATATAATATTTACTAGCTGACCCGGTAAACGTTGTTCTGCCACATAAATTATTTCTAGTGAATATTTTGGTTGCTAAGTAAAAAATAACTAATGTATTGTAAGCGCGTTTGAATGTTTTAACGAATGAAACGATTTGAACGAAAGTGTCTTCCTAAGCCCGAGTATGATGACGGTCCATTCTTAGATGAAGATCAAACGGATATTTTGGGATGGGATCTATGACAGATAGAGCAATGCAGCGCTGTAGACGATGACCGCCGATAAAAATAAAAAAAAAACACCAACCATTCATTTTCTCAATTCAATGTATTTCATTAACATAACATAACTGATGTATTCATTGTTTGAAGTTAAATGTAAAGTAAAAACTATTGTGGAAAAAAGTATTTTGAGACAAATATGTATTGCTTTATTGAATGAAAAAATCTGAAACAAATTTCAGATTACAAAGATACATTAAGCTTATCAGAAATCATAAAATAATTTTGTTCAGGTTCACTGTTAACGGGAAAAAAATATTTTTTATAAAGTATTGGTTGACAGAAGTATTTTGACAATAGATGTTTTTATTACTAATATTATATTAGTGCGATATATAAGGCAAAATAACAAAAATTAATGAAAATGTATCCTCCTTAAACGTATATGACCTTTTGCAAGCGTCCAGGAATCGATCTTACCAAATTCGGAATGTTATCTAGTGAAAAATCCTTCCAGAGACCTTCGACCTCAGCAATTGTCTCGTCGCGCTTTCTAGTTAAGCACGAGCTTCTTTTTCTTTTTATATAAGCCCACAGATTCTCGATTACATTCAAATCAGGGCTCTGGGGTGGCTAATCCAAAGTATTTACCTCCATGTCTCTTAAGAAATTGGTGTTTATTCGGGCTTTATGGCATGGTGCATTGTCTTGTTGCAATATAAAAGACGGCCCTATTAGTGTGTCACCGGAAGTAAATGCGCGGTCATTGAGGACGGTAAAATATTTACCTGGATTCATGGTGCCATCGATTGGTACCAAATCGCCTAAGCGATTGAAGCACATGCATCCCCAAAACATAACTGATCCTCCACCATGGAATATGCGTTCACATAAATGCGCCACTTTTTTTCGAAGTTTCTTTGGTAATCTGCAGAAAATTTTCTTTTTTGATCCATGATATTCAAATGAACTTTCATCAGTCCATAATATTTTTTCCCAAAACGATTGAGGCTTACTTACAAATTGTTGAGCGATTGCCAAACATTTAAGCTTATTTTTTGATGATATATGGGGCACTTGCCGGGCTACATAGGCTACCAGATTGGTTTCTTTCGGACGTCTTTCAACAGTTTTTCTGCTGACAGAAAAATGCTTAATGTATCTTCTCTGGGAATTGTTTTGCGTGGTCTTCCTGATCTAGCCAAATTATTTGTTGATTGAATCTTTTTATATTTATTAGTTTGGTAATAAATAGTTGGACGAGGCACTTTGTAATATTTTGCTAAGGTATGCTATCGAGATACCTGCATTATACCTCATAACCATCTCATTTCGTAGATCTTGGGTTAATTCACGTATTTTACCCATTATTTTAAAAAATCTGAGCTCAAAATTCAAATAAAAATATAAATTATAAGCAAAAATAACTTTTTCAATTGCAAAACGTTATTCATACCACACGCGAAACAAAGAAAATGAAAATGAAAGCAATGTCAAAATACTTTTGTCCAGCCAAGTAAGCATAATCTCACATGCTGAATTGCACAGAAAAGAAACGCATGAAGTAATCACCGTTATCTTTTGCTCTCTCAAAGCTAAAAATAGCTTCTTTCTTTTAAAAATCAATACAAAATCTTTACTTCTCTCAGTTAATAATGATAAGCGATATTAAGATCCGCGAAGCTTAGTCAAAATACTTTTGTCCGCCATAGTATTTTTTATCGTAAAGTAGAAAAAAGTAATAAAGAAAATCAATATTAATTTCGAAGAGTCATTGATATTTTTTGTCAGTCCGTCTTTAGGCAACACAAATAAGATTGATGGTTTGCCACGCGAGAACATGCCACGTATAATTGTCCGTGTGGAAAGCATGGTGTGCCCAAATCTAATCCGAAACGGACATCGTTTGGCCTTGTGATAATCTAATAAGAAATTGAACGCGTTTGAATTCAATTAGCACGTCTGTGGGAATCATTGGAATGCGTGGAATTTGCCATTCAAATTGGTGGCTTCGATAATGACCAATCGCGTGCCATTGCACTGCCGTGGTGAGTTCAAATTCTGAAGTAAAATAACCGGAGATCCAACTTTCAGTCGTAGAAGGTGTGGTGGCAGTGAGTTCAAAAACTCTGTTGGATAATTTACAACTTCATTGGAATCGCGAACTGTATCGACCGATTTGTATGATACCAAGTCACCTGGTAACGACTGCTGTATCTTGAAATTTAAATCGCCCATGTCCACATTTTTTGCTGCCAGGATGGCTCTTTCTGCCAGCCACCCATGATTTATGTATTCTGTGCGTACATCGGTGAATAGTATGCGGTCAACGAGAGCATTTTGCGAATTAACGATTGTGCAGAAATCCGTAGGCAATTTTATGCAGCCCGTATTTTCATGGACAGCTACTTTTCCATCGCCGATATCTAATAATTGTTTCGAGAATGTGTCAGCGGATGGATCTTGCAGCATTTAGACGCGCATGTTTATTTTTAACAGGACTTTTTCAACATTACGCCACATTGGCGATCATTTCAATCATCCGTTGATCTCATCGGCGTACGTTGAACGTGGAATGACGGGAAGAGTTTGTCTGAAAACACCTGAAAGGAGTAACAGAGTGCCGCCGAATTGTTTGTCGCTGTTTTTTATATCTTTGAGTGTTCTATTCAACCCCTCAAAAGAATGCTTGTGTGCCATAGTGCATTCATTCCAGATGATAACTTTGCATTATTTCAGCACTGTGGCTATCGATGATTGTTTTTTTATGTTGCACACTGCGTCTGGGTTATTTTGAATATTCAGAGGCAGCTTAAATGCTGAATGATCTGTTCTGCTTCCATCCAATGAAGTTGCTAGAATGCTAGATGATGCAACGGCCAATGCGATGCCATTATTTGATCGTATTTCGGAGAGAATTAGCTAAATGAGAAATGTTTTGCCAGAGTCCACCTTGTCCAGCCGAAACTGTCAGCATAATGCGATCGTAAATGATTTTTTGTTCATGAGTCAGTAGTGGGACATTTTGAGCAACAATCGCAACCATTTCTGCAGTATTTTACTGCAGTTTATGATTCATTTCGGTGTCCATTAAATCAGATGCACTTCGATTTGGCGAACGCATACCAAACTGGCATCGCAAAGATCCTCGATAGCAATCAATGCTTCATTGTACATAGCGTCGCTGAATGTAATCGTTAGATTATTGCACCGTGCACGAATTCGATGCAATATATCGTCAGTCATTGAACGTTTGTGTTTATCCCACAACGTGTCTGTTCGTTCCGTGAAACATGTAGTCAACACTATAGCGAATAGTAGACGAATTTGTGTTGCTGTACAGCCCAATGCTGTACATAGTCTCTGGTTTTTAACGTAAACCACCTGCCATGTAGACTTATGTTTACGGGATTCCCATACATCCATGAGAGCAGGGATACGCCTTGCCATCGCTCTCCGTCAATCCTTTGATACCAATTCGGAACTGTGTTAGAGGCGCAAGTTCTACCCTTGGTATCAGTCGAGGCCGATCTAAAACCTCTTGCTGCTCTTAGGGTCACAGCACCCAGTAATTATTTGCAACTCTACAATGGGTCAAACCAACAGGAAGACCCTTCCCGCGATTTGGTTTTAACACCTCCCACAAGAGGGCCTACCTCAACAAGTCAGGCCCGAACCGAAATCCGGGGGGCTCCCGACTCCCACGGTACCGTGCTTTAAGTCCTGGTAGGGACTACCGGTGATCATCTGAAGATGTTTACGATAAGACAAGTAATATGCTCTGCCACCGCTTTTTAATAGACAACGTCATTGATGGGCGAAGCCTTGATATTTGGGCAGGGGCCCCCAATGCTGTACAGCCCAAGCCGAGTGCAAGGCATGCATCTTTATACGTTGGATACTGTTGTTCATTCACTTTGTATATATCTTGAAATGACAATGGGCTGGTGACATTAACCAACAACAGTCGCAGAAAGAAGCACTCAATCTGCCTTGATTGACTGTATACGAGTATGTATACTCAGCCCAAAGTGTTTGATTTGAATAGGCCGGGGTACGCATCAATTGGTGTGCCTTGCTTGTGGGGCATCCATTTTTTTGATTGATTCCATGTGAAATAGCATGGTACTTCGGAATAGAGTAGGGTTCGTGCAAAGGCACCGAAAGTATCCGTACGATTACACAATTCGAAAAATTCGGTGAGTGTAGTTTTTAGTGGATTCATGGCACGCTCAATTGCTGTCTCGTTGGCCGTTTTCAAGATGTACGGCTAAATTCATAACTGCTGGGTCCCGTTCATAAATTGGGAAACCAAAGATACGCTAGACAGCTTCATTGGGTCTTATGTACCTGCCAATTTGTTAGCGCATGATTTCGTCGTTGTCATTCAATCGAGGAGCATTCACATCGGTATTCTGAATTTGAAACACAGCCATATTGCTGCCTTTATTCACATACTTGCAAATGTATTTTATGGACTTCACCGAATTGCAGAACTCAACATTAATATAAGCATTGAATGTTTTGCTGAGCAGAGGCAAATATGGTGCCACCCAACGGTTGTCAATGTCTGCGTTGTTAATATTTAGGGTGAATGACTGTCCACCATTATCAGTATTTCTTCGACGATATACTATATTGGACATCTGTCGACTTTTGTGATCGTATCGTAATGACGATGCATTGCGTTTTGGCTTCACAATAGATGTAATCTCCTGCCACTTTGGATTACATGTAAACGTGAAAATAAACACGGTCATCCGCAATCGCGCACGAAGGTCATAGCATCCTATATGTATTCTTGCATATGACGTGGACTGCCTACGTACGATGATGGCGTTACACATGATAGCTTCTCGCGACTGAATGTATTCTTCCACACGCAGCTTCTGTTGATTGTGCCGTGGGAATCGCAGTCGATCGCTCTTTACCGGCGCATACATATCGACCATGAATTGTTGGCACAGCTTGCGATGTCGTGAGTGACGTTGCTCTGACCGCGTCGAATCATCATACAATATGCATAAAAATCCATCGGGTTCACTTTCTAGTTTGTTTCGGCTACTGTAACAACATATTTATAAATATTAATTCAAAATGAGTAATGATGTTCATAATGAATGAAGTACCTATGGCGGGATCTTTTGTTAACGTTTACGCAATATGTATCTTGCCCAGATTATTGTTTCTTCTTCGAATCACAATTTCTCGCGTAGCTGTGCGGTCGCCAACCATGATTCCAACAACGTAGTCAACAGGCGCATTGAATCTACGCACGTGCTCTCCAGCCGATGTTTTATCAGGATTTATGACAACAGCGTGATTGTCACTTTGCATGTGTGATTTGAAGAATTTCAATAATTTATTTTGCTCATTCAATAGGGCGTCCAGATCGCCGACGATGCGCTTGGTTTCAGGCGAATTGAGTTTATTGTAGCCGTAATGTGCATCCACGCGATTGGCGAATTCGCGTTGAAGTAGATTTGTAAAAATTTATGTGGTTCGTTTGGCATTGGCAACCATGAGCCAACTTTGTACACTTAGCGTTTGATTTTGAACGTTGAATTGAATTGTTGACCATTTGCCGCAGTATTATGAGCTATTTCTGTTGCTCCGAACGATGTCATTTGGAAGCATGAATTGAATCTGCGAATGGACTTCAGGAATAGGTTTGAAAATGGATCCGTGCCGATGAGCAAGCCACTCAATGGTTATGGTGGCGTCTCGATGTATAGTAGTTGCACTTTTCCTGATGCGCAACAGATGCCGGTTGACTCATGTTTGAATTTGAGCACATGATAATGGGGACATTATAATGGGGACATTATTTGTCCATAGCACCAATCAGCGCTTTCGGATGAGCGGAATATTCCATATCTGGCTCGTACTCGAATGCGAGACGAAGGAACGAAGTGAATATAAATGCTCGATGGATTTGTTGGCATTGTCGGTCATTTGCTCTGTCTGTGTGTGAATTACGTCCCGACGCGCCAGTCTCCGTTCCAATTATCGTTGTTGATTTCGTTCATTGAGATACACGCAATTGCAACATGCTCACACGCACATTGTCGTTATCTTATTGGATTTATTCGTCTGTTAATCACCAATATATGTACTTTACGACTTATTCTCATACCTACTTACCAAATATACACCAAAAGTTTCATAAAAATCGGTAACCATTTCGGAGGATGTCGTGTCCTTATACATATATATATATATATATATGTATATATACATATATTTATATATATATTTATTATATGTACATAGTTGTGTGACAAGTTTTTTCCGCTGAGTTGTGCAATTTAACTTCTTTTTTTTTGTTTTTTTTTTTTGTTTTTTTTTGGTATTGTGCAAATAATCAGTGTGCATGTAGCTTCGAGTGGCTTAAGCTAAAAGTACAGAAAAAATGTCTGAAGACCAAAGCTGGTCTTAATTTACGTCTTCTGGAAGCAGTAGCAGATTTTTCAAGAGATTAACTTCTTAAACTGGTTCGTGAAAACTCATCACCTTCCGACGACTCATTACCAACCAGTGACCACATGCCTGCCAAGGGAGAAAGGTCACATGGCCAGGAGGAGGATCAACTCGATGAAGAATTGGAAAAATTGCGTAGAATCTGCAGCAAGAAACAAGAAATTGCAAAAGTCAAGCAACATCTCCATGATCTTCAGTTAGGAAAACAACGACGTACATAATCATTAATTTCGTATCATTTTAAGGACATCGAGGATTCCACTCCAACACTCAGGGGCGATGACAGCTTCTCCATTCAAAGGTGGATCGACCAGTTTGAAGAGTATTCGGAGATAGTGGACGACAGGACTAAATTTGTGTATGGGAAAAGACTTCTCAGAGCAAAACTACTCGTCAGAACTATTATTTAGAGGGGTTGGTCGGAGCTGAAAACGGCATTAAGGAACGAATTTAAAAAAGTGGTTATGAAAGCAGACATCTGTGATGAACTTCGAAACAGAAAAAAAATTTGAGATTCAGCAGTATGTGTTAAATATGCAAGAAATAGCATCTCACAGTTTGGTCGAAGAAGAGTATTTAACGTAGTTCGTGATTAGAAGTATTTGTGACAATGAAAGTAAGAAGACCATTTTGTAAAACACTGACAATATGGCTCAAAGTAAAGAGAAACTGAAGAGAAACTATCGACTTAATTATGGTCATAAAACAGTGAATAGTGGACCGTCTAACTTTCAACGCAATAAATCATTCAATACCTCAAAGAAGTTGGATGACATTTTTTTTTTAAAGTACTTAACATTTAAGTGGGTATGAATATACTTATAATGCCTCAGCAAGTTTTTTGGAAAATGGGATAGAGAGTGAACGAAAGACGTTTCCGCTCAGTGGTTATTTCGCTCCGTGGGTGGCATCCAACATTTAATGGGGAGACTAAATTTTAAGTGGAAGTTGAGTTGACGTTAATTTTTAGTCAACTACTCATCTGGGGATTCGAACACCGAACCTGCCGCTTTGAAAAGCCAGTCCACTACCACTTAAGTCACTGTCGCCCACATGTAAGCAATTCAATAATGTTCCTATAACTTGCTTTAAATGTGGTGAGAAAGGAGGCATTTCAACGAGCTGTACGGAGTTAAAGCCAGTAATAACGCTACAACAGAATATCTCTGACTGGAATGATTTTGAGATGTATGTTAACTACCGATTTGCAAATAAGGATGTGGAAACTTCGATGACGCTGTTAACGTTGCTGGACTCGGAAAGCCCTATCAGCTTCATACAGAAGCAGTTCATACCACCATCCATGATAACAAAATGAGACATGGGGCACTATAGTTACAGTGGAGTTAACAACAGTTCTCTTGCTGTGCTCGGAAGTGTTACGTTACGTTTGATAATTTAATTATTAATTTGCAAGTTTTGGTTGTAAAAAAATTTTCAGTGAGTTATTCTATTATCCTAGGTCGGAATTTTCTGGGAAAAATTTGTTTCGTTTACAGAAGCGGTCTGAAGATAATTCAATTGTGTCAAATCAGGATCACAACATCAGTCAAGATCAAGTTAATCCTGCACCAACTACAACTTCACGCCACAACGTTATTGCCGTCACCGATTAAGGTCAGTTTGTCCAACAAATATTTAATATTGATTTAGATGACAACGAATGTAAGTTACAACTTAACATTAACGAAAAGTTAACTAGTATTGTTAAAGAAGAAATTACTTCTTAATCATAATAGTTTTCACCCGCGTAGTGATTTTAAAATGCAAATAGTGTTGTCCAAGAATTTTCCTTTCAATTTTCCGCCAAGAAGGTTACCATACGCACATAAGATAGAGCTTCAAAAAATTTTTAATGATCTTCTAACTAGAGACATAATACGTGAATCAAATTCTGAATTCGCATCTCCAATGGTTTTTGTTCAAAAGAAGAACAAGGAACTCAGACTATGCGTTGATTTTCGGGAGCTCAATAAAGTAACTTTGCGAGATAATTATCCACTGCCTTTAATAGAAGATCATCTCGATCATCTTAAACATAAAGTATTTTTCACAACACTGGATCCCAAGAATAGTTTCCACCCAAAATTCAGTCAAATATATTTCGTTTACTGCGCCTGTAGGCCAGTACAAGTATTTAAGAATGCCGTTTGGGTTAAAAAATGCGCCGTGTGTATTCGAAAGATACTAGATGGAGTGAAAAGTGACCTCCTTAGGAATTAAAAATTGTTTGTTTTTTAAATATTTTTTTATATTATTCAATATAGTCCTCTTTTAGGTTGATACACTTATTCCAGCGATTTTCCAACTTCTTGATTCCGTCCGAAAAGTAATTTTCCAGAATGTCTGTCTGGCGTCGATGATTTCCTCGAGTGAGCTGAATTTTTTATTGATGAACCATCTTTTGAGATTTGGGAAGAGATAATAGTCAGCGGGATACGAATCCAGTTACCAATCGCCACCAAAAGTCCGCCCGATTCCGCATTAGCAAGTCCAAACGTTGTTTCGAAGTGCTCTCGCCTTCGTTTTTTAAGTCAATCGCGGCACCCAGCGGCAGTGTAACTTTTTCATATGCAGAATATTGCCCAAAAATAGGCGTGTGCGCTTAGTACTAATCTTTGTGGTATCTGCTAGCTCACGCACCTTCACTTTCTGGTCAGCCAACACCATTTCATGTATTTTTTTGACATTGTCCTCTGTAACCGTATCGGAGAGCCTGCTGCTGCGGACTTGATCGGTAATGGAGTTTCGGTCACCACGAAACACTCGAAACCAATATTTGATGGTGTAATCTGACGGAGCATTAGCCCCATAACATTTATCCAACTTTTCTTTTGTTTCCTTCGCCGTTTTGCCTCTCAAAGAATAGTGTTTTATGAGAGAACGAAAATAGTTTTTGTGCATACTCAACATGATGCCAAACACGTCAACAACAATCAGCTGTCAAAACTAAACTAAAGACAGTATCACACTGAAATTTGTCATGTCTGCCTAAACATGACCGGATTTCAAGGCACCATAACCTTTTTGCAGTAGCAGCTCTTTCTGGCGGTCAAAGATGTCACTTTTCACTCCATCTAGTATATGAAACACGTTTTCAGAAAATTTGTCTAAGAGGATAAAGGTCTTACGTATTTAGATGATATACTCATCGCAACAAAGATAATAGAACAACATTTAGATATATGTATTACAAGAAGTAATGGAAGCAGTTAAAGATAATTGTTTGCATCTCAGTTCGATAAATGTTCATTTTTGCAAAATAAGATTGTTTATTTTCGGTACAAAATAAACAAAGATGGTCTACGACGAACGATGACAATTTAAATGCTATTCAGTATTTTCCAACGCCATCTTGCACTAAGGATTTCCAAATTTTCGGTATATAACTTAATTCATGCGTTTTTTCCCAAATTTGAACGTTTATTTAAGAAAAACATGTACAATAGTATTATTCAAAGTATTGCCCATCTGAAGCTATGACTTTTTCCCATCTTTCTGGCAATTTGTGGGTCCCATCCCAAAAGAACTGCGCCGGCTTGGCAACCAAGAATGAATCAAGCCAGTTTTTGATATTCTGCTCTGTTGTGAACCGTATTTCAGTTAGGGCGTTCTGCATCGACCGGAACAAATGGTAGTCAGAAGGGGCAAGGTCTGAGCTATAAGGCGGGTGGGGTAAGACTTCCCATCCACTGTTTTCCAAATAGTTCTTAACCGGAATAGCAACGTGGGGCCAAGCGTTGTCATGATGGAAAATTATTGCCTCGTGTCTGGTCGCATATTGCGGGCGTTTTTCAGCCACTGCTCTCTTCAAACGGATTAATTTTGTTCGGTAGCATTGTAAATTGATGGTTTCACCCGGTTTTAGCAGCTCATAATACAGCACACCCATCTGATCCCACCAAATACAGAGCATTACCTTCGCGCCATGGATATTCGCTTTGCCGTTGACTTGGCTGGTTGGCCGGGTTTCACATATGATTTTTTGCACTTGGGGTTATCGTAATGGATCCATTTTTCATCACCAGTAACAATCCGATGCAAAAATGACTTCCTTTTGTGGCGTTCCAGCAGCATTTCGGACATGCAAAACCGCCTTTCGACGTCTCTCGGCTTGAGTTCATGTGGAACCCAATTTCCTTGCTTTTGAATATATCCAGCTGCTTTTAAACGTTTTGAAATGGCTGCTTGAGTGACACCCAAAGATTCTGCGAGCTCTTCTTGTGTTTGGCAACAATCTTCATAGAGTAATGCTTCCAGTTCTTCGTCTTCAAACTTTTTTGGCTGCCCAGGACGTTCATCGTCTTCCAAGCCAAAATCACCACTTTTAAATCGTGCAAACCACTTTTGGCACGTGCGCTCAGCTAGCGCATGTTCACCATAAACTTCCACCAAAATACGATGACTTTCGGCAGCAGTTTTCTTCATATTAAAGTAATGAAGAAGAACTCCCCGCAAAAACACTTTTTCAGCACAAAGTTCGACATATTTGAGTGAGAAAAAAATTATTCTTGTTTACGCTTCAAATGAATGACATATACTGAAATAACGTACAATGACAGTAGCTTTCAATGAAATAATAATAATAGAATAATACAAATTACGCTATCTCTTAGCAAACCACACCCAATATACGAAATTTTGCTAATATTGCAAAATCTCTTTATGATCTCTTAAAAAAGAAGGCACCGTTTGAAACTTTCGAGACTTTAAAAAATAAGCTTATTGCAGGCCCAGTTTTATCTATCCTTAGTCTGCATAATATTACCGAAATGCGAATTGCAGTATCAGATATGGAGCAATTTTAGTACAGAAACAGAATGATAATAATTTTCATCCAGTATTCTTTTACTCGAAGCGCGCCACAGAATCTGATGGTAGATGTCACAGCTACGAGCTAGAAACTCTCTCAATTGTATACGCTTTCAAAATATACCTGATCGGTATACATTTCAAAATCGTAACTCACTGTCAGGCGTTAATGTTGCAGAAAAAATCATTAAATCCGCGTATTTCTCGTTGGGTTCTAGAGTTACAAAGCATCGATTACAGTGTAGACCATAGAAAGGGAAATCGCATGACATATGTTGATGCCCTAAGTAGATCCTTTAATATTCTGCATGTTTATGATGAACCATTTGAGTGCTTACTAACAGCAGCACAGAAGCAAGATACAAAAATACTTGCTATAGGCTCAGAGTTAGAAAAAGCTGAAAGTTCATTATTTGAAATGGTAGACGGATTAATATGTCGTAAAGCGAAGGACAAAATTCTCTTTTATGTGCCGTCTAAGATGAAAAATCAAATTATACGTACGCACCATGAAGCGATGTGCCATTTTCGGGGTAGTAAAGTGCTTCGAGCACATACTGGTTCCCAATTATGAAGGAAAAGATCAGAGAATACATCAAGGGTTGTCTTAAATATATCTGTGGCAAAAAGCAATAACCGCCTAGGTCGAATTTAGCCTGAATTGAGTAAAGCACGCCATCATGTTGCTCTCCGTTGAATATTCATGTCTAATTAAAACGTGACTCGAAACCTACATTTTTTTAAAAGTTGCTTAAAAAAAACATAATAGCCTAAATTTCTTAAAATTATTTAACATTTGCTAAAAACTCCTAACTCGACTTAGGACTACTGCGATGTGTTTTTAAAATTACTTCAAAACTAACGTCGACATTAGCGATTATTGCAAATTAATTTTTATTCCATTATTTTTCAAATGAGGACAATTTTATAGAGAATTATGTCGAGATAAGCTCTTATTGCAAATGATACATTGTGTTGAATATCTCCAAACTTTAGATAAGCTATAATTGCTTTTTAGTGTACGTAATGATAATAAAACAAATTAAAGATAAGCGATTTTTACATTTTTAAATCTAAGCTATTAGTTGTGTTAAGTCGACCTACGAGTAAGTTCAAATGTTGCGTGCATTTTCAGCAATAATTTGCATTTAGGTCATTACGCTTGATAGATTATTAACTTTTCATGTTTTACATTTAAATTAAAACTTAATATAAAAATATGAAAATGCCAATGCAAATGTGTGTATGTGCCAGCACTGCAAATTGATGTTTAGGTGACAAAAAGAAAACAAATTGTGCCTTGCCGCTATCTCATTTCTAATGAAAAATTAAATCTTGTAACGTTCAATTGTAATGGAAAACAAATCTAAGCTAAAACGTACTTCTTTTGTAAGAATTAGAAATGTCAGAAAAAAAGAGTGATGAAGTTTCAAATGAAAGTAAGATCAATAAATTACATTTTACCCATGCACTCCAATTTGCTTAATTTATGTATAATAAAGCAGGCGAATCTCAACAGAATAATGGAACAAAAATCAGTAGTCGACACGAGAATATAAATGAGGATTTGGACATTTTTGATTTTTAAAGTTACAATTCGATTAAAGATCCTGAATACGCTTTAAATTCAGATAGTGAAAAGAGTCACTCGACGCCTGAAGATGCGTCGGAAATAGTTAACTGTTCTAATACGGCTCAAAAATCATATTCTCGCAAATTTTCGAAGGAAAGACATAACAGAGGTCAACCTTACGTAAATGTTAAGGGTCGTTTAGTATCAGGAAGATCTTGTAAACCTTTGGACTCTGGTTGCCGTATGGGGTGTAAAAATAAAATACCTTACTCTTTACAAAAAGAATACTTCGACAAGTATTGTGGTCTAAGAAGTTACGATCAACGTATTTTATTCATTGGAGGATTGATGGACGTAGTAAAGAACAAAACAAAAACCCTCAGGATGCATATGGAAAAGCCCCGCCAGCGTGACAGTCATGTCAATTATCACATAAAATATAATGACGTAGGGATGCAAATATGCCAAAAATGCTTTGACGAAAGTGACAGCTTTCTCAAAACTGTAAAGAAGAGAAATCTAAATTTTCCAAATAGCAATTTGTTCGACAAACGCGGATCAGGGCCAGCAAAAAATAAGCTGTCGGAAAGCACAATTCAAGGCATTAAAGAACACATAAACGGTTTCCCAAATTACGATAGCCATTATGCAAGAAGAGATACGAGCTGCAAATATTTTGCACACTGATTTGTCACTTACCCAGATGCACAAATTATACTGCGATGCAAACAAATTTGAAGCTGTTAGCATTACATCTTACGTAAATATTTTTAAAAGTGTGTTTCAAAATTTTATATTTTGTCTTTTTAAACATTTGAGAAATTGAACATTTTAGAATTTTTTGCAACAATGAACATAAAATTTAAGAAACCTAAGATAGACACTTGCAAAACTTGCGATTTATTAAAAGCCAAAATTGATTTAGATAAGCAGGAAAACAATATGGATTGCGCTCAAGAATTTGAAAGTGATCTTTCCATTCACCATTCAAAAGCTGAATTGCGATACGAGTCTAAAAAAGTTGATAAACATCGTGCCGCCTCGGATCCATTACTTAAGACACTTACTTTCGATCTTCAACAATGTTTGCCTACTCCATATTTAAACAGTCCTTAAGTTTCTACAAACGACAGGAATACGTCACTGTTATATATGGCACGAGGCAATATCTAGACGTGGTTGCAATCAAATTGCATCATGTCTCTTCAAACATATGGTCGGTCTTCAGAACATAAGGCACTTAATTTTTTACAGCGATTCTTGTGCAGTGCAAAACAAAACCTCCTTTGTAAGTGTTATGTTTTTACTTGCTCTTGAAGTTTGCGAAAACTTTCAGACAATCGACCATAAGTTTTTGGAGCCAGGGCATACTCATATGGAGTGCGATGTCGACCACGCTGTGATCGAAAGAAAAAAGAAGGAAACGTGTGCAAAAATACACCATCCGCATGACTGGTATAATTTTGTCAGAACTGTAGGATAAAAAAAGAAATTTAATGTCATAGAAATGAATGAAGACTATTTTTTGGACTCCTCTAGTTTCTTGAAAACAAAATTCATGTGGAGAGCCTTGAATGAAAATGGGGAAATATTTCTTTGGAAAAATGTACGATGGTTAAGATATCAAAAAGGTCGTTTCGGTAAAATTTATTATAAAACTAGCTTAATTACGGATGAGCCATTTAAGATTTTAAATATATCGAAACGAGGTGTTGGTTGTGTTAACATGAATGATGTCGCTAAATTGCAACAAGAAATCACTATTGATGTGAAAAAGAAAAAGGATTTTGAAGATTTACTCGCTTTCATAAATCTTTGTTTTCATGCTTTTTACAAATCACTTCCAACTAGTAATTCATTGGTTGATATACATTCTGACTTAGTCGAATACAGTTCTGGTGAAGAATAGAATAAACGTTTGAATAAACATTACTTTCTCCTGGTTTGATCTTTAAGAAAAAAAACAATGTACAGTTTGTTAAAACTATTTACTTCTAGATTTAAGCTCCTAATATTAAGTCTGAATTGTATGTTTTTATTTTTATTTTAAATCAACTCAAAAATCTTAAATGTATATATAGAAACTTACCTTTATTATTTAATACTTAAACCTTGTCGAATTTGCTATATGTTAGTTTTTTTGTATAAAAAAATATAATAGTACATCATAATGTTGCTGGAATCCGTTTTCATTTTAATTATGACTTAACTTCTTTAGAGGCATCTTTATAAAATTGCATTAAAAGCATAACTTTACCTAAGCTAAGAGAAATAATAACTTTATTTTGCAATCAAAGCTTAATCGCTGCTGTCCCTTTTTTCCAATTTTCTCCAAAATTGACAAACTTTTTTTTAATCAATTTTTATTTTTAAATAGAAATAGCGATTGTTCAAAATTTAGCAAATACTTTTTTTCAAATTATCTCTGTATGTTTTTTTCAAAACTGAGTATCAAACTTTAAATTAATTTTTCTCAAAACATGAAAACTCGACTTAGGCAGTTACTGCTTTTTGCCACAGATATCTACTACTCTAGTATGGTTTTATTCGGAAGAAAGCAGAAAGAAACGTTATGCGATAGGGTTAAAGACTTTTTAGGGAAAAAGTTGGAAGAAAAACAAGCGAATCTTAATCATGTAAGAGCTAAGGCTGTACTAAATATTAAAAAGAACCGGGCGTATAATAAGACCTATTCGAGATATTTCATAAAATGGTGGTTTATAAGCGTTTCCATGACCTTGGAAAGAAGGGACATAAGTGCAATGAGTCTCTAGGAAGAGAGAGAAGAAGATTCGCGTTTTTTAGTGACGCGCTGGACAAAAGTTGTTTGCCATCTGAATAGTAGAATGGATTAAAAACTTACGCAGTAGTTTTATCAGCGTGAGAAAACGCCTCTTCAAAAGATGGAGAGATATACCATCTGTACCAGCGAATTTTTGTATGTTAAGATCTCTAAATACTCTTGCTATTAAACGAGTGCGAAAATGGATTCGTCCCATTGAAGACTCGCCGCACTCAAATGTTGGTGGAAATAAAACAGCACAATCTGGAAGTGCTCAACTGTCTGCGAAGTACGCAGTGAGCAGATTAGCCGTATCCTAATCTGACAGCTGGAATGTCATTATAAATGTGTATTGGTATGAAGGATGAGGCAAAATTTCTGATGATCTTGATGAACCACCAAACGTTGGTGGGACATTGTAGTAGTCTTTGCCTCAGGTTTTGGTCGTATTAAAATCGGACACGCTTAAAAAAGACGTTCGCATCATTCCTTGCCCGTTTGAACATTTTTCGGTTTTCCTCTGTCGGGTCGGTCTTCTAGGATCGAAAAAATATTTCTCTAACTCTGAACATGCTTTTCCTTTTAGCTTGATACACTACATCCAATGAGAAATAAATGATCTCATTCCAGAGAGAATAGTGTCTGTGATCATATCAGCAGCGGCATACGCGTCGTTATCGAAAAAGCATAACAACCAGTTAAAATTCCTAAAGAAGCTGTTAATACCACTCCAGTTGGCTTTCTCGTATTGCCATACAGTTCTTTTAAGAATCTTTTCTCTAACTGTTCGGTATACGGGAAATTAGCCTAGAGGAGATAACACATCGACCTTGTAATCGGGGCGAGAAGTTTCAAACAGGTCCAGGGTGTTGGTGGCATGACTGCCAAGCTTAGATATTCGCGTGGACTCATTTACAAGCTGGGTCAAGTAATTTTCCGCAGCGAAGATCTCAACACACCATCCTTCGGGTGTAGTCTGTCTAGAATGTCAAAGTGTATATTAAAATCGCCCGTAATAACGCTTTCAGTATGAGGGTATATGGATACAATGGATACAATTCTCTAAATGGAGTCGTTAGAGGTTGAATTACTGTCAAGTTCCGGACTTCTGTAAATAAAGCAGTAGTGGATAATTTGCTTAAGGAGATGGAATTTTAAAAAAGCATACAAGGAAACCAGACTGAAGATCGAGAGGCAGGATTTGTAGGTAAATTTTCGTTGGAAAGAGACTACAAGTACCCGGTTTGTGGATTGCAAAAGGTTTGAACTGATCCAGAACTATTCCCCCTCACATTTTTGATTAAGATAACATACTATTCAAATTTAGGGCTATTATTTTTTAATGGTCGGTGCAATATCAGCTTTTCCATTTGTTAGACTCGTTTTGGGTATTTTATTCTTAATATAATACACACGAAACTTGTAAAGAATAAAATTTATGGATGTTGTCGACCAAGAAGCAAAAGGTTCCTATATAATTTATACAAAAACCCCTATATAAGGAAACGATAGTAAACGTCCTTCCTCTTATGTCGGTAATAAAATAAAAGCAAACAATGGAACATTCCATATTTATATATTTAATATGATACTTTCGATAAAAAAAAATCTAAATTTGATAGCTTTAATAAATTTGGGCAAAGCGAACAGTATTTTCATTTCCCAGACCGTATTCTACTTTTATTGCTCTTCCCGAAGGAACCTCCAAGTGCGTCGCCTCCAATCCTTCAATATAGGGTAGTACTATAAAGTAATATTGGAAAAAGAATTGTATGAACACACATGTACATACATGTACGCCCACTACTTATCAAAACATATCTCAACATGTATAAGCTGTCATATATTGTATTATATATGCCCATTTCCTGAGCCGGAACATACCATGAAATGCACGTGGAAATGGATTGGCCATACTGTCTAAAATTAAATGTTTAGCAAATGTTATATAATGCTGATTTTTTTAATCGATATAGGTTGGTAATCGATTATGTAGGTTTTATTAAAAGTATGCCTCTTGTGAGTCCTTTAGAAATTGCACAATATACTCGTAATTGATTTTTTCGTGAGGAAGTGATTCAAACTGGATGTTAAACAAGATTTTGAATAAATTTCCATTTTCTTAGAAATGATTTATATCACAATTGCTTGTGAATTCGATGAAGCGCAGTGATGAAAATCACGTAGCAAGCAATGAAAGACAGCTTACTGCAGCTATTCCCAAAAGGAATATACAATATGTAGACACCAACCGAATGTGAATGAAAAATTTAACAATGTTCAATACAATAGGACAAGAACTTATGCGTGGGTGCTGGTCTGGCTGATCTTAAAGCAGGCCCTCGACGTCATATGGCTATAAATGGGTCATCCTATCCTAGCCATCTAGTTCAAGATGTAAAGAATGACGGAATCTGCAGTTCAAGTAATATTAATAGCCAAAAAAACTTTAGGTGGCAAACAGGTAGGTGCGTGTGTTTGTGTCTCTGCCTGGAAATAAATTCTGTAATAAACCTTGTCCGAAGGCACAACGAAAGGTCAACAAAGTCGATGAATGACCTTATCTTTAAGGCACAGTTCCTCAATAATATGCAGACTAGTCACCGTGCGCAGAAATTAAACCTCACGTTACGTATAACTTTACAAAATTAAATTTCAAACGCCGTACGCTCGTCGATTGGATGCAAACACAACTTGTTGAGAATTCTTCAGTCACGATGCCCATTTTTATCCAGGCGGATATATTAATAACCAAGGTTGTCGCATTTGAGCCGATGAAAACCCGAGAGAGATTGTCGAAAAACCGATGCATCCTCAAAGAGTCACCTTTGGTGTAGTTTTTAGGCTGGAGGATTTAGTGAATGGTTTTTTTTTCAAAATGGTGCCGATAATGCTATTATGGTGAATGGCGAACGCTATCGTACCACGCTAACTAACTTTACTATATATGACCCAAACTGGATAATATAGATGTGGAGGTTATGTGGTTCCAACAAAACGGTGCCATATGTAATCAGGGAAATAAAACAAGGATGTCAATTGGTCACCGAAATCTTGTGATTTGACACTCTAGGACTTCTTTCTTCTCAAAGATACCAATAATACCAGGAACAATTCAAGAACTAAAGAACAGGATGACAAGGTATGTCTGGGGATATCCTAGCTGATATTTTCTTTTATCGATCAATAAATATTATTCAACAAAAAAAAACAAAATTATTCCAATGCAGTACTATAATTTTGGATGTACTAGGGTTGTCCGAACGCAACATAAATAAAAGCTAGTGAATGCTAGTTGTGCATCTTTTGACAGTTACTTGCCGAAGTTTCAGTCATTTTGGACTTGCAGTTTTTAGCTGACAGTCTTTTGAGTGAGTCGATGTGAGTGTTTTTTGTGAAAATGGAAAAAATTGAGTATCGAGCTGTTATTAAATTCTTGTTTTTGAAAGGCAATACGCCTACGCAAATCAAAAATGAGTTGAACTCTGTGTATGGGGACTCTGCACCATCATTTACCACAGTGAAATTTTGGGCAGCTGAATTTAAACGTAGCCGTAAGAGCTTGGGAGATGATGAACGTTCGGGACGTTTTTTGGGACAGTAAAGGAGTTATCTTAATCGATTATCTTCAAAAAGGAAAAATCATTACAAGAGCATACTACGCATCATTACTTACCAAGCTGAAGGCAGAAATTGCGGAAAAACGGTCACATTTGCAGAAAAAGAAAATCCTGTTTCACCAAGACAACGCGCCGTCTCACATCTCAGCGGTTGCCATGGCGAAAATCCATGAATTACGGTTTGAACTGCTTGACCATCCGCCTTATTCACTAGATCTAGCCCCAAGCGACTTCTTTTTGTTCCCTCATCTAAAAACTGCGCTCGTAGGACAGAGATTTTCGTCAAATGAGAAGGCAATCACCTTCGTAAACAATTATTTTGCAGAGAAAAACGCCAAGTACTAGAGAGATGGGAGCATCGCTGGGAGAAGTGTGTTGAGTTACAAGGAGACTATATAGAAAAATAAAAAAAAAAATTTAGAGAAAAAGTCTTGTATCATTGTTCGGAAACTTTTCAGACCACCCTCGTACTATACTCATGGCGGAATCCTTGTTAGCCCACCCGATATTTATTCGGTTCGAAAACTTTAAGTGCATACACTTTATTGGTTGGTATCAATCTGAGATGTAAGTTTACTACATACATATACATTCTGGTCTTAGACCTGGTTTATGTATTCTACACAATTTACTCATCTCAGGTGATTTTAGTAACTTGAAAAATAAAAAACGCCTTTCACGCTTCAAAATCTGGTAGGCGAAATTGGGAGCGTATTCGACAAAAATACGCGATGGGCACTTTCATCGACATTAGGAGTGCTTTCGACAACGCAACTTTGAGCGGCATGTTTAATTCGTCTTATGACTCTGGTATTATGAACATGCCGTCTGATGCAATGGCACCAAAACTCCTGTTGTGGAAGAAATACGAAATCGACTTTCCTTGTGCCCAAGACTGGTTACCGCAAGAATCTGAGCCAGGAAAGGGTATTCATGGACGGCTGCAAAATCAATATAGATAGAATGTGGCGCTATTGTCTTTTTGGAGGTGAACAACGTTAGATTTCACTTCTCGTTAAGAAAACTTGCACCTGTCTTCCAAGTCGAAATATACGCAGTCCTGAAGGCAATGAACATTATTGTGAAGAACCGATGGAGGAGACGAAGCATTTGCATCTGCAGCGACAGTTAAGCTGTGTTTAGACTTCCAACCTAGTTCAAAAATGCAAGACATCACTGAACGCACATGGAAGACTAAATTCACTAAGTCTTGTTTGGATCTCACAGGTCACAATGAGATCACCGAAAGTGAAATAGGTGAACTTACCAGGCAAGGCCCAGAGCAGAGTTTTTCAGGACCTTCGTTGGATCGGCCTGCGTCCTCGGTTCAGGCTTCTATTGACAGTTGGATTTAGCACAGCTGCAGGTGGCAGACTAAGCAAATACTTCCCGACGTTTCCTAGAGATCAGCGGCCTTCCTGCTATCCATCAGCAGGAAAGACTGCATGTTGCTTATTGGCATTGTAACGGGGCACTACGCTTTTGTAGAGCACTTAACTGGGGTAGGCATAAGTGATACAATATCATATGATGCTTACTGTGAAAGTGATGACGACACCGCGGAGCCCTACCTCTCTGAATGTCCGGCCTACGCTCACATCAGCCTGCAAATACTCGGCGTTGGCAAATACATGGTAGGCACTTTATCTCTAAAGCTCTTACTCATTTTTTTTTCGAAACGCTGAAAGATTCCATTAAAAGGAACTTACAAAGAGCACAATGAACTACATCTTGGTCTGAATGCTCTGTTCCGACGAAAAAAAAGTATATGCTGTCAACAACATCGACGAATCGGACAGAACGTGACTATCGAAAACAATAATTCCGAAGTATTGTAGTAAAGAACTTTGTCTACCTTGGATCTGCCATAATTTCTACCAAGAACACCTCAGCAGAAATAAAATGAAGAATCACTCCTTCCAATCGCTTTATCGCTTTTTTTGGGCTAAAAAGACAACCTACATTATGGCGCTGAAGCATATACTCTGTCGAAAGCGGATGAATATATCCTCAGTCGTTTCGAGAGAAAAATCCTTCGAAAAATATTCGATCCCGTTTGCGTTGACGAGCTTTGGAGGAGAAAATTTAACAACGTATTACATGATCTGTACTGCGCATTAGTCGTCTGATAGGACATGTAGAGCAATTGACATCCATGCTCTGGGCCGCAGAGCCTTCAAATCTAACCCGGAGGGACAACACAGTAGAGAAAAACCTCACCCCACTTTAGTTGCCGCGCATAAGTAGAACCGGAGTTCAACCGACTTGGAGTTCGCAACTGGAGGTGGTTAGTTAAATACCCGACTAACTGAAGACGCATATTAATTGAGGCCCAGGTTCACCACGAATATAACCTAAGTAAGTAATTTTGTGCATAAAGCAATCTACCTCTCTTGAAATATTCCCCGGGATTTTTTAATGTTCAGCGACAAAAAAAAGGATTAAATGCTCTACATCCTATTGGTATACCGCACTAGACTTATACTAATAAATTAAACAATGTTAACTACAGCATGCGTAAAAGAATTCTCAAAGAAATATAGACTTGCTGAATAATCCAATAAAAACTAGATTAGTAAAAATACAATCTGTCTTGTGGGAAAAGAGCGATAGTAAATTATTATCGACCGAAGCTTGGAAATAGATAAAAAAACCTTCAGATTTCAGAAGCGGTTATACAAGCTTTTTGAATGAATCTTACTATACATATATACATAAGTATATTGATTTTTTTTTTATTTTACGTGCTTTTGAATATTTCCACTTTTAAAATGTTTCATTTAGACAATGTATCCAAAAATTATATAAAAATTACAACAGCCATGAACTACAATTTTAAATATAGCAACGAAAAAGGGGGTTAAATCTTTTACAAAATTACAAAATAGATACCAAGAACATCAATTTCATACTTATCCTCTTCGGGAAAATCCTTAATTCAAATGCGAAGTTTTCCTTTAGTAAAAACGAACTGAAACGCGTAATTTCCTACTCAAAGGATATAAAACAATTTATCTGTTTAGTTTTTTACAAAGCTTTTCAGCTTTGGTATTAAGTATTAAGTATAATAACAACTTTAAGGAGAACAGAAGGGATTACAGCCACTATGGCATGCAATTTCAATATTTAAGTGAAAATGTGTATTTAATTTTTTCTGCGGTAAAGGCAAAGCTCTGGGATAATATGTACACTTTTATGCTCCTTATGCAAACAGCGTTTTGTCCACACTGTGAAGAAAGGAACATAGATTGGTACGTCGAGAAAATACATTGCAGTTTCCTGCGGCGTTAGATTTAAAGTAAATAACACGAATTGAGGTTTAGGATATAAAAAAATTCAAAACTCTATAAAGGATAAAAGAGTGTGCTTATTAGTATTCGTGCATATTAAAATAAGCTGGATATTGCAACCGTGACTCTTGCTCTTTTTGTGATTACATTATCGGTAAAACGGACCATTATTATAAACACCTAGTGGCGTTATTCTTATTGATTCACATTTTGGAAATCGGCTGACACACGAAATCTGTTTCGTGAAAGAAAAACTTTAATTTAATGACATTTTTCGATTATAAAAGTATAGATTTTTTGTCTCGCGGATAAGGTGCGGACTGAGATCTGATACCCTTGCTATCAGATAGCGTTTAAACTTTTGCCCATAGATGCGACACCTGTACTAATTTTTTTATTTATTAAAATATTGGTCAAAATAAAAATCAAAATAAAAAGTAAAACGTTTGGATCTGGAAGACTTGTAATAAGTAGGTTTCGCTTCGAAAACAACAGCTCCTTCCACTAAAAGACCTTGTTTTTATGGGCCAAAAAATAATCAAATCAGTTCGAGATTTTTTCCCTATCAAGGATAAAGAGGGAATTGGTTTGCACTTAGTCACTCCAGCACATGGCTTGGCAACGCAGTGCAACAAACAAGCTTATAACCTGATAAAATCACCTGGTTTCTACCGATCGGTAGAGAACGTCGAATCAAACTGAATATTTCTTTAAACAGGCATTTTAGAAATTCTCTCTTGAATATCAGATATAGGCTAGGAGCAGATATTGCGCTGGAATAGTTCAGTTATCTACAGCAATCGCCCTCGAACTGCAGGCATCCGTACAAGCAATAACGCAGTGCTTTGGGTAACCAAATTTGATACTCAAATAATAAGGGATCTCAAAGTCCGTTAAGAATTTATTGATGATATTGCTTAAGAGATAGATACAATTAGTTCTCGCCGCCGAAGTGGAAAGAAAGAGGGCATACAATTTAAAATTCACATTGCTCCCCTCACCTAGTAAAAAGATCGGACCAATCTTTCCTATTCTCTGAATAGGGCCAGTTAAGGAAATGTATGGAGCACTTTAAAGTGCTGCGGGTGAAAATCAGTCCCCAAACCGAGACAAGATTTCTGCCTCAGATTTTTAAAGGCATCACCCTTGGTAACAGCAGGTCTACTACATCCAATAAAAAGGCAAAATAACACCTCGAAAGTTCTTTCAATCAACAATCACGTTTTCCTTTTGGATTCAGCGTCCGTCGGCGGTCTGAATTTTCCGTTGATTAAAATGTGAACGACATACCACCACCCGGAATAACCACCGTGTGGCGCTCCCATTGTTTCGATTTGAGTTCTGTTTTTTTTGTGAAGTTGGTAAATCTTAGCGTCATAGCTTGTATGTGTTGGCAATTTTTTACAATTTTAGAAATGGATTTAAGTTTGCAACAACGAACTTGTAGTCGTATTAAAAAATGGTTGTACCGCACGAGCGGTTCAAAAGTGATTGTAAGTCAATCGAAAATGATGAACGCAGTGGCAGACCATCGACATCGAAAACCAACGAAAACATTGATGAAGTAAAAGAAATACCACAATAACCACAAATTAACCATCAGAAAGATAGCTGAGGACTTGAACATTGCCTATGGATCTGTCCAAGACATTTTGGTTAATGATTTGGGTTTCCGTCGTGTAGCAGCAAAGTTGGTGTCAAAAGACCTCAATTTCATGTAAAAAAGAGACCGCATTGACGTCGCAAAAGAGATGATTTGCGAGGCTGAATCCGATCCCACATTCATCAAAAGGATCATTACTGGAGACGAGACGTGGGTTTATGAGTACGACACGCAATCCAGACATCAGGCAAGTGAATGGCGTTCACCAAATGAGCCGAGACCAAAAAACCCACGTCGTTTTCAGTCAAAAAAGAAGGCAATACTCACGGTTTCCATGGATTACAACGGTGTAGTGCATCATGAATTTTTGCCAGAAGGCCAGACAGTAAACAAAGAGTATTATTTGGGCCGGGCGTTATGAGACGTTTGCGTGAAGCAATTCGCCGAAGGAGACCAGGAGAGCAGAAAGCTCGTGGATTTTGCACCATGGTAACGCACCGTCGCACAGTGCCATCATTATTCGTAATTTTTTGACGAAAAATGCAACAAGTACCATCCAATAGCCACCGAATTCACCTGATTTGGCTCCCTGTGATTTCTTTCTGTTCAATCGAGTTAAAAAAACCACTACGGGGAACGCGTTTCAGCAGCCGAGAGGAAGTAATGGAAAAATCGCAGGAAGCACTGATGGACATACCGAAAACCGAATATAAAAAATGTTTCGAGGAATGGATCAAGCGCTGGCACAAGTGTGTTGCAGTCGATGGGGATTACTTTGAACGGGACAATATAGATTAAGATGAATACTTAAACTTGTATTTTTAATTTTCTGAACAAATTTTTGATCAATGGTGGTATGTAGATAACTGACACTGATGACAAACTGTAATAAAGCTTTTGCAATCCCTTAAAATCTTTTCCAAAAACACTATAAGTAAATTTCCAATACTTGTTGAAGCCTGTAAACTGCTAGATGTGGCTAGAATGACAGCAATTTACACGTAAAGTGCTATGTAATATGCATAACGTTTTTGTGTGAGGCAAATTATTGTTGACAATTCATACGTATTCACAGACAGGGTCTCACGTGTAGAGAAATTCGGTGGAAAGCGGTTTTTGGAACGGTCAAAATCTGGATCAATGTTAGTTCATCTATGGAAAAACATCTTGAAGTAAAAATATATTATTAAAATAAATTGTGTTTTATTTGTGAGGGCTGGCCAAATAAATAACTTGCGCGCGGGATACCGACGCTCCATCTCGTGTCCGTTCTATAAACCCGAGTATATTCACATAGAGTCATGGCTGGCTTCGTATGGGTATGGCGAGTTCTCATGAGAATTTACATTGGAATTGGCTGTGTTATAGAGTATCCCTAGCACGTGTCGTCAGTCGTGCAGCATTTGTTAATTATCGAGTTTATATAGTGTGTTGAAGTTATTGAATTTTTAAAGAAGTGAGAAATACTCCTCAACAAATTCCTCAATAATGGAAAATGGTTTCCTTTACCTGTGATCCAGGATGAGCTTCCCATTTTAACTTCATGAAGTTTCACTTCTATTGCGTAGCTTTCTAGGCCGGTGTTTTTTTAAGCAATAACGGCAGTTACTACTCGTATTCATTATAAAAATTGTCTTGTCGACATACACCGAAGAATTTACATACCTCCACCGAGTGGGGTCAAATCTTACCATCTGGGTAACCTGGTAAGAATGGTCACTGGTCCATTTTGCGATATATGTAATGTTGTCATAAAATCAAGTCAATGATTTTATGCTCGATATGACAGGTTATGCCATCCTACTGTATATAGCCACATATCGTCTATATTTTCGATGAAATAATCACTGCTCATTGTTCGATAACGTTGGTCATTGACTGTATCTCGAGCCCCGACCACATGAAACAGTGTACTTTTGTAGGTGAAACTAAGTCTCATGAGTCTATTTTTTATCTGCCTCACACCTGAATCTCAAAAAATGGCAATTTTACTTCTGCACAGACCCATTGAACCAAAAGTGAATCTCGTTACTAAAGAAGTGCAATATATTGTATAAAGGGTGTTTTTTTTAGAGGTATACAAATTCAATATCTATGACATTAGCTTCATTTAATGGATAACTTCATGGCATTAGTGTTTAAATATGATATCGAGCATATGCGAGCCACGGCTAGCTCCAATGAAGCGGAATCTTGAAGTCCAATTTTCGACAACTTTATCGAGCAACTGGGGCCGTATATCAGCAATAACACGGCGAATCAGCGGCGTAGCTACCGAGGGTGTTACAGGTGGCAATCACCGGGGCCCCCAAACTTAGGGGGCCCCAAACTCGAGTCTACACTCGATTCCCAAATCAACAATAAATCAATCCTCTTTTAAAGTTAATTCAAAATTTAAGTGAAGGATTAATTCTTGCCACAGCCTGTTTGCGCACAACTTGGCATGGCACTTCGTTTCAACGATCTCGGTCGCAGGTCCCGTTATCACAGTCCTATGTGCATTATGAACCACCGAAGGATAATCGAATGATATCGGCTCCTTCTCTTTATGCATTCTTTCTTTGCGTCGTGTGAAGCGGTTTTTCTTTGTTCCAGTCGCTACGAAGGATATTTTCCTTGCAACAGGCCATATTGTTTGTTTGCTACGGATATGCGCAAGTTACTGCTACTATACCTTATTCAAATAAAAAAACCAAAGTTTGATTTAACAAAACACAAGTTCATTTCAACGTGTATCACCTCGAAGTGAATTTTAATTATTTAGTTTGCTCGAAATTGATATTTGAAACTTAGGCTATTTTTCATTTCATATGCAGTGTGTGGTGAGATTTGTAAAATTGGCATTTTGATGCGTATCGTGTTTGTTTAATTATGGTGTTTTTGTTTTTGTTGGTGCATAGTTTGTTGGATTCGTAAATTACGCGCTGGGCTGGCCAGCACAACAATTTTCGTACATACGTACATACATATGTACATTGTACATACATATTCGGTTCTAGACCAGTTCTAATAGTAAGGTAAGTTATTCTTATTCCCTCTCGCTTTTTCTTCCAAACAAATTTTTGATTTGTACTATAAGTACCTACCTACCGTTTTTCAATTAGCTTTAAAAATTGAAACTGCCACGTCTACTAAAAAAATAAAATCAATAACCAAATAAGGACTGAAACGAATAAAATCTGTAAATTATAATACGGGCTATACTTCCAATGCGTAAAAATTCCAATCCCATTTTGTGCCCAAATTAGTCTGTATATTCTCTAGTTTCAGTTTGTTATTGATTTTAGTTCGGTACGGTTTAAAATATTTATAAAATTTGTATTAAAAGTAACGCCGTAAAAAGATCATTGACAAATGGCTCGAAAATACTTCGCGTCCAAACCATTTCATCGCAAAAAATTTAGACATAGCACGCAGTACAGTGGATTCTGTTATTAAACGATATTTGGAGACGTTGAAAGTTAAAACGTTGACAGAATAGTGGAGCTAAAAGTGGAGCACATGATACAAATTTGGACAGGAAAATAGTGGGTACCATATTAAAAATCTGGACTATGTCATCCAAAGATGTTGCTCGGAAATGTAACACCAGCCAAACAATGGTACAAAGATCTAAAACGCGTAACGGTCTTATAACACGAAAAAACCAAAAAATGCCAAAAGTTACTCAAAAGCGAAAAAAAGTCATAAAAACACGAGCCCGAAAGCTATACGAGTTGGTCGGCAACACGAAAGCGTGCTTGGTTTTGGATGACGAAACTTATGACAAAGCCGACTTTACTACCCTTTCAGGTGCGCAGTTTTACAACTCGTTTGAAGCTGAGATTCTTCCGCAATCATCAACATCGATTGGGACGGAAAAATTCGGGTCAAAATATCTCGTTTGGCAGACCATTTGCCAATGTAGACACAGAGGCTCATCGTTTATTACAACGGGAACAATTAACGGAGAAGTGTACATTAACGACTGCCTAAAAAAACGGTTGATTCCTTTCTTAAACAAACACGTGGGTTCAACATTACTTTGGCCAGATTTAGCTTCAGCTCACTATGCTCATGCAACGTTGAGCTTTCTTGTTGCTAAAAATGTGGACTTTATCCCAAAAGACATGAATCCACCCAATGTTCCACAGTGCCGTCCCATTGAAAGGTATTGGGCTTTGGTCAAAGCTAAATTGAGATTTTAGTGCTAAATGGAAAAGAGCGTCCAAAAAGATCACGGATGTAACTGTCACCAACCTTATGAAGGACATTCGAAAGAAGTTGAGGAAAGAATGAGAACCCAAATAATTTTTGTTATTTTCGTAATTGTGAGTGAATTTAATAAAAACAGAGTTTTAAAGCAAATAAAAAAAATTTACATGAATTATGAAAATATTTTTTTTTTTACTTTGAAGTTTCCAAATTTTATTCATTTCTGTTCTTATTTCGAGACTCCATCAACTTCTTGAAGCAGATTTAGCAGAAAACTTCAATAGTGAAATGTGTGGCATTATGGAAAGATTGGATGATGAAGACGAAGCCATGCTTCTAATTAAAGCAAACAGGAATGAAAGTAGTAAATCTGAATGAAAAATAATTTATTTCAATTAGCGTAAAGACTTAATGATTTGCAGAAGAAAAAAAATCCCACTGACAAAGGACATTTTGAGGGAATTTTATCCACAGAGGAAAAGAGATTCATAATGTCAGTTGGCCCGTGCAGACCCTCAGGCCATTTTCCTCGGAATCCAACAACTAATACTTGTTTTTTGGAGTATTACTACGTCACCACTAACAAAGCTCGATTCAAAATTCCTCGCACTTGGCTTTGCTATTCCAAAATACAAAATTGCGCTTACTCTGAAGTTGTTGGATGTTCGCGCAAAGTACAAGTACTAGTTTCAAGTCGACTTGGATTGACGGAGTACGTAATTGGGGAAAGTTGGGCGAAAAAATCAATATTCATGAAAAACGTACATGTACATGTTAATGTTAATGCTTGTATAACGCTTGAATTATGGCGTAAAAATGAGACTCTAGATCTGAGAAACAGATTTTGAGGGAAAAATCGTTTTGGTGCCAAGTTTTGGAGAGAATTATGAACGTTATTTTAACTTTGGCTGTGTGTAATCTTCCTTTAAGAAGCCATCGTGAAATTCTTGGACAGCCAGGCTGCAATGGCAATTTTTTGTCAATCATTGATCTACTCGCTATGTATGATCCGATATTGATGAACTATCGCAAGATGAGAGAATAACTAATGGAGAGTCAAGATTTAGAATTAATATTTTCTACAAATGTCTTGATGTTGTTTGTCAACAACTAAAAATTAGATTTAATAGTTTGACAAATATAATTGACATATTCCAAGTTATTCAACCTCAGCAGCTTGTAACGATGTCAGACGACGATTTGTGCCAAAACTGTAAAAAGTTATGATGAGGACATCGGTGACAAAATACATGAACAGTTGTTGTCTTTTCGTGTTTGTCTTGGAAATCGCATAAAAACCCTCGATTCTGTAAAACAACTCGCACATTTTTTGTTAATGGAACATTTTCCAGATATTTGCACTGCCTTGATGTTATTTTTAACAATTCCTGTGACTGTTGCTTCAGCTGAACGTTCGTTTTCAAAACTTAAAATAATTAAAAACTATCTACGAAGTACTATGGGCCAAAAACGATTGAGGAATTTAATTTTATCTATAGAAAACGAAACTGCAAATGGTTTGCGAAATGATCTTCATGAAGCGATTAAAACGATCGCCGAATCAAAAGTCCGGCGAAAGATATTTTGATATTATTCTTTGCGATCGTTATTTCTGAAATAAAAATGAAATAAAAAAGCTTTAATATTATGTTTTTCCTTTTAATTAGTTGTATTTTAAGTGTTTGCAAGATTTGATATAATACATTTCTCTTTATCTATTGCATATTCGGGCCAGTAATCATAAGTACTCGTATATTGTAATTGATAGCGGTGATCTGATAGCTAAGCTAACGGCCTGTCAGTTGACAGTAATTCTGACTATGATAGAGCTTCTCAGTAGAGCCGTTCGGATTCGGCAAAAAGCAGTAGGCCCCGCTCAAAAGTGTCAAAATTGAAACGTGAGCAACACAAATGAGTGCGAAAAGCCACAGTCCACCGGACTGTAGCGCTATGTAGATATTTATTTTTATTTATTTTTATATCTTATTTCCGAAAATGTCCTAAAATTAATTTACTTGAAGTACATTTAAAAGAGCATTTTGAAGCATTTTCTAACTTCTTATCACTTATCCCTCATATACGACGCATATTGATAATAATTATACTCGTCCAACGTCTCTGGTTTATCAGCATAGACTAGTGACTTCATATACCCCCAAAGAAAGTAATCTAAGGTGTGAGATCACAGGATCGTGGAGGCTAGTTCACAGGTTCATTACGCGAAATTACGCGTTCAGCAAATGTTTCCCTCTAAAAATTTATGGTATCGTGCGCCGTGTGGCATGTTGCGCCATCTTGTTGAAACCAAAGCTCTGTCACTTCAATGCCATTCAACTGGGGAACGAAGAAATCGGAAATCATGTTTCAATAGCGCTTTCCATTGACGGTAACATTCTGGTCAACATCGTCCTTAAAGAAATATGGTCCGATGATTGCACCAGCCAATAAAGCATGCCAAACAGTTTTAATGGTTATAAGGGCATCTCAACAAAGGCTTTTGGGTTTTCTCCACTCCAAATCGGAGAGCAAAATTTTGCTGAATCATGTTTTCGACCCATGCACCTATGACGCGTATAATGGTCACTCGGTTTCAACTTTTGAACAACCGGGATCTTATAAGCTTTCTTACCAGGATCTTTAAGTAAAATCTTCCAAAAAGTGGATGGGCATAGCTCCAATTGGTGGGCACGATGGCAAATCGACTCATCCGGATTCTTCTCAACACTGCGCTCCACAACGGCAATAACTTCTTCTGTTCACACTGTTTGTCGTCTTTGGTGACGCGTATTATCCACTAGAGCGTACGTGGAGCGAAAACGATTCATCGTGTTCCTAATAAATTGCTGGACGTAGCGCATGCTAATTTTGACGAACCGAACCATGGTTTTCAAAATAGGTTTGCACGTGTAAAATGGCAAAACGTAGTAACCGCACATCAACTTTCAATTGTAAAATTGACAATTTGTAGCAACAGTGTTGCTAGTTTAAAAACCAAACCCTTGAAAAAAAAACACTCTTTATATATTCTTCGCTCTTCCTAGATTCCAATATTATCCCTTTCTATTATTCTATTATTCGCTTTTGTATAGTACTTTCAAAGAGTTGACATTAAAGATACAGTTTCAGTAAGCCTTGGTCTTTCTTCTTTACAGATTTTTTCTACAAAGGCCGAACTATTAAGATTGACGTCGACAATTCCGAATCTTCGCCACAATTTCGCTTCCTGCGGGTACAATTTACTCTTTATGCATATAACGTTGATGCGTGCGTGGCTTTGCCTTACCATATCTAGTTGGTTGATTATGAGGACCGAAAATATCATGTCATTTTCCATATACTCCTATTTCGCCAATTGAAGACAGATTTTCAAAGTGAGTTTGAATGTCGCGCACTTGCTCATCAGATTTCATTAAAATTTTTCGAAAATATTGAACATAAATCACAAAAAACCGCTAAATATAACGACACGGTTTAAAAGTTATCCCTATTTCAAAGTATAGTACAAATAACACGCTTTATGTACAAACTTATGAGAAATATGAGAAGTGCATTTATACTTCATTACGGTTGAATTCAATTTCTATAAAATAGACATATGGTATAACGTTTATTTGAAATTCCTGACAAATCCTCTGATCCATCTAGTCTGCACCTATGATAACAAAATTATGCATTACATATATTTATATATATGTATGTAATTCCTTTTTGAATAACTTTCTGAAATGACTTTGTTTTCATCTCAAAAAATGCAAAGAACAGCAGCGATTGTTAAAGATTTCCAAGAATACCCCTGCTATGTCAACAGATATCTTTACGTAGGTAACCGGCAATAAAGAGTAATTACGTGGGTTGGTCATATTTATTTATTCCAGTTTGTAACCAAATTGTGAACCTTTAAGAATACTACCACTCCCTCAAATTATCCCAAGTCTTTTCTTACTTTCGTTTTGTCAAGTTTCGGTTTTTGTATGCAAATTGTGGGATAATGAATGTAAACTATGCGCTGAGAAAACTTTCGGGCAGGCATTTTATTATTGTAGAAAATTCAAATTGTTTGAATTAAAATACTTTGAGTTAGGTATTTTTAAACACAATTTAAATCTTGTTAAAAAAGAAGCGACGGGTAATTGTTGTTTTAATTGGCATTAAATAAACCACAATGTGTATTTTTCAGACTCTGGCCTTGATTAGCGTTTCAGAAGAATTCCTTGGTGGCAAAACTCATCTGAAATGAATGTTACACAATCATAGACAAAAGAGCTTGCAAATATATTATACAAATTAATCCGGCTTGGTCACATCATATGCAGAATTACTCCTGCACATGTTTTTGTTTTCAGCAAACTAGTTTTTATTCCATTTACACATAAACTTTGATTGGACATACGGGTAATATGTAGTTTGCTGCAAAATTAATTGTTGATTTGTAGCTTAAAACTCCAATTGTTGCAAATTTAGCAGTAGAAGGGAACCAGTTTGGGTCAGTAGATCAAGTAATATGCAGCATGCAAGCTTATAAGTGTAACTATATTAACAGCAGAACGAACTACAAGACTTTGAAAGAATTGACGGATGTTCATAATTCCAGATGATATCCGATCATATCCCTTCTCATTTCAGATGATAACCAACCAAGAAGATAGAAGGAGCACTTCTGAACTTTGAGGCGAAAAGTGAAAAGTTTTGGCTCAAGTACTTTTAGAAAAGAATGAATAAACCATCATCTTGATGACATTCTCGATGTCGGGCAAGAAAATATCTACTCTGGTTTTTCCGCAGCAAATTCAATTAGCCTAAGCTCTTTTCCAGATATCGGGTAGACTTTATTTTCCGACTTTACAACCAAATGTATCAGCACGACAATAAATGGAGTCAATTTTTCCTTCCCGATTCACGGCAGTTAGGCAAGAAGCTGGCTAAAATTCAAGCACATCGCGAAAGGCTCGGTAAAGGCTTTAAAAACCGTGAAGCAATTGAGTTATGACACATGAGCCTCTCAATGACATTTACGAATACAAGTATTTTATTACTCAAATGATGGGAAATCCGAAACTTATCATATATCATCTAGACCTGGTCAATTTTACAACCAAGATTTAGTTGCTGCAGACGTACTATAAGCTACGAAATGAACACAGAATGGCACGAATTCGTCTGCTTATTTTTCTTATCATTCGCTATTACCACCACCATCGAAGGCGGTAGCCGAACTCATTGAATACTGTTAGGAAGATGGGACTTATTATATGCTGCGATGCTAATACTCAGAATACTTTTTCCGGCAGTAGCCAATTCAACGTGAGAGGCAACCATCATCTGGATTTCATACTATCGTCTGACCTGGTTGTTAACAGTGGTGGCTCTCGGTCAACTTTTGCCTGATAGAATAAGAGAGCAGATCTCCATATCAGATCATAGGTACATCGAGTAATCGGATGCGAGATCTCGACCTTGCTGAAGGGAAGAAATCCGCAGACAACCAACTGGATACGATTTAAGGAGTAGCCCGACAAGTGCAATAGTGCTTCCCTTAAGGTCAGGATAAAACAAAAGCCAGAGGAAGGTGAACGGTATCCTTAAAATGCCATGTCCAGCTAGAAAGCAATCCTGCAGATCGCCCGCGGTGGAACGCAGATCTCCAGCATCAAACACGAAAATTTCTGAACAGGCCATTTCAGACTAATTTGGAGGAAGAATGGAATCTTTGCGGATTGAAGATAAAGAATATAAGAAGCTTATTCGGATTTCGAAGGGTGCCTCTTATAAAGATTTTTGCGTAGAGATCGAAACTATCGGTGAACGCTGGTTAAAGTCCTCAAAAGGGGAGGATCAACCAGGCTGAAAATCAGTCAGAAAATCTGATGTCACCTACACTGAGTCGAAAGTAGAGACTCTTCGCCTCATACTGAAGAGGGCTGAATAACACGACACGATGCAGCTAGTATCGGTTGTTGTGACGGATGAGGACATTAAATATGCTGATCATGGCTTCAAGTAGCCTGGCACCGATGACATATACCCAGTTATTTTCCAAAAAGTATAGATCAGCTGCTTGTAACTCTGAAGAGAATCTTCGATTCTTGCCAAATAATAGAAAATCGGAAAAGAGGACTACATGCTTGCCAAGATCATCGGAGGCATAAGTTTGACTTCCTTTATATTGAAAAGCATTGGGAGAATGGTCCTCTGACTATGATGCAACACGCCTACCCCAACGTAGAAGATCTGGAGAGAGTGCGCTTCAGCACAGACTGCCCTAGAGCATTGGTTCACTAGAAATAGTCTTTCAGTCAATCTTCTCAAAACTGAGGTTGTTCTCTTTAAAGTGGGAGGAAGCTGACTGACCTGACTCATCTGGTGCTTAAAGGCATCAACACACCCAAGTCTCCAAAGAAACTAAGTATCTTGGTGTTATCCTGGATAACAAACTTCTGGCGACTAAACAAGTTATGTCGAAAAACATAGGCAAACATGCGGACTGTCAACGAAAAAGATCCTTTGGATCTACCCGGCCATGATAAGGCCAATTAAATTCCATTCATTGGTTGTCTGGTGGAATATATGTCATTGCTGGTTTTACTAGACTCTAAAGAGCGGTCTCTGCCGGCTGCATGGAGGCTTTCCGTATGCCTGGGTTCACTCAAGATGCATTGATGAATCTCCCTCCCCTTGATATTCATCCACTCTCAAAGCCATCTGCTATTTAAAAAGAAGTGGTCATTAGTACAACACGCACTGGAGTTTTGATGACCTTTTGACTTGCCATCTGACGCAATGACTCCAGAACTCCTGCTGAAGAATAAATATGAAATCGACTCTCTCTGTACCCAAGACTCGTTTCGACCAGAATCTGAACTATAAAAGGAATGCAGCCGGGTCTTCGTGAATGGCTCGAAAACCGATATAGGATGCGCCGCTGGGGCCTTTTTTGAGGACGTGAACCTTAGATTTCACTCCTCGGTAGGGAATTTTCTGTCTGTCTTCCAAACGGAGATATACGCAATCCTGATGGTAACGAACTATATTTTGAAGAACCTGTGGAGGGGGTGAAACGTTTGCATCTGTAGCGTCAGTAAAGCTGCGCTCAGGACCTTTCTGAACCGTATTACGACTTCCAAGCTAGTTTGAGAACGCAAGACATCACTGAATGCTGTGGGACGGCAGAATTCACTGAGTCTTGTCAATTTCCACGGTCACAAGGGGATCACGGGAAATGAAAAATAAAGGAGGAAAGAAAGAGAAATCCATGTATATGTAGATATACCATCTGGACCAGCGGATTTGTTATATTTAGATTTTTGTGTCATCTTGTTTCTACCACCTAAGTATGTTATAGTTGGAGAAATGATTTAGAAGCGTTGAGTTGGCTGTAAGATGTGCAGCACACCATATCCAAAGAGCTGGCTGATGGAATGTCATTCGAAATGAGCGTTGAGGCAGAGTTTCTAAATTTTTTAACTACCTTCGGGACGTTCACCATAATATAAATACATAGGGATGCCGTCCACATAATAGGATATCAATTTTAGTAAATACTCCGTAGTCAACGGAAGTTACGAACAGACTTTTCGGGTTCTGCCATTCGCATTAACGATAAATGCGCATTGAATTTATAGTAATATCTTAAATGAAAGGTCTTTGGCCGTTTTATCTGGGTGTCCTATTCTGAATTCCGTAAATAACTTCTTTGCGATTATTTGTGGGTCCACAAATATTTCAATGAAATATTTCGGTAAATTTGGTAATGATGCAGCGAACAGAAGGAAAGTTGAACAAAAATTATAGACCAAAATATAGAACTGCATATACCCCACTGAATTCAAAAATAACAAAGATGGACGGATACCCGTTATAAAATATACATACATAAGCACACATATTACACATGTATTTGTTTGTTTAAATTCCAATTCATATACTTGAATAAATAGCGCCAAAAAAATTAATGGAAATTTTGTTTGCTAATGTTTGAAATTAAAATTCGCCATTATAAATCCAACCCACTTGAGTTTGGATAAATACGCATACATATGTACGTATTTATCTACACTCAAGTGGCACTTGGCTCTGTAAGTTTATTTGTATTAACGAGCAAACACTCCAGAAGATTCCTTACGTCAAATAAATCTCATTTTATCGCAATAATGGGAGAAAATATGAATGATACCCAATGATAAAAACAAGCAACAATTAAGTGGAAACATCGTTTTTCGCATATCCGGTCTTAATTGCATTTCATTTTCTGGGTACGAGGTTATCTCGTATACTCGTACATACATAGATTCCAAAGTTTAGATGAATAAGTCTTATTTGTTTTCTTTAGATAAGCGAAAGTTTATCTTTTACAAACTTTGTAATTCTTTCCGTTTTCTTCTTCCAGCTATTTGATAACAATTGCTTTTGTCTCCTAAACAAAGCTAACTTTACCCTTAAAAGGAGTCCCAATACGAAAGCTGGATTCTGTATATTGGACTTAATTGCATTTAAATTTAAAATTTGAAATTTGCGCGTCTCTGGGAAAGTGCTGTAGAAAACTTTTAATTTTATTTCACAATAAAGTTGGCACGATTTTCCCAAAAATTGTTTTTAAAGGTCGGATGCTAGGCTAAATTGTTCACGCCTTTAGGTGTGTTATTCACACTTTACTTCGCGTTCAATATTTTTTAACTTTTCCTTATTTGCACTCAAATCAAAGGAACATTTCAAAAGGAAATATGGCATGTACAGACAGCGTCGATGATCAAAGGTGGTGCTCACGGTCAGAGTTACTGATACTTGAGATGACCTTGTCCCGGTATGTGCTCGTACATATTGGGTCTACAAGTAAGTTTCCAGCGTTTGTCAGAGATGGCGCCACCAGTGGATCCCGGGCAGAAATGTCAGACCCCATGTGTTTTATTTGTAGGTTTTGTATCTGTCAACAACTTTGCAGCGCTATATTTGAGCAGTTCTATCGGTGTCGTACATTTTATCGAGTAAAATCATGGCAAGCTTCCAGCCAAATAAACGTCATTTGCGGGAAGCGCTGCTTTTATTCTTTAATATGAAGAAAAGTGCGGCTGAGGCCTATCGTTTGCTTTCGGAAACTTATGGGGCGGAATGTATTGGTGAATCGACGTGCCGCGAGTGGTTCAAACGGTTCAAAAGTGGTGATTTTGGAGTTGAAGACAAAGATCGCCCCGGAAAGCCGAAAAGTTTTGAAGACGAGGAATTGGATGCTTTACAGGATCCGTGTCAAATTCAAGAAGAACTTGCTGCATCATTTGGCGTCACGCAACAAGCCGTTTCCCTGAGCCTAAAAGCACTGGGATTCATTCAAAAGGTTGGAAACTGAGTGCCGTACGAATTGAAGCCAAGAGATGTCGAACGGCGATTTTGCATGTCCGAAATGTTACTGCAGCGGTATAAAAATAAATTATTTTCGCATCGTATTGTCACTGGTGATGAGAAATAGATTTATTATGATAATCCTAAACGCAGAAAATCGTATACAAAGCCCGGCGAGCCCGCCCAATCGACGCCGAAACGAAATATTCACGTGAATAAGGTCATGCTCTGCATATGGTGGGATCAAAAGGGTGTCGTATACTACGAACTGCTTCCGAGTGGTGAAACCATCAAAGGACCATTATATCGAACCCAACTAATTCGTTTGAAGCGGGCATTAAAAGAAAAACGGCCAGAATATGAGACCAGGCATGAGTCCGTCAGTTTTCATCACGACAACGCTCGGCCACATGTTACGGTTTCGGTGAAAAACTATTTGGAGAATAGTGGATGGGAAATTCTGCCTCACCCGCCTTACAGTCCAGACTTGGCACCATCTGAATACCACTTCGATGCAGAATGCTCTTACGGGAATACGCTTCAGCTCAATAGAGGAAATCAAAAATTGGCTCGATACGTTCTTGGGTCCGGAATTCACAAATTGCCAGAAAGATGGGGGAAAGTTGTAGCTTCCGATGGACGATACTTTGAATAAAGCATTGTAACTATGTTTTCATAATAAAACTTCAAATTTTGGAAAAAAACGCTGGAAATTTATTTGTAGACCCAATATAATATATATCTAGTATGTGAATTTAAGGCAAGAATGCGCTAATAGCACCTTTCACACATCCGATAGTTAGATCTCTTATGCAAGATTAATACAATAGTTGTCCATCCGTGGCACCGTTTAGTAAGGCTTAGCTAACTTAAAACGACCATTCATACAAGAAAATGGACCAGATATGGTCGAAATAAAGAAGAAGTTCCATGCATAACCAATATGGCAAATAAGAAAGCGGACTAATGACTGACTGTTGTACAAGGACCGTAAACAACTTTAACGCCAGAGTGTGTATTTGGTCTAATAGAACTTAGAAATTATAAACACTACAAGCGCGTTTTCTTTTCAAAAGTCGGTAAACCGCTTACTTAATTACACCTTGCAGCAATTCACGAAGTATGTTCAAAGTTATAAGGCAATCAGCGTAACATAAACACAATACAGCCTTCTGATGGCTACAGGATTACTTAGATTACTATATTTAAAAACAATCGAACGAAAAATTTACTTTCTTTTTAAATTTGTGACAAAATCTGATGTTTTATCCCAACCCTATAAAAGCGCTGTTAGAAATATTGTTTTGGATGGTTTGGGTTGGTGATGAGTACGCACAAAAGAAAGCTCTTTTTGAAAAGATAGACATTAAAATAAAATGCAGCTACAATAAAATACCGCATTGAATTCTCAGTTAAAAATCGTTATGAACGATGACCAACCTGGAAAATTAAATTTATCGTGATAATAATAGTAAAATAATCATTTTGTCTGAATTTGGTAAAGCCACTTCTCGGGAAATCCCGCTTTACATTGTAGCTGTTGTACCAGTAGTGTGGATATTTTTATTCCAGAAATAGCTTTTTTTGTGGTTGGGTGTTGTATGATTCTAGTAGGCACCTAACAATGCATATCAAAACTGATTTCGCCAACATTAGCCTAATGTTTGCTCATGAAACCAAAGAGGTTGCCCTAAAGACGGTGCTATTAAAGAATGCTAGTGCGATGATAAAATCGTTTAAGTTAATTTCAACGCCATGTCAGAAGAGTAGAACATTTTTGATAGTACGGCAAGGAAACATACGAGTAGTTTACGCGATACCACGTAAGAAAATGGATTCACGCGGAATATAAAAAGAATATCACTACGTCAATGTCAACGATGAAACATGTTCCGATCGACGTAAGGCAATCTTTCCATACTATAAATCTCCGTACGGCCAACGGATCATTAACGGACCACCACCTAGTTCCAGCTGCGGAAAGTGTAGAAATATTTTCAGAGACAATGCTCGAGAGCATTTCAGTGGTGTGGATATACAAAGCCGCTTCTACAGCCAACTATTAACTCACTTGTTAGTTAGAACGAACAAATGCACCAACCAAAATTATGTGAGAATTGCACTTAAATATGATCATACTGATACTCTATCAGTTCTATTGTTAACCTTGTAGGTGCTTGTAGTTTACAATTGACCAAATACTTACACTACAGCAGATTCTAAAGAAAGCTTCACAAGCCCGAATCAATGCTCTCTATCGCCTTATTTGCATATGTACAGATTGTACAGAATGACGATTAAGAGTGCTCGTGATACCTAAAAGCCGGAAGTAATCTCGACCTTAACCATATCTGTCCAGCTTTATGGCTTAGAAGAATGGCTGTTAGCGATGGCGGATGCAGATACCCTTCGACCATTTTGAAAACAAAAATGTTCGAATGATTTTTGATCTTGTTATTTTTGCGGGCTTTAAGAGAGGAAAAATAACAGCGAACTCTAACTCTTCGGCCCATAGAGTCTTAGATTCCAACTGCATCTCTACACACTAGAAGAAGAACTTGCCTCCACACACCTCAATCAACTTTAATTACACAACTTGAAGCTTAATTAAGGCACAGATTAACTTAATACCTAGTTAATTTAGCGTTTGTTGTTTTTTTTGTTTTTTGTTTTTTAATTTTAAACTACATATTATAAATTTCACGGACGAGGTTTAGTTCTTACTCAGTCGCCAGCAAAGTTGAAAAGGAAATTTACGTGCAAGATAACTTGAAACTTAAATCATTTGTCAGATTTTCGATTATTCTCCCCCGGTAACTGGATAAGGGAGACAGTTTGCCACCCTCTTCGGACTTATAAACATCCGCACCGCCAACTTAGCTGCTATATATGCTGTATACGAGTGTATACAGTTTGTATGAGTTTGCACAACCGCACTACGCACTACTCCATCTTTTCCTGCTGACCTGAACCACTTGGTACGTCGCGTCAGATCTTGTACATAGATGTTCACGAAGCTATCTATGTCAGAAGGTTTTAGTGTACCTTTCGGCTATTAGCCAACTTCTTATGGCGGGACCATCATCTATCGACTCCTCACTGAAGCAGTCTCGGTTGGCAAAACCGACTAACAGATGATTAAGGGTTAAAGCTTCATTATTCTCACAATCGATTGACAGGTAGATAAGATGTCCCAAATTCACAATACTCTCTACCTCAATCACCATGAAAATTCGTCGCCAAGATTGCGAGTTGTTATTATTTCACTGAATGTTTGTTTTATTGACCCATGTAGGGTGCTGGTGGTGGTATGAAGTTCCATTTTGAACTTTTTGGCTACGTAATTTTGGTTAGGTTCCATATAGACTGCTGTAACTCTTTACTTGTGCCCTGAAAATTTGTCCAATTATCGGAATATACTTCCTTAGACACCCGTGTTCTTGAGGCAAGCCTCTTGAAACCTAAGATGAATGAGTCGCTGGAAAGATTATGTAGACTCTCGATGTGAGATTCAGGTGACTAGTATTCCTCATCACTTCTCTAGATGTCGAAGACTATAATGGGCCAAAATATTTAACTCCTATGTAGGAGAATGCCATCAAAAAAAGGCTGTGGTCTAGCTCTAGGCTGTGGTCTAGATACTTCTGTTGAGCTTTCTTTAAAACTCGTCTTAAGCTTGGGATGAAATAGCGCTGACGCTTTACTACAATTTCGCTGTATTGGAATTTAACATGATATCCGTATACAATTAAGTAATTAATATAGTAATCTTTTGGCAGATTGAAAATTTTTCAACTGCATCAACTCGTCCTTCGAGTCGAATAGCTCTGCTTTCATCTATTGTAAATAAGGGGAAAGCGTATTAGATCGATTTACAAATATTTAATACATTTTGGGTATTTGTTCCTCTACTCAAGGCGGCATGCTTATTTGGAAAGCTCTCGATTTGTTATTGTTTCTATAAAAATATCGCTGCTGTCTTGTCGTTCAGTGGAAAAACCCGTAAACTGCTTGCTTTTCTCCATATTAAGACAAAGACTTTGATAAATCTTAGATCATTGTCTTTTCCACCTCAAAAAGCGCGTGTACTCCCGCACCCTAAAAAGTTTCGTTTCGTAGTAGACGTAACAGTCTTTAACTTCCTCGTTACCTTGATTGGACGTTATAGATTTTTTAATATTTTTTGGCCAGCTCAGTGGATTTTGGGACAAAAATGTTGGGCCCGTATACCATCGCAGTTGTCCTTATATTTTGTGGCCTCGTTTGCAACGTTCTCTTTACTGAGAACTCATTTCCGGTTATTCTCTTTGGTACTCTCGAGTATCTCTCCAATTCCTGCGGCCACAAAACATTTGTATTTTCTAATACTTGATTGTATTCAGTTAAGGACCACTTGAAAACTGTCCAAAAGTATGTGGTGGCAAAATTAATGGTGTAACCATTTTGAATAAACTTGGAAAGTCTAATTCCAAACACGGTGTTGATATTATTTTGATTCTAGTCACCTTTGTCTTTTAACCTATTAACGAACATTCTATTTCATCTTTATTGGTAGCTGTAATATAGGCTACGGCAGAAATGGCTTCCTCGCTCTCATCCAGAAATTGGATGGACAAATAGCTGAATGCAGCTCCCATCTCAATTAAAGAGGTACCGTCTGTTAATAGATTCATTTTTTATTTTTGGAATCAGACTTAGCCACATTTTCCATTTATGGAATTGCTTTCTTTTATCTCCTCATGCCAATCCTCTCCGGAGCGCCAAATTTTCTGATGAATAATTTTAAAATCAATGCTCTTAAGGCCTCATGCTTTGTTGGGATTAGTGAACCGTTCATTACCTCTTGGTGCATTTTATTTAATTTGAATATATCAGGAAATGTGTGGGTGCTTTGAGATCACCACATACCCGGTAGTTTCTCAAAATCGCATTTGGTGTTATCTGTAAAAAATTTATTTGGTATTGAAGTCAGCGACCGAAGCGCCTTCAAGACGTGTGTGGAGTTTGAGACAAAGTTTCGTATTTTAAAATCCGCTTGTTTGTGAATATAAGTATATTACTTCTTTTGCCAGACGTATACCTTCTTCCTCTGTGTCTGTTTAAGAAATTGTGTAATCAGTAATCGCCCGTGATGCTCCTGGGGATTCCACTTAAATTTTTTTCGCATTTTTTTTCTTAAAGGGTAAACATGTTGACCCGAATATCATTACTTCCATCTGATATTCCTAGATGCTTCCAGTTTAGACGTTGTGCCACAGAAATCTTTGGGCATTCTGATTTTTTTCTAGAATTTTCACTTCCATGGATGTCTCCAGATATGGCAAACTTCGATTGTCGAAATCATCCGGCCGTGATAGCGAAAAAATCGGTAAATACCAGATTGATGGCGGAGTGCTGTTTATCTCATGATCCTTTAACTTTTTTGGATAGCCCTTTTTGTCATATTCTTCGATATTATCGTTCAATTTCTCTAACAATAGGGGTTGGCTTAAAAGTCGTCTTTCAAGATAGTGTAATCTTTTTTCTGCCATGGCTGGGTACTGGGTAGAGAAATATTTTGATATTTCCACAGAAGGGATACAGCATATTTATCTCCTAAGAAAATAGTATTCTGTTTCAGAATATGGACTACTCATTCGTCCTCATCGAAAATATGATATTCTTTTTATTGACTTCGTGCTTAAACTCTCCAAGGCAAAATATCGCTTGACTAATTTGGTTTTAATGACTGCTGGCTGAGAAACATTGCCCCTTCGAGTATCATGATCTGCGGCTTCGCATTCCAGTACGATTTGATTGGCAGTCTTTTTAGGTATCTATATTGTCGCATCAAGCTGCGCACATCGGCGGATTGTCGTGGAAGATCCACTACACGTGTGGCATCTCTATTCTCATAGAGGATTCTTCGCACCGATGATTCTTTGATGTCCACCTAAGACATAAAGGATCCTTTTCCCTCTAACATCAAGAGCAAAGGTCAGTTTCTCATCTAGAAGGGTGACTGATGATCTATCATCTACGAAAGCGCAAGTATCTATAGATTTGTTGTTATATGGTAGTGTAAGATTACAGGAACTATTTTAAAGGGTATTGCCGCTGCATTAGAATGGAGACCTACGAGTATACCACTGTAATATTCGTTGTTTTGGATATTATTGCTTGAAGTTGGCTGATTTCCATTTGTGTCGGCAGTTTGTTATAGGCTCGATTGAGCTGTACAAATTATGCAAGAGCCAGAGGTGTCGATAAGCACACCAATCAACGCCACATAATTTTTTCGTGAGACAACGATGGCCGCCATGTCGACTCAGGCATGTGCGACGAATTTAGAAACGCTTTGGTATTGTAAAATCCTTCTTTCTTTTAAGCACATTGTTGCAATTTTTCACACGAAACAAAGATTTTGCAATCATGCTTACAGGCGCAGCACTTATTGCTTTCAGGTTTAGGCTTCGCTTAGCTTTCGTTTTTTTATTTGGCTTATGCTCCAACAAGGTAATTTTATCTGCATCGGTAGCCTCACTGCTAGTCCTTGCAACATACTGGGGTTATTAAGATAAGTAAAAAGTCCGGAAGCCTGCATCATTCCACACACGTTGTCCACTCCCAGCAAAAAGTTTATTATTATATCTAACTTATAGTATCTAAGCGCGGACTCACCTCGGCTATTTTTCTAACAACGACTCAATAGAGCCCTGGCCTACCATAGAGCATTTTTAAGGCTTCGATCACCCCGTCTATCGTGCCTCTGCAAACGTACCCTTTAGACAACGTTGGAGGCGAAGCATATTTTCATAACCGCTAAAACCACAACTCTGCGACGAATTATTCCATCAACTTATAAAAAGTGGCCACTTTTCTGGGTTGCTAACAAACTCTTTGGACATTAGTTCCCTTGCTGCAATTTGCGATCTGCTCAGCACTAACACCTCACCCTTGAACTACACAGAGACTGCAGTGCCGATCTTGTTCTTCCATCTCGTATTAGGCGCCGACGCAAGAAAAATGGAATCAATTGCCACAGATATCACATTCCACCGTGGAACCTTGGTTATCAAGCGCGGAACATTTTTTACAATTTTGAGCACTAGAAGACGAAGGTAGTTTCGAACTACGGCTACGAAAAATTTTTATCATCGTGACTTACCCTATGCCAACTCGACATGCTGGTGGCAATGGATGTTGAAAATAGTGGAGATGCTGAATATGATGGCGATGACGAATACGATTCCAATGATGCATATGAATTCGATGATGAATATGATGTCAATAATAAATATGGCGAAGATTAGAGATGGGACGAGGATGAAGTTGATGAAGATGATGGAGATTAGACAGGATAAAGATGATAAGGTGTTAAAGCTGATATGGATGGTGAAGATTAAATCTGACAAGATGTTAATAATACTTCAATTGATATGGATGGTGAAGATTAGAGCTGGTTTAATGGTGTTATCTATTAGTTCCATTAGTTATTGTCGCATGTGGACTAGTACAAGATCCGTCGAAACCTCGTTCATTATGTCGTATTGAGCATGAAATTGAATCGCCCACCTCCACGATGAAGTAAAACGAAAATGTTAGTTTATGTTGAATTTAATTCTAACATTCCCACGGCGAAAAATAAAACAACTTCTTTCGAAATTAACAGAGCTGATCCTTCAGTGCTGGAAAGCTATAAAATTGCAAAGTAGAGGAATTTAAATTTAATAGTTATTGTAATTTTTTATATGTACGATTACGCTTAGGTTTGCTTCTTACTCAGCCGCCATCCAAGTTGAAAAGGAAAGGTGGATGAGCGGAAATGCACGGGCGCCATCTTACATTTCTCGTATTTTCGATAGTGACAGATTCGTTAGGTTAGTGCAGACCAATTCGCTACAAATTACGAAAAGTAATAAACCTGCGATTTCTTAAAAAAAAACCCTGATTGGACTTAGAAGACAAGACTTGCAGTAGTATAGGAACTAGGACAAATCTTTCAATAAAGATACAATGTGTACCTTAAGATGCTAGCTCAATATATCTTAATTAATGAATGTTCATCCAAAAATTACTGCTATATGTATAATAGGCGACCAAATTTAACTTTTAGCAATTTTCAAAGTTAAATTTATGTACCTAGCCACAAAGAAAAAATGGAAAAGGATTGATGTATTGATAAAAATTAAGAGTTTGACTCTCCAACGTAGGACAGTTACGTTAAGAATTTATCTACACCGAACTAGGGAAAGTTATTCGTCCTCTTAACGATAAATTTCATTTAATTTAATTATTAAATACATTCCTAATCTATTAAATAGAGAAAGGCTAATTTGTAATATCTATACGTGTGCTTCAATTTCAGCGAAAAGTTAAAAGAACATTAATTATACCGGATATTGAGATAATCTAAAAAAAACAACAAAATTCTTCATGCAATCTCATCAAAATTGACTAAAAAAAATGTAAAACCTTTTTACTTGCACTTCGTTTAACAACCCAACTATCAATTAACTGCATAGTTTACACTCAAACTTTTATTTTGATCCCTTTTTACAACGAAAATATGCTACTGGTGAAGGATAAGCATTATTTGACTTTTCTTTTTCCTCTATCATGAGTTTTATAGTACCCGGATTCTTGCAAAAGCAGCTAAAATTGATCTTACTTTTATTCGTGTACGCTTAGGGACTTAAGTTTTTTATTACTTTCATCCTTCAATAAATACAATCATCAACCCTTGCATCAGGAAAACCATTCCATTAAAAAGAGATTGGTGGTGTCGCCTTTCCTTTTAATCCAGACATCTATGTAGAAGCAGACAATAGCAAATTATGTACTCGTTCATATTCATGAAAACGCAGGATTGTAAATTTTAAGTATCTATGATTGGCTTACTTGAAAATTTGTATATGCGATTGTAATATAATTTATTTTATTGCAGATTATTTTGGCTTTACCGATTTGAATAGATTATGCTGCTATTTTGTTAAAAGTACATTTCTTGTACATAGTCTCTGGTTTTTAACGTAAACCCCCTGTCATGTAGACTTATGTTTACGGGATGCCCATACATCCATTGGAGCAAGGATACGCCTTGCCATCGCTTTCCGTCAATCCTTTGATACTAAATTCGGAACTGTCTTGGAGGCACAAGTTCCACCCTTTTTATGGGTCGAGGCCGATTTAAAACCTCTTACTGCTCTTAGGGTCACAGCACCCAGTACTTATTTGCAACTCTACAATTGGTCAAACCAACAAGATGACCCTTCCCGCGATTTGGGTTTAAACCACAGCCACCATGACGCTCCCACAAGGAGGCCTACGTCAACAAGTCAGGCCCGGACCGAAATCCGGTGGGCTCCTGTCTCCCATGGTACCGTGATTTAAGTCCTGGTAGGGACTACCGGTGGTCTTGCCAACAAGACCTATGACCGGCAACTTGTAACTGGTCAAATCGTCGCAACCTTCGGTGGCGTCATCTGAAGATGTTTACGATAAGACCAGTAATATGCTCTGCCCCCGCTTTTTAATAGACAACGTCATTGATGGGCGAAGCCTGGGTAATCGAGCGGGGGCCCACATTTCTTGTACACATAATATTAACCTACATGTCGGTGGCCCTGGCTCAAGTTGTCGTGTATTGACTTCCAAATTGGACGGTTCGGGGTTCAAACATTCTTTTTTTCAGGCAACTAAATTCACGTAAGATGAGTGGTTGCCTAGTACACAACAACAAGTCAAATTACACTAATAATTTAGTCCCCCCATTAAATGTTGGATGCCAACCATGGAGCGAAATAACCACTGATCCCAAAAATCTTTCTTTCTCTCACTATCCCATTTTACTAAAAACTTAACACGTGCTCAGGCATTTTAAGTGTAGTAATACCCACTTGAGTGTTAATTTCTTTTTACAAACAAAAAAAAACCGAGAAGAGAGCGCATGAAAGTTGTTATTTGTTCAAATTAATTATCCGGTTCTAATGAAAGGCTTATAGTTTAAGTAACTCTATTGGTTACATTGCTCAACACAAGGCAATTAGTGATTTTCCGCTTTGCAGATTCATTTTACCTGAACTTGCAGCGAAATAATAAGCATAAGGTATTCATAGTAAAACAGGCTTAACAGAGAGTGTTTATGTATACTCTGTCTTTCACAAACATATAAAAACATATATAAAAACACTTGTGGAAATGTTTGAAAATGGTAAGAGGCGGCGTTCTATCTACCAACCGATGAAAGATACCATTAATCGATCAACGCGTTCTACGATTGAGATGCATGTCGACAGGCCCAAGGAAGTCATTCGACAAAATGATGCATCACAGACATCGCAATGGCTAAAAACGGTACCGGAGCCAAAATGAAGGCCGGAGCCGAACAATGAAATGGGAATGGAAAACATCGCAATAAAGCGGGCACAGAGCGTGAGGAAAAAATTACTAGAAGTCCAAAAACCGACCGGGCAATGGCCGACAAACTATACACAAGTGACAAAAAAAAGGCCAAAAGGACGACAACAACACTTGGACGATGGTCATAAAAAAAAATAAATTAAAGCAACCGACGCAATTGTGATGGAAGCGAAGGGGACTTTCCTATGCAGAAATACTCCGAAGAGTTAAGAGTTCTCGGTGAATCGGTTACGAATATCAGACGAACTCATAACGGGAACCTGCTTATGCAACTGAAGAAGACAGGAGAAGAAACAGAGCAATTTGAAAAGACAATTTATGAAACCCTTGGCAACAATGTGGAGATTCAGGGCCTGACACACCGCATTACTCTGGAAGTAAAGGACATCGACGGACATTGACCTACAGGTTCCTTCCATCCATAGATGTCTGGACAAACCGAAGGCATGGAAACTCTAACTACCATTTTACACAGGTCATGATGGCTATCGGAAATATCTAGACCGCTTCGAGCAAGATAACTCATCTCTTTGTCCAGACTGAGCAAATCAGGAGGAAGGCACAGAGCATAGAATACTCCATTGCATACGTTTTCTGAAATGGAGAACTGTCATACCTAACCCATAGTCAATAATTGACCAAATGTTGCGGTCAGAAGAAAATTCCGATAGAGATTGGCACTTTCATAACAAACGTGCAAAACGAGCTGGTAATGGATAGAAAGAATAAGACGTTCAGATGCAGCAAATATAGGAGACATAGCATGGATTGCTTATCAGCCCCGAGAAGTAATACCCAATTGCATTAGCGCGGGAAGGGTGATTGAAGTGTGTGGGGTGTCGTTTTGTACGTAGGAGTATTCTTGGAAATGAACAATCAGGGTAGCGGATCGTGCATGCTCTTAGTCCGGGCCAGTATAATAGTATCTTCAACATTTTCTCGAAAGCTGTCTGAAAACAGTAAAGACACCTTAAAACGTAAAGATATCAGCAAATGTTAATTTTCGATTTTCGAGGTGAATGCAAGAGCTTGCCTATCAGGAAGTTAATAAAACTAGTATGAAAGACGGGGCAATCCAAATTAGTACCCATCACATTAAAACCGATTTGTATGCTGCTCATGAAAGCATTTATAAAACCAATGTCTACTTCTGATATCCCTGCCAAATTTATGCGCCTATGCAAACTGTAAGCTGGCTGTCTCATCAATTTAATTAAAGCTATACCACCGTGACCGTTGATATCAATTAATTGACAAGGTAACCCGCTTATATCAAGTTTCTTCACCATCATACTTGATACTTACACAATAAACCAAAATCTTTTTAAACTGATGAAATTGACATCATGGAAATAGGAATTAATCAATAAGCTGTCATTAATGCCAAGCGGCAACGATATGTTAAGTACTAAACAAAAGCAAAATATAATCTTTATCTCAGCTGTCGACAATGGGCAGCTGTTACCGCAATAACGCTGTAACTGGCAATTGTAACTTTGTATTATAAAAAATCTTTGGCACCTGGGTATAAAAACTGATATAACTTTAGATATCCAAAGGGAATTACTCTTGAAAATCACTGTTTTTTTGGACCAGGAAAACAACCGGAAACATAAGTACCTTTCACGAGCAACTAAAAAAGATCTTACACTTGATCACTATGTTATTTACCTTGTTAAGCACTCCAACGATCTATAGACATGCAGTTAACATAAAGACATTCAATTGATCAAATAATCAAATGAATGCGGTAATAAAAAAGATATCAAAATCGCTATAAGTGATATTAAAATTATGTATATCGTGACAAGAATTGCCACAAAGAGAAACCAATTTCCACAAGCAAATCGAATATAAAAAAAAATATAATATGTAATACATATATGCACATATCTTAATTGTCAAATATAAAATATAGGTACCTGGAAAAAAAAATAATGGAAGTACGGAAAAGATGATCAGAAAATACGTAAAAAGTATCTCTATATACTAGATGGAGTGAAAAGTGACATCTTTGACCGCCAGAATGAGCTGCTACTGCAAAAAAGGTTATGGTGCCTTGAAGTCCGTTCATATTTAGGCAGACATGCCAAATTTCAGTGCAATACTGTCTTTAGTTTTGTTTTGACAGCTGATTGTTGTTGACGTGTTTGGCATCATGTTGAGTATGGACAAAAACGATTTTCGTTCTCTCATAAAACATTATTTTTTGACAGGGAAAATGGCAACGGAAACAAAAGAAAAGTTGGATAAATATTATGGGGCTAATGCTCCGTCAGATTACACCATCAAATATTGGTTTCGAGAGTTTCGTGGTGGCCGCAAATCCACTACCGGTCGAGTCCGCAGCGGCAGGCTTTCCGATGCGGTTACGGAGGGCAATGTCAAAAAAATACATGAAATGGTGTTGGCTGACCGGAAAGTGAAGGTGCGCGAGCTAGCAGATACCACAAAGATTAGTACTGAGCGCACACGCCATATTTTGGGCAATATTCTGCATATGAAAAAGTTATCCTGCCGCTGGGTGCCGCTGGGTGCCGCTGGGTGCCGCTGGGTGCCACGCATGCTCATTCCTGACGAAAAACTCGAACGCGAGAGCACTTCGAAAAAGACTTGCTGTTGCGGAATCGGGCGGACTTTTGGCGTCGATTGGTAACTGGATTTGGATCCCTCGGACTATATCTCTTCCCAAACCTCAAAAATGGCTCATCAATAAAAAAATTCAACTCACGCAAGAAAATCATCGACGCCACGGAGGAGTATTTTGCAGACCCTCCGGAAAATTACTTTTCGGATGGGATCAGGAAGTTGAAAAATCGCTGGAATAAGGGTATCAAACTAAAAGTCGACTATATTGAATAATAGGAGGTCACTTTTCACTCCATCTAGTATTTGTATCTGAGAGGTAGTTTCCGACGTATGTTTTGGCTTTAAGTTCTTTTCTCTCTGTCCGTGTTTTGCTTCAAAATTTTCAGAAGGCAATGGGTGGCCGTGGCTCCAAATCAGAAGGTTCGGTGTTCGAATCCCAGCCTCGCCCGAAAGACATATCCATTTTTTCAGTTAACGAAAATCAAGTAAGATAAGTAGTTGACTAGAAATCAACATCAATCCAACTAACAAATTAGTCTCCAAATTAAATGTTGGATGCCACACATGGAGCAAAATAACCACTGAACCCTTTCTCTCTCTATTCTATTCTATTTTCCAAAAAATTTAACACGTGCTGAGGCATTATAAGTGTATTCACACCCACTTGAGTGTTAAGCTCTTCAAAAAAAAAAATAGAGACTCTTTAAAGGGTCCTAATATAGTGGCTGCGCCTTTATGTTAGGTTAGGTTAAATAGGGGTATGATGGGTGTGCCATCACACAGACACGAGGCACCAAAATGGGCCCATCGCGATTCCTGTGGATCCAGTTGAATTTGTCTTCAAATGCCAAAAACCTAAACAATCTCCCTGTTTCAACAACTTAATTTCTCTGCAAAAGCCAAGAAGGCCTTTGAAATTCGTACCGTCTATTTCCTCTAGATTTTCGAAAAAGTATTTCCCTAAAGATTTTCTTCGACTCGCGATATTGCCTTGCATTCTTATGTCCTCAACAGCTTGCAGATCGCCACAGAATCTGCAAATAACCGTATCTGACAATTTGAGTCCGCAGGAGATAGTGTCCTGTCAGGATTTCTATTACTGTCTTAAGGTTATCCCTGTATAATTTTATTAACTTCCAAGATATTTTGCCGTCAAAAAGCGCCCAGAGAGCCCTCTGTGCTTCCAGACTTGACCACCTTAGGTTGGCAGTCTTTACGATTTTTTCCTCGATATTGCCTCAACCTCAACTATAATCAAGTAGCCCCACTCTTGTTCATCTTGCTCATCATCCTCAGTCTCACCCGGAAGGGGTTTCAAACCGTCTACGAAAATTGCAATCTCATTTCATCTGATTATTGCATTTTTTTTCCCAATCCTCTCTTTCCGAATATGTTACTTCATGCGGAATGTCAAAGTCGACCAAGGGTTGACTAGCAGTAGCTCCACTTGTCCGAAACTACTGCTCTTGAAATAACCACAATTACAATACTCAATACTCATGGACAAAAATGGTGCTGTTTCAGTAGCTATAGAACCTTGTTTTTAAACACCAACAACAGGAATTGAGTTCGGATCAAGGATCAAAAATCTTTATTCATTTTGAAGAATGCTTAATGACTTTTTTATTTTTTTTTAATTAGCGAGTGCTCAACGGATTTTTAGAACACCTAAAAGGTTTGCATGCAAGGTAAGCGAAAAAAAGATAGGGATTGCAAAAGGAGGTTGATAGGACTAGGAAATAAGAAGTTCGGCAGGGCATTCTATAAGCGAGTTGTAGGCTTGCTAATGGCTATGTACAATATACGAATCATCTACGAGTTTTATTGCATGCTCTTGAATTATATTTAGAAAGTGCTAAGAGGTCTTGGGGCACCTGACCAGATGTGGGCGGATAAATGCCTTATACAATATATTGAAACCAGAAAGGGAAAAATATTTTTTACCTCGCTTGAGGAAACCTAAACTTTTCGCATTATTTTTGGCGACATCAAATATGTGAACATTCGAATATAGGTTGCCATTGACACACATACCAAGAATGGAAAGTTTTTAAAGTTTCAACGATACAAGTGCCATCCATGGATAATGGCTCAGTGTTTAGATTTCTCTTTAACGATAGCAGACAGCATTGTATTTAGTTATGTTTTTAATATCGGAATATTTAATTTAATACTATCGTCAACAAAGGAATATATTGGATTAGAAATAGCAGACAAGAGATCATTGATGAAAATTAAAAGAATGTCGGGGACAGAACGGAGCCTTGGGACACACCAGCATTTATTTTATGGATATCAGACTTGAAACCGATCAAGACAACTTGAATTGAATGTTCCGAAAAGTAATTTTCAATCCAAAAGAGCCTGATTCCAAACTCTGTCAAATGCCTTAGAAATGTCAAGTAGAACCATCTTGCGTTCACCAGATTGATGTACGCCTTGGTTCCACTTTTCGGTGAGTTTTCGGTTTGTCAGCGCTTTCATGACCTTGGAAAGAAGGGTCTGTGGAGGAGAGGGAAGAAAATCCGCCTATTTTAGGGGCCGGCTGGACAAGTGCTGCTTTCCATCTACTCGGACAGAGTCCTAAATAGTAGAATTAATCCAAAATCTTAGGCAGTGGTTTTACTAGCAAGGAACAACACCTCTTTAGAAGAAGGAGAGATATACTACCTGTACCAGTGTATTTGTGTATACTTTATGTACTCTTGATACAACACAAGTGCGAAAGTAGATTCGTCCCATTGAAGATTCGACACACTCTAGTGTAGGCGGAGACATGACGCAATCTGCAAGTGTTGAACTGTCTGCGAAGTGCGGATCGAGCAGATTGGTCTTACCCAAAGAGCTGACAGCTGGAATGTCATTATAAATGAGCGTGGAGATGAAGGATGAGGCAGAATTTCTGATGTTTTTGATGAACACCCAAAAGTTTTAATTCCCTTTAGGACATTGTAGCATTTTTTTCCTCAGCCTTGGGTCGCGTTGAATCTTAATACGCTTAGGAAAGACATTGCAGTCATTCCTGGCTCGTTTGAACTTTTTTCGGTTTTCCCCTGTCGAGGACCGAAAAAGCTATTTGTAACACTGACAGCCTCTTCACACCTCGAGTTGTACCACCCCTTTTCTTTTGGTTTGATACTCTTAATCCGATGAGGGATAAAGGATCTCATTCCAAAGATACTCGTATGCTCGTACATATATATTTCTTCCTCGGCTATATTTGACGAAGCGCATCTTGAGGAGCCAATTTTGAGCAACCACATACGAGTACCATATGTGTAATGCGCTTAATACGAATTTTCGAATTATGTGCATGTACTAATGACTTTACATAACTCCGCCAGAAATTATCGACTGTTTTCAAATCACACGATCTCTGTGGTTTGTGAACTAGTCCATTTCACGATGTAATGACAAGTTGGATTGAGTCCTCAGTAAGTCAATAATTTCATGGGCGGGACGACGAGAACTGCCATGGGTCATGTAGACTGTATATGGTACACCATTTTCAATTTCAATTTATTTTCGTAATCTATTCATTGGTTGTGCATTAAGATTTAATCTTTCATAGTACATAGAACTTAATACTATAGCGCTTAAACTTAATACAAAAATAGTAGCTTATATAGATAATACACAATAGGTGTGGGAATAGGAAAGTGAATAGACGGGAGAAGAAAGAAATGTAGATACAAATTGAAAGTAATAATATTCTAATTTTAGATTCAGAGAAAGTAAGATTGCTTTTTTGAATTGGTCGTGTTGTGGCCACGATGATGACTTAAAAATCACATAATCTTCTAAACGTTTCGCAGATTGTATGCTAATTTTCACAATAACTTTAAATACTACGGAAGGGTTCTTCTGGTATAAGTCTATTCAGAATTATTTTTTTAACAATACTTAGCATAAATGTCAAAAAGCTGAAATATTAGTCAGAAAAACCCTTCTAAAGGTCACAGAAGGTCACATTTATTTAATAATTTTGATATTCCGCAGAATTTGTGGAATCTAAATTAAGGAAATCACTATATTTATTAAAGCAAATTTTAAAATTTGTATGTATGCGCCGCAAAAACAAAAAAAAAACTATTAATTTGTTAATTGTCTCACAATTTCCGCATTATCAAATGGCTCTGTAACAGTTTAAGGAATTTGTTGGGGTCTAAGAACAGGATTTTTTTTTTAGAATTGCTGGCCTAATAAGATTATTCGGATTAGCCATATTTTGTAATTTTAAATGAATGGTTCTCGCGTATCTACAATATATTAGTTCTTTCAGTTCTATAAAAAAAAACTTTGCTAATTACAAGATTTTGTAATGATTTCTATGATTCCTTTTGTCCTTTTGGTTATCCGGATTACTAGGGGGCCTCGTGGAATGATTCTTGCACACTAATTTTTTAGCACAGCCTTTCAGTTTTTCGCGATGCACTTAGAACTCATGAACTCTGCATACCTGGCTATTGAACAAGGAGTTCATGCAAACATTTTGATTTAATATTAAGCTTGTACAAATTCGCGAGCAGTGATTCAGCCTGAGATGCTCGGGCGCCATTTAAGTTCGTTTAGTTTTAAACCAAATAAAAAAATTATTTTCAGGGTATGCCTGTTGCTTTATTAAATTCACTTAAAAGCCTGATTACAATTTTATTCATAATATCTAAAGCTACCTTCTCTTGCATTACTAAATTAGGTCAGGTTTTGTGTTGCAATACGCTTTGTAAGCATTATTACGGATATATGTGCTTAGGTATAGACTAATGACACATGCTTGTCACGTGGGATCGTCCGTTTAGTGTCACTTGTCATCAGAAATGATGTTTTCGTGGGAAAAAATCTGTTTGAAATTAACTGGCGCAAGCGAGTTTACATGTTAGTACTCGTACTGAGGTACACCTGATGGACTCGTGCTTATGTTGCTATTGCTCGATCGTTAAATTTGCATGCAATTTCTTTTATGATGACGTTTACGCAGTAAACACGTGCAGTTTATTGAAGAAAGGGATTTCTTCTCATAGTTAAGTGATCTTTCATACCGAATTAATTAGTAGCAATCAGTATCAATCAATTTCACACAAAAACGTTTTGAATTATCCAACGATTAGACAGTGAAATTTGTAAGGTATTTGAAAGTATACTATGGTTCTAATTATATTTTTTATACTTACCGAATTATGTCACATGTATGTAGCTGTTTTAATTGATGTAAATCATAGTTGTTCAATATATTGAGGTGATTGTTTTGAAATCCGCATATTGAGTTAATTGTTTTGAAATGTCGGTGTGCCAAATAATCTAAGCAGTCAGTTATGTACAATATATCCCATTAGCATTAAACATTTATAATACATAGTTTATTAAAACCGGGTTTAAGGGGTTAGGAAACTCTAGATGCCGTAAAAGAAAGCTTTTTGTGATTTTTTTTTTTCAGGAAAAATAAAAAATAAATCGAGTTTATAAAGGTAGAAGTTTATTGTACATATGATTGACTGTAAAACGTAATTTTTATAGAATAATTTATTTAAAAATGACCTCTGTTTTTCGGAAGTGTCTACGGCCGTATCAACAGCTCCTATAAATTTTCAATTATGATGAGTCATAAATTTTTTTTTTATTTTACATAACAACAGCTAGAGAAGTACGTAGGATTTTTTTGATATATTAATTTTTAGCCGAATGGCGCACTTCAAAAGTCAAACTTGCAAAATTCAGAGAAAAATCGCCAGAAAATTGTTAATAACAAATGAACTATGCCTATATGAAAAAAAAATTTACTTTTTTAGACAATACATGTTTAAAGGTCTAGTTAAAACTTGAAGCGAATTGGTTGAAAATTGTTCAATTTATAGGTGCGGAGAACTTGAAAAATTCTGTTTTGAGATAAACGCGTTTAAAATTCTAAGTTATAGAAAGTCTACCTGGCAGCCTTATACTATACTTTAAAAAACAAGTACTTCGAGATATTTCCCAGCCATAACCTTTTAAGATACCATTTTTGAGGTCCTAGGGTACCAATTAAACCAATAAAAAAGATAGACTTTTTTTGAAATTCCTAAAGTGGCCCTTAAGAACTAAAATGTATTTATTATTGGCGATTGTATGTATTGAACCCGGTTTCCCAGTAGACTTAATTGTAAAAAAATCCAAGAATCCATTGCTTTGTTGAAGACTTTAGCGGGAGAGATCTTTTATCAACTTCCTTATATGGACAGGCTTCAGTCTATTACGTTGCAATAATTTGCATCGGGAAGATGTACAGTAATGGTCATTTCAGAATCAAAGCAAGTTTTCATTCAAGCCTTTCGTTTGCGTATTTAATTTGGGTGGGGGTGGCCGTGGTGTAGTGGTTGAAGCTATCGCTTCTCACTCGGAAGGTCAAGGTTCGAATCCTAGCCACAGCAAGTTTTCATTTGTGTAATTGGAACTCAGTCAGAAAAATCTGCGTGTGAAGGCATAACACTGACATGTAGATTTGACTGTTGTAGAGTTTTTCAAGCACAAAACAACCGTTAAAATTCACAACCTCACATTCCGAGAGAAGAAAAATCTTTCCGTCCTATTCGGACTCCCACCCCTGGAGAGTCAATATCGAAACCAAACACACCTGAGTTTCAAACCACTACATTACAAACTTTCCTTTCTCCTCCTTCTATCTTTCCGCCCGCGCCCTAGCAGCAGTATAAGAGTATCCATAGCCCCTTAGGCGCGCGTAAATAATAAAAAAAAAAAATTTTAATTACCCACGTTTAATAATTGTTAGATATTGGTCTGGACCCATTAAAAGAATCATGCCGGAGCAAGAATGTAATACTTAAGAACGATCTGCTGTAAAGGCAAAAAATTAACATTTAGCAAGGCTTTACACTTTCTCAAATGCGAGAAAGCTCACGCACCATTTGAGCCTTAGAAATCTCCCTTAGATGGATCAACTCGCTTATCCGCACTGAAAAACAATGCATCCTAGAGACGGACTGCTGAATCAACTGCAGAAATGCGGTTATCTCAAATGCTGCAATATGCAACTACGAGTCGCGCGGCATAAAAACCCTCTATTATACAAGATCATCGGCGAAAACCGAGTCAAGCAACGGCAATCTGGTCCTTAAAAGAGCGATCTGCGTTTAATTACAACCACGAAATAAAATATATTGATGATCCAGTTGTGATACTGGACAAACGTTTGCAAATATATGTAGCAAAGCACTTAAATGGAAACATGAGTCAAGCGGGATGTGTTGTTTAAGCAGAAATGTTAGATTAGAAGAAATTTCTAACCCACCTGAGCCACTTTTTTCTTTAATGTCTATGGAACTTCCTTGATCCAAGTAATTCATTCAGTCTATACATTTATATAATAACACTTTCCAAATGATGTCATTTTGTGCTAAGCAAATTGTAGAGCAAGGATTTATACCTAATTTTAAGGTTCAAAGACAAGTGTACCACTTATTATAGCTGGAACTTTCCTTGCATCTAAGTTCCTATAAATTCCTTCAAATTCATTTTATATCTGACATGGACAATCAAACAGCTATACGATGTGAAAGACAATGGGGCTTAAATATTCCAATTATATCTAAGGTACAGGAAATGCTACATCAGAATAACGAATATATTAAGTTCTTTAAAAAAAATAGAACCCCAATAGGACCAAAATTTGCAGCAGCTTCGGATACCTATTCATGCAAATAAATCTCCTGTTGGCGAACATCGTGGTAGGTATACTGCGCCTACAACGAATACAGTAATTTTGGCTGGTCAAGAATTTGAGAGTAGACATATTATTTTGAATGTTCGAAATAAATCGTTGCGCAGAATATCTGAAGCGCAAAGATCATATGATGCTTTCATTTTGTAGAGGAGAGAACGGCTAACCTATATTCGCCTTAATCATAAAAAGCTTAGAGCTGAAAGCTAACATATGTAAATGCATCTGCGCGATGTCTTGCGTGCCGATGAATAAATGTATTTCAATTATTGGTAAGTTGTACACTTTGTTTTCTACCGTTACCGGTAGTCCGCACAAAAAGACACAGAATGCCATGAGATATGTACGTTAAAGCTCATGGGCGCCCTGATTTCTTTATAACAACAACATGCCGGAAATAACAAATAATTTGCTTCCGGGAAACAAAAGTTATGATCGGCATGACATCATTGCGAAAGTAAAGAAGCTTATGAACCTTATAACCGAAGAAAGGATTTTTGAAAAATTTATATGTTACCTATACATAAGTACTGCACTGAGTGGCAATAGAGAGATCTCCCCCAGGTACATTTGGTACTCTAGCTGGTAACGACATTGATTCCGTAATATATGCTAAAATTCCCGACCCAGAAAAAGATAAAGAATTACACGATATCGTAATAAAAAATATGATCCATGGTCCATGTGATTCTCTTAACACAGCATCAACATGTATGAGTCCAAATGCTTGTACAAAAAGATGTTCAATGCCATGTTTTGACTTGACCATTACTGGAGATGATGGATACCTTAAATATAGGCGACGTGCTTCATCAAACGGTGAGAGATCTCCTACAATAAATGCAGGCAAGCAAGATATAATTATAGATAATCGTTGGTTTGTATTGTACTATACAATCCGATTTTGTCTTGCGCTTTCAATGGCCATATTAATGTTGAGCTATGCAGCTCAGTTAAATCTATTAAATATATTTACAACTATGTTAATAAAGGGAATGACCAAGCAAATCGGCAAGATGAGATAGATGTGTATTAAAATGTGCGATATATAAGCATTTTGGAGAAGTATTTGGAGAATATTATCCTTTAATATGCATGAACACTCGCCTATTGTTGTCTGTCTTGCAATACATCTTGAAATTAGCCAAAGGGTATCCGTTAATACAGAAAATGTTCAAAATATTCTCGAAACACCGCGTGAAACAACTTTGACAGCTTTATTTAAACACTGCAGAGAAATAATTTCGCACGAACTCTTTTATACAATAAGATACGCATACGCATGCCAAAATAAGTTCCAAAAACCAAAGCAAACTGAACATATAAATGGTTATCCCGGTGTAAGCGTTTGCTATAGCACGACGTGTGTATATAATATATCCCAGCAATCCTGAATGCTTTTATCTGCGTATGCTTCTGCACCACATCCGAGGTCCAACATCTTTTGCTAGCTTAAAAAAAGTAAACGGCAATTCGCATCGCAGCCACCAATCTGCTTGCAAGGGTCTGGGAATGCCCGAAGGGGATTTGCATTGCATTGAATGCCTATCTGATGTACTCGTATCTGTCTCTAGCTCACCTAGAATATTCAATAAAGCTTTGATTTTTATTGGATAAATAGTTCAATCAATAAGTAAAAAAGTATTACTGATTTTGGGCTTCCGCTGCCAAACGATCGTAATTATGGAAACTCATTACTGAGCACTGAATTTATTAGAGAAACCTCATATTACAGAGAAAAGCTTCTGCAGCATGTACAATAAGTAGATGCGAACAAGTTCCTCGGGTGGTGGGTGCAAGGTGCACGAACAGCACATATTGCATTTAAATTACCGATTAACAATGCCCTGGTCAATAATTCGGTTTTCAATATTTCTAAATAAGGCGCTACGGCCAAGTTATCACATGAAAGTTCCTTAATCATCGGAGATGAATGTACTATGGCTCACAAATTGTGGCTAGAGGCTGTTGACAAAACATTAAGGGACTTAAGATCGATGGATTCGTCATTTGGAGGAGTAGCGATGCTATTTGCTGGAGACTTTTGCCAACCATTCCCTGTTATACCTCACGGAACTCGAGCAGACGAAAAAAATATTTGCCTAAAGAAATCCGTATTATCCCAATTTATTAAAGAAACATCTCTTTCAAAAAACATCAGCGTTTATCTAGAATGCCAATGCAAAAGCACTTGCAGAAACACTTCTGCGGAACAAAATTCGAAAGTTACTCTTTCTTTTGGACACCAATTACGAGTAAGTACAATTGATGACTTATTAGATCGGATATTTTTTTTTGTTGTATAATTTGCACGCGCTCAAGGCATTTAAGTACCCTTAAAATGCTTTCACACAGCGCGGGCAAAGGAAAATCAGGGAAAATAGAAAGAGAGGTACCGGTGAACGTTGGTTTTAAATGTTTGAAGGTTATGACTATAAAATAAGGAGCTAGGCAGGGCATTCCATAAACGACTTGTACGGCTTAGAAACAAATCACGATATTTTAGAGTACGTCCGAAAGTGGGCTTGAGGGTATACTGATGAGCATTCATAGCGAGACGGGTGTTACGGTTAAAAGTTTGGATGGGCGGAATGCTACTGGCGATCTCTACGGAGCACTGTTGGTGGAAATAGCGATAAAACGGTGTTCGAAGGTGTCTATTGCTTGAGTGATATTAGTATCACCTATGAGCTTTATCGCACGGTTTTGAATCCTATCTAGCAGGTGCAGAGATGTTTTGGGCACACCCGACCAGATGTGGGAATTGTACTCAAATTTCGAGCGGATAAACGCCTTATATGTATATTGAGGCCAGATCAGAGACTGTGAAGTATTTCTTATATCGCTTGAGGAAACCTAGCCATTTCGCAGCATTTTTGACGACACCGAATATGTGATCATTCCAACGTAAGTCAATGACACACATACCGAGAATGGAAAGTTTATCGATTCTGACGATGCAAGTGCCATCCATGGATAATGGCTAGGTGTTTAAATTTCGCTTTAACGACAGCAGACAGCATTGTGTTTTGGAAGCATTAAATTCTACTCTGTTAGTGGTTCCACAATTAGTTATGCTGTTAATATCAGAATTTAATGAGCTTAACATACGATGGCTTTCCCGTTTCACAGCCGAAGAGCAGGGACGTAAGTCTAGGAACGAATATGAAAAGCAGAGAGTATTGTCTTCAGCAAGGGAATATATTGGATTAGAAGTAGCAGACAAGAAATCGTTGATGAAAATTAAAAAGAGTGTTGGAGACAGAACGGAGCCCTGGGGCACAACAGCATTTATTTTGTGAATATCAGACTTGAAACCATCCAAGACAACTTGAGTTGAACGTTCCGAAAGGTAATTTCTAATAAATTGAAGAAGAGAGTTGTCGATCTCAAGAGCACGCATTTTCGACAAAATAGCCTGATGCCAAACTCTGCCAAAAGCCTTAGAAATATCAAGTGCAACTATCTTGCTTTCGCCAGAATGCTGTACGCTTTGATTCCACTTTTCGGTGAGACATGCCATCAGATCACCAGTGGACCTGCTGCTACGAAAACCGTACTGCCGGTCATTAAGAAGTTTTCGTGTTTCGAGATATTTCATTAGCTGACGGTTTATCAGCGTTTCCAAAACCTTGGAAAGAAGCGACGTTAGTGCAATGGGCCTGTAGGAGGAGAGTGAGGAAGATTCGCCTTTTTTAGGGACGGGCTGGACAAATGTTGTTTTTCATCTTCTCGGAAAGAGTCCTAAAGAGTTGGATTGATGAAAAAGCTTACGCAATGGTTTTGCCAACGAGGAGGAACATCTCTTCAAAAGGAGGGGAGATATACCATCTGCACCAGCAGATTTGTGAATGTTAAGATCTTTAAGAACTTTTGCTACTACACGAGTGCGAAAGTGGATTTGTTCCATTGAAGATTCGACGCACTCAAGTGTAGGCGGAGACAAAGCACAACCTGGGAGTGTTGAGCTGGCCGCAAAGTATGCAGCAAGCAGATTGGCCTTGTCCAAAGAACTGACAGCTGGAATATCATTATAAATGCGCGTTGGGATTCAGGACGAGGCAGAATTTCTGATATTTTTGACCAACGACCAAAAATGTTTACTAGATTTCGGACATTGTAGTATTGTTTGCCTCAGTTTTTGGTCGTAATGGAATTTTACACATTTAAGAAAGGCGTTGCAGTCATTCCCGGATCGTTTAAACTTTTTTTGTTTTTCTCTGTTGGGTTGGTCTTGAAGGACCGAAAAAACATTTCTCTAACTTTAACAGCCTCTTTACAGCTCGAGTCGTACCATGCTTTTTCTTTTGGTCTGATACTCTTCATCCGATGAGGGATAAAGGATCTCATTCCGAAGAGAATAGTGTCAGTGATCATATCAGCAGCGGCAATCACGTCGTTATCGAGGAAACATAACGACCCAGGATATTTGATTTCGTTAAAAGTTAGATGGTCAATAATTCTATTAAGCAACTTATGCCCACCAAAGTTATGCAATAGAACAAGGTTGCTGGTTAAAATGTTGCGACCGAATGTTATTGAAGCAACTTTTGTAACTGGTACAAATGATGATGTATTCATTCCAAGAATACCATTCGGACTATTCATTTGTTTTTAAAAGTCTGCACTTTCCAGTTAGGTTGTGCTTTGCTATTACTATTAATAAGGCTCAAGGTCAAACCCTAAAGTATACCGAAATTGTCTTAAGCGGCAGGTGTTTTTCATGCGGAGAGTTTTATGTGACCTGCTCGCGAGTAAATGAACAGGAAAATTTATTCATATTGTCACCAAATGGAAACACCGCAAATGTTGAGTACAAAGAAGTGCTTTAACTGCAAAAACCGGATATATACATAACATAGGTATTGGTCTATTCCATTCGCATTTGAGTTCGATATGTATACTCATTCTTTTAGACGCAGAAGTCAAATGAGCTTATCTCCAATGTGCCAGATTTTTTAATCAAACTCAATTCATGCAACAATGTGTTCATCCTTATCCAAATAAAAAATACATATGCCGATTTTCTTCAAGGAAACACTATTCATCACTTGATTTATTACAAAAACAAATATCTAGAAAGAGAATGTTTTTGTATGCGCTGCAGAACGGGTACATCAGCTAGTGTTGAATAAAGTGCATCACTTATGTTATATTCGAAATTGAATAACAATTTGTTTTCAAATTAAATATTTCATGCATTATACACTAGATATAGCAGCAGATAAAAATCGTATGTTGACATTTAATAGACATGTCAGTTAAATCAACACAGGATTTTTAAGTTCAGCATTTGCCTATTTATTTTATAACAGAAAAATTATTCTATTTAAAAATTAGAGCAATATACGAATATCTCCGTGCTGAAAATAGATTCCCAAATTGTTGCCCTTTACAATGTTGAATAGTTATACGTATATTGTGCCACTCAATGGGAAAACGATATGCGATATCCAGTTTGGATATTCCATCATCTCATATCATTCATCACTTATTTTTTTGAATATAAGTGATATTGATGGATTACTTAAAAGTGTAATATCTATTCGTAAACTAAAAAAAGAAAAAAAAATCCAAAGGACGACTCGATAGGGCTATTTTTGGGATAAAACAACATAATTATTGAAACTGAATTTTGTTTTAATTTGATCTGCCGCTTTCAAATTATCCCTAAAAGATTGATGCATATTATTATTTAATTTCTTATCAAAACTAAAGTTCTTATAATCTGTCTTTTATAAAAAGTGCATTTATTAGAAATTTCAATAATAATAATGACTCTTCTAAATTATTAAATAATTCTCACTGATGACCATATGTACATATCAAACCGAAAAAAATCGTGAAATTCGAATTGCCTGCACCTTAATATTTTGAACACTCTTCATAAAAAAAAGTTGTTGAATAATTGATATAGGAATTTTGTCCAATATGTATTTCCTGTGAAACTGATGATGGCTTTTAAGCTTTTTTACGCAATTCATCTTATTCAGATTGAGGCCAAACCAGGTATCTTTCTGTTCCAAAACTCTATTTTATTGCAACTTGTTTTACAAAAGAAAAGCGAGGGAATTACATAACGCATAAGTATTTAGAAAGCGCTTCGACATACGAGTTTATGCCGTTTTTCGGCATCCTTAGGTTTATCAAATGTTACTGAAGTACAGGAGTTGAGAAACTGACCTCAATAAATCCCTATTTCTAGACTTCGAACAATCAGGCCTCTTTCAGAAAACAGTAGTATAATTCCTTTAACGTCAGACCCATTAGTACAGTGTGTTACGTATACCTACAAAAACAATTAGTTAGTGGACTGTCAAAGTGGCAGAAGGTTGTCTGATTTGTGGTGAAAAAATGTCTTTCACTGTTAACACTATAAGAAATGTTATCTACAAAAAAGGCATATATCATTTACATTTTCTTTTGGGTGATTGGGCGGTGTATGTAGAAATAGGGTAGGCAGTAAGAGGTGTGAACTCGGCGATGTCCAGTGCTGTAACTGCTTCTACCCATCAATTGTGTTTACTTTACCTCCAAGTAGTAACCATAGGGTACTGGTCGATGTTCATCCGGACTCAGCCTGCCAAGTGCGAGCGTTGACCAGCAAACAAAAATATGAGCACCATAAACGGGACGGTGGATGAATTCACCAGATGGAATCAACAGTGAAATAAAATCCCGAAACAAAATCGAATAAGACCTTATCTGGGCTACTCCGGTATATTTGGAGCTAAGGTCGGTAAGCATTTCCGACACTTAGTCAGAGTCTTGAAATAGAGAAGGTGGCGGATAAGCCCTTAATCGATCAACGCGCTCACATCCCTGAACGGGTCACTGGCTCCATTCTAACCGATTCCTCGTCCTAAAGGTATCTATAACAGAACTGGCCTCCAGGTTGGGTGTTATGCCGCCGGGGTAACTGGCCGGCCATGAAAAAAAAACTTGAGTTACGAAGCAACAACAAGCTTCGGATATGGACGGAATAATGACAACAAGCATCTGAACGTGAAATGTTAGGTCCCTTAATAGGCCGCGTACCACCGAACAAATATCAGAGGCCCTGGACTGCTGCAGACCAGATGTTACCGCCATCCAAGAAATGCAATGGGATGGGCCGTATAAAAAGAGGATGAAAAACTGCGACATCTACTACGGCGATTGTTATCGATGGCAAAGACAGCTCCTATTTGAATGCGGATTTGTTGTAAGAAGCAAACTTAGGTAGCCTTGAGTGTGCGACATGTTAACAAGCGCCTGGTATTAATATTAAATTTGCCAACATTAGTCTTATATGGGGGCACGCCCCCAATGAGGAGAAAGACGACGACATCAACGGTAGCTTCTACCACCTCTTGGAGGAAAATTATGAGCAGTGCCCTAGCTATGACAATAAAATTATCCTCGGCGGTTTTAATGACAGGAAGAGAGGCCATTTTTGGTAGTACACACGGAAAGTATAACCTGCACGACACCACCTCCGATAACGGACTCAGGCTAATCGACTTTAAGGCGCAGCGAAACATGTCGTAGCTAGCACGCGGTTCAAGGGTCCATATTTATAAGGGGACTTGTAATTCTGCTGATCAATCGACCCAAGTATTATATATGGATTGTATATAGAATGTTTGTCCGATCCTCAGGAAACGAGACATTCTGAACTACACCAACTACAGAGGCATCAGTCTACTTAACATCTGCAAGATCCTATCTGCCGTATTGTGTGAACGCCTGAAACCGTTCATTTGTAACTTTATTTGCCCATATCAGTGTGGCTTTAGGCCAGGAAAGTCTTCCATCGATCAAATATTCACATGGGAAATCTTGGAAAAAACTCTTGAGCTCCAAATCGATAAACGTCACCCATTCATCGATTTTAAGGCCGGGTATGACAGCATCTAGAGAGACGAGCTGTACAGAGCAATGTCTAGTCTTGATGTCGCTGGAAAAAGTTTTGCCGATTCAAAAAAACGAACCTGCAAATACTCTTTATTATAGAGTGGAGATTTGTTGTTCACAATTGATAGCAACTCTAAATTTATATTACGGTGCAAGTAAAATACAAATCTTCAGCTATTTTTAAGAAAATTAAATTTTTAAACTTCACGTACAAACTTTTTCTTTGATAGATTTTTACACACGGCAATATATCAAGCAAGTAGTCACTCGCCATTTTTACTAAGCATTTCAAACCATTTTCCCACATCACGTATAACATTTTCCTGCGTCAAGTTAATTTGAGAAAAACTCTTACCTTGAAACATTTTAAAGATACGAGTAGTACGACTTTCACTGAGAGTTTCTTATTTTAAATATTCAGTCAATCTCAAATATCAAATTATTAGCTACTTTCCATTGAGCTAGAAAATTAAGGGATAGTACCAAGGCAGATATCATATGTAGCACATGAAAAGGTGAGCGCACACACAAAATCAACTTAACGCACGCCAATTAAGCCCTTCGTCGCGCTGATACAGTCTGAGATACTATACAAAAAGTCATAAAGTCGTAAGCATTATGTAATAATTATGTGACGCTGCGTTGACATTGTCCCATTTGTAGCTCTGCTTTTCGGGCACTTAAAATGTCATAGACCCAAAATAATTAGTTTAATTAAAATCGAATATTATTTCGTTCGACAAATTGCATTTTAATATTGAGATTCAAGAGCGATTTGATTCATTTAGTCTAACCGGCAACTCTTTTCAATTATTTCAGCGAAATTGCTTAGATTTCTGTATCGAGCTTGTTCGATAGTTGAAATTCGTTAAATTGAAGGGCTGTAGGGCATTTCCTACAAATTGAAGAAATTTCTTAGTAATCTTAAACTTAATTGCATCAGATAAAGTGATCGACTTACAAGACGTTTAACCAGGGAACGCAGTGGAAAGAACCACCTTCAGTTACATTATTCGCATATTCGTATATGTATACCAGAGCTTGGTGGTTTTCGAGGGAGATGAATGTAATGCATCCAGGAAGTCAATTATGCATGTAACTAACAAATTTGACACCCTTTGTGTTAAATTATTTTTAACTAGAAATCATATGGTATACGATAACATAATATAGATACGAGTATCAAGAAACTAGGTGGCGAAATATCGGAAAGAGGCCCCGCTACCTGATCCTACAAACGGAAACACACAAAATATATGATATTATTGTGGAATAGATCAAAATGTGAAAGGAGTTATCATTATATATGTAGACATTAAAAGCCAGCGACCGTCTAATAATTCTTAACCCCAAATAGGCAGCGCGCAATCGCGAAAAGTATTATTTTAGCACGACTTCGATGAGTTCTTACATATAACAACAAGGAATAAATGACTTTAATAAGTGGGGACTTAAAAAGACAAGTCGGCGAATCGAGCCACGAATACGAAGACTGTCATGGAGAAACCTATTCTGTACTAGGAAATCAGCGAGAAAACATATACCAAACTCGTGCAAATCGTGCTGTTTAGTCATTCTAAATAACTTTGTTCAAAAATCCAAGAACACTGCAAGATATTCCGAAAGGCCGACCCTACATAAATAAAGAAACGTGGCGGTGGAACGATGCGGCGAAAATGGCAGTATGAATTATTCTAGCGTTCTTGTATAAATACAATAGTGATACTAGAAATTCTAAAAACTTTCAATCGCTGAAGTTAATGTAGCATACTGTTTGCGCCAAAAATTTTAATTGTCCCAAATAATAAAGATGTCCATTATCCCACTCTTTTATAAACCATACCCCATGCTCACCATACACCTCGACCTTTCCTATAAAATCAAATGAGAATGCACATGTAAGCGACAGTTGAACTTTAAACGGTCGAAGGAGTTGGCTCAAAAAATGTTATAATATTTTGCAAAAGCTGGTGGTAGCTTTTTATGTAAAAGAACCGGTAGTATTTTACATACTATAGGAATATACGATACAATTCCTGACCGCTGACAAGGCAATATTATTAAGCCCCTTAACAGGCAATGCAGCTTGGCGGGAGGCATATCAACATGCGACGCAAGCTTACGGATAATGATAGAGAAACGTGGCGACACTTCGAGGGATCTGTATATCGCCTATCGATTTGGAAAATTTAGATAAATACGCTAGAAGACAACGGGTTGCCAGTTAATCGCACAAAGATCGAATATCTGCATTGCCGTTTTCCTCAGCTTGCGAACCCAATTCCTGGCATTTATTAACACTAGTCGATATTTAGTTTTGCGATGCTAATCTGATGTTTGGTGTCAATTTGACACAAGGTTTTATAAAGCCGATTGTAGAGTCAAAAAAAAGCTGTAATAATGCTGATTTGTTGTGGAAAATTTCAATTTTTGTTATTTTTACAGTTCAACTACAAATATAATAAGAAGGAAAAAAAAGGACAAGTCGAATCGAATGGAGAATGCTGAAATTTCATTTGCGATAAAGTTCTTCGCATTTCTCGCAAAAAATAAAACGATGTTCCGTACAAGTTGGTCTCACGCACATGTGAAATCTAGCCCGTTTTTTTGTGGTTGGCTGATGAATCAATATGTTGACCGCTAGCATTTCGACCCATGCTGATGCTTGTGATGATATTGATGCAGAATTCAAGCAAGAGGAGTACGGTGAAATCGACGAACTTGGATCTCGCACACGACGAAAAACTTCTGCCGCTGTATACCATTTGGTGTTCGTGCCCTAGCTTTGATATTATCTTCACATAAGGTCTCGCCCAAGTTCAACAAAAACAATCGTCGGCGGAAATTTTTCTTACTCTTGTTCCATTCCGGGAACAATGGAGTGAAGATCAAGAAGGCATTCAAAGCCGAAATGTTAAGAATTTTGTACAACAACGTTAGTGGCCATCGGTTGGTCCTGCGTTTACACCGATAAGTGCCAACCATCTGGTCGAGAGTGTCGACACTTTTCGTTTTATTGTAAAAGTGAATTGTGTTGGGCTTTTTTGCCTGGTCAGCTGGATCGAAGTAGACGGTCGCATGATACGTCGATTGATTTCTGCTGAACAGTTTCTGTCACGGCCAACTTAGACTTGAATATTGTAGGCATACAGCGATCCTGCGTCGGCCAGAATCCAAAGTTTGATGCCATACCTTCCAGGCTTAGACGAAATGTGCTGTCGAAAACTGAATCGTCCACGAAATGGCAGCAGTTGCTCATCGACGGTCAGAAATTTGCCAGAAACATATTGGGTATATAGATATATTCGTGCGGTTTTTTTTCAAAATGTGAACGTTTATTTAAGAAAAACATTTACAATAGTATTATTCAAAGTATTGCCCATCTGAAGCTATGACTTTTTCCCATCTCTCTGGCAATTTGTGGATCCCATCCCAAAAGAACTGCGCCGGCTTGGCAGCCAAGAATGAATCAAGCCAATTTTTGATATTCTGCTCTGATGTGAACCGTATTTCAGTGAGGGCGTTCTGCATCGACCGGAACAAATGGTAGTCAGAAGGGGCAAGGTCTGGGCTATAAGGCGGGTGGGGTAAGACTTCCCATCCACTGTTTTCCAAATAGTTCTTAACCGTCTGTCTGGTCGCATATTCCGGGCGTTTTTCAGCCACTGCTCTCTTCAAACGGATTAATTGTGTTCGGTAGCGTTGTCCACTGATGGTTTCACCCGGTTTTAGCAGCTCATAATACAGCACACCCATCTGATCCCACCAAATACAGAGCATTACCTTCGCGCCATGGATATTCGGCTTTGCCGTTGATTTGGCTGGTTGGCTGGTTGGCCGGGTTTCACATATGATTTTTTACGCTTGGGGTTGTCATAATGGATCCATTTTTCATCACCAGTAACAATCCGATGCAAAAATGACTTCCTTTTGTGGCGTTCCAGCAGCATTTCGGACATGCAAAACCGCCTTTCGACGTCTCTCGGCTTGAGTTCATGTGGAACCCAATTTCCTTGCTTTTGAATATATCCAGCTGCTTTTAAACGTTTCGAAATGGCTGCTTGAGTGACACCCAAAGATTCTGCGAGCTCTTCTTGTGTTTGGCAACAATCTTCATAGAGTAATGCTTCCAGTTCATCTTCATCTTCAAACTTTTTTGGCTGCCCAGGACGTTCATCGTCTTCCAAGCCAAAATCACCACTTTTAAATCGTGCAAACCACTTTTGGCACGTTCGCTCAGCTAGAGCATGTTCACCATAAACTTCCACCAAAATACGATGACTTTCGGCAGCAGTTTTCTTCATATTAAAGTAATGAAGAAGAACTCCCCGCAAAAACACTTTTTCAGGCTATTTGAGTGAAAAAAAATTATTGTTGCTTGCGCTTCAAATGAATGACATATACTGAAATGACGTACAATGACAGTAGCTTTCCAATGCATGGTAACAATGGAATAATACAAGTTACGCCATCTCTTAGCAAACCGCACGAATTAAGTTATAGACTCAATACTAAAATCATGATCTTCAACACGAAAGACCAAATTTCAAATACAATATTAAACAACGTTTACGTTTGTAGAACAAATTTTCCAAAAGTTTGTCGTATGCTATAACGATTCACGAGCCTAAGAGCTAAGTCTTTATATTGCCTTTTTTGACATTGCTTTGTAAATATTTGCGCTGGTCCAAGCCCATGCTACTTTGTTAAATATAATTCATTTGGAATACAATACTCGTATAACCGACAATACTTTCAAAATTTATAAAACTTTTATTGGAATACGTGTTAAGTGAATAAAAAATAATAAGCCCTGCATTTCAATAAATTTAAAGTAATGAAACATCAAGGGTTGGCAAAAAACGAAGTCATATACTCGTACATTACTAATAAAATTGAAGGATTTAAAGCAAGAAGGATCTAAGTTTGCAAAGAAGAAAAGTACTATATTCGGCATAATATCATTATTATTTATTATATACTTCCTCGACAAGAGAATTGACATCTATCATAAAATGAAACAAAGTTCTAATTTAATCTAAAATTAAACTCTACTTCAATGCAAATTGTTAGATTTTCTTTTTTAAATCGGCATTCGATTTGAATCGAGCAGCAGGTAGAGTTAAAATTTATTAGGGAATAGTATCGGAACTTTTTTCTATTTACCTGACTCTGAAGTGCAATGACTTTAAAACGGTTGATGGAGCTCTCATTCGACAGGTAAGCTGATCGTTGACATCACTTTTATTGGGATTGGTGGGTTGTATAAACATTTATTTGATAGTAAAAATGGGTGAAGTTTATGGAAAAATTTGATATATTTTCCAATTTTACTGTGATAAAGGGAAGAATGTGGGGCAGGCATGTGAAGAGATTTGTGATATTTATGGTGAAGGTGCTTTATCGAAAACTACTACCAAAAGATGGTTCGCACGCTTTCGTTATGGAAATTTTTATATAAGTGATGCACCTCCCTCTGGTCACCCTATCGCCAGAAAAGCCGATGAAATTATGGAAAAAGTTAAGCAAGACTGGCAGTCATAACATCGCTAAGGAACTTCAGATCGACCAGAAAATATTTGTAAGCCATTTAGAATGAGCTAGTAACAAAAAGGACCTCGATTACAGAATTTTCATATGCGAACTGCTGTTGAAATGAAACGAAATGGTGCCATTTTTGAAGGCAATGGTAACGGATAATGAAAAATGTCTTTGTCAAAAAAAGGGGATAAAGTGTCACAAACGGTAGAAAGGCCAGGATTGAGGGCAAGAAAAGTGATGATGAACCAAGCAATTGAAGAAATGAGACTAGAATTGATCATGAGGAAAGGTGTTTTGTTTCGTCATGACAACGCCAAATCACACACACATTTGATGACTCGGCAAAAATTGAAAGACCTTGTCTGGGAAGTTTTTGTGCATCTATTATATAGTCCTGATATTACAACGTCAGATTATCATTTGTTCCGATCTTTTACTGGCTTCAAAAGACGCATGTCAAAATCATCTGACTCAAAGTCTCAACAATGAACTACATACTTTTCCCCAATCTTTTTTCCACACAGTATTTAATTGACAAGTTTTTAGTTTTCGTTTATAATAAAATAAATGTTGACAAGCAAATAATATTTTTTAACTATAACCCATAGTCACTACGATAAACTGAACATTTCGAAAATTATAGATATTTAATTTAATCTTCGCATGTCAGAAATTTGCCACTGGGGCGTTTTTAAGTAAACGTTTAGATAAACTCTGTATAAGAAATATCAACTAGAAATTATAGTTTTGGCTTTCCCAAAAAAATAATACATATGGTAGTACAAAAATGTATCATAAAAAAATATTTGTAACCTTGGATGCAAAATGGTTCTACAAAACAGCGATATTTTCTAATGTGAAGAAGTATCAATATATTTGTCCTACGCTTGGAAAACATTCATTAAAAAAACAAGTAAAAATGTTGATGCGTAGGAGTATTATCATAAGATCCAGGATACCAGTGAAAAGTATTTTTATGTTAGATAAATATAATATGGTTTGAAACTAACAATCAAACTAAATTGTCACACTCTTGGAAATTTGTGGTATAGACATTAAAGTGATTAGTAATGTCCATAGACATGTGGAAGTTTGAACAAATATGGGAATGGAATATTGAATCACAGGGAATGATTTACCCAGGCTGTGAGCAGAAGTCCCCTGAGTTGCAGTAAGTGTCTCCCAATAAGACAGTGACTTTGGAAAAGCTTTAACTGTAAAGCAATACTGCTCCCGTAGAATTGGCAATGAGGAATCAAGACAATGCACACGTAGTCGTCATGGTGAAATTTAATGAATTGAACTACGAATTGCTTCCTGTATGCCATATTCGCCGGACTTAACCTCATGTGGCTATTTTCTGTTTCGAAACCCCAAGAAATAGGCGAAAAATATTTGGCTCCAGCAATGAAATCATCGCTTAAAATAAAGCTTATTTTGAGGACCTCGACAAAGGGATATTGGAAAAAATTTCCACGATGTGTACTGGTATTGAGCTTAAAGCATGTTATATTGAAAAATATATCTTTCATTTGAACGATATTTTCGAACTCCCTTGAGACTGCTTTTACTAAGTCCAGAGACATACCGGCCTAAATGATGGTTTAATTTTCTAAAAAAAATAGAGAATTTACATATTGGTTTCGATTTTTTATCAAAATTCCCGCTGAGAAAAAGAAAACATTTATTTTACGACAATTCTGGAGTCACCGTCCTATCCGAAAGCAGAAAGATGATCACTGTACTCGTATAAGAAGGAAGCAGCACGTTTGTAGGTCTAAGTTAAAATGAAAACTTATCAAAGTTGTAACTTCCAATTAATGTTTTCTATTATTCTGAATCGTGGCATCAATTTTCTTTTCTAAAACGAGCATAACTTCTCATTGAAACTGATCTATAAATGGGTGTCTCTCTCCATGGAAGATGTGAAGATCAACAAATGGGAGTTTCATCCTATTTTAAGATTCAGAGCGCTGATTAAACGCACTTTTAATTCCATCTGTGATAGCATGCCGAGGGCCTAAGCCTTAAACTAGCTAGTGAATCTTACCGAAGTTTCAGTCATCTTAGACGCGCAGTTTTTAGTTGACAGTCGTTTGAGTGAGTCGATGCGAGTGTTTTTTTGTGAAAATGGACAAAATTGAGTATCGAGCTGTTATTAAATTATTGTTTTTGAAAGGCAATACGACTACGCATATCAAAAATGAGTTGGACTCTGTGTATGGGGACTCTGCACCATCATTTACCACAGTGAAATTTTGGGCGGCTGAATTTAAATGTGGCCGTTAGAGCTTGGGAGATGATGAACGTTCGGGACGTCCAAAAACTGCAACCACTGACGATAACATTGCTAAAGTTCACCAAATAGTCTTAGACGACCGCCGAATTAAAGTGAGAGAGATAGTAGAGGTTATGAAAATGGCCAAAGAACGTGTTTGTTACATATTAAATCAAGATTGAGGCAAGAGAAAGCTGAAAATCCAGTCAAAACAGTCGACTGCAAAGGGCGAGCCGGCTCGAAAAAAGCAAAAACTGTTTTTTTCGGCTGGGAAAGTGATGGCGACTGTTTTTTGAGAGCGTAAAGGAGTTATCTTAATCGATTATCTTCAAAAAGGAAAAACCATTACAGGAGCGTACTACGCATCATTACTTGCCAAGCTGAAGGCAGAAATTGGGGAAAAAACGGCCACATTTGCAGAAAGAGAAAATCCTTTTTCACCAAGACAACTCGCCGTCTCACATCTCAGCGGTTGCCATGGCGAAAATCCATGAATTACGGTTTGAACTGCTTGACCATCCACCTTACTCACCAGAACTAGCCCCAAGCGACTTCTTTTTGTTCCCTTCCCTCCTGCGCTCGGAGGATAAAGATTTTCGTCAAATGAGGAGGCAATTACTTCGTGAACAATTATTTTGCAGAGAAAAACGCCATGTACTATTTAGACGGGTTAGAGAGATGGGAGCATCGCTGGGAGAAGTGTGTAGAGTTACAAGGAGACTATGTAGGAAAATAAAAAGAAAAATTGAAAAAAAATGTCTTGTATCATTGTTCGGAAACTTTTCAGACAACCTTCGTATAACTTCACACCTTTAGAATGCTGTTTGTATTGGTTAAAGCCTTTCAATGGAGAAAACTGTTATAAGAAATTGAAAATTAACGGATGTTTTGAGAGCTGTATATAGTATAAACTGAGAAATTACAAAAACAACGTTTTACATCAGATATTTTCTAAGAATGGTCAAAAGTTGAACTGATAGAATGGAGCTGTGTACATTTGTCACTAATTTCAAAACAAAGTTTTATGTATTTGACACAATCCACTATTTATAATATGCATATAAATGTCACTGTTTAATACTGCCAAGTTCGAATTGTATCGCAGTTAGTAACACACAAAAAGTTTAAGTGTACGAGCAATAAGCATTGTGTTAGTTTGGATTTTGAAATTGCTAAGCTAAAGCGTTATCGAAAGAAGCAACGAAAAGTTCTATGTGTATGTTGACCCAGAAAAAGAAGAAGCAACCAGAACGTAAGAGGACTTAGCTTAACGTAGAAGTTCCTGGTACTGTCCTACATTTGCTAAGAGCAAAGCAGTTGTTACAGAAACAAGTAAAAGGCCGACGGCTATTAGAAGAAAGAGATGTACGAGTATGTACAGACATGTACAGACATGTACAGGATATGTTTCATAGCTTCCGCAGGTTAAACTTGATTTTCTAAAAGAACATTTCCCAATGTTAGTAATAGTATAATGAGGGCTATCATATCTACAAAAGTATTCCTGGTCTGGATTCCTGTTAACATAGAATCAAACGTTTAGCTCCCAAAGCAACGTTGTTAAAGAAGGTTTTAGGCCAGAAATTTAAATCTGGCAAACTTTAAAATAGGTAATCAATATATTTACGTAGTTTCTTTTATGATGTTTTCTCTTATAAAAATTTACTCCATAACATTACTTATTGCATTCTTAAAATGTGCTAATTTCTTTCTGATGATGTTATATGACGAATAATTTAAAGGAAGAAAACATAAAGTTTATTTGAAACCCCCAAAAGGCACATTGGCTTGTCATACTATTTTCTCTGTGCACTAAGCCAACCTCAAGGTTCATTTATGCAGTAGTATTTCACATTTACAAGTGCTCTAAAAGAAACATAAAATAGAAACTTTCTTAAAGCAAGTAAGTGGCTCATTTGATTTAATTCTGGCAATAAGGTCAGGTCTCTATGTTCTTTGAATGTTTTTGTATCTAAGTTAGTGTTTAATAACATGAACTTCGTTTTTGGGAAATAAATCGACGGTTATCAAAAGTAACAACACCACCAAACACGTGAACATGTGCAGAGAAAATTTATTCAGCAGTACAATTCAAACCGTATCTAACACCTTCATTCCTCCTAACACATACATAATTATAATATATTCTTATGTACGCAAAGGAGGGAATACAGATACACAACACCCTGAAAGCCAAAATTCATTCACATTTGCAAGTTCAACTTCAAAGTCTTCCAAATGAAAGGTATAAATATAATTGATTTTTCTCAAAAATAAAGGACGGCAAAGGATTCGAACAGCGGTATGGTATTTCAATAAAACAAATATGCAGTACTTACTGGTCCAAGATTTTCAAATCCATATTGCGTTGCTATTTGATGGGCTAGATCATTCTCCACACTTCGTCGAAATCTAACTAGAAAGGAACTGGTGAAAATATCATTGGCGGAACCTGCACGCGAAGTGCTCAATGCACCATTAATCGGGATAACTAGGCAAATCACTCCCAAAAGGGACACCCATTCTAATTTCATTGCACGGAAATTAATAAATATCCACAAAAATTCACTTTGCCCCTTACGTTTTTTATTTGTAAACTTTTAAACAATTTTCTTATTTACTCTGCAAGTAAAGTTGGGATGTGTGATGCGTCGTTCGAAGAAATGATCTCCTTTCGGCTAAGGTTTCCAAATGCCAATTTGTGTTTACTTATGACAAATGCTACAAATTGCTATGCCGCACATTTAGTTAGTAACAATTTAATATGCTTATAGTAAATTTGGGATTTTTTTCCCCCTTTTTTTTATTTCTTCACCCGCGCAATGTATCCGTTCGATTAAACAGCGACCTAACAAATTCAAGTCTCAGTTTGAAAAATCTTTTGGTAGTCACCTATATACTCGGGTGGCTTTCTAGCTGTGGCATTTTTCTATGTGAGAGAACCAACCTTTTGGCTCCATGGAGAACAAATGAGCTTTTCTGGTTTATGTGTGCGCGTTGATTGCGTAGGAAGTAGAGTGGAGTAGTGTATAGCGATAAGCTTTGCTTTTGTTTGTGTTAAGGGAAATGAACATGGACTTATAAAAGTGAAATATTTTGAAGCGCCTGCCAAAGGAGCAAAGACGTCACCACTTTTAGATAAAGTGTGTTTTTTTCCTTTTAAATAACATTGTCTTTGCATATGTACAATACGGATACATCCTGCCAGGAATTAAATTGGAAAACCAACGAGAGAAAGTACTGATTAGCTTTGCCTTATTTGCATCTTAGATAGCATGCGTATCTCAGAAGCACAAGCTGTTACCCAAAGACTACGTATTGTGTGAATTACAATAATATTTTCAACCATCTGTTTGCGTTTCAGCTGAGGTATTTCGCAAATTTAAATTTTCTATAGGTTACTATGTACATATGTACATTATGTAGATGGAGATAGAAATTCCCATTTAAGGCCTTTAATAAATATAATGTATAGATACCTATATATGTATATTCATATGTATGTACATTTGTATGTATGTACATATCTATGACGCAGAAGCCTTCCAGATGCGAATATCGCGAAAACGAATCATTCATAAACAAGAGATTCTGAATGAAGTAAAAGTTTAGCAAAACAGAGGAGCTTGTATTTGTTTTCGTATACAGTTAATACGAATATTATACATATAATCACCGATTGGAGGCAACTTCTCCCACAAAAAAAAACAAAATAAAGATTCGTTTAACGGCATGGATCCTCTGGTGTACGAGCATATTTATTTTTAAAATTTTAGATTGACTGCTTAAAAATGGATAGTTCATATCACAGGGCTGACCAAACAAATTCTTCCCGACGTTTCTAGGAAGTCCGCGGCCTTCCTGTTGTCCCTCAGCAGGTAAGACTGCAAATTACTTGCTGGCGTAGTGATGGGGCGCTCCACTCTTGCTAAGCACTTAAATGTGCCGGGCATAACTGCGACGCTTGCTGTGAAAGTGATGAGAACACCGCAGAGCACTATGTCTTTGAATTTCCAGCTTATGTCCCCATCAGGGTTCAGCTACTCGGCCTTGACGTGTTGGGTGCTGATGTTGCAGGCACTTTATCACTGAAGCTTCTACGAACGATTGAATGATGCCATTAAAAGGAACTTACAAAGAACACAATGGCCTAGCTCATTGTCTGTGATCCCTGTTCCGACAAAAAAAAAACCACAGGGCTCTGGAAGAAATATTCTTTGATGTAGAAGTATATCAACAATTTGCTTGTCCATCACTTTTGAGCTGGTTAGCGCATCGGGTACTTCGTAAAACGCCTAGTTTAAATCTAGACGGTACACCTAGAAAAAACGAAAACAAAGAAATTTCATTTGTCTCCATTTCTCACCAAAACTATGCTACTATGCCGAAGTTTTTTGATTTTTATATTTTTGCAGTCTATATGTATGGACATTTATGTAATTGTACGAGTATACATATTTTACAATTTCATTATAAATACTACTTATGTCTTATTCTAATATAATTCCTCAATCTTCCATAGAGAGATGAGTAATAACTTTATTGTATTGTAGTAATATCAGCGTCTAGTAGCTGCAAACTGAGGTGAGCACAAACTGCCTAGCTACAGAGAAAATTGACGGAATGTCATTATCACTGTTGTATCAAGCGATAAGGTGCCAACTACCCCTAGTACGAGTATATGAACGTGCAAAGCAAAGGGTGATTAGTGTTCATTTAATACGCCGTTCAGTGGCCCAATCAGGCAAAAGAGTTTGTTGTAGAGCTTCTCAAAATTGAGTACTTTTTAAGGTCATCTAAAAATTGATTTTTTTTCATTTTTTTTTTATGTACAAACTACGCAAAAGCTTTCGAAATATCATTTCTTTTTCATTAAATTAAAAACCGAAAAACTTTGCATTCTCGGTATGTATGTCAATGACAAGCTATGTTGGAATGACCACATATTTGATATCGCCAAAAATGCTGCGAAATGTCTAGGTTTCCTCAAGCGATGTAAGAAATACTTCTCCCACTCTGATCTGTGGGTGTCCAAAAAACCAACGGGTGGTAGGTCAAGTGGTGTCGGTTATCACAAAATTATAAAAAGAAATCTAAGTCATGTACTTTTAAAATTATTAGCACTCAAAAAAAAATCGATAAATCTGACACCCTGTGACGATCTTTCAAGTACTGTGACCGCAAATCTTTACTCTTCTTCATGTAACCCTGAATAACTCTTCTGTAAATTACCGTCCAAAATTGAAACAAAACTATATCGGTTTTAACGAAAATATTGCTTTTTTGTCCATCCATGTATCCGAAAATCATTAATCACCTAACTTGAACTGACTGTATTGACAAAAAAATGTACTATGCCATTTTGGCAAGTAACTTTAAAAGATGGCGTATTTAGTCTGCATTCCAAAATGGTATGACACTTCTAGCAAGTGAGGACAAAAAAACTATTTTAGTAAAGAAACCCGATTCATAATTAGTTCTTTTTAATAAGGTAAAATGAGTACCAAGTGTGTGCGAGGCAGACAGTGACGACGTGATTGAGGCGAATAAACACGCCATTTCGACTAGTGTGAGTGAAACAGAAAGACGATACAGAAGAGTTATTCAGGGTTGCTTGACAAAAAAAAATCGAAGAAGAGTAAAGATTTGCGGTCACAGTACTTGAAAGATCGCCACAGGGTGTACAATTTCTCGTTTTTTTTTTTTTGAGTGCCAATAATTTTAAAAGTACATGACTTAGATCTTTTTACAATATAATTTTGTGATAACCGACACCACCCGTTTCCGGCTTAACGTTGATTTTTGGAATACCCTATATAAGGCATTCATTTGTCCAAAATTGAAATACAATGCCCATATCTGGTGAGGTGCTCCTAAGACCTCTCTGCATCTGCTAGATAGGATTCATCTTGTGATAATACACCTTGGTGATGCGAATATCACCCAGTCAATTGGCAATCTGGAACACCGACGAAATGTCTCCTGTCTCGCCTGTCTCTATCCCTATTTTCACCACCAGTGTTCCATTGGAATTGCCAGTAGCATTCCGCCTGTTCAAACCTTTAACCGTACCACCCCTCTAGCTATGAATGCTCATCAGTTTACCCTCAAGCCCACTTTCGGCATGCATTGAAATATTGTGACTCTTTCCTAATCCGTAGATCTCGCTTATGGAATGCCCTGCCGCGCTCTCTCTTTCCTGACCATTATAACCATCAAACATTCAAAATGAACGTACATCAGTTTTGAGGGTACCTTAACCCTTTAAGCTCGAGCTAATTTAAAAAATAAAATAAAAAAATATGTATGTGTACTCGTATATCTACTTAAAAACTCAGGTGCGGGAACTTGCATCCCTCTGTGCTAGAGAGATTTGATTTGAAGAGGTCTGCCATTTTTTTTTTCTCTCTCTCTCTCTCTCTCTCCGTGGAGAAGTACAGAGCCGTGCACATCATAAATCCAAGTCCAAATTTTAATTTTTCTCACAATGAGTAGCAAACAGGTATTATTGGCTTTGTTCCAAAATATTTTCATACGATACCAATTCAGGAATTACGATTACAATTCGCGGTAAAAATAGAATCAGATAATATTAGCTAAAAAGTAAAAATGGACATTTCATACAAGAATTTATTAGAAATTTTTGTCAACGTCTCGAATAAAAAAGAGTTCATGTGTTCCGTAAAATATTATTGCCAACTGTCCGATGGAGATTAGTCACCAGAAAGGTGTCCAAAATTGAAGAAAAAAGATTTTCATCAATTTATGCGCATCTTCAATGAAAACAGGTTGCAGCCTGATCGAGAAAGAATTTCAAAAAGAACGAGGAATGGTTGGAAAATCTTCTTCATAGCGATACTGAAAGAACAGAAGTAATGTGTAATTTACCAAATACATCAAAGTCTTCAAGAGGAAGGCCAAGGCAGTCAATAACTGAGTGCTCAACGTTCGCCAAAAAACAACAACTAATAAATGTTATCGAAAACATAATCACTGAAGATCTTTCTAATGCCTTAGCAATAAAACGTAATAAGGATCATGAAAATATCCAAGTTTTTATAACCAGCGCAGTCACTGCCGCAAGTCCACTGTGAGTCAAAAGAGTAAAGGAAAGCATTTTGCTCCACAAAGGGATCCTATCAATTATAATAGTGATAATGTATTGGCTTTGTTTATGGATTTGAGTAGTTCAAAAGTAAAATATAGGATTTTAAGATGTTCCCTGAGAAAACACAACGTACGAGTATATATTCTTCCATCCTACAGGATTAAGGCGACTTTTGGAATGCAAAAGTGAGGGGAAAGTAATTGCACTTCGAAGAATTAATATAAGTAAGTGGGGCTGTGATGCATCTTCTGGGCAAGGTGCCTACAAGCAAAAAATAAATACACCAGATGGTGAAACAGACGCAAACATGTTGTTCCACTCAGGAAAAACATTTGAACATTGGAGGAACCCGCGTCCATTTTTGCAGACCCATAATGTTCCAATATGCAAGGAAAACTGAAGAACTCATAAAAAGTACAAGTCAACAATATCAAAAGTCAAATTTCTAATCTTCACCCTACTGTAACATATATAAAATTTAGGACGAAATAGGGATAATTTTCAACCACGAGTTCTTTTGAACTATGATTGACGGGAAAGCTCTGAATGAAATAACAGGTTCAAAGTCAACGCCGTCATGTCTCATGTGCAAAAGAACACAAAACAACTACAACAATTGAAATAAATCAAATGATGACCAACATAACTACGAATATGGAATCTCTCCATTACATACAGGTGCATGGAATTTATTTAGACCGAAACAACGAATTTGAAATACTTCGAGGAGAGTTTCTCACGAATCAGAGGTAACAGCTCGTATAACTGGGGTAATAACGAGGGTTGAAGCAATACTTAATGTTTTGAATTAGAGAGAAAAGGTTAACACTGTCAAGTTTGGGGAGTATGCAAAAAAAAAACAACAGAGTTATAAAAGCAAAAATAGCCTGAAAAACATTCCACATCTACTCTTTAGACGATAAAATGTTGGCTCATAGTCAAAATACAATCGAGTGTCAATCGCTGCGATTTGGGGAACTGTCAGAAAATGCTCAGAAATCCCAAACTAAAGACTACAAGAAATGTGGATATCGGAACACGTGCAAGGTTTCAGAATGCGGCAGAATGAAGACTTTTTAAACATGATTGCAGCCCCCTTCGGACCCTTTCATGCCCGATTTAATTGTGGCGTGGCTAAAAATTGTTAAAAATATAGAGTTGTTAGTCTGGACCTGAATATGAACTGATATCAATTTCAAAGTCCTATGTATCCTGGTTTAGCCGTTATGAAATGTTGCCTATAGGCAACATTGGGCAATAGTGGAAAAGATTTAAAACACACACATATTTTAATTTCTCTTTTTTATTGATATATTTATTAATTTTTAACACAATTTAAGTGTGATATGACACAAAACAATTTTTTTGTGAGTTTCAAATAAACCTTGCATTTAGAGCACTTTGAGCGGGGATATCCAGTGTGACATAGCCTGCATCTGCCTTTCGATCCCCATTCAATCCAGCGACCGATTTGGTCAAATCGTATGGTTTTTGCAGGTTCTGCAATATATGATTTTTTAAAAGAACTTGACGAAGATTGTGATGAAGGTGCTGGTGAGGGTGGATCTAACTGCATTGCTGAAGGATTGTGACGATGAGCGAACTCTTTTGCATATTGGAGCTGTTATTTTTTTGCGTTGAGTAACTCGTTAGCAATATCCAACTGAAGGTTTAGTAGGGACATACACTTGTTGTCTCCGCTTGACTTTTTCAGGTCACTACGGTATAACAACCAGCTATTGCCTACTGATAAGTTTATGCACCAGTAAGCGATACGTATATACCACTTCTTTGAACGGTGGTTGATTTTCTATAATTCAACAGCATGTCGGCAAGATCAACCCCTCCCATATGCTAGTTATAGCATTCAACAATACCTGGACGAGGAATGTTTACAAACTTTCGGCACTCACTCATTGAGTTTTTTCCTATATAATTCGAAACCAGTTGCACACTTTTATTGTCATACCATCTACAAGCAATTAAATTATTTGTTGCTTCAAATTTAAAATCGTTTGATCCCCGTTCTCTTCTAAGAATATCCTTTTCGTCGCTTAGAGCACAATTTTTTAATCGATTGTTTCGAATGGTTCCTACGGCTAATATACCTTTTTGTTTCAAACAAAACATCAGGCTTGTCAAAAAAACAATTTGAAATTTTGTTTTACGGAATATTAGAAACCAAATGTAAAACAATGTCTGACGATATGCCCAATCCAAAGGATTGGCACGTTCCTTCTCTAATGTAGAGGCAAAAGTCGTATACAATACCAGATACACCGGCCCTAGTGAACATTTTAAAGCCCCACTTGTGAGGCTTTTTTGGCTGATATTTCTTCAAACTGTGCCGACCTAATAAAATAAAAATATTTATTCGATTATATCACAAGACCTTTATATGAAATCATTTGCTCGTCAACGCTTTGGTATTCTACAGTGTCATTCCCTTAATTTGTTGTTTGATGTTCTTCAATAACGGACGTATTTTATACAATTTGTCGTGTGTAGATTCTTCTTTTTGGGGTTGTTTAGAGTTATCATTTATATGAAAATGTTCCTTTATTTTTTCGAATTTGGAATATTTATTACGCCAAGGTGTAGTAATACACCTATAAATCTTCTTATTTCGGTGGTTTCATATTTTAATTCTGTGCCACTGGTTTGTAATGCATATAAATTAGTTTCATCGCATATCTTTTGGAATATCTCATCATCAAAGAACCGAGTAAAATATTCTATTAGTTATTTGACTTGGCCGAAACTAACTTCGCTTTTCCTTTATCTCTGCACTCCTCCATCTCAAACTTTCTAAATTGATATTTTCACAAACCTCTTGTACCGTTTCTTCACCATGAATTTGTCTTCGCCAACAATCCTTTCAATCAAACCAACCTCAATACCTTCACCTCTTTCAATTACACTTTGTAGGGTTTCTTCAATAATATTTTCCAGATTCGTGGTAATTTTTGCCTCTTCTACTCCATTGTCCTCATCAGCAGAATCATGCCAATCGAATTCGCAAATTTTTTGAATTTCTTGCTAGGTCAAACCTTTTGGACGCATCTCTAATGCATAAAAGAGCATTATATGATTTATAACCATTATGGACCAATGTTGCCTATAGGCAACACTGTGTTTAACAAATTACTGACCACAAACTAAACGTTTTTTCGAATATTTCATTTTTTTCCTAAATTTCTCACCTGTGTTTAATTATTTTATACACTTTGTGTTGTACACATAGATTTCTTCATATATTTTTTTAAACTATGTATTTGTGCATTCACTTTTTGCATAAAAAAATTTTTACGTGTGCACTCAACGCAGATCAGCTACGAAGTGATCACTAGCAATACTCATAATAAAATATTCGCCAACAAGCTTGCACAACATGTCGTGCTATTCTGAGAAAAAAACCCTTAGAGAAAAAATTTAAATTAAGGGACTTATAAGCTCAAACATATAGTGTTGCCTATAGGCAACATCTGGCATGTCGGAACCGAAAAAGATCTCAAAGCACAATACTCTGCAGAAATGATAAGTTTATTAGACATTACCCTATATGTTGACGAAAGTTTCCAATAAATATGATTTTTTTATTTAAATTGTTGATCCATTTACTTTTTTCTTCACTCTTTGACTTGAAATGAATCATGGAAATATTTTATTATGTACTCTTGTGCCACAAAATAAAAAAATGCTCTTCTGATACACCTAAAACAAACATTTAAAAAAAGGTTCGTTTACTTTAATTCAACACTGTTTCGCTCATGTTAGCTTTTAGGCACCCTGCTATTGCTTACATCATGGAATTTTGAATATTTTTAAAGTAAAATATTATTTTTACCCCCTGTGGTGAGAAGGTCCTATTTCAACAGAAAATTCTGAAACACCCAGTAAAACATTTTTCTAAAAATTTACTAATATGCAGCTATGAAGCACTGTAAGTTTGCTATAAGCAGAAGAAAAACCCCGACGATATCTCTATTAATTTAAGAGTTATGATTTTTGCAAGCAAAAAAGTCAAAATGATCCACTGTGCACCGGATATTTATCTGCAGTCCTCTTTCTGGGAACCAGCAAGAATACCCCAAACGTTTAGGGCATGCCAGAAAGAATTCGTTTGATCTGCATAGATACTCATGCTCGGGAGTATCCTAAGTACAACTATCAATGAAAGTCTAACCCGATGACCAAACCAATTCTAATGCAGATTTAAGTCCTGCGAAATAGTTCTTCAGCCCTCTGCAACAAAACGTCATATGTGCAACGCCAAGGCGATACCTTTTAAACAAAATTCAATATACTAGATTTTATGGCGCAGTGTCTTAAGATCCTTAACATTGGTAAGCACGCTGCATTTTAGACAGAAAGTCCAAGTTATGGGTCTATAGTTAGTGAAGGCAGTAAGCAATGGGAAAAGGAATGTATGCGATTCCAATGATCTTTTCAATTTAACTTCAAGGGCCGAAATGGTGTTAATAGGTACTGATACGTCGGAGATTCAATTATAAATTCCGGTTACAAATTCAGACTTCATCAAGGAAACGATTTTGGGAGAAATTTAGTGGGGGGAAATAAGCCAAACTAATGTAAGTCACACGGTTTAACCATACTTAATATTTTATTTATTAAACTGTGTTTATTGTTCACAGGGACGCACACCAAATAAATAAATAAATTACCATCTGTGATGGAATAATGTGGAAGAATAAATAACAGACTATAAAGTTATCTAACTGCCACTTGCGAGGCAGCAACTGTCCCTTGCTGATAGATTTTTCGTGAAGAAGCGTAAGAAAAGTCAGTTACAACCTGCACAACTTAAATATAGAATGGGACACTATGCCATTAGCCATGTGGAAGTTTGAATGTACGAGAAGCGCCAAAACTCTGATTAGTGTTTTGAATGGGTAATTCGACACAAATATAAAAAACCAGCAGGTGGGATGACCACACGACAAAGACGCTCGAACAAAAGCAAGCTTATCGAAATATATAAGGTGCATTCAGAGAGCGAAAAAAACGTTAGGTAGAGCACGGGCGTACAATCTTTTTGTCGGGCGTGGAAAGAGGTTGCTTTGCATCCTACGCGATAAGACTTAGGAAAGGTACAACGTCGAGGCAAAAGCAATCGACCTCTTATGTATTGTAATATTTTCACGCATTATTTAACAAAGTGAAGTAACATTCCACCTGCTATAGTGTAAATTATTTACGAATCTTCACATGAAGACCAGACGACCATATTTGAGACATCAGGAAGCAGTCACATGATAAACTAAAACAAGGAGCCTGCTCGAATCACAGCTATTCATATTGTAAAAAGCATTTCCTATTTGGAAATTCACAGCGTGAATATGTATAAGTACATATATTTAAATTGGAAACGGGGTAGGATTTTTACATGGCTCATCATGCATATATACCTGTTTTTTTCTAAGTAAAAAGGTTTGCTCGTTCGACGAAGTAGCATCAGATTTTACGGAAGAGGATGTAAGCAAAGCTGAGAAAAGGATAAATCAAGGATAAACCAGACCACATCACATACGAGTACATTCCAAGATACGGATGAAAATTTTAAACCTTGGATTTGAATACCTCACAACTTTGTTTAAAATAATGAGGGGCAATGCCTAGCCGGTAGACGGAGAGGTTTTCTTTTTTACCATTTAAAGGCCAAGCCGACACGCGGAACTATAACAATTACTGATCGTTGAAGCCAATGTTACGTGTATGTATATACATTAAAAATATAAACTTCGTGGTGCAGTTTTGTTGGAAGCAAGTCGGCATACGACGCAACTCAGAACTTAATAATAACATTGCAGAAATTATACGACGCTGCGAAGCAATATAACCTTGGAGAAAGCATTTGACAGGGTTCTGAGATATCTCAAAACAAAGATAGACTGAAAATTCGGAAGAAATAAACCGAAAATTCGTCGTACTGGTAAATGAAGGCAGTAGTCAAATTCAGTTGATTTTAAGTACCGTGAAAGATTTTCTATTGAGGAAGCATATTAAAGATTTTATTTCTCTTCTATACAGTGATAAAATATAATATAATATATATAATAAAACATATTTCTTAATTATTACTTGCTCTTGAATTCTTTTTCTTTAATAAAACAAAAAAAACAGGAAACTCTTTTGACACGAATATGATCTTCGGTTAAGCAAACAATCGGAATGTTTGCAGTATCCGCTTGCTTAGGTTGGGCAAAATAAGGAGGACTGTTGATAAACATTGAAATTCTTTATAGTTATCCATCAAGACCATTTAAAAATAAAGACGTATCTTTTAAACTCCTAGAAAACAAAACTCCATAATACTATCAGAGCACTAAATAACCCGAAACTGCCGGGAGACCAAGAATAGCATTGTTTAAGCATGTTTATTAAGGGCCTACAAAAAACATTACCTGCCTCTTTTAATGAATCAAAAACAGAGTTAAATGCCCCGGCCTGTAGGGAACAATTAGAAACAGACTCATTGAAGGTTGTTTGCACGCTAGAGTAGCAAGAAAGGTTATTCCTATAAAACTGTGTATGAAACTATGAAACTAACATAAACCTTTTTGGATATGATGGCAAAATGTACATGTGTGCGACGTTGTAAGAAGCAGGCGCTTATTCTTTTGCAAACAGCATCATCACATGAGGTTATTTTTCGAGTTTGGCATTAAAAATATTTTCGCTGTCCCTATTGTGTTTTCCAACCTTAGTACAGAGTTGACCTTTAATTTCATCTATTTCTTTTAAAATGAAGACCACACTCGAAAAAAGTAAGGTCTAGAAGATAAAATGAGTGCCTACAACGGATAATATTTTTTTTTTTTTTTTGATTACAGAAAAAAAGTTCAATTAAAAAAATTTAGAATTGAGTTTTGAATTGTTTTGCCCCTCTTATTTTTTCCATCAGTGTAAATGAAATATGACAGTGACGGAAATAAAAGTATTATACAATACATATATTATACAGGGTGTCCCCTAATTCGTTGACGATAGTTTGGGAAATGATTCCTGGGCATATTCTAAGAAAAAAATCGTGTTACAGTAAGAGTCTACCTCCAATGTTGACATCATTTAACGAGGATTTAAGAAAAGGCTTACTTTGGTGTACCCTGACCCATGTTAACGGAAATTGTTCTGTAAGTACTAATGGTAAAAACTTCGTGTAGGACTTTACTTTTAGAGAAAATACCAGCCTTTATAACGGCGTTTAAATAAAGTTGATATCTTGTTTGAGTCTTTAGATCTCCAATTTCTAAGCCTGTTCCGTTTTCATTGCCCATGCTGACTTTTAACTTTGAAGTCACTTTTCTTCACAAAATGCCTAATTAACATAACGTTACTATTTTTTTCTTATGAAAGTATCAATAATAAAACAAAAAATCATCATCAAGTTTACACAAAAATCCACAGATTTTATGATACCTGCAACAGGTAAAAAAAGGAATTTATGATTTTTTACCAACGTTTCTAACAACAGTTGACAATACATACTCGTAAGAGTGGTTTTCCACGAATTACTAATATTCCAATATTTTTTTTTAAATTAGGCATAGCTACTAAAGAGTTCTAAAGCATGCTCTTTTAGTTGACTACCTGTCAAAACCCTCATTTTCTTAACCTGTTCCTTAAAAGTTCTCAGTAGAAATAGGTTTAGGGTATCCAGACCTATTTGGAAAATGGTATAAAAGATTAGGAAAAAAAATTAATTGATCAGTTTAACTTTTTACGCTAAGGTTACAGTTGCTTAGAAACGCTGTTTGAAATGTCAGCATTTACAAACCAAGAATACGCAGACATAATTTACGTTTATGGGCTATGCAATGAAAGTTCAGCTAGTGCACAACAAAGATACCATGAACTTTATCCTAACCGACGACTTCCTAATAAAAGAGTGTTTATAAGTACACATCGAAGGCTTCGAGAAACGGGATCAGTTTCGAATACACGACCGAATTCGGGAGTTCCACAAGTAAGAAGGATTTCGGCTGATGAAAGAATACTGGATGCTGTTACAACTGATCCATCAATCAGTCGTGGCTCAAGTGGTAGTGTATTGGCTTCCCAATCGGACGGTTCGGGGTTCAATACCAGCCGTGACCGAAAGACTTTTCTTCAGGAAACTAAAATCTCGTGAGATCAATGGTTGTCTAAATACAACATCATTCATTCAACTTACACTAATAATTTAGTCTCCCCATTAAATGTTGGATGCCACCCATGGAGAGAAATAGCCACTAAGCCCAAAAATCTTTTTTTTTTCTTTCTGTCCCATAAGTGTAGTCATACCCACTAGAGTGTTAAGTTTTTTAAAAAAAAAAGCATCAGACATTTAGCTTTGCAATTCAATGTGTCCAGACATAAAATTTCTAATGTACTGCATGAAGAAAATCTTTATCCATACCACCATACACCTGCACAAGAACTGCTTCCCAATGATTTGGAAAAGACACTGGAGTTTTCTAACTGGTTGCTGGAGCGGAGCTTGGATGGCAACCAGTTTATTATCAGAATTCTTTGGACGAACGAATCTCAATTTACAAGAGTTGGGATCACAAATTTTCATAATCTTCACACGTGGGCTGCGGACAATCTACATACATTGAGACATAAATCATTTCAATACAAATTCAGCGTCAATATGTGGGCAAGTGTACTTGGAAACAAGTTAATCGGCGGCTTCAAGCTACCACCTAGGCTGAATTCTACAAACTATCTGGAGTTTTTGCGAAATGATTTACCAGAACTATTGGAGGATATTCCACTGATTCAACTAGCTTCATCATATTTTCAACAGGACGGTGCTCCAGCCCACTATGGTCGTGAGGTTAAGAATTGGCTAGATGAAGAGTATGGTAACTCTTGGATAGGAAGAAATGGACTAGTTCACTGGCCCGCAAGATCTCCTGACCTTACAGTATTGGATTTTTATTTATGGGAAAGAATGAAAGAACTTGTTTATTCGACCGAAATAGCAACTTTAATTGAATTGGAAGATCGTATTCTCGAAGCGTCATCAAAAGTGAGGCAGCAGTTAGCATCAATAAACATCCGCAGTGCAATCTAAAAACAGGCTCTAGCATGCATACAAAACCAAGGAGGACACTTTGTGCACCAGTTATAACTGTTTTAGTATACACATAAAATAAAAACTACCTAAGACCACATAAAATCATTTTTTATTCAAAGCCTTTGGAGCTTAAAGCAAAAAAAATCCTTTTTTTATAAATTTTAACTGCTGCAGGTTTTTCCAAGTATCATAAAATCTGTGGGTTTTTCTGCAAACTTATTGAAGATTTTTTTTTATTATTGTTACTTTCATAAGAAAAAATAGTAAAACGTTATGTTAATTAGGCATTTTCTGGAGAAAAGTGACCTTAAAGTCGAAAAGGCTGGTATTTCTTCTAAAGATAAAGTCGTATAGTTTTTACCATTAGTACTAAAAGAGCAATTTCCGTTAACATGGGTCAGAGTACACCAAAATAAGCCTTTTCTTAAGTCAATGATGTCAACATTGGAGATAGACACTTACTGTAGAACGATTTTTTTCATAGAATATGCCCAGGAATCATTTTCTTAATTATCTTCAACGATTTAGGGGACACCCTGTATAATGAATCTCAATTCCAGGCAAGGTTCGAAAAATACGTCAAAAGTATGTAATTAAATCATTCAAATGCAATAACCTCTTCAAAGCCCCGCTTTCAATTTGATTAAGTCTTCTAATTTTATCTTATTCAAGTATAAGGAAGTGAATCGACGATAGAGCAATGGTTTGCTTTAATATCAGTTTTTGACTACACTGACCAATCCAGGACTTCCAAATATTTCGAACCTAGGTGCATAGCAAGGCAAATCTTTTAAAATTATCTAGCCGGCTTTTTACATTCTCATAAAATCAAAGTCCACAGAAAGTAACTATCGGGATGTTCTAAAATGTAGCCTATTCGATTCATTTTACTATAAGGCAGTTCCCTTTTCACAGTAATTCTCAACTTTTTATTTGCAATTGAAATAACATTGAAATTTTAAATGGCAAATGAAAGAAAATATATTTAAGACCACAAACTCGATTTATTTCTCCTCATCACATTACAGCCAATGTAAAATGTAATAAGTTCTCCTAAAATGACTACCAATCCATGCATGCATGTACATATAGATGTTTGAGTTAATGTGTGTATATATATTTTGCACACTCCAGCATATGGATGTATGTACATTCATACATGAAAACTTGCTTTCCTATGCCTCAACAAATTCCATTTAGATAATTCGACATTCTCCAACGCTTTTGATAAATCATTGCTGGTGGTATAATGCACATAATAACATTAGACATTAAAGTACATATCTGCAGAACGAAAAGTTAAACATGTTTATGTCAGCGCCCTTCATAAAAAGATAGATTTACGCTCCTAGATTCTTGTTAACGTTTCCTTTAGGTCATGAATTTGATAAAACCATATGTTTGCATTCTAAGCTAAATGACGTCAACACATGATTTACCAGACCATATTGAATGTTAGCTTTAAAACCCTCCACATAAAAAAGGACTATGCATCGGTTTTTATCTTAACTCGAATATAAATTAATTATTTAGATATCATAGTACTTTTCCAAAGCAATTACAAATTTACAAACAAAACGGTCCAACAATGTCGATCACAACAATGTGTCTGTCCATTGACACAAAAACTGCCCAAATATTGCTATAGCAAGCTTTCTTATCTGTGTGCATAGTTTCATATGAAACCCTAGAAGTCCACACGTGTTTAAGTCTTTTCTTTTGTTTGCGTCCTGCTATACACCCGCAACCCTTCCACAAGTATCATGGTATGGTCTTTCATTTCAACTTTTTTTCTAAATAAAAGCTTTTTTTATAAAAGTGTCATGCGCGCAACAAATGACGAGAAGAATGTATTTAGTTTAGCTGCACTAATGTCGCTTTTCTGCAAAAAAAACAAAAAAAAATACCAATGTAGTGGTATTGTTAACATGAATGAATTTGTATAGAAAATCCTATAGCCACATGTTTGTGCTTAGCATACTAACTTGACATTGAGATGAAATGCTTTTTACTGGCTGGAATGCGTTTGGGCCATATGGAATCCGGATTAAGAATAGATTTGATATTTTTTAGGGCATGCTAATAACCATTCTCTGCATTTTAAGCGGGAAAACAGGAGCAACGCTTAAATGGGTTTAGGTCTTTATTCAAAACTAAAAGGTTCTGCTTTAGATCGTAATTATGAAGTCTATTATAATACAAATATTTACTTTTATTATGGACTGTTTCTTGAAAATATAACATGAACCATCTCAGAAAATAAAGCTTTTTTTTTTTAAATTGGGGCGAACTCAACCTGTTATTATACCCTTAAAATGATAGCACACAGCGCGGGCGAAGGAAATTCGAGAGGAAGAAAAAAAAAGGTCTGTGCATTGGTCTTAAATGTTTGCAAGTTATAATGACTAGTATGTAGAGAGCTCTGCAGGGCATTCCATAAGTGAGTTGTACGGCTTAGAAACGAATCACGATACTGTACTCTAAGTACATCCGAAAGTGGGCTTGTGGTTATTCCAACATAAATTGTCCTTGGCACACATATCGAGAATGGAAAATTTTCCGGTTTCGACGATGCAAGGGCCATTCATGGATAATGGCTGGGTATTTAAATACAGCATTATGTTTTGAAAGCGTTAAATTCCACCCTGTTGATAGTTCTACAATTGGTTATGCTGTTAGTATGAAAATCTAAAGAGCATAACATACGTTGTGGTTTCCGTTCTATAGCTGAAATACAGGGACGTGAGTCCGAGAACGAATATGAAAAGCAGAGTACTGTCGTGAGCAAAGGAATATATGTATTGCATTAGAAGTAGCAGACATGAGATTATTGACGAAAATTGAAAGAGTGTCGAAGACAGAACGGAGCCCTTTATTTTGTGAATATCAGACTTGAAACCATCCAAGACAACTTGAATTGAACGTTCCGAAAGGTAATTTCTAATCCATTGAAGAAGAGAGTCATCGATCCCAAAAGCACGCATTTTCGACAAAAGAGCCTGATGCCAAACTCTGTCAAATGCCTTAGAAATATCAAGTGCAACTATCTTGCTTTCGCCAGATTGATGTACGCTTTGGTTCCACTTTTCAGTGACCAGTGGACCGGTTGCTACGAAAACCGTGCTGTCGGTCATTAAGAAGTTTTCGTGTTCCGAGATATTTCAGGAGCTGACGGTTTGTCAGCGTTTCCATGGAGGGATGGAGGAAGAGGTATAATTTTTAATAATATTGACGAACAACCAAAAATTGTTACTACCTTTGGGACTTTGTTGTATTATATTATTGCACCTTTCTCCAACCGTAACAGCCTCTTTACAGCTCGAGTCGTACATGCCTTTTCTTTGTATACTCTTCATCCTATGAGGGAAGAAGCATCTCATTCCAAAGAGAATAGTGTGACGTCGCTATCGAAGAAACGTAACGACCACTTAAAATTCTTAAAGAACGTGTTAAGCTCGCACCAATTGGCCTTCTCATATTGCCATGCTGTTCCTTTAGGAACCTTTTCTCTAATAGTGTGGTCGGTGTACGAGAAATTAGCTGATATGACACAATGGTCCGACGAGCCTCGAGAGGAAAACAAAATAACAGTGTGCTTATCAGGGTGAGAAGTTAAAAACAAGTCCAGAGTGTTGGCGGTATGACTATCAACGTCTGGTATTCGCGTGGGCTCATCTACAAACTGGGTCAAGTTGTTTTCCGCAGCGAAAATCTCAACATAACACCCTTCAAGTGTTGTCAGCCTAGAATATCGAAGCGACCCAGAATTTTGTATATTGAAATCGCCCGCAATAACGATTTCAGGGATACACTTCTTTATATGGAGTCAGACAGCGCGTCAAACTCGTTAAAGGTAGAATTGCTGTCGAATTTGGAGCTTCTGTTAATAAAGCAGTTGTGGATAATTTGCTCACGGAGATGGAATTTTATCCACAAGAAATTGAATTTCACATTGGAACAAGGATTACATCGTGGTGGGGTTTAGTAAGCTACATCACTACGCACGTAAATGGCGAGACCGCGGTGAGAGGAGAATAGTGGCACTAGTTCGTAGTCGGGTACCTTCAGATCGGAGTGATCTGAGACGTATGGGCGGCGATCTACCTGTGTTTCACTAAGTGCCAAACAACTGAGAAGTGATTACTTTTTGGCCCGCGAATATTTGCTATGTCCACTCTAAATTTCCGAGCCATTATAAAAAACAAAGACAAAAAACACTAACACCGACGATACTAAGCATTGTTGTAAGTGTTATGCAACAATAGGAAACAATGCTCTAACAAAATCCACACTCACAACCCGCTATTCGTCAGTTGTTACATTGCAAGCAACAGACTTCGACCAGGAGTGGGAGAGATGGAATACCCGCACTGCGTAATATGTTTTTCTGTTTCCTTCGACACTGCACTACACTATTTAGTATTTACGAACACGTACCAAATATTCTCGTACAACAACTTTGCTCTCCGAATACCACAAACACTTTCAAACAAACTCTGGAAAGCTTAAGGATAATTAGGATAATTTACCCTTCAAACTTGCTTAAAACAAACTTGCTCAAAAAACTTGCTTACCAACAAGCAAATGAATAACATCCAAGATAACATATTTGAGAATAAGGCGAGTCTTACGGAATTTAGAGCAACACCGAAAACCTGTGGCGAATTTTTTGACCAGGTTTACCATTTCTGAATTTCAAGGACAAATCAATAGCAAAATATGGCGGGTCGACGAATGGTAACATCGAGATGAAATATAAAACTCTTTGCACTGATAACAAAACATTTTCAAGACAATTACTATCCAAAATGCTGACTATCTTACTTCCGAATGGCGGGTGCTAAAGTGCAAAAATGAGGGAAACATCTCCGCCTAACCCTTTCTGCAGATCACACATAAATCTATGGAGTGCTTAAAAAAGCATAATTCATAATTTTCAATTTTTAAATTAGAACATTCTTCGACACTTGATTGTTAAATAAATTAACTTAACAAGTGCTAAATATAATAAGATGCTGGATCTTACCATATCTAGCACTGTTCTGTCCGAATTTAAAAATATTTGCATTTAGTGCGGAAGAAGAGAGAATAAGGGAGGGAAGAAGAGATACCCATGCACGTTGGTTTTGAATTTTTACACGTTGTAATGAGTAGGAAATAAAGAGCTCTGCAGGGTTCTATGGAAAATAAGCGAGTTGTACGCCTTGAGCTGAGTGTTAGAATTAAGGGTTTAAAGTTGAGAAATTCTGCTGTCAATTTCTATGAACCACTGGTTGTGAAAATAGCAATAAGACAAGGTGATGGAGATGGCATTAGTGTAGGATGTGAATTGGCTGGGCAATATAAGTGCCAACTATAAAATCTATCGCATAGTTTTAAATCATATCTAAGAGAAGTATTGGCATCACCACCGCCCAGATGTGAGCATCGTACTTTAATTTCGGGATCTACCTGATTTGCCATATCTCAAAAGAACTTTTGATGTTGACATTGAATGACATGTGAAGAAAATATTTAAAGTGTTAGCATACTTTTAGTCACTACTGTTATGTAATTGGTGTAAAATAGCTTTCTTGCTCAACATACATAATCTGTACTCTAAATGAGCAGTTTATATTGTAATAACCAGCCAGAACGTTTCAAGTTGCTTTTAATATCGATCTTATTTTTCTTTATTGTGCCGAAACCCGGGATCGTCCAAGAGTAGCGTGTGGAATTAAATATAGTCTCAAGCGAAAGCTAGCGAAATTTAACCAATTGTAAAATAAAGATATGGATAATTTTTTTACGGAGAATATTTATTTATACACCGGCGAAAATGGACGCAATATTTCGTGCGACATATCGTGGCCAATTAACGAAATTGTGTAAAACTATATCAGATTATCTGAAAGCGGTCGATTTCTCGAACAACGACCAAAGTGTTATATCTTGATCACATAAAAAATGCACATTCCGACATGAGAAAAGCGGATGAAGCTGTAAGGGCAAGTATTAGTGATAATGACTTGAAAGAAGTATGAGTATGATAATAAAGCGATAACAATAATTTCTACATTGAAGCATCTTCTAAAGTCAAAGTTCAAGGTTGAACCACACCATCAAAATCCTTCTTCTAGTCCAGGGCTGTCCAGACTGGAGTCGTATGCGGGTAAAAATGAAATTCAACAAGAACTGGGGGGCCATCAAAACAAAATACTATCAAGTTTTAATAAAAAAAATAAATCATTATTTTAATTTTTGGTTATTTCTTTATTTCTTTCTTTCTTTAATAATGTTAAGAAGTCAGTCTTTACACCTTGAATCGCCAGTGTTAATGGATGAGTGAAAAGTGACAAATAGCTCTCTATTCCGTAAAATCTATAAATCGATTTTCAAACTCTAAAGTTACCTCGTCAATGTACTTTATGTGCTCAGAAAAATGGCATCTTTCGAAATTTCCCATCTCCATGTAAAGTTCTTTGTAATTCGGGAAAAAAGAAAGATCATTCTTTTCTAAAGACATTTTGAACAATTTAAATTTACTTTTAAATACATTTACATGTCCATACAAGTTCGCGATATTATTGTGTTTGCCTTGTAACTTCAAATTTAATTCATTCAAGTGTTGGGTCATATCCGTTAAAAATGCAAGATCAGCGAGGAATTGGGCATCTTGCAGTTTATTTTCTATTTCTGTGGTATCAGATTTTATTTCGTCTTTCAGAAATACTAGGATCTCCTTTCGCAGGATAAAAAAACGCTGCAAGCACTTACTTGTTAATCTCCGTACGCTGCATCGATTTCCGTTAAAAAAAATCGTGAAATTTACGATGAGTTAAAGCTTTGTTTCCGCCCCTGATCAGATTTGTTGTTTTGACAGCCACCTTCATTGCGTTCATCTGGCGCCAAGATTTTCCACATCAGGCTTCTTGGTGTATGATGCAGGGGATTAAAGGGCAATGAATACCATTCTCAAGTCAAGAAAATCCTGTCACTGTCCCCGTCATTGCTTTAGCTCCATCAGTCACAATATAGGAACATTATTTAATCCCTCCGTAATCTATAACAGTGGTACTGATAGCTTCATAGATATAACTTCCTTTAGTTGTTCCACGTAACGGCACCAAATTCAACATTTTTTCCGTAATACTATTTCTTGTCAAATCTTTTCAAATGTAGCCGATGTCTGTCTGGTCCGTTCTTTCATCCAAACATATGGAAAAATATTCACACTCCGCAATGGAGTCACACAATTTCTTAGAAACATACTCGCCCACATCACTGTTTGATGTATAGTGCTGCAGATTCAAATTTTTCTGCAAGCTTAGGCTGCATAAATCGTTCAGCCATTTTAATTGCACATTTTTTATTAAAACTCCATCACTGAATGGTTTCTTAGCTTTGGCTAATTATAAAGAAACTTCCTAGGAGCCAGCTAAACTTAATTCATTATCTCTGTTTGTTTTTGAAAAAGTGCTTGTTTACTGCACCAGTTTTTTCTTATATTCGGCTACAATAGTTTTTCTAGCTTCACCTTTATGTTCCTTATACTTTTCTTTATGCAAAGTTTTGTAATGTCTCTTAGCATTGTATTCCTTAGCCACAGACAGGACTTGAATGCAAATCATTCACTGAATCTTATTATTATTGTTGCAAATAAAGTAGTCCAGTTCCCATTTCTCATTAAAAGCACGCTTACTTTTCGCTTCTTTGTAGACATGAATAAGTTTTTATTCGGCACTAACGAATTGTATTATGAAACACAAATGAATAATTTTCGTAAAATATTTATAAACAAAATACAGTTTATTAACACACGGATCCTATCGCCGATAGAAGTGCAAAGCGGACAAAGTGAGTTTTTTCCGCTACTGCAACACACTTCAAAACTCAAACTCAATTTTGCTTCATCAGCTCAAAATAACTTCGTTATTTTGCATTACCGATCTTACCATACCGAGAAGAAAGAATGTGTGTATGTATTGTATATAAGCTTGAATGCTTACATTTGGTTTTTATTTTCATTCGTGTATGTATAGCGGTTTTGTTTTGTTAAGAAATAAGATTTCGTAATTAAAGTTTTTATTTTGGACGGCCCTGTTCTAACCTAACAGTTTTGGATGATAGGAACAATGTGTCATCTCATGGTGGTGGTGGTGTAAACCCTTATTATGGTATGAAACTTAAAAGCTTTGAACTTAAAAAATTTGAGAATTGGATCCCATTTTGGGAACAATTTACAAAAGCAATTCACGAAAATGTGAACTTGAGTTCAATCACTAAATTTAACTTCCTAAGCGAAGCTTTAATCTTAAAAGCAGCAGCAATAACCGCAGCGTTCACTCCATCAGAAAGATGCTACGATGATGCTCCTCCTTGCTCATTGAAGAATATGGCAACATGGAGAAAATTAAAGAAAAATATATACAGAAATTAATGTCCATCAAGCCTGTGTTTTCGCCTACTGACGCAAATAAATTGAGGCATTTGTATAATAAAACGAGCATAACTATAAGAAACTTAAGTACATAAGAAGTTTCATCTTCACATTCTGATCTCATTCGAAGATCGATTTTATTAAGAGTACTACCAACACAATTAAGAGTTGATTTTCATCGATCGTTTAATCGCACCGCTTCTGCCTTGGGCAATAAGTATTAGTGGCTCTTCATATGCACAAAACGATCAAATTGACAGTAATACTCGCCTAAAAGATTTAATGAACTTTCTTAAGCATGAAGTGGAGGCCTTAGAAATTTCTCAACTCTCTGAGAAGAAGGAAACAGAAATACATAAAACAAAAGGGGAACATTTCTCACCTTTCACTTTCATCAAGGTACAGCGATTGGCCTTTTTGCTGGTTCCCAAGACAAATCTCACATTCGAAAGAGGCTGCAGTATAGAAGCGTGGCAACAACAAAGGGAGATGGACGTACCGACTAATCCCAAGGATTGAAAGTTGGGTAAAATGAAAACACGGCAAACTGAATTACTATCTTACACAGTTCTTGACGAACATTCTTCGAATGTGCGCTGTATGCAAACGAAAGAGCTATATTGTGTGAAGAATTTGGTGAACGGCCAACACCGAAAAACATAGTTCAATATATGTTGAAATCTGAAGATCTTTGGGCTGCGGTGAACCATGCAGCAGTACGAATAATGTGCGATCTAAGGAATTTAGAACAGCAACGGAACGCGAATTCGCTAAACACCCCGTGACGAAGCAAGAAGCTCAAATCCGTCCCTCGCGAAGTAATACTTAGCGGTAGTTCCGCGGGGGAATAAACGGAAAGATTCCCCGGGAGGTGGCTTTTGTCAGTAAGAATCTGACACTACCCATGGACGTCGGACCATTGATGCCTATACAAGGTTTCCACCTTCCGACGCAAAAAAAAACATCTATAAGTGCATATTCTGCAAAAGCACTAATCATCCAACAAAAAATTGTGACCCAAAATTATCAGTACAAAAACAAAAAAAAGATCTTGATGCAAGATGCTTTCGGTGCTCAAAGCGGAACCATAGCTCAAAATTCTGCAAGAGTCAGTGAATTAAATGTGACTTCTGTTCTAATAGGCATTTAACATCACTGTATGAACGAAAAGAAGATATAACAGCAACACAACAGCGTGATAACGAAAGCTCAACCGCGGCTCTTAGTACAATTCAAAACACTCTTCATCAGTCGCCAATTTTCTTGCAAGCAGCAAACGCTCTTTTTTATACTCCGAATATTAAATCCAAATGCCTCCTTTCTCATCTTATAATGGACAACGGTAGCCCGCGAACATACATTACCAGAGAACTCAGTAATCAATTAGAATTGCCAGTCGTTGGTATGATTCAGGTGCGTATTATTCCCTTCAGCGAAAGCATGGAGAAACGTCCAAAGTTGTGTAAGCAAGTTGAAATTGTAATAAAAAGTCAATTCAGTGATCAAACCATAAGCGTCGTTACTATTGAGGTACCATCAATTTTTGCAGACGTACTACCAAAACCCGATTTAGAAGAACACGATTTGAATCACTTGCAATTAGCAGACACAGTTTTTGTCAAGAGAAACAGATAGGCGGAATTAATTGATTGATTGGACAAGATTATTATTGGAAATCTTGTTGCGGTAAACACATTTTTTGGGTTGACACTGCAGGAAGGGGCGAAACAGAAAGTACGACCCACTAGAGTGCACGAATTAAATCATTCTTCATTAGTAATGGCAATGATCAGGACTTGGAGTTTGATGTTATTAAATTTTGGTAGCTAGAACATATTGGAATACAAAATGAAGAAAAAAACAACGAAGTTTTGAAAGAAGTTACGAGGGTTGTCTGAAAAGTTTCCGACCGAACAATGATACAAGCATTTTTTTTCAAATTTTTTTTTTATTTTTCTACATAGTCTCCTTGTAACTCTACACACTTCTCCCAGCGATGCTCCCATCTCTCTAACCCGTCCAAATAGTACTTGGCGTTTTTCTCTGCAAAATAATTGTTCACGAAGGTGATTGCCTCCTCATTCGACGAAAATCTCTGTCATTCGAGCGCAGTTTTTTAGATGAGGGAACAAAAAGAAGTCGCTTGGGGCTAGATCTGGTGAATAAGGTGGATGGTCAAGCAGTTCAAACCGCAATTCCTAGATTTACGTCATGGCAACCGCTGAGGTGTGAGACGGCGCCTTGTCTTGGTGAAACTGGATTTTCTTTTTCTGCAAATGTGGCCGTTTTTCCGCAATTTCTGCCTTCAGCTTGATGCTCCTGTAATGGTTTTTCCTTTTTGAAAATAATCGATTAAGATAACTCCTTTACTATCCCAAAAAACAGTCACCATCACTTTCCCAGCCGAAAAAACAGTTTTTGCTTGTTTTGGAGCCGGCTCGTCCTTTGCAGTTCACTGTTTTGACTAGATTTTTGTTTCGGGATAATGGTATATCCAAGTTTCATCTACAGTAGATAATCGTCGCCAAAACTCAAATTTATTGCGCCCAAACTGCCCCAACATTGCATTGGAAATGTTCAACCGACGTTTTTGGTCTAACGTAAGCAAACGCGGCAGCCAACGCGCGGACAGCTTTCTCATGCCTAAATCTTGATTTAATATGTAACAAACATGTTCTTTGAGCATTTTTATAACCTCTACTATCTCTCTCACTTTAATTCGGCGGTCGTCTAACACCATTTGGTGAACTTTATCAATGTTATCGTCAGTGGTTGCAGTTTTTGGACATCCCGAACGATCATCACCTCCCGAGCTCTTACGCCCACGTTTAAATTCAGCTGCCCAAAATTTCACTGTGGTAAATGATGGTGCAGAGTCCCCATACACAGAGTCTAACTTATTTTTGATTTGCGTAGGCGCATTGCCTTTCAAAAACAAGAATTTAATAACAGCTCGATACTCAATTTTTTCCATTTTCACAAAAAACACTCACATCAGCTCACCCAAACGACTGTTAACTAAAAACTGCGCATCCAAAATGACTGAAACTTCGGTAAGTAACTGTCAAAAGATGCACAACCAGCATTCACTAGCTTTTATTGAATGCCTCTATCTTTACGTTGCGGTTGGTGAAACATAGTGAACAATTAAGCAATTATGATCACGGCATTCGCGAGTTACTGGATTTGGGTATAGCAGAAAGGGTAGTTAGCTCTGCAGAAACTACTCAATTATACTGTATTCCCCACAAATCCGTTTATCAACAAGACAAGACAACCAGCAAGCAAAGAATAGTTTTCGACGCCTCATCGAGCGAACAAGGATTGACTTCATTGAACGAACATCTTTATACAGGGGGTAATTTGGTTCCTTATATTTTATCAACCATCTTAGGTTTTCGTTCCAATAATATTGCAATTGTATCAGATAATGAAAAAGCTTTTTTGCAGTTTTCCCTCCCAGAGAAAGATAGAGATTCCCATCGCTTCCTGTGGTACGAGTCATTACCAATTCCATCCCAGAAATTACCGTCCGTTATAGAGCTACGTATGAAAAGGGTGACGTTTGGGGTTGCTGCCAGTCCATATTTGTTAACAGCAACCATACGTAAGTACCTCGAAATGAAACAAGCGGAATATAGATTGATATGTAGTAGTAAAAATAAGAATTTGTAACAAAAATAAGAACTCCAGATTGTTAACCCAACTTACTCGTATTACTAAGCCGTCACAAATGCAAACCCATTTGACTGCTCTAGTACACGTAGTTAAAATAGAGGATTTTTGAGCTTCCTGTTAGCCTTTTTCCTTCTTCTGGTGCGAGCAGTCAAACAAGGTGGACGCATAAGCGGAGTATTTTTTAAAACTAGATCACATTTGTAATCTTAAATAATCAACAAAAGAATATGTCTTTTGTAATCCAATAAAATATATTTCTTAAAACATCAGGTGTGGGGTTTACCCATCACAATAAATAAATATTTGGAAGAATCACGATGCCTGATTGACGTGGGAAAAATGAAATGACGAAAGCCCTGCATTAGGCAGGAATAGACATTCCAACAACGGCGACGATTGCGCAAACCCGCTCAATGTACCAAGAAGCATTTGGTACTATTGCGCTCCAAAATAGAGACGAAGAAACTTCAGGGACTTCTGGCGTATACACGGCTTCCGACAGTGTACTCTCTTCTGATTGCGCACCTATCTCGGGCGGAGCTCCTACTTCTGACAAGGTACTCTCTTCTGGACGATTAAATGCAGGGAATATTTCTGATGACGCTGAGGAACAAGATCTTGCTCGGTTGAAAAGCAGAAAGCGTAATTGGGAATTGCAGTAGGAGTTACAAGATTCAGAGCCGGTTCCAACAACTGTGAAAAGAAGTGGATTTTAAAGACATAGAGAACGCAGTCCCCTTGTTCTCCGGCTACGATAAATATAGTGTGCAGAAGTGGGTAGCAGATTTCGAAGATGTGGCCCAGTCGCTCTGTTGTGATGATCGCACCAAATATCTTTGTGCTCATCGACTTTTGACAGGAACTGCTAGGGTCCTTCTGAGAAGCGTTCACGTCAACTGCTGGAATTCCCTTAAGGAGGTACTGCTGACAGAATTCGACCGGCAGATGACCCGCCGAGAAGTCTACCACAAGCTGAGTCGCCTTTCACCGCCAAAAGATGGGTCGCTGCTGCGCTACGTTCTGTCTATGCAAGAAATTGCTTCGCACACAGACATCGACGAAGCTGAATTACTCGAGTTCGTCATCGAAGGTATCGGGGATACTTCGTCAAGCACCTCAATTCTGTACGCTGCCAAATCCATAATAGAGTTGAAAAGACTTCTTCCCCGATACGAAAAGAGGAAGTTGTCGAAGCCGCTGCCGTCACTTATGACCAAGGGAGGTCCGTCGTCTGCGTCAACAATGCCTACAACTTCAGCAAGAGGGCGCAATACTTCCGTTAAAGAACAAGAAAGGTGCTTCAATTGTTCAAAGTTCGGTCACTTTGCATCCAGTTGTCCAGAAGAGAAAAGACCACTCGGCTCATGTTTCCGACGCTTCAAAACTGGACATACATACAAGACCTGCCCACAGGCGAAACAAAGGCGTATACTAATTATGAAAATTTTGATTCTCTTTTGGACACCGGTAGTCCGGTTAGTTTTATTCGGAAGACATTTGTACATGAAGACATACCCTTAGGAAAGCTCTTGGAATCCAAATATAAAGGATTAAGAAACGTTAAACTATTCACTTACGGTAATGTCTGTTACTACATTATTCTTTCCGGGTTAAAAAGAAAATTTTCGTTTATGATTATTCCAGATGATGCCATACTGGTTCCTCTGTTGATTGGTCGCGATGGATTACGAGCTTTTAATATTATGTTACAAATGAATTCAAAAAGTGTGTTTTCTCCGCAAAAATGTACTTCCGAAATTAAAAATATTGATTCTTGTTTGAGATCCGTGTATTATTGTACTTACGCCCCTGATAATGAGAAAACATTCAGTTCGATTAGTTGGGAAAGTGGATATCTTATGGATAGTAGTGCGCCGTGCGACAAAACAGCCAATTACAGTTCGAGAAGGGATAGAACCCACATTAAATAAGGAGTTAAATATTGGTCCAAACCTTAGTTTAGGGACACAAACAAAATTTGTGTCGGTCGTCAAGGAAATGTATCTGAACTTTGACAAACTGAAAACTAAACCTCCAAACTATGAGATGCATATTCGGCTTACGAATGATACTCCTTTCTTCTGTTCTCCTCGCCGACTGTCATTCGTTGAGAAGCAAAAAGTGAACGATATTATAAAAGATCTTCTGGACCAAAGGATTATCGAGCCTAGTGATTCTCCATACGCCTCACCCATTGCTCTAGTAAAGAAAAAGTTGGGGGAAACCTGAATGTGCATAGATTACCGTGCTTTAAACAAACTTACCGTCCGTGATAATTATCCCCTTCCGCTCATTGAAGATTGCTTGGAGTACCTCGAGGGAAAGAAAATGTTTACATTGTTGGACCTTTTTACATTGTTCGCTTTTACGCACTTAACAAATGTGCGCAATTTGAGTTTCTTAAAAATGATACAAGCGTTTTCCAGAGATTTATCTCTAGGATTTTTAGGCATTTTATTGGCAGTAATCAAATTATGTTATACCTGGACGACATAATCATAGCGAGTACTAACGTTGATGATCATCTTTAGCTATTAGAACGCGTTCTTCAGTGTATATCAGAAAACGGTCTAGAACTTAAGCTATCAAAGTGCCATTTTGGATACGCTACAATAGAATACCTTGGATACAAAGTAACTAAATGTGGCATGCAACCAAGTTACTCCCATCTCAAAGCTATACTTAATTACCTGATGCCTACAAACGTTAAAGAAGTGCATTCGTTCCTTGGCTTGAGTTCTTACTTTAGACGATTTGTTCATTCATTCTCGCGAATAGTTAGACCTTTGTATAATCTCTTAAAAAAAGATGCCGAATTTGATTTCACAGCTGAATGTGTAACTGCTTTTCAGCTTTTGCAAGATTTTTTGATCTCTTCCCCGGTGTTGGCTATTTACAACCCGGAGCGAGAAACCGAGCTGCATTGTGATGCTAACGCGCTCAGGTATGGCCCCGTTCTCCTGCAGCGACAGGTTGATAACAAATACCACCCGATAGCCTAGTTTTCGAAGAATCACGGTACCAGAGTTTTGAACTTGAGACTCTGGCGATAATTTCTGCCCTTCGGCGCTTTCGTTTTTATCTAGAAGGAATCCCGTTAACAGTGGTTACTGATTGTAACTCCCTTACTCCTACGCTTAACAAGAAAACCGTTAACCCGAGAATCGCGGGGTGGGCATTAGAGCTAGAGAACTACAACTACATATAAGGCCAAACACCGTAGTGGAATTAACATGGGTCACGCAGACGCTTTAAGTAGGTTTATGGTTTCCGCAGTAAATTTCGATGACATACATTTTCAATTAAGAGCAGCTCAAAGTCGTGACCAGGTAATCTTGTCTTTAAGAGACAAATTGGGTGAGGAGGACTCCAAATCGTTCACCCTCTGTGATGGCGTTGTGTTCCGAGGGGACAAGTCGGGTAGACTCCTCATGTCCCCACTGGGATGGAGACCAATTTAATTAGGTATGTCCATGAAAGCATAGGCCACTTGGGTGTTATGAAGTGCTACTACAAAATCCGAAAAAGTTACTGGTTCTCTGATATGAAGAGCAAGATTGAAAAGTTCATAAGAAATTATATTCGGTGCAATCTGTACTCATCACCTGCAAATTCTGCCGAACGTAATTTATTTAATATTCCAAAACAACCGATCCCTTTTCCATACCCTTCACCTAGACCATTGAGGCCCAAGAGTATAACCTAATAAAGTTTGATTAACACCATCGTCCCGTGCCTCTGTATGAAGATAGAGATTATGTAGTCATCAGAAATGTTGACACAACTAGCGGCACCAATAAGAAATTAATCCCCAAATTTAAAGGTCCATAAAGTGCTACCAAACGACAGATATGTGATTAGGGATATTGAAAATTGCCAAATCACACAATTGCCATATAATGTCGTTGTCGAATCCAACAACATCCGCCGTTGGAGGACTGGTACCAACTCGTTGACGTGAATGTTTTCTCAGGAGCGTTTATTGAATCTAAGCACGCAATGATAATTCTTTTTAAGTCATTTAAGATCGTGGTCGATCTAAAATGTCAGATTGACCGAGATGTAGTAAAAATAAGAATTTGTAACAAAAATAAGAACTCCAGATTGTAAACCCAACTTATTACTAAGCCGTCACAAATGTATACCCATTTGACTGCTCTAGTACACGTAGTTAAGATGGAGGATTTTTGAGCTTCCTGTTTGCCTTTTTCCTTCTTCTGGTGCGAGCAGTCAAACAAGGTGGATGCATAAGCGGAGTATTTTTTAAAACTATAGGGTCCGCCATCTAACTTTTTTTTTCAACTAGTGCTTATTTCGTGAATGGTAACACTTAGCTCATGTCTGATTTGACAGATAATTAGTTTTATCCTTCCGCTGAACGAATATGGTTGTGTATACGCTTCGCTAATTGGGTCTGCGATCGACTTAGAGAAGATGCCGATTTTGCCAAAAAAATCATCTTTACAGATGAAGCTCATTTTGATCTTGGCGGGTATGTAAACAAGCAAAATTGTCGCATTTGGGGCACAGAAAACCCGCACGCATACATTGAAAAGCCGATACACTCAAAACGAGTCACTGTTTGGTGCGGATTTTGGTCCAGAGGCATAATTGGGCCATTTTTCTTCGAAAATGAGCAAGGAATGGCCGTTACAGTCAATGGCGATCGTTATCGGGCCATGTTGAACGAATTTTTGTTCACAAAAATTGAAGAGGAGGATATTGGCAACATTTGGTTTCAACAGGACGGCGCTACGTGCCACACAGCCGAAGCTACACTCGATGTTTTGCGCCCTGTTTTTGAAGATCGCATTATCCAGAGCTGATGTCGTTTGGCCACCCCGGAGCTGTGATTTGACACCGTTGGACTATTATTTGTGGGGTGCCGTAAAAGATAAGTGTTACGCCGACAAGTCAGAGACAATTGACGCTTTAAAGGACAATATTCGTGAAGCCATTGGTAAAATACAGCTGCACACAATCGATAATGTGCTTAAAAATTGGACCGATCGTGTAGGCTACTCCATGGCCAGCCGCGGCAGCCATTTGAATGAAATTATTTTCCATTATTAACTGGAAAGATTGTACTTTCAAATAAAAAAAGAAATTTGAGAAAATATTCAGTAGTTTTTTTTTACAGCATTTTCAAAAAAAAAAAGCATTTTTGGCGGACCCTACAGATCACATTTGTAATCTTAAATAATCAACATATTCTTTTGTAATCCAATAAAATATTGTTACAAAACTTAAAGAAAAAGAAAAACAGCAGAAAAATAAAAAGATTTTATTTCACGACGAAATACTTACCTGCTTCACGTTGTTTGTTATGGGTTTTGTTTTGACAGGTGTAAGAGGTTTGTTCCCTTTGCCGAACATGGCAGAGCATTCAGCCACACAAAAAGGACAAATGATTGAGTAGTAAGCCATAAGAGTAAGAGGAAGAAAGGAGATGACTACCGTAGAAAGGGGAGCAAATGATTAAAAGTCAACGAAGAAAATATTTGCCGTTTCCTGTGACGTAGGATTTCTCCAATCAAAAACAGTTGGCGAACGAGCGGTGGAATCTTAGTCGTTGCAATGGAGATAAGAAAACGGAAGGCTTTCTAACAGAAAAAAAAGAACCGCGGGCAACGTAAAAATCGAGGAGATAAAAAGGAGAATTTTCGGAAGAACCAGGAAGTCCAAAGCGAGCAGTTGAGGTCAGGAGACTACAGCCATAGCGAAAAAAAAAAAGAAAAAAAACACGTTTAATTTTAAATAAAAGAACAAAAACAAAAGTTTACCTCTCGGGAACCAGAATTGTTTGAAGTTTCTTTTTTTTTTACTTTTGTCCTGTTTTTACCCGATTGAAACTCGGCGGTAGCTTCGATCATTAGGCAATTTTCGTTACAATATATTTCTAAAAATGTTGAAAGCTGAGTAAGTCTTTCTATATTGATGCCCGATAAGGGCAGAGCTATCATGAAAGATGCGAATATGAACTTGCGCAAATGGAAAACTAACGATGTGGATCTCAAACAAAGGTTTTTATCGGAAGGTATAGAGTTATCAGTCAAACAGAAGGTTTTTGGATTAGTATGGAATACGGAAAGCGATGAAATTGGAATATATTTGAATAACAGTAATAGAAAAACAGCTACACATTTTCGCGGACGCTAGTCCGAAAGCTTACGGTGTAGTTGCTTACGTTAGAAATTTAAATAAGGATAACTTTGTTTACTATACATCTCACTTGTTTGTTTCAAGAATCGAAGTTTTCCATTGACCAAAATAAAAACAACGAATTATCGCTTCCAAAGCTTGAGCTAACAGCAGCTCTTATAGCTGCGCGGCTAAGTAAATTTTTATTGAAAAGCCTGGATTTTAACATTGATTCAGTTCACTTATGGTCGGATTCTGCAATAACTCTTAATTGGATACTAGGGCAAAAGACAAAATTTAAACCTTACATTACGAATAGAGTCTCCGAAATTAATGATCTCTCAAATATTTATGACTAGGGTCACATAAACGGAAAAGAAAAGCCAGGCGATCTTTTGACTACAGGAATAAGTGCAAAATCATTAAGAAAGTCGGAACTATGGATGTTTGGCCCCAGCTGGTTGAAAGAGGATGTATCTGCATGGCCTGAAAAATTCGTAAATGCAAGTTCAACTGTCTTACACTGTGTCGAGGAACTAAGCGGTGTCCAAATAGAAACTAACGATTTAAAAGCGGTTCTGTGCATTGAAAAGTATAGCGATTTGAAAAGAGTATTTAGAATAACAGCATATATCTTCAGGTTTATTAAGCGAAAAAGAGACATCTCGAATGAAAGCATTTACTTAAAAGCTTGGAAACTTGCAGATGCTGAAAAGTACTGGATCAAGTTTTAGCAGCAAAAATACTTCGAGTTAGAAGTTGAAGCGCTTTCAAAGTTAGGTTCAATTTCATCAAGTTCACCAATATTGACGAAATCCCAAATTAGTGGGAATGCCTGAATCAGCGTTCGGATTCAATATTTGTTATCCAATTATATCACCAAAACGAACTTATTGGAGTAAATTGTAGGTATTGGATGCACACCGTAATTCTTTACATGGAGGAACTAGCGTCGTGTTGGCCTATTTGAGAAAAAAGTATTGCATCATGCAAGTTCATCAATCAATTACGACCATTTTGAGAAATTGTGTTGTTTGTATGAGGTTACACGGAAAAAGCACAAACATACCATGGACGCAACTGCCAAGAGAGCGAGTAATAACATCAAGGCCGTTCGAAAGTGTTGATTTAGAATTGCTGGACCTCTCTATATCAAACCTCTAGAAGGTGGAATCGCTAAACCAAAAGTGTATGCTTCTTACGTGTGCTGCGATTGGGGCACTTCATTTAGAGTTGGTGCCTAACATGACTGTAGAAAGCTGTATTAATGCGTTACGTAGAATGGAATAAGCTGGAAATACATTGGAAAGCGGGGGGCTTTTGGAAACGATTAGTCCGGCATATCAAGGAGCCCCTAAAGACAATTATTGGAAAAAAGATTAATTCTAGACCACTAACCTATGTTACGAACGACCTTAAACCCCTTACCCCTTACCCCTCACCGCTAACCCCTTACCGCTTACCCCTTACCCCTTACCCCTTACCCCTTACCCCTTACCCTTTACCCTTTACCCCTTACCCCTTACCCCTAACCCCTTACCCCTTACCCCTTACCCCTTACCCCTTACCCCTTACCCCTTACCCCTTACCCCTTACCCCTTACCCCTTACCCCTTACCCCTTACCCCTTACCCCTTACCCCTTACCCCTTACCCCTTATCACTTACCTCTTCCCATTTCCTTAATTATTCAACTTCGATTTTATTCGCAGATTTCCAAAGCGATGGATCAGTAATAGGAGAGTTATGGAAGCTTCGGTAGGCTGTGTTTAAACAATTTTTGAAAAGATTTCGAAATGACTATTTGAATCAACTTCGTACTGTACACCATTATCATGATGTAGAGTCGAGAAGCTTAGGACCAGGAGACGTCGTACTTGTACAGAAAGATGGCAAATCCAGACTGCATTGGAAATTGGGCGTAATCCAGAACATTTTTCCAGGGAAAGATGGTAGAGCAAGAGCTTATCAAGTACGTCTTTCGAGTCACCAGATACTTAAAAGATCAGCCCAGCTGTTGTTCCCTTTGGAAATACCATCTTCCTTTGTAAAATGTTAGCATACTTTGTAATTGGTATAAAAGGGCTTTCTTGCTCAACATACATAATCTATAATCTAAATGAGCAGTCTATATTGTAATAACCAGCTAGACGGTCATAAGCCGGGAGAATATATGTACGAGTATATTAAGAACGTTTCAAGTTGCTTTTAATTTCAATCTTTTTTTTCTTTAACAGGAGAGACCCAATCTCTCTCGGTGGAGGATTGTCTCCTCTTCTTCTTGGTCCATGCAGCTTCTACAGAAATTGTTTGTAAAGGCGCCAAGCCGCCTTATGTGCTTGCCTATGAGGCAGTGTCCAATGATGACATCTATGATGGCTCCGAGATGCTTCCTATTTAAAAGGATCAGACTCTTAGAGCGATTCGGATCTAGTTTTGGCCAGATCTATTTAGTCGCTAGACATTTTTGTCCAACAGTCCACCTAAGATCTGTTCTTTTTCCGGTAGAATAGGTAGAGTGGTTCCAATTTTGACGAGTTCCCTGGGATGTCTCTGGAATGCCCGGCACCCAAGTGAAGGTTTACCTACTCTTCTGCCATCCCCATAAGAGGTGATCGGCATTCAAGGGCGGTTTTCGAGTTTAGTGAGACTGACTCCAAGGATCTGATAGTTGCCTGACTATCCGAAAAGAAGCGGATACCTTTGCAGATATTACGTTTTCCTTCAGCCACCACAGAGCTTCTTTAATCGCCAAAATTTCCGCCTGGAACACGCTACAGTGATTTGGAAGACGAAAAGAGAGGCTTAAATTTAGCTTATCTGAGAAAGCACCACCACCAACTCCGCTGTCGGTGGTGTAGAAATGGATTGGCTTGTCTTCCATGAAAGCATCTTCCTCTCAGAAGGATCTAGAGGGGAAGCTTACATGGAAGGCTTTGTCAAACCAAAGTGCGGGTATAGTGTAATCGATGTTCTCTGTGAGGATTCCTAATGTATTAAGAATGTTAGCGTGGCCAAATTAATTATTTGTTATAGCTACGTGCTGCTGAAAATATCGAGGGGTGTCAAATGAAACAGAATGTCTAATGCCGAAGAGGGAATAGACCGTAAGGCTTAGCTTATGCATTGACATTCTCTTCTTTGGGCTCTACTTAGTTTACTGTAGTTGACTGCATTGTCTAAGGCCTTCCACAAGACGACAACCCCGTAAGTGAGAACCGGTCTTATGACCGAGATGTATAGAAAGTGGGTTATACGAGGTTGAAAGCCTTATTTATTCCCAATGACTTTTTTGTAAGAGAATAAAGCTACGTAGATTTATTGACTTTTTCTTGAATGTTAGGTTTCCAGTTTAGTTTCCTGTCAAAAATGAGACCCAAATATTTTGCTGTATCGGAAAAACTAAACTGGTACCGTTTGTTGAGGGAGGGTCTACCATATAATTGGAATTTTGTATTTCCTGGAAAGGAGGACAAGATCAGTTTTATGGGGGTTTACTCCCAATCCATAGCCATCTGCCCAATGGGTCCATCTGTTGAGATATACTTGAAGGAGTTCTTTAATGGTATTAAGATGCTTACCTGAGACGGCTATAGCAAGGTCATCCGCATAGGAATCACCCTGCTACACCGCTTTGCGGCATACTTCTGCTGGCACTTCTTTTAGCAGAAGCCTCACCCAGTTTAGAGTTGATTATCCTGTTTTTTCGCGTGAGACTGATCAACTCTCCAAGTGAGTCGTCTACCTGCAAAATTGACAGCGCAGTCGTGATTGCGGATGTGTTGGCGTTGTTAAAGTCACCCTCTATGTCCAGGAAAGCAACAATTATGTACTCTTTATATTGTAAGGATCGTTCGATGTAGCTAGTCAGTGAATGCAGAGCTGTTTCTACCGACTTTCCTTTACCGTATGCATGTTGAGCCGTTGACAGAAATCTTGGATTAATTTTAGCTCATGTATGGATATCAATCAGTCGTTGTAGAGTTTTCAGAAGGAAAGATGATAGACTTATAGGTCTGAGGTTTTTTGAGACAACATGAGAACTTTTTCCGGCTTTGGGAATGAAAACTACATTGACTTCTCTCCATGACAGTGGAATGTGGATAAGTTTTACATGGCTCCTCATAATATTTTCTAGCGCAGTTAGAATAATATCTGAGGACCTCTATAGCTCAGCAGGTATTATACCATCCGGAACAGCAGACTTATATGGTTTGAAGCTATGCAGCGCCCTGAGCAGTTTGTATCTTGTAATTAGACCTTGGATTTCGGTCCCGATTACAGTAGGCGTTTGGGTTGCTACTGGCCGCGAAATGGGAGCTACCTGGAAATTGGCTATCCAGTAGTAAGTTGAGTGATTCATCACTTGAGGTTGTCCAAAAGCCATTGGTTTTTTCCAAACAGCTAGGCATGATAGGGTTTGTAGAGAGGATTTTTCTGAGCCGCGATGCCTCAGAAGTTCCCGTGATTTTGTCACAGAATGACCTCCGGAATTTTCGCTTTGCCTTCCTTAGATCTTTTTTGTATAATTTGAGGGATTTTTTGTATAGGTCCCAGTCAGTCACTTTTCTCGTGTTTTTGCTAAGTTGAAAAGCTTTCTGCAAGGTTTTCAGAGCAGTCCCAGTGCTGATGTCCTTCAATGTGGCTTCTCCTCGCCTCTAGGTTGAATAAGAGGGCAGGAAGCGGCCATGGCGTGATTGAGAGCCAGGGTAAATTCTCGGACTTTCATGTCAAACTAACTGGTGTCACGCGGTCGACTTAAGTGTTCAGAGGATATTGCTTCTGACAGTATTTCTCTGTATTTTGGCCAATCAGTTTTCCGATAATTCGGGGATGCTGGTTGGCTAGGAGAAGCATCCCTCAGGCTGAATTGGATGTATCTGTGGTCTGAAGAAGAGTGTTCAGACGATACCGTCCAGTTCATTAGCATTTGAGTGATGCTGTCGGAGACAAGAGTTATATCTAGCACTTACTGTCGGTTTCTAGTTATAAGAATTGCGGAAGGCAAGGCGACAATTCTGGGGGTCTTTCAGTAATAAAATCACGGAAACCTCTGAGCCATCGCGGCTAAGAAAAATCCTCTCTACAAATCCTTTGACACCTAGCTGTTTGAAAAAAAACGGTGGCTCTTGGGCAACCTCGAGTAATGAATCACTCAACTTGCTACTGGACAGCCACTTTCCAGGTAGCTCCCAATTTGCGGCCAGTAGGAACCCGTACAGGCCTTCTGCAACCGGGACCAAAATTCATGCTCTGACCACAAGAGACAAACTGCTCTGGGCGCTGCATAGTTTCAAACCATACAAGTCTGCTGTTCCGGACGGTATAATACCTGCCGAGCTATAGAGGTCCTCAGATATTATTCTGACTGCGCTAGAAAATATTATGAGGAGTTATGTAGAACTTATCCACACTAAACTCCACCGAGTACCGAGCTGACTATCGACAAGTGCACTGTGAAATTCGCTCCTCGCGTGGAGAAAAAATAATAAAAAATCGTACGCGAGTGCAAAAAAAACAAAGTTCAGTGAGCGGGAAAAAAAATAACAACAACAACGCGCGAGTGCAGTGAAACCGAAATCCACATCCACAGTGCGGGCATCACATCCTTCCTGCCCCTGGTCTTATTGTTGCTTCCACTCGGTCACTGCCGCTGCTGCATTACATTGTGATACAGCGCGTCCAGTGGCTGAGTGTAACATATGTAACAACCGACGGATAGCGGGATATGGGTATGAATTTTGTTGGTGTGCTGTTTCGTATTGTTGGAAGGGCATAACACCTACAACAATTTGATTCGGTAAACCAACTCTGAATTTATACTTCACATCTGCGCTTAGTAACGTCGGTGTTTGTGTTTTTAGTGTTTATAATGACTCGGGAATTCAGAGTGGATGTTGCCAATATGCAAATACAGACCAGTGTTTTGGCACTTAGTGAAACACAGGTAGATCCCCGCCCACACCTCTCAGATCACTCTGATCTGAAGCTGCTTGGCTACGAACTAGTGCCATTATTCTTCTCTCACCGCGGTCTCGCCATCTACGTGCGTACTGATGTAGCTTACCAAACTCCACCACAATGTAGTCCCTGTTCCAATCCGGAATCCAATTTGATGTGGTTAAAATTCCATCTCCGTAAGCAAATTATCCACTACTGCTTTATTTACAAGAAACCCCAAACTGGACAGCAATTCGACTTTTAATGAGTTTGATGCGCTGTGTGACTCCATACAAAGAATTGTATCCCTGTATCCTCATACTGAAATCGTTATTACGGGCGATTTCAATATACACAATTCTGGGTGGCTTCGACATTCTGGACAGACAACACCCGAAGGACGGTGTGTTCAGATCTTCGCTGCGGAAAATAACTTAACCCAGCTTGTAAATACGCCCACACGAATACCAGACGTCGGCAGTCATACCGCCAACACCCTGGACTTGTTTCTAACTTCTCACCTTGATAAGTACACCGCTGATGTGATCTCCCCTCTAGGCTCGTCGGACCATTGTGTCATATCAGCTAATTTCTCGTACACCGACCACACAGTTAGAGAAAAGATCCCTAAAAGAACCGTATGGCAATACGAGAAAGCCAACTGGAGCGGTCTTAATAGCTCCTTTAGGAATTTTAACTGGTCGTTATGTTTCCTCGATAACGACGTGGATGCCGCTGCTGATATGATCACAGACACCATTCTCTTTGGAATGAGAAACTTTATCCCTCGTCGGATGAAGAGTATCAAACCAAAAGAAAAAGCATGGTACGACTCGACCTGTAAAGAGGCTGTCTGGGTTAGAGAAATGTTTTTTCGGTCCTTCAAGACCAGTCCATCTGAGGAAAATCGAAAAAAGTTCAAACGAGCCAGAAATGACTGCAACGCCTTTCTTAAACGTATAAAATTCCAATACGACCAAAAACTGAGGCAAAAAATACTACAATGTCCCAAAGGTCGTTCGTCAAAAATATTAGAAATTCTGCCTCATCCTCCATCCCAACGGTCTTTTACAATGACATTCCAACTGTCAGCTCTTTGGACAAGGCCAATCTGCTTGCTGCACACTTTGCGGCCAGCACAACACTCGCAGATTGTGATTTGTCTGCCTACACTTGAGTGCGTCGAATCTTCAATGCGACAAATCCACTTTCGCGCTCGTGTGGTAGCAAGAGTTCTTATAGATCTTAATATGCATAAATCGGCTGATCCAGATGGTATATCTCCCCTCCTTACCACTGCGTAAGCTTTTTCATCAATCCTACTCTTTAGCACTCTTCCCGAGAAGATAGAAAACAGCATTTGTCCCTACGTCCCTTCTTTCCAAGGTCATGGAAACGCTGATAAACCGTCAGCTAATGGAATATCTCGAAAAACGAAAATTTCTTAATGACCGGCAGTACGGTTTTCGTAGCAACAGGTCCACTTGTGATCTGATGGCATGTCTCACCGAAAAGTGGAACCAAAGCGTACATCAATCTGGCGAAAGCAAGATAGTTGCACTTGATATTTCTAAGGCATTTGGCAGAGTTTGGCATCAGGCTCTTTTGCCGAAAATGCGTGCTCTTGGGATCGACAACCCTCTTCTTCAATGGATTAGAAATTACCTTTCGGAACGTTCAATTCAAGTTGTCTTGGATGGTTTCAAGTCTGATATTCACAAAATAAATGCTGGTGTGCCCCACGTTCTGTCTCCGACACTCTTTTTAATTTTCATCAACGATCTCTTGTCTGCTACCTCTAATCCAATATACTCCTTTGCTGACGACAGTACTCTCTACTTTTCATATTCATTCCAGGACTCAGGTCCCTGCTCTTCGGCTGTAGAACGGGAACGCCAGCATATGTTAAGCTCATTTAATTCTGATATTAACAGCATAACTAATTGGGGAACCACTAACAGAGTAGAATTTAATGCTTCCAAAACACAATGCTGTCTGCTGTCGTTAAAGCGAAATTTAAACACCCAGCCATTATCCATGGATGGCACTTGTATCGTCGAAGCCGATAAACTTTCCATTCTCGGTATGTGTATCAGTGACAACTTACGTTGGAATGACCACATATTCGATGTCGTCAAAAATGCTGCGAAATGTCTAGGTTTTCTCAAGCGATGTAAGAAATATTTTACCCCCTCTGATCTGGCCACAATATATAAGGCATTTATCTGCCCGAAATTGAAGAACAATGCCCACATCTAGTCGGGTGCGCCAAAAACATCTCTGCACATGCTAGATAGGATCTAAAACCGTGCGATAAGACTCATAGGTTATACTAATATCACTCAAACAATGGACTCCCTCGAACACCGACGTAATGTCTCGTGTCTTACTCTGTTTCATCGCTATTTCTACCACCAGTGCTCCACAGAAATCGCCAGTAGCATTCCGTCCCTTCAAACTTTTAACCGTAACACCCGTCTCGCTATGAATGTTCATCAGTGGGCTTGAGCACTTTCGGACGTACTCTAAAATATCGTGATTCGTTCCTAAGCCGTACAACTCGCTTCTGGAATGCCCTGCCGATCTCTGTGTTTCCTGGTCGTTATAACTTACAAACATTTAAAAACAATGTACATCGGTACCTGTCTTTCCATCCTCCCTGATTTTCCTTTGCCCGCGCTGTGTGCAAACATTTTAAGGGTACTAAAAAAAATAATCCCTTGAGCGCGCGCAAATTATAAAAAAAAAATGGAGAGAAGTCAATGTAGTTTTCATTCCCAAAGCCGGAAAATGTTCTCATGTTGTTTCAAAGAACCTCAGACCTATAAGTCTATCATCTTTCCTTCTGAAAACTCTAGAACGACTGATTGATATCCATATGTGAGCTCAAATTGGTCCAAGACTTCTTTCAACGGTTCAAGAGGAGATGCTGCTGGAAGTCTTACATAACATAAATCAGCTGACTGAGTTGCCAACTTTCTTCTTTCTGTTTTTTGTTTATTTTCATTTGATGTACTTTTTTTCTTACTGTTGTACTAATTCAATTTTTCTACTTTTAATGTATTTATATATTTATTATTTTTGTTTTTATTTATCATTTCTAATTTATGCTTGTATCTTTCCAATAACTATTTTTTATTACTATGTTGTTAATTATATTGCAAATTTTTCCTATGACATGTTTTCCTTTGATACGTTCTAAAGGCGGTATAATTCTTTTTTTAATACCATTCCTTATCTTTTTATATGAACTTAAACCATCCTGATAAAATCAGGACCGTTCTCAATGCAAGGTGTGGGTCAAATCAGGGAATTAAGGTTTGCCACTTAAATGTCGAAAGCATTCGAGCTAAGTATACGATCTTGTATCAAACGTTCTGTACCTCTAAAATTGATGTGTTAATGGTCTCTGAATCATGGCTTAACAGTCATATTCTAACTAATATGGTTGATTTCTCCAATTTCAACTTGTTTAGAAGTGACCGTGTAGATAGGGTAAGTGGGGGTGTGTGTATATATGCCAAAACTTCATTGAAGCCTAAATGTGTGTATACGTCTTTTAGGTTTGTGATTCAATTTTGTTGTATAGAAGTTTGTGCTTTGAATGAGAAAATGCTCCTGGTTGCTGTGTACTCGCCTCCTAAATGCTTTTTAGAAGAAAACGTAGAAGAACTTGAAGAAATTTTACTAAAACTACAAAGCAATTATACCAAAGTTCTGGTGGGTGGTGACTTCAATGTTAATATACTTAATTGCAATAATACAACTAGTCTATTTCAATTTTTCTGTGATAAGATTGGGTTATCTCCAATTAATTCTCGATACCCTACGTGTTTTAAATCTCTACATAACCCCTCACTACTTGACATGTTTTTAACTAACAATACTTCAAATGTTCTGTTTCGATTAAATAGGTATGACTAGTGAATTTATTCATGATTTAATTTTTTGTTCATTTAATTTCTCTGTAAACCGATCCAACTGTGATACGATTTTCAACTTTAGATCTTTTAAAGACATTCATTTTACTGGACTTACACATGCCCTTTACAATTTAAATTGGCGTGATATTGGGTCTACAAGTAAGTTTCCAGCGTTTTTTTTTCCAAAATTTGAAGTTTTATTATGAAAACATAGTTACAATGCTTTATTCATAGTATCGTCCATCGGAAGCTACAACTTTCCCCCATCTTTCTGGCAATTTAGGAATTCCGGACCAAAAAAATTTCTCGTCTTTCGAGCCCAAGAACGTATCGAGCCAATTTTTGATTTCCTCTACTGAGCTGAAGCGTATTCCCGTAAGAGCGTTCTACATCGAACGAAACAAGTGGTAGTCAGATGGTTCCAAGTCTGGACTGTAAGGCGGGTGAGGCAGAATTTCCCATCCACTATTGTACAAATAGTTTTTCACCGAAACCGCAACATGTGGCCGAGCGTTGTCGTGATGAAAAATGACGGACTCATGGCTGGTCTCATATTCTGGCCGTCTTTCTTTTAATGCCCGCTTCAAACGAATTAGTTGGGTTCGATATAATGGTCCTTTGATGGTTTCACCACTCGTAAGTAGTTCGTAGTATACGACACTCTTTTGATCCCACCATATGCAGAGCATGACCTTATTCACGTGAATATTTCGTTTCGGCGTCGATTGGGCGGACTCGCCGGGCTTTGTATACGATTTTCTGCGTTTAGGATTATCATAATAAATCCATTTCTCATCACCAGTGACAATACGATGCAGAAATGATTTATTTTTATACCGCTGCAGTAACATTTCGGACATGCAAAATCGCCGTTCGACGTCTCTTGGCTTCAATTCGTACGGCACCCAGTTTCCAACCTTTTGAATGAATCCCAGTGCTTTTAGGCGCAGGGAAACGGCTTGTTGCGTGACGCCCAATGATGCAGCAAGTTCTTCTTGAATCTGACACGGATCCTCATCCAGTAAAGTGTCCAATTCCTCGTCTTCAAAACTTTTCGTCTTTCCGGGGCGATCTTTGTCTTCAACTCAAAAATCACCACTTTTGAACCGTTTGAATAACTCGCGGCACGTCGATTCACCAATACATTCCGCCCCATAAGTTTCCGAAAGCAAACGATAGGCCTCAGCCGCACTTTTCTTCATATTAAAGAACAAAAGCAGCGCTTCCCGCAAATGACGTTCATTTGGCTGAAAACTTGCCATGATTGTGCTCGATAAAATGTACGACACCGATAGAACTGCTCAAATATAACGCTGCAAAGCTGTTGACAGATACAAAACCTACAAATAAAACACATGGGGTCTGACATTTCTGCCCGGGATCCACTGGTGGCGCCATCTCTGACAAACGCTGGAAACTTACTTGTAGACCCAATATATATTTTACACCCAATGTTGACGAAAAGGTTGAATTTTTTAACAAACTAGTCAATTTCTTATATGACAATTTCGTGCCTGTTGTATTGTAACTAAACGTATTAATTCTCGTCCGTGTCCGGGTATAGTAGAGTAATTCAATGTAAAATTACTGAACGAGAGCGTCTTTATAAAAAATTCAAACGTTATCCGACTCTTGAAAATAGGCTTGAATATACTTCCTCAAGGAATGAAGTCACTGTCCTTATTCGCAATGCCAAGAAGTCTTGTTTTATATATAAGCTCGAACCTAACTTGGGTTCTAAGCAATTGTGGAAAAATCTGAAAAACTTAGTTGTAGTATCTGATAGTAAATTGCCTGTGTGTTCGTTATCTCCTAATGAAGTCATTGTAACTATGATCTGAGTACTAATGAGTCGCCCTCGTATTTTCGTTTTCGATGTGTTGATGAAGTTGATGTATTTAATGCCATTAACTCAGTTAAATCAAATGCCATTGGACCTGATGGTATCTCCCCCCGGTTTTTAAGGCTTACACATTAAGCTTTGTTCGACCTCACATTAATTGTTATATTCACCATATTTTTAATTTCTGTATCTATAGCTCTCAATTTCCGCTAATATGGAAAAGAGTAAATATCATTCCTATTCCTAAAAAGTCAAATCCCCAGTGCTCTGCTGACTTCAGACCTATTAGTATTTTGTGTTCTCTGTCAAAAGCCCTTGAAAAGATAGTATCTTCTCAGATGCAAAGTTTCCTGCATGAAAATAATTTACTCTTCAAATGGCAATCTGGTTTTCGGAGTCAGCATAGCTGTGAATCTGCTGCGGTCTAAAGGTTTCCTCTGACATTAGATCTGCTTTAGATAGAAATGATATTTGTGTCGCAGTCCTACTAGATTTCTCCAAAGCCTTTGACTGCATTGACCATTCTCTCCTTCTTTCTAAAATGAAAAACAAATTTAATTTTTCGAATTCTTCCCTTCAATTGTGTAGGGAATATCTGCGAAATAGAGTACAGACGGCCGTCACTGAACTAGGTCACTCTAATCCCAAAGCTGTCCGAGCGGGGGTCCCCCAAGGCTCTGTACTAGGACCTCCATTATCCTGTCTTTTCATCAATGATATTCCAGGGATTGTTGAAAACTGCAAAATACACATGTATGCCGACGACGTAATTATATACCTTTCGTGTGTTGAAGCTAAACCCCATTAAGACAGTATCTATTGTATTTTCACTTCACGAATTTCGTCTTAATGATTTGTCACCTATAGTTCTTGATGGCAAACCCATCAATGCCATCAGTTCTGTAAAGTATCTTGGGTTGCATTTTAACTCCTCCCTTACATGCTGCGATGGAGTTAAAGATTCTCTACGGAAAGTTTATTGCGGACTCCGCAAATTGCGATATTCAGCGTACTATCTGAGTCCCATTGCCAAAAAAATATTGATCAAAACACTAATAATGCCCCACCTTTTGTTTAATTGTTCAGATAGACGACTCACTTATTAGTCAGTCTTATACTAAACAGCAGGATAATCAACTCCAAACTGGGTTAGGCTTCTGCTAAAAGATGTGTTAGCAGAGGTACGCCGTAAGGCGGTGTCCTCTCTCCCCTTTTCTGGAACTTAGTAGTTAATGTACAGCTGATATACCTGGAAGAGGGTGGTTGCAGAGTGGTTGCAGAGTGGTTGCCTATGCGGATGACGTTACTATAGCCGTGCCAGGTAACCATCTTAATACCATTAAAGAACTCCTTCAAGTAAATCTTAATAGATTAATTCGTTGGGCAGATCGCTCTGGATTCTGAATAAACCCACATAAAACTGATCTGGTCCTCTTTTTTAGGAAAAACAAAATTAGAATTATAGGCCCTCCTTCAATAAACTGTACACGTTTAGTATTTTCCGATACAGCAAAATATCTAGGTCTCATTTTTGACAGGAAACTAAACTGGAAACCTAACATTCAAGAAAGAGTCAATAAAGCTACAATAGCTTTATTCTCTTGTAAAAAAAGCCATTGGGATTAAATTGGGCTTTCAACCTCGCATAACCCACTGGCTATACATCTCGGTCATAAGACCAAATGTCATGACCAAAAATTTAAAGAGGCCGAAAGCTGTAATTACGGCTGTCTTCGGGATATCTTCTTCTGCCATCGGTATTTGGTTGTGTTGGAAAACACATTTCTCCCTTTCATGATCGGTAAAGCATCATGGATGTGCCTTATCAGGTGTCTGTCCAGCTGGGTGACAGCGTTAGTCACCGTATGGACTCTCTCCACAATCCGTCCTTCTTGGGTGGCAAGTGTAATGGACTTGCCGCCCATGGGCTGTCTGATGGGCGGCAGTAGCCTTGTTCGACCATGAACTCGAATTCTTTGCGGGCTGTCAACAGTTTTTCTGGGGAAAGTCTTCGGGCTCGTTCGGCTACAGGTGGTCCTTTCGTGACGATGTAGTGAAACACATTGTGCTTTGAGTTTTTCTAGACCAACGATGGGGTTTGTCAAAGAAGGGTAATTTTTGAGGAGTTGATGGTGTTGTAACTCATGCGCAATTGTATGGATTCTATTATCCGGGCATTGTTTCGTCGTCGCTCGTGTTGTTAGCGGTGTCTTTCCATGGATAAGTCGATGATTCTTTAAATCGACAAGCAGATTAAATTCGATGAGAAAATCGGCTCCGATGATGGGTCGAGAGACATTAGCAATTAAAAAGAGCCATTTAAATTGTCGACGTAAGCCAAAGTCGAGGCAAAGCAATTTGTCACCATATGTGCATATAGGTGTGCCATTAGCAGCATAGCACTTGAAATCCGATACCGTTTTGAACTTACTTTTGAAAGAACGAGGAAGCACTAAAATGTCTACTCCGGTATTGGCAAGAAAAGATGTTTTTGAGGAAACCTTGGGAAATGCTTGCAAGGGGCGTTGCATTTCCTCACCCCTGCGCCAAATTTAGCGTGGTAGTAACACAGCGTTCCTTCGGGACATTTACTAGGTGTTGTGGTGTGTTGTTGTTGACGATTGCGGCTGGAAGAACGAGAATGACTGCGTTGTCGGTTGAAACTGCGATTTACCTCGAGCTTGGCCAAGTGTTTCTCGATTCCTTCTAATATGGCTAAGGTGTTAGGATTTTCGGAGTCTGCTGGAGTCGCAAGAGTGGAAAAGGTTGAAGTTGTTGCCTCCATTATAGCCTTGATTGATGTGTCTGTGACTTCAACGATCTTATTACCTATCTCTGCAAGTTTGGTTAGGTCGTTGATGGCACTTGTAACCAAAACTGCTCGAACTGACGCACTTAATCGCAGCATTCACAGTGTGCGGGGAAAGTCATCTTGTACGCTGTTTCCTGCGAGAGTCCTCATGCTCCGTAGATGTGATGGTAATTTGTGATGGTTTTTGGTCACCAAGTGCTGGATCCAAGAGCAGCTTTTCTGTACGTTTGAACGCCGACTCCGTAAAAATATTTATTATTTGTTCTTTTAAGATTTCATACCGTTCTTTTTTTGGAGGGCTCTGTATAATGTCGCTGGCTTGATCGAGTATAGGGCAGTCCAGTTCGCTAACCAATTTTGTGTATGTGGATGTGTCGCTTTGGATTCGATGCATTGGAAACACAGATTCGAACCATAATGAAGGACGATGTTTCCACAAAGTGGGTACGCGCACTTGCGAAATATCTTCGATTTTTACTACCGCTGGGGTAGGATTTTCAGCGTCTTTGCTTTCCTGCATCGAGGTCACCAATATCTGTAAAATAAGATATCGTACTTCGTTATCTTACTTTACAGAGATTAAAAAAATAAAATACAAAAAACGTCCGTTTAACTACGCACTTTTATTTGAACTCCGCCCATCTGCGCTTCTTCATATTTTACCTATATATAGTACACACATACATTCATGTCACAAATCATCCCCTAGTCTTTTTTGCATACAGCATGCCATCTATTAATTGACTTCAGCAGTTCATGGTTGCCATATTCTGTGGCAACAACGCCATCTGTGTCAGAATCATTCTCGATGACAGCGCTAGTGACTCCGCAACAAACACTGAACAGGGGTTGTTTCTTTTAAAACCACCATCATTATCGACTTTTCCACGTCGGCACTGCAGTATATAATTTAGTTAGAATAAATCTAAGTTTCTGAATTAAATAAGTAAGTACATTGTTTTTTTTACAATTGAATTCACTACACATGTACCTTACCGAAAAGTTTCAACGTGTACGTCATTATAATTAGCAGATATTTTAACCCACGATTTACGTTATGTATGACAGAATTTATAAAAATATCGAAAGCAAGTATCTTTATGTACTACCTTACCAACCCCTAAAACGTGCTTTAAGCAAATACCGACTTGTCTTATTTAAGTCTATTAAATACTTAAACCAGTTCAAATTATTTGTATCAGCAAACGCTACTAAGGCTTATTAATGCCGCAACCGTTTTGAAAAAAGCTATTGTACCATAAAATGTCGCATTGAAACTGGTTTTATCACAAAATTTGAAAACCCAATATGCCAAAAGATTTTGACAACTCATCCAAAACTGTATGTGCCTGTTCGCATTGGCGTCGGCAAGAAGATTGTCCGAAAGAGGGAGGATGCTTTTTATTGAAGTGGGAAGAAAACGGGTTACTTGCACCAAAAATCCAGTTCTAAAGTGGTTTCTCGAGTGAAGCACATCGTTTTTTTCCATATCGTTCCATTTTTGACATATTTTTTCATTTTGGTTTTGATCGTTAATGAGCAAGGAAGTGTAAAAAAGAGGAAAAAAATGGTACGTTTCAGGCCAACTGCTCAAATTTAAAAATGAAAAATGCTCCGATTCAAGTGTTCCGCTTGTCAAAAAGTCTTTCAACCCCATAAAAATGTGAACACGACGTTCATGGTGAGAACTTTCATCCCCTCTCCAATATTAACATGCACTATTGCAACCGATCGAGTTTAAAGATATATACGGTATTCCGGATGATGTGTTGAAGCCTGCAACTTTGAAACGTGTATTTAGTATTTAAAAAAAAAATGTCATGTCAATCAGTAGTTTTCAAGATACCACCCTACTTTTTCAAGCTATAAAACTAAAAAATGGGGTATTCTTTTACAACAGCCCAACAAAATTCAATAACTAGTTGACAGCTGCTTTGGAATTTTTTACCGTAAAATGAGTTTATTATTGCGCAATGTAAATGTAATAAATTTTTTTTAAAAAAAGGTACATTGTATGACCCCTAAAAGGGACAAAAACGCACCACCTCGTATAATGTAAAGATATTGTAATTATAAGCAAATGTGTACGCGCCTTATGTTTAGTTAAAGCTTTATTGTTAAATGTCATTTTTGAAATAACGTTTTTTTTACTCGTTTCTTGTCTTTGCTTTACTTCCTATGTGTTTTACTTAAGTTCCATTGATTCAATAAAATACCAAGCATTATTTATCAAATCTGGTTTACTACCAGACTGGTTTACTACCACATAAATTTCAAGGTAATTAAATTACTAAAAATAAAAAAAAGAATTGAGATATGGAAGGTGAACGATTTAACATTGAGCGACTGGAGGGACGCTATAATTGGCTTACATGGAAATTCTTAATGAAACAATATTTGAAAAGCAGTTGAATTGTGGGACGTTGTGGATGGGTCTGTAGATACTCCGACAAACTATGCAGCAGAACTTATTGCGTACAAGAAGGCCGATGCAAAGGCATGACGTGCTATCTCTGGTGCGTGTCACAAGCAGCCGCTGTTGCAGATAATGAACTGCGATATAGCACGTAAAATGTGGACAACTCTCAGGAGCACGTATAAGCAAGCTTCAAAGTCAAATATTTTGTTTCTGCAACAGAAGTATTATAGCTATTCAAAGGATCCGTGTGACGACATTACTACTTTCTTGTCGAAGATCATGGAAATCGTCCAACAGATGCACGATCAAAAAGAATTCATTTCCGACTCAACCGTAATGACAAAAATACTTATGTCACTTCCGGCTGAGTATAATCATTTCTAATGGCAGAAGAACTGCGATTAAAAGCGCAAAGTGAAGTGGAGAGCGTGGAAGCGTTGGTCATTAAGCGACATATTTCGAAGAAAGGCAATTCGTCGAATCGAGTCAAGGATAGTAGAAACAAGAAACCTGGAAAATCCAAAAGAGTATGTTTTTCTTGTGGTGCAAAGGGACACTGGAAACGGGACTGTCTATGTAAGCACAACGAAACCACAACAAAATGGACTGGTGCTTTTATTAGTAGCGTCCCTTTTAATCTTGCTGATGAAGATATGTGGGTCCTAGATTCAGGGGCACATGAGCCATCGACGTGAGTGGTTCCAAAATTCTAAGAAGGCATCGATGAACGTTACTGTTGGAAACGGTATGAAGATCGTAGCTCAAGGAAAAGGGGACATTCAAATTATTGCGTACAATAGCAGTAAATGGATTTGGAAGCATATTATAGATGTGTTATATGTCCCAGAAATTCATTTGAATTTATTTTCATCAGGAAAGGCTATGGATCGTGAGTATTCATTCCGGTCGGATAGTAAATGCTGTGAGCTGTTGAATGAGGACGAAATTGTTGCAGTGGGAGCACGACATGAGAGGTTGCTCAGGATGTTTTTCAAAGTGGTTGAGACATCACAAGACGGCGAAGTTTGTGCAAATGTGGCTAAAAAAAGGATTCACTACGCGTTTGGCATGAACGTTTAGGACATCAGCATGTGACATATGTGAGAGGTTTTCTACAACGGAAGGGAATCGAATTCATCAACATGGAGTTTACATGCAAAGCATGCATCTATGGGAAACATCATCGTGGAAGTTTTAAAAGTCGTGAAGGGGTATTTAAAAGATGTGGACAAATTATTCACGCAGATGCATGTGGACCAATGGAAGATGACTCACTTGGTGGATCGCAATATTTTTTGTTGTCGAAAAATGACTTCTCTCATTTTCGTCGTGTGTATTTTTTGAAGCACAAATCAGAAGTAGCAAGTAATATCAAGAAATAGTAGAAAAGGAGCAAGCCGACAACATTTGCGTTTTGAGATCCGATAATGAAACTGAGTTTGACAACGATGAGTTGAAGTTGTTCTTGAATAACATGGGTATTCACCATCAACGTACAGTGCCATATATGCCTCAACAGAATGGCTGCGTTGAAGGAGAAATGCGAACGATCGTTGAATCAGCAAAGAACCATGCTTCATGCAAAGAAAATGGAAAAGAACTTCTGGGCTGAAGCTGTGAATACGGCAGTTCATACTTTAAATCGTTCTGGAGCCAGTACAGTTGCAGATAAGTCACCGTACGACCTGTGGTTCAACAAGCAATCGAAAGTTGAACATCTTTGTTGATTATGATGACAACTCGAAGGCGTACAGAGTCTGGAATCCTGAAACGAATAATGTAGAAGTGGCATGTGATGTAGTTTTTCTTATGAAAGAAGCGTTGGCTGTTGTTGATACTGGTAACGGTGAGCAAGATACTGTTGAGGTAGACGCTGAGGATTTTTTGGAGTCAGGTGGTGCTGAGGCAGATTAACCTGAATTTGATGCGCGAGGAACTCCGATGGATCAAATATATGGTGGTGCTTTTTGTAGTCTAGACCACAAAAACATCATGAAAAATCGTCTACGAGATCAAGTTGTATCACCTCCACGTCGACGTTTACTTTTCGATGAATCAGCAGCAACTTTAATGGCATTTTATGAAGAATCTAAGTCATATGAAAACGCGATTGCATCACAGAAATACAAGCAGTGGGAGAAGGCGATGGGCGAAGAGATCGAGTCACTTTTGAAAAATCATACATGGACCTTAGTCGGGGTTCGATGATAACAGTGGAAAGGTATGCAAATTAAATAAGTCTTTTCGGTTTGAAGCAGGCTTCACGTTGCTGGAACAAGAAGTTTACCGTTTTCATATCCAAATGCCTGTGTGGGGCCAGTAAGTTAGTATAAGTTTGTTAAATGATTTTAAGTTAGCATTTAAGCATTTTTTGTTAGTATGTAAGAGTTAATGATTTAGAAAATAAAATGCATTTAAAAACTAAAAACTATTCATATCCAAATTTGATTTCACAACAAGTGTTTCGGATCCTTGCGTTTTTGTTCATCATGGTGACGATGGAATTATATTTTTAGCTATTTATGTTGACGATGGATTAATAGCAGCAGAAAACGAAGCAGCTATTCTTCGTGTGGTTGAGCATTTGCGGAAAGAGTTCGAGATTAAAGTTTTTGAGGCCAAATGTTTTCTGGGACTTGAAATTGATCAGCAGCTGGACGCTTCAATTCATATCAACCAGCGAGCCTACGCAGAGAAGATACTTCACCGTTTTGGAATGGAAAATTACAATCCAGTCGCAGCTCCATCGGACAATTCACAGAATTGTGATTTTGATGTTAGCAAGAAAGCAGTTTTTCCATACCGTGAAGCAGTTGGCAGTCTTATGTATCTGGCTGTAGGGACACGTCCAGATATAAGTTTTGCAGTGGGATATATGGAGAATCCTGCTAAAGCACATGTTAACGCATTGAAACGGATTCTGAGGTATATCAAACGACGACTTGCTGCTGAAAGGGTACAGCGATGCAGACTACTGGCAGATCGACTGCAGAAAAACTGGCAGATCGACTTCTGGATATGTATTCTTATTTGGTGGCTGTGTTATAAGTTGGGGATCAGAGCGTCGGCGAACAGTCGCACTGTCTACAACAGAATCTAAATACATGGCAGCTTCGCATGCATTTAAGGAGCTGGTTTGGCTGAAAAGCCTCCTGACGGAGTTGTTGCAAAAGAAATATGCAGTTCCAACATTCTACATGGATTCTCAAAGTCTTGTGAAAACTCCCGAATTTCACAAGAGCACGAAACACATAAATGTATGTTACCATTTTGCACGGGAACAATTCGAAGGTGGGGTCTTTGCTTTGGAGTACGTGCCAACGAATGAACAACTGGCGGATGTCTTGACGAAACCTTTACCTAAGGTAAAACATCAATTCTTTTGTTTACGAATGAACATAGTTCCAAGAAGGGTTGATTCGAATTGATTTAAGTTTTGAATTAAGTGATTGTTCAATTTTGATTTAATTTCGTTTTTTGAAAAGATATTTTAGATAGCTAAGATTTTAAGATTCAAATGTTTTGCCTTGTATCGTGAAACTTGTAGCTAACAGCGGGAGTATTGTAATTACAAACTAATGTCTACGCGCCTTATGTTTAATTTAAGTTTCCAGTACGCGATGGCGCTCTCGTAGCTTTATTGTTAGATGTCATTTTTGAAATAACGTTTTGTTTACTCGTTTCTTCTCTTTGCTTTACTTCGTATGTGTTTTACTTAAGTTCCATTGATTCAATAAAATACCAAGCATTATTTATCAAATCTGGTTTACATTTTTTAATATTAACAACAAAGGCTTTGCTTTCGGAGGGGATGCGATTTTTTCCTGAAAATATGCCAAAGAACCTGTCCTTCAAGCCTTCGACATATTATCCGGAACACATATACATATATATGTATATATGTATAGAAAAAAAAAGTCCCGATTTTTCAACTTCCATTTCGCAAAATGTAAGGAAACAAAAATGTATCCTTAACCAAGCAAAAAAACTGAGAATTTTACAAAAGCAAAAACATATTCTCACCTATTTACTTTACCCTTCCGATTTACGAAAACCAACGAAAAGTAAGTAATTATTGTTCACTTCTTTTTTTATGTAAAGCGAAGTTCTGTCGTTGCTTTTTTTTTTTAAGAAAACAAATGGTTTTTTTTTTTCACTTTTTATTTCAAAATTAACATTAAAATGTAACTTCCTTCATTGATGAAAACTGTTTGCCAGAACTTTGGCAGCCTCCTCTTAGTTCTCTAAGGAAAAGTAACCGCCGAACATGAATCATTCTCCACCATGATAATGCGAGCTCTCACAGGTCGGTTCAAACAACCGACTTTTTGAGTACTCAAAACATCTAATGCGACGATATTTGACTTTTTTTTTTGAAGCTGTATTTTATACAAATAAAACGTAAAAAATAAAATAAATACAAATTTACCTACACAATACACAAAAACAAATTTCCACTATACCTAGTAGCATATAAACATTAAACTTATACCTATGGATGTATGTATGTAAAACTGATTTGAAATAAAGAAATACCTTTTGTATGTCACCAAAAAATTTACCACTCAATATGAGACTTTTTCTTTCTAGTGGATATCGAATATTATTTATTGGCAAACATCATCCGCAGCTTGTGAAATGTTTGCCTTTGTTGAAATTATCAGGGGTGTGGATACAAAAAAAATTGTTTCATTAATGGAATCATCAAAAACAAAATCCAAATCCAGGGTTTAAAATTTCTATCATTGCAAACAATAGAACAGTTAAAAATATTGAAAGTGTACTTGAATGAACATAACAGCATTGAGTGTACATAAAGCGGTTATGCTTATAAGAAAAAAAAATATTTACCTGTTTCCTTAGTTTTTATTCACTCTTTTAACCAATTTTCTAATCTTAGACTATGTAAACAGCACTTCCTTCCACATGTTTTGGTGGTTTCCTTGCCACTTTGACTGCTTAAGCAGAATGAGAGTATTGACGAGGAAAATTAATGTCTAGTACTGAGAATAATGGTAAAAAGAACAATTAGCCCAACAGAACTTCTTTGTGTGGAAATTAGACTAATGTTGCCAATTATATACAGTATAATAATCTTGTGTTTCTCATTGGTATGAAGGATTTGTATGTACTTGAAAATGTACAGGGATATAAGCCGGTATCTATTTAAATTCAAAGCTAATTAATCTATTTTGAAAATTGATAAAGCTATTTTCTTGTAAAAAAGTTTCATATAGAGAAACAAATTCAAATTGATTGATAATTTTCACAAAAATGCTCTTATTATTTAATCGTGATACATTATAAGGATTTTGTACTTTAAAAACTTAAAATTATTTATTTTAACATTATCGTTATTTAAAGTGCCTGTTTACATTGGCGATGGGATGAAAGTCCTAACCATGAACGTCGTGTTCAAATTTTCATAGTGTTAAAAAACTTTTTAACAAGTGGAACAGTTAGCCTGAAACGTACCTCTTTTTTCCTCTTTTTTACACTTCCTTGCTCATCAACGATCAAAACCAAAATGAAAAAATATGTCAGAAATGGAACGATATGGAAAAAAAACAATGTACTTCACCCGAGAATCCACTTTAGAAATAGATTTTCGATGCAATTAACCCTTCTTCTTCCCACTTCAATAAAAAGCGTTCCCTCTCTTTCGGACAATCTTTGTGGCCGCGCCAATGTGAACAGGCACAAAGAGATTGAATTATGGCAGACGACATTACAACTAAAAACGACTCTTATAAACAGTTTGAGAGCTATTGCTGCTTCCATCACATGTCGTTCCACCATTAGTACCACTGTCATTGTGCGCTGTCAATTCATTTGTGTCATCCGCAAGTTACTTGCCGAATCAATAACAAACCATCCTCATGATCAGACGTCAGTTTCCCACCCCTATCAAAATAAAAAATTTTCTCGTTTATTTGAAAAGTTTCGCCTCGTATTTGAACTTTTACGGTTCGTGAAATTATGTCGGTTTTTAGCTTATTTAATTGCCTTCCGCGTTCTCTTGCTGCCGCTGGATAATCCTTGTGGATAGAAGTACCAGTGTTATGAAATTTGGATTTAGCTCGAAGCACGCCAACAACATCATCATGGACTCCCATTTCTACAATAACATTTGCAGTCCTACTCCCAGAGCTTATTTGACGTGCTGTTGTTATTTTAGAGCTGTCATTCGTTTGCAGAAGATCCAAGCAAATCGCTTTATCTTTCTCAACCGTATTTTGGGGATTATCTGCAGGTTCAAATGGATAACCAGATTCTTGTCTCTCGAGCAAGACACATCGAGTCCATCTGTTGAAGCCGGGTTTCTAATTCTTTGTTGAAGCATCAAAGTAGGAATTTCCGCGCTTACTCCTTCCATGTCGGCCTTAGTTGCCATGTCTTTCAGTCTTACGTCCAATAATTCTCCGCAACCTCCAATATACCAACAGGTATATTATTTTTATTCATTTCAGATGAAGGGGACTTTGCTGACATTTGTGACATTTGTGAATGCGGTCTTTTACGATTGTTAGATTGATCGTTGATATGCAATGCCGAGCCACTTCCGAACATTGTTGGGATTTTCTTTTTTAGGCTCTTATAAGAAGACTCACCGTTTCTTTTTTTTTTAATTGCCGATGAGACACTTCTTTATTAAAGAATTATATTCTTTTAAATAATTATTTTTTCTAATTTTAATGGAGCTATAAATTTCACTAACCTTTCTTTTTGGAACAGAGTTGCCAATTTCGAAAATTTGGAGACGTGTACAGAAGAAATTGAACGGACTTTACCGCATTTCAAAATCTCATTTCAAGATCTTCCCAACGGTATAAAACATACTATATTTTCTCCAACATATTACTTAATAATATAATACAAATAATTTATTTCCTATAAGTGTCATTCATCCACTCTGGGAGCAAACGTAGAGTCCTATTTGTACAAAAAAAAAGTTTTCCCGTTACAATTAAAAACGCCTACCACCGTTTGGTGGTTTCATTCATCAGCGTATTACAGGTATAGACGCCTGCCTGAGAGTTGTTTACATACCTTTAGCGGAGCGACTAAACACTGCGGAAAGAGAATTTAAATCCCTCTTATAGATATCTATAAGATGCAGGCGCCTGCCTGACAGTTGATTTCTTGTTCAGGATGACGGATACTACAACATACTTACTAAAATTTCATAAAAATCGGAGTTGTGGGGGTTCAACGATATAATACTCTCATTTTGTGCGAAATAAGGGAACGCTAGACAAAACGAAGTGATACTAAGTAAAGCTAAGTAAGTTAAAGTTTATCAAGAAAACAAAAAATTATAATTGCGAAATAATGAATGGGGAATATCTTAAGGTCAAATATTACAAGCCCAAATAAAAACTGGGAAAAAATAAAATGCGAGTTGGTGAAATGAGAAATAATAGATTGCGAAATGATCGCAGCGAAATAATAAAAAACGTGAAAAAAACAGCGATTGTAACGATTTGTAACGATCTAATGTTGTCCTCCAGCAAGACACCAGGCCCACGTCCTATATCGGTTTCGGAGCCGTCCGTGAAGACTGCATTGCTTTGCATTCAGATTCTGGCCGAAACTACTTAGTCTTGGACACAGGAAAAATTGGTTTAGTATGTTTTCCGCCGAAGGAGTTCTGGTGTCATTGCATCAGATGGCATGCCCATAAGACAGCCGACGCGGTTGTTCATCAAAGAGAGTTCAACCCATGACATGAATATGAAAGGAAGGTAGATTCATCAATGCATCTATGTAGAGTGAAACCAGGCGTGTTAGAGGGAAACACAGTTCTTTGAAGTCTGGTAAAAATAGCAATAACTTATTTTCGTAAGAGCTTATTCCTCCAGACAACCGACGCATAGGATATAATTGGCTCTATCATAGCCATGTAGATCCAGAGGAGCCTTCTCGCTGACAGGACCCATGTATTGCCCATAGATTGATGTAGTCAGGTTAGAAAAATATGATGCAGTGATGAATTAGTGAATACAAAGAATTCTAATTAAACTTTGGTGCGGTTCAATCGTTATCATGCCACTCTTAAAAAGCTTTGCCTTTCTTAAATATAATAATAGTTAGTAGTTTTTTTATACGAATAATTATTCCTTTAATTGTATTGTCTTTGTGTAACTGTGTCGTGACCTTGAATCTAAATTTCAAAACAAAAAAAATGCCAGTTCGTAAAACCATAAAAGCAAAAAAAAAAAAAAAAATAGACAATATATTAGTGAAAAATAGTTCTCCACCATAAATAAACTAGCATATACATATAGCAAACTCTACTTACCACCTTGATCAAAATGTTCCCGAGGGACACCACCGTGTGGCGCTCCTATTGTTCCTTTTTTGTTAAGTTGGTAAATCTGTTATTGACATTCCCTCTAAATCTTAGCGTCACAGCTTGACATTTGCAAAACTTACGTAGCCAAGAGTACATCTATCTCTGTGTGTGTTGGCGATTTTTTACAATTTTACAAATGGATTTAAATATGTATCAAATTTTGCGTAAAAAACGGATTTATTGGTGCGCGAACGTGAAAATGTTGGAAAAGTATTTCGGCAGCGCTTCTCTAAAGAAAACGGTCGTTTACCAGTGGCACGAGCGGTTCAAAAGCGGTCGTGAGTCAATCGAAGATGATGAACGCAGTGGCAGACCATCGACATCGAAAACCGACAAAAACATTGATGAAGTAAAAGAAATGTTGGTCAATAACCGCAAATTAATCATCAGAGAGATAGCGGAGGACTTGAACACTGCCTATGGATCCGTCCAAGACATTTTGTTTAATGATTTGGGTTTACGTCGTATAGCAGCAAAGTTGATGCCAAAAGACCTTAATTTCATGCAAAAAAGAGACCGTGTTGACGTCGCAAAAGATATGATTTGCGAGGCTGAATTGTATTATGATTTTGAATAAAGCGATTACGTTGAAAGAAATAAGTTCTACCTTCTAAACCCACACAAACATTTCCATTGGTGTCAGAAGTTATATAGGATTTATTGTGTTTAAAAAAAATTAGTCTTTTTGTGTGTGTGTTAGAGCTGGCTTGGGTCAAAAACTATTGCAGTTCATCCTGGTCCAACTCAAACCGGAGTTGAGCATAAGAGACTTCAGCATCAGTGCTCCGGCCTCTGGACACTTTGAACAATGAAGGACATGATGCAGATGCATACATTCTCCTTGATACGAGTATCTTCGAGGAAGAACAGATGAATACCAATGACATGGTTGCGATGATGCAACTCCTCTTGTTGAATGTAGACGAACAAAAGAAAAATCTAGACGAACAGAAGAACAGCATCGGACAGAAAACAAATCTGAACGAAAGAAAAATCTGGAACATTCTACAGCGAAGAAATCGACGATAAATTCAAATAAATGAACGACAAAGTTGAGCAACCTGTAAAAGAGCTAGACACAGTGCGAAAACAGAAACTGCGAGATTTGCTGCTTGTGCGAACAACTGGAGGGGAAGTGCTTTGCTCTAACAATGGCTTTGCGCGTTCCTGCTGCATAATTATTACAAACAATCGACATAGAGAAGGATAACGACTACAGGCTATCGAGAAACGGATTGGGAATACCCACATGCAGGAGGTTTACAAAGTCCAATTGCAAAGCCGTAGGCAACAACGAGAAAAAACACTGCAACAGCTCCAAGCAGACATCAGTAGACTGACATATTTGTCATACCCCACAGCAGGCCAAGAGATCATTGTTAAAATAAAAAAGCATGCATTCATCAGGTTCGAAACTACAGTCAGCAATAAAGATGGCCGGGGAAAAGAAGACTTGCTAAAGCGCTTGCCTTCGCTCTGGCGATGCAAGTAATCAAGCTTCCAAAGGATCCAAAGGATCGCTTTTCGTCAGGGAAGTAGGATCTGATGATGAATCTGAGAAAGACTTAGTGCCAAGGAACGAAATACTCCGCAGGAGAGACGTACAACGCGCGTCTGGAACTACGATAAAATAGGGCATCTTCGAGGGCAGTCTAAAGAACAAGCACGACGAAAAAGCTTCATTCAATGCAGGGCAGAAGTTGATAGCAGGAGTCGATGGGTCCAGGACCATCATCTTAATCTCGCTGGCGTAACGATGAAATGAACGTCTCCTGGTAGAAGTAGTCAGCGGTGAAGAAAAATGGATGACAACTATCGACAACAGTGCCAGAAGGGCTTTTGTGCAGAAATCCTAGCAGCATAGCACCAGCAATTACAGCTTTCGAACAACTACAGGAGAATCATCGGAAATAATTGTTTGGCCAAAAGTGGAAGGTGTTCCCGGTTGCCACCAATTCTATTTGATGGAGCCAGAGAATAAGAAAAAGGTGGGAAAGATTTGAGGCGATGATTGAAAAATTGCAGAGTCCGTGGGCATCCTCAGTTGTCCTCCGAGAAAAGAAAGGCAGCAGTAGAAGGTTTTGTGTAGACTACTGATATCTCCAAATGTGACCAAAAAGGACAGGGTGACTGACTCGAACTTTTTAAAATGCTATAATTTTTTTATTTTTTGATAAATTTTATTGTGCCAAGCAAAAAACATTGGAAAATACAGCAATTTTCAAATTGTATCAGTAGTTTTCAATATGTCCACCTTTAGCGCGAATAATGGCCTTGAGAAAGCCGAAGAAAGCATCGCACGCTGCTCGCAAGTGGCTCTGCGGTATTTTGGCCCATTCCCGGCGAAATGCTTGTTTAAGGTGGTCCAAACTTTGGTATTTTTTAGTGTCAACCTTCGCCTTCAAAATACCCTAGACAGAGAAATCCAACGGATTTGCATCCGTAGAATTTGCAATTCATTGTGTCGAAGAAATGAAGTGTGGAACATTGTTTTTTAACCAATCCGGGTTAACGCGAGCTTTGTGAGACGATGCCGAGTCTTGTTGAAATGTCCACGGTCTCCGACCGAAATGGTTATTTGCCCAAGGCTTCACTACTGCCTCTTAGATAGTTTCACGGTATACGATCGCATGATTTTGACGCCACGGTCCAAAAATACGAGCGGAGAGCGACCATCGGCGGTAATGGCGGCCCAAACCATCACCATCGGTGATGCCTGCCTTCTGGTGGCCGTCCGAAGGTGTAAATTTTCGAAGGACCTCTCTGGCAAGTAAACTCGGTCATTTTGTTTGTTGACATATTGCTCGATAATAAATGGCGACTCATCGGAAAAAACCAAATTCGGCAACTCACCACTTTCGTCCAAGCATAGCAACTCCTTCGCTCTTTCGTCTCTAACTTTTTTCTGTTGCGGTGTAAGATCGTGTGCTTTTTGGAACTTCAATGGCTTGAGCGCAAGCACATTTTTCAGTACGTGTTGCATCCGTTCCAACGATATGTTGAGCTCACAAGCCATTTTTCTTCCACTTCGACGCGGATTTCGCTCAATTCGAGCCTTCACTTTTCGAACCATTTCTGCTGATATTGCTGTTTTTTTTATAACCACCTCCATGGCGTTTTGCAACGCTGCCAGCATCACGGTAAAGTGGTATTTTTCGAGACACAAATGATTTATTCACGTTGAGGTGCTGGAGGGCTCTAACGATAGCTACTTATGGTTTTCCAGCCAAATATAAAGCAATCACACTATCACGTTTGAATTCCATCACGGATAAAATTTTTTCAACACAACTGAGACGCAAATCGTTTAAAAGGCTTGTAAATAATAAAATTATCTCTCATGTGTCAATTTGAGCTCACTGTCATGAACGGTTTGGAAATTATAGCAGTCTGAAGTTGGTTGCAGTTCGAGTCAGTCAGGGTGTACACACTACCGAGAATCGATTATACTTTGGAACGCTTTCTGGAGCACAAGAAGCGGGCTTTGATAGTTTAGGGTGATACCGTTTGAACTGTGCAATATTCCTGCCAACTTTAAGCGATTAATGGAACGTACATTGCAAGGGCTTACGTGGGGAAGCCCTACTGTATCTGGAGGTAATCGTCACAGGCAAGACGAGAAGTATCGCCAAAATCTAAAAGCATCTAAAAGAAGCTGTGAAGCTGCGAAGCGCTCAGTTGAAGCTGGGCCCCCTAGTTCCTGGAAGCAATATATTTGGCTCACATTATATCAACGAAAGCAGTAAGGACGAATCGTGACAAAGTCAAATCGGTGAACTTTTGACCATTCCATATCGAAAAACATTAACTTATGAAAGAGTTATTTTACTCATATATTTTAATATATTTTATCATAAGCGGAAAAACCAATAACTGTGTTATCAACGTTTATTTTTCTCCTCTAATATCATGTATTGTATATTAAGTATATACTGAGGATCTCTGGGCGTTTTTCATTTAAAGCGATATTCATCTTGATTTTGTATATTAATGCATGTTAGTTTTTTCTTTAGTTGAACTTGTAAATCAAAATATATAGACGAGTATCTAGGTTGATATTTATTCACACTCACTTCAATTCTAATAAACGAAGCTAATACGAGGGCGGGTCAATAAGTCCGTGACACAGATTTTTTGATAAAAAAAATAATTTTATCTTTCAACGTAGTCTCCCTTGAGCTCTATACACTTTGTCCAACGCTTCTCCAATTTTTTTATCCCTTCCAAAAAAAATAAATTGTCGAGGTCCTCAAAATAGGCCTTTGTTTGCGAGATGACTTCATCATTGGAGTCAAATCTTTTTCCACCAAGCCATTTCTTCAGGTTTGGGAACAAGAAGTAGTCGCTCGGAGCCAAATCTGGAGAATAGGGTGGATGAGGAAGCAATTCATAGCCCAATTCATGGATTTTTGCCATGGCAACTGCACATGTGTGCACCCTTGCATTGCCTTGGTGGAAAAGAACTTTTTTCTTGGCCAAATGAGGTCGTTTTTTTTTCAAATCGTCATTGAATCGGTCCACGAACAGTCGCTATTACAATACATAGGAATGTATTTTTTTTTTTTAATATGTCGTAATTAATAAATTTTAAAAATCAACGAAGTGTGTTTTTGTTTTTAACTTCTCCAGACCATGTAGCCAACCCAAAGCTAAAGACCTGGGATCGCCACTGGTGTAAAGATCAAATAGTATAGGATTCTGCCATTTTGCCAAACAAAGCAATTGCGAAATAAAAATTTGACATTTAACAATCTCACCAATATATGTAACAATTTTGATAGCAAAATCAAAAGGATTTTTAGTGTTCCATTGGAATTCGAAGCGACTAAATCTAGGATTGAAATCAATGAAAAACCTTATAAAATGCGTATGAATTAGAGCCGCCATCTATGTGTCCGCCTTGGAACATTTCGAGCCTCCCTTTAATTATACAAACTGTACCTCAAAATGAAATAAATAAATAAATATTGTATTTTCATAGTTTTATATATTCAGTAAATCTATTATATTCGTACTTCATTTAATCAATAAATGGTTTTTTATGAGTATACTTGCCAAAACATAAAAAATTGACATACATATATATGCATGTACTTATGATAAGACTGAAGTAAGTATACAAATTGAAAAACTAACACCAAATTGGTACAATACACGGTTACTTTATTTTAACTTTACACATATACGTAAATGTAAACAACAAAAATTAAATATAGAGGTAGAACAGACTACCTCTATATACTAGTACAATGGTAGGTAAGGCACATTCTTTTCAAAAATCATGTAATAAGCATTTACAAAATAATTCCTTTCATCATAAGCCAAATTAATGTTCTCCTTTATGACGCCTTGCTGTTCTAAAACATTTTACATTGCCAGATCGTATTTTCTCTTTGTTTTCCCCCAATTTACGTTCAAGCAATATAGTGATGGGGAAATTTAAAAAACCTGGAAAAAAAATATTTATTAATTTAAATATTAATTCAAGCCTAAAGTAGAAACTGGCCTCATATCATCACCTCATTAATGCATAGTTATATCATAACTTACTACACAAGGTGTCCCGGTTTAGGTTTTCGTCATGGTAGCTGAAGATTCCTGAAGGGGGGGGGGTCTATTTTTACCCTCCACCAAGTTATAGTCCGTTAATGGGAGCAACCTCTGATTTCTAGGTACAACTTCTTAAAAGGCCGTAGCTTTCTAACGGATTCAGTTTAAGAAACCGTTGTACACAGTTTTGAAAGAGAATTTCAGTGTGCATAAAATACTAAAATTTCGTCGAGTTCGATAAATGGCAGCCAAAATTATGGCATCTTAAGGCTAACATTTTGAAAAATCGCTGGACCAATTTCATCAGAAAAATGCGTTTATCTCGAAATTTTCAACTTTCAAAATTTTCTTGTCAAAACTTTTGTCTTCTCTTCATTATCTACGATTTTTATGTATAACTTTTCCACCTACGAACAACGGAAGTTATTGCAAACCACTATTTTATTCAGGCAAATGGGTCACAAAATAAATTTAATATCCCTTTAAATAGTTTTTGTGGTCCTAAAAAGGACCGTACACTTTAAGATTTCAAAACGCTTTTATAGTAAATCCTCAAAATCTTTCCCGGGCCTTTGGATGCACGTTGTAGCGCGTTTGATGATTTCAGACTGCAAATTAATGTTTGGTAAAATGCCTTTTAGCTCCTCTGCGATTGTATTTATTCTCTCTTGGAGCTCTTCCCGATTTGAAATCTCAGTCAAATAAACCTTTTCTTTTATGGCTCCCCAGAAAAAAAATCCATTGGCGTTAGGTCAGGAGATCTAGGTGGCCAAGGAAAAGGACCAAATCGGCCAATCCACCGTCCATTAAATTTTTGATTTAAAAACGAAGTTACATTATTGATACAATGGGAAGGAGCTCCATCGTGTTGCAAAACCATTCTTTGCCCAATTATCAAGGCTTCGCCCATTAATGACGTTGTCTTATGAAAAGCGGGGGTAGATTATTCTATAATTGGTCTTATCGAAAACATCCTCAGATTTATAGCATGAATGGATGCTACGATTTGACCAGTTACAAGTTGCCGGTCATAGGTCTTGTTGGTGGCTTGACCACCGGTAGTCCATACCAGGACTTAAATCACGGTGCCATGGGAGTCAGGAGCCCCCCGGATTTCGGTCCGGGCCTGACTTGTTAGAGGTAGGCCCTCTTGTGGGAGCGTCATGGTGGCTGTGGTTTAAACCCAAATCGCGGGTACGGGTTTCCTTTTTGATTTAGCCCATTGTAGAGTTGCAAATGAAGTACTGGGTGCTGCAAACCTAAGAGCAGCAAGAGGTTTTAGGTCGGCCTCGACTCATACCAAGGGTGGAACTTTTGCCTCCAACACAGTTCCGAATTGGTATCAAAATTTTTGTGGCGAGCGATGGCAAGGCGTATCCTTGCTCCCTATGGGTGTATGGGCACCTCGTAAACATAAAGTCTTACGGCAGGAGGTTTACGTTAAAAATCCAGGTACGTTCTGTATCCGTTAGAAAGCTACGGCCCTTTAAAAAGTTTTACCACGAAATCAGAGGTTCCTCACTTTGAGGGCCTATAAATTAAAGGGGGTGAAAATATACCTCCCCACCCCACTGCAATACAATTTTTTGTTTGCTATAACTTCAGGAATCTTCAGCTATCAGGACGAAAACCTAAACTGGAACACCCTGTATGTAGAGACTGAACATATTTTAGGTTGCATATATGGTTGCGTATGCAGATTTTATTTAATTTTTCATTATTATTATTTTTTTTTTCTGACAAAATATGTATACTATATATGCCTGCAGCAGTAACTAAAATATCCTACCCTCAAATAAAAACAAGTATTAAGAAACAAACTATTAATGTGTTGAAGACTTTAAAGGCTCCGTCAAACAGAGCGCGTTTTAACGCCTCGTTGTATTCTATTGAAATCATAGAAAATGTTACGCAGAATGTTAAGAACGCGTTCTGTTTGAATGAGCCTTAAGGGGAGATTCCTTTAAAGTTTTTGAGAAGAACATCGTTTGCGGTGGGCGCGGGGGGTCGGAAATGCATCCCCTCCGAGATATAAAGGTTTTAAGCAAACCTCTTTGACTCACATTTAAAATAACATCATTCAAATTTATGCGTGTATGGAAACAAATGGGGTATCGTTGAACTCGTAATCACGGGTGTTTTCAATTAGATTTACCCAATCTTGGACTATAAAACCATTGTCATTGGTATAATTATTTCCTATGCATTTTTGATATGAGCCATTTCCGAGAAAATTCAATACTGAAAGGAACTGTTGTAAGAAAAGGTATAGATACTACATGTATAGATACTACATGTATAGATACTACATGTATAGATACTACATGTATAGATACTACATGTATTGTATATATATTGGATTTTTAGCAATGAAATTACTCGAATATGAATCGAGTAATACGAATCTCTACACAATGTCTTCGGAATACGGAAAAATTGGAAGAGACAGCTATCATTTAACGAGAAAGCATCATTCCTTTCCCGCAAATTCCGTAGAATTCTTCTACGCTGTAATCTAAAAGAATTGAAATTCCTATTTACTACATTTCTATACTGTCCAACATGTATATTTTGTATATTTTTTTACCTTTTCTCTTTTTTGTTTATTTCACTCACAAACAACAATATCAAAACTTCTTCCTCCATTTGTTTTTCAAATTTAACAATATGTTATCCGTTATTTTTCTCTTGTGATCGGCTTGTGAGCTGCTCAATCGGATATCATAATTTTAACAGTTCTTGTGATGCTCACAACTTGTGAGGTTTTGGTTAGAATACGAAAACCTCACAAATTGTGACTCACCACGCTCTTGTGAGGTTGTTGTGACATATGAGGCATCACAGAGGTATGTCAGAATACGGACATAAAAGGCACAAAGCATTTTATTGGCAATGATCTGTCCAAAGAAGACCGCATACTGCGTTCAAGATCAATTAAATCAATTGCTGATTTGGGACAAACCGCAGTGAACGCTAAACTTAGAGAATTTAATGTTGTAGCAGACGAAAAAATAATAAATATCGACGAAATTCAAAAGGAAAAACATAAAAAAAAACTATTGGAAGAAGAAAACGCATTTATCTCTAAAAGAACTCTAGAAAATGAAGTGAAACATATAAACTGTGACTTTCTAGGGATATGTGTAGTAAGGAGAAAAACTGAAAAACAAATAACATTACACTCAGGTCATGTGCTCTATTATAAAAATGCCAATAACTCAATCGGAGGTATTGGCTTCCTTACTCACAAAAAACACGCAAAGCAAATTGAAAACATAAAAAGTGACATATTTAATTATAAGCCTTAACACCCGCTGCTGCAGGGTTAAGATTATACAGGTGTATGCACCAACCACTGACTACAGTGATGAGAAAGTAGACCACTTCTATGAAGACATAGAACAAGCAATGAATAAAAATAAATGTCATTTTACGCTTACAATTGCCGATTTCAACGCAAAGGCGGATAGGCCTGAGGACGAACTGAGAAGCCTATTGGAAAATTTGGCCTAGAAGGTAGAAACGAGCGTGGACAAATCGATTTTTTACACCAAAACAACCTGTACCAAATTAACAGCTTTTTCGATAGAAAGCAACAGAGGAAATAGACTTGGATAACCCCTGACAGATACACAAAAACGAAATCTACTTTGTTATTACAGACAAAAAACAACTAATAACAAATGTTACAATACTTAACAGGTTCGGAATAGAAAGCGACCACAGAGAAGTTAGGGCAACAATGAAGCTGAACCTTAAAAGTGCAAAAAGGAGCATGATAAAGAAAACGCCAACGAAGTGGACACCATCTGATTCCGAAGGTTTTGTTGAAATGATTTCCAATAAACTAGGGCAGAACCAAGGAATGAACATAGAAATCATTACTGAGTCAATTACACACGCAATTAAGGCAACAGAAGATACATATTGTAAAGTAAATAACAAAGCTACTGAACACCAAAACCTAAACACTGCAAATACAAAGAAAAGAAGCAAGAGAAAAAGGGGACTTTGTAGAAATAAACCGATTAAATAAAGTAACATCGAAGGAAATCCGTAAAGACAGCCGAAGGTATAACTACAAAAAAATACAATAGCGCATAGGAAAAAACAAAAGTATGAAATTTTTAAGAAAAACTACAGTTGATGGAAAAAATGAAATACAATAGTAAAACTCAAGAACGAAAACGATGAAATTGTTACAAGCAAAAACGAAATACTTCGTTTAACAGAAACATTTTACAGTAAACTATGCACGCTAAACATCACAAGCAATCAATATAAAATCAACCAGACACCAACTTGTAAATTTTGGATCAGAGGAAATGGCGGACATAACGGTGGAAGAATTACAGAGAAATGAAAAACAACAAGACTCCAGTTGAAGACCAGATAATAGTATGCGTCATTAAGGTAGGTGGAGAAAGACTAATGCAAAAAATTACGAAACTGTTTAATACGTGCATTGAGCAAGTAAAAATACCTGTGCAATGGAGAAATTCGTGTGTCTACGTTATCCACAAGAAATGGAATATTCATATTACGAATCTGGAAAGCTGCAGACTTATTAGTCTTCTGCCGCATCTATATAAACTGAACTGTTATAACAAAACGAATCGAATAAAAACTCGACTTCTTTCAGCCACGAGAGGAAGCTCGGTTTAGAAGCGGCTTTAGCACGAATTTGCAAGCAATAAAATCAGGTAGGAAGAAGTCAGTCGAATACAATCGGCCAATAGTACAAACCTTTGTTGATTTCTAAAAAGCTTTTGATACAGTCGAAATATATAGTGTTATCGGAGCGCTAAAGCAGTGCAGAATAGAAGGAAGGTACCTGCAACACATATACGTGTTTCATGAAAAAAACAAAGTATCGAGTAGAAAGAGGAATCAGGCAAGGGGACAGAATTTCACCAAAACTTTTTACAGCGGTTCTGGAATATGCGTTCAAAAATCTAAATTGGGACGACAAAGGCATAAATGTCGATGGAGAGTATCTAAGCCACTTACGCTTTGCGGATGACATAGTGATTGTAACTGACAGTCTCGACAGGAAAGCATTTTTAAAAGGAGTGGGGTGTTGTAAATTAGAGTGTTCCGGCTTCGAGGTTTAATTAAAACAAAACATGTGTATTGTTTTGGCGTTTTAGTTCCTAAATAAGGAGAAACTTGAATACATATATATATACATAAATTACACTTACGCTTTTGTGCGTCCTCTCGCCTTCAATGATTTACAAATTATGACGATACAATGCACAATAGCAGAACAAAGAACAAAGGAAAAACTTCGAAACTTCGTCAAAAGCGAGAGGGTGCTCTTACATTTGAATTTCAAAACATGTTAATAAAATTTAAGGCATTCAGCTCGGCGATATGGGGCTAAGCATAAACTTTCAGAACACAAAATTTATGACTAACTTAGTAACTGTAGGAAACCTTACGATAGCAGATGGAAAGGAGATCGAATGTTTTTACTCAAATACAAATATCTGGGACACGAAATTAGCATTTAGAGATAACCAAACCCATGAAATCCAACGGCGTATTGGACTAGGCTTGGCCGCCTTCGGCAAGCTGAGAAATGTTCTGAAAAGCGAAATTCCTATGCGCATATGCGGATAGTATTATAACGGGCAGTATATACTGTATATACTGCCCGTTATAACCTATGGAGCAGAAACCTTAACTATTACAATATGGTCTTTTGTTCTTCAGCCTCTTCTGTTTTAAGTGTGGCTAGGAATGCCAGTTCTTTCACTCATCTCCATTAATGTTGCCTTTTTTTCACTTTTGTCAGATTGTTGCCCGTTGTACTATCGGGCATTTGTTTTGGCTGTCAAGATTAGTTATATTTTTCTATCTGAATTGTTTTGCCCTTGAAATCGGCTTAAAAATTCAACAAACACCGCAGGAAAGGTGATTTGTGATAACTGATAGTCACATACTTCGGTTTTGCTCCACGTAAGATGATAGTTGTGATGATTACATTTTAATGTTCATTTTCTTGTGACATCTGAAGAGGTATTACTTTCATAAAATTGAATTATTTTTTTCGCGATTGTAATAGGTCCTGAGACCAGAAAAGTGTTTACCTCGATGGCATTATTTTTAAGTTCAAGCAGTCATGATGAGGACAAAGAATTTTACAATATAACAGTATGCGTTTTCTAAGAAATAAATCGAATATCCTTGGACAACTAAATGCAATGTTAGTGCGAATATTTTCTAATTTATAAGACAACAAGCATTTCGTATATTTTTATCATGGTTTTTAAATTTTTACAACAATTTCCACTTTCAAAACAGGCATTTTTGTATGTTGTGGCTGTGCTTGACTTGCCAACTGGAATAAATAAAAAAAATTTTTTGCGAAAAATACAAAATACCTGGTGGTAGTTTTTTCTTAATTGTTTTTAATTAACCGAAAAAAGTTCAATTCTAATGTATGTGTATACATAATTAATATATATACATGTTATTAGTCAAAATATTATTTACTTACATTTTTTCAGCCGAATTAAACCCTTACTTTATATTGTAGAAAGCGTCGATGACGAATAAATGAAGTTGAAATTGAATTTGTTTACGTTACTTTAAGCGGGACAATGCACAATGACGTCATTTTAATATTTTAAAAAGACAAGTGCTACCAGTTTTTCAAATATTTTTGGTGATCACTATACACAGAGCAGATATTTTTTCTGATCACTTTTAATTATCACAAATCACACTATCAGCTATCACCTAAGCCGATACCACCCCTGCATACGGCGATAGATGGCTTCATATAGCCACTGACTTATTTACTGAGGTGGTATTGCAGTTCGGGGCATAGACTAACTATACCTAGATATCAAACTTTCCAGATATTGGAAAATCAAAACCGGTTTTCTACTGATCGCCCCTATCCGTGTGATCCTGTCTGTGAATACGTGTAAATTGTCATCAATGGCAATTTCCCTCTCCTTTTATACAAACCACGCCCATTTTAATCAAAAAAATGTCGTCTCCATTACACACACTCGTGCAAATCGCTCTCATTTTAGCAATTTTACTTGTAAATTGCTCTCCTTCTAGCAAATTTTGAAAAATCCTTAGAGATGCAGAAGTGTTGGAATTCACTTACAGTGTGTCTGTGCTATTAGTCTATTAGTAGAGTTTGACATCTAGTTAGTTTATCTATGGTTCGGGGTGAGCCTGAGCCTCAACTAACAAGCTTCTTGTCTGGTACAATTTCGTGGAAAGCCGGTTCACCTGATTTAAATCCACTCGATTTTTTTTACTGGCGAGCAGTAAAAGAAAAAGTTTATTCTAAGCCGATAGAAAATTTAAACGAGCCCGTCTTACTACCAGATCATTTGTAAGAAGATGTAGAGCTTGCATTGCCGTTGAAGGCAAACAGTTTGAACATTCGTTGTAAGATACAATATCGGTAGATGGCGATCCTAAGAGTATACACCAAGAGAACGTAATGTTCTGTGTGCTCTGTGACGGGAAAAAAATTAAATGGTTTCACTCACACTAGTCGAAATGGCGTGTTTTTCCGTCTCAATCAGAGCGTCACTGTCTGTCTCGCTCACACTTGGTACTCATTTTAACTTATTAAAAAGAATTAATTTTCTTTAATAAAATATTTTCTTTAATAAAATATTTTTTTTTTGTCCTCAATTAAGCGTTAGTCTAGCAAGTGTCATACCATTTTGGAATCCAGACTAAATACGCCATCTTTTAAAGTTACATGCCAAAATGGCACAGTACATTTTTAGTCAGTACAGTCAGTTCAACTTAGGTGATTAATGATTTTCAGATAAATGGATGGACAAAAAAGCAATATTTTAGTTAAAACCGATATAATTATGTTTCAATTTTTGACCGTAATTTACAGAACAGTTACTCAGGGTTACGTGACAACAAAAAAATCGAAGAAAAGTAAAGATTTGCGGTCACAGTACTTGAAAGATCGTCACAGGGTGTCAGATTTCTCGAGTTTTTTTGAGTGCCAATAATTTTAAAAGTACATGACTTAGAATTTTTTTTATAATTTTGTGATAACCGATACCACTTGACCTATCACCCGTTTCCGGCTTGACGTTGATTTTTGGGACACCACAGACAATCGGTTTTGCCTTTCAAATAATTAAATAATTCGATAAAATTTATATGTTTACTTATACGTTGGTGTAATGAATTCAAATAAAAAGCATCACCAGATATCCATCTGGCCATTATATCTTTCGAGTTAATAATTCTTCCTTTGTGATGTTCCATATTACAATAGCATGATGTGTTAAACTAGTTCGTGATCGTTGAAATAGTCACCTAGAATAGTGTTTGAGAATAATGGAGCAGTCCCCAAAATAAATTTAGGAAAGGAATAGTTACGGTGCAAAAGACGAAATCAGTTGCTGTGGGAGGGCTCCTTTAAGTGTTAAAATGCCTAAAACACTACAATAAGTTTGATGGTTCAAACCTTTGTTGATTTCTAAAAAGCTTTTGATACAGTCGAAATATATAGTGTTATCGGAGCGCTAAAGCAGTGCAGAATAGAAGGAAGGTACCTGCAACACATATACGTGTTTCATGAAAAAAACAAAGTATCGAGTAGAAAGAGGAATCAGGCAAGGGGACAGAATTTCACCAAAACTTTTTACAGCGGTTCTGGAATATGCGTTCAAAAATCTAAATTGGGACGACAAAGGCATAAATGTCGATGGAGAGTATCTAAGCCACTTACGCTTTGCGGATGACATAGTGATTGTAACTGACAGTCTCGACAGGAAAGCATTTTTAAAAGGAGTGGGGTGTTGTAAATTAGAGTGTTCCGGCTTCGAGGTTTAATTAAAACAAAACATGTGTATTGTTTTGGCGTTTTAGTTCCTAAATAAGGAGAAACTTGAATACATATATATATACATAAATTACACTTACGCTTTTGTGCGTCCTCTCGCCTTCAATGATTTACAAATTATGACGATACAATGCACAATAGCAGAACAAAGAACAAAGGAAAAACTTCGAAACTTCGTCAAAAGCGAGAGGGTGCTCTTACATTTGAATTTCAAAACATGTTAATAAAATTTAAGGCATTCAGCTCGGCGATATGGGGCTAAGCATAAACTTTCAGAACACAAAATTTATGACTAACTTAGTAACTGTAGGAAACCTTACGATAGCAGATGGAAAGGAGATCGAATGTTTTTACTCAAATACAAATATCTGGGACACGAAATTAGCATTTAGAGATAACCAAACCCATGAAATCCAACGGCGTATTGGACTAGGCTTGGCCGCCTTCGGCAAGCTGAGAAATGTTCTGAAAAGCGAAATTCCTATGCGCATATGCGGATAGTATTATAACGGGCAGTATATACTGTATATACTGCCCGTTATAACCTATGGAGCAGAAACCTTAACTATTACAATATGGTCTTTTGTTCTTCAGCCTCTTCTGTTTTAAGTGTGGCTAGGAATGCCAGTTCTTTCACTCATCTCCATTAATGTTGCCTTTTTTTCACTTTTGTCAGATTGTTGCCCGTTGTACTATCGGGCATTTGTTTTGGCTGTCAAGATTAGTTATATTTTTCTATCTGAATTGTTTTGCCCTTGAAATCGGCTTAAAAATTCAACAAACACCGCAGGAAAGGTGATTTGTGATAACTGATAGTCACATACTTCGGTTTTGCTCCACGTAAGATGATAGTTGTGATGATTACATTTTAATGTTCATTTTCTTGTGACATCTGAAGAGGTATTACTTTCATAAAATTGAATTATTTTTTTCGCGATTGTATTAGGTCCTGAGACCAGAAAAGTGTTTACCTCGATGGCATTATTTTTAAGTTCAAGCAGTCATGATGAGGACAAAGAATTTTACAATATAACAGTATGCGTTTTCTAAGAAATAAATCGAATATCCTTGGACAACTAAATGCAATGTTAGTGCGAATATTTTCTAATTTATAAGACAACAAGCATTTCGTATATTTTTATCATGGTTTTTAAATTTTTACAACAATTTCCACTTTCAAAACAGGCATTTTTGTATGTTGTGGCTGTGCTTGACTTGCCAACTGGAATAAATAAAAAAAATTTTTTGCGAAAAATACAAAATACCTGGTGGTAGTTTTTTCTTAATTGTTTTTAATTAACCGAAAAAAGTTCAATTCTAATGTATGTGTATACATAATTAATATATATACATGTTATTAGTCAAAATATTATTTACTTACATTTTTTCAGCCGAATTAAACCCTTACTTTATATTGTAGAAAGCGTCGATGACGAATAAATGAAGTTGAAATTGAATTTGTTTACGTTACTTTAAGCGGGACAATGCACAATGACGTCATTTTAATATTTTAAAAAGACAAGTGCTACCAGTTTTTCAAATATTTTTGGTGATCACTATACACAGAGCAGATATTTTTTCTGATCACTTTTAATTATCACAAATCACACTATCAGCTATCACCTAAGCCGATACCACCCCTGCATACGGCGATAGATGGCTTCATATAGCCACTGACTTATTTACTGAGGTGGTATTGCAGTTCGGGGCATAGACTAACTATACCTAGATATCAAACTTTCCAGATATTGGAAAATCAAAACCGGTTTTCTACTGATCGCCCCTATCCGTGTGATCCTGTCTGTGAATACGTGTAAATTGTCATCAATGGCAATTTCCCTCTCCTTTTATACAAACCACGCCCATTTTAATCAAAAAAATGTCGTCTCCATTACACACACTCGTGCAAATCGCTCTCATTTTAGCAATTTTACTTGTAAATTGCTCTCCTTCTAGCAAATTTTGAAAAATCCTTAGAGATGCAGAAGTGTTGGAATTCACTTACAGTGTGTCTGTGCTATTAGTCTATTAGTAGAGTTTGACATCTAGTTAGTTTATCTATGGTTCGGGGTGAGCCTGAGCCTCAACTAACAAGCTTCTTGTCTGGTACAATTTCGTGGAAAGCCGGTTCACCTGATTTAAATCCACTCGATTTTTTTTACTGGCGAGCAGTAAAAGAAAAAGTTTATTCTAAGCCGATAGAAAATTTAAACGAGCCCGTCTTACTACCAGATCATTTGTAAGAAGATGTAGAGCTTGCATTGCCGTTGAAGGCAAACAGTTTGAACATTCGTTGTAAGATACAATATCGGTAGATGGCGATCCTAAGAGTATACACCAAGAGAACGTAATGTTCTGTGTGCTCTGTGACGGGAAAAAAATTAAATGGTTTCACTCACACTAGTCGAAATGGCGTGTTTTTCCGTCTCAATCACAGCGTCACTGTCTGTCTCGCTCACACTTGGTACTCATTTTAACTTATTAAAAAGAATTAATTTTCTTTAATAAAATATTTTCTTTAATAAAATATTTTTTTTTTGTCCTCAATTAAGCGTTAGTCTAGCAAGTGTCATACCATTTTGGAATCCAGACTAAATACGCCATCTTTTAAAGTTACATGCCAAAATGGCACAGTACATTTTTAGTCAGTACAGTCAGTTCAACTTAGGTGATTAATGATTTTCAGATAAATGGATGGACAAAAAAGCAATATTTTAGTTAAAACCGATATAATTATGTTTCAATTTTTGACCGTAATTTACAGAACAGTTACTCAGGGTTACGTGACAACAAAAAAATCGAAGAAAAGTAAAGATTTGCGGTCACAGTACTTGAAAGATCGTCACAGGGTGTCAGATTTCTCGAGTTTTTTTGAGTGCCAATAATTTTAAAAGTACATGACTTAGAATTTTTTTTATAATTTTGTGATAACCGATACCACTTGACCTATCACCCGTTTCCGGCTTGACGTTGATTTTTGGGACACCACAGACAATCGGTTTTGCCTTTCAAATAATTAAATAATTCGATAAAATTTATATGTTTACTTATACGTTGGTGTAATGAATTCAAATAAAAAGCATCACCAGATATCCATCTGGCCATTATATCTTTCGAGTTAATAATTCTTCCTTTGTGATGTTCCATATTACAATAGCATGATGTGTTAAACTAGTTCGTGATCGTTGAAATAGTCACCTAGAATAGTGTTTGAGAATAATGGAGCAGTCCCCAAAATAAATTTAGGAAAGGAATAGTTACGGTGCAAAAGACGAAATCAGTTGCTGTGGGAGGGCTCCTTTAAGTGTTAAAATGCCTAAAACACTACAATAAGTTTGATGGTTCATGTTCGTATATCCCTACTGTACTAATCCAATATATGTATGTAGATTTTAAGGAAGTTAAGTATAAGGACTGAAAGAATAAAATCTGTAAATTTTAATACGGGCTATACTTCCAATGCGGAAAAATTGCAATCCCATTTTGTACCCAAATTAGCCTGTATATTGTCTAGTTTCAGTTTGTTATTGATTTTAGTTCGGTGCAGTTTAAAATATTTATAAAATATGAGTCAAGAGGAACGCCGTAAAAAGATAATCAACAAATGGCACTAAAATACTTCGCGTCCAAACCATTTCATCACAAAAAATTTAAACATAGATTAAACGATATTTGGAGACGTTGACAGTTAAGCGAAAACAGAAAAGCGGAGCTAAAAGTGGAGCACATGATACAAATTTGGACAGGAAAATAGTGGGTACCATCGTAAAAAACCAGACTATGTCATCCAGAGATGTTGCTCGGAAATGTAATACCAACCGAACATTGGTACAAAGATCTAAAAAACGTAACGGTCTAAAAACACGAAAAAAACAAAAAATACCAAAAGTTACTGAAAAGCAAAAAAAGGTCATAAAATCACGAGCCCGAAAGCTATACGAGTTGATCGACAACAAGAAAGCGTGCTTGGTTTTGGATGACGAAACTTATGTCAAAGCCGACTTTACTACTCTTCCATTTGTGCAGTTTTACAACTCCTTTAAAGCTGAGATTCTTCCGCAATCAACAACATCGATTGTGATGGAAAAATTCGGGTCAAAATATCTCGTTTGGCAGGCCATTTGCCAATATGGACACAGAAGCTCATCGTTTATTACAACGGGAACAATTAACGGAGAAGTGTACATGTGCCTAAAAAAATGGTTGATTCCTTTCTTAAACAAACACGAGGGTTCAACATTATTTTGGCCAGATTTAGCTTCAGCTCACTATGCTCATGCGACGTTGAGCTTTCTTGTTGCTAAAAATATCGACTTTGTCCCAAAAGACATGAATCCACCCAATGTTTCACAGTGCCGTCCCATTGAAAGGTATTGGGCTTTGGTCAAAGCTAAATTGAGGAAAAGTGAGCAGTGTGCAAAGGACGTAAAAGATTTTAGTGCTAAATGGAAAAGAGCGTCCAAAAAGATCACGGATGTAACTGTCACCAACCTTATGAAGGACATTCGAAAAAGTTGAGGAAAGAATGGGAACCCAAATAATTTTTTTATTTTTTGTAATTGTGAATGAATTTAATAAAAACAAAGTTTTAAAGCAAATAAAAAAAAATTACATGAATTATGAAAATATATTTTTTTTTTACTTTGAAGTTTCCAAATTTTATTCGTTTCAGTCCTTATTAATGTTCAATATACAAATAGTAATAGAAATATATATTAAATATTATTAAATATTTAGGTAATTATTATTTTTAATATGTACTTAGTATGGAAAAATAAAATTATATTAGTTTTACGAATAATTGTAAGATAATAATGGTATGAATATACTTGAAAATTATGTGTATAAGCCAGTGAAAAGTAAGTCAATAGTTATGCACTCAAGTTTATATCCAGGTCGGTGAATTTTGTGCACAAATTTCAGGAGCATATGGATGTTGCGTATCTCGTTTTGATTTTCAATGAATAATATAAATTTATAACTTTTCCTTGGCTTCTAACAATTATACATATATATATATACATATATATATATATACATATATACATACATATATATATACATATATATATATATATATATTTGTATTCGTCATTTTTATCACTACTAAGAAATGAAATCAATTTTTTTTTTTTTGACAATGAAAATTAAATGTGCAGAAGAGTATGCATTACAAATTAACACTTTTAAACGCAATGAAGAATTTGACGGCAGATATTATCGTTAGGGGATGTATCCGGTTAATTCCGATCAGTTAGATGAAGGTGAATGGATTTTGTGGGGACGTTAGATCCGTGTATGACTTGCGAAACAAACACTCTGATATGCAAAAAGTGAAATTGGTTTCTAGTGGCTTTATGGGTTTTACTTATTTATTTATTTATTTTTGTTGTACTAATATATTTCAGTTTTTATTCCGTTGTTTACTTGCTGGCTTTTTCATCCATACACACACCTACATATGTACGTGTATGTATGCTCAAGATACTCAACAAATTTTGGGGCATTCCCATGGACATTTGGAGGTTAGCTTGGAACCAGTGTGTTAGTTTTCCGCACAGTAGTCTTTACGACCCATCCACAAATGAAATGGACCCTATTGGGACCTTGAAAATTCTCACCAAAAGTCAACGTGTATGCGAAATTGATTAAGTTCACATCTTCTTTTGTTTTTTTTTTTCAAGAGCACTGTGATGTGCAGAAAAGCTGTGAACTCCACTGGCACTTATGGCTTAAATCCAATACTGTGCCATCGCAGAAGAGTAACAAAAATGCAGAGAGGCTAGGCTAGCACTAGCTCATCCTAACCACAAACTGAAACGTGTTTCAACTACGCTAATAACCAAAAAAAAGGTTGGACTTACGCAGCAGATATCCAAGCGATGAAAGGCAGGTTAAAAGAAAAAAACGAAGGAGATATTGCACTGCCTTAAATACTCTGCGGTGTGCTAAGGGAATTTAGCCAAAACACCAATTGGTACAATATAATAGTCGCGTTCACGCTAATAAGCTGGTTTGAGCCTTAGATGTTTGAGCGAACTGTTATATAGTGGAGAAATCTAATTTGAAGCAGAATTTTAAGTTGAAAGCAGGATTTGAATAAAAATAATATATGCACGGATCACGCTACACCCTCTGGGTTGGTGTCCATTCGCTGTATATGTCCTAGCCATCTCCACTGAAGATATGTTAATCCGCCTTCGATAGGGTCTTTGCTTCTTAGGTAGTTAGTTACATTTTTATTTAGCATATCTTGCTATTCAATATCAAAATACACAATATATACTCGTACATATATATTCAAACTCAATCTAATGTACAAAATTAACAATTAACCTTTACTGCATTCAATACAAGTTTTTTGTTTTGTTTTATATAATTTGCTGTTAATTGCTTGAATCTTTTAAAGTTAATTTCATTTTTCAAGTTCAATGGTAGTAAATTAAACAGTTGGCAACCTTTATATACAATGCTGTTTTGCGTAAGAGCTTCCCGATAAGCGGGAAACCTGAAGTTATCACCACTTCTTAAATTATAGGGTTGCGAGCCCCTTACATATCGCAAATATCTTTTTAAAAAATTTGGTAACATATCATCCTTGATTTTGTAAATAAAATTTAAAACATGAAACAATATTTTCTGTTTTACATTTAACCACATTAGTGCATCCAGCATCATTCTGATTGCCGTATAGCGACTGCATTTTAAAATTATTCGCATGGCCCCATTTTGCATACATTGTAACTTAATAATCATAGTGTCACATAAGAGATACAAATCTGATGAGCAATACTCGAAGTAAGGTTTGATCATGACATTATATATGTGTATTGCACTTGTTAAGGGGATCTTACTTCTAATTCTAGCAAAGAAACCTACCTTTTTTGCTATTTTTTTAACAGTGTACTCTACATGTGGACTTAATGTTAAATTCAAGTCAATAACTAATCCTAGGTATTTTATATTTTCTATAGCATTTTGTTTTGCTAACATTTAATTTAAGTTTATTTGCATTTAGCCATACACTTAATCTATGTAAGTCCTCTTGCATTCGTCGTTCAAATTCCTCCAAGCCCTTTCCAGTTATAAATAAGAGAGAATCATCGGCAAATAAGGCTACCTGCGCGTATTTTAGCTGTTGATTTATGTCGTTGATATATATTATGAAAAGCAGGGCCCCCAGAATTGATCCTTGGGGCACTCCTAAAGTTGTTTCAATGCTTCTCGATGATACTCCATTAACCATTGTTCTCTGGCACCTTTTACTTAGAAACGATTTAAACCATTCCAGCTCTTTGCCTCTAACACCGTATCTATGAAATTTAAACACAACTATACTTGTGTCGATCGTTTCAAATGCCCTCATAAAACCCAAAAAGATGGCAATTACATAGTTTTTTGCTGCAAGCTCCTCTTTCCAGCATATTAAAACTCTATTTAGCGCTGTCTCGCATGAATGTGGTGGCCGTGACTCAAGTGGTAGTGAACTGGCTTCCAAATCGGAAAGTTCGGTGTTCGAATGCCAGCCTCGCCCGAAAGACATATCATCCATTTTTTCAGTTAACGAAAATCAAGTAAGACGAGTAGTTGACTAAAAATCAACATCAAGCCAACTTCCACTAAGAATTTAGTCTTTAAATGTTGGATGCCACCCATGGAGCTAAATAACCACTGAGTCCAAACATCTTTCTTTCTCTCTCTATCCCATTTTCCAAAAAACTTAACACATGCTGAGGCATTATAAGTGTATTCATACCCACTTGAGTGTTAAGTTCTTTAAAAAAAAAAAACAAAAAAAAAAACAAAAAAAAAAACAAAAAAAAAAAAAAAACAAATCCCGATGCGCCAAAGTAGGACTGGGATAATCAAGGTCTTATATGGGGTCTCCTTAGGTTTTCGGGATAGGGACTTGGTACTCAATTGACTTCTTACCTCAAAGAAACAGCGATTGGCAAGAGTGATTCTACGTTTTACTTCTGCTGATGTGCTATTGACAGAATTCATAGCAGGTTTAAAGTTGACAAAGTCCTTTACTACATCGAAATTATTATTACATAGTTAAATTAGTTATATTTTTCTATCTGGATTTGTTTGCACTTGAAATCAACTCAAAAATTCATTGAACAGCGGAGAAAATTTGACTCTGCATATGGCGATAGTAGGCATTATATGCAGCTGCGACAAAATAAATAGCACACTTACCATATGTATACAGCGTTGGCTATTTATCTCTCGAATCTAATCTTTAGACGATACAGTACTAGATGGAGTGAAAAGTAACCTCCATGGGAATGAAAAATGTTTTTTTTATTTTATTCAATATAGTCCCCTTTTAGTTTGATACACTTATTCCTGCGATTTTCCAACTTCTTGATCCCGTCCGAAAAGTAATTTTCCGGAAGGTCTGCAAAATACTCCTCCGTGGCGTCGAAGATTTCCTCGCGTGAGCTGAATTTTTTATTGATGAGCCATCTTTTGAGGTATGGGAATAGATAATAGTCCGAGGGATCCAAATCCAGTTACCAATCGACGCCAAAAGTCCGCCCGATTCCGCATCAACTTTTTCATACGCAGAATATTGCCCAAAATATGGCGTGTGCGCTTAGTACTAATCTTTGTGGTATCTACTAGCTCGCGCACCTTCACTTTCCGGTCAGCCAACACCATTTCATGTATTCTTTTGATATTGTCCTCTGTAACAGCATCGGAGGGCCTGCCGCTTGCATAGTAGCTTGATCGGTAGTGGAGTTGCGGCCACCACGCAACTCTCGAAACCAATATTTGACGGTGTAATCTGACGGAGCATTAGCCCCATAATATTTATCCAACTTTTCTTTTGTTTCCTTTGCCGTTTTGCCTCTCAAAAAATAATGTTTTATGAGAAAACGAAAATCGTTTTTGTCCATACTCAACATGATGCCAAACACGTCAACAACAATCAGCTGTCAAAACAAAACTAAAGACAATATCGCACTGAAATTTAGCATGTCTGCCTAAATATGAACGGACTTCGAGGCACCATAACCTTTTTTGCAGTAGCAGCGCATTCTGGCGGTCAAGGAGGTTACTTTATAATATATTATAATATAATATGATTATAAATATAATATAATTATATTATAAATATAATATAATTTGTGGTTCTATAATGTAGGACTCCCTATAAAGTCACGGTGCATCTATCTGCTTTAAGCATCTCTGAGTTATGAAACTAATTGTAATTTACTGAAGGCTGTCAGATTTTTTGTGGACAATTTAAATATCACAGCTTTTCTTTACCTCTGTATTTGTGTTAGTTTTAACGGCCATTGGCCGTTTGAGCAATAGCGTTACATTTTTGACAGCTCCGGAAATAAAAAAAAATGCAGAAAAGCTAGAAGTTGACATTTCCGTGTGCACAATTAAAAACAGACTACCTGAAAAAACAACTATTTAGCCGGATTGGCAGGTTGAAACCTTTAGTTTCAAAACGTGATTTATCACATCTTTTGAAATCTGCATGCGATCATGTTAGTAAAGACTCCAACTGGTGGAAAAATATTATGTGGACCGAAGAATCAAAATTTAATAGATTCGGATCGGATTTGAGAGTGTATGTTAGGCGAAGGGTTTATTTATTTATTAATTCACAAAAATTCTTTCACAGATTGAATCTTTTTAAATTGTGCAAGCTAGGCAAAAATACATTACAAAATTAAATAAAAGAAAATTATATTATAGTAATAACTATAAGAAATAAGGGATGTAGGAAGGAAAAAGATGCGAAAGAAGGACATAAAGGTAGAGAAATTCCATCAGTAAGTTTGTGCTAAGTATTTAAAAACTTCATTTGTAAATATATTTGTGTTGCTTGATAGTTTGATTTTCAGTGGTAGACAATTCCATAGATGAATCGCATATAAAGAAATTTCGACTAGTAGTAAGCTACTTATATCTAGGTAAAACTATTTGCAGTGCCCTTTGGTTACTCGCCAATTTTATCATATCAAATAAATAGTCTAGTTCTTTTGTAGTAATTATTTTCTGAAGTAGTTGTATGGTTCTTCAATTTAATAAGGCTATTAAGGAGCAGCCGGTTATTCTTTTAGCGAAGGGCGTAATGTGATCTGACCGTTTAATGTCAAAGATGTATCTTGCGCTACTATTATATGCCACAGTGAGTTTTCGCTTCCACACTTAGTCCAAGTCTGCATATATTTCGCAACCGTAAAGCAGTATCGGCAAAATAAAAGCTTTTACCAATTTCAGTTTAACAGCTATCGGAAGGTAGTTTTTTGTGGGGCTTAGACCACGAAAATCGCCATACACTTTAGATACTACTTTGTTTCCGTGCAAATTCCAAGTAAATATACTAGTAAAGTAAACTGCAAGATTTTTTACCTTATCAACTATGGGAGTGTTGTTAAGAGATATTGGGGCGAAATCTCCGGTTTGTCTTTTTATATTAATGATCATGGCTTTTGACTTAGATGGATTGAGACTAAGCTCTTTTTTTTTACCAAGCATGCATTCGCTTAAGATCATCATTAATATTGATTACCGCCTGATTTTTATGAGATTTCGGAAACAAGGAATATATTTGTACATCATCAGCATATACTCGTATATGGTGTGCGGAGGTCATGAAACATTCGGCTATATCATTTATAAAGCATAAAAAAAGGAGAGGGCCTAGTATGGAACCTTGAGGGACACCCAAGGGGACATGGAAAAATGAGGAGTGTTTGGTGCCATTAGACACATATTGTTGGCGGCCAGATAAATATGAGGCTATTAATTTGCACGCATGCAATGCATTTTATTTAATAGTTTAGAGTGATTTACGCTGTCAAACGCCTTTGAGAAGTCTAAAAAGCAATGAGGCTCAACATATCACAATCTAGTCCGGCACGTATATCTTCGCACACTTGTAGTAAAGCGGTAGTGCAGCTACGTTTTGCCCGAAAGCCCGACGGAAATCTCGTGATAAGATTTTTTTCTATTCAGGTAAGACTTAATTTGATTACTTATTACTGCTTCAAAAACTTTGCTTAGAAAAGGAAGGATTGCTATAGGTCGATATTCACTACTATTAGATTTTGGTAATGGAAGAATTTTGGCAACTTTTCACTTATTGGGAAAAACGGACCTTGTTAGTATAGTATTTAATATATGGGTAATATGAGGGAGGAAAGCGGTAAGAAGAGCTTGTATGAAAGTCAACAGCTTTTAATTTGATCATTAAGATTGTTTATCCTACATATATATCATCAATTCTAGAGAGTGAAAAAGTATCTTCTCGCGGATGTCGAAGGAGGCAGAGATGTTCTGTTGAATAAAAGTATTGTAGTTGCTTTGAACAAACTTCCTATTTAGTTCATTAAGGTCGATATAGTTGGGAAGTGCATCTTTTACAAACTTAAGCTCGATATCGCGGATATTGCTCCAGAATTTGGAACTCGAGTCCTTCGGGTTGAATTTATCTTGATAAAAAATCTTTTTGTTTGATCATATTAGAAGAGTTACCGTGTTTCGTGCAATGGCATATTCTTTATAAATAGCTGAGCATTTATATCTTCTCCATCTAGAGTAAAGGAGAGGTCGTCATTAATATTAGGATGCAGCCACGTTTCTGACAGACAAATAACATCGATCATATTAGGTTTGTTAACTTGAGATATCGTACAAATTTGTACAAATTCGTACAACTTTTTACAAATTCCTGTTTGTTTACTCCAAAAAGTTGCAACAAAGAGAGCTGATGAGAGAGATAAACATTTCCCCTCCATTGAAATAGTTGCAATTTTCTGCCTCATAAATTTCTGTGGGTAAGCTGTGTAACAACTGTCAAAGCAAACAGCTATTCTGCGAAAGAATTTATTTGATTTGTTGTTATTTCTTGTGATTGGTCTTTTGACTTGACTTTTGACGTTTTATACACAAATGTGTTTTACTGCGTTTGTTTACTTTCTTGCAAGTTTCTCTCTCTCTGAGCGAATTTTCTGCTATCTTTGAATTTTGACAGCTTTTACCTATTTCTCCACAAAAAGTAACCAAATAGATCTATTATTGTCAAATATTAGACACAACTCGTCTATTTTGTTATTTATCAAATGACACATACTAAAACCTTTTTTTTTTTTTGTTTATAAAGAACATTTAACATAATTTTTGTCTCATCTATGTGGCCACCCTGGAAATATCGACTATTGCTCATATAAAGGCAATAATAAAAAGTTGAACCAACAAGCAACAATAAAAATTACTTTTGGAATGAGATTACAAAAAAAAAATAAAAGCTGGTACAAGGATAGTAAACGGAGAAGAGAAAGAGAGTGTAAACGAGTATATTAAGGAAAGAGTAAAACAAAATGAGAGGAAATCGAAGGAAGATGATAGACAAGAAATCAATTTGAACAGATTAACGTATTGAAATGGAATAAATAAAAAGAAATGAAAGAAAAGAGAATTTGGTGGTGTTGCTTTGTTGTTTTGAAGAGATTCTACTGCATCGGCTGATTTTGTAGCTAGACATCATATATTGATGTTGCTACTTTTTGCGGTATTGAGCGATTGCTCTCAAAACGTAGATATGTTCTTAGGTTGTATTAAATTTAAATATGATAGGTGGGTCATTCGTGTTGTAACGACGTTGAAACCGGAGAACTGCTTTAAGAGTCGGTGGCTGGCATTCAATTGTGTGGCATATACAGTTGAAAATCAGGAATTCAATCCTAAATACACAATTAAGACGATGAAGCATGGTGGAGGTAATGCCCTTGTATCGGGCTGTTTTTCTTCGCCCAGTACCCTGAACTCTAATACAATTGAGAACTTGCGGAATGATGTGAAGAAATCAACTGACAAATCTTCGGACAACAATTTGGATTAACCTTGGGCTGAAATATAACGCGGCTGGTGTGCAATACCGGTAGAATGATGCCAAGCCTTGGTACTATCAAACTGCTGTCGGTGTAAGGCAGTAATTGAGAATAAAGGCTACCCAACTAAATACTGATGGCGTAAATTAATATTCGTACAATATATATTCGTACAATATACATCGGTTATAAGTGGATTTGAACTTACTTTCCTGGTCTTAAAACCGCTCGTGCCTACTCTAAGACCACTTTGACCACAAACTGATGGATAGCTGACATTGAATTTGCTTTCCTGGTCTTGCGGCTTCTCTAAGACTACCCTAACAAAAATTAAGAAGAGGATACAACAAACCGACTCAGATAAGGCTTAACATCTACAAGGGCGCTGTAATTAGTTCTCCATAGAGCCAAATTAAAATTGTAACCACAGTCCCTGAACCACCTATCCACAGTAGCACTAAATAATTATAAATATCTTTGGAACCTGATCGGGATTCTATCAACAGTACATATCCATTTACTTATGTACGTATATACATATGTGTATAGTTACTTAGAAGTGAATTAAAATAAAACCTTCAATTAATACATGTGATTGAAATAAGGGATATAAATTCGCCTGTAAATGAAGCTAATTTTTTTTTTGGTAAAATTCTGGAAACCCTAACAATGAATGCATAATTCCATAGTGGATTTTAAAATAAAGTGTTTATTTAACAACAAAATTAGTATCACAATTTACCAACACATGTTTATGAAAAAAATAAACTAATAAAAATAACAATAAAATCAAATGTTAATCCTAAGTTTTGTTAAAACCAATTAATCACTAAAATAAATGGGTTTTTGTAGCTGATGTGTGGATTTACTTCTTAAAAATAAGAGTCAAGGAAATCAACGAAACTTACTGGTTTTCGAAGTCAAAGTGCTGCTGCTGGGGTACCGCTGGATCTTCGACGAATCTGATGTTTTGGCTATAACAGGCGAATTCGTTGGCATCGATTTATACCTTTGCAAAGATGTTCGTGATTTTTTTGGTTGTACCGCTAGAAGATCCGCATCTAGTGAAGCAAACCAATCGTCAAGTGAATCATGTAAATATTCACAAACTGGACGCGTCTCCTTTTCTTGGTTTGATTCAGAAGACAGCTTTGATTTTTTCGTAGTGTCTTCAACAGTCTTGTTCTTGGTTTCCTCAACTTTTATTTCGACTTGTTGTGTTGCCACAAGCAATAGATCATCTGACTCCGAATCGTTTAATAAATCCACAATGTTATCGACATTATTATTGGAACCATAGCCAGATGAGTTGGAAAGCGAGCGATTTTTATTTAATACTGGCGATTTCTCATTTTTTGCAGAAAAGATTTCAGCACTTTTCTTCGAAATAAGAAGTTCCATTTGTTCACAATGCTGCTTGAGCACATTATCTCGTTTGCTTCTAATAGCTCTTCTTTTTTCAAGTTCTACCTTGCGCATTTCCTCTTTCTTTTGTAATGACCTCTTTTTACGCAGTTCTTTAACACAAGATTTATTTTTATTTGGCTTGGCGGCAGCTGATGGTGATGAAGTCCTATCGTTGTCATTATCCTCCTGCGTCCATCGCCAAGTAACTTCGGGGCTGTTTTTCAATGAGTGAGATAACGTAGATCTCGGAGAGAAATCCAAATCATCAGGTGGTGAGTAAGCTGGAGTAGAAACACATTTCCGATTCGGTGGTGTACAGTCGATATTGCATCCTGGTGATATGAACGATGGAGGAACTATTGAGTTTCTGCTAGAATTTACCGGAGAAGCTGAAAAAAAGAAAAGAGTCGAAGAGTCGAACTATTTTTGTCCCTCAATAAGGGAATTCCTATAAATTTTACCATTCGAACGACTTCTAAGTCGAGTTGTAAGCGAAAGAGACTTGCGCGGTAACTTTGGAGTATTTTCCATGTTTTCAACAGAACATAATAATAGCGGAACGCGATTTATTTTACAATTTATTCGGTCCTACAGTTGATTCTTGACGAAATTCAAAAGTGCGGCATTTCTCTTTTAACAGATGTCAAATGTATTTGAATTCTTATTTGCGAATCCGCTGTACAGGGATTTGACATTTTACAAAATCGTTCGAAGTAAAATAATTACACAAATTTAAACTTTTAGTGCACAAGTGCTAATGGTGCATAATTATGTTATTATTTTAACAAATATAATATATCAAAACGAATATAATCCAGAAATATGAAAAAAAGGGATTTTAGTAAAAAATTCATTTATAATTAAAGTGAACATTTCTCTGAACAAAACTTTGATGGTTGATTTAAAAAAAGAGCTAATGAGAACATGCTTTGTTTTTTTTTTTTCTTTTTTTTTTTTTTTAATTTTATCAGAATCTTTATTCGTCCGCCCGAATTTCTTTAGAAACTTTATTAGCTAATAGATCCAGCCTTTCCAGTTCAATTTAAACGTACATGTTGTCTTCATTTTCCCTCTTTATCGCAATAGGAAATAGGAGGACTTACTTTACGAGGCACATATTGTAGAATACCCTATTCCGCACTTTTAAGTAAATTAATAAACTAGGACATAGTCCGCGTAAATTTTAGAAAACAAAAATGTAAAGTTATTCTTCAACCATTCGAAATCCTTATTATTTTAGTATTTCCTGTGCTAAATTTGAAAGATTGATATGTTTTTTTATAAGCCGTCAAAAAAAATAATTTCAAATATAATGTTAACACCTATCGCAATTTAGAACCTAGTACGAACTATAATACTATATCTCCACCAAAACTAAATCCGGTATTTAGCAAGAATTTAGCTAAATTCTCCTAAATCTTCAACAAATCCCGAGGATTTACCATACGATTTAATATCTATAAATCTCATCTAAATCCGACATTTATAATAAATCCTATTTAAATCTTCATCCGACTCAAATCAAACAAATCTTTTTTATGTCGGCAAACCTCTAGTCCGTGAGAGTGAGAGAGCGAGCGAATGAGAGAACTCTAACACAGACACCCCATATAATTGCTGATTTGTTTTGCTACAACATTGCCTTGATTATTGCAAATCATTTTATTTTCCATTGCATCGGCTTAATCATTTTTTGATGCCGCTTATTCCGGTGGTGGTCGATCCTCCTGTCAAATGCATATTGTAATATCCGTTTAAATGTGAACAGCGTCATCTATATTTGACTAGCAGAAGATTTCCATGTTTGAGTGGCAGAAGACTCAACCATCGGAGAATGGAAACATTTATCAAATTTTCTAGCAAAATGGAGAGGTGGGTAATACGCTGGATTGTGCGGATTCTTCTCGAGAGATGTTAGGGGAGTATAAATATCAGCATCCCCCAAGATATCCAAGTTAGTTCTAAAGTGGAATTTGAGGAGTGAATTAAGAGAGTGATTTAGAGGTTTAAGTAAAAGATAAAGAAAAATATAAGTGGTTGAAAAAAGCGATTGAATTGTAATTGTAATTATATTGAATAGAGCGATTGTACTGGAAGAAATACATCTATCATTTGTAGTGCCAGAAGTGTGATAGGATTTATTGTGTGTAATAAAAAGAACACTGTTCTTGTGATTGTGGTAAAGCGGTCATGGGTTAAAAACTATTGCAGTTGACCCTCGTTCAACTCATATCCGAATTGAACAAGAGAAACCTCATCGCCAATGGAGGAAAAACCAACTTGGGGCTCCGACTCCAGGACGCTTTGAACAACGCGGGGCATGATCCAGATACATACTCGTTGACGTTGACGAGGAAGAACAGATAAATACCGGCAATGACATGCCTGCGATAATGCAACTCGAACTCGATGGAAGAACAAAAGAAAAACCTGGTAGAACAAAAGAACATTCTACAGCAAAAGTTCGAAGCAATCCATGAAAACTTCGAACAAATGAACAGCAAAGTTGAGCAACTGGCAAAAGAGCAAAACACAGTGCGAAAACACAAACTGCGAGAATGTTGTTTAGGGAGAAAAGAGTTGAAACCGCCCTCATTCGATGACCAGACTTCATGGTCTACTTATTAGAACCAGTTTGAAATGGCTGCTTGTGTGAACGACTGGGACAATGAGGACAAGTCCTAACAATGGTCTTGCAGGGCCCTGCAACAGATTTGTTGCAAACAATAGACATCGAAAAGCATAAAGACTATATGCCGTTAGTACAGGCTATCGAAAAACGGTTTGAGGATAGCCACACGCAGACACAGTCCAATTGCAAAGCCGAATGCACAACGTGGAGAAACACTGCAACAGCTCCAAGAAGACAGGAGTAGACTGGCATATTTTTCATACCCTACCACATGCCACGAAATAATCGAGAATCGTAGATTTAAAGCTACAGTCAGCAGTAAGGTTGCCCGGGAAAAGAATCCTTGCTGAAGCACCTGCCTTCTTTCTGGCGATGGAAGCAACCAATCAGGTTTCCAGAGGAACACTTTTCGTCAGGGAAGTAGCATTCGTTGAATGCTCCTGCGCAAGAGTTAGTGCCGAGGAACGAGATACTCCACGGGATAGACGAAGGATGCCCTGCTGGAACTGGGATAAAATACCACTTCTTCAAAGGTAGTGTAAAGAACCGGTGCGGTAAAAAGGCGAAACCAACAGTCGGAAAATGTTTAACCACCAACTTCTGCTCCGCGAAGTATAAAAATCCACCTGGCCGGAATAGCCTTCTCTCACGTTTTTCTGGTGGCTGACATATACAAGTTTCATTAAAGGACATGGATTGGTAGTGGACTTTGGGGTACAAGCCCTGAAATAAAGAAACATGGAGATACCAATGATATACGTAAGCGCCAACACTTCCGTCTTAGAAGTCGTCATCTGCAGAAATCAGATTCTAGAGCCTTCGTCGGAAGGGGCCAAACTCTGAAGGCATATTGGCCACGGTGGGACTTGCTTTGTGTGCAAGATGGTTTGCTAAAGAGAAAATCGGAAAGTGCACATGGAACAACATCTCGTATGCATCTAATTGTGCCACTGCTCAGAGTCAAGTGCTCCATGAAATAAATGACGGAATCTCAGGAGACCATTTGGGAATAAATAGGACGTTCTTCAATGGTAAGGGAATGTTTCTATTGGCTAAATGCAAAACAATATGTGCAAAAACTGCACAAGGTAAAGCCACAGGGATGAATGTAACAACACAATATCGAACGAATAGCCATCGAAACAGCGATCGCGGCCCGTTCCACGAAACTTTAATGGCAAGCGGTATACCTTCATGGTCATGTTCGTGTTCGCAATCCCAAATGAAAAGACTAAAAAAATAGCACAACAGATAGTCAACAACCGGGTGAGCAGATTTGGAATCCCAATGGGGCTATATTCTGATCAAAGGCGAAATTTGGAATGAAAAGTTTTCAAGGGATGTGCACCAATATCTGAGAATAAGGACGACAAAGATAACGCTACTACTTCCTCAGTCTGAAGGGATGATCGAGCAAGGACTGGGATCTACACATACTGAAACGCGGTCCATAGTTCAACAGGACATACTACACCATCAGAGATCTTATTTGGTCAAATAGTTCGGTTGCCAAGTGACACGAAATTCGGATTCCCATCAACGGAGCCCAAGGAGGTGGGCGAGTATGTAGATATCTTGAACAGCAGGATTCATAATTTGCGCAAAACATTAGTGAATATATGAAACTAGTGAGCAACCACATGAAGACCAAGTATGATATCACAGCAAAATCTTCCAGCTTCAACGAAGGGGACCTGGTGTGGCTTATAACCCTCTGCGTAAGAAAGACAAATTGCCAAATCCATACAAGGGTGATAACTCGCATTAATGACGTTGTCTATCGGGTCCAGTGTGTAGATCGGGAAAAAATGAAGATGGTACATTTGAACAGAATGTGAGAATGTGTCATTCCAACGCAACGATGAATGACGAAGTTATTCGGGACGAACAACTATAGGTAGGGAGCAGTCTGATATCCGTTTGAATGTGAACATATTTGATGAGAAAAAGATTTCCATATTTGAATAGCAGAAGAGTCAACCATTGGGGAGTGGAAACTTTTATCGAATTTTCTACCAAATTGGAAAAATATATGGAACGCTGATTGGTATAGAATTTTCTCGATAGATGTCGGGGTTGTATAAATATCAACATCCCCCAAGATACGAGTATGCAAGTTATTTCTAAAGTGGAATTTGAAATTAAGTTGTTTAGGTAAAAGATAAAGCAAAGCAAAAGTAAAAGGGGTTGAGAAATGCGATTGAATTGTAAATTTTAATTGTACATATTGAATAAAGAGATTGTACTGAAAGGAATAAGTTCTATCATTTGTACCCACACAAACATTTTACAATATACTCCAGCAGTCTGGCGCCCAACTCTTGACAAATAGATTACCTGTATAACGCTAGGAAGGGTGCAAAGATCGACCTACCTATGCTCTTAGAAATTTAACTACATGGTTTCTTTTATTATGTTTGAAGGCAATTTCAACTTCTACCAGGGGAAATAAACTGAGAATCTGTCCACATATATACTGAAAGCTCAAAAACGAGTCAAGCATTGAAAGTCTTGTACTCTGCGAATAATTTGCAGTAAGTATATCTTATCTGCTCAGGCTTCTATACTGCACGAAGAGGCCGCCTCTTGACCCAAGATAAATGCGATATCTATTGTACTAGGAATATCTGCACCTAAAATACATTGATAGGGAATCGGCTGATAAACATTTTTATTACAGTCTACGCCATAACGAGATCAGCAAACAATTAATTATTTATTTTTTATGCTGGATACCTGGATACCGAGATAGCCGGAAAGTCTGTAGTTGATGAACATAGTAAATATGGCAAAACTCTAGACATTCTTTCAGTGTGTAAGGATGTAGCATTGTCACCCACTACGTGTAAACTCATGCATGCACTAATAATACGTAGATCTAGTAAAGTCAGGACCAGGGTCTCTTATCTGTGAAATGATCACAAACCATCGCTTATTGGTAAATACGCCAATACACTTGACACACTATTTAATTACTGTAAGAGGTGTAGTGAAAAAGAAGATGAAAACACTCTTTATCTGATGGTTAGCTTCCATACTCCACCAACAGAAGAAAAACTCGCCGGAGCGTTTTCTTTTTTCAATAATCGTGAAAAATTATCTGAAATAACATTCAGTATGCTCCGTTCTGTTAAAAACACATCAATGATTAGATATGCGGACCAGTAATGTCGCAAAGAGCTTTTCTTGGCTTAAGTGAGCCTGATCGATGCGGATGACCACTACATATACACAATCAAATCGACATAAACTAAAATTATTGTAGATATATTATTATTGTTTCGAAATGCAAAATATAAGATACCATTGAACAAACCTAGAATCTACATTCTTGCCATCTGTCATTAGTCAGTTATCTCGCTGAACTGAAACTGCCAAACCATCTGGCCTGAATGAAGTTTAAGTGGTGATGTGTACTAAAAATTGAAATTGACCCAGCATTTTTATAGGTTTTATTGGTAATTAATTAATAATAGAATTGAATCTCTTTTGAGAGATAATCTACAATTATGAACTACAACCCCAATCCAGGAATCCGACAGCGTAAGTTTGAAAATTGTAAGGGGAGCCCGCAAGTAAAAAGCATTGATTCTGATTTGTGGTTCTTTCCGGTTTATCTATTATGGTCATTTTTCTAATTTGAGATAAAAAATGTTTGTGTTTTATAAAAACTACAAGCTTTAATCATTGTATTAAAGTCAGTGCTAATGTAGTCAAAAACCTTGCGATGATTCCTTATTAAATTTTTTTTATAAAAGAGACTAACTGAGATTTTATTAGATCAAGGACCTGGACGGAAACTAAAGCGAGTAAGCGATGTAAACGCCTTGGGTCCAGTAGCTCCTGCGGCTCCTCCTCAATATATACCACCGATAGATCCAATGGCAACTCCTCAAAACATCCCATATTCGGGCGGAAATACATTCAATAATAGTCCCGGTCAAATAAATCAAAATTTTGGATACACGTCAGTTCAACAACCTCAGCAAGCACAACCACAGCAACTACCACAACAAAATTTCCAATCATATCCAGGTTTATCTCCGCAGCCAAATGCAAATTTACCCAATGCTCCAAATCAGTTACCACAACAATTTGCCATGTTTCAACAGCCCATAGTGCAAGACATGGCTATGCAGTATGGACAACGACTGGCTGATCAAGGAAAGCAACTGGTGGAAAATCAGTTCGAAAAATGGGTTCCAGTGGCTAAGCTAAAATACTATTTTGCTGTAGACAACAATTATGTTATCAATAAGTTACGACTCCTCTTTTTTCCATTTACACACAGAGTAAGTTCTTTGGTGTTCGATTGTACTACGTAATATCGTTTAATTTTTATATAGGATTGGTCTCTGAAATACGATCAGGAAAACCCGGTGCAGCCACGATATGACATCAACGCTCCCGATCTCTATATACCAACTATGGCATATATAACATATGTCGTGGTGGCCGGTCTCATGCTTGGCATGCAAAGCAGCTTTTCGCCTGAGCAGCTTGGCATTCAAGCATCAAGCGCTCTAGCTTACAGCATTTTTGAACTGGTGGTATACTCGATAACGCTCTACGTAGTTAATATAAAAACTAGTCTAAAGACTCTTGACTTACTCGCGTTTTCGGGTTACAAGTTCGTCATTATTGTGGCATGTTTATTGGCGAGTACTCTCTTTTACAGTTTTGGTTACTACTTAACACTTGTATATTCAAGTCTCACACTGGGATTTTTTTTGGTAAAATTAATTTGATTTATTTCTTACAATTTTAAAAATTACTTTTACTGATTTTAATTGTAGTTGCGAACACTTAAAACGAAAGTTTTGCAAGAGACTTCGACGACAACATCTGGAGGTCCGATTAATTATGACCCGTATGGTAATCCACAGCAATTGGATTACACTGGTGATCGGAAAAGGAAGTTGTATTTCCTCTTTTTGATTGTTGGGGGTCAAACATTTTTATCGTTTTTGCTCTCCAAGCATTTGTTTATACGAGAGGCAGTAGCAAGTGCTAACAATATATCGTTTTAATTTTGATTTTATTTAAAAATGTTATTTTTATAAAATTGTGTCAAAAAACAAAACCATTTGGTTATTTAGATGCACATGGAAGGAAATAAAAAAAAAAAGCTTTTGCAATTTTTTTTTAATAAACAGGTTATCAACAAATGATTCAGATTTACGTATTTTTTTATATTTGTAAAATTATTAGAAAATACATAAAATAGACACACTAAGAAAGAGTTTCCAATAGCAATGCTACACAATTTGGATTTAATTGGCCTATAAAAACAAAATATGAATAAAAATCAATAAATTTGACGAGAAAATGCGAATATGTTGATTTACCCGTGTTGATTATTTTAATCAAAATAGAGTCTATTAGTCGGAAGTCGCATAGTCTGATGAAGAAGCTAATTCTCTATTATGTTATGCAGCATATACTATGTAATATAACAGAGCTAGTTTACCATTTACATGAAGTAGAGACAATTTTTAGATACGAACTTAATTAAATATTGGGTTAAGGCATTTTCCCTTTCTCGCCATTTGAGGATAGGCTACTACAGGAATTAAAGATAATACCATTATGCGAGTATCACGACTACCTACCTTGACGATATGCTGAGGCTAAGTAGGGCTAATAGTTTTCATAAGCTTTTTGGACATGTTTAAGAACTCGTTTCCACTAGATTAATCATCCTAATTCCAGTGCTGTTGCAAGCAATTTTTATTTTAAAACTGTCGAAGAATGAAAAGTTGAGGATAAACAAATCAAACTCCTCGGACTGGCGCCCTGACAAGCCAGATGTACTAAAAGTTCAAGTGAAAAAAATAACTACAACAGACTTATAAAAAAAAATGCGACACGAAACCATGCAGAATAAGAGGGGTAAATTGCTCTCAAATGGGTAAGCCTCTCAGAGTGGGAAAGAATATTCCCCAGAAGAAGACGGAACCAAATAGAGTTAAGCGGAGCGGTTTGGGCCTTGGCAAGTGTATTCTTTTATTATATTCAAAGGAATATTGACTGCACCGCTTCCACATTCGGCAAAAGAAGATTACTCCGTGAGATAACCACGCTGGGGTGAAAAATCAGGTCTGCTATGATTTTGCACAGGTCACTATATTAAGTATGAAACCTTAATAATAGCTACACTACGACAGTCCTTTAAACAAAGTCCCTTTTTGCGAGCTCAGAACCCAGCAACGTATATTAATTAATTCATTTAATTATGAATTAAGACATTAATTCTGATAGACGCCTATTGGAGTTTTTGAAATAAAATATTTTATTAAACTAACTAACTAATTCGGAAAAAGGGTTCCAAAAATTATCTCGCATAAACACATGGTTACAGGAAAGGTGGGTCTATATAGGCTTTCTCAGACTCCTAAAAGGCACCCAATCTACAGAAGCACACGACGTAGCCCTGGCTATGAATGTGAAAGACAATGAAGCTAATCAACATACGTGCAGGATGCGTCAGTGAAGCCAAGAGTTTGCAAATGTGTTTGCATTTGAGTGGTCCAACTGTTTCTTCTTCATACCATATATTGAACACAACTTGCACCTGTATTGTTTTTTGGACGGATTTTTTGACGACCTTCGTTGCACATCTACATTACACCGGCTGACATTTACCATATTTTTATTTCCGTAGCTGCTATTCTTCCTTTATACTTTTCGCACATAGTCCAACATTAAAATGCTTACGTAAAAGATGGACGAAGGATACAACAAAACTTTAAGTTTAATCGGCACTTTGTTTTCACAAAATACTGCGGAGTTTTCGCCACCCACCCGAACGCTATGCTCTACAACGCCATCGCAGTTTTCTTGATTATTAGCAGCAGAGCCTAATTATTTAATTAGGATGACTCCTTGTAAATAGATGGCAGATAACGGCAATGCAGTCTTAGTACAATTATATACAAGCATATTTATCCTGTACTTAAGGGTTTCCTGAAAGGCTGTCACGCCATTGCTTATGATAGCGCCATTATCGGCGAAAAAAAGAGTCGTTCCGTTCTCATCAATGTGCTGATTTAATATAAAATCTTGAACCATATTAAAAAGCAAAGGACTTTGCAAATTGCCTTGGTATACTCCACCTTTCACTTTGAATTATCCGCTTATTCTCGCTGTGCATTTAACTTTCATTTTAACGTAATTATACATATTGCATATCATTCTTATACTCCTAGTACGCCTACGATACATTTTGAGACCTTAGCACCGTCCATAAAAAATCTCTGGGAACTGCATCAAACGGTTATCCAAATTGATGAGGACGATATGCAGGTCTTTCAAAGCCTCGCTATTTTTCCCTATCATTACCTATGAACTTTAAATTACGTCATACGTTGACCTCCCTCCCATAAAGCCATATTGAATGCCATGAAGTCTAATAATAATGCATTGTCGCCCGTTTAGAGCTTTCTTATATATTTTCATGGCATGCATCATCCATCATCCGATCGCCTATCATCGCAAGCCATTACATCCTAGATTTCCAATTGTGGCCTATAATGCGGATGGTATGTGGTTCATCCTTTTTAATGCTTGGGTTACTTCGACTTCCGTAAAATCTGGCATTTCTTTTTTGTGTGCGTACTCTTCCCGTCTATTGCAAATTTCATTGTTTCCCGTTAGCAGATGTGCCTGCTCGTCCTCACTATATTTGAGCGATGGAATCTCTTCCGGTTTTTTTCTTCACAATCTTAAAAATACTAACTCGTTTCCTGTTGTACTTCTTCAATTCCTTGTGCTTATAAATTGTGGGAGTGCCTCTTTTTATTCCAGATACAATGGCTTCGCATGTTTTCTAGCTACCGCTTTAATCGCCTTCTTTTTGCAACGTTCGTAGTCTGTCAAAAGACGTACTACATTGGTTTCGCTATATCCGCTACGTTTAGTTCGAGCTTGAAAGGCTTACCTTTTGTTTCAAACCACGATTTTCGTGTTATTTTTCGAGCACCACATTTCTTTTGAAGCATTTCCACTACTCTTACATTTTTCATCGAAGCTAGCTTACATACCTTACGCTCTTAGTTCTTGGTTTATGGCATTTTAGCGTTATTCTTGCAACACACTCCAACAGGAATCTGTCGAACGAGGAGATTGACAGATACCTTAAACAAATGGACGCGGCTATAAAACGAACTATGGACAATACGAAACCACTGACGTACTGCACCAACCCAAAAGTAGACTTTAGCCAAGACTAAAAACCTTGTACAGACAATTTACTGACAGAGATAACCAGGAGGTCACGAGCACGACACTGAAGTCGTCGATCAAAAACATCCAAATATTAACTTTTTTAAAGATCTGTAAGTTTAAATAAGGTATTTCGGAGGAAAGATCAAAACGACATTCCGTGCCTAATGATCGCCCGAGCGACAGACAATAAACAAATACTGATAACATTAGGTATAGATCCAGGAGAGAAGAGGCCGTAGGAGCGGTCTTCCAGGAAGTATACAGGGCAAATGTAGTCACTGGCGATTCGAGAACTCAGCATTCACTGAGTTCAATGAAAATATGGCAAATATTGAAGGGGAGGGAGAGGAAACTACGAATACCTCTGTTCATTTCCAATAAAGAACTCCAAGCTATCTTCAAATCACTAAGTAAGTGGGGACCGATCGCATACCTAACATTGTGCTACGACGTCTTTCACTAGAAGCGGTGAACATTTATACCACCCTGTTTAATAATGCTTTGAATAATGTCTATTATCCAACGAACTGGAAGACAGTGGTGTGGCATCCCATTCCCAAAAAGAACATTCGGTCGATAACTCTCCTTCCCAATCTCAGCAAGGTATTCGAAAAGGTGATCAATAGAATCCTGACTAAATGGATAATTCGGCTTTAAGGTAGGGCATGATATTTCACATGCCAGGTCCAAATTGGTATCTGATATCCAGTGCTGTGCGATTAATTCGCCGATCTCATTCAACATCTATACGAGTGCCACGCCATAACGTACGCTGACGACTTGATCGTGTGTAGATCAAGTGCAAAGATCGAAGTCATTAATACGCTCTTGCAACGCAACTTCGATATGATTAAGCGATACTACGATGACTGGAAGCTGAAGATTAACTTTCGGAAGTCGAAAACCATTCTTTTTAGGAGCCTCTGCGGATACCAGAAAGAACTGGAGAAAGTTTTCGAGTGGGACAACACGGGCAGCCACTTGCATGTCCAAATGTAGTCAAATACCTTGAGATTTAGCTAGATCAGTATCTGTATTTTAATAGGCATATGGATGTTGCTCTGGCCAGAGCAAAAGCTCCTTTTTCCCTTGCAAAGAGACTGTTTTATACAGCCCACTCGATGCGAGGGTGAAGGTGATCTGCTACATGGTCCTTATCAGGCCTATGCTTGTATTTGGATGTGCCGTGTGGTTGTACGTGAGAGCAAGTTTAATGGAAACGATTTGGGTGTTTAAAAGAGCTTGCCTTAGAGTTGGTCTTCGCTTGTACAGAGTCGGGGTACATAAAATTCTATCCAAATGAGGTCTTGTACAATATCTATCTTTCACGTCGCTCGAACAGCTGCGCAAAGGCGATTCAACTACGGCATAAACATCGCAGGCAGCAGTAGGGAGCGTCTCCGATTTATTAGGGCGGTAGAGAGCCGGATGTTGCTGAGCAGCACCATGAATTTTGATGGTTAAGTGTAGGAGAGGAAATTTCTACCTCGTTTCCTTTAAATTCGGAGTAGCGTCATTAAGACACAATGAAGGTATGCTTAATGTTTAAGAGATACCGGCCATAGTTTAAGTAGGTTAAGGTAGCGTTAAGATAAAAAAATAAATAAATAGAAATAAAAAAAATGTAAAACAAAATTAAATCCGAGATTTAGTAGGGATTTCAGCTAATACGATACAAATCAAACAATCCTTTTTTATGTCAGCAAACATCATTTTCGTGAGAGTGAGAAAGTGGTGAGTGAGAGAACTCAACACACGGACACCCTGGACACTTGTTGATTTGTTTTGCTTCAACCTTGCCTTGATTATTGTAAATCCGTTTCTTCTCCATTGCATCAATTTAATAATTACTTGATGCCGTTTTTTTCGCTGTGGTAGACGATCCTCCTGTCCAATGCATATGTTATCACTTTCGCTTGATTTTGTATATTTATATTGTATACCAATAATAGTTTTAAATCGCTCGCATCCTTGAAATTTGTAAAAATATCAGCTGTGATGATCTTTTTGACAGCAAACGTCAATATAAGTCCTAAATTCAAGTGAACCCATCTTGCCTAGGGTTTACATACGCGAGTTAAACTGTTAACATGTATTAAGTAGCTAATTATTAGCAGAAGAATTTAGCCTGCGAGTAGACGGCTTGTTGGTCTGCTAATAAAAAAAACGAACCTCATGATAAAACGCTACTAGTCTAACTCGCGTGTGTAGACCCTAAGTTATGTAAATCTATATCTTTTTTTGCTAAATCCTGGATTTAGTTTTGGTGGAGACGTAGCATAACACAACAAAAAAAAAAGAGCGTATTTAATTACGTAATGTAGTTTAAGATAATTTAGTAGGTTAAGAATTATTTTCTAAGTAAAGGGTCTTTTAAAAGCCGCGCCTAGAGGTCAGTAGGGAATAATTTCTGAACGCTACCTTTTTTTTATTTCATCTTTGACATTTGTTAAGTAGACACATATACAATTATAACCATGAATAATTACACGCTAGAACAGCGCATTAAAGTTATTGAAACTTATTATAAAAATGATCGATCTTTAAAAAATACATTTCGTAAACTTCGTGATTTTTTTGGTGTAAATAATCGTCCAAATGCGTCAACAATTCAAAGGTTAGTGAAAAAATTTGAAGAAACTGGTTCTGTCGAGGATAGAAAAAGGTCCGGTAGACCAAAAAGTGGACGCTCTACTGAGAAGATTGCTGCTGTAGCACAAAGTGTCGCTGAAGAACCTTCAAAATCGATATCACGACGTTCTCAGGCATTAGGCATTCATCCATCGACTGTTCGGCGTATTATAAATAAGGATTTGCGTTGGCGTCCTTACAAAAAACTAAAGAAAAAAAGGGAAAAATAAGTACGTATTTGATTATTTGATTAAGTAGGTGAAAAATTATTTTGTTAGTTAAGTTTAAGTTTATATAACTAAAATGTTCTTTTGCTAAGTTTTTATTAAAAGAATTTATATTTTTTTAGTCCTAAGTATACTCCAACATAAAATAATGGACAAAAAAATTAAATCGGTTTGGTTACGTCGAAAGGCATAGTTTTAAATTTAGATTAGAGTGCCCTCTATAGGGCCAGTAGGTAAAAATAAGATACATTGGATTAACTCTAAGCTAGTTTTTAAGCGTTTTCTGTTTAGCATGTAAGAATTAATAAATAAATTAAGAAAAAGTCATTCTCGCAATTTTAGCTCCAAGATCTTTGGCCAGTTTATTTTCCCGACTGATGCCGATTGTCGTAGGTTTTTTTTTACCAGAAATTCCTGCTAGTGGTCTCCCAAAATCACTTTAGAATCTTTTACTCGCGGCTTTACATGAAGGCAGTGCCGATTCTTGTGCACCACGTCAACTATGAATCTTTCCACCTTTATTTTCTGCCGTAGGTTGGCTACATTGTCAATCATACTTTGCTTTATATCAAAAAAAAAAAAACAAAACAAAATAGCCAAATTTTTTCGCACTTTTACAATTATTACAATTATTTAAAAAAGATCTTTTTATAACTTCAACACGTTGTTGTGGCATACTTTTCTCAGTAGACGATCACACCCCGTACATCCGCACATCATAGATCAGGCGCCTCCATAAATGAACTAGGTCACTAGTCGTATGTGCCACTTGATGAGCATATATTTTCCGAATATGCCCCCAATTATTTGTAACAAACTTAATCACCTTGCGGCATCAGGCATATTGAGTTGTTAAATACTGAGCTCCCCGAACTTACGTTTTGTTTGGCCATTTGGTATCATCGTCCAATGGAACAACATAGATTGCTGTGCAACGCAACAAATTTCATTTTTGATATAGGCTTACTACATATATCACCTCATCACTCATCACCTGCTTTTGCAGTGTTGCTGGTTTAATTAGCGTTGTTCTTCAACTGCGCGAACTCGGGCTTCACCTTAGATTTGCTTCGACTACTTGTCGGCAGCATCTATTATGAACGCTGCGGTTCTGCCCTCTTCCTACCTGCCACGGTCCGATATGTGCAGGTGCTGCGTCTGATTCCAATAATATGTGGCCTTCGGTGGATTGTCAATGTGCCGAACTGCACCATTTGTTCTATTTCAGAGTAAACTCCATATCATACCAGGGCAATTTTTCTTGAACAATGTGATGACTTCTTCAATTTGGAATGTATACCACCGGACTCAGGGTGTGCTGCTCTATGATAAAAAAAAAATTTCCGATAACTCAATTTATTAAAAAAAAATAAATTGACTACGTTTGTTACGCACTTGAGTGCCTATAAAACGTTGGTTTGCCTTTGCCTCTAACGAAGCTTGATAGTGAGAGCACTTTCAGGTCCAACATTTAATAAAATTTACTGTAGGCTCATAGACTAAGAATAGAATACTCTTTTGGTTACCTTACCTGCATTGTAATTATAGAAATGTAGCGTAATAATATTAATAATAACGACGTATAGATATAAAGACAGAGGAAAAAAATATCAATGCCCTTACTATTTGTTTTATTTTTTATTATTATTTTCTTTTAATTTATGCTTTCCATTTTTAATCCATATTAATTGCAATTAAGGTAACTTAAAATGTACAATTGTTTCCTAGTTTTATTTTTACTTTTTTATTTTCTTTCGTTTTATCGCTTTTACTTTGTTTTAAGGTTTCATTTAAACTAGATTTTTTAACTTGATAAAATAATATATTTTGATTTCTTATCATATACTCAACATAATACTAAATAATATAATTTGATATAGAGCAATAATAATTAGAATATTCATGATAAATACACGATATTATAATAATTTAGATTTTTGAAAGGCATGCATCCCTTTCTTTATTTTTATTTCATTTAACAAAATGTTATATAAATAAAAAAAAACTTCATAAAAACAAATTAAAGGTTAAAACTAACATACATTTAATGGAGTTTCTCCATTGTATGATCACGTTCAGTTGTTTTATTTTACAGCATGTTGTAAGATCTTTCGCTACATTTTTGGGGGATCGTCATTTCTGTTTTGTTACTTCTAAAGTCTTCCCCATGGTTTATTACTGTTGTTGTTATATTGAAAATAAATTAACAATTATATATAACAGTGAAACAAATTATAATTTGCCTATCTTATGGAATTAAATTTATACAGAATCTATAAAAAATGTAATTAATTCCCTTCTCTAAATGTATTTTCCCTTTTTCTATGCCATTACTCATTTTATACAGAAAAATTAAACAAGATCCTTCTTAAAGGTTATACAAAGCAAAACAATACCCCGAAAAACGTAATTACCCTATTTTAAAACGTAGCAATTTCGAATACAAATTGAACAAAATATATGTATACACGTGTTTTTTGTTTTATATTTACAACTCTTTAAAAAAATCTTTGGTGTTATCAAAAACTATTTTTGTCTAGTCGCCAATCTTTGCGGGGATTTATTATTTTTATTTACTTTTATAATGTCAACCAAATTTTAATGGAGTGGGAGAGATTCATATGACGAATTTGATTTAAATTAATCTATCACAAATAAAAGCTACCAGCCAATAAAAGAGATTACATGCAGAGCTTTGTTGGATTTGTCTATTTAAATTTTTATAAGGACGGATAGATTTATTTCATTTCATGTTAACCCTTATTTACATAATTTAAAAAAAAATTTACATATGTATTTGTATACCTTGGCAACTAGACTAATGAGATGGAAATGGGAAACTTTGTATAACAGAAAATAGTAATTGCTGTTTTTTTTTTTTTTTTCTTGTCTGTACAAGAATCCCGATCTCAATTATTTTATTTTTATCGTTTATCAAAGCAAAATAACTAACTTTTAAAAATAGTAATGATTCATTTGTTCAATTGTAGCTGGAATTGTAAAGGTTATATCAATTTACTATCTTTACATGTCCCTTGATTATAAAATATCAGTTTTAACATTATTTATAATAATATATGATAAATAATCGTAACAATGATTTTTAACTGAATAGGCTGCATATAAAGTTCGGGATTTCACTTTAAATTGAAAATATATTTTCTTTTAAAAAACTTTGTATTCAAATAGTTGTCTTTATTTTCTATTTCATTATCTGTATTATGTACTACTGAATTCGTCGCCATTTTAGCTATTAAGCCTTTTGTTAAGTTGTGTTTATGTTTAAATCAGTTCCTTGCTTACATGTATTACCGATCCTAAACAAAGTTAGTAGCTTTGGACTTTTAGTTTATGTTTTTTTTTTAAAGTCTCATGAAAAGTTGTTTACTTTGAGTTCCTGTTTGCTTCAAAACCGTGCCAATTACTTACATTATTATTTTTAATATTTAGTATTGTTATTTTAATCAGATTTCCTTGACAATTGTATACATTTATTTTAATAAACTATACTACTGTACCTCCTGGAGGTGCGCTGGGACTAGGCGAAATGTGTTGAGGAACATTCTGAAAATAAATACATTATTAACATTTCAAATATAAAACAGATCATAATGTTTTTGTCGAAAAGCATTTGGTTGTAATAAAAAACTTGAGTTTGTTGTTTGACTGAAAGCAATTAAATATCAATTTCTCCTTTGCGTTCAGAAAAAGCAGTCCAGCTGAAGAAATTACTAATTATGCGACAATTACTAAACAGAATTATACAACACGCCCGTTGGCTGAGATATTTGTGAATGTCTAAGTTTTGTGTGTTCACAATAACTGCGTATTGGATTTGTTGGAAAATTTCATTATTTTTTATGTAATTATTTCTTATGTAATCCCAACAGATTTGTAAAGTTATTAAGTATATAGGAAGCAGATGTATTGGACTGCAGAATAATAAATGGAAGTTGTGAAAGAGACGCTAAAGAAGAATATACTTTTCTCGGTGGAACAGTATGTTCGATAATTGGGGAAATTGGGGTTTTTCCATCTTCCTTCTTCCGCGCAGGGATGAAAACATTTTCGGACCAAATGCCTCTATAGGTCTCTTTTAAGGTTTCTGGTAGCCACGACGTTGCAAATATCAGGTTGCGTTGCAAGATATGTATTGCGGTTTTTTTTGTGTTATTATCCAATTGCCATAAAATGCACAAAACCAATTTAATGCTGAAACCGTTATTGAAATTAGTACCATATTTGGGATATATTGTTAATTTAGTCTGCAAATTTCGCTGTGTTAATATCATTGTAGAGTAAGTTCAAGTATTGTGGTATAGGATGGAAATGTGGTACAGGCAGGCTACCAGAATGTTTGTTACACACAAAGCAGGCGAATTAAAAATAACCAGCAATACGTGTTCTGTCGTCTTGAAAGCAATTCACGTTTTTGGTCATTTGTGTCGAAAATATAATTGGTTATAGTCGAGTTTTTTTTTGTGTTCTTAAAAAAGTTTTTTTGTGTGTTTTATAGTAAAATACTCTTACCTAAGTAACCCCTGCATATAGGATTTGTTGAACTTTATTTAATAATTATTAGTTCTGTAAGGATTTTTTTGTTATCTCTTTTAAGTAATTTCTTATGTGCATACATTGTGGGTTAATGTGGTATAGTTGCCATCGGCCAATGTGGTATACGATACCACTTCAAAATTGCTGCGAATTATTGTTGTTTCCTTTTGTTTTGTGTCGTTAGGAAACATGCCAAAAAAAGGGGAAATAAGAAAATGGGAAAAGAAAAATGAAATGGGGATTCTTCTGGCGGCTAAACCATTTGGAGTTCCACACACCACACTGCAACGCATGGCTTGCAGTCCCAAATCTGCAGAGTAGCTGTTGTCGACAAAATTGGGTCGTAAGCCAATATTCAACGAACAAGAATGGACATTAGACCATTGGCTTTCCAAATAGCAGAAAGAAATAATCGTTGTCAACAAATATTCGATTAAACCAGAATGTGCTGGCAAGGATTGGTTGTATGGTTTTTGCAAACGTCATAAAAATACCATAAGCATTAGATCACCAACTGGAACATCTTTCGACAGAGCCAGGGGTTTCGCACGCGAAAATGTCAATGCATTCTTCGACATCCATCGACACCTAAGAAATATAGCAAATTTAATGAAGTTGGAAAAATGGGCACCATACCACATATCGCAAAATACGAGGGCGGGTCAATAAGTCCGTGACTTTTTGAATTTCTGACCTCTTTACTGAAACAGCAACACTGCTCCTGTCAACAGGCATCTGTCAGTTGACTCCTGTCAAAATTGCGAAAGTGAATTTCGTGTGCTTATTAAGCATTATTTCTTGCGAAAAAAAACCATTACCGAGACCAAGGCTAAGCTTGATAAATACTATGGGGACTCTGCACCATCGATTTCAATGGTAAAAAAGTGGTTTACTGAATTTCGTTGTGGCCGTACAAGCACTGAAGATGCCGAACGTCCTGGACGCCCAGTTGAGGTCTCTACACCCGAAACAATCGAAAAAATTCACGATATGGTGTTGGCCGACCGAAGATTGAAAGTGCGAGAGATTGTGGAAGCCGTAGGGATCTCGCATGGCTCAGTGGTTTCAATTTTGAATGATCACTTGGGCATGAGAAAGCTTTCCGCAAGATGGGTGCCGCGTTTGCTCACAGTTGACCACAAACGCAATCGTGTAACAACTTCACAGGAAGGTTTGGCGTTGTTTAATCGCAATATGGAGGAGTTTTTGCGCCGTTTTGTAACCGTGGACGAAACATGGATCCATCACAACACACCAGAGAACAAACAACAGTCAAAACAGTGGGTTTCTAAGGGTGAATCGGCGCCAAAGAAGGCCAAGGTGGGTTTGTCAGCCAATAAAGTTATGGCGACTGTTTTTTGGGATGCACGCGGGATAATCCACATTGACTACCTTCAAAAGGGAAGAACAATCAATGGGGAATATTATGCCAACTTATTGGACCGATTCAATGACGATTTGAAAAAAAAACGACCTCATTTGGCCAAGAAAAAAGTTCTTTTCCACCAAGACAATGCAAGGGTGCACACATGTGCAGTTGCCATGGCAAAAATCCATGAATTGGGCTATGAATTGCTCCCTCATCCACCCTATTCTCCAGATTTGGCTCCGAGCGACTACTTCTTGTTCCCAAACCTGAAGAAATGGCTTGGTGGAAAAAGATTTGACTCCAATGATGAAGTCATCTCGCAAACAAAGGCCTATTTTGAGGACCTCGACAATTTATTTTTTTTGGAAGGGATAAAAAAATTGGAGAAGCGTTGGACAAAGTGTATAGAGCTCAATTGAGACTACGTTGAAAAATAAAATTATTTTTTTATCAAAAAATCTGTGTTTTAATCCAAAAGTCTTCAGAAAAGGATCTCAACTTGCGCGGTGATTCTGTCAAGTCACAAATAAGAGCCGCTTTTGAACCGGATCGTTACCGGATATAACAAAATTATTATTTTTTTTTAGATCTTTATTCTTACTTCCTTATTGAACATTATTACACAATTTAAAATAACATTATAAAAAAAATAAGAATAAGAATAAGTAGTGACATTCATATTGAATTGTGAAATAAAATAGTAGCAATGTCACTTCATAGCAAAAATTAAAATAACAAAAAGTTAAAAAATGTTATAAAAAGTTACAAAAAGTGGAGTATTCAGTATTAATTTGTAAATTATTTTAAGTATTACATACGGCAACAAATTTTTGATTTCTTCGTGGTCAAAAGTAAGAAGCCAGTAATCTTTTTAAAAAGTTGGTTAGGGGAATTATGAGTATGAATATCTTCTGGAAGACTGTTAAATAGGACACAACAGTGAAGATGTTTTTGTATAAAGTTGTTTGGAACAACGGCACTGGAACAAAATTGTTAGATCCGCTTTGTAAGTTATGTATATTTGAAATTGGACTTTGCATCTAACCACTTCTTTTTTAAAAAAAATTTGGATACTTTATAGTAATACAAGTGTTTAAGTGGTAGAATATTCAATGTTCTGAACAAGATCATAGATCGTACCAAACAATTTGCCCCACAAATCTTTCTAATAATATATTTTTGTAAAACGATTAAAGGCAACAGCTTTGTATGGTAGCCACCTCCCCACCAACTTATACCATATTGTAGTTTTGAATCAACCAACCAAAGTACACTGACCTCAAGATTTTATTACTACAGTATTTAATAAGGCGAAATAGGACATGGATAGTAGAACATAAATACAATAACATTGAAAGTCCAGAAGATAAACAGGCACAATATCCCAGAGATAAACTTTACTCGCTCAAGGTACTACTGTCTATATGGAGCTATTGCCTCGTAACCTGACTATCACCACGGAAGTCTACTGTCAACAGCTGTGAAGATTAATGTCGCTAATAGAGCAGAAACGGTCAGGCCTGGTTAAACGAAGGGGTGTTCTATTCCACCAACGCAACGTTCGCCCTCATATAGTTAGGGCCACCTGCATACAATTACAGGAGTTCGGTTGGGAAAAATTGTGCATCCGCCTTATTCTCCAGATTTGGGACCTTCAAATTTCCACTTGTAAATCTGCAAAACTTCCTTGATGAAAACAATTCTAGATCTCGGGATGATGTCCAAGAGGCTCTTGGGGTATATTTTTTTTCGTCAAAGCCAAGCAATTGTTTTTAGTGACGGCATTAAGAAGTTGCCTGAGAGATGGGCAGAAGAGTTGTTTATTGAAGGCAATTACATTGACGACTAAAGTTTTGCTATTGGTGCAAATTAACAAAGTGTTAGCGAAACATATAAAGCAAATCTAAATAGAGAACTTGTTAAATTGGAAGCTGCAAATATTTCAACAAATATTGATATTCTATGAGAAATAGTGAAAGTCAGCAAATGAAAACGCCTCGATAGTGAACGCGCTTCGTCGTATGCACTTCTCAAATTATTAAGAATAAGCGCTACCATCGCATTCAAAATCGTCTATGCGGTGGCAAACAAACATTATAAAAACCTTTGCAATATAAAAAAGACAAGAGTTTGAGCAGCAAAATATTGCTCTAAAAAATCGCAAACCGTATTTTGGAAAACTGTCAAAATTATAAATGCCGTCTCTTCAGTACTACAAACAGGTAAGTTAAAAAATGCTCTGCTAAATCGCCTTCCTATCATATGCACCTCTTTTGATAGTCGACGCATTTCTACATGCATCAATTACATAGAAAGAAGGGAAAGTTGTCATCGACAACCCCAAGACAAGCAAGCTCCGGGAAATGATTGTACGTATTTCCTTCGAATTCTATAAAAATTACACATCGGGGTTCTTATCTGCGCTTAGAGGAAAATTAAATTGAGTATTTGAAACTGCAAATCCTCCTAAATGTTTCCAGAAGGCGATAATATTGTCACTACACCAGAAAGAGAACTTAGAGAATCCAGAAAACTATAGAGGTTTTTCGTATTTGAATACATCCGCCAAGCTGTTTGCCGGAGTAATCTTCAATCGATTAACTCAGTGAGTAGAAAACAAGAATAGAAATTTAGACGAAATTATACGACTGTAGATCCAATATTCTCGCTTGTTAACATTATAGGGTTGTAGAAGGGTGTTTCTATATAAACCGGCCCTTAATTAACTAAAAAAAATAGACTGCAAATTTATAAAATTGGCCGTAAACTACTAATAAAGAATAGTGTTGGGAACCAAGGGTCTAAGATTTTTTACAATAATTAAAATAAATTTTTACAAGAAATTATGATAGAATAAGGATTAATTTTGATTTGTTTCTATAAATATTAAAATTAATTATTTTCTTCGATTTTTATTTCAAAAAGATTTTGAATAACTGTTTTCTGTAACTTTTCAAAAAAAAAAAAATAAAGAAAAAAGAGTTAAAAAATAAATGTAATCAAAAAAAAACAGAAGTAATAGTTAACTTTTTCAAATAAAAATGGTCGATAAAAATTATTGATGATTTTTATGTTTTTCTCTTAAAAATAAATATCATTTTTAAATAACTTGGAATATAATAGTCGTAAAACAATGCGAATGTAATCAGTGTCTTCTTTATAAAAGGACCTTTCCAGTAATACTAAAACATTTGACCTTGACTGACTTTTGCAAGGTCAAATAAAATAAAATATGTAAGATAAGTAACAATTACATGTAAAATGAACTCAGTGTAGAAGAAAGCTAATGTTATTAAAAGGTTTGTATATTTTAAGTAATTAAATAGTTTGGAGAAACTAAAGAACGTTTTAATAAAAGTATGTACTGCAGTAAAAACCAAGAAATAATCATCGAACCTGCTCCCGCTGTAAAGATCTGCATAAACCATATTGGTATTTAGTAACATATACGCACGGTAATAAATGATTCCCCAAATTTAAGAAAAATGGTTGTTTACTACGATTTAATTGCGCAAGTATCTGCAACATTTATTTTATGTAGCTGATAAAATGGTTTCGCAGCTTGTGCAAAAAACATTTCAATGCGTTTTGATACTCTCTAAAATTAACATATTTTTAAAAATTTAATTGTGCAATATTTTGTTGTTGCAATTTCCAAATTTTTTTTCATTCACATTTGTTGTGCAGGACTTGCCTAGCAGAAAAACAAACCAAGGTGAAAATTACGCCAATAAAATTTCAAACAGTTTTCCATTTTCCATTTTTAGAAGAACGAATAATTGTTAAACGCTTACTCAATTCTTTGCCGCACGTCTTGATGCTTAATGCGAAAGATTAGAGTCTTTGTTTACCGTTAGAAGAAATTTTCTTTTAGACAAGTTCAAATTATGCAAAAGTAATTATTCAAAACATTTAATGTGATTAAATGTAGTATAGTGAATCGATAAGTGGAGAAGTTTTTAATGGAAAATTTTTTACAAAAATCCAATATAAATTTTATTGATTGTGAGTTTCGGCAGTGTATACAATAAACGTAATATTATTATTTCAATTAAAAAAACACTATGATTTGAAAAGGTTTTCCTACAGGAAAATGGGGGAGGAAACGAAATATTATTTCCAGAGAATTTTTCACACTTAATAGTGATAAGGACAGTGTGTGTAGAGCTTGTGAAAACATTTTGAAGGGATCTGTTGTGACGAATTTAAGAAGGCATGGAGTGTCTCAGCATTATAAGCTCTATATTGACCTTGAAAAAGCGTCGAAATTAGTGTCCAAGGCAGAATTCGAATATGGAAGAATGATTAAAATATCAACACATATGTGCAAGAAAGATGTTTTTGATGCCTCTGTCAATTTAGTCACGAAAGAATCGCTTCCTTTTACATTTTTTGATAGCTATTCATTTAAAACGTTAACAGCTCATATTTTCGACGGGCTAAAAATTCAGCCGATTACAGCCAGCAACGTCATGATTTTTGCTAACGAAAAAGCTTAAACAATTAAGAACAAAATGGTTTTAAGAATGAAAAATAAAATAATTAGCCTTAAAATTGACACAGCATCCAGGCAAAATAGATCTGTGCTATCCATAAAAGCTCAATTCAACAACACGGTCAGATAGAGATTTATACCTTGGCAATGAATGAGCTAAAAGAACGGCACACGGCTGAAAATTCAAAACACCATATTGAAGGCGTTCTTCAAGATTTCGAATAAAAAAAATAACAAATATATTCTATTACATCCGACAACGGTCGTATTGTAAAGGCTGTTGAGTTGTTGTCTGATTCTGCCAACAATATAGAAGAAGCGCATTTTGAAGGAGAACAAGACCAAATCTTATCAGCCGAGAATATTGTGTTTGATAATGTGCTGTCAATAAGATATGCTGCACACACCCTTCAGTTGGCAGTTAAAGATTTTTTACGAAGATACAATTCCGAATTCCTTGATCGGGTTCGTAACACTGTAAAATTTCGGTAAATTTCGTACTTGAACTTTCTCTAGCATAAAGAGAACTCTGTAGTAAGCAACGTTAAACTTCTTTTTTAAGGTATGCAGTACCAAGCTTAAGCGGGTAGTCCGATCTTCAAAAAATTTTTTTTTTTTTACATATTTTCAAAGTTGAGAATATACTGTGAAAATTTTAGACCGATACACTAAGTCATTTTAAAGTTACAGCAAATACAGCAAATACCCTGCATTTTCTTTTCTTCTCCAAACTTTAAAAGCGTTTTTCTCGAAACTACTTTTTATCCGTCGGCCCAAATGATTAAAAAAAAATATTGGACCAATTCGGCTGAAATTTTAACAAAATATTCTATACAAATTAGAATTAGATTTTTTTATCCATTTTTTTTCATCTCTATTTTAAACCGAAAAAAACCGTCGATTATTGAAATTTTCTTTTACAAGGCCGCCATTTTGTTATTTTTCACTCAAGTTTTTTTAAATCTGCTACGGGACAGCATGACAATCCTACTGAATAATAATCTTTTTGGAATTTTGATTTCAGATGATTACAAAAGGGGCAATCAGGGGTCCAGCCACTTACTTTTTTTTTTGAAAAGAGCTACTTTAACTCACCCTAATGACGTTAAAATATTTTTTTTTTATTTAACAAGGATGCTGTCATTCAACTGTCGTACGACTGATGAAGAAAAAAGAAAATTTGGATCCCCTGGAAAGGAAAACAGGCTCGGGACGAAAACGTAAAACAACCCAGAAGACGGACAATGTATTACAACGAATTAGCATGAAAGATCGCTTTAAAAGTTCTGTCCGTATAAGAGCAGAGCTGAGTGAATTTCATCAAATTGATCTAAGCACCGAAACCATACGCCGACGGCTACGGGAGATAAGTTTATATGGAAGACGACCAGCGAAAAAACCTCTCCTAATTGGCGATGTGTGATATGGTCCGATGAAAGTAAATTTAATTTGTTGTGTGCCGACAATTTGCCATAGGTACGACGGTCAGCAGGTGAAAGGTTCAAGGACGAGTGCATAGTCAAAACAGTGAAGTTTCCTCAAAGCCAGATGGTTTGGGGATGTTTTTCTTTTTACGTTTTGGGCCCTTTGCACTTTGTTAATGGAACTATGAACGCTCAAAAGTATGGAGAAGTAGTAAGGGAGTTTTTGGTACCAGCAATTGAACAGCATCATTCGTATACTGACAAGTGCATTTTTCAAGATGATTCTATACCTTGCCACCGCGCCAAATCCGTAAGTAAAGTGTTATAAATCAACTTCTAGATGTCTACTTTATAAATAATAAAGAGACAAGTAACTAGAGTCTTTCAATAATAAAAGCGGTTATAACCGCCAAAGGAGGAGCAACTCGGTATTGATAATTTTTTGGTAAAAGTGGCATATCTACATCTTATATACACACACATAAAAAATGTATCGTTTGATTTTGTTAACCAATGACTATATTAAAATATTTTAAAAAAATAAGAAAATTAACTGGTTTTTCTTTTTTTGTTAATATCTTTTTTCAAACATTCAATAAACAGATGGAAATTAGATAGAAATACTTATAAACTACTGCGGAGTACTCAACAAAAATTTCATTTCATTATAAAAATTATTATCGTAGTTATTAACAATTTTTCAATCATTTTGATATGGTGCGGTTTTTATGACCGCAGGTGTAATTATTATAAGAAGATTGTATTTCATTTTACGCAAAAAAAAAAATCCTAAAAAACCTCCAAAATGTAACCTCGGACATGAGACTAACCACTTAAGAAAACCTGTGTTAGATGTGCCAACACGGTGAAGTTCAACGTACCGAATGTTGAACAGATTCCTTCAATGGAAAGAGTTGGCCGAATATCTGCAACCTTTGGATCAGCTAAGTGAAGACGACTGGCACAAAATCGTGGAAGTTGTTGACCTTTTAAGGCCGCTATATATAACGACACTTCATCTTTAAAAAAAAAACAACTTATTTTAGGTGACTTTTACAAGTTTTGGCTTGATTAAATTACAAGTAAAAGCCACAAACTGTGAAATAAGCCTCGTTCTATTAAGTTGTTTGGAAGTAAGGGAAACAATGATTCTAGAAAACGATACAATCTATTCGGCTTTATACCTCGATCCAGATTTCGGAGATTGCTGTCGTCCGACAAAAAGGGATTGGCCATTAAGCATAAGATAAATAAGATCTTTAAAAGAGATAATATATTGTTTCATTGACGTTCTCATATTTTGAAATTTTATGGTACAAAAGAATACATTTTGGGTGCAGATCGATACTTCTTCTCAGCCATCAACTTCCGTACACGCTCTTATCTCATCTGAGAAATCTTCTGCAGAGAATAACTGTGAGTTGAATGTACCATAGATGAATCGCCCTTCGTCATTCTCGATTTGGAAGTTGACAGCTCCTCTGACGATGATGACGAAGAATTGATCATGGAAGATGTTGTTCAAGCTTATAACGAGATTGACAGCTATAAGGAAAAACGTTTGGAATTTTGATGAAGACATCCTTCGCTATTGGGAAGGAAAAAAATTCTATCTGCCTACTTTAAAAAGGTTGGCAAATATTGTGCACGGAGTGCCTGCAACGCAAGTTGGCTTTGAGTGATCTTTTTCTGCGTTAAAAATTATTTTAAGGGCCAACAGATCGCAGTTATCATCAGGAAACATAAAAAATATTTTGTTTGTAAAGCTAAATTTAAATATATGTTGATTCACGTATTTCAAAATGTTTGTCGATAAAAACAAAAAAAAATCAAGCGAATTCAATAGAAAAACGTGTAGTCTCAGCGCGTACTGATTATCTGCTTGAATGTGGCATTGGATATTGTATTGTGGAAAAGATAAGAAGCCGGTATTGACAGATGCATGGACGTGGAAGGGGTGTCCATTGTAGTGAAGTTGGCAATAACGATTTTATGGAAAGCACACTCTTCACAATTATTGTGTTGAAAAGAAGAAATAATGTTTTGCTAATATGAATTTAACTTAAAATATGAATATAAAAGTTGAATAAATTAAAATTAAGTGTTTTTTTTTATGGTGTGTTGTGTGATCCAACACTTATTTTTTCAAGATAAATGCATCTAATCGTCATCAGTGGTATCATCATCCTCGCCGTCGCCGTCGCTTTCAATTTCAGTTTTTGAATCTTCCCCGGGTTTAATAAAAATTCTCTCGGTGAAGGTATCCCAACTCAGTTCATAGCTAAAATAACTTTCTTCTGCCCTTATGGCCTTATCGCATGTAATTTTTGCAAACTCTTCTTCTGATATTTTCTTCATGTTAGCCAGCTTAAATGTGGTGTTTCTGCCCGACACTCTTGATTTTACAATACCCCATATATTCTCAATTGTGTTCAAGTCCGGATGGTATGGTGGTAGCCTGAGTACCTCATGATCTGCTGATCTAATCAAGTCGTTTATTTGATGTTGCGGATAGGCCTTGTTTTGTGGAACTAAATCATACAGTTCAATCTTCAGCATTGAAGAGTTGCGCAACATTATTTTCTACTAGCCAATTAACTAACTACAATTTCGCTGCTGATGAATTTGGGGCTCGGTTTTTTAATTTATTGTAATAGGGGGCGTTGTCCATTACAATAACCGACCGACGCTTCCTCTAGCTAGTCCAGTACCTGATCTCTTTACCATTTTGAAAAATTGTCGAAGTTCATCTCATCATGATAGTCACCCGACTTCGATCCAGATTTAAAGATTAGAAGACCGTTTTTGACAAATCCATTTGAACCACCAGCGCTCAATTATAAGACGAGATCCCTTTCCAATAGGCTTTTTTATTCCTTCCGTACTTCCATCAGTCCAAGACATAGATTATCTGATATCCACTTTCACGAAAGTTCCTTATTTGACGGATATATCTTAACCTTTGAATTTTCACTTCCGTCCTTTCACAAAGGATTTTCCTATTGTCTTCCGTCTTACGAAAAATGAATCCTTTGGCTTTCAGATACCTCCAAAGGAATGTCTTGCTTATCCTAATTTCCAGTTCTTAACGGATTTGTTCCCTAAGGGCGCTTAATTTTACGACTTTCTTGACAAATTGGTGGAAGGAGTAGATCATCCTTTTGATGGATTCAAAGTCGAAGTCATCTAATCCAGTGATCCAGTGCCGATATGGAATTTTCTTGCTGGGTGATTGTACTGTTCCTGTTTGTTTTTGTTCTTTTAATATTTTGTATATGGTCCTATGCGAAACTCCAACATATTCAGCTGTTTTCCTTACAGCTGCTCTCGTAGGAGCTTTTTTGCATGGTTGTTTTTGTGGTAAATTTTCAGCGTAATCACTTTTGCTTGGCGTGTTAAAAGCAGTCCATTGTATATAAATTTACTTTTTTCTTATTTCTACTCCTTGCAAATGTTTTTTTTAAAACTAGATTAAAAATTCCATTTTTGCGCATTTATATTCGCAAAAATAGTCAGAATATATATTTTTTACCTAACCCTTTTCATAAAAAATGTGTGTTCGAATTGAATCCTTTTTTATTACATATACATTTATTGCAGGAAGTATTGAATTTTGTCACAAAAAGGTTAAATATGAAAAGAAGTGAAGAAAGTTCAGCCGTTTCGTAAATATCATTTTCTAATGAGCAGATGAGTTGCATGAGCTTCCACGCTCTCTTTGCGCAGCTTTCCAATTGCACGGTGATTTGAAACGGACTATATTTGCGATTTAAAATTTTCAGATTTTAATGATGATTTACACGTCTGAAAATGTCTTTTTCTGTTTTCCACTTATTTCATTAATTTTGACCTTGTAAGTCAATCAAGGTCAAATGAACTGAATATATGTATATTGTTGGGAAGACCTTTTTAAAAGGAAGACACTGATTACATTGATTTCGTGTTATGGCTATTGTTCTTCAAGTTATTTAAAAATGGTTTTTATTTTTGAAAAAAAAAAAAAAATAAATAAAATAAAAATCATCAATAACTTTTATTGACGATTTTTATTTGAAAAAGTTAAAAATAACAATTACCACTAATTTTTTTTGTTTACATTGTTGTTTTTAACTCTTATTTTTAATTTTATCGAAAAAAAATATTGAAAATTGTTTGCTTTGATTTATTCTATTAAAAAAGCCCAAAAATATTTATTTTTTAATTGAAATGAAAATAGATTAAGAATAATATATACTTAACAAGTTTTTTGTGATAAAAATTCCCATCTAAGCATTTTTTTGGTGGAAATGTGAACGGGAGAAGCAAACAAGTAAAATGGTATTACTAAACACACTGATTTAATCATATTTTCCTAAAGATTTTTTCAACAAAAAAATTTAATATAACTCTTATTCAGGAAAAAATTCAGAAGAGATAATAGTCAGTTTAAAAAAGAGAATCCATATGCAAAAATAGATAAATCTAAATTTTATGACTTCCGCCCAGACCATATTAATCCAATAACGTTTGTATTTATCACGCGAACTTTAATTTTCTCATTGAAGCTGCAAACAACCTCCTTCCTTCCTTGCCACCATCTGCAAAATAACTGTTGAGGGAAGTGTGTAGTGATATCGAGGCTGAAGACTACATGACTAATGTTTGCTAAGCAGTTTTATAGTCACGGATCTTATACCGGTAAATTATGACGAAAAAGCAACTGTATTTTTGAAACAGTGGCCTGGTGCTGATAGACGTTTACAAGTTCATCAACAGCAGGCAAGTGTCGCTGAATTTCTCTATATCCAAACGCAATATTTCAAAGATTTAAAGAATCAGATATCTGAAAACAAAATTGTGCTCCAAATAGATTTCGCAAAGAATTTTACTATTGTCTCACAAGATGGGCTACAGAAACCCGGTACGGTGTATTTACATGTATGCTTGGTAAAGAAACAAGGACAATGTAACTTCACACGCGTACGCTATCATAAGTGACGATTTAAGTCATAGCAAATCCTGTGTTTTTGTGTTTTTAAGGCTCATAATTTAGGACATGTTTTTTTCCAGATGGATGTGCTGCACAATTTAAAAAATCCCTTTAATCTCTTTAATCTGTGTACTTCAATGGAGGACTATTGCATAATAATACAATATCATAGATGTACAATATACATATTCTAAATGCAAATAAAAATAAATAATCTCCCATTCGAATTTCGTTTGTCGTGCACTTTTCAGGCGTAGAAATCATACTTTAGCTTGTCACACCTGTAACAATTTCAAATAAAATTTTCGCACAGGTTTATTTCTCATTATGCTGACATTAAAGATCAATTTTGTGGTAAACATAAATTTACAAATCACCAGTAATGCAACTAAAATTGGTCCTATAACTAAACCAAGCAGATTTTTAATTAATTACACAGTTTCAAGGACACCATGCGTTTTATTGATGTTCCAACTTTTATTCTATGAGTTTTGAATATTGAGCAAATTGTTTATAAAATCATGGGTATCAATGTCACACCCGTAACAATGGAAACACCCAAAGAGGAATCACAAAAACTTTTTTATAAACTTTACGGATATGGAATGTTATCCAAAGTCATAAGTGTGTTGAAATCTATGTACAAAAACATGGGATGGAAATAACCTGTCGGAGGAGTTCAGCATATCGATGGCTGTAAAGCAAATAAATGATATAACAGATCATGTCAAGGGTGGAATAGAGCTGAGCCGAACCAAAATTCCAAAAGCATCCCTAATGTTTCTCATGGTCAACAGACTTGATAATTACTGAAAAACTTGGAACTTAACTGTAAACTTATCGAAATCGAAATGTACCAACGTGATATTCAGAAGCGAAAGGTGGAAGCTTATAAATACCGGAGTTTTATTGACATCCAGTTTAATTATAAAAAAAGCATCACAAATCAAACCATGTGGAGCTAATCGGGCGATATGTGCGGTTTGATCTAGATGTATCTTATATCTTGAAACAGATAATATTCTGTGCCACTGCGACATCCATCCTTTTCTACACAGAGTAAGTATAGGGTTACTGTCCCTTCGGAAACTTGGAAAAGTTCCTACGTTACTTCATAAAGCGAATTTTCAAACTTTTGAGCAGTTCTCCAAACTACAATATATGCTCCACCTGGAGAGAGAAGTTGCACCTTTGTTCCTCAAGCTCCCCTTTGATGCTGTGGCAAGAGTCATGACTCATGGGAATGAAGCAAGGCAGAATACCCAATATAGTGTTTTCGTAAATGTTATTGAATTGGGGAAAATGTATACAAGAACGGAACAACTGAGCTTCAGATTTCGATTTCAGTCTGCTAGTTACACCAAACGAACAGCACATTTCCCTAAAACAAAAATCCATTGCTGGTTAAAACTGGTCAAAGTATGTACGGAAAGTTTATAAGTGAAGCCCAGACATCACAATACAGACATTATTACTCCAAAATGAACCATTATTTCGACGACAAGACGTATTTTTTGGCTGAGAATCCAATTGATATGTTAAACACCATCTTTAAAATATACATAAGACAACTAACGAATTTGAATATGCTCCACTTTATAGCGATATATCCCATCTTAAAGGAATTCCGCCTTAATTTATTTGGACCACAGTTGCTTGAGCTACTTGAGATGAAAAACTCTACATATTTTCTAACCCTGAACTTCGAATATTTGGAAACCTCTGTTTCCAAACATAAGTCTCTATCGATGGCTGCGGAGCTCTTTCGAGCCGACCTTTGAAGTAGACAAACTTGTTTTCCCTGAACAATAAAAATAAATAAAGCCAAGTTGGCTTACTGGAAGTAGTGGTTGGATACGGCCGTTCATAGATCTTCGCGGAGAACAGACGTGTTTCGGCTTTTGTTAGGATAGAAACACTAGTATAACAAACATTTAACATTAGGCCTCCAATTAGCCCAGTGGTAGAATGCCCGATTATCAAGCCGATGGCTGCGGATTCGACTGCGAGTCAAGTAGATATTTTTTCTTCTAAAGAAATCGCCATAAATCATATTAATTAGTAATAGTAATAAAGCGTTCCTCCCTGTCAATTCCAACTGAATAGCTTCTGGGTGGAGTGAGGGTTCGGACTCACACAACGTCATCAACAGAAGCAGCTATTAAACGGCCTGGTCAAAATTATGATGACTACCCAAACGTCGCAGACGGTAGTGAAAGTCACTAATTCAGAGACAACAGCTTTGCTTCTTTGCCCCATCCGCATCGGATGATGAAGAAGTAGAGTCTTTAAATAGAAGCATCAGAAAGCTGCAGCAAAGAGCACTGGTCATAAAAGAAAAACAAATGACAAGGAGCAGGAGAAGCTGTCGATGATGACAACTGCTTTGTGATCGAGGATCCTCGAGAGAAGGTAGAGGCCATAGGATTCATTTTCCAAGAAGTCTACAAGGTGGGTGCCGTCATTGCTCCGGATCACGACCTTGAAAATCGGCTCCTTTTACACAATTCCTACCTTCGAAATGATATGGCCATTCGAGAACTCAGGGTTCACTGAGTTCAATGACGATAATATGGCAAATAATGTCGTCGCCAACGAGAGGGAACTACCCTCGCTCACTTCGTAAAGGTCTACGAATCACTGAAAAGTTAGAAATCATATTTTAGCAAGCATATAGACGTTGCGGTGGGCAGAACAAAAGGTGCTTTTGGCCTTACAAAGACACTGTTTTATAACAGCCAACTCGATGCGATGGTAAAGCCCTTATCCGGGCTATGCTCAACTTTGCGGCGAGCCGATACATTGTCGGCTCCCGTATCTCGATATTCATAAGGGGACTTGCAGAACCCATGACCAACCAACCAACAACCAGATTGACCACATTGCCATCGACACAAGCCACTCCTCCAGTATTATGGATGTCCGAACGACTCGGACCATTACCTTGTTTTAGCTAAGGCACGGTTGCGGATATGCTTAAACTAATACTGTGAGGAAGTTTGACGTCGGACGGCTACAATCGCAAGACGTTGTCAAATCCTTTTCCCATCGAGTCTCCCTTAATCTTCTAAGAGATCTTCAAATATTGAAGATCAGTGGAAACAGAGATGCCATCTCTAATGTCCTAAGTTTCAATCGGCCACCACAACGAAACCCCTGGTTTGACGATGAGTCCCGGCAAACACATGAAGCTAAGCAAGATGCATCCAAAGCTCCAAAGCGGCGCTGCATAGAAGTACTAGAGGATCACACCAGTGTGGCTTCAGGCCAGGAAAGGCCACCATCGACCAAATATTCGCACTACGGGAAATCTTTGGAAAAAACCCATGAGCTTTAAATCGATACACACCACCTATTCATCGATATTAAGGCCGCGTATGATATAGGGTTTATAGATATGAGCAATACAAAGCAATGTCTAGTTTTGGCATCCCTGCCAAACTTGTCCGCGTGATGTGCAGAATGACGATGGAGAATGCATATTGCTCCATCAAGGTCGGTAAAGAACTCACCGGAGGAAAATTCTTCGAGTGATTTTCGGCCCCGTCTGCATAGACGGTGAGTGGAGAAGGAGCTACAACGACGAACTGTATGGGTTGAACAGCGTCATCGACTTAGCTAGAAGAGTACAGGTTTAACGACAGAGATGGCTGTGCTGTGGTGGATGGCAGGTCCACCCCGAACTGTAGCGTCAAATATGTTACGTAGGCAAAATATTAAATTAATTTTTTTTAAAAATATTAAGAAAAAAAATATAAAAATTTCATGGTATATTTTTATTTTTATTTTTTCACGAAACCTTGTATCAATCAATTGTTCAAAATGCAAACCATTGCTTTGTATACAAGCCAGAGCTCGTCTTTGAAGGGCTTTAACAATGTCCATTATTTCCAATTCTTCTCGGACTTTCTTAGCTGGCTCCCCAGTCCTATGGTTTTAGTCATCCAATGTTGTTATTGTCATTCATCCTTCATAAGTAAAAGTTCACTAAGCTCAAGTCCAGAGACCACGGATTTTCATACATGCGATCTAACCACTCTCTAACTGCATGAGCATGGTGTGCGGGGCGCCATCCTGCTGGTGCACGATGGATGTTCTTTGTTCCTGTGGTATATCACCTAATAGTTCTGGTAATTTATTTTGCAATAACTCCGGGTAGAAATTTAAATTAAGCTTTGGAAGAGGCCAATAGGCACGCATTAGCTTGTTACCAATACATATTGATGTTGAAACTGCCTAATTTTTTTGACTTGAAAAAGTGGGCGTTACTTACCCGACGTGGTATGTTTTTCTTCTTTTAGGGGTCATAAAATGAACCTTTAAAAAAAAAAAAAAAAAAAGAAAACGTGTCATACTAGGTGGAGTGAAAAGTAACCTCCTTGACCGCCAGAATGCGCTGCAACTGCAAAAAAGGTTATGGTGCCTTGAAGTCCGTTCATATTTAGACAGACATGCCAAATTTCAGTGCGATTCTGTCTTTAGTTTTGTTTTGACAGCTGATTGTTGTTGACGTGTTTGGCATCATGTTGAGTATGGGCAAAAACGATTTTCGTTCTCTCATAAAACATTATTTTTTGAGAGGCAAAACGGCAAAGGAAACAAAAGAAAAGTTGGATAAATGTTATGGGGCTAATGCTCCGTCAGATTACACCGTCAAATATTGGTTTCGAGAGTTTCGTGGTGGCCGCAACTCCACTACCGATCAAGTCGCAACGGCAGGCCCTCTGATGCGGTTACAGAGGGCAATGTCAAAAAACTAAATGAAATCATGTTGGCTGACCGGAAAGTGAAGGTGCGCGAGCTAGCAGATACCACAAAGATAAGTACTGAGCGCACACGCCATATTTTGGGCAATATTCTGCATATGAAAAAGTTATCCTGCCGCTGGCTGCCGCGAATGCTCACTCCTGCCCAAAAACACGAAGGCGAGTGCACTTCGAAAGAGTGTTTGGACTTGCTGATGCTTTTGGCGTCGATTGGTAACTGGATTTGGATCCCTCGGACTATTATCTCTTCCCAAACCTCAAAAGATGACTCATTAATGAAAAATTCAGCTCACGCGAGGAAAACATCGAAGCCACGGAGGAATATTTTGCAGACCTTCCGGAAAATTACTTTTCGGACGGGATCAAGAAGTTGGAAAATCGCTGGAATAAGTGTATCAAATTAAAAGGGGACTATATTGAACAAAATAAAAAAAACATTTAAAAAATTTTTTTTTTATTCCTAAGGAGGTTACTTTTCACTCCATCTAGTAAAACACGCTACTGAAGTGAAATTTCGCCGAACTCACAGACATTCTAGGCAAGAGGTTAGAAACTTTGATTGAGGATATTACTTGCACACTATCAATTGTAATATTTTAATTTTTTATCATTCTACAAGTATACCAGGAAAAGGTTAGGAAATTTTTTAAATGATATTATTTATACACTATGAATTGAAATTTTATAAATTTTTTTTTCAATTTATTATCACTCTACATTATTATTATCGTCTGAATCATTCTCCAAGCATGAAACAATAGACTTATAATAACTAAAATATGAAATATAAATTTTCGATCGTAATTTATCTAAATATCTAACAAACACTGCATCAATTGTACTGCCAGATTTCGTAGTAGATGTATTACGATCATTATTCATTTTCATTATAAATTCGCGATCTAAAAAATCTGTTAATGGTTGTGCCTCCTCCAAAGCGAAATTGATATTAAAATCTCCACTTAAAATAATGGGTAGTTAAGAAATATCTTTATATATATACTCGCTATCGGAAACTTTATTACTATAAAGTAGAAGAGATTGGAAAATAAACTCCATTATTTTTCTCAATGTTTGATTGGGGGATATATATACGAGGGCCGTACAAAATATTCTCGGTATCGATATGAAGGAAAATGCGAATTCAATTTAAATTGTTTTTATTTTTCAATATAATCTCCCCTAACATCAATGCATTTGTTACATCTTGAGATAAGCTTTTTTAAACCCTCAAAAAAATAAATTTCCTCCTCCTCCATTTATTGCCGACTTGAGTTCTTCATCATCCGAAAATCTTTTTCCACGAAGACATTTTTTCAAATCCGGAAACAGGAAATAATCACTAAGGGCAAGGTCTGGACTATAGAGTGGGTGTTGGATTTCTTCGAAACCACAATCTCGCGCAGCAGCCTTGGAAACTCGCGCCGTGTGAACAGGAGCGTTGTCATGTCACACACCCGCTGCGAGTTTACCCCGTCTTTTCTTTTTAATTTCCTCCCGCAAATTATGCAAAGTGGAAGCGTAGGATGTAGCGTTGATGGTTTCACCTTTTTTTTGTACTCAATGAGCAAGATTCCCTTTGAGTCCCAAAAAACTGTGGCCATGAGCTTCCCGGCAGACGGAGTGACTTTGAACTTCTTCGGGAGGTCTATTCCTTTTTTATGCCACTGCATGGACTCTTGTTTGCTTTCAGGGTCATAGTGGTGGACCCATGTTTCGTCACCAGTAACAATTCGATCCATAACACCGTCCGCGTTCTCACTACATATCTCCAAAAGCTCTCTACAGCATGCGATTCTCACTTTTTTCTGAGGCGCTGTGAGCATTCGTGGCACCCACCTTGCACTGACCTTTGAAAGGTTAAGATGGTCATGAAGAATGGTGTGAATGGTACCAATTGAAAGCTTGGTGATCTCTGCCATCATTTTCACCTTTATTCGGGCATCCTCAAGAACAAGTTTTTCGACTTCTTTGATGCTTTCTCCCGTACAAGCACTTTTGCACAGTTGATAATGAAGGTGCAGAACCCTGGTAAACAGCCACCATCTCTTCATGAATAGTTTTTTGACTTTTTCCTTGCTTAGTGAGAAATTTAATTACAGCGCGATGCTCAATTTTCACCATCATCGTCTCAGTTGCCATTATGATTCTGTTTAACTAGAGATAAAACACGAATTAATAATCACATTTATATGAAATTTTACATGAATGCACTAAAATAATAGTATTACTTGATAAATAAGCCAATTTATATATACAACCACGACTTCACTCCGATACCGAGAATGTGTTGAACGCCCCTCGTAGCTATCATTAGAATTTGCTGGCCATTATCTAGAGTTAACTGTGAAGAACATATTTCTCCCACTGCCAAATCAGAATTTACAGAAATAGTATTAACTTGACGTGAATAAACAGCTATATGTGGGACACATACTAAAGTATTGTTGAGATTTTCGTAAATTGCAAGAACACCGGCTCTCAACGAAGTACGTTTGAATTTAACGACACAATTAAAATTTGGTACATTTACATTTACCGATAAAAGCCGATAGTTCGATATTTGCAGTACGGTATCCGTTAAATCTTGTGCATGTGCTTTCAAACTTTAACAATTAAACAAGAAAAATGAAATTCCATTTCTTTTAGTTATGAAGTCCTGTAAGATGGAGCCAATTGTTAAAAGTGGATTTAATGTGAGCCTGCGAAATTCTTCTTGTAAATGAATCATTGATTGTGCCTTTTTTCTTCCGTGATAGAATTTGAGGTCATTCTTTTCGTTTATTATGTAGAGACCATTTATGCTCTTGACCCGCGATAGTGCTACGTACAAAAGTTGCTGTGATTGACATCGATCATATTGATAAACGATTTCATCAAACCTTCCTCCTTGCGATTTATGAATGGTGATTGCACAAGCTGAGATGGTAGGGAAATGATTTCTTTTTGTTATCATGGTCTTGTTGTTATTTAAAACGGTGCTTGAAGTCCGTCGGCGATGGGTACAACAAAGCGACTAATGTTATTGGCTTCAATGTAAGCGGCAACTTTCATTCGTATTTCTGCTCCTATTTTTCGAGAATCTGTGAATTCTAACCACACTCTAGTCACTTCATTCTTCTCGTCACGCTCAATGTGGACTAATTTACCCACAGCGCCGTTCGCTAAACCATCAGTGACGTCTATATTAGTGGTCAACATGTACGATTTATTTAACACAAAAATAATTTCATACGGTAAACCACCTGTATCAATGACCGACATTTTATGATATTTTTGACGAACAAATGCACTTTGTTCGTGCACGCCAAAGAGCAGGTCCTGTGATTCGTGTTTTTACTTGCCTGTAAATTGGCGTGACTCGAACTGTAGGTAGTTCCCGCAAATCACCAATAAGTATTATATCCATTCCGCCAAAGTTAATGCCATATTGCCCAGTTATTTGTTTGAGTCTGCTATCAATTTGAGAAAATAATTCTGCTCTTATCATGCTGATTTCGTCGATAATGAGCACTTGAACATATTTGAAGAGTGCACGATGTTGCTAAGCTACCTCTCTAGAAAGGGCAAGCAGTTTTGATAATGTAATTTTTAATGCTGTGTGAACTGTAGTACCATCAATGACTACTGCTGCTTTTCCAGTGGATGCACATGTTATGTATGCGTTACAATGAACATCTGTATTTGTGAATCAATTGTAAATGTCCATGAGTAATCGAATCACAAAAGTCTTACCACATCCAGCTGGACCAGGGAAGAAAATTTGAAAAGATTGTCACTCTTGTGATAAGAGATTATTTATCACATGTATCAGTAAGTTACGCTGTTGATGGTTTGTTTGGCACATTAATTGGTAAAATTGATCATTCGGCATTAAATTTTCACGTTTTTTTGCTATCGCACCAAGCTTGTTGAGTGTTGCCAGCCTCAGGTCGTCGTTCATATCAGAGTTTTCATTTCGATACAGTTGTTGAAATGGACTAGCTCCTGGTACTATATTTGCCACAGTTTGCGCTTCTTCCTCGTTGTCATCAATCCTATATTCGCGGCACAGTTCTTTACAAATTTCAACTGTTTTACGGATATCCAAATCCGACTCGAATTCCTTACGACGTTGTAAAATCACTTCCCCATTTTGATCATATATGCCAATAAACGTAATCTCAGACAGTATATCCAATTCTTCATTCCGGAATGGCAAATGTACTTTAATGTCACCATTTCGCGTTTATAATCATTAAGATTCTCAGTCATGTCATAGTTTCTCTGATCTTTTTTCATATTTGCCAAACCAATTTTCTTTCCATATATCCGTACAGTCATCGTCGGCATCCATTTGATTGAGTTCTTTCAATGTTTTTCGAATCCGCTGGCGTTCGACAGGCCATACAGTCGGAATATATACTATGACTGTTGAACTTTTAGACATCGGTTCACGCAATAAATACTAAGCAGCTTCTTGGCTTGAAATTTCGATAGCATTTAAATTCAGGATGTTCGTTCATGATTGTAACTATTTGCCGTTGCAAATTGCTGACTCCTCTATTGGTTTTATTGATATACTCTACGACATAAGCTGCGCAGGAATATTCTTCTGCAATGAACTGGATGTCAGTATTGGACATCAAAGTATTAAATATAAACGGATTAAATGGATTATGCCATTTCTCAGAAGGCGTTCGCTTGAGAAAGACTTTAATACGAATAATTCCAGCACGAAGGACATCAATGTGATGTTGATATGATATTATTTGATTTTTTTCAAAGAATGCATCTATATCCAGGTAATTGTTCTCTTCCAAATCAAGCCTCATATTTTTATACCGCTCTACATATTTCACGAATCCAGGTTCTGTCTGGCATCGGTGTGAGTATCATTGTAGCACGAGAAGGTAAGAACGGAGCTTCAAAACGACACTTCAATTGTTTATTTGGGAGGATTTTTTTGTAACAGGTAAAGGTATGCTTATGAGTCTGGAGTTTAATACATATTTCCGGATGCTTCTTTTGCTTGAACTGAAATCAGCTGATCGTTCAAATTAATAGCATCTTGTTTGTTAGCTCCGAGTGGATCCTTTGGAGCGTTGTCGAGCCATAGTAAAATGTGTTCGTGAGGACTACCGCGATGTTGGAACTCCATACGTTTAAAATATTCAAGCACTCTGTAACCTCCAAATGGGCTGATTTTTTTGGACTGAAGAATAGTTATTAATATATTTACTAATTTATGAAAATAAATTGCACAAGTGACCGCATCTTCATTAATCAAAGTACATTTCTCAACATAATGTAATGAATCAATTTCTTCTTTACTCAGTTCAGCTCCATCATTTTTTAATCGATAACTACTTACCCGATCGTTATAGTTTAACTACTTCCCCGATCGTATCGTTTTTTTTCGTTTTTAACATTTTCTGTGTTTTTTCCGTTTTTTGTTCGTTTGCACTAAAAGATATGAAAACGCTTTTCCGTTCGTTTCGTGAATGTAGTTACTCTCAGCCAGGGCCACTATGTATCAGAGTGGAATCATGTTATTCGTTTTTCATTCTTACATATAGGGCTATATGCGTGAGATGCCTGTAACGAAACATTGCTCACAGCTCTACCGATCCCCACTACCAACTCGAGTGCGTGGTAGTAGAGGGGATAACGTTGCACGTTTTCGTTACATAGCCATTCCCATGAAACGAACTTACTCTACTGAGCGCAAAGAAGTTTCACTTCAAAAATTATTGGATTTACATTGCGCAATAATAAATTTATTTTACGGGAAAAAAATGCCAAAGCAGCTGTTAATTAGTTAATTTGGTAGGGCTGTCGCAAAAGAATATCCCATTTTTTGAGGTTTATAGTTGGGAAAATATGGGCTCTATCTTGAAAACTACTGACTTGAGATGAAATGACCTGAAAGCTTGAAAGATGACCACGTCAAAATTGTATGTATAAAAAAAAAATTTCATCTTCAATAACTCGTGACACAATAATTTCTGGGCAACATTTGCTTTGAAACAATTAAAGTCCTCCCCATTTCTTACCATACACGAATAAATTTGAAAAATGTTATTTCCAATAGGAGCCGAAACAGGGTAGCAGGGATGCATTTCAACCCCCCCCCCCCCCCCTCAAGCCTTGTACCTTTAAGCATAAGTTGAATTAAAACTATCCACAAATCCTCCTGCAGCTTGTGGGCACATAATTAAATCCCTGATGGACTTGCCAGAGCCTGTTATTTGTTTATATTTATTGGTTCTGAATCCTTTATGGGCTGTCAACAAGATAAAGATTGAGCCAAAATAATGAATGACAACAACAAACAGACTGGCTTAAGACATACCTAGAAATTTATTACTTAAAAAAAATTGCCATCTACAAAGAGAATTGTTATTGTACTTGTACTTGGATTGTACAGATCTGAATTCCAGTAATCCAAAATTCTCGCGCCATACATGAAAATTAGTATACACAACTAAGAAACGGTAAAATTTGGGTTATATTTCGCAGTGGTTCCTTTATTGGCTTCTATGGAGGAGAGGTATCATGCGGCATACTGAGAACATGACCTTGCATTCCGTCAAGATCATAACGTTGGCATGGAAGCACGAAACAATTACAAAAAGGCCTGTATTATAATTAGTCGTGAAATATTAAGTCAAATCAGCCCGGATAACGAAATAAAATTCCACAAAAACACAGGACATCATATTTTGAAGGGTCTTCGATGTTACTTCAATACGGTCAAACCATAAGACCACAGAAAATCAATTTAATTCAAACAATGTATAACGCATAAAAATGTATTTAGATTAATGCAAGCAGATCACTTACCCTAATTTATTTTATACATATCTAACATGAGAGCTGTGAGTATTCAAGCTCAAAAAATGTATTTATTCGATCGTTTAAACGAGCTTGCATTGCCTTTATTACAACCAAATATTTGAAAATAAGTTTATTAAAAAAAAAAAGATTATTACTTACCGATGAATACGCTGGCCTTGCCCAAGTATAAATAAATCCATCCTGACAAGCGGTTAGAAAGCAGTCTTCTCGAAATATTAACGCAGTCAATCGCTCATGCGCTATTTTCTTGCATACAAGAGGTTCCAGCAATGGACACTCGTCAAACCTGGGACACGATTGTGTGCCAATAAGTTTCATTGGATCATATGACGTGACTATTGAATTAGTTGGTGATTGCAAAGTCGATGATTTTGATCCTAATTTTAAGGTACCACCAATTCCACTGCTATCAATCGGATTGGTAGAACTCATATTTGGTGCAGTAATAAAAGAAGATTGATGATTACTGTTATTATTACCGCTCGCATTCGCATATGATTTAAATAAACTTGACGTTTTTCGGTGACTATTATGTCGACCACCACCACCCCCTGTGCCATTCCCACCATGATTATTCTGAAGATTATAATGGTTATTTTGTTGATTATCAAATACCGTCGTCGTGGATGAGGATGATGTTGAAGAGGATGACGACTTTTTCTCACCACTGAAAAAGTTAAAATTTGTTAATCGTTGTGTTATCGTGCTTAGTGTTGAAGTATTTGAGTCAGTAGATTTTGTCGATGAACTTCCCGATGATGATTTCGTAGAAGTACTATTGCCAATTGCAACACTACTGACACTGCTGCTGCCAGCATCGATTAAATCGGATTTAGTTGCACTTATGCAGTTGGGGAATTTCAACGGGTTACTAGACGATTTACTATTACTATTATTACTACAATTTGATTTGTTTGCTATTACTATCTCCGTCGAATTCCCCAAATTCGTCGAATTGGAAACAACACCAGTGTCATTTACTGACACAGATGATGAGGACGATATAGTACAATTCGCTGTCGAAAATTTTCCTGAACTACTATTACTGCTATTCTTACTGCTACTATTACTGCTATCATGATCCTTGGTGATATTCGACGTTGGGTTACTTCCATAGCTAGGCCCACTGGACGTCATTGCAACCGGGTTTATTAGTTTTACATCATGGTTAAGATCTCCATTTAGATGTGTACTTATGTTATTACCAGTAGTTGTTGTGAATAAGCTTGTACTGTTATTAGTTTCATTTATATTCGTACTATTTACACGCTGTCTTAATGTTAGCGGGTGCCTTAGTACGTCCTCAGTTATATCCCAAAGGCACAGCTGAGTATCTTGACTAACAGAACCTAAGCGATAGCTAATTGCAAGTTTGTCAGGGGCTAAACTATCTCGGAATGAATTCGGTCGATGTCGTGAATTAGGAGTTGAATTTTTTTCGCCCCCACAATCAAAACCATGATTTGACTCACTACCACTACCGTATCGATGATTACTATATTCACTGACTTGATTTTCGTCATCTGAAAAGTCTCCACCATCCCAATTTGAATAGCAGGTTGTGTACGGATCAAATGCCACAACAGACACCCATGATCGATGACCTTGTCCTCGGGCAACAACTCTACGTTCATGTAGTGACCATACAGTTACTAAATCATCTTCACCACCGACAACAATATATTTGCCATCTGGTGACCAACAAACGCACAGGAATCCCCCAAAATAGGATCGAGCAATACCCAGCAATTCCATTGTATCATAGTGAAAGACTCGTAAAAAGCCATCTTGGGAAACAATAGCCAAATTTGAACCACATGGCGAGAAACAAAATTCATTAATGCTACAGTTTTCGGTGCCAAAAACCCATTTATAAAGAGGATTCCGTGTCGATTTAGATTTGCATGTGAGAATCGTGAAACCATCGCCCATTTTAAAAGGCTGGTAATTTGGCGAAGCTGGCGTGCAGGGCAATTCTTCGTTATATAAGTAAAGATGACCGGATGCATGCGATGCTAAGAAAAGATTTGGTGAACGTGGTAGCCACTTTAAGCACGTAACTTTTGTTTTGTCGATAAGACGCTGAAACAAAAAAACATGTTCGGTAAATTTTTCTAACACGTTAAATTTTCCAAACAATACCTCTTCATTGTATATTTTTCTTAATTCCCGTGGCCCCGGTTGTGGTTGGACTAATTGAATTTGACCTGTTGTAAATCCAACCAAGAGTGGTGCGCCACTTGTTGTGGCCGCATGGGCATTAAAGTCATGGCAACTTGGATTTGTACCCTTGTAAAACTTTTTGTCGATCGGTTTGCTTAATTCGGAGCCCTGAAATATAAGTTAAAACATTTTTTTAGAACATACCATTATATTTAATTTTAAATTTTGATGAATAATAATTTGGATCCGTACTTTAGTAAATTTGCTATTGCTTTCCTTTTTTTTATTTGGAAAATAAGCTCATACTTAAAAATTGCTTCTGAGACAGAAACTAACAATATATGTATGTGATGGTAACTTACTATTGCCCAATACCAAAAAGATCGTGTAATCAGTCAAAAGAGAAACTAGCTAACTGCTCTTATTACCTATACTTCTCGTTTTGTTGTTTTTTTGTTAAAAATGTTTTATGAACAAAAATTGAGTACTTATTAAAATAAGGATAAAAGATTAATTAACATTTGTGATCGTTGATAAATTAACAAGAAAATTACGTTTGTTTTCATTATGATAAATAGATAGTGCGACTACTTATTTCTGCAAAATATTAATAAATGACCAAAATACAAAGTACTCTTTCTTAATATAGAAGTCGGCAAGCAATATTTTATTGCATTGGATAAAGCAAAGACCACTCACTCAATGCTCTGGAAAAATAAAAACATTTATTAGCAATCGCAAATAGGTTATTATTGAGATGAGAAGTTCGGGCAGTCTTGAACATCGCTAGGAAGATCAGTGGTATGAAAATAAATTAAGAGAATATTTATTAAACATATTCAAATATCAAAATACAAAATATTGTTAATTATCTTGAAGATGCAACATGAAATTATTATATTTTTAAACACCTACTATCAGACAATTAGCCCCTGCACTCAATAGGGGCAGCTAGTTGGGGTTCTGGTTAAAATCGCGGAAAAAAATCCAGTCCAGCTGACCCGTCCTCAGAATAAATATTAATACAACAACGCTATTACAAGTTTTATGTATACGTTGTAATATTATATCTAAAATGTCCTTTTACTAAGTTTTTATTAAAATAATTTATATTTTCTTTGTCCTAAGTATACCCGTACACAAAATAATGAACTAAAAAAAAAATAAATCAGTTAGGTTTCGTCGGGAGGCATAGTTTTTAAGTTTTAGGTTTGGCTTAGGTCGCCCTAATAGGGCCGGTAAGTAGGAAATAAAATAAATTGAACTTAATTAAGCTTGTTTTTAAACATTTTTTTGTTTAGCATGTAAGAAGCCAAAAAATAAAAAAATAGTGCTAAAGTCCGGCGTGGACCAGGGCCTTAGCTAACACCGCCTCTCCAGTTAGCGCGGTCTTTTGTCAGCTGCCTTCAGTTGTGCACATGAAGATGGCTGAGGTCCTCCTCCAATTGTGTGCACCACCTAAGATTGATTGATCCATTTATTAGTTAAATATATAACATGTTACAATTTACAATCTACACCCTGAATGACTCGAGCTGCAACCAACTTCAGACTGCTATAATTTCCAAACCGTTCATGACAGTGAGCTCAAATTTTGACACAAGACAGATAATTTTATTATTTACAAGCCTTTTAAACGATATGCGTCTCAGTTGTGTTGAAAAAATTTTATCCGCGATGGAATTCAAACGTGATAGCGTGGTTAGAGCCCTCCAGCACCTCAACGTGAATAAATCATTTGTGTCTCGAACCATACCTCGTTACTCTGATACTGGCAGCGTTGCAAAACGCCATGGAGGTGGTCATAAGAAAACAGCAACATCGACAGAAATGGTTCGAAAAGTGAAGGCTCGAATTGAGCGAAATTCGCGTCGAAGTGGAAGAAAAATGGCTCGTGAGCTCAACATATCATACTGAAAAATGAGCTTGGGCTCAAGCCATTGAAGTTCCAAAAAGCACAGAAAAAAGTTAGAGTCGAAAGAGCGAAGGAGTTGCTATGCTTGCAAGAAAGTGGCGAGTTGCCGAATTTAGTTTTTTCCGATGAGTTGCCATTTGTTATCGAGCAATATGTCAACAAACAAAATGACCGAGTTTACTTGCCAGAGAGGTGCTTCGAAAATTCACACCTTCGGACGGCCACCAGAAGGCAGGCAGCACCGATGGTGATGGTTTGGGCCGCCACAACCACCGATGGTCGCTCTCAGCTCGTATTTTTGGACCGTGGCGTCAAAATTAATGCGATCGTATACCGTGAAACTGTCTTAGAGGCGGTATTGAAGCCTTGCTCAAACAATCATTTCGGTCGGACACCGTGGACATTTCAACAAGACTCGGCACCGTCTCACAAAGCGCGCGTCAACCAAGATTGGTTAAAAAACAATGTTCCACACTTCATTTCTTCAACACAATGGATTGCAAATTCTCCGGATGCAAATCCGTTGGATTTCTATGTCTGGGGTATTTTGAAGGCGAAGGTTGGCACTAAAAAATACCAAAGTTTGGACTTCAACATAGCAGAATTATTTAGACTTTGTATACTTAGTCTAGTCCAATAACAAAAAAAGAAACAATTAGTGGCAATCAGTATTTTAAAATAAAAATAGTATTGAATGCCACTTCACAAAGGCAATTCAAAAATAGGTGGGGTAACAGCTTAAGAAAAAATAAATAATTGATTGAATTAAGGAATCCAGGCAAAAACAATAAAAAAAATAATGAAGAAAAACATGAGAAAATATAGAAAAACAGAACTAAAAAAAAGAAAAGTCATGAAACAAATAAAAAATGAAAATTTAAATAAAACAAAAAAAAAACAGAATTCAAAGATCCACCATTTGCGTATACATGTAAATTAATTATCTAGGACTAGATCGTATTTCGTCAAATACAATAAAATACGTGTTAGAAAGCAACAGTAGTTTTTGTATACAAGCAACGGAATTTTGGAAAAAGGGAATAAAATGCTTCCGAAGAAGGACCCATCACTGTGAGTACCTACGAAGAAACGCGCGCACTTATACCGTTGTAACTTTTTCTTTTTTTGAAGTTTCTCAAAAAAAATAATATAGGATGTGATTTATGAAGTTATAAGGAATTGAAAAATACAAAAAAAATAGATTTTTTTAAAAATTCTGAAGTGTACTAGTCTCTTAATATTTTCGCAAGGTCTTGGTATGGCTCAAAAAAGACATCTTGGAATCAATGATTAGCTCCAAGTACTTGAATTCATCATACAGAAAAGGACGTGGCAGGATTAAGAGCAAAGTTTGCGACTTTGAAATTTGCATCAAAGGAATTTTGTTCAGAAAAGCTGAAAACCATAATTTTAGTTTTTGAACTTATTACCAATTTGTGCTCAGCAAACTATGTTCTCGGTAAGTCAAGATCCAAATTTATATCTGTGACTAGATCTAGAGGACTATCCGACCCATAAACACACGCCAAATCATCAGCAAAAGCTCTTATAACCCCTTTTAAAATCGAGTACAAATATTGAATTGATGTAGATCAAAAAAAAGTATTGGTACTAACACCAAACCCTATGACACATCTATTTTAATATACTTTTTCCCACTTCTGGTTTCTTCCATTTTTAATCTTTCTGATCTACTTTCTAGATCTGAATCAAGCATAAAGTCCCTAATATTGTAAAACAATAGAGTTGACATTCATTACTGCGTTTACGAAGCTAAGCCTTTTTCTTATTCGGAAAATATATCGAATTTTTTTTACTAATTTTTGCACATATATGCTCGTATATAATTTGCGTTCTCTTTAAAAATTTAATTGCCAGCCCATTACCACTCCTAAATATTTAATACATTGCATGTGTTCAATTATTTCATTAGCAATCTTAAGATACATATTTTCTTTAGAGTTCAAAATCATTAATTTAGTTTTAGGGGTACATATTTAGTAATTTGTTCATACACGATATTCCTTAAGTCATCCAACACCTTATTGTACACTTCACTTATATTCTTACATTCAATATATACGAGTAACAAAGTATCGTCAGTGTGGGGAGAGAAGTTGGTATTTTCCTCAACCAAATAAAATACTTCAATATAGTAACGTATTCTACAACATATGTATATAAATGTGGTTATTCAAATAACGTTTATTTAACCTCCAGGGCGAATTAATTACACATGTGTCCTAGTTAGATTTCAAGATGAAAGTGCAGAATTTGCCTTAAAAATTGACAGAAGTTTGATTTCAGTGCTGCCAGATCCCTCACGAGACTCCGCCCCGGTAAGTCCCTTCCGGGACCTACTTCATCCCCGTACCATCACGGTAATCTTCCTAGCAGGCCTTACGTACAATCCGGCTACTGTCTTCACCAAAGCGCTTCTAACGCGTCCATCTCTGTTCTTTTTCATAGCAACAACCCTACCCTTACGCCAGCAGTTCCTCGGGTTGTCTGAATCAGCAATGTAGACTATGACATTAATCTCCATGGGCTTCACATCCTCGAACCACTAACAGGGTCGAGTAATGACAGGAAGGAATTCGCGGACCTATCTCTTCCAGAATGCATCTGCTAGCTGCTACGCTGTTTGCCAGTTTCTTCGTAGTTGTATGCCATCAGCCACGGGCTGAGAAAGAGGTTTCGAACCGCTGGAGCTACCTAATATGAAGCTATTCGGCGTTAGAGCTTCATCCTCCTCGTAACTGACCGGTATATATGTAACATCGTGTGTTAACAATCATTTCTACCTCCATTAGAACCCCACATAGGAGTTCATCAGTTGGATTCCGAGACGGTAATATTTTATAAAGTATGCTCTTGACTGATCGGACCAGGCGTTCCCAAGCTCCTCCCATGTGAGGTGACAGCTGTGGTATAAATTGCCATTTCATAGATGGACTCGTAAACGTTCTTATCAACTTGATCCAATAAAGTGAATGCTTCCGATAATTTGCATTCCGCGCCTTACAGTTGTCACTTCACAACTCAAGCGGCGAACCGCTCCGTGTCATGAAATTACGAATGGCTATGATGAAAGAATGCGTAGATAGCGTGTAGGCCACTTCTAAATGTATCGCTCGCATAGTAAGGCACACCATACTTTTTCTCGTCGCTTCGGGGTACTGCCACAAACATGGCCCCAAAGTAGTCTACGCCCACATAAGTGAAGGGCCTGGAGAATGAGGCAACCCTCGTTGATGGGAGCGGCCCCATTTACGGTGGTGAAGGTTGAACGTAATTATTTTTGCAAACTTAACTTGTTTAGTGTCGTCCTGATGTTGGGATATGATTCTTAAGCAAAATAAGAGGTTGATTTTTGATTCCATGAGTTACTCTTCCTCCGAGTCCGATTAACCCTTCGCTATTTAGAAAGGGAGAAAGTTTATAAATGCTACTTGACATGGCATTCCCCTGTGACAATATCATGACTTCCTTGCAATACGCGTCTTCTTTAGCTTCCTTCCACAACATCATTTCAGCCACGTGTCATGTTTATCGCCGTAGCAATCGTCCGAACCAATCTCTTCCATATAGAAAAATGCGTGTGGGCGATGCGCACAACCTATTTGTCGCACACTTTGTCAATTTTGTGTCGGCCAATATATTGATACGCACTTCCTATTGTTCTCTTGCGGCCACATGCTTGGGTCTGACCTCAAAAATGGTGCTCCATTAAGCCACCGACTTTCGCTCGAAAAATCGGGATTTCTTTGCCACTTCGTTGCTTCATCAGCCACGTTCTCAGGGGTAGGAATCTAGTGCTAATTATCCAAATCGGTCAGGCCTAAAATTTCGCTCACAAGGTAGGCAACGAATTATCGGTAACGATGATCAGAGCGCAACCAAGGCAATATTGTGCTGAAGTCTGACCAAAACGTTTGATACCCAGTTACGCATGTGTCGATGACATGCTTGACTTTCTAAGATACATTGAAGCTCCCGAGGGTATCGTACACGAACCTCTTTCGCGTTTTTGTTTTTTACATATTCTGCGCAACTCCGAGAACAGGATGCTAATAATTTTGGTCTCCTTCTCGTATTCTCAGCTGGTGATACATTTCGGCGATATCTCCTCCGATTGCTACCCGCCTTTGCCGAAATCTCCAAGTTGTCGATACCATCGATGTCACTTGGCCGGGTCCTTTTACTAACAGTGTTTAGGGAAACGCCATCCATAAGACGAATCTTTCCCGACTTATTTCGATTAGTAACCGGGAACATGGTAAATACTAACAATTTTGAACTTTAATTTCATCTGGCCGTATTTTCTAGCAAATCCTTTATTTATGTAATCATAAATTTTAGATTGCAAGCTCCGGGCTAGATCAGAGTCTCTACGTCGAGCCAAAGGAAAACTATCAGGATGTAGGATGTTTTTTGGCTTTCCATAAAAGGCCAGCCTCAAATCGGAAATGGATCGATCCTCTGTGTCAGTTATCGCAGCTGTTCGCAAGAATATGCTTCCTTTGACGTAATGGTTAGTTCACTCTTAATCTCGATGTTGTCGACGCAGATGTAATTTTTTACAGTTTCGAGTAGTTCGGCATTTGCTACAGTATCGCAATTGCAGATATGGAAAGCCTGGTAATTCGTAACTCCCTCACATGATCTGTTGTTCCCTAATTAACCTTTTAGAATCTAGCCCAGCCGGGTTTTTTTGCAACTACCCCAGAGTTCACAGCTTCCTTTGATTTTAGGCTTAGAGAAAGGTGACAGTTATTCAATCCTAGGAATCCCTTGGCTCGGCGTTAGTGTATGACCTTATGGGGAGTCGAATAAGGTGTTCGTGTTTGGCTTGGATAACCTTCATGTCAAGAGATTGCAACGAAAGTTCCAATTCTTTCATTGTGTGAACATTGGAAAGGGGAATCGCACTGCCGAATCCTTTGCTGACATTTCCAAATCGAAAAGCATGGAATCGTCTTCATACCGATGGGCATTCGACGTCAATTGCAAACGCAGTGTCTTTTAGGTTTAAACTTGTAATGAAGTCTTCATCAATCAGTGTCACCGACGATCTATCATCGAGAAAGGCAAATGTTGAAAGCTGCACCCCATAGAGTGCGACCCTGATCTTGGCAGTCAGTGCTACAAGTTTTCCTTGAAGATCCCAGGGCAGTTAGTGGCCTCTTGTGCAAACTGGGGTGATGAAGAAAATGGCATCTATCAATCCCATATATGGATGAAAAGCACGCTTGAGGGTTATGTAACTTGAGACATCTGAGCCAAAGCTGGTTGACCCTCACAACCGTCCAGTTCTCATCACTACTTAATTTCGAAAATGCGTTACGCCTGCCCATCTCAGAACAATCAGCTTGGCAGATAATATAAGCCTGAACCTTTGGTTGATCATCTAAGTTCACCTCAGCGTGAGTGTTCAGCATCCCTCGTAGCCTTCCCTTGTTTGATGTACTAGTTATTATGATACTGTTCGCGCCTTGTGCTAGCTGGAAAAGCCGGTTACTAAAATCCTCTAAGCTGGAAAACGATAAGGTGATTTTGTGCATTCCCCAAAATGTGCAACAACAAATTCTTTACTGCTTTCCGGGCTGAGCCCTCCAAAGCTTATCGAAGACGAATCAAGTTTTCTTGGTCGGAAAATCCACAAAGAGCAGTAGTGTGTTCATAACTAGGCTCCATTCTTCTGGGTTGCCCATAAACTTTGGAAGTTCGAGAAAGACCATAACGTGCTGCTAGGTGGCTCGTGTGTTGAGCGAATGAATTCCACGTTAGTGAAACCGATAATTATGAAAACTTTCGACCTATTAACTCACTGCAAGTATACGAGGAAGTTTTTGAAAAAATAGCTAAATTTCAACTCGAAGAATATTGATTGATTGAAGCTATTGATTGAAAACCAGTCGGGTTTTCGAAAGAGGCACTCGTGTAAGTCTGCTATAAATAGAGTTATCATCAGTTGGAAGGACCCGCTATCATCAACAAATTTACGAGGTCGTCGCTTTTCTGGATTTCAAGAGGGCCTTTGAGGTCATAGACAGAAATATAATCTGGTGAAACTACAAAATTATAGTGCTAGAAGCAATCAGCTGAGTTGGTTTTCTTCATTCTTAAGCAGGAGGTGCAGAGAACAAAAGTTAATAGATTATCAAAAACTCTGGGTGTGACCCAAAGTTCCATTTATGGAGCTCTGCTCTTCAACATATGTATAAACGGTGTAAATTCCCAATTGACGACGCTCTTCTACTTATATTACGAACCAATCTTGAGGAATGTGTTAAAAAAATGCAAATGTGAAACAAAGAATAACTTTTAATGTTCTGAAGTTTATCTAAACAAAAAAAAAATGATTCATTGCCAAATTATTTAAAGAAGTACCTACGATATGCAAGAGATTCGGAACCTTATTATTTAAGAAGTGGAGAAGTTTTTAGGTTGCCTGCATATTTGGGAAATATCACTCAAAATACTATCGTATATAATGGTTGCGAATTGCGAGACTCTCTTCCATCCAATATAAAAAATGAATACAACTTCAAAAGGTAAAAAAAAGTAACTACCCATCGACTACAATAAATTAAATTTTCTACATTTTTAGTTAAGTTGTATAGATAGTTTAGACTGTATATACCTACATAATATTTATATTTTTTAAATCGAATAGCATGATTTGCTAAATAAATAACAAAATAAATAAATATACATCATTTAATTATATACATACATATGTATACAGGGTGTCCTCTAATTCGTTGACGATAATTTGAGAAATGATTTCTGGGCATATTCTAAGAAAAAAATTGTTCTACAGTAAGGGTCTATCTCAAATGTTGACATCATTTATCGAGGATTTAAGAAAAGGGTTACTTTGGTGTACCCTGACCCATGTTAACGGAAATTGCTCTGTTAGTACTAATGGTAAAAACTTCGCGTATGACATTATTTTTAGAAAAAATACCAGCCTTTATAACGGCGTTTAAATAAAGTTGATATCTTGTTTGAGTCTTTATATATCCAATTTCTAATGCTGTTCCATTTTCATTGCCCATGCTAATTTTCGACTTTGCGGTCACTTTTCTCCAGAAAATGCCTAATTAACATAATGTTTTACTATGAAAGTAACAATAATAAAAAAAAATCATCAATGAATTTCCAGAAAAACATACAGATTTTATGATACTTATAAAAACCTGCAGCAGCGATTGCTAGTACCACTACACCACGGCCACTAAAACAATTATAACAGATGCTCAAAGTGTCCTCCTTGGTTTTGTATGCATGCTAGAGCCCGTTTTTGGATTGCACTGCGAACATTTATTGATGCCAACTGCTGCCTCACTTTTGATGACGTACTCTTAATCTAGCCAAACACCATCCTGTTGGAAATATGATGAATCTAGTTGAATCAAAGGAATGTCCTCCAATAATTCTGGTAAATCATTTCGCAAAAACTCCAGTTAGTTTGTAGAATTCAGAATAAGTGTTAGCTTGAAGGGGCCGATTGACTTGTTTCCAAGTACACCTGTCCATATATTGACGTTGAATTTGTGTTGAAATTATTTATGTCTCATTGTATTATGATTATGAAAATTTGTGATCCCATCTCTGTAAATTAAGATTCGTCCGTCCAAAGAATACTGCTAATAAACTGGTTGTCATACAAGCTCCGCTCCATCAACCAGTTAGAAAACTCAGGTCTCTTTTCCAAATCATCGGGAAGCAGTTCTTGTACAGGAGGTGTATGGTGGTATTGATTAAGTTTTTTTTCCATGCAGTACATTAGAAATTTTATGTCTGGAAACGTTGAGTTGCAAAGCTAAGCGTCTGATGCTGATTGATGAATCAGCTGTAGCGTCTTTGTCGCGCACTAGTTGAACTTCTATTGCACAGCCTATAAACGTTAATAACGTCTGCGTATTCTTGGTTTGTAAATACAGAGAGTTCAAATAGCGTCTCCAAGCAACAGTAACCTTAGCGTAAAAAATTAAACTGATGAATTAATTTTCTTCCTAATCTTTTATACCATTTCTGTAAGGTATATTTTCCAAATAGGCCTTTATACCCTAAACCTAACTCTTATGAGATCTTTTAAGGAGCAGGGTAAGCAAATGAGGGTTTTGACAGGTAGTCAAGTAAAAGAGCACGCTTTAAAACTCTTTCATAGCTATGCAATTTTAAAAAAAATATTGCTATGTACATACATCGATGTTATCATACGCGCCCAACTTACGTTATAGTCGTGCTTACGGCAATGAAGTAAGAGGCGAAGGCAACAATTCTAAAAGTCAATGAGAATTAGATGAAACACATGCTATCAACAAATAAAAGATCACTTTATCATGGTTTAAAGCAAAATCCAAAAAATCGATTTCAAGCAAAGACTAAGATGATACCTAATCCGCAAAACTCTAATTCTAATCTAGACAGTAAGTATTAAACGATAATCAGAAAACCAAGATAATCGAAATACCTTGACTTGGCTAAATTGAGGGAATTAACAATAAGTTCCAGTTAGAAAGGTCTTTAAATTACATTAAATCGTTCATGTTTTTACATTTTTCAGACACTCATAACTAATTTTCCATATTGAACAAGACACAGTTCAATACATTATTGCACTATTTTTGCAAAACATTCAAATTTTGTTTACTTTATATTCATTTCTCACACTCCATGTGTACTGTTTATTTATACTTTTTTATAACTATAGCTAATGATCGTTTTACTTCTATCGTTTGATTTCTACACAAAAAAAAAAAAAAAAAAAAAAACAACAACAAAAGAAACGAGATAAGATGGGTAAGACTGTTTGCAAAAAAAAAAAAAGAATATTAATAAGTAATAAGGAGGCATTTGCTTCTATCATTCATTTCCTTTCTCTCCCTGGACCCTGCCGCCAATATCTATGGTCAACTTACTGAAAGGTTTGGAATTAAGAATTTGGAACCTTGAATTTTTACCTTTGAATCTAGAACATAAAGAGCATTTGCGAAGTACAAATCACAATTTGTGAGCATTTTACTATGATCATGTATAAGTAAAGCGCACATACTCGTTAAGTATGATATTCGTCATCATCACCTCCTACGAAAAATATACTTATGGAGTTGTTTTCGCCGCTACTAAATGATATTTGTCAGTAGACAATAATAGGGAAAACTTGCAATCCAATTAATAGCCAAAATATAAAAATATACGTACGAGTACATAATGCACCTTTTGATTTAAGTTCTACCTATGTATGCTTTTTATATTAATAAATAGATATTTTATTTAACTTAAAAGCTACATGGAACAGTAAGAAATTCTATTTATTCATTACATACAATTTATCAGCGTTAACAATACACACAAATAAACAAGCTGTGTCATTTGCAGACTCTTCGAAATTCTAAGCGTATGCATTTCTGCTCCTTCCTATTTAATAATTTTAATTGGTAGGCACTTGCTCTTCAATAGACGGTGCATAATGTTCCACCTTGAATTCAAATTCAATTTGTCACATTGTTAGATTAAATTTACGTCACCGCTTTACTTAACAAAGCGAATAAACTGCGATTATGGGACTGTGAAAACGCAGCAACAGTTACCAATTTGACTAACTTCCTGTGCATTGACTTAGAAAACCACAGCAAAATATCACTACCACCCTAATTGTCCCATCAAAATAAAAATGGAAATAAAATTAACGAAAAAAAAGGAAAAAAAATAGAAAATAATCACCAACACAATGAAAATGTTATTCAAACTTTGCCGTACATGCTCCAGCAGTCGCATAGCGGCGTTGACGGCTGCAAACAATAACCAATTAGAAGCAAATCGTAACCCACCGACACCACCCTCGCCTTTACCGTATCTTTGGACTGTTGCGTAAGAGATTCACTTCTGTGTGATGTATCTTGCTCTTCGTGAATCGTGTGTCAGCATCTGTCACAATATTTGCAGAATACTAAAACTCAATGAGCTACACTTAAACGAATTATTAGTAATAAATCTACAACAAACACTTCATATTGGAAAACTTAAACCACATATAATATTAAAACTGATTGGGGCATTAAATAAGATTTATTATAGGCTGTTCACTGGATGGTTTTATAGACTTTACCTTTTTGACACCGCGAAATGCATATACATAAAGTTCTCGTCCAAAATTAAAGCAAATGCGATCACCCCCAAACATGTTACTATTTCCAATTCCGTTGTGTTCACCATTCACATGTATGCCGGATATGCCAGTTCCTAGGCGCGAATCAATCGACGAGGACGATAATCCAGTCACTGCATTAGAGACATAAGTCTGGCGATCGTGGTTACAGGAATCTCCACCTCCACCAATACCAGCACCAGCACCAGCAGCACTGCCAACAGCAACTCCTCCGCTTCCACCAACAGCGCAGGATGATGAGGCTCCTGTGGAATTATTCACAGTGCAATTTGTCGATAATAATGGCCCGTTAATAGGATTTGGCAACGAAACAATTGATACCCGAACTTGGGGCGAACTTTGACTATTTGTATAACCGACTCGATTAGGTCGCGAATATTCAGAGAGGGTCATGAGGCGGTAAGTACCCTCCCTAGTCACAAATTGAGTTTTTAAATCATCCTTAACATTCGGGTCTAATTGCCCAGCCATTGCGATTCGTCGTTTGATAATAATAAAAATAATTGCAAACTGTTGTTTTCACTTTGTGACAAATACATTAGATATAAATTTTAATTTAATCAGTACACGTCAAAGACACTACTTCCAATGGATATTAAATCCTTGATTTTATATTTTAGTAGACATTTGCGTTTAATAAAAATGTTTTAAAGTTATTAAATATTTGCAGGAACAAAATCTCTCAGCTTTTCGACTTTTTCACGACTTGACGGGTTTTTGACGGAATTCATTTCCAGTGCCAATAGTGAATTTTTAAGTGAAGTAGAGTGTGGTTCCAATTGGAATTCATTTTAGAATTGGGACGCGTTTATCGATAGCTAAAACAACATTCAAGTGACGTCATACAGATTGAATTCAATCAGAATTTTAGTATAAAATTAAAAAATGCGTGTTTTTTTGTTTTTTTTTTCCTATCTAAAGCACACAAAACACATTGAAACATTTTACGAGAAAATATTAACAACATAATCTTAGTTGAATCTATCATATAATAGGCGAAAGAAATTGAGGAATGTTTGTATTGGTGGCAATACAATAGTTAAACATCAAAGATGAGGCGGTTTCATTGTGCAATATCTTCAACAAATTCCATTTTTACCAACTTAAAAAACTCGAAGCTTTTAAAAGCTACCTATTACTTATTTTATTTTTCATTTCACTCGCAATAGAGAAGCAATGTCTTTAACTTTCGAAGCAGGAAGTCTTCATAAAAAATTGTATGGCCGAACGATGAAGCAAAAAACCCTCATCATAAATTGAAATAAAGGGTCAAAAAACGATATAGTTTGAGCACGAATAATAGCGGTAGCCTAACTAACTTCCTAAGACGGAATATTTCAGAAGAGCAGTAGAAGAGAAGCAGAAACAAACTGTATGTTGTACTGTAGGATTCCCGGCTAAACCCTGCGGAAAGGGAGATTAGTCCTTTGCAGTAGTTTACTTCTGATATGTCAGACTATACCGCACAAAATATATGTCAACGCCTGTCAGGCAAGTGCCAATGTTTTGCAGATTCCTGCGTGGACCGCTTCGCGGGCAAAAGGGATTTTAACTCGCTTTCATGCAGTCAACAACTATCATGCAGATGCCTATACTTGCAATGCAGTCTTGGATCAAACTACCAAAGGAACATTTTTTGTTTGCACAAATGTTACTCTGCGTTTTACATCGGAGGTGTGGGGAATCAACGACATATGTAATTACCCTCAAATATTACAATAAAAATCTGCAGTACAGGTTTTATTGGAGATCTTTTTTCCAAACACGTATGCCTGTCGCTCAGTTTCCGAATATAAATTCTTTGTGCCTGTTCACATTGGCGACGGGATAAAAGTGCTCACTATGAACGTCGTGTTCACGTTTTCATGGTGTTGAAAGACTTTTTGACAAGCGGAACACTTGAATTGGAAAATTTTTAATTTTCAAGTTTGAGTAGTTGGCCTGAAGCTTACACTTCCTTGCCCAACGATCAACGATCAAAACCAAAATGAAAAAATATGTCAGAAATGGAACAATATGGAAAAAACGATGTGCTTCACCCGAGAATTCACTTTAGAAATGGATTTTCGGTGCAAGTAACCCTTCTTCTTCCCACTTCAATTAAAAGCGCTCACTCTCTTTCGGACAATGTTCCTGCCCTCGCCAATGTGAACAGGCACTTCAAATTGCTACTTAAATGAAGTAAAAGGATTCGTAGCAAGCCCAAACAAGACGCTTAAAATGAAAGACGTTAAACCATTGTTAATGAAAACACTTGTTATTACTTTATGTAATTTTTTCAAAACAATGTGACAACCACTCAAAATGTGAACAACGTCATCTATAATTGAATAGCACAAGATTTCCATATTTGAATAGCAGAAAACTCAACCATAAGGGAATTGAAACTTTTAGTAAATAATCTGGTAAAATGGAGAGTTGTATGGAACGCTGGTTAATACGAAACATTTGCGAATGATGTCAGGGGAGTATAAATACCAGCGACCCATAACAAGTGCAAGCCAGTTCTAAAGTGAAATTCGATGTATGAAGTACGAGTAGTGATAAAATGGTTTGTTAAAAGATAAAATAAAGTTAAAATGGTTGAGATTCACTTGTAATTGTATTGAATAAAGCGATTGTATTGAAAGGAATAAGTATTATGATTTGTACCCACACGAACATTTTAAAATAAATCGACTTTTATTATGATGTGTTTTACAAAGCTTAATCAATAAATGAAATAAACAAAAAGTATTTTATGCCACTCATTTTTATATCTTAAAAGCAAAATACCATCGGAACAAGGAGTTGGAATAACTGCCTCCATAGATTTTCCCCGGTAAATATGTACATCATGGCAACCTTATGAGGGATTTAGACAGTCTATGTTCATTCCATGGTCACCAGAGCCACGGGCAAATATCCTAACTTCTCTGTGCTTCAGATTTTTATTGTACAGCATATACAATATGCATATAACACACTTTACATGTGCTTCTCCAATCATTTGTTCCGCTTAAAGGAAGCCCTACATATTATTGCAAACGGTGTCCTGCACGAATAAAACCTCAATTTTCATAGCATGGGATCATCAATTGACGTTGTTGGCAATTCACAAACGGAAGGGGGGAAATCTGTAGTTTTTTATCCAGGTTAGTGGATTTATGGACTAAATGTACAATACGTGCTCTAACATCTGCAACATAATAAAACAAAGTAACGACAAATTTGTGATTTTGCAAATACAAATATAACTTTTGTCGAATTTATAAACTAGACATCACCTTATATTTTAGATATTCCGATTTGTGAACAACACAACAGCTGCTATTTAAAATTCTGACAGCATTTTTTCTTAAATCCGGCTCCAAACCTAGTGCGATTTGTGTATATCTGCGCAGAAATAACATAGCGGCAAGCTTCAAGTGGAACTTTGCAGCTCTGGCTACCAACTAAGATAAATCTTCGCTGTTGTTCTGTTGGCGTCTATTCGGCAGTTCGTACAAAAGTGATGAACTGCCCACAAATGCATAATTTCTAGTTTATTTACTGTAATATAAGATACATATATTAATACAGCGATTTTTGTTTATATATGATTATTACTTTCATTTTGTATAACAATCAAATAATGAAAATTGTATAAAAAACAAAAAAATTGTCGTTGGCTTAAACAATTGACATCCGGTAAAATGGTTTGAGCGCCCCTTGGTGGCATTTTTTTTTTACCTACACTCATATATTGATTTTTGACAGCTCGTTGCCGGGAGCAAATTCCAATGTAAATTTTAATTTCGGTGTGGAACAGAATAAATAAATTTGTTAAAGTATTTATTTTATTTTATTTTATCGGATAAATATAAAGTTAAAGTGATAGAGATAGAGATAGTGAAATGCGACTGAAAATTCGCATAGATGGAATCCGACACATATACATATATAAGTATGTGTCCAAACCCCTAGCAGAATATTTCAAAGGACTATTTCGTTTGGTGGAAGTGAAAAAATGCTGAGAGCTGGTTGCAATTACTTTCTTTTACTTTATCCTGCTTCAATTACAACTAAAAACCCAACCCAATTTCTACCAGCATTTCACTTTTACCAACTGAAATATTCCCTTTGAATTATTCTGCTATAATATTAATAGAATTCCATCTATGAAAATTTTAAGTTGCATTTCACTGTTTTGATTGACTTGTTTAACAATATATTAAATAAACACTTTATATTATTCACTATGGACTTAATAATGAATGAAAAGGAACAACAAAAACAATTTATTCGTGTTCCACAAGTGCTTTGTTTACATTTTTTAAAGCGCGATCCTCTTTGAATTAAGCCATCGAACACTTCACACACACTTATTTCAAAACTTACGTCTCTTTTCTCGACATTTTAACCCAACACGCACATATTTGAAAACAAAAATTTCTTTAACAAATTCATTAATCTTGTTCCGTACCGAATTTTAATTTTCCATACGAATTTGTTCCAGCCAACGAACTGTCAGAAATTAATATGGGATTTTGAGTACAAAAAATATCCGCCAGAATTTTCGTTCCGAGTGTCAACAACTTATAGGCTGCCGTCCTTCGCTGTCGACAGTTGAATTCAAAATTTGACGTTTGTCTGAAATCGACGGCACAATTCAACCTCGAACTGGCCTCATTCAGTGATGACAGTGCTGCCACAACCAACTCCGCAGCATGCGCATTTAGTGGGCACTGGACGCTGACAGCAAATAAAGCTAATTATACATATAAGAATCATGAACAAAGTAATACAAGATTCGCCGCTTTTTAAACAATTGTATTAAGTTCTACGCAATTCGTAATCAGAGAGATGTAGAAAAAATATAGAGAAATAATACAAAAAAAAGGTTATATATATAAAGCATTGTATATAGAGGCACAATCTCAAGGTCTGTTCGCGTACTGAAAAAATATACGAAAAACTATTACCACTGGGTTGTTGACAATTCTAGGAACAAATTAACATTCTAGAATGCATCACCATTTGGTTTGGGTGAAGAGTGAATAAACTCCTGTGGCACATCATTCATGTGCGTTGGGTTAAATATAACGCAATTATGATATGCTCTGTTGGATCAGGAAACCTTAAAAGAGGAAACTATTTTCACAAATATCTGGGTAGTCGAAGGTTTGACACCTAAACCGATCAAAAATGAAAATTGGGCTTATTAGGGGAAAAAAACATATAACTTGATGATTTCTCTAAGTAGAGCCCATCTACAGAAAAGGGGTTAGCCGTGGAACGCGGATGCGCTGCGTCTTCGGTGTCAAGGGCAATTGGTGAATTTCCTCATTAGGGGATATATAATTCAAACCGTCTAATATCTGCTGGGTATTTACAGGTCATGATGGACACTAGATACTATATGGATGAACTATTGCGTAGTTTGAAAAGATTACGTGAATAAATTCCTAATGAGTTAATTAAAACGAAATGGTACGAAAAAAACGGATTATGCCGTTTTAAAAAAAAGGGTAAATGTTTAATTTATGAACCAGAAGTGGTTAATTAGTTTTACAAAACTGATTCAACTCATTCATCCAATTCTTAGTTGTATTATTGGTGTAAAGGGATAGAAAACTTTTTATTGCTTCGCTGTTCCGTTTGGAAAACTACGTGGTAGGTGAAGTATTTGCTGTCGTATTTGATAGTCTTTAATCCAAGCATCTCAATGCCATTATCGCACATTAAACACATTCCACATTATTAAAATTATCTTTACTTAGTATCAATCAACGGGTTAATCACGTCCGTTTTGGACGTTTTTTGTTGTATGACGCAAAAAGATACGTTTTTCTGTAGGGTGCGGGCTTTATAAGTTAATGAGTTTCTAATGTCACATTAGAGTCATGATCTAATGTCTGCCAAACATATCAAATAGTTGCAAATGAGAGTCAAGCCAAAATGGCATCCATATAACATCGGTAGGAAACGCTTAATGTACATGTACTTGACCGGAAACAATTACAATAACAAATAGGAATTCAAATTCTTAGGAGGATATTTAATCCCTAATGAAATTGCTTCACCTACACACTATCAGCAGATTAAAAATTCAAAAATTTTTATTTTGGAAAATCTACTCCATTCTCTTTTCGTTTCTGGTCTTTTACAAGGATGTCATTAATGACTTTTAAATGTCAAATGTACCGCAAAAACTTCTTTACGTTTCACTTTTTTAAATACAATTTTAAAGAAGCTAGATTTTCAAGTCTTTGTTTTATGTGCGATATTTTGTGTAAGAAATGGGAGCGTTTTCACATGTTATAGAAATAAGAAAGGTAATAGCGTTATACTGAAATTTCAACAAATTCAATTGTTTTATCTTGTTCTATGGCAGTTTATGGGAAAGTGTCTGGTGTGTGATGTGCAGATACAAGAAGTTAGTCTATCCGCAGCTGGACTGAGTATCCAAACTAACAAGTGGTTGCACTTAGAAAATTGGCTTGAATTCGATGCATCTCTTGAAGAGCTATTGCAATCGTTCCAGCATTCAGAAACTCTTGATGGGTTTGAAACCGATACTTTTTATCTTGATGGGCACATACGTATCGATTGTAAGAAAATTAAAACTTCCCGAGCACATATGAAAATACTTGGACAAAATAAAAAATATCTTCCTGTTGCATTAAATATTCAAATAACGAAAATCGATACCAAAAATCTAATGGATCAAATATCATATTTTGAAAATAAATTAAACCAAATGCGTCAAAATACGAATGGTATTTCGAAAGAAGAAGACAAGAATGCAGTTCACACTGAAAATTTGCGAGAATATGACCCAACTATAAACAGTATTGGTAATGAGCAGAGTACGAATGAATATGTGCCTTATAAAGCTTCTGCAAAAACAACAAATGGTCCGTCAAGCATTGAGATTTCCGATTCGGTTTTAAACGAAAATGAACCATATTCTCCAAAACCTGTGCTGCATCTGGAAAGTAGTCCCGATCAAATTTTAGAATCACCAGTAAAAATTCCAAAATACAAACCGGCGCGCATTGCACAGCATCCTAACCCAAAGGGTTCACCAGAACAAGTGGAGAATCGAATTGATGGCCAGGAAAAAGAAGAGCTAAATTTACCAAATCCATCGCGCCGAGTGCGCTCTCCTATTGTTTCGGAGGATACGAAACCATTGCCATCTTCCTCTCAGCATCATTCTCTTAAACGTTCATTGAAAAAAGAGAAAATGATAAATGCTGAATTGTTTGGAACTGACGACTCCGACCAGGAACAACCTACAAGTCTTAGTCGAAAGGCTGATACTCAAGACGAAGAAAACTCAAAGCAAGCAACTCCAAAACAAGTAGTAGAAAGTCCAAAACGTGTTTTGACACCTATACGCACACCAAACAACAGTGATAGATTGCATCAAGAAATCAAGCGAAAAAGATATAAATTGCGGCATGAATCTTCTCAAAAGAATCTGCTAGATGGTTGGTTGTCAAAAAGTTCACTTAAAACAGAAGAAAAATCAAATGGAAAATCTTCAAAAAAGTCTTCGAGACACACTTCATCCAATGAAGTTAAAACTGAGAGTTCAAAAAAACTATCAGACGAACAGACAGAGAGGCAAAACCAAGAAATTCAAGCTCTATCAAATCTGATGAAGACGATAAAATCAAAGAAAAAGTCTCCACCGCCTGAATTGGATATTTTGTAAGTGGAAAGGGCTTTGTTTCGTTATGTTTTTATTTAATTCGAATGTGCAGACAAAGTAAATCCTTGATCAGCAAATTAAAATCTATGCAGTATATTTTAAGTGTTTTTAGGAATTGTGTTACGGTCTTCATTTTTCCCGTGCCAATCTATTGTAACCAAATTAAAATAGCGGCCTTTCTTAAAATATAATGAATTTTTAGTAGTTGCTTGGGCATATATCCTTATTGGTAGTGCTTGGCAAATTTTGTAACCTCTATTTTTTGTTTCTTGCATGTATTGTATAAAGTGCTAATTTGTTTTGTCCAGACATGTAAAATAATTAAGTTAAGTCTGCGGTGTAGTTTTGAGATGTTGATTAAAACTTTTCCATATCAACTTTGTTTTTTTTTCACGATGCCTTTTGAAATACTATGCTTTTAACACGCTTTTCGAATTTGGAATATGTAATGTAGATTTGACAACTCTTTGAGTGGGCCACTTTTAAGTTTACCAACTATTTATTCTTTATTTGCTACTATATTCAGACAAGACAATACTGCAAGGCTATCCTACAGGGTATCAAACAAAAAGAAAAGGCGTGGTACGAATCTAGCTGTAAAGAGGCTGTCAGAGTTAAAGAAATTTTTTCGGTCCTTCTAGATCAATCCGACAGAGGAAAACCTAAAAAAGTTCAAACGAGTCAAGAATGACTGGCCTTTCTTAAGCGTGTGAAATTCCAATATTACCAAAAACTGAGGCAAAAATACTACAACGTCCCAAAAGTAGTAAACGTTTTTGGTCGTTCGTCAAAAACATTAGAAATTCTGCTTGATCCTCCATTCCAACGCTCATTTACAATGACATCCCACCTGTCAGGTCTTTGGACAAGGCCAAACTGCTTGCAGTTTATCGCTATTTCTACTACCAGTGCTCCATTAAAATCGAGACTAGCATTCCGTCCCTTCAAAGTGGGGCAAATCCACTCGTGTAGTAGCAAGAGTTCTTAAAGATCTTAACATTCACAAATCCGCTGGTCCAGATGGTATATCTCCCCTCCTTCTGAAGAGGTGTTCTTCCTCGCTGGCAAAAAGAAAAGCGTAAGCTTTTTCACCAATCCTACTCCTTACTACTCTTTCCGAGAAGATGGAAAACAGCAATTGTCCCGCCCGTCCCTAAAAAAAGGCGAATCTTCCTCTCTCTCCTCCTACAGACCCATTACACTTACGTCCCTTCTTTCCAAAGTCATGGAAACGCTGATAAACCGTCAGCTAATGAAATATCTCGAAATACGAAAACTTCTTAATGACCGGCAGTACGGTTTTCGTAGTAACAGGTTCACTGGTGATCTGATGGTATGTCTCACCGAAAAGTGGAACCAAAGCGTACATTAATCTGGCGAAAGAGCATCAGGCTCTTTTGTCGAAAATGCGTGCTTTTGAGATCGACGACTCTCTTCTTCAATGGATTAGAAATTACCTTTCGGAACGTTCAATTCAAGTTGTCTTGGATGGTTTCAAGTCTGGTATTCACAAAATAAATGCTGGTGTGCCCCAGGGCTCCGTTCTGTCTCCGACATTCTTTTTAATTTTCATCAACGATCTCTTGTCTGCTACCTCTAATCCAATATACTCCTTTGCTGACGACAGTACTCTCTGCTTTTCATATTTGTTCCCGGACTCACGTCCTTGCTCTTCGGCTGCAGAACGGGAACGGCAGCGTATGTTAAGCTCATTAAATATTACCAGCATAACTAATTGGGGAGCATAAAACTAACAGAGTAGAAATGAATGCTTCCAAAACACAATGCTGTCTGCTGTTGTTAGAGCGAAATTTAAACACTCAGCCATTATCCATGGATGGCACTTGCATCGTCGAAACCGATAAACTTTCCATTCTCGGTATGTGTGTCAATGAAAACTTACGTTGGAATGACCACATATTCAGTGTCGTCAAAAATGCTGCCCATGTCTGGTCGGGTGCGCCCAAAACATCTCTGCACCTGCTATATAGGATCCAAAACCGTGCGATACTAATATAACTCAAACAATGGACACCCTCGAACACCGACGCAATGTCTCGTATCCCACTCTGTTTTATCGTTATTTCCACCACCAGTGCTCCATAGAAATCGCCAGTAGCATTCCGCCCCTTCAAACTTTTAACCGTAACACCCGTCTCGCTATGAATGCTCATCAGTATTCCCCCAAGCCCACTTTCGGGCGTATTCTAAAATATCGTGATTCGTTTCCAAGCCGTACAACTCGCTTATGGAATGCCCTAGCTCTTTATTTGCCGGTCATTATAACCTTCAAACATTTAAAACCAGTACCTCTTTTTCCATCCTCCCTGATTTTCCTTCGCCCGCACTGTGTACAAACATTTTAAGGGTACTTAATCCCTTAAGGGCGCCCAAATTATATATATACAATAAAAACAAAAAAAAAACTCGTCACGTTATGGATGCCCACTTTCGGACGTACTCTAAAATATCTATTTCCTGGTCGTTATAGCTTGCAAACATAAAGGGACAATGTACATCGGTACCTCTCTTTTCTTCCTTCCTAAATTTCCTTCGTCCGCACTGTGTACAAACATTTTAAGGGTACACAAATCCCTTAGGCTACAAACACACCGGATCAGATAAAACGGTTTTTGTTTCATAGTCAAGAAAACGTTTTCTATTTCAACACACACCAAACGAAGCACAATGTAACAAAACAAATCTTCGTTTTTCTGTTTCGTTTGGTGTGCGATAAGAAAAGACAAAACTGAATTTGCGGTTTATTTATTGTGAAATTCGTCACATATCCTCAACGAAAACTCTTAAATAAATAAGCGACAACGAAATAATGTTTCTGAAAAACAACTTTCCAGCTATCGACAACGAAACATGTTTTTCTGTTGTGTTGGTCGTATGGTAAGCGATGTATTTTCGACAACCAGTCATGATGTACATCGAATCAAAAACATGTTTAGTTTCGCCTGCTTTGGTGTGTTTTGGGTCATAAGGACTAATGGATTGTTCGATAAGGCAAGAAAAAAACGTTTTGACTGCTCCGATGTCTTTTCAGCCTTAAGGGCCCTATAAAGGTACTAGTAAACATTTAAAACAAACCAAGTTTTAGCTGATGTTGATCGTCTGCGAGCTGGTACGCGTACCAATTTTTTGGTCTCACCAACATTAGAATTTGGTCTCACTAAAATCAAAACTGATTTGATTTTTGTCGATGTTTGTGGGCGGAGTTTTGTGTTGCTGATACTATGTTTGAGTGGCTGCGCTCTCATCTGCCAACATTTACTCGAGCAAGCCATTTTATCAGTGAATTTCGTCGTGTGAACGCACAAAATAATCAAGAAAAAAGGGCGAACATTTCAAATACTGATGTTTGGAAAGAATTTTTCGAGTGTTTTCACAGTCTACCATCTATATTAAAGTGAATGGTCTCAGCGTCTGCGGGTTTTAGTGGTACCATGTTTACTAGTACCATGTTTTAGCGTTTACAGGACGCTTTAAGCGCGCGCTAATTATAAAAAAAAAAACTTAAGGTTTAGAAACGCAGTAATATATGGATTATCAGATCACGCGTGCCGTTGGATAAAAAGTTAAAATATTTTACAAAAAATGACAAAAAAACAGTAAATAAGGAACTAAATCTTAGGATACTTATACTAATATATAATCCAACGTTCTCAACTAATCACTTCTTGATCCTTGTAACGAGATAAAAACAGAAAAACCAAACATGTATTGAAATCTTAACATTCTGTAAGACTGGTTTTACAGAATTTCAAAAACCGGCTTTCTTTTGAAAATACCCCACTACAAAATGTTGAGAAAATTAGAATACGAAATGTGAAACACAGTTTCATCACGTGGGTACAAAACGATTGCTGTCCATGCCTCAATTTGAACGTTGTTATTCATACATGTTGAATTACTTCCCTAAAAATATGATAAATTGAAATGTTCAAATCTAAGAACTTTAAAGAACAAGCAAATTATTGAGTACTTCTGCGCGAAACTATCAGCTGAATTCACAACCTTGTATGATAAAACAGAAGAAGCGCAAGTTGGAAGCGGACTACCACAGAGATGTATCATTTTACAACTTTTATATATTTATTTATTTACATACATATATGGTATAGCAAATATTGCCATTAAATTCCATTTATACCTAAACTTAACTTAATGAGCATATAAATAATTTAATTCAATAATAGATATTATTAAAAGAAAAAAAAAAGTTGTATACCATATGTACGTATGTGGTATGGTGAGCCTGATGTAGTTGGCTATAAATATGTTAAATGTTTGAAAAGCACATTCAGTTTTTACATAAGATGGTAATAATAAAACGCAACCAACAATAATATTTTCTACAGAATTTTTCCACTTACCACTTCTTAAGTCATAGGGCTGAGAGTCCCTTACAAATCGGGAACACTTCCTTAAATAAACGGGTGCAAGATTGAATTTAATTTCGGAAATATTATTATTATAATAGTTTATTAGAACATAAATGAATTTACATCTTAATCTATATGATACAGCGCTTGTTAACAAGGCTATCGACTAGAATTGAAGAAATTATTTTCTTTAAATGTAATTTTCAAGTTTTAGTTTCTGTAATAGATTGATTTTTGGAGTACAGTTGGTTTAGTAATAGGTCTATGAATTTTTTGTAAAATAATTTGTTGCAATGATGATTAAGTATTGAGCACTCAAGTAAATAGAATTGTTTAGTTAACACTCAAACACATTTAAAGCATTAAGCATCATTTGGGATCAACCGAATATACTTTAAGATTATTCGCATTGCCGTATTTTGCAAACGTTGCAATTTAATAATCATACAATCACATGAGAAATATAATATCGAAGAACAATATTTAAAGTGCAGTTTAATAATGGTATTCTAATTATATTAATATGTATTGCACTGATTAACGAGACCTTCTAAACAATCCTACTTTTCTGATATTTTTTTATAAAATATTTATAGTCAATTGTATAATATTATATTAATTTTACATAGTTCGTCGTTGTATCTCCTCCTCCACTCATGCAGAGGGGACCGAAATTCACCCGAAGAATTTTCCTTTCAAATCAACCAAGAGCACCATCATACATTTTTTATAAAGTTCAGTTCATACCTCTGCGCCATAGGACAGGACTGGGATTATTAAGGTCTCATATAGAATCATTTTTGTTGTTCGAAAGAGGACTTTGTTAGTAAATTGGGTTCTTAGGCCAAAGAAGCAGTGATTTGCAAGTTATTCTTTGTTTGATCTCAGCGCTGGTTTTGTTGTCTGAATTGATAGGGGAGCCAAGTTAGACGAAGTCCTTAAGTCGAGGGTGACGTTCTGTCCGTGACGTCGATGTTGGGTGTCCTTTCTAGTTGACAGCATATAGTACTTGGTCTTGTCCTCATTGACTATTAAACTCAGTTTCGCGAAAACGCCACTGACATCACTCTCTTTCACAGCGTATGTGAGTTATTGGACAGACTTATGAAAGATTGTGCCTCTTGTGTTGGCGGGTGAGTTTTGCAGTATTCTTTCAATAGTGATGTTAAAAAAATCGCATGATAGCGCATATCAAAGGTCTCGGCTAGTTCTTTACCGACCTGGATGGAGCAGCGTGCATTTTCCATTGTTATCCTACACGAACGGACAAGTTTGGCAGGGATGCCAAAACTAGATATTGCTCTGTATAGCTCGTCTCCATAGATGCTGTCATACGCGGCATTAAAATCGATGAATAGGTTGGTGTGTACCGATTTGGAGTTCATGGTTTTTTTTTCCAGATCTGCTGCAGTGGTCGATGGTTGACATAAAGCCGCACTGGTATGGACCAATCAGGTTATTGATGAACGGCTTCAAGCCTTCACACAATGCGGCAGATAGGATCTTGTAGGCGATGTTATCATTCTAATGTGAGCAGATATCTTTCATTGATAGCATCAAGAGGAATTATAAACACAATTAAATCGGTTACGCGTGTCGACTTATCCCGAAACACAAAAACATTAATTGATCACTGTTTAATTCGCACTAAATGCATGGATATTATATCCGCGGTAGTAGAATTATATTGCTCTGACCACTTTGGCATATACTGCGCGACTATTAAATCTAATGAGAAAGGAGAAAGAAATGCTCCTGAAATGTTCAGAAATATTAGTAGTTATGAGTTGTCACGGCAAATTGAACAATTTAACTGGCAACAGTTGATTGATCTGACAGACGTATACGATTTGTACAATATCTTTAGAGAATGTTTTAAAAGAATGGTAAAATCAAAGACGTATTTCAGAAAAAACAAAAAAAGATCTAATGAGCGTAATTGGATAACCGCAAATCTAAAGAATGCATGTCTAGAAAGAGATCGTTTATATAGAAGATATAAAAACAATAGAAGAAACCAAGATTATGAAAAAGAATATAAAGCGTTTAGCAACCACCTAAATAAAAAGATACATAGTACTAAAATGAATTATTTCAAGCAACAATTCTTAAATGCAAAAAACAATCCAAAGGAGACATGGAAGATCATAAATTCAATACTTGGCAAAAAACTCATAAATCTGGATGATCTGTTGGCTAAAAACTTTGCTACAAACGAGTATGATAATCTCGCAAATCATTTTGCACACAAATTTTCTTTACACATAACAAATACTATCCATATATGCGAACATAAATCTTACTCGGGTCTATCCAGCAGTGTTCAGCGATCAATGTATATGAATGAAGTTAGTACTGAAAAAGTACAAAAAATTCTTAAATTACTTAAAGACAACAAATCAGCAGGTGAAGATGGCATACGACCAAATGACTTGAGAAATAATGCTGAGGTTCTGGCTCCGGTTTTAGCAAAACTTATAAACTTGAGTCTGGAACAATCAAAGGTCCCCCAAAGACTTAAAATATCCGTTATTCGACCGATATACAAGGGTGGCCCGAAAAACGATATCGGGAACTACCGTCCGATTTCAATTCTATCGGTAACGGATAAAGTCCTCGAAGAGGTGGTATTCAAAAGACTTATTGAATATTTAGAAAAGTATAATATATTGTCAAAAAATCAGTTGGGCTTCAGACAGAAAAAAAAAGTATAAATCGGTTGATCGATGATTTTTCAAACCAAATTAACCAAAATCAAGAAAAAAACCATAGCACCATAGTACTTTTTATCGATTTTTTGATACGCTATGCCATAAAAATATTCTAAAACAGATGGAAAAAACGGGCATAAGAGGACCACTTTTATCATGGTTTGAGGACTACCTAAAAAATCGTAAATATAAAGTCAAAATTAAACATAGCCTAAGCAAAGAAAAATCTTCAAAATATGGAGTTCCACAAGGATCCAAATTAGGACCGCTAATTTTTATTATATACATGAACGATATGCTTGCAGCTCTTAACAAAAGCACAGCTAACGCATACACAGACGACACTGCAATTATCGTTAACCACAAGGACGTTGAAGCAGCTGAAAAAATCATGCAGAAGATGTTTGATATAGTCACAACATGGTGTCACGACAACGACCTGATCATAAATGCCAAAAAAACTAAAGTAATGCACATACGTCCTCTGCACATCCTAAAACACAAAATCTTAATAAAATTTCATGGTTATGATTGCCTACATAAGGTTAACAGTCGTCAACTTCTTCGAGCTGATGACAACTGCTCGACGATCCTGAATAATGTATCTACATATATACAAATATTTAGGGGTCACCGTCGACTACAATTTTAAGTGGAGCTATCATGTTGAGGCACTAATAAAAAAGCTCAGGAGATCCGCTGCCGCTCTTTTCCATCTTAGCTATCGATATCCAGCAGATGTTCTTCAACAATGCTATTATAGCCTAGTAGAGTCTCACCTAAGGTACGGCATCCTAGCGTGGGGCAAGACGCCGCAGCTCGAGCGGCTAAACTCATTGCATGCCAGCATACAAAAAATAGTTAAGAAGTCAGAACGACATCATGTTAATGACATAAGACAATTCCTCACAATAGAACAATTGTATAAGATGGACATACTATCAACTGTCAACTCGTATAAGCTACCAACCCAACAAGCAGTTAACATACGTGGACGACAACAAAATAAGTTTTTGGTCCCAAGATTCTGGAACGAATATGGAGGTAGAAAATATGCAGTTGCTGTACCGGCAATATTTAACGAGCTTACAACAAATTTAAACAACCTTCCGAAACCAATTTTTTTAAAAAATGTTAAGAAAATGTTCTTGAATTCAAATGTATAAAGGATAAACTGTTGTTTTACTCGTATGTACGTCTAATGAATTTGTATTTTGAACTCAACATAATGTAATGTAATTAATTTTAAAGACCAATCTTCTGCAGACAAGCCCCCTGGCTTTGCAGATAATACAATATGAGTGTCAATCTTTTAGAACAAATAAAAATTCAATTCAATTCAATTCAGAGTCACAATCTAAACAGGGTCCTAGGTACACGTTTCAAAATTGCAAAAATTGGGGCTTAATTACATATTTCTCCGAAAAAATGATGGCAATTTTAAGTTTTTAAAAAAAAGTAACTTGATCTTCAATAACTTTTGCCACATTAATTATAGGGAAACTTTTACTTTCAAACAATTGAAGCACTCATAATTAGGTGTTTAGCGATACCCCATTTGTTCCCATACACCCATAAATTTGAAAGATGTTATACCCAATAGGAATCATAATGGGGCACCGTAATACCCTCTTCACATAACGTTTACGAAACCTCATTGGAGCGTTCACACCGAATACCGACTAGGGTTTGTTTGGCAGTTGTATCAGCTGTGAAATTTTTGTGTAGGCAATTTTTTTTTCTTGTTTTTTTTTCATATTCTGTTCCCCCACTTTGACTCAAATTTTGAACCACTGCTAGAGGTTGTAGAAAGGTGCGGTTTGTCGCATTCAGTTGCATATTAAGTCTACATTAAAAGAGTGAAATAAAACAAAAATCTATTTTTTTTGCACTCATAAGGATCACTCGTAAAGCTATTAAAACAACAGCTACTGGCATTTAAAAATGACAAAAATGTTAAAGCATAAATGATCCATTGCAGTGGAAAGGTAGTCTTGGAATGCATAAAACAAGCATCATTTACTAATGATACGCATTTTTTTGGCGTTTACGAATTAAGCCTACTTCGTTCATAAATACAAATACAGTTTGCCTTGGCTCGCTATTACATCTGATGGGAGTATGAGTTCCAAGTGAATCTGATCGTCGTCTATTTCGTCTGTAAAACTTGTTTTCCAGTGAAGTTTTGTTCTACCTCCCTGTTGGTCACCAGTTAGCCTTTGTACCTTGCTATAGACACCTGTTATTTCATTTGGTTGCTAAATGACAAATTTATTTTTTTTCCAGATTGTAATAACTTTTTATAAACCAAACAATCTATATATACATATCGTGATCAACTGTGAAATTAAGTGAGTACTTTTCTTTGTATTGTGTGCAGTTTACGCATTACAATGCCGTTTAGGTGCATCGCTTGGTATCATGCTCATCGCCACATTTCGCACATTTTGCTTGGTTGTTGCATAATTTTGCACTGTGATAATATCCACAGCAATTACAACACCTATAGACATCGAGATGCTCAAACAAACCATATTTTTCCCACCGAGATTGATTCTTTTACTTTTTAATATACATGTGTGTTGTCAGGCTCGTCTAGTTCAACGACTGCATGATAGTCCCATCTGCTTTTGATTTTGAATTCTCTTGCACATTTAACTCCTATTTAACGTTTTCTTAGAAACAATTTGAAAAAAAAAAAATATTTAGTAAGAGTCGCATCGATAATCCACTGTCTTGATACCCAAGTCGTCACAAAATTTTCAAAAGCTAGCTAATAATCTGAATGTGTCGTGCGGTATAAAAATCAACGTGAAAAAAAAAGCACATGATTGCCTGTCATGGAATTCTTGAGAAAGTAAATTCATCAGCAAAGAGATCACGAAAGTTGAACGAATTAGGTTTTTAGAATCATTATCTGATTCAAATAACTGTAGCAGAACTGAAATGAGGTCGAAAATATAACAAACAGGGGAGGGAGTCAGCATTTCTAACTTGTTACAATCGCAGATCTTTCCTCATGTGTTTTTGAACGCATTCAGTGCGGAGAAATATCTTAGTACGATCGTCATTTGTTTTGCGTCCGAAAACGTAATGTCAATGCAAAAAGAAGTAATAGTCAGCCAAATTTTAGATTTGCTTTTTTCAGAGGAAAAAGGTTATTTATTTTTATTGCATATTGTTTCAATAGTTCTTACAACTTTCCTCTTCAAAAAATACCAAATTTAAAATTCCGATTTATCTTTCTACAAATCACTTTATAATTTGTACTGTTTATTCTTGCTTATTAACCCGTCACCTTGACTATCCAGATACCGAGTCACCATCAGAATGCCGGCTCTTCTTAATTTTCTTTCTTTCTACTTCTCTCTCTCTTCTTCCGTGTTGCCAATTGTTTCGTTTTGCGTTACACTCTCTTCATCCGTGTTGCCAATTGTTTCGTTTTGTGTTATACTCTCTTCTTCCGTGTTGCCAATTGTTTCGTTTTGCGTTACAGATTCGACCATCCTGTCTTCATCGACGTCCTCGTCGAGTTCTCTATCGAACTCTATCCAAGTCTTCATCCTGTCAGCTGCCCACACGGGTGAAAAGGGTTTTTAGTTTATCTATCATATTGTAGTTTAGCAATTACCACATAGGGACCTTTATATTTCGTCTCAAGTTTCCGTGGGGAACCATTGAATTAACTGAATCGTTTTTTCTCATTACTACGTCACCCACGTTATATTCCTTTGCTTTACCATGTTTGCTATCATGTCGGGGGGACTTCCGTTTGGATTGGACTTTAGTGATATGTTCCAAACCATGTGAACGAATGCTTTCTAAATTTTGAGCTTGTTGATTTGACTCCACTTGTTGAGCGAGGAGATATGGCCATGGATCACGAGGAACATATCCCATCATCATTTGTTATGCTGTTTTCCCGATAGAATCATTATAGGTGTTGTTAATAGCCCACTGCACTGGTTTTATTTTTTGATCCCAACGATCCTCGTCTTCTACACTTGCAAGTAGTGCTTGGAGAACAGTGCGGTTATACCTTTCCACTTGACCATTAGCGCTGGGAGTTCTAGTGGCGTTTTGCACGTGGATGATTCTATAATCGTTAATGAATTTTTCGAACATTTTCGATGTGAACGCAGTTCCTCGGTTCGAGATGATGCGCCGGGGCGCTCCAAACAAATAGAACATTTCTATTAGGAAATTCAAAACTGGTTTTGTTTGTGTACTGGGTAGCGGTTTCATAATCATAATCTAGGTGAACGTGTCGCCTAGCAATATCAAATATGAATTTCCTTTAGTGGACTTTATGAACATCTTTCTTTTTTATGAGATGAAGTTCTCCACGGGGTTGCATCTTATTACTATTGAAGGCACATTCAACACAGGATTTGAGATACTTTCTTACGACTTGTGTCATCCTCGGGAACCAGCATCTATTTTTCAGATGGTTAATTGTCTTCTCCGAAAAGTGACCCATCAAATCCTGGCTATTCCTAATTACCCGATTACGAACGCCTTTTGGCACGTACAATTTAGCTTTGGTCTGTTCAGAGCAGTATCTTGTGTCGAACTGGTTGGAACTGAACTCTTCAATTGTTCGGATATTTCACGCTCCTTTGCAAAAATTATTTTTTCTTTTTCAAGAAGGTCTCGTTCACGCTTTATCAAGGACCATTCCTTGGCCCTTAGCTCCTCTTCAGTTAATGTACCTGTGTCAGATATTGTGGTTGCATTTTGATCATTTTCAACGATTTCACGTTGACTTCCACGTTGGTTTAAATTGGGATGTGCAAAAGATTCGTTTGAGCTTAGTTGTCTGTCGTGGTCGCTTATTTTTTCAATAAGTGTTTTTTTTGGACCCGCTTATCGGAAGGTTCCTTTTCGTCAACTCTTCTTGGAGTTGCTTCAGATTCATTCTATCCATGTCGCTATCAAAAAAATATTCAATAAAATTGTTATCCTACATTAAGTGGTTGGTTAGTTCGCAAAAATGTCCAGAGCATATCTCAACACCGTTATAGTCTGTATTTTCAAAAAAATACAACCTATTCACTATACAATAACATATTCTTCAGTCATCGAACAGAGATGACAGTATGCCTTTCGTCATCAGAAAGTGCAAACTCAAACATAGAAATATTTACCAAAATGTTTCTTCCAGGCTTTTGTTGTAGCTTGAGACAGACATATGCCTTTTCGTATACCAAAAATGCATGCAAATTAGTCAGACAAGCTACAACTGTCTCTTTCTCTGCATTCATTCCCTTGAGCAACAGAGATAGCATTACCTTTTCATAGACTGAAAATGCAAGCGCAAACTGTTTTACTCATTCCAGGAAAATACATAACGGTTAAAACCGTGTCTCTGCTAACGCTTCAAATTTAACCTCTCTACAGCCTTGCAGACCAGAATCAAAAAAATAACTCATTTTGATTACCAGATTCGAACACAGAATCATTCATTTCCCAATATTCCCGAATTTCGCAAATATGCTCCAAACACTCACTCAAAACCACCAGTTCTAATAAAAATATACACACACTTACATACATTGTATCAAAACAACTTTTGAATAAATATTCTCACACTTTTTCCTGTAGGAAAAATCCGATGTTAAAATTCCGATTTATCTTTCTACAAATTACTTTATAATTTGTACTGTTTATTCTTGCTTATTAATTCGTCACCTCGACTATCCAGGTACCGAGTCACCATCAGAATGCCGGCTCTTCTTAATTTTCTTTCTTTCTACTTCTCTCTCTCTTCTTCTGTGTTGCCAATTGTTTCGTTTTGCGTTACAAAAACTATTTCGCAATAAAATATTCTAACTTTTGCTTTTTTGTTTTACTTTTCACCATCTTTTAGAAAAGAACTCATGAAAAGTATTTTCATAAATTCTATTACTCTACTTACTTCTTTTTGGTGAATGTATAGTAAAAAGTAGTTGTAAAGTGCAAGTACTAAATCTGTATGTAAAATCAACGTGCTTCTTGAACACTATTGTATCCATATCTATAAATTACAGATCATGACATTATGTATAACACTTGTAAGAGTGAATAGCCTTAACCGTTAGTCTATTGTTTTTCTTTCTGTTAGAAATATAAACCATCTTTCCTCAGAGGATATTTTGGAAACATTTAAAGATATAAAGCCAAGATTGGATCACATTTTTAATACATATTCCAAGAAGACTAAAGTTACTGGCTTTAAGGGCATTAATCACATGAAAACAATAATGCTGATTGATGACAGGAAACAACTCCAAATGATGAATTTCTTACGGGAAAATTACCAACCCGAAGAGACAGGTGTACCAACTGTGAGGAATACAGATATGAATAATAGTACAAGTAAAAAAAAAAAAATAATATTAATAATTTGTTTATGTTATTCTAGCTTACAGATTTATATATAAACGCTTTAGTACCGGAATGGACCCTCAGCGTTTTCATGGAGGAATTTAGATTTACTCGTAGTGAAGCTATTAAAAGATTGGATGCTCAAGAAGAATCTTCAGCGTACCATAACAACGAATCTATAGACTCGTCAACTCTCATTTACAAAATAAAAATTGTTACAAGTGTCAAATAATTAACTAAGCAACACAAATCAATTTTATAAGATTTTACCCGTATATACAACCCCACGATTAAAATACGTTTTTATTTGTTTTGTTTTTTTTTATTCGACGTAATTTTGCAATGTCTTAAATTAATAGTTTTTATTTTGTTTAACTAACTAAATTAGAAGATTTTCATTATCCAAACGAAAGCATCATGTTTACAATTTATAAATATATTTATCATATATAATATGTAAGTGTAAACTGGTGCCAGAAGATAAAAGCAAGCCAATTCAAAGAAAAAGGACGCAGTAAAAAAAGAAATGCTTGCCTTACAAAAATACAAAATATATAAGTTCAGTCTGTTCATTCACACCTTGTACTTTTTCTACAACTCATCGTGTTGTTCTTCCTCTTCATCGGCTTCTGTCGATTCTTCAGCTTTAGCTGCTTCACTGGAATCGAACTCGACATCATCATCATCATCAATTTCGGGCTGTTCCTCCAATGGCACTCCTAAAGTTTGACGCATCATTCTTTCTACGCTCTCGGCAAAATCAGCTGTTTCCTGTAACATGAAACCCGATCGTAAAGTGGCTGTCCGGAACATCATTGTAGCCATATCCTTTGCTGTTTCATCGGCCTCATCGGCTTCGACACGTCGTAAAAGTTCCCGGATCAACGGGTGACGTGGATTAATTTCAAGGGTTTTCTTTTGGCTAAGATAGTAAGACCTTTGTGGATCATCTGATTTTTGATGGGCATTGGACATAGCCAAGCGTTCCATGTTACCAGTCCAACCGAACATACCGGCAACTAATGCACAAGGTGAATTACTAAGACGTTCGGATACTTGGGCTTTAAGAATTTTTCCCTTCAAAGCATCATCGTTCAACCATTTAACAAGAGGTTCAAATGTGTTCTTAAGCTCTTCAAATTTGGTCTTGCTTTTTTCTGATTCAGATAATTTGAAACCCTCCTTGGCGACGTTTTGGAATTTCTTTCCATCAAATTCGGGTAGAGCAGAAATGCAATATTCATCAACAGCTTCAACTAAGTACAAAACTTCATAGCCCTTGGATAGTAGGCGTTCAACGAACGGTGAATTCTCTACTTCGGCGAGACCAGCTCCAGCAATGAAATAAATATGTTCTTGTTTTGGTTTCATTCGTTCAACGTATTCAGAAAGGCTTGTGATTCCTTTACCATTTGAAGATTGGAAACGAAGCAATTTGGCTAAACGCGATCGGTTGCTAGGGTCTTCCATGATACCAAGTTTTATGCTGAAAATTAAAAATAGATATCAAATATAAGAATAGCGATTGGGACATAATTATTTTTAACTTACTTTGTGGAATATTCCTTCCAGAATTTTCCATAACTGTCACTATCGAGCTTCTTAAGCATGTCTAAGACTTTACGAATCAATTTCTTCTTAATAACTTTAATGAGCTTGTGTTGCTGTAATGTTTCACGCGATACATTGAGTGGTAGATCATCAGAGTCGACTACACCACGGATAAAGTTCAAATAATTCGGCATCATATCATTGAACTCATCAGTTATGAAGACACGGCGTACGTACAGCTTAATGTTGTCTGATTTAGTGCCATAACGATTGAAACTTTCAGATGGTTGAACCTTTGGAACGTACAATAAACTTTTAAATGTGACTTCTCCCTCGGCAACAAAATGTGTTTGAGTAAGGGGTTCAGAGGTGTCTTTAGTCAAACTCTTGTAGAATTCTGTATATTCCTTTTCTGATACTTCGCTTGCTTTTCGGGTCCAGATAGGTTTACTTTCATTGATAAGAGACCAATCGAATATAGTTTTAGTTACTTTCTTTGTCTTTGGTTTCTTCTCATCGGTATCATCCTCTTCGACCTTGGCATCGTCTTCTTCAGGATCATCAATGGTATTATCATCATCGGTTTTCTTCTCCTTGACTTCTTCCTCAATTGGAACTTCTTCCTCGACATCTTTGCTCGACCACATATAAATGGGGAAATTAATAAATTGCGAATACTTGCGAACCAGTTGTTTAATAGTTTCTTGTTCAAGGAAATCCTGAGCTTCTTCCTTCATATGTAGCGAAATAACAGTACCTCGTTCAAGTGTATTTCCACGAGGATCTTCTGAAATCGTAAAGCTACTGGAATCACTTTCCCAAATGTATTGTTTGTCAGCATTATTTTTAGTTGTAACAACAACTCGATCGGCCACTAAGAAAGCTGAATAAAAACCAACACCGAATTGTCCAATCATATCGTTGAGATCTTGTCCTTCAGAAGCTTTACTGGGATCTTGCATTTTGGCTAAGAAATCAGCTGTCCCCGATTTGGCTATAGTACCCAGATTGCTAACTAGATCTTGGTTAGTCATACCAATGCCAGTGTCCATTATATGCAAAATTTTGTTTTCTTTGTCTGCTTTAATTCTGATCAACAATTCGGAATTTGTATCAAGTTCCTTTCGATCAGTCAAAGCCAACAGACGTATTTTATCAATGGCATCTGAAGCATTCGATATCAATTCACGCAAGAAAATTTCCTTGTTTTTGTATAACGAGTTAATGATAAGTTTCATCATGCGATTAACTTCAGTTTGGAATGTGAATTTTTCCGCCTAAAAAGAAAAAGAATATAATTTTTTACAATGCATTTTGTAGAACGAGAATTTGAAATGGGCTGAATGATTTAGGTGCCTGATTTCCTTTTCCATTCTCTTTAGGAAGTTATACTTCCTTGGATCTACTATATGGTATCTGTACTTGATGAAAAAATAATAAATTTATTGGAGGAATAAAGATGTTCTGAAACAAACACAAATCTATCTAAACAATACTGATTTTTGTATGAAATAATAACTTCGTTCAATGAGGTTGTTCTAAGCAGTACAGAACAGAAAACTTCAAGTTTTTGTGTTCAATGAGAAAAATTTGTTTCCGAGAACAGAATTGTGAGAAGTGTCAACAAAAACAGCTGTAGTTGAATTTAATTTGATTCCAGCTATTTATGATTGTAATTTTTCGTTAAAGTTAAACATGGAAGAGATTAACTTAAATCAGAAAAAAGGCAATCTGTAATAGTATTTTGGTAAGTACAAAATTTAATGGAATTAAACATGTTTTACGTTAATTACGAACAATCTGATTTAAATGACAATGAGGATTTTGTACCATTTTGATTTTGAATCGCTAGAACTGAAAAATATGGAATGTTTCAATTTTTGACAGCTAACATATTGCTGTACTTTTCGGTTCTAACATGATCTGAATTTTTTTTACAAATTTGTTCTGTTCTGTTGTTTTTTCTCACTGAACAAAGCTAATATTAACTTTTTTTCTTTCTTGTTTTAATAACAGGGGAGATATTGACAGTTGTAGCTTATTACAAATGCAAAAACCCACTCGGAAAGTCCCAGCACACAGTAGACCATCAAGCACATCTGGGTTTAACACGACTAATATAAAGAAGATCAATTTCATGAAGAATGCCGAATAGGAAGTGTATGCGAAACGCCAGCTTACGACAAAGATACTAAATAACCCAAATTTCGTATTGATGCCCACCAACTAACTGTTCATCCATTTCAATGCGACATGTGACAGTGTTTATTGATGAGGCAAACAATGTAGAGCCACTTCTAGTTTTAGTGTTATTTCCAAATTCGTCTGTCTGTAAATTTTTTTTTTTTAAGTACTTAAGGTGTTGGGTTTTACAGCATAAAAAAAACAAAACCAGAAAGTAGGGCTCCGATTATTTTGCTCTATTATTTAATGGGGAGCCTACAATTAGAGTGGAACAACAAATTGCTTGTTGCTTATGCTTATTTCTCTTTGTGTTTTGTTTTTCACTATTTCGGTTTTTGTTTTCATGTACCTAGTGTGTTTGTTTTTGTATTTCAGATTCTGATTGTGATTCAATGGAAGGAATTTTTTGTTCAAAGTTATTTCCTTTTTCTTTTTCAGAACAGTGAGAGGAGATTAACAAGAAAGTATATCTTGCAATAGCAACTTGGGATACTACTTTTAAGTCTTGGGGTGTTGGTTTATAGTGAGGTCCCGGTGCCTCTCACTCTTTGACATTAAAACATTAAATTCGTACACAGAGGGATTTTTGTTATTACCGCCTTTACTGCGAATAATAAAAAATAGATTTTCCAAAATATCTTGATGAGTTCTCTTTGTAAGTAAATACTAAACTTTCCACAATAGACCATCACATATATCTTCACTAAGTAATAAAACCCCGTTTAATGTGTGCACCATCCCTTTTACACAAAAGTTCCTTGGAAGATTAGTAGACTTTTAGATTGATCTTAAGAAAGACAAGAATTGTTTAAGCTCATTATAAGCTGGTTTTCCGACCTGAACTCCACGCTTCCAAATATTTTTATCATAATGAAACCCACTAGCCATACAGTCGAAAGCATTATTCATTTTTAATGTAAACGCTTGTGTACTAGAGCTTAATTTGAACTATTTTTTATACAATTAAGTTGATGAGTAGTTTGTATTGATGCTGCCGTTGTCCTACTAAAGGTTTCCGTTGCCAAGCGAACACTCTTTTTTTCAAATGCATTTGGTGCTATGTGTGAACTTGTAAATTTGAAGCACGTTTTAGCCACATTATCTCTTTCTACATTAAACATTTGCCTAAAAACATCACAGGAAACATTACCATCTGGAGTTAGCAGAATCCAGGTTGTGAGCCTTTAATAGGAGCCCAACGATAAAATGTGTATACGTGGGGAAATCTAAATCCCAGTCTATCTCGAAGAAATTTATAAGCGTTCTGAGATTTGTAAAAAATGTTTTGGGAAAGTTCTCTTTCGACAACATTATATTTTTTGGACTTGGACAGCCCCATCAATATACCACAAACATTTTTTTGAATGCTCTCAAATATACTTGAATTTGCGATGATAAACTAGTTGATATTTTGCTAGTTCGTAGAGCGTTATGTGTTTTAGTTCTAGAGCGAAGTTTTCTTCTCAAGTTTTGAATTTTAAGTGCGCAACTTAATATACTTTTTTCCAATTCCGAATTTCTCCTCTTGGGCGCATTTTTCTAATAATTTATTGCATCTAACGCAAGAAATATTTGAACTACTAGAGGGCCTTCTCCGTTTTGGTAGCAAAGATAAAAAATTTTCTAAACTTAAGTCTAAATTTAAATTACAATTTAGATTTAAGGAGGGAACAACGTCCCTTTTAAGCATTTTTCTGCCAATAGATTCTGAAGAAAAATGATTTTGACAAACAAAATATTTTCCTTCGCTCTTAAAATCGCATGCCTGCCTCCACAAAATACTCAAAATTTCATTTTTTTTTTCATTTGAAGGACATGCAAAAATTTTCAGATCGGGGAAATTTCTTTTCGTTTTTTTACAAATCGAACCACACTTTGCTAAATATTTAAAAAGTATACCGCTGAAAAAAACCGCTCAATCGTAGACCAAAAACAACCAAATCCTTCGAAAGTTGACGGCGAATGAAAATGAAAAATAAAATCGAACAAAAGCGACATTGGCGTCCTTCCCAAAATATATACATATGTATATGTACGATGTGCCTTCTCAATAAATATATACACACAAACACACCACAGTGTAGCGATCCAGATAAACACCAGCCACACAGTCAGTCATTCGTATACTATATGCTCGTTTGCAAGATCGATTGAGACGTAAAACAAAATAAAGGGGTGCAGCAAAACGAAATATGAAAAAAATATGTGTATATCGAAGTTACAACACACTGGAGGATGGTTGATATCCACGACTATACAACTGAAAATGGTTTCATACCGAATTGATGCAACAACCCTTAGGTTTGAGAATTTTATTGTCGTTGAAAAAGTGGTAATTTTTTTTTGCTCTGCATGCGATATCTATGTAACTTTATATATATGATTGAACTGTAGGGGACATTTAAAGAAAAAAAAAAATTAAGTAAAGTAAGAATTTTCCGCTTCTAATATGGTGCGATCACAAAATTATAATTTTTATGATTTTTTTCGATAATAATCAACAACAATAATGTTACAAGAAAGTCTGTAGCTTATAATCGTAAAGTGATGAGAGATAACGGATATGAGATAAGTTAAACAGACTTTCTTAACAAAATTTACCTTATTTACAGTATTCAGGAGGTAGCTCCTCCTTCGGGTGGTATTTTTGGAGCTTCGAAAGGTGTTTAAAACTGTATTTAGACCAATAGTCATTGAAAAGCTTAAAAAGTTATAAAATGTTGTGAAGCAAAATTGTTTGCGAATACTCAACAATTAATTTGACTTTCAGAGAACATCTCAGAATAGTTGATAGTAGAACTAAGAGTTCCTCAAGGAGCAGTTCTTAGAATGTGTTTTTTTTTTATTGTATAATATTTGTATATAAGGACAGAGCGAAGATTCTTCAGTTTTTTGTAATCAGAACTTGTAGACGATGTATTTATTTTTGTACCTGGTAATTTGATAGATGTATATATCGATCAGTTAAATACATATTTAGAAATTATAGCAAATTATTTAAAAAGGAAAAAAACTAAAACTTGTTACATACTAGTTAAATTATGGCATAGGTCATAAATGCAGAATAAAACAAAAATAATATTACTGATAATGTAACAACAATTAAAGGAGATTAAATACTTTATAACTATTTAGGAAAAAATATCACTAAACATTTCGCTTGAAATACAAAATGTTATGATTAAACCAGCATAAGGCATGACCTCTGGACGTAAAAACCTTGAGGGCAGCCAACATGGACTCAGATCATCATCCTGTTCCCAAGGTGCTATTTCCCAAGCGCCACAACACAGTAGCTCGAGAGAATATATAACGTAGAAAAGCTACAATCCGCCGGAATCTTCAGCGAATGCGTATCCCGAAAACTCTAACAATTCCTACGCCGTCAGCATCGAGTTCCGAAGACCAGTGACAACGTTGCTAGCGTGCCATCATAGACGCCGCAACTAATGTGTGGGGTTTTACCCGAACACCACCAATAAATCCCTGGTTTGATGAAGAACGGCGGCAAACACATGCAGCTTAATAAAAAGCGTACAAATCGTCGCTGTAACGAAGGACGAGAGCCGCCCGTTAGCTTTAAGCGCAGAAGAGACGGGAAGACCATCGGCTTCAAAAGAAGAAAAAAGCACGAGAAGCGCGCGGCCGAAACTATTGAGAGGTTGTGCTCTATGAATAACGTACGGAAGTTTTACCAACAGGTAAAAAGAACGTGTTAAGTTAAGAAGACTGTACAAGAAGCTGGTAGAGATGAAGAAGGAAACCTTGTAGAAGAGTCGGTGCTGAAAATGTGGAAGAACTTTTTCTTTAGACTGTATAACAGCAAAGAAGAAGGTAATAGCCAATACTTCCATCCGCCTGAAGAAAATGAAGTAAGAATAGACGACTTATCGGCTGAGGTATTCAAAGCTGCTGGAAATAGCTTTGTAGAGAGCATACACCAACTCATTTCCCCCACTTGCCTCATACAAAAGAACGTGTGTGAACGTCTGAGACCCAACAACATGATTGGCAATTATCAGTGCGGTTTCAGATCACGAAAATTCATAATAGACCAAATCTTCCCACTCCAGCAGATCCTGGAAAAAACTCAAGAAGTCCAATTCGATAGCCACCATCTTTTCATCGACTTTAAGGCCGCATATGACAGCATTTACAGCATATATAGTTATAGACTCATGTCTAGTTTTGGCTTCCTTGCCAAACTCGTCCGTCAACGATACAGTACGAACGCTCACTGTTCCGTCAAGGTCGGTAATGATCTAAACGACACCTTTGATCTCAAAACAGCTTTAAGACAAGGTGACGCGTAGTCATTTGACTTCTTTATCATATTTCAAAGAATTGTGCGGAACTCACAAGGGAACATTGGAGGCACAATCGGTCAAAAGTCTGTGCAACTTAGAGTATGCCGATTCATATTGACGAAATTGGCATCGGCGGGCTAGTACTGGTGCGTTCGCTGGTATTTAAAGTGAAGCTACCAAAACTCGTTTAGCGGTAAGTGAGACCAAAAACAAGAAGGGACATACAAAATCGGTGAACTAGACAGAAGATTACAGTCGATAGCTATAATTTCTACAACATCTCTGTAGAAATAAAACTAAGAACTAACTACCCACTCTTTTCATTATTTGAAGTTTAGTTCGTTTCAGTTTCGTTTTTAGTGCAGTGTAGTCAAAATGGGTAAACAGTAAAAGTGTTTAATCGAGTTTTTAAACAACATGTGCGTATTTTCGGAAAAATGCTATCCGCAGTGAAGTAGGATTTGCATGTTATACAAAAATAACAACTGACTGCCGATAGCATCCGTTGCAGAATCCAACTGTGGATAGCATTTCAATCATTTCTTTTATAGAGGTGCAACAAGGGGTTTTTCATAGAGTAATGCTTTTGTGAATAAATTAAATGAAATAGATTCGATGGCTTTGATAGCCTTTAAACCTTAATTTTTTTTATTGGAAAACCCTTTTAGCGTTTTTTTTTTGTGATTTTCTTTGGAATATTATATTTTAGGTGTTTTTGGATATAAATTAAGTTAAACGATTTTAAAGATTTAGGCAAAAAGAATTCTATAATTTGGGCTATTATATAATTTGTTCATAAATTCACCTCAATTTCAACAAGTTCTTATGTCAAATGGAGTAAACCGGGATATTATTTAGATGATAAAAACATTGCAAGTGAAAAAGAATATATAAATATGGCTGCGGATCGTTTTTTGGGGGTTTTAGCCTGTATTATTTCTAAGAGAATTGGATGCAGCCATGTGACTATATTAATATTCCTAAAATTGGAACGTCAGCCAGGAAAACTGGCACAGGTTTAGCTAAAAAGACAGCCTAAAGGGTAAACCGGAATCTAATTGGAAAAATTCAAAAAGCAAGTTAATTCGGAGTTTTTTTTTGGAGAAACACGAAAAAGCATTAATTGCGGCTTTAATGTTGGAATTTGCTAGAACTTATCAAAATTGGGTCAGAAATTATTAGAAAACTGTTATCTTTACAAGAAAGCATATGTAACCTTGTTTCATAAGATGGTTTCCGATAAGTACGGCGGATGCGCGGAGAAAAGTTAAAAACATTATAACGGGTGACCAGAAAGCAATAATAGTTTTTCCAATTGTTATTTTTCAGCTGCCAAAGTTTTCAATGACATTCAGTAGTCGAAATATTCAGTAAGGTTTGTCGTTTCTTCATGTATTGTTTTACGCTTGCCAAACATGCGAAAATTATTAAAAAATATTATCGAAATTCCGGCTCAATTGTAAATACGCAACGTGAATTTAGTCGTGAGGTCGGTCGTCATTATAGCTTCAGTGTTCAGGCAATTCCGTCGCACTGTGGAAAAGTTTGAGCATGAATACACTCTTTTGGATCTTAAGCCCCTAACCAACAGAGATTGATGCAAAGTGAAGAAAACATAGCCGCCGTAGCGGCCAGTGTCGAAGAGGATCCAGAAATGTCGATTGGGCGCCATCTGCTGAATTAGGCATCGCCAGAGTCAAACCGGCTTATTTTGCGGTTGAATTTGGCCCTACATCCGTATAAGAATATGCTAACGCAGGAATTGAAGCCGGACGACCATAGACAACAACCGTAGACCATAATTGGGAGCTGAAAAAGTTGGCCGGAGATCCGGATTTTGACCAAAAAATCTTCAGCGGCTTTGTCAACAAGCAAAATTGCAGTTATTGGAGCAAACACAAAACACGAGTAAGTGTTCGGTCAAGCATCAAGCATCATCCACAAAGATTGACTGTTTGGTGCGGTTTATTAATTCGACACGCTATTGCCGGCACAACGCCGCTAATATTGGATCCAGTCATCAAAAATTGGGCCGACCGCTTGAAGCACTGCCAGCGAAGCCGAGGCGGCCATTTGAATGATGTGCTGTTCCACACATAATGGCATGAACGTAGCTTCAAAATGAAGCCATAATCAATTTTATATCTCACACCGTTGTTGTTTCAAATGAAGCCATAATCAATTTGATATCTCAAACCGTTGTTATTTTATTTAATAACTGTTGTACAACTAAAAGAAAAAAAAAAATGCAGAGATTTGAGGAGAACTACTTATATTTTTTGGATAGCAAGAAACCTTTACCTTTACCCAAAGTACGCACTTCAGAAAAAAATTAAGCTGTGCAGTAATTGAGCTTTATTTTTAGAACTTTTAACAAACAATTCAAAATCAAAATAAACGAGGATTTGTCTCAATCAAAAAGGATCTTCCTCGAACCAAACTCAAATTTCAAGTGGGCAGAGCTTAAAGAGGTTTTAGTGCAAAAAGTATCTCAGCCACAGTAATCGGCAGCCAAGAAAATTGGATGACAGCACAAATTTCATCACTAATAGAAGAGAAAAGAAAGACCAAACCACACCACGATAGGTACGTATATAGAGCTAAACAGGACGATCATGAACGAAATAAGAGAAGGGAAAAATCAACACCTGAGCCAACAGTGCAAAGAATTAGACAGAATGCATGACAGCTTCCATCTAAATAACAAAGTGCAGGAGATCTAGGGTACTGGAAGGAAGAAGCAGGTGGAGTTGTCGCATTACAAGGATGGGAAGATTCTTTGGATAACGAGAGAAAAACTAGAAAGATGGAAAAAACAGAATTATTCTGGGATCAACGAACGTGACCATATCCAGTTATATGATGTGCCGATTGGACCGGCAATCCAGAAGAGGTCATAAAAGTGTTAAATGATTCTAAAAACAAAAACTCATGCAGGAAGAAAACCTACAAGTTATGGTAGATATACAATTATGGCAATATACCGAAGGATTGGCTAAATTCATAGCTATGTCTAAAAATTGCACAACGTGGTGAATACAGATAAACCAGCTGGATGAGCCATTCACTTAAGACCTTTTAAGAAAATAATTATCCCGAGAGTTTATAGTAAACTGAAAGAAGACATGAGTCCATCTCAGTTTGGCTTCAGAAGCGGATGCGGTACACGCGAGGCACGGAATACTTGTAATATGATTATGCAAAGAAGCCTAAAAATTAATAAAGAAGTTCTCACTTGTTTTCTGGATTATGACCAAACCTTTGAAAAAGTACAACACATAAAAATGGGGAAGATCCTCAAAGGCATTGACAGTAATGTAATGCAGACTAAACGAGAACATTCCTGGAACAAGGAGGCTAAGGGAGAAGAATCCGAAAGTATGGTAATATGAAGAAGAGTTCGACAGGGCTGTATGTTGTCAACATTATTATTCAACATGTACCCGGAACAAATCTTTCAAAATCCATAGACAAACTATGACGGGGTAGGAATCAAGACAAACTGAAAAGTAGAAAAAGTTACCAGCTGTAAATACCTAGGTAAGATAATAAGTAACAAAGCGGATCCAAAAAAGGAGATAAAAGCAGAATAGAACAAGTAAAGTCAACATTTTGTAAAATAAAGAAGGTGATCTGCATTAGAGAAATAAATTTAAAGATGCAAGTCAGAGTTACTAAGTGCTATGTCTGGTCAGTTTTATTATATGGCGCTATATAAAACTATGATAAAAAAAAAAACTGGAAGCATTTGAAATTTGGTTATACAGAAGGATATTGCATATCTCGTGGACAGTTGCAGTTATGAGGAAGTCCTGAGAAAAATGAGATGCAGAAGAAAACTGATATTCCAAATCAAAAGGCGAAAGATAGGGTACTTGGGCCACATATTGTATTGCGGAATAACAAATATGTACCACCTACTCCACCTTGTCATTCGAGGAACTTTAGAAGGATGCTCTCAACAGCGGGAGGACAAAAGTTGGCAAACCTATGAGAACGTCTTAATCTTTCAATGTCAGGAATTCTAAGAGACGTGAAAGACAAACAAAATATTAAAACGACGATTAAGAAGAAGGTACATTTAAGTACACACATACCCGAAGTTCTGTTTCACGTATAATTGAGTTGAATCAAATACAACAAATTAAATAAACAATGCAGCTCAACAGGGATATGAGTTATTTTTTTATTTAAAATGTGTACACATTTTATGAATCACCCTTTAGAACTATCCCAAATTCTCAAAGTTGTCGACGAACATGTTCGTTTTAAAATTTCATGCTTTTTGAAATCGAGATAAAGTTATTCCGACCCTCGTTTTCACGGCCCAAGTCATAAAATTTTTAGCACGAGTTCAGGTTTTTCATCTAATGGCTATTAGTTCCTAATTCTAATAAACTTTAAGTGCGTTGACTAAGTTTCGGTGTTTTAGCAATTATAGGTCTGCCTGCTTGGACAACAAAATTCACTTCGGTAGGTTATCGAAAAACGTTATCTATCATCTTGCAGGCAACGTCAATCGATTCCGTGTATTGTGGCACTGGCCTTTTCCAATATTCACAAAAAAAAAAAAAAAAAAAAAAAACCAAGAGATATGGCTAATGCGGATTAATGTACTATAAGAATACCATAATTTTGAACGAGCTGGCTTCTAGCACGATAGAAGTAGTCATAACGACCTCTTGGTTAGTTACAACGCCCCTTTATTTATATATCTAGAGTAATTACCTTTTCGCGGAGTTCCTTTAATTGTGCCACATTTAACCCGTCTAGTTTAATGGCTTCTTCTTCTCGCCTTAGAGTTTCAGCATCTAAGGAAATGGAGAAAAAAAAAAGTCAAAACAAGAAAATTGTATACGTTGCTTCATTTAGTTGGTATCATGTCTACCTGTTCTGGAACCTTCTTTGAATGATCCTAAATCCAGTTCAACTTCCTCGACGGATTCATCACTTTCTGCTCTAATTTGATTAACCCCTATTTTATTGATAATGCGAAAATTTTATTTAACATATTTTTATTTTATTTTTCGCTTAAATAAAGTTAAACAAATTTAACCGGCAGGTACATTCAGAACTTACCCGCTAAAAGGAGTATCCCAACAAGAAGTATGTATTTCATTGTGTAGCCCACCAAAGATTATTCTTTTTGCCTGCAACAGCTTCAGAAATTAAATAACTTTAAGTGAAATATTCCTTGGATGGGAAAAGGGCCACGACACAACCTGATGCTCAATTAAAATCAGAAACAAAAATGAATGCAAATACACGAAAGCGGTGCGATTTTACAAATTGTATAGCCTCTCTTTTAAAGTTCAAAGAGAAACAAAAAACCAAATGGCGTTTTCTTATTGGTCCAGATCATAAATTCAAGACCAAAACCAAAGGTTGGAAATTCCCTTTTGAATGTCAATTTTCATGTATTCTACTACAATATTGACGTTAATTCTTATACAGTGCTTGCATTATGTAGTTGCCAAGTTTTTAATTAACAAAAAATGTTGACAATATGTTTTAAACATAACCGTCTTATTTATTTCCACTAAATAGTTATTTTTCTTATAATCGAAGTATTTGATTAAAAGCCATGCGATGATATTAGATTATCCAGCCCGTATTCGAGGAAAAAGAAATAAAATTTGAATTTACTTTTATTGATATATTTTATAATGACAAATATATGTACATATACTAGATGGAGTGAAAAGTGACCTCCTTGGGAGTTTATTTTTTTTTTAAATGTTTTTTTATATTATTCAATATATTTAGTTTGATACACTTATTCCAGCGATTTTCCAACCTCTTGATCCCGTCCGAAAAGTAATTTTCCGGAAGGTCTGCAAAATACTCCTCCGTGGCGTCGATAAATTCCCCGCGTGAGCTGAATTTTTTATTGATGAGCCATCTTTTGAGGTTTGGGAAGAGAGGGATCGGAATCCAGTTACCAATCGACGCCAAAAATCCGCCCGATTCCGCATCAGCAAGTCCAAACACTCTTTCGAAGTGCTCTCGCGTTCGTGTTTTTGATCATGCGCCGCACCCAGCCGCAGGATAACTTTTTCATATGCAGAATATTGCCCAAAATATGGCGCGTGCGCTCAGTACTAATCTTTGTGGTATTTGCTAGCTCGCGCACCTTCACTTTCCGGTCAGCCAACACCATTTCATGTATTTTTTTGACATTGTCCTCTGTAACCGCATCGGAGGGCCTGCCGTGGCGGACTTGATCGGTGGTGGAGTAGCGGCCACCACGAAACTCTCGAAACCAATATTTTACGGTGTAATCTGACGGAGCATTAGCCCCATAATATTTATCCAACTTTTCTTTTGTTTCCTTTGACGTTTTGCCTCTCAAAAAATAATCAACTGTCAAAACAAAACTAAAGACAGAATCGCACTGAAATTTGGCATGTCTGCCTAAATATGAACGGACTTCAATGCACTATAACCTTTTTTGCAGTCAAGGATGTCACTTTTCACTCCATCTAGTATTAAAATGGCTAGGCGGTTTAAGATGATAATTTTCATTAGTCATTCATACCATAGTTTATGTAAGCTTGTATTGAGACAGACAAATTCGGGCTATAAATACTAGCAACCTGAATTTGTTCCCCCAAATAAATAAAATGTTTAGGAAGGAAAATCAAAACAACCTTTTATTAAAAGAAAAGTTTTAAAAATAACTTAACTTTGTTTCACTTTGTATCACTCTGCTTTACCTTTACATTCCAATGTATTTCATATTTCAGTAACACATTTGTAATTAAGACTTACTCCGTTTTTATCACTCAAAGTGTGTGCACGTTTCTTTTTTCTTTTCTCTCGCTCCGCTTCCACGATATTTTACAATATCCGTTCATCACGTTATGGGCCCAGTCACCCAATTAACATGTCGGTTAATATAAATCTTGAAAAACTAAAAGGAAGGGAGAACTACGACATATGGAAAATCGCAGCAAAATCCTACCTTGTAATTAAAGGATTATGGAGTCACATTGAAAAGGAGCTTGCAGAAAATGCTACAGCTGCTGAAAAGGAAAAGGACCTGAAAGCGAAGTCTGAGTTGATCCTGCTTCTGGAAACTCAAAATTATTCCTACATCGCAGACGCAGTAACGGCCAAGAATGCATCGGATAGCCTCACGAGTGCTTTTGAGGACACAGGGCTTTGCAGAAAGATGGAACTCTTGAAGCAGCTGGTACAGTTAAAGCTTGCGGAATGTGAAAATATGGAGGACTATGTAAATAAAATGGTTATGACTTCCATAAAAGTTAGAAACGCTGAAATTGTTGCCTCTTTAATGTTGACTGGTCTACCAGAGGATTACAAACCCCTTCCGGAAAGGTGGAACTCATCACTAAAGATCTCCGAATGATCAGATTTCACTAAGTTCAATTATGAAAACATGGCAAATAATGTTATCGCCGGCGAAAGGAAGCTACCTACGTTCTTGTCGAAGGAACAGAAGGGATAAAGATATGTCAAATATTAAGAGCCCTCACTAGTGGGTTGAGAACAAGCATATAGTTGATATAATAATCTTTCACATGCTGCTTCTAAACAGATTTTTGATAGGCAGTGGAACAAAAGCAAGAAACAATGCACAGATGTGGACCTAATTAACTTAAGGAACGCCTTCGAATTCTCTTTTTTTCAAGCAGAAAAGATTGGGTTTTAGTAAACCACATACTTACTTAATTATATGGCGCTAAAGTCCGGGATGGACCAGGGCCCCAGCTAACAATTCTCTCCAGGTAGCGCCATCTTTTGCCAGCTATCTCCAGTTACGCACACGAAGTTGGCTGAGGTCCCCTTCCACTAGTGTGCGCCACCTAAGATTATGTCGTTCTCTACTGTGTGTCCCTCTGTGTTTGAGTGGAAAACTTTTCAGGCTGTGACGCTTAAGCCCATGGGCTCAAAGTCATCTAGCCATCTAAACTGGGTTATTAGAAGTTTTCTGTTGAGGTCAGCATCGCTGTACAGTCCGTAAAGCTCGCAGTTGAAACGTTTCCTCCATTCTTCATCGAATGTCTGCTTGGTTGTCGATGTTGTGTGTCCCTCTGTGTTGAAATCATATATGTATGAACTTTGTTTTCTCTTCATTGAACGCTAAACCTATCTTTGTCGCTTCTACTTCAGTCGCAAACCCTCCATTGACAGCTTGCAGTGTCATTGTATCAATAACGTCTGGATATGCGAGTAACTGCACAGACTTTTGAAAGATTGTGCCTTTGTTGTTGACTTAAGAGTTTCTTTCCAGAACGATGTTGACAAAATCACATGACAACACATTGCATTGTTTCAGCCCATTTCTGCCATCGAAGATCTCGGTTTTGTCAATACCGGCTCGAAGGAGCAGCGCACATACTCCAACGTCATTCTGCATAAACAAATGAGCTTGGCAAGAATGCCAAAACTGGACTGGGTACTTATAAATGGTGTAAGTCCGTTGTGTGATGGCCGCCAGTTGTAGTGGTAGTTTGAGTAGTAGTACTTTGGATTTAAGTATTATGTAATTTAAGAGAGATCCAAATAAATCGCTGTCTGTGTTGATAATTAGATTATATTCATGGGCTCTTATTTGTATCTTTTTAGGAGAGTTACTGTCAAAAGGAGAGTTGCCACTTCATGGAATACGTAGATTATTAATAAGAATTTTGGGGCATTTATTTATTAAAAAAAAAAAAAAAAGGTTGGAAATTTTGATTTATTATATTATGTAGACTGTCTTATACTGGAGAAATTCAACCCGGTCTCACAATTTTTTTATTGGCTCCTGTGTGATAAATTTTAATATAGAAGCATCTTTGGTGAAATAATTTATATAGGGTATGCTGGATAGGCACCTATCATAAAATTTACTTCAGTGGTCTCTTCTTCCAGTTGTTCTGTCCTGTCTTCAAGTATAGGATCCTCTTCCTCGACTTCTTGTTCATATTCCGCGATGTACTCTTCTATTGTATATCCTTTGTTTCCATGTTAAAGAGTCTTTGCCGCTTGGGTGGATAGTTAATAGCCATCTGATATGTAATTGCCATCTGTGTTAAAATTTGGCCGGTACATATAATTGGTCAGTTTCGTTTTCATAGACAGGTCAACGGACATTGGCGTTGCGGGTTTTGGCGCGGTTGGACGCGATGGTGGAGAATGATTTTCTAGTGGTCCTGGTGGTTTGTGGATGATGATTATTTTTGATAGTTCACCATTTAGTCCTCTTATGAAGACATCGATAGCTCGATTTCGGTAGTTTTTAATTAGTGCGTTGATCGTCTCAGCACTGTGGTCCTCAGCCTTGAATTTATTTATGATGAGGGAGAATTGGTGATTTACATTGACATAGTACTCACCTATTCTTGAGCTTCCTTGTACAAGTGAACTTAGCTGATGTTCTAGACTTCTTACATCTCTCCTGTCCGCATACTTCAATGACAAACATTTTTGATGGCAGATCAGTCATCAAAAAATATGTTGTAAGAAATGAGGGCACGGTCAGATCCTACAAGTTTTTGTTTTCCACATCTTTTAGTTTTTTTTTCACCCTATCTGTGACCCGCCCAGTGTCTTTGTAGAATTGTATGCTTTTACCGGAGTTATATTACAGCTTCCAGTGCCCTTCCAATAGATAACCAGCTCGCAGAGTTAAAAGCGTTTTTACCGTCCAGCGTAACTACTGCACAGTACTCCTTTGTGCCCTAGAAATATCTTTCTCCCTCGATGGCACACTTTGCGATATTAATACCGCTCGTATGGCATCAAAAGTTGATCATTCTATTCTAAAGTCAAATTGGTTATCTGAAAGGCTCCTTTCTCTTCTGCTACTGCTAGGAGTCTATTATAAATTATCCTCTCGAGAAACTTTCCTATAGTGTCTAAGAGGTATATTGGGCGATAGGAAGATGGCCCACCAGGGGGCCTCTTTCTTTTTGGGAAAGGTTCCCAAAAATCTAGGAATAGTTTTGCATTGTTGCTATGAAAAAGTCTAGTTTCTTTTTGATAATCGCCTTTATTGCTTTATTTGGGATGCCTGGGATCCCAGAATTTTTAAGCACGTTGGCGGGAGGGGTCCTATAGTCTTTCAGTTTCGCCATCACCATTTTGTATGGTGAACCCCATGGATTTATGTCGGGTTCATGACATAGACTTTTGAAGTATGTGTTTTTTTTCTGGTTTCATTTCTTTGATCTCCATTAATATCGCACGATCGCAATGGTTCCTAACTGGACCTCACAGCTACGTGCTTTTTGTTGACTGGATGGTCTTTTTTGTTCCTTGCTGCAGTTCTTCACTATTTGGGCTTTTATTCCACATCACCTACATATCTTGGATCGATCTTCTGTGATCTGCATTGTGTAGCTAAGGCGTTCAAAGTTTTTTTTTAGCAACGTCTTTTCACGGATTCGGTACATAACACAGCCGATTTAAATTTTTCTTTCCTGTAGCAGGGTCGTGTTCTGCGGGAAGTTGCAATTTGTGTTCCGCCTAATGTTCCTTCAGCGTCAAAAGGTCTGGGGGCGATATCCTCCCTTGTGGTGATCTCATCTTGCTCTCCCAAGACTACTCTCATAACGCTCACTTGCCTTGTCTCCTGTCTCTTAGGATTACGAGTTCACCTTTTTGTGTTTTTCTGATTCTGGATACAGCCTCTCCAGTTGCCTACACCGTCGCGTCACCGACTATAGCATCAGGTTTCCATTTAGTTTCATAAATTTTTTTCTTTTGGGGGTTCTGCATTCTAGCCTCTTGGCATGTATGTATATGGCTTGGCGTAACCGTCTTTTTTTCATTGCATATCCTTTAGAATCTAGTGCTTATAGTAATGTCCAGTACCTCTTGATGGTGTAGATTTCCTTCACCGCGCAACAAAACGGTTTCTTCTAGAACGTCTAGCTTGACGACTAGCAGGCAGTCGTTAACCATATTTTAATTTTTTTTTAATTCCGGACTAGAACTGAGAGTCTGGGGATACATTTTAATGATTGCAAGTGAATTTTTTAAAAGTTTAAGCTCTTTTGTATCGTTTATTTTGGAAAATTGGTAATAATAATGGAAAATATATTGTAAAATGTTTGTGTGGGTACAAGTGATAGAAGTTATTCCTTTCAATACAATCACTTTATTCAATATAATTACAATTCAATCGCTTTTCTCAACCCCTTTTAGTTTCCTTTATCTTTTACTTAAAGCACTTTATCACTACTCGTAATTTACATTTCAAATTCCACTTGGTTTGTGTCTGGTACCGCGTTTCGGTAGGTCATCAAAAAGAGGGGTGTGTGTCGTACCCAGTACCGAAGGCAGTTGCCGATGACCTTGGACAGATGCTCATTCAAGATCCTATTGAATCTCTCGACCACTCCATCAGATTAAGGGGGTGTATTGGCTTTGTCCTTGTCTTCCTTATTCCCAGACAATGGCAAACTTCTTGGAAGACTTTAGATTTAAAGTGTTTTTTTTTTGGGGGGGGGGGGTAATCCAAGATGGGGGCATTGCACAGGTACCCCTTAAGTTCTTAGAATGCTTTTTCACACTCTCCAGACCTGAACTGTCGGCATTTTTCAGAAGGTTGATGCAGACTTTTTGCAATACCAACAAAATCCTTCACTGATTCCACTAAGGTCTTTCCCATCATAAAGTCCCTTTTATTTTCTGGCTCCATCAAATAAACTTGGATACTATTAGGATCACCAGGCCCAAACAATTGCTTCCGACGAAATCTTTAGGACCTGGTTTCTGCAGATGAATACTTTTAAGACGGAAGTATTAGCGTTTCCGTATTTGTATTTCCACGTCCACTACTAGTCCATGTTCTTTAATGAAATCTGTACCAACTATGCACTCGTCGTATGTGTCAGCCACCAGAAAAACGTGTGAGAAGGTTATTTCGGCAAGTTGGATTTTTATGCTGACTTCACCATATACCTTAACCGTTGCTCCCGTAGCTGTTCGCAAGCTGCAACTGCTGGTGTTATGCAACCAAGACTTCTGCACAAGATCCCTCCAGATGATTGAGGCCATGCCAGGGGTGCCTAATGTTACCATCCATTTCTCCTTACCGCTAACTACTTCTACAAGACAAGACTTGAATGATGCTCCTGGGGCGTACGCTTCTGCTCTCAAATTCGCGGGGCATCCCGACTGATGGTTTCAGGAAGATTGACCGGTTTCGTGATAGCAGTTTCTGCCGGTTTCTTGTTACTGCAGTGAGGGGAGCTTTTCCGTTGAATCGGTTTTTTACACTGCCTTTGAAGATGTCCTATTTTATTGCTGTTCCAGCAGCGCATTCTTCGTCTATCCCGTGGAATATGACGCTCCTCGGCACTAAGTCTTGCGCATGAGCATTCCAGAGCGAAGGCAAGTACTTTAGCCAGTTTTCTTTTCCTGGCCATCTTTACTGCTGGCTGTAGCTTTGAATCTACAATTTCTACATTCATTCTTTGCAATTTCGTCGATAATTTCCTGGTCTGCGGTGCGGTATAACAAATGTTCCAGTCTGCTCACACCTGCTTGGAGCTGCTGCAGTGTTTCTCCTCGTTGCTGAATTCGGCTTTGCAATTGTAATTTGTAAAAAGCCTGCATGTGGCTATACCAAAAATATTTCTCGATAGCTTGTACTAAAGCCATATGGTCTTTATGCTTTTCGGTGTGTATAGTTTGCAACAATTCTGCTGCAGGACCGTGCAAAGCCATTGTTATTGCAAAGCACTTCTCCTCATCGTTCCAGTTGTTTGCACAGGCAGACATTTCAACTGCTTTTTATAAGCAAACCATGAGGCCTGGCCATCGAATGGGAGAGGCTTCAACTCTTTTCTCCATGGACCGCTTAAAGAACATTCTCGCAGTTTCTGTTTTCGCACTGTGCCTAGCCTTTTTGTCATTTGCTCAATTTGTTGTCCGTTTATTCAACATTCTACTATATTCTTTCAAATTTGTCATCGATTTCTTCGAACTTTTGCTATAGAATGTTCTTTTGTTTGTCCAGCTTTGGTTCAAGACTGTTCTTTTGTTCGTCGAATTTTTGTACAATGCTGTTCTTCTGTTCTTCAAGGTTTTTCTTTTGTTCATTGGGGCTGTTCTTATGTTCGTCCATTTTTTGTTCAAGGCTTTTTTTTCCTAGTCAACGTCAAAGCAGAATATATCTGGATCATGTCCCTCGTTGTTCAAAGCGTCCTGAAGTCGTAGCACAACGTCGCATTTTCCTCCACTGACGCTGAGGTTTCTCTTGTCCAACTCGGATTTGAGTTGAACGAGGGTCAACTGCAATAGTTTTCGACCCATTATAGCTTTTTCAAACAGTCACTCCTCTGACATCTTTCGAGAATTTTCCATTTTGCTAGAAATTTCAATAAATATTTCCATTCTCCATTCTCCAATTTGAGTCTTCTGCTATTCAAATATAGAAATCTTCTGCTAATCAAATTTAAATGGCGCTGCTCACATTCAAACGAATATCACAATAGTTTTATAGTGTCCCTGCGAAAAAATGCAACAATTCAAAAATGCCCATTGAGCACGGGGCACAAAGCACGCAGCGCTAATCGAAGGTGCAAAACAGCCGGCTGAATGAAAAGAAAAATCATTTAACATGAATTCAGCGTACAACGAAGCTGTTGATATGTTTGTACAACTTTCTTACTTTTGATCTTATTTTAGCCACATCTTTATACGAGTACAAAGGCTAGTTAAGAGCTTTTAAGAAATTATTGACAAGTGATTTTGTTGCCCGTAATTTGTTGCATTTTTCTACGATATTTGGTTGCTGAAAACTTGGTGGATATCGTTGGTCAAGTAGAGTTTGGAAGCGGTTAGAAAACTCCCAGAGGACAAAAGAAGAGGTAGAACTTGTTGTATAGACATTTTCAGTTCCATTATTGTAGTTGTGTGGAAACTTTCTGCTAAAGTGACTGGAAACCATTGATTTCGTATACCTGATGTCCATTTTAAGCACTTGCTTATTGCAATTTGGTTTGATTAAGTTGAATCTTATTTGTGTTGATTGTTAGAATGTCGGGTCCAATTATACCAGCGGATGGTAGTGGGAGATCGATAGTTCCGCTAATGTTTGGCTTTATGGTCAGCTGATTTTTTCAAACATTGTTATGTACTTCAAGCCAGTGCAGATTGCCTTAAAGCTGAGCTATGTGCACGTTCTTGCACCGTAACTGTAAGGAAAGCTAAGCTAAGCGCAGGGCATTTCTGAGGTTTGTCTTTCGTTACCATCGAAACGACACCACGGACGCTGGTTGCATCGTCAGTTCCTTAAATGCGGTGCAATTTTGCTACTGTTTCTCTTTTTCACGTGGAAGTAGAAATATCCATGTTCCAATGCACTTTCGTGTAGCGGAGGTACTCGACATCAGTTTACTGATGGGGCAAGCAGGCAGTTGGGGAGTTAATTTTTTTTTTTTTTTTTTTGCCTTCCCTTCAAGTCTGGGGTTTCTTTGTTTGGCTCCGGTGTTATTATTGGATCCCCTATAGTCTTCAGCCATGGAGATGTCTGCGGAGCATTATTTTTCCGAATAACTTCTTTGGCCTTTTCGTCGATTGCCGACAGTTCGAAAAGCGTTTTGATAATTTCGATGGCGTCTCTCATTGGTTGGTGGATTGAACGTCTATTACCATCCTCCTACATTGTACCAGTGTTTTTATCTGCTCTCATAGTTTGTGGAAGACAGATGGTTCGGTGGTTGCTTGCTGTTGAGCTACCGCACATTTTGGAGTTGCTGAGCTTTTTTCCGTACTCTTCTGAAGGGTTTGTGATTGTCTCACTCTTCTGAAAAGAGTTAACTTCTCCAGCTTCATTAACTACGTTTCGTTAGATTTGGAACCCAAACGGAAGGATCCTACTGTTCTATGGCACTGCTGGTGCGCTATTTTTTAGAGAGCCCAAGCTGAATTCATTTTGTTTTTTTTTTATGAGAAAAAAAAATCAGGGAGAACTAATTTGATTCTGGCTGTGTGAATATCAAGGTCGTTCGTTTAAGAGAAAAATATGAATGCGGATATATTAAATCCCAACTACGTAATTCAAAAGTTGATTGAGAAAGCTTTTCCTCAGCTATGTTTTGATGCTAAATTGGAAGTTAGTAATTCTGGTAGGCCAATAGCACCTCTTTCAGATTTAACATGCAAACTTTCACAAAAAATAAATCATGTATAAGGCATTTTCTGGAAAAAAAATTATGAATCTAAGCTTTAGCTATGTGATTTCCTTGCTATAAGCGAATTACTTTGTTGGCCGACTTTACTTTTCTCAGGTAACCAAGAGAGGGGGCTTCTGGTCATTAAGATCTAAACCATTTTGCTGTTGCTTCAAATAAACGCATATTTCCCAAATCCAAATTAATTGCTGCGTTACACTGTAACCATTCGGCACCATTCGCATAGACTTGATAATTGACTAACAAAATAAGGTACTAATTTCTCGTCACAATAAAAAAGTAACAGAAAACTGTCAAATTTTGGAGCGGTTAATAGATGCTGTGTGCTTTTTGGGCTCCTAAAAACTCCGAGTATCATTTCGCAGAAACGATGAACGAGAAGAATCTCAAAATAAGGAAAATTTTATTGAGTTTTTACATTTAATAGCCAAGTATGATGCACAATTTGAAAGGCATTTAAAATCAACTACTCGAATGTCCAACAATGTTCAACAACATTCAAGATAGTAAGTTAATAAATTCAGCGTCAAGCTTTATTACAGCTAACATCGACAAATATACTTTTTTATACACTTTTATACTGCATCCTTTTATTTTTAGTGCTACTAAGAAGTCACAATTGTCGGTAGTCGGTAGACCTTTCGAACTGAGCGTCCCTAGACGTATTTTATTATTCTATTCTGTTTTTGGGCCTGCTCGGCTCCAGATATAACGGAAATATCATGCGACTGTTATTATTTACTAGAAATAGACACGTTTTGTAAGTAGCTTGCCGTTCGTCCAACTGTGCGTTATAGTGAACTTTCGTTTGTGAATAAATATTCTGAAGAAAATGGATATCAGAAATAAGGGTTCTCGAGAAGCTCATCGGTCCGGATCTTTTCGCAAATATCGGAGCAAGAAGAAAATACAGCACAAAAATCGACATACTGCCGAAAAACTTTCCGACGAGAATATTAGTTCCAGTGCAAAAAAATTGAGAACTGATCATTAGACATTCGCACCAGAAGATCCAAACATCGGGTATCGAATTTTGAATTTTCTAACTATGTTTTCTGTCTTATCAGAATATGTAAAATATAAAAAGTGTAATAGTGAAGTTCGATTCTCAATAGATAGCACTTGAGCACTCGGTTTTAAAATTGTAGTTTCGTGTTCATCGTGCAAACCGACTTTCATTCCATCGTGCTCGTACATCAACACAGCTTACGAAATAAATACACGATTTTTTTTGTTATGCGTTTATTAGGGATTGGTTTGCGTGGAGCTAGGAAATTTTGTGGGCTCATGGATTTACCGTCTCCGCTTCAGCAAACGACGTATGATATGACAATTAATAACATTCATTTTGCTGCTTCAAGTATTGTTCAATTGATGTTAAAACAATCTGTAAAAGAAGAAGAACAAGAACGGGAAATAACAAAACAAAATTCGAGTGCTGATATAATAAAACTGACCGTTTCACGAGATGGTACATGGCAACAACGGGGTTTTACTTCATTGTATGGAATTGCTGTTCTCATTGGCCAGTTTACAGGAAAAGTCGTTGATTTTCTAGTAAAATCTTATTATACTGAATGTAACTATTGGAATAAACACAAAAATACTGAGCAACAAGCGAAGGCTAAAAGAAAACTGAAAAATTTCCGTCACGATTATTCAGCATTGCCAAAAATGGTGTTAAGTGTCATAAAACCAATATTCGAAGACCTCAGCAATGACAAATTGTTGGAGCGCTGTGTTGGTGGATATACCCAAACCAGCAATGAGAGCTTCAACCAACTTATTTGAAAGATAGCTCCAAAAACGATGAACAGCAGGACCGAATCGTTAACATTTCTGTATTTTTTGCAACATGTACGTTCAACAATGGTGTCACCTATTGTTGGAAATCATGAACGTGTTAGGAATATCGGTCGGATCGGGAGCGCCCTTGTACGATGCAAGAAAACGAGACTTGCATAGCAAGAACAGATGAAAGAAGGTCGAATACGGCGCGGACAACAAAATTTAGAAGCCATGAACATTCCGTCAACCATAGAAGACTTACACCATGGGCCTGGTATCGATGATTCTATGTAAGTTGACAAATTTCATGATTTATTCATTCCCAAATGTTCAAACACGTTTTTCCCAAAGCCACGTTTTTCAAATCGGTACCCAAAATTTCTCGAAAACCAATGAACCGATTACCTTTTTTTGTGGTTATTCTATACACCATTATTTAGTACTTGTGTACATTTTTTTTTTCGTTACTTAGTTTTTGTTTTATAGGCAAAATAATAACTAACTTTTGATCCAAAAATCACTATTTATGTTCAAACGTCCGCCATTTTGTCATAAATCAATATTTTCAAAATCGGCTATGACAATTAGTAGTAGATTATAGTATCTAGTTTAATAATCTGTTTGGTTTCTTTTTAGATGATTTTTGAAGAAACGCCAGTGGGTACTGTTTACGCAGATTTTTTTAGACACTCCAAGAATCATATTGTACAATATCCTTGTATATTTTTGATATTTTTAAGTTAAAAAAATTTAACATATTTCTGAATGTGTATACTTTTAGATAGTTAAACTCTCAATCCGAAATCTAAAATATGTAGTTTTCCTTAAAAAAAAAAAAAAATTACCTTTTTTTTCCGGCTCCTGCCTGCTAGGTGTTTATCTTCCCTTAAACCGCTTATCACTATTCGTAATTCACATTTCAAGTTCAGCTGATGAACTGACTTGCATACATTTGGGGATGCTGAAATTTTTTTTTCTTTTTTCAATATTCTTTATTGTAACAAAACGTCTTTACTAAATCTATTTTTAACAATATTTGACTTAAGAATATGTAGTGACATTTGTATAAAAAGTTAATAATAGTGTTAATGTCACTTAGTAACATATTTGAGGATGTGTATTAGTATATCCATCTGTATCAAATATACAGAATATTTTCAATATTTTAAAGTAATACAAATGTTTAAGTGGAAGAAGTTTCAATGTTCTGAACAAAACTATAGAATGAGATGATCGATAGACTTTACCTACTTGTTGAATAGCGCACTTTTGCAGAACTAACAGTGGCTGAAGCCTGCTCTGGTAGGCACCACCCCAAACGCTAATTTCGTACGATACTTTAGATTCGAATATTCCAAAATATACCATCTTCAAAGTTCTCGTGTCACAGAATTTTTTGAAGTGGCACAAACCTCGAACTGCATATTGTAAATATTGCTTTAAATTTGAAATATGTTTATACCAACTCAAATGTTGGTCAAAGGTAATACCTAGATATTTAAAGTGATCTACTACTTAAATTTTAAAACAGTTCAGGTCACAGGACGAGTCTGGGGCATAACCAGACTCAGAATTGTTGGGCCGCTAACAGAATCTTCTACCTTAACTCGTTGGGTTCTATTTATTAAGTGGGACTCAAACTAATTATGTATAAAACCACGAAAACCTACACAATATAATTTGTTTAGGAGAATACTATGGTTCACTGTGTCAAAAGCTTTGGTTATGTCCACGAAGAGTCCAGCACAGCATATTTTATCATCAACAGCTTTGTATATAAAAGAGCAAAACTCCAAGAGGGCATCTTCAGTGGAAAGGCTTTCTCTGAACCCAAACTGAATAGGACTTAGGTAATTTACCCTTGCAAGGTGTTCCAACATTCTTCTTTTAATAGCTTTCTCAAAAATTGGAAAATGAGGACAGTAGTGAAATCAGCCTATAGTTGTTTTTGTTTAACTTTAGTTTATCCGGAAACTTCCGGTGAAAATGCTACGATTAGAAATGTGGGAAAGATGGTTCACAATATTCAGCGCAATCTTTTTAAGGGTGAAATTGGAAACACCATCACCTTCACAAAAGCATAAGTTGTTAAGAGAACTTATTATTTTTGCAAAGAAAAAACCACTATTTATAACGTTGTCCTTAGCTAATTGAGACCTAGCGCAGAGATTGTAGCAAGTATTGTAGAAGACCGCGAATTAGACATCACACCAACCGTAGGATCATCGATAGCCACTCCATTATTACACAGTACAATAGATTTATTTATTTTTGGAGAGTACCCATCGATTATACCATTTAAGATCTGCCACTCTTTTCTGTTGTTACCAAGTTCACTTCTTACTTTAGAATGGTAGAAACTATTCCGAGCTATTCTAATATCCTAATTAACTTGTTTGCACATAGTTTTATATCTTTTTTTCAGTCTCAAGTTAAGTGGGCGCTTGTGGCTTCTATTTCCTAAATTGTTTTTAAGCTTAATTTTTTTTAGCACAGAATAACTAATCCATGGCTTCAGCCTAACTTCAGATGTTTTACAAATAGTGGTATAGGTAACATTTTTAATATAATTTTGTAGAAAGGCTGAAAACAAGTTATAGCCTTAGAAGTATTACCTTCCACATAAATTTCTTTCCAAGTTTTAGAGAGTAACTAATTGTACTGAAGGCTGTATGCATCCTACATAGATGACGAAAAAGATTTAACGAGCATTCCACTTTTCAAACTTTTAAACAAAATCCCAGTCATACAGTGATCAGAAATGTGCAAATCGAAATTAACGTTAGCACATCGGTTTACAGGTATTTGTAAAAAACCACCAAAAACATGATCAAGACAAGTGCTTGAAATAGGTCTTGTAATTTCATTTATGAATGAATGAAATCCATACTCTGCCAAAAGTGCAATGAAAGGTTAGAAGTCGGATTCGTGTCAAGGATATCAATATTAAAATCACCTAATAGTACTAGATAGGTGTTCATAGTTCATAGTTTAAGAACATTGAAAATTGATTTAAAAACAATTGGTTATATTGAAAGTGTAACTTGTACACACAGCGAAATTTCAAATCAACGCTGCATGCGTATATGTATTACATGACAGCTCAATTACATCCGCGCTCAAAAAATTAAGACAGTATACTTTATAATTACCAAGATTTAACGAATCACGTACAAAAACTCCCACTCTACCTGCAGCGTTAGTATCATTTGTGTTGGCATGTAAAAGATAGCCCGGAATAAAATAATCTTTTATTTCGCAATTGTAAATCCTTACAAATAATATAAGGTCGTGCAGGTACACAAACGCTTCCAGATTAGCAACGAAAAAAATCGAAATTTTGGGGCAAACTACGTATGCACAACAAAAAAAGGTTTGCCCTTATGTGGATCACAATAAAAAATCCCGTCGGTTCCATTTGAAATTCTTTTAGAGGGTGGGCTGTTGCTTAAAAGATCATCAATTATATTAAAATCAATCATTTATGACATGTTATGAAAAGTGAGGGACATTTATTCCTCAATGTTGAAAAATCAAGAAACGATCTAATAGCAACAACAACAACCTTTATCCACTTTTCTCATTAAAATTAGCGAATATTTGAACCATAAGTATTTGTACGAGTAGTTTGTTTCTACTTTAAGTGTGTCTCGTCTGTTCCCGATAATTTTGCGCACGCGCGGCTCATCAAAGTCACGGTTTTCAAATAAAAAACTCATCTTTTATCCTGGCGGTGTTGTGCAACTTTTTGGCACAATCTATAGTACTGCTACTCCAGCTCCTGTATCCTTCTTCCTGTGCTTGTACTTTCCTTTCTTCTTTCCCCCTTTTTTTTTGCCACAGCCAAAACTCGTGACTTTACTTTTTGTTTCTGAATTCTACTTTACTTTATAGTTTATTACAAAACAACTTCCAGAAAAAAAAAGAATTGCTTCGCAAAAATTCGTAAATTGAAAAAAATAGGCTGACCCTCGCTAGTCGCTGGTCGTCACCAAAGTGACTTCCAAATCTTTTTACAACTCCCGCTAGACTCACGTACACATTCACACACACGCTCATCCACACATTCATTTGGCTCTAGCGGATCCAACAAAGGGGTTATTAACTACAACACGAGCAAGCTTTGCTCAGTCGGAGTTCGCTCCCACTTCCAGTAAGAACTGGAAGCCAGGTTACTTTCTTCCATCGAATTACGTTAATAAAATAAAATCTTTTGCAAAATAAAAACGACCGCTAAGCAGAAAGGAAACTCGATTGAAAGGTCCCTTCTAAATTGATCCAGCCATCCTCTGGATCGCCGCCCCTAATAAAAGCCAAGTACAGTGCCTGTGTAGATTTTTATATTTGTACCGCGAATTCCTAATTAGGCCGGAGGATCGGCGTATTACTCCTTACAATTATTTATTTATTGTTTTTTGGTTGTTCTTAGGCCCATCTGCTCTCGGGCCACGGCCGGTTTCGTGATTTGTATTTTTGTCAATACGATTGTTTTATTGTATTGTTCCGCTTTTTGTTGTTGATTGTTGCTGGATGTTATTGTTTGTTTGTTTTTATTTGTGCGTTACTTTGTTGCATGTTTATGTGTTGGAGGCAGTCTTAATACTTGGCCATCCGCCTACATCACTCTGCTGCTCCTTCGGTCTTCCATCGGTGGGGTGCTGGTTTAAAAGCGGTCGTCATCCCTTCATCCATCGAATCCGACTTTAAAAGTTGATACATCGTTAGGGTGTGTATGATTATACTGGCCATCCGCCTGCACACTACTGCTCCTTTGTTGCTCCCCCGTTAGGGTTGCTATAAAAGAGACCGTCGTCCCTTCACCAATCGATAGATTGGCTCGGTGCGGTGCTAGCTCTGGCTAGCTGCATCCACATCAGTCCACGCAAGTAATTTTGGAATCATAACTGCGATCTATTTTTTTGTTGCAAATTAAGCACTACATTTTATTAATTAGAAAAAAAAAACCGAATTGAACGATAATATATTGTAGAGTAAGCTTACACCCCACAAAACGTAGAAAAAACACGTCCGTTCTCTTTCGTTGATTACTGCTTCGAAAACAATCTGTGCCATCCAGCGTTCCACAAAATTTTCCCATTTGCTAGAAAATTCGATTCCATTCTCCATTCACTAATGGTTGAAACTTGTGCTATTCAAATATCGAAATCTACTGTTAATCAAATATAGATGACGCTGTTCACATTCAGATATCATACTCCATCCTTCCTTTGAAATGAGGCATTCTATCCATATCTATCGCCTTCGTTAATGCGGGTTACCTTGTATGGACCTTCCCAATAATGTTGCAATTTTGGTGATTTGGCTTTCTTACGCAGAATATTGTACAGCCACACCAGATTTATTTCGTTGAAGCCGGAAGATTTCGCTTTGATGTTCTATCTAGTCTCCATGCGGTTGCTCGCTAGTTTCATCTTTTCTTGGGTGTTTTCATGCAATTTACGAATCCTGCTGTGCATGTCATTCAAGTACAATAGGTAAAGATCCGAATTTCGTTTCACTTGGATACCGAACTGTTGAACCAAATATGATCTCGGATGACGTATGTATTGTTGAACTATGGACCGCATTTCTATGGGCTATTAAAAAGAGAGGTATGTGTCGATTTTTGTTTTGCTTTTAAAGAATTTAACACCCAAGTGGGTATGAATACACTTATAATGCCTCAGCATGTGTTAAGTTTTTTGGAAAATGGGATAGAGAGAGAAGGAAAGATGTTTGGGCTCAGTGGTTATTTCGCTCCATGGGTGGCATCCAACATTTAATGGGGAAACTAAATTCTTAGTGGAAGTTGGCTTGATGTTGATTTCTAGTCAACTACTCGTCTTACTTAATTTTCGTTAACTGAAAAAATGGATGATATGTCTTTCGGGCGATGCTGGGATTCGAACACCGAACCTTCTGATTTGTAAGCCAGTCCACTAGCACTTGAGCCACGGTCACCCTCATACATATTAATCGGTGATATATTTGCTATACAAGACGGAGAATATGGACGTACGCAACTTGTTCAACATAACATTGACACCGGAGGCGCGCGACCAATCCGTCTTCTATTGACAAAGCAAACAGAAGGGCTGATCGAAGAATCGCAGAGTTCATGGGCTTCTCCAGTATTTTTCGTGAAGAAGAAAGACGGCGGCACGAGGTCTTGTGTAGACTACTGACGTCTCAACCATTTTACCAAAAAGGACAGCCACCCACTTCCGAGATCCGATGACACTTTGGATACTCTTTCTGGAGCGAAATGGTTTTCAAGACTTGACTTGAAGAGCGGTTACTGGCAGGAGAGATTAATTTCTCGTGTATCTGGACGACGTTATCGTCATCGATAAGACGTTCGAGGACCATCGAGAAAATCTGAAAGAGGTGCTTGAGAGGCTACGAAGCGCTCATTTGAAGCTGAACCCAGAAAAAATTGCCTTGTTCTATCCGGAAGTTAAATATCTAGGTCATATTATATCAGCCGAAGGAGTGAGGACATCCCGACAAAATCGAAGCCGCCGTGAGCAGTTGGGCTGCCACCAAAGATAAACACCAACTGAGAAACTTCTTGGGACTTGGCACGTACTAGAGGAGGTTCGTAAAAGATTTTGCTGGTATTAAGAAGAGCCTGCACCTTCTTACGGAAAAGGCCGACAGTTCAGAAGGTCTGGATAGTGTGAGCTTCTGGCTTTAATTTTGGCTACGAAGCATTTCCATAACTACCTCTGTGGCCAAAAGTTCATTCTTCGGATAGACCACGCAGCTCTGGAATGGTTACTACAATTTAAGAACCCTGAAGAACCCATGCGGATTTAAATGTGAACACTGCAACCGTAAAGAAGAGAAGGAATAGTTTGATGGGAGCGAAAGCCCCCATTTATTCGGCTTAATACAAGCTATAACTTAAAATTGGTTAGAGTGGTGAAGGAGAACGGATTTGAGGTAGGAAGTGGTGCTGTACAAGACAAAGACGCTAGGGTTTGAATTAATTTTTCGTAGCATACGGAAGATTGGTTCGTTCGCGCCATAGGAGGTGTGGTCGGTTGGGAGATAGAAGAGACGAGGGGTACGTAGATTACGAGGGTTAGTGTAGAGGAAAATAGAGTTGTGAATTGACGCGCATTCAGCGTGACCTGAAAGGAGTCGATGAATGAAGAAAAAGTCGGCTGCATCTCTGCGTTCCTCAAGGGTGTTTAGGTAAATAAGGTTGAGACGTTTTGTTATTTCGTTCTTTGATCCTTTTTTGTGGATCGGGGTTATGAAGGAGGTTTCCAAACCTGAGGAAATTCTTCTTGTGAAAGGGATAGACGAAAGAGATCAGAAAGGGCAAGGGAAAAAGACGAAGAACATTTTTTAAGAAATATGGCAGGGAGGTAGGGTTCATAACTTTGATTGAAACAAAAGGAGGACACCAAATTTACAAAAAAAAATGCAAATGATAAAAAAAAAATTATTTGATTTTATTGAAGCTAATTTCAGTTCTTTGCTTTATTTTTTAAAATAGTACTGTGACTATATTACATTTTTATAAATAATTCAATGTCATAAAACAAAGACGAAAATAAAGTATGTAAATCAATGGAACACATAAATAAATAAATCACAAAATTAAGAAACCGTTATTTCTGTTCTACAAATCTGCTAATTTGAGAAGTAGAAGATACAATAATGTACTGTATTTTCTACTTCTTAAATTTGTACTTTTTTTGATTTTTAACGTAGGAAAGTAGTTTCTTATCATTTCGAATTGAGTCATAAAATTCGAGACAAGTTTTTGAATTATTAATATAAACTAAAAGCTCAGCTCTAATAAGGTAAATTTTTTCCCTATTTCTTTCATCTCGCCACTTAATATTCATAACAGAAAACACTCTTTCGCATAATGCTGATGAGGTTGGAATTCTTAAAACAAAATCTACAACTTTTAAAATATTTGTTTTGTCTTCAATTTGAGAAAGTAAAAACATCCATTTCTGTACAGCATTTGTTAGATCTTTCCATGAATTTTGTTTTAGAATTTGTTCGAAATTGTTTGTAATTGGAGTTAATTCCTCATACAACAGATCAATATTTATATTAATATTTAGAGTCTCATATATATCAATAAATACAGAATAATCAGGAAATATTCTTGTCGGTATGAAACCTAAATCTACTTTCTACGAGGGGCATTCAATATATTCTCGGTATCGATATGAAGGAAAATGTGAATTCAATTTAAATTGCTTTTATTTTTCAATATGATCTCCCCTAACATCAATGCATTTGTTATATCTTGAGATAAGCTTTTTTAAACCCTCAAAGTAATAAATTTCCTCTTTCTCTGCAAAATACCGACTTGAGTTCTTCATCATACGAAAATCTTTTTCCACGAAGACATTTTTTCAAATCCGGAAACAGGAAATAATCACTAGGGGCAAGGTATGGACTATAGGGTGGGTGTTCTATTTCTTCGAAACCACAATCTCGCGCAGCAGCCTTGGAAACTCGCGCCGTGTGAACAGGAGCGTTGTCATGAAGAAGCAACACACCCGCTGCGAGTTTACCCCGTCTTTTCTTTTTAATTTCCTCCCGCAAATTATGCAAAGTGGAAGCGTAGGATGTGGCGTTGATGGTTTCACCTTTTTTTTGTACTCAATGAGCAAGATTCCCTTTGAGTCCCAAAAAACTGTGGCCATGAGCTTTCGGGCAGACGGAGTGACTTTGAACTTCTTCGGGGGGTCTGTTCCTTTTTTATGCCACTGCATGGACTCTTGTTTGCTTTCAGGGTCATAGTGGTGGACCCATGTTTCGTCCCCAGTAACAATTCGATCCATAACACCGTCCGCGTTCTCACTACACATCTCCAAAAGCTCTCTACAGCATGCGATTCTCACTTTTTATCTGAGGCGCTGTGAGCATTCGTGGCACCCACCTTGCACTGACCTTTGAAAGGTTAAGATGGTCATGAGGAATGGTGTGAATGGTACCAATTGAAAGCTTGGTGATCTCTGCCATCATTTTCACCTTTATTCGGGCATCCTCAAGAACAAGTTTTTCGACTTCTTTGATGCTTTCTCCCGTACAAGCAGTAGCCGGGGCGCCGGAGCGGGGGTCGTCCTCAATGCTCTCTCTGCCTCTCTTGAACTCACTTGACCACTTTTGCACAGTTGATAATGAAGGTGCGGAACCCTGGTAAATAGCCACAATCTCTTCATGAATAGTTTTTTGACTTTTTCCTTGCTTAGTGAGAAATTTAATTACAGCGCGATGCTCAATTTTCACCATCATCGCCTCAGTTGTCATTATGATTCTGTTTAACTAGAGATAAAACGCGAATTAATAATCACATTTATATGAAATTTCACATGAATGCACTAAAATAATAGTATTACTTGATAAATAAGTCAATTTATATATGCAACCACAGCTTCACCCCGATACCGAGAATATCTTGAACGCTCCTCGTATATATTTCAATGATTTCCTGCAAAAGTTAATGAATTCGTGCTCAATTCTAAGTTTCTCAGACGGAGAAATCTTTAAAAAAATTTGGCGGACGCAATTGCCAAAAAACTTGTCATTCAGTTTTGCTTCGAGCTTTAGTGCAACTTCCAAGGCAATAACTGCTAATTCTTCGTCACTATTTTCAGAAGCGTAAAATTTGGTTAGCATATTACTCGAAGCTGCGGCTCTTGATCTTTCAGTATGTTGCTTTCGTTTCTGATGCTCAGTTACAGAATGGTATCCTTGTAAGCAATAGTGAAGGTGGAGCAGCAAACTTTGCACTAAGCATCTTTTTCAGAGGCACGGGCTTTTTCTATCCAGGTATGCTTCTTTTGCCATGATTGGTTATATGAGCACAGCCTTTTTTTAGTTTTACACGTACTTTTGGTGCAAATGGTGTCAGGAACATTTTCCATTTGCTAAAAAGACATTCTATTTAATGAAAACTATATATGAAATATATAATATAATTATGTATATACCTTTTAACAAGTGCTTGTTGCACGTTTGTTTTTATTCAAAAATGACACTTGCTCGAAATATGGAAATGACAGATGACCCTTACCGAAAAAGGGTGCTGTCAGTCAAATCGTCGAAAATGGGTGCGTTCAATAAAAACAGTAACAAGAGAAAGGGAAATAGTTCTTTGTCCAATTTTTATTTTTTTAGTTTTAAGAGTAAAAGGAGGACATTTTTACTTAAAAGAGGACGGGAGGACAAAGTGCTGAAGAGAGTAGTTGTCGATTGTTGAGAGAGATAGGGGACAAAGTGAGACTGAGGAGTTAATTGAATCTGTTGTGAAAAGAAGGTCCAGTTGCCTGCCCATATAGATGGATACACCACTGACTTGGAATAGACTTGAGTCTGTTAAGCATCTAAGAAGAGACGTTCCTTAGCTGAGTTGGCATTTGAAGCGATGAAGAACGATTGATCGTCTGATGGAGTCCACTGTAGCTGAGAAAGATTAAAGTCCCCGAAAATAAAGATATCGTCAGTAGAGTCAGACAGGTCAATTAGATGGTCGATCGCATCGACAACAAGTTGGTAAGATTCGATAGGTTGAGCTGATAGAATGTAGCAACATAAAACGTAAAGTGACTTGAAGGGGAGTGATATTTTTATTGCGACAAAGTCGACTTTAGAGGATGCAGAGGTGGTATTGGGAAAAGAGTTAAAGCTGTTGTGGATTGCCAGTAGGACGCCTCGACAGGGGGAATCATCATGTGGGTGGGTAGGATCGTCGTCGGGAAAAAAATTAAAAGTAGGGGGGAACAATTCCTGGTTCTTTATGACGTAGGACAGCGTTGGTTTTAGAGCGAAGACCTCTTACATTCTGGTAGTAAAATGTAAGAGGGATGTTGTCGGGTGGAGATGTAAGGCGGCGGGATGGTTTAAGTGCTGACAAGAAAGACACGCTATGGACGAAAAAATTTATCGGCTCGGCTTCGCTGAAGGTGTGAAACTCGTTTAGAGTGCACGTAGTTACCGAATGCAGCAAGGTGGTCTGCTACTTTCTGAGGGGACATGCTAAAAATCTCGTGTTACCTGACATAAAGGTTCCTGAGCCTGATAGGGTTGATAGGGAGGCCTTCCTGCTGGATGAATACCATGACGCTGGCTTTAGTCTTCCCTTCGTAGCAGACCAAGTTCGATTTGTCATGTAGACAGGCGAGAAAAAGACGAATGTTTTCATATTTTGCTGGGTTAGTTTAATTGTGGGGGAAAAAGGGGATCAAGAATAGGGGCAGTGGAGGAGGGAAATGGAGATACGTGGTTGGATATGGAGTTGGGCGACGGATGAGATGTTGGGTTTAGGGTATGGGGGTTAATAAAATTAGGGTACTTAGCTCCAGTTTGTAGGTCGAAGTTAGGAAATGAGTTGTTAACTGGGATTGGTGGCGTAGAAGATTGAGAAGGGATAATATGGGTGGCTTGGGTTAAGTTGAAAGAGCCGCATTGGCGAGGTGGAAAATTAGGAATTAGCGGATTAGAGGATTGGTGTGTAAGAGCTTTGTGTAGAATAAATGAGGAGGGAGGACTAAAATTGGGGAACAGGTTCGTTTTGAAGCTCCAGTTGGGATCGGGATTAGAGCTTCGTTTTTTGTTAGCGTGCTTTTTGGTTGAAAAGGGGTTTGGGAGCGGTCTTTTTTTAAGCTTATCGTTACGTATGTTTTTAAAATTTTGATTATTATCGAGATGCGGGTTTTCTCGTTCCTCAGAGCATTTGATTATACTTATCTTCCCATATTTAGTGGCCTTACCAGGGGAAGTAGGGAACAACCACGAATATGTGGTTGGGATGTTGATTTTGAGGCTGCAGGAACTATTGAATCAGCAGGGGAAATCATCTCGCACTCGCTAATGGTGATGGCATAATTTCGGTGAAAGAAATTTCGCACCCAAGAAACATCAGCACGTTGAGGAGCCCCTTCAACGTAGAATGCTGTATGGTTTCCCTCTTTCAGCTTTTCGAGTCGGCTTTTCCATTCGGAGGGGGTCCATGAAGTTCCGAATTGTTTGAGCGTGGGGCGGGGGCGGGCGGGATACTAGATGGTAAAGGCAGCGCTGTTTCGATTTCCGTTGTTAGGGCGGCGGGAGGAGTATTTGAAAATGACTCCGTGTCTACTAATTCATTATGAATTGAGACATTGTACGGGGAACTAGCTTGGAATTGAATTTGATTGGGTATTCCATCGATTTTGTAGGAATCCAATTTCACTTCTTTACCGATTTCGGCAGCAGTCAACCGAGCTATGAGTTCCTCGCTGACATCTATTATTTTTGGGGTTGGGTCATCAAGCGTAGAGTCTGATGAATGCGGGGTGGGATGTATTGTTTTGGAGGAGGATTGAAAAAGCAATTCGAGATCAGTACGGAGAACATTGATAGAGTCGTTTATGTGTGTCAGTACGTTGGATTTAAGGAGGTTGGCAAAATTTGTTTTGAGGAATGCTTTTAATCCATCGAAGTGATATTTGATCACTTCGCTCTCGTTGTCATGATGAGATTGGTTTTTGGACAGATTTTGGATCGCTGTCAGTGGCTTTTCGATCATTCTTCCTATGGACTTGTAAGCTCCCACATTACTGTCAATGCAGTTTATTGAGTCTTCGATCTTCTCTATTCTGTCGAGAATAGTTCTGCTAATATGATTATTCTCGGTTAGCATCGCATTAATAGACTCGTGATCTCTTTGCACTCGTCGCAGTAAAAATTGAAGAGACTGCAATACTCCTTGAGGTAGGTAATGGATCTCCGGGTAAGTCCGATGCATATGGCATGGAATGATTTCCCACAGAGACCATTGCAGACTACCCACTCGGCGTTGGGGTCAACAATTGAGCACAAAATACTAGCAGAGCACTTTTCCATTCTTTGTTTATTTAAGGGTGATTTTCTATTTGCTAAGCGCAAAATAAGATGAAGAGAATTGATGCAAAATGTGTAGGGTGTGCGACTACCAAGGACCCAAAAGTAAAGTGACAGGGATGAATGCAACAATACAATGTCGGAGCACCATTCGAACCAATAGCCATCGACATCGCTGGCCCGTTTCCCGAAACCGTTAACAGAAACCGATACTCCCTCACTATCATGGATTACTTCAATAAGTGGCCGAAGAGTTCCTAATCTCAAATCAAGAGGCTTAGACCGTAGCCGAGCAGATAGTCAACAACTAGGTGAGCAGATTTGGGGTCCCAATTGTGCAACACTCGGATCGAGGGCGAAACTTTGAATCAAAAGTCTTCAAGGAAGTGTGCCAATATCTAAGATTAAGGAAGACACGGACAACGTCACTACACCCTTAATCTGATGGAATGGTAGAGCGATTTCAATGGCCTACCGAAACGCCGTTCATAGCTCAACGGGACATACACCATCCGAGATCTTACTTATTTGGCCAAAAATTTCGGTTGCCTAGTGAAACGAAATTCGGACCTTTACCTATTGTACATATGTAGATAACTTGCACAGCAGGATTCATGAAAACACCCGAGAAAAGATGAAGCTAGCCAGCAACTGCATGAGGACTAGGTACGACATCAAAGCGAAATCTTCCGGCTTCAACGAAATAAATCTGGTGTGGCTGTTTAATCCTCTACGTAAGAAAGGCAAATCACCAAAATTGCAACAGGATTGGGAAGGTCCATACAAGGTAACCCGCATTAACGACGTTATCTACGGATCCAGCATGGGGCTTGATCAGAAATGAAGGTGATATATATGGATAGAATGCGTCATTTCAAAGGAACGATGAAATGGTGGAAGGGGTATGATATCTGAATGTGAACAACGTCATCTATATTTGATTAATAGAAGATTTCGATACTTGAATAGCAGAAACCTCATTGGTGAATAGAGAATGAAATCGAATTTTCTAGCAAAATGGAAAATTGTATGTGGAATAGTAAATGGAGATGACTACGGCCATCAGCATAGAGTAATAATTATGTACAAATATTTATGAGTTTGATTGTAAATATTTGTAAATATTCACACATACCCTTTTGCGCAGAAGGCGACCTATTCCCTCTAAACCACGTTGACGAATCTCCTCGTCTCTAATCTTCTTCGATTTTGTTTTATTGGCAGTGTTGCTGTTGACCATAGATAAACTAACTAGATGTCAAACTCTACTAATACTTTTGCAAACGCTGAACTTTTGCTCAGACACACTGAAAGTGAATTCCAACACTTCTGCATCTCTAAAGATTTTTCAAAATTTGCTAGAAGGAGAGCAATTTACAAGTAAAATTGCTAAAAGGAGAGTGATTTGCACGAGTGTGTGTAAAGAAGGCGACATTTTTTTGATTAAAATGGGCGTGGTTTGTATAAAAGGAGAGGGAAATTGCCATTGATGACAATTTACACGTATTCACAGACAGGATCACACGGATAGGGGCGATCAGTAGAAAACCGGTTTTGATTTTCCAATATCTGGAAAGTTTGATATCTAGGTATAGTTAGTCTATGCTGTTGACATAGCCTAGATGGAAAACTCTACTAATGCTTTTGCAAGCCCTTAACTTTCGCACTAACATTTATACCATTTCTATAACCTGTCAGAATTTGCTAGAATAAGAGCGATTTACAAGTAAAGTTGCTAGAATGAGAGCGATTTGCATGTGTGTGTGTGATATCGATGACGTTTTTTGAGTAAAATGGGCGTGTTTTGTGTAAAATGGGAGGGAAATTGCCATTGATGACAATTCACACGTATTCACAGACGTCACACGGATAGAGGCGATCAGTAGAAAACCTTTGATTTTCCAATATCCTGTGACGGATTGCTCTCATTCTAGCAAATTCTGACAGGTTATAGAAATTGTAAAAATGTTAGTGCAAAAGTTAAGGGTTCGCAAAAGTATTAGTAGAGTTTGCCATCTAGGTTTATTCATCTATGGAGTTCTATATCGGCCGTGCAAACGGTCAGACGCGTTTTCTTTAAATTTTGCCAGTACTACATATGGAACGCTGGATGGAACCGATTGTTCTCGAAATATGTATGTAAGGCAGTTAATTAGTTGAATTTTAAGTGTGAATTAAGAGAAAGAATTAAGTGGTTTAAGTAAAAGATAAGAAAAGTATAAGTGGTTTAGATAAGCGATTAAATTGTGAATTGTAATTGTATTGAATAAAGCGATTCTATTGAGAAGAATAAGTTCCCTCATTTGTATCCACACAAACATTTTACAATAATATATGCATCTACAGAGACGTCTTATACACCGACAAAACTGTTGATGCTGTGGAACACCAGAATGAGTAGATTGGCCATAATGCATAGTAATTGGAGTTATACAAAAAGATCTTCGTGTACGTCGTACTATTGGTGAATGAAACGAAAACGATACGACTTTTAAGAATCTTCTTCACAATAAAATTATGATGAGCAAGCAAGCTCATTTTTATTGAATGGCTGCGTCAACAAGTAATATTGCTACATTTGGACTGAAGGAAATTTACAAACCTTTATTGAGGTGTTGTTACATCCACAAAAGTCACTGTTTTATGTTGTTTATGGGTTGGTGGAATCATTATTCATGTTTCTTCAAAATAGTACCAGAACATTACAGTCAATGGAGGGAGGTATAAATGCGCGATTGCTGACTTTTTCGTTCCCTAGTTTAATGGTATCAACGTGGCAGAGCTGGGGTTTCAACAAGACAGCGCACCATGCGCCACAGCTCACGCCACAATTAATTTATTGAAGCAACACTCGTAATTTCGGGGCTGTGAATTGGCTTCCAAAATCATATGATTACAGTGTATGTGAAATATTTAAACACCATAATATACTCTGTTTTGTTTACATTTATTCCCAATAATTATATAACATCAATATTGTAATATGTATTATAATTTTTTTAATTTTCTTTAATTTGCTCAGTTTGTAAGTCCATTACAAAAGAAAATATTTGTTTTTTTGCATTTATTTGTAGTTTTGGACACAAGCTATCGATTTCTTTTGAAATACATGCCCCGAATACAGAATTGTCTGTTCCGTAATTCGTATTGGCCTGTGTATACGGTTGTGAATTCGGCTGTTGATTCGTCTGGAAATCCGTCTGCGGATTCGTCTCCGAATTCGAATCTGAATTTATGTCAGAATTGGTATTTGGATTCGTCGGTGTAGATATCCTTGTATTCAAATTGTTGATTGAATTAACTTCTTTAGTTATTTTTTTTGAAATATCAGCGCTTTTTGTTGGACCTGATTCGTTCTTAAAACTCATAGACCATATAACATCTGGTGACAGAGTTGCAAAATTTCCATCTTCTGGTCTTGAATCTGTGAGACTATCTGTTCGCTCTTCTGTATGAGTATTTGGTCTTTCCATATTTTGTTCCAAAAACCGTGTAACATCAAAAGTGTTCGGTGACAATCGGGTGGATGTGGCAGACAACTCTTCGAATTCTAGAAACTTTGTGTGACTTTTCTTTTCGAAAGCTGAATTGGCACGTCTTCTCCTGCCACGGCCTAAATTCTATCAAAATATACAAAAATAAATAAAATTATTCTGGAATATCGCTTGGTATGGTCAAATTTTACAGAGTTGCATTGTACAGTGTTTAAAAATTCCAAAGTTGACTTGAATCTCCAGTTGCTTCGTATATTTTCAATTTCTTCAGTACTCGCGCCTTTCAATTTTGCTTTCAATATCCTTTGATTGTGAGATGCAAAGTAGGATTTTAAGTTATTCCACTTTCTCAGTACTTCTTCTATAATTTGGAATTTTATTCAAAACTTGTGAAGGTTATCTTATATATATGTATATAGTACCATATGTGATAGGGACATTTCTATTGAATTGCCTATTAATTTCCTTGACAACATTCACCCAGAACTTTTGTCTTTTAAATTTGCTTCGGTAAAATGGATTTTTTGGATTCCACACATACTCCTGACTTTTTATCATATCTATTAGATAAAACACAAGTTCGTCTTCCCAAATCAATTTTGACATTTTTGGCTCTCTGCAAATTCGTTAATAATTTTAAGTTTAGAATCAAGTTTTGATATAAAGTTTTTTAGCATTTGGTTGGTGAACAAGTTTTAAAAAAAATTTAAATCCACTTTCCATCTGGATATAATGGGCCTCTTGAAATAATATAAAAAACGCTTTGGCTTTCATGTGATCATGAAAGTTAATCGAATGCAGATACAATTTTTCCTTCCAAGAGTTATAAAGCGATGTGAGGTTTACGATGAAATAGGAGCCATTTTGTCGGTAAAAAAATAGTAGAGACGGAGATTGAAAAAAATGTCAGTGAGTATATGATGTACGCGTCCTTATATGTATTAGGAAACCAATTGTGGAGAAGCTTCAAACTACGTATGTCAACTAGTATTGTCATGTATATAGAAGTAAGCTCCGTCTGGAGGCTAAAGGGTAATTGAAGCTTAATTTCCAAACCAAGCGTGAGGAAAAGGAAATACATAGATATTACGAAAATATCAGGAAATTCTTTTAATACACGGCCCATATTTCGATGGTCAATAGAGAATATGTATTATTACGAATATAATCTATATACTATATTTTTTCTTCCGTAGATAACAATTTTATTCACATGTATGCCACCGTTTTTCGTATTACGGTCGTTGCTAGGAGTTGACTTGCATTTAATACTTCTGGATTAACTACCCTCTTGTATTAAGAGTTCTGACATCTCACTTCAAGTAAACAAAAAAAAAAAATCATGAAGGAATTACTATTTGTTCTATTTAAAAGTGTTTCGCTTTTTATTTTAATTTTCTGAAATTGGTTGTAGTTTTTTACGTTGTTTCTAGTTCGTATTAATTGAAATTGTCCATTTATATTTTTTTATGGAGGAAGAGATTGTTTTGGCTCTGGTCGGCAAAAATGGCTGGACTGTATGAATCGTCAATTATATTCTGTATTTCAATGATGCATTTATAAGGTACATATATATGTATGTATATGAGGAAGTCTACACATAATTGCATTATACATATTATTATAGACGAAACTTTTGAATACGTACTCGTTTAGGGTTAACGACTTTATATTCTGGGAAAAAAATTTTAAATAATATTTATTTAAAATATATTATATTTATTGTTCTCGTGTAATTAACAATAAAAAAAAATTAAACAAAATATAGTAATAATAATGTTATTAAATTTAAACTAAAAAACCTTCACTAAACCAACAGAATTTGCTTTTAAAAACAAAACACTCTAAATACCTTAATGTATTAGATACATAAAAAGGAAGTGAGTAGGTAGAAACTTTGTATTTTATGCAGCTTTAACGCACTCGATGGCAATACACTTTCGTAGTTTGCATAAGAGAGATAACAATAATATATACAAATTTATTTTAGCAGCCAAAACAGCTTTTCGTTTTTGTTGTCAGCCCAATTAAACAGATATGTGGATTGAAAGCAGTTTATTCCTACGATTTTAAGAACTCAGACTTTTGTGTATTATGTAGATTATATTATTATCGTGTACTACACAACCTACCAAAACAAATATTTATGCAAACAACTTCGAACTAAGCTTCAAGGAAGGATCTCGCTTGTTTTCAGATGCGACTGTAAACTTTCAATGCGTCTGCCACACGTCGAATATTTTTCAAGCGCTTAATAGGTAGATACATTTTCTATGTGCTTTTTGTGTATTGCATTCTCATTTGAGAGTGTTTTGCCATCACGTCTCCTTTAATACTTTGGCGAGTAATTTAAATGGCAAAACAACTTTTCTTTTTGTTCTTCCTATAGTTGTTGTTTTTGTTTTGAATTTTGTATTCAATAAGTTTTTCATTAATATTCCGTTTCTACTTTATAAAAGTGATGAAACATCACATTTTGTATTTGTATTGCATTTTTGAAACATTAATAGCTTTAAGTCCGAAATTAGCCATACGAGGATATTCTGATATTTTTAAGACTCAGCCAACCTAATAGTTTTAAGCCGGAATATGTTTTTAAATACTTTTTCTGAATATGAATATGGATTCATCGACTTTTCCAGATTTGGCTTTTAAATTTCAGATTTCTAGCGTCCAATTGACTATAAAATTAAACTGATAAAATATTGATTTTGCAGGCAATGGGGCACATACTCCTATGTGTGTAATATTATAAATAAATCTATGAACTATGTATCAACTTTATTTAAAATAAATTTTATAAAGATAAAAACACGCCATTGTATAAAGCAGTCAGTCACTAATGACATTTATTTACATAATTCATATTTCCGTGAAAACCACAACTCCTTCAACAGGACAGAGGCAAAAATCATAATTTAACCCGAATCATTCTTATTATAATAACAGTCTGACTTTCATCTACAGATCATTAGCTTTCAAAAGATAAATAAAATACTAAGAGATCGTTGATAATGCTCATTGCGGGTTTTTTGATGTTATAATTGCTTTTACTGGTATACTTATGAGAATCACAATGCATTTAGACAAAGCCAATAAAGCTTTTAATTCCGGATTAAGGTGCGGGAAGCGAGGTATATAGTCGTATTTCTAAACGATATTTCCGTATCCCAAAACAGTCAAAAGTTTCTTGGTTCCAAAATCATTGGCTAATTTTGCGATATAATCCAGTCGTCAGTAAGGCAATGGTTTCATTATATACAGTACTGTGCAAAACCTAAGCAACCATCTGGAGTCAGCACTTCATAGTAAATCTTTTCAACTTTCTACCCCACCAAATAAAAAAAAATAGATATGTGATGATGTGATGATGTGTAATAGAGTGTATTTTGAAATTCACAACTTTTTGTAAAAGCAATAATACTTAAAATTAAAAAAAAAACGCAAAAACCAACAAAGTAACCAAATTGAGCTGTGCAAAATCTAAGCAACATTGTAACCCACTGTAAAAAAAAATAGCTAACAGTACTTTTCCAGTCAGGTTACACATAAAATGTTGTAAGCTCTTTATCTCTGATCTTGAATGATTGTCTTTGATCAGTTTTCTTTTAAGTCAGTCGCATAATTGATATTTTTTAATAATGTCGCGACAAAGTTACTCTTCTCTTCTTAAACTTTATCCAACATACTCTCACATACCAAATATTTAAGTTGATTATTTCAATTTTGATGGTTAAAGTTATAATCTCTTTTATCATAGTATTTGCAGCAAAGAGGATCTGATTTAATATTGGCTTAAATTTCGCTCCGTTAATTTATTTCCATTTAATTTTTTCCTGCCTAATTTGCAATAATTCGCACAAGCTATTTCTTGGTCATTGTCTTTTTTTGTGTTTTGCTGACTCGATTTGCTTATTGATTAAAAGTGCATAATAATCTTATAGTGAAATTAACTACTAACCCAATTCACATTCACCGCCTTTTGTGTTTTTCGTCATTCAACACATGAAATTTTCAACTGACCTACCCTAACCTATTCGTCATCATCATATCAGAATTATGTAGAAGTGCGAATTGCTCCATAACAAATGATCCAAATGCGGTTATGGCAATTCGTTCCATCCTCTTTGCATTGGCTTGAGTAAGAAATCCATCGCGTACCTAAGAGATTTTAAAAACAAATTTTTGTTTTATTGTGATCAGTGCAAGGATATCACTCCGTCCCACGTCTTACTTGCTATTAAGTGTCTCAGTGATTCGGTCAATAACTTTGCGGAGGAAAACAACCATGCCTTGGAATCAAATCAAAAGCAATTTACCAAATATGATGACATTTTAAAATCAGTTGAAGACTTAATAAAAGTCAATTTAGAAACTTTACTATCCAGTTGGCTCAAAATAGTAATTTAATAAAATGAAATGAGAAACACGAAATTAGAGAAGATTTAACAAATTTTATATCACATAGTGTTAAATCAATAATAAAATCGTACATCCCCACAATAACAGACTCTTTAAATTCTCGATTTTTATCTTCAAAGTATATCCCAAAGCTGCGTTGCTCACAACATCAAGTGCGAAATGGGTGATTTAAGCAACGAGATAACCGAATCACGCGCGCTGTTAATCGAAATTGCCGATCACATCCGGATAACTTCTAGTAAAATCGACGATATACCGGTGCAATTCCAACCCCTACCGACTGCATTATACAACACCTCGATTCTTACTGAAATGCTTGAATCTGCAATTATGGAACCACCAATAACTGGGTCATCTTCTCCTCCACCACAAACCTATCAGGAAATTGATGCCACTACACCAACTCCTGAACCCATAATCTCACGATTCGGAATCTTATGGACACTTTCGGACTGGAACAAGAGAATAACAAAAGTTGAATAATTTCAACAAACCTGAATCGGTTGCCTTTTTAATAAGAGGTATACATCTCGATCGAACCAGGCTAACTAGTCTCTTCAAATCTAAATTTAAAATTGATGTCAGCAACTGCCGTAATGTCTGCAACAACACCCTCAAGGTAAGCATCTCGTTAAAATATGAATGGATGTTCATCAACCCTGCTTCCGACGTCATCAATCTCGGAGGAATAACCATGGAAAGATTAAAACTGAATACAGGAAACAACAGACATCGCAAGGATACTACCTTTAAGTCCAGTAATTCAAATTCCACTAAACCTAGAAAACAGAGCCATGTTAATTTTAAGTCTAACCCTATACCGAAGCCTAACTCTTACAAAAAAAACCCAACGCCTTACAAAAAAGCTCCTGATCCAAACTGGAATTTTATAGTCGGGACATTTCCTTTCTTCACTTCTTCTTCACTTCATACTATCAATCGTGTATGTACAAAACATTCTTCCACCCCGTCCAACCCAATTCCCAATCGAGTATCTTTTAATCTTGATCCTCCTCTCAGTCATTTGAATAACCCAACAACGTCTCCTCATTCTGCTCAAACAAAAACGGCATACCCTAGCTTTATTCGCTCCCATATTTTAAATCCCTCGCCATCTTCTAAGCTAGACTCCATCCCACTTTCTTTTTTAGACCCCATACTTCCTCCAAAGGCAAAGTTAACCAAGCACATTATCGATTCAAGGGAACATGGCTGGTATGTCCTCTCTCGATTAAGAGACCGCAGATTATACTATAATGTTCGTTTATATCTCGAAGACCTACATGATAAGCCAGACTCTGTTTATATCGACGGTATAAGGAAAACCAATGCAATTTTTTCCATTCTGCAAGAAGGCCATCCCACTAATCATAATGATCTGTGGCAACTTTTTTACGTTTTCATGAGCAATTAGATATGACTCCTGATGATGTGGCTAATGATCTGTCTTCTTTTGCGTCTCACGTAATTTGCAAACGCATACTACACCTCCAGAGAACACGGTCTAGTTTCAAAAACTACCATCGCTCCTAACCCATCACTCAATTCTTTGCCGAAGCCTCCCAAATATCTGTCCCTGTAAAATGTTTGCACACAACGCGGGCAGTTCTTCCTCAGACAGCCTACCACTGCAGGAAGATCTAGACAGATTTTGTACTTGGCGTCAGAAGAATTTTCTTGAGCTTAACAGTTTCGAGTTGTATAAATTTTATTTAAAAAAAAAATCAAATTTTAATGTTTCAAACCCCTCTTTATTGAATCTACAATAACTTAAGACTGCTCTTTACAAATTTAATATCTTACCAACTAACCTGAAGCTATTCAGGTATTTAGCTTAGTTTGCAAAAACAAAAACAGTCGAATCACGTTCACTTGCAGGTGAGCCAACGATTCCAAGAATTGACACAAGTGTGCCGGATGTACACTCAGGCGCTGATAGTTCACTTTAGTGATTTATTAAATTTAGCGTTATATTACAATACGAGTACTATTCTTGTTTGTGAATCGTTGAGTCAGCTGTGTCAGTGAACCTAGATTATGTTTGTTTTGAGTGTGGGAACTTTTCAGATTGTAACTCTTAACGTCAATAAGTGTACCCGTAAGCGCCCCTCTACTTCACATCGCTGCTATCTAATCTTTAATCTGCCTGTTCCCTTAGTGAATGAGTTGCGTGATTTAGGTGTTATCCGTGATAAGGAACTCAATTTCCATTCTCACATTCATAATATGTATAATAAAAAAAAGCCAACACTGCCCTTGGCTTCATCAAGCGCTGGTCTAAGGAGTTTTCCAATCCTTATGTTACTGCACCTCCTCCGGATTGAAGCTGTTCAAAACAGATTTTTACGATTTGCTTTACGTGGTTTTCGCTGGGATGATAGCCAAAACTTACCACCTTATACTGACCGACTGAAACTAATTTTCCCGGCAACATTGAAAAGTTGCCGACATTCTCTGTATTTAACAAATTTTAGTTGGTAATATCGATTGTCCTTCTTTACTTCAACGTATTTCTTTTAACATTGTTCGCGTCTAACTTCTCGCGAAACTTTAATTGCAACAAATTTAGGCTTAGAAAAATTTAGCGGTAAATACAATAAAACGAGCTGTTTTATTTGGACGTTATAAAATAAATGAAGTTTATTGACCTTAAATACAAGATTATAAATGTCATGCTTTTATAGTAAGCATGCTCTGATTTCATAGCTAGTGGACGCACCGTGTAAGCGATAAGAACCTGTTTAGATGGTTACTCATGAGTCTGCCCTGTCGATAGTATTTAGGTGAGAAGAGTGATTACTCTTCACAGTCACAACGAAAATATAGAAATCGAGGAAAGTCACATTCCACATCCGAAACGTTCCTATTTAATCACTATTAGTTCGATCATTGGGTACTGAAGTTCGTGGATAATAATGAGTAGTAGGACGAGGTTTGCGATATCCAAAGAGATATGCTTCAATCCACTTATTCCCCCTTAAACTCCAAGAAAATAGTGCAAGAGTGAGCACCACAGTGTGTATCATCTAAATAGATTCTAAGAGCATGCTTTTATCGCAGGCTACAGATTTGTAGCACCTATGGTGGTCTCCAATAGCGATAAATATAGTACGCTATATACATATATGTATATGTACAAGGGTTGTCGGAAAGTTTCCGACCGCAACGTAAAGATAGTGGCACTCGTCAATAAAAGCTAGTGAATGCTAGTTGTGCATCTTTTGACAGTTACTTACCGAAGTTTCAGTCATTTTGGACGCGCAGTTTTTAGTTGACAGTCGTTGGAGTGAGTCGATGTGTGTGTTTTTTGTGAAAATGGAAAAAATTGAGTATCGAGCTGTTATTAAATTCTTGTTTTTGAAAGGCAATACGCCTATGCAAATCAAAAATGAGTTGGACTCTGTGTATGGGGACTCTGCACCATCATATACCACAGTGAAATTTTGGACAGCTGAATTTAAACGTGGCCGTAAGAGTTTGGGAAATCATGAACGTTCTAATGATGGACGTCTAAAAACTGCAACCACTGACGATAACATTGCTAAACTTCACCAAATGGTGTTAGACGACCGCCGAATTAAAGTGAGAGAGATAGTAGAGGTTATGAAAATGTCCAAAGAACGTGTTTGTTACATATTAAATCAAGATTTAGGCATGAGAAAGCTGCCCGCGCGTTGGGTGCCGCGTTTGCTTACGTTAGACCAAAACGTATTCGAATGAACATTTCCAACGCTCTGTTGGCGCAGTTTAGGCGCAATAAATCCGAGTTTTGGCGCCGATTAATTACTGTAGATGAAACTTAGATACACCATTATACGGCCGAAATAAAAATTCAGTCAAAACAGTGGACTGCAAGGGGCGAGCCGGCTCCAAAAAAAGCAAAAACTGTTTTTTCGGATGGGAAAGTGATGGCGACTGTTTTTTGGGATAGTAAAGGAGTTATCTTAATCGATTATGTTCAAAATACAGGAGCATACTACGCAGGAACTGAAGGCAGAAATTGCGGAAAAATGGCCACATTTGCAGAAAAAGAAAATCCTGTTTCACCAAGCAACCTCAGCGGTTGCCATGGCGAAAATCCATGAATTACGGTTTGAACTGCTTGACCATCCACCTTATTCACTAGATCTAGCCGCAAGCGACTTTTTTTTGTTCCCTCATCTAAAAACTGCGCTGGGAGGACAGAGATTTTCGTCGAATGAGGAGGCAATCACCTTCGTGAACAATTATTTTGCAGAGAAAAACGCCAAGTACTATTTGGACGGGTTTGAGAGATGGGAGCATCGCTGGGAGAAGTGTATAGAGTTACAAGGAGACTACGTAGAAAAATAAAAAAAATTTTGAGAAAAAATGTCTTGTATCATTGTTCGGAAACTTTTCAGATAACCCTCGTACATGCATGCTCTGATGACTAGCTAGTTAGTGGAGATAACATGTAAGAAAACATGATATTGTAGTTAGTATATGGTATATAAGCATTTTAAGGGTAAAACCCTTGATCGCGCGCAAATTATAAAAAAAAGAATAATTGCTTATGTGAATAAAGAACATAAAGAGAAATAGAAACAAATATTTCTCTAAAGGAAATAGAGAGCATTGGACAAGGACTGATTGATAAACACAAAGGGAGATCTGCTGAAATAGTAACTCATTTTGTGAGTATTTGTTTTTCGAAAGCTTTAAGGGAGGGAAATTGAGGAAAGGACAGTTGGTATGGAATGTTTAAAAAAAAATAAAGGAGAGAGTTTGTTTTTTTTTTATTTCCGGTGCGAATCTTACTCACTAAAACATTTCCCTACGATATTAATGTTGATGTTACCGCAACTAAGTTTTGACTTATCAAGCAGTGTTTTTTTTAGCATAAAATAGACTCGTTTGGTAGGTGACTTTCCAATGAAAGTTGCTACATGTTCCGCTTTTTAACGCAGTTCCCTTTTATCATGCTATGTCCAAAGGTTCCGTCCTTTGGAGACGGTTTCTGTCGTCCAAAATTCGTACAACTCTATTGTTGTTTTCTTGCACAAAACCAAAGTTATATAAGTTAACGCCAACAACATTCCAGTTAACGTCAACAACATTCCATCATGCGCCCAACGCATGATACAGTTTCCACGAGCAGTAACATCAACTGCAACGAATTCTCTTCCCATGGAAGGTGAGACATCGCCAACAAGGATGCACCTTAGCATTGGCATCCACCTAGGTTTAAGTTATGAATTCAGTTTGTAAATTAGTTCTAAGTTAGCCGTGAAAGCACAAGGTTGTTAAAAGTAAATTTTTTTTGAATTAGTTTTAACTTTTAATTGTTTAATTTATATCGTAGGTTCATACCGGCTTTAACACTTGCTTGTAGAAGAGCAGCTTGTTTTCGATACTAAGCTTGGAATGTTTACCAAGTAACTACTACATTTCTCTCTATTTATTTTCGAGTTCTTGCGTTTTTTTTAACGTGCGATTTCGTTTGCAAGTGGAATACAGACCGAGTTTATGAGCAAACATAGCTAGAATGGGCCCCTTTTCTTGGAGTATATAGGAGATACAGAAATGGGCCGAGAACACCTCCCTGTCCGCCAGTTAAAATCTCTTTGAATTGCGTACTTCGTTTCGAGCTGACACGGAAAATTCTATTCTTGAGACACTTTATCAACATGTTATAAAGCTCATGGCATAACTCAAAGGCTTGCGAGACATTAAGAAAATGTTTTCCTCTTCTAAACCTTTCCCAATTACGTCGGTGATTCTATGCACCGGATCAATAGCTGTTTATCTACTCTTGAACCCTAACTTGTGATTAGGGATACGAATTTTTCCGTCAGTAATTGGAAGTATACTATACGTGTCAGAATTATCCTCTCAAAGATTTTCGATAAAATTGCGTCTATAAGACTTCTTGTCATTCGGAGGTTCTCCTGGTTTTAGGAACATTATGACTTCAGCAACTTTCCATTGACTCGGAACATATTCTAACATCAGTAGGCCGTTAATAATATAAACAAACCTAGTTAATACCTTTCTAGGCAGCATTTTAAGGATTTCTCCTGTTAAGTCGTGACCGGGAGCCTTCTTTGGTTTTAATTTCTTTATTTCAGTTGTAAGGGTGAACATTTTTAATAGTTAATATAAATAAGAAACCGAACACTGTTAAGGAATTATTCAAATTTGTTTTAAATATAAGGTCCAATTGCCTTATGTAAGTTGTGGCGTCGCTAACTTGGCATATACTTAAGTATGTTATTCGATCAATGAAGAAGAAAAAAGAAGACAAAAAAAATTTAACAAAATAAGAGTTTTAGAAGGAAACACGACTATAAATTTCCATATAAAGAAAAACAGAAAAAGCACATTAACATGCAAACGATATATAAATAGTTAAATAAAATAAATAAATTAAGCAAATAAATAAAATAATAAATTAAATTAAGCAAATAAATAAATCTTAATATATAAAAGAGAGTGACAGTAGTTACTAAGCTTATAACTCAAGAACGCCTGTACCGATTTCAATGATTTGCACCAATTCGGACTGGTCTCCGACCAAACAAGGAGAATACCCAAGAAAATTCTCGAAAAATCCCCGAAAATACGATGAAAATTCCTTTTCCCATACATTTTGTATGGAGCGATTTTACGACGCTACCATCATGATAGATGGCGTTTATGTTTACGTACCGTTGTGACAATTTTTTTTTGTCAATCTTTTGCGACAATTGTTTTTACACAAAATTTGTGTGACTATTGTTTTTGTAGTAATTTTTTTTTTGGCACACATTAAAAACGAATATGATTTCAAATGCTGGTTCCGATATTGCCAGTAGATGGCGTTGTGTGCATCAACTCTTGACTCTTTCCATCGCATACTATCGTGAATACGGACGCGAACAGCGCCGTGTTAGTATGGCTCGACTTCGTGCATCACAAACGGAAGAAGAAAGACAGGCGGCAAATGAAACGGCTCAGTTAACAATGAGAAATCGTCGAGCAAATCAAACAACTCAACAACGTGAAAATCGAAATCAGCGCGTAAGAAGAAGTGCTTCAAGTGTTGATTTGAATCGAGTAGCATTTCACTACAATTGCACAATTGACTAAAGCTCGCATCTTTCCGCTCAAATTGGTCCAATGGAAGTTGTGTGCAACCATTGCGGTGCGTTGAAATTCGCTGGAGAAACGCCTGGATTGTGCTGTCTCAGTAACAAGGTTAAATTACCACCATTGCCCTTGCCACCATTGCCTTTGCCACCAGAGACATTGCATTCTTTGCTTCGTGGTGAAACACTAGAATCACGTCATTTTCTATAGAACATTCAGAAATATAACGGATGCTTTCAAATGACTTCATTTAGAGCAGATATTATTGATGAACGTAGATTCAATCCGACATTCAAGGTAATAAAAGATTAAAGAAATTAAATTTAATTAAAGGAATAATAAAGATTCAATAAAATAAAGAAAATCATTGATTCTAATTTCGTCATCGACTCTACAGATCCAAGGTCAAATTCACCATCGAATTGGATCATTGCTACCGCTTGAAGACACACAACATTCTACTTCATAGGCAATGTTGAAAATCAACTTGATCAGCGCCAAACAATCAATACAGCCATGAGAAAAGGAATTCGTCGAGATCTGCAGCAGCTACTTCATGAGCACCATGCATTGGTTCGGTTATTTAAAACTGCGTTGGATCGCATGCCAAGTGATGACTATAAAGTCGTGATCATAGCGGATAAACGACCTGCTGGAACGCACGAACGCCAATTTAACGTTCCAACAATAGATGAAGTTGCAGTTGTGATTGTTGGCGAAAATCTGGAATCACGCGATATTGTGCTCACACGGGACCCTGGGCAATTGTAACGAATATCCGAAACACATCATTCATACGATGCATTGCAATACCCACTGATGTTTTGGCAAGAAGACGATGGATATTATATCAACAGCAAGATGATAAATCCATTGACCGGTGAATGTCAATATCATAATAATTTTCATTTCAATATAACACTAATGCCACTGATATCATTTTAGGTGAGGAAACCACTAAGAAGGTCAGCGCAATGAATTTGTACGCGTATCGTTTGATGATTCGCCATAATGTCGATAACTATTTGCTTCGATTTCGCCGATTGTTTCAGCAAATTTGCGTCGATATGTATGCCAAAATAGAAGCGGAGCGCCTCCTTTTTCTCAGTTTAAATCGAACCAACCTACGTATATTCATTTACGCGATGCAATTTGCACCGAAGGAAATGCGGCTGATATTGGTCGGTTGACCATTTTACCGGCGACGTTCTTTGGCAGTCCACGTCATATGCATAAATATGACATATGTACGTCATTACGGCCGTCCAGACCTGTTCATCACCTTCACGTGCAATCCAAAATTGTTCAACTGCTTCCTGGCCAAACATCAAGTGATCGGCACGATATCACCGCACGTGTATTCAGGCAAAAAATCCGGTCGCTGATGGACTATATTGTTAAGCATCGTATCTTTAGGGATACTCGATGTTGGATGTGTTCGATTGAATGGCAAAAGGGGCATGCGCACATTCTCATTTTATTAGTCGAAAGAATGCAACCATACCAAATTGATGACATCATATGCGCCGAGATTTCTGAACCCGAAACCTACCCAGACCTGAATGATGTCGTAATTACAAACATGATTCATGGACCGTGTGGCGCCATTAACCCACAATCACCGTGCATGGTCGACGGCAAGTGTTTCAAGCGTTATCCACGAAATTTGACCGATGAGACCATCACTGGCAAAGATGGTTATCCACTGTATCGGCGTCGATCATCTGATGATGGCGGTAGAACAATCACGGTCAAAGTGAAAGGAAATGATTTCGTGGTCAACAACTCTTGAGTTGTTCCGTATTCGCCACTTCTTTCCAAAACATTCAAAGCGCATTGTGACGTGGAGTATTGCAATTCAGTGAAGTCCATCAAGTACATCTGCAAATATGTCACGAAAGGCACTGACATGACGGCTTTTGGTCTTCAAGCTCCTGATCCCAATGATGAAGTCACGCGCTATCAAGTTAGTCGATACGTAAGCTGCAGTGAGGCGATTTGACGTATATTCTCATTTCCCTTTCACGAACGCTATCCGACTGCTACACATTTGGCAGTGTATCTGGAGAACGGTCAACGAGTTTATTTCACTGCAGCAAATGCCTCTCAACCTGCTCAAAACCCACCAGCGACAACATTGACCAGTTTCTTCTCGATTTGCCAAAGTGATCCGTTTGCACGTACGTTACTTTACTCAGAGATGCCGCGTTATTACACTTGAAATGTTTCATCGAAGAAATATCAACTTCGAAAGCAAGGCGATGTAGTTCCTGGTCATCCGGATGTGTGTTCTACTGAAGCTCTTGCCCATATTTACATATACAGTTCACCCGAAGAATGATGAATGCTTTTACTTGTGACTATTGCTGGTGAATGTTTGTGGGCCGACATTATTTGAATCCCTTCGAACTGTTAATGGTGTAGTGTTGCCAACATTTCGGGATGCATGTCAAGAGCTCAATTTTCTTGAAAACGATACGCATTGGGACACGACAATCGCTGAAGCTACTGTTTCCGCATCTCCAAGCCATATACGCATATTATTTGCGATAATTATTTCCACATGATTTCCATCGAATCCACTTGAATTGTGGGACAAGTACAAGGATGACATGTCAGAAGACATTTTGCATCGAGTTCGTGTCCATTCAGAGAATCCTCATCTTGAGATGAATGAAGAGATGTACAACCAGGCTTTGGTTTCGATAGAAGACATGTGTTACTTTATGTGCGGCAGTTTGTTAGTCAGATTAGGAATGCCATCGCCAGATAGTGGAATAAAGGACGCTTTCGAACGAGAATTGCAGCATGAACAAATGCATTAGGCCAATTGGTTCGAACCAATGTACCTTTGTTTAATCCCCTACAAAAAGAAGTGTACATTTTTCAAAACAGTAGTAAGTGTATAGTAAATATGATTTGATTTGAAGGGCTGCCATTATTAATGACAAACAATATCTACTAAATTGGGAATCCGGGACCTCTGTTGCACGTTTAGGATCTTTTTCATCATATTTCCCCGTGTTTGCGCCTCACTCTCATTGATCGCAGCTCGGATGATGGCTTAGAGTGTTTCCATTAATTGGCCATTAACCTTCTCTTTCACATAGTCTCAGAAGCAGAAGTCGCATGGTATTAAATCCCACGACCAACGCAGGCAATTTCGGTAACTATTTCAAGAAATGATTTGGGTAGTAAACTTTTCTCGCAAAAGAGAGTGAAATGATTTCACAACTTGTGTGGAGCACACCGCACACACAGCACACGTCTCTCACTTCCATATGTTCCAATTCTGGTTATAGAAATTTATTAATCTTTAACGGTCATAAGTTCTCGACAATCATTCTTGGATTTCCCAAACGGAAATGTATTTCATCGTTCAAAATGATTATTCGGTTAAATTCTGGATCAAGTTCATATATTTCCAAAACCTAATTGCCAAATTTGCGATGCTGTTGATGTTCGACCCAAGTTCTTATATAATTTCTAAAATCGACGCCGAATTAAGAATTGTAACTTGCTTTTTCCGCCACACACCGACTTACCCAACCAATATTTCCAGTTGTTTTTGTGTGATATGGACGATTTTACTTCTTCAAATAATTAACTTGTCCCAATAGGTAAAGTTTTTAAATCAATTTAACAATTGTTGGAGAAAATGGAATTGCCCCATGGCATTTTCGTTTGGGCTATCACAAGGCATTTTTGTGTACTTCGATTTTTATTTAAATAGGACACTAAAAACTTCTTCGGACTCTTATAACTTAAATAATATGTTTGCTTGCGAATCAATTTGGATATTCAGAATAATAAATTGGCCAAACACAGAAATCTAGTTTGACACAGTATACTATTTGACGTTTATAAATATTTATATGTGTTAATACATTTTGACATAAAACCCAGCAAAGACATTTTGATTCTGAAATGAAAACGAGAAGCAAAATATTTTTTCTGTCATTTTTGTGCTCCAGAGCACGAAAACAAGCCGAAACGAAAACGCCATTACTGCATCATTGAAATCTGGAACATCAAAATCGGTTTTCTACTGATCGCCTCTAAGCGTGTGATCCTGGCTGTGAATCCGTGTTAATTGTCATCAATGGTAATTTCCCTCCCATTTTACTCAAAAAACGCCATCAACATTACACACAAGCGTGCAAATCGCTCTCATCCTAGCAAATTCTGACAGCATATAGAGATGTAAAAGCGTTGGAATTCACTTACAGTGTGCTTGTGAAAGTTAAGGATTTGCAAAAGTATTAATAGAGTTTGTCATCTAGGTTAGTTTATCTATGGGATTGATTTAAGATCTACAACTATTGAGGTAATGGAAATGAGAGAAAAATACAAAATGTAATGACTTTTACGAGTAAAAAGTAGAAAAAAAAATTTAAATGATTCGTTTACGAATATGCAAAAACTTTGAACTTGTTGAGAATTACAAAATTAAAAAAAAAAACTGAACGTTCAACGGAAAGAGTTGTTGTTGCAACAGCATTTAGGGTGACCTGATGACAAAACATCCTCCATTAGTGTAAACGAGAGCGCTATACACAAACAATGTATAGAAATGTATCCATCCTATCTGCTTTTAAGCGCTTGAGAAATATTCATTTTCGCCTTCGACGTGCGCCAGACGCATTAAAAGTTTCGTATCTGAGAAAAAGTGAAAAACTCGGTTCAAAGTTGTTTGCGTTAAAATTTGTTTAGTTTGTCTATATGGTACGTCGTAATAGCATAATCTAATAAAATTTGAGTTTTTTAGATCTGAGGAATAAACTATTTAAATCCAAATGTCTGTTTAGTTGTGGCTAGGAACAAAGTTGTTGAGACTGACAAAATAAATTCTTATGTGTTTTTGGTATTGCTTTTATGCAAAATTATTGCATAATCACATTTGATTCCGTTAAAGCTACAGAAAAGCTCATAAATACAATGCAAAGTGTTATACTCACTTCCGCAGTCATTTTATATCTAATGCATACATATATGACTGCGAAAATTTACTGTGAATGTTAAAAATTTCAAAAGTGAGTAAACACGCATTAAATATACAGGGTGTCCCCTAGTTCGTCAACGATAATTTGGGAAATGATTCCTGGGCATATTGTAAGAAAAAAATCGTTCTACAGTAAGGGTCTATCTCCAGTGTTGACATCATTTATCGAGGATTTAAGGAAAAGCTTACTTTGGTGTTAAAAAGCGGGGGTAGAGCAAATACTACAAATACCCCACTGAAAGTTGCAACAATTTCACTAGTTACAAGCTGCCGGTCATAAATCCTGTTGAGCGACAGGTAGTCCATACTAGGACTTTAAACACGGTACCGCGAAGTCACTAGCCCCCCGAACTTCATATTTCAAAATATTTATTTCATTTATTTCACACATTAATTGAAAATCACTTTAAACCACTTAAACTCGTAAAAAGCTCGGCACTTGTATTAAGATACATAGATTCACTGAACACAACGGATTAATATTTGCAATATGCATCTCAAACGCTATTGAATCGATGTTTTTTTGAAACGAATTATCAGTGGTCATGAAAAATGGAAGCTGAACTGCATCAAAATAAGGCTATGTTGTCAATTTGGTGGCATTATAAAAGTCTCGTGTGTTTTGAGCTGCTTCCAAGGAGCCAAACAGTCAACTCAGATGTTTACCGTCATCAACTAATGAAACTGGAGCAAGAAGTCAACGAAAAACAACCAAAGATGACAAATGGTAAGCGAAAACTTGAGCCACGAGCACTCACATATTCGGAATGCTGGTGTTTACAGGCCGAATTATATTGTAGTTGTAATTTTCTTTTATTAATGTTTGGAGGTATTTAATCGAAGATTTCAGTGTCCCCAACTCCGAATTGTGTGTACAAGATTCTTGGTGTTGACAGCAGTCAACTTTTTTGTTGGTGCAGTGCGGCAATACTTTTATTGCGGAATAGGTCTTCATTATCAGCATGTTAATACCGAGATATCGTTTTGTCGATTGTTCATTTTACTGTCTCGTCCATTAGCTTTAAATACCTGTCAATCTCTTCGTTTGACAGATTTGTGTTGGACGGTGGGTAGAGCGAATTCGAGGAGTGCCCTTGCCAACGTTCTAGAGAAATGTGCCCAAAGCTCCCTTTTATACATAACTGTAGGAATACCATTGAAACGACTATTTCGATACTGAGACCCTGCGCGACAGTGACTATCATACACGAAAGTGAGTAGACAGTTTGTCGTATGTTGGTTCGTGTTTGTCAGTTGAGTCCGTGTGTCGAACAGCAGGAGATCAAGATAGAAGCCGTATCTGGGAAACGACGGAATATCCGTCGTCTTTAGTCTCCTCTTCTTCCTTTTGACTCAAGCTGAGGCAAAGGATAGCTTAAAGGCAAGAACTCTTTGTCTATAAGCCTTTTTAAGAGCTCTTTTGGATCCGGTTCTAACCGCCCGCCCCTCAGCAGCATAGTTTTTAGCTTTTTATTCTTTGGTGCATGTAGTCTTTTGCATTTGCGGGTTTTGTTAATGTTGCTGCTATTTCTGATGCTCTTCTTGTTTTGGCTGTTTTTGCAGCTGTTATTGGTCATTCTGCTTTTATTGCCATTTTTACGACTGCCGTTGTTGTGCCTTTTTATTTCAGTGATTGTTTCTGTTCGACAGCTTGCTGCTTCTGTTGAGAGCTCCACTTCCCTTCTCACCATTTCTTTTCCTTTAATGACAAGAACTCTGATCTGCAGGTGTTTTATGCTACTTATATTGTCAATGGCCTCTCCACTATCAGGCGAAAATGGGTATTCCTCGTTGTCTGATTCAGGTGCTATCCCGGCTGATGTTTTCCGGGCCTCTTCACTTACTCTACTACTAGCTTTTCAGTGGAAGCTGATAGGAAACGACTCTTCAGAAAGTTTGGAGTTAGCTTTAGCTACTTCCTGCTCTTCTTTGTAATATCTGGATTCCAAGATGTCTGATAAGCCGATATTACAGCTTGGTCATGACATCGTACCATGAGCTTGTCCCTGTATTGGGGTAGCGAACCGCTCATTACCACTCATCGTTCGATCTCAGTTTTTTATTTATAGTTTAATCAATTTTTAAAAATGAAAATGTTTTGCTGGCTTATTGGAAACGAAATTCCGAAAGCTGTTCCTCTTACATTTGTCAATAAAAATGTGTCAAACTTTTCTTATATACTATATTGTTATGCTAGTTGTTTTTTCATCAAAACGCAAGGATGTCATAATCGCCTTTGAATCATAACTGTCGAATATCTTACATCAGAAAAAAATGAATCGAAATGTGTGTCATTTTTGTGATGGTTGTTTTTCATGGCAGCTCGCTTTATTCCAAATTACAACAACAATTAATAATTCAATGACTTTTCTCAACCTGTTTCCTTTACTTTAACCATTTTATCACTACTCTTAATCCACATTTCAAATTCAATTTTAGAGCTGATTTTATCGCTGTTCGACACCAGTATTTTTACTACCTACCACTTTCGATAACTCTCTGAACTAGTCACATTTCCACATTTCCGGAATATTCGCTATCAGTTATCAAAGAGATTCCATTATTCCTCCATTGGAAGAGTTCGTTATTCATCGTTCAATTCAAGTGACGTATTCTATCCACATGCACCACCTTGATTTTAGCCCGATCTCCACGCTGGATCTGGTAGACAAAGTCATTAATGCGGGTCAGCACCTTGTATAGACCTTCCGTATTCTGTTCCAATTTTGGTGATTTGCCTTTCTTACTCAGAGGATTATACAGCCACACCAGGTCTCCTTCGTTGAAGTCGGAAGATTTTGCTTTGATGTCGTCTCAAGTCTTCATGCGGTTTCTCGCTAATTTCATCTTGTCACGGGTGTTTTCGTGCAATTTACGAATCCTGCTGTGTAAGTCATCCAAATAGTCGCTCAACTCCTTGGGTTCCGTAGGTGGCGATCTGAATTTTGTTGCACTTGGCAACCGAACTGTTTAACCAAATAGGATCTCTGATGGCGTATTTCCTATTGAACTATGGACTGCGTTTCGGTAGGACATTAAGAAGAGAGGTATGTGACGATCCCTGTCCCCCTGGCAGCTGCCGACGACCTTAGACAGATGCTGATTTAAGGCCCTACTGAATCGTTCGACCATTCTATCAGATTAAGGGTGTAGTGGCGTTGTCCTTGTCTTCCTTATTTCTAGATGTTGGCACACTTCCTAAAAGACTTTTGTTTCAAAGTTTCGCAGTTTATCAGAGTATAGTTCCATACGGTCTTTGCCTCTTTATTTGGGATAGAGAACACTTTCGGCCACTTACTGAAGTAATCCATTACCACGAGGGTGTATCGGTTACCATTAAAATTGTCGGGAAATGAGCTATGTCGATGGCTAATAGAAACATTCCCTTACCTTCTCTAACGCCTTGCTTATTCCCAAATGACCTCCTGCGATACCGTCATGTAATTTAAGGAGCACTTGACTGACTCTGGTCCGGGGCACGATTTGCAGCACACGAGATGCTGTTCCATATGCACCTTCCCATATTCTCTTCAGCAAACCATCTGGCACACAAAGTAAGTCCCACTGTGCACAATATGCCTGCAGAGTTTGGCTCCAGTGCTTGGGCTTTCCTCGTATTCCTTCCAAGCCACTATTGGTTCGATGTCATTATCTGCCAGTTCGGAGGAACGAACATTGTCTACTCCTACTTGGCTCAGTCCTTATCATTTGGATAGTGGCCTGTTCTTTCGCTTCTTTACGGTTGCTGTGTTCACTTTTAACTCCGCACGGTCGACAAGAAAGAGCATCAGCATTTGAGTGGAGTTTTCTCTGGCGGTGTTGCACTTCAAAGTCGTAGCTCTACAACTGTTCGATCCATCTCGCAACTTACCCTTAAGGGTTCTTAAATTATAGTAGCCATTTCAGAGCTACGTGGTTTGTTCGAAGAATGAACTTCTGTCCATAGAGGTACTTATGAAAATGCTTCATTGCCAGAATTAAAACCAGAAGCTCGCACCGAATTAGGCAGTAGTTCCATTCAGTTCTGGGGAGTACCTTGTTATAATATGCACCACTTTATCTTGGCCATTATGAACTTGAGAGATCATTACTCCGATACGTGGCAAGTCCCAAGAAGCTTCTCGGTGAGTATTTATCTTTTAGCAGAGGACAGCTTTTCAATTTTTTCAGGATCCGTCCTTACTTCTTCCACTGATATAATGTGACCTAGATATTTTTCTTCCGGGCGGAATAAGGCATACTTTTCTGGGTTCATACTTTTCTGAGCGCTTCGCAGCTTTACAAACACTTCTTTTAGATTTTCTCGATGCTCCTCGAACGTCTTATCTTTGACGATAAAGCTGTCCAGACACACTAGTCAGCTTTTCCACGTGAGCCCTTGCAATATTCATTCCATTGGTCGCTCGAAGGCGGCCGGAGCGTTTTGCACAGTCCAAACGGCATCACCGTGAACTGCCAAAGACTGATTTCTGTAGTGAAGGCAGTTTTCTCACGCTCCTTACGATTAATTTTTACCTGCCACTAACCGCTCTTAAGTCAAGAGTTGAAAACCATTTCGCTCCGGAAAGCGTATCCAAAGTGCCATCGATTCTCGGAAGCGAGCAGCTGTCCTTTTTGGTGATATTATTGAAACGTCGGTAGTCTACACAAAATTTCGTGCAGCCGTCTTTTTTCTTCACGAGGACCACTGGAGATGACCACGGACTCTGCGATTCTTCAATCAGCCCCACAACTTTCATCTTTGACACCATTTCGGCAACTTCTGTTTGCTTCGCCAGTGGAAGACGCCTTATACTTAGGTTGACGGATTGATCGGGCGTCTCCGGTGTCAATGTTGAACAAGTTTCCTACGTCCATATTTTCCGCCTTGTGTAGCAAATATATCAGCGTACTTACCGATTAGTTTGTCTGCGAGGATACGCTGCCCTTTATCTAAACTACAGAGGCTGAAGATTTTGTTTTTGATTTTCATACTCTGGACACTCGGGACCGATGTTGTACGATGTGTTTCCGTTGAGGTTGATATAGCCTCAATAGTTGCACATTTTCCCACCATCTCTCCCTTTTTCACCTTCACACGGAATGCCTTTCTATTCAGAATCCTTACAGGAACCATGTTGTTCTTTGGTTGCACTAAGATCGTTCCCATCATGAAGTCTCTCCTATTTTCTGGCTCTATCAAGAATCGGCGGCTATCAGGGCTACCTTCCACTATTGCCCAAACAATTTTTATTTGATTTTTTTTAATAACTTAACACTCAGGTGGATATAAATGCCTTTATAATGCCTCAGCATGTATTATGTTTTTGGGATAGAGAGAGAAAGAAAGATGTTTGGGCTCAGTGGTTATTTCGCTTCTTGGGTGGCATCCAATATTTAATGGGGAGACTAAATTCTAAGTGAAAGTAGTGATTCTAGTCAACAATCCATCTGAATGCGTCCTTTGCCATTTCGTTGATAATTTTCTGACCTGACAAATGTGCTCGTCTACTCACGTCTGCTTGGAGCTGTCGCTGTGTTTCTGTTGTTGCATTCGGCTTTGCAATTGGACCTTGTAAGCCTCCTGCATGTGGCTATCCCCAAACCGTTTCTCGATAGCCTGTACTAAAGCCATATAGTTTTTATGCTTTTCTGTCGATTGTTGCATCATCGCAGCCATGACGTTGCCGGTACTCATTTGTTCTTCCTCGTTGACGTCAAAGGAGTATGTATCTGGGTCTTGTCCCTCGTTGTTCAAAGCGTCCCGAAGTCGAAGTATCAAGTCGCTTTTTCTCCGCGAAAGTTTCTCTTGTTCAACTCAGATTTGAGTTGAACTTAGATTTGAGTTGAACTCAGATTTGAGTTGAACTAGGGTCAACCGCAATAGTTTTCGACCCATTATAACTTTTTAAAATAATCACAAAACACTTTTCTTTTACACACAATAAGTCCTATCCGATTTCTGACATCAATGTAAAATGTTTGTGTGGGTACAAGTGATAGAACTTATTTCTTTCAATACAATCGCTTTATTAAATCATTTTTACTTTACTTCATCTTTTACTTAAACCACTTTATCACTGCCCGTAATACATATTTCATGCTATGCGGATAGCTATGCTCCCCTGACATCTTTCGAGAACGTCAGGGGAATATAACTACTCCCCTTCATTATGCTAGAATATTCGCTAAAAGTTACCATCCTCCAATGGTTCAGTCTTCTCCTATTCAAATATTGAAATCTTCTGCTATTCAAATACAGATGACGCTGTTCACATTTTAGATTGGTATCACCATATCGTACATTTTGTGATTTTTTCAGTCAACCATTTAAAGGTTAGTTAAAAAATTTGAAGAAACTGGTTCTGTCCAGGATCGGAAAAGGTTTTGTAGACCAAAAAGTGGACGCTCTACTGAGACTTTTCTGCTGTAGCACAAAGTGTCGCTAAGTACGTAACCTTCAACATCGATATCACAACGTTCTCAGACATAGACAAATGATTAAAGATTTTTTGTGGACTCAAGTTGGAGAAATAGACGCAGGCGGTTTTTATTTTCAACAAGACGGAGCTACGAGTCACACAAGAGGTGCAAACATTGAGCTATTTCAATCTAAGGTCGATTAATTTCACGTAAAAGTGACATGAACTGGCCACCTATGTAGATTATGCAATTTAACACCATTAGATTACTTTCTTTGGGGTTTTTTGAAATATAAAGTCTAGGTGGATAAGCCAACAACAATTGCATAGCTGAAAAACTAAGGCTGGATTAAAATGGATGATTTCGAATGAATGAATTCGCATGAGAGCCTGAAGATGTCCTCGTGGTGGACATTTAAATGATGTTATTTTTCTAACTTACTTACAATCGCACATAATTGTTAAAAGTCATATTTGTATAAAAATAAAAAAATTCATTTCAAAAAAAATCTAAGCGCAACTTTTGAAAGACCCTTTATTCCTTTTTGCAAAGGTCGGAACGGGTGTGTGAGTGATAACGTTTGTTTCAGTATTTTTCAACATAAACTTTTCTAGTTGTGCCGCTTGAAATAACCAACTTTTACAGCAAACCTGTTCTGTTTTCCTTATAATTCTGTCAATTGGAAAAAGACTAAAAGTTCTTTGATGAGTGCTCTGTTCTCATTAACACGTTCGCTGCGGTAGAACAATTTTTTTTCGCCAGAGTGCCAAGTGTTTTTTTTTTAAATTGTACTTTAAGTGTTAATAAATAATGTTATCATTTCAAAAAATGATGCTACTGAATCATTTAATAAATAAAGAAAACCCTAGCGAAGCCGGAAACGCAAGTGGCGTACTCAACGATATTTTAAATAGCATTGAGCGTTTGAACCAGAGATTGGATAAACAAAATGAAACAAACGTAAAAATCTTCAATAACTTAAAGAAAATAGAAACTACCATAATAAATGAATATAAACAATAAAAAAAGTAAAACACTAAGATTGGCCATTTGGAATGTAAATGGAATAACAAATCACACACTTGAAATCGAACTTTTTCTCCGTTTAAAAAAATCGATATTCTTTACTAAATATTCCTACATTAAAATCCAAGGTTATTCTTGCTACCATAAAAACACCAAGCGGTATCATACCACCTTGATCAAAACGTTCCCGCACTACACCACCGTGTGGCGCTCCCATTCTTCCGATTTGAGTTCTGTTTCTTTTGTTAGATTGATAAATCTGTTGTTGGCATTTCCTCTAAATCTTAGCGTCATAGCTTGACATTTGCAAAAGTTACGTAGCCGTACATCTATTTCTGTGTGTGTTGGCGATTTTTTACAATTTTAGAAATGGATTTCAATTTGCAACAACGAACTTGTACTCGTATTAAATTTTGCATAAATAAGGGATTTAATGGTGCGCGAACGTTGGAAATGTTGGAAAAGTGTTTCGGCAACGATTCTCTGAAGAAAACGGTCGTTTACCAGTGGCACGAGCGGTTCAAAAGTGGTCGTGAGTCAATCGAGGATGATGAACGCAGTGGCAGACCATCGACATCGAAAACCGACGAAAACATTGATGAAGTAAAAGAAATGTTGGTCAATAACCACAAATGAACCATCAGAGAGTCCAAGACATTTTGGTTAATGATTTGGGTTTCCGTCGTGTAGCAGCAAAGTTGGTGCCAAAAGACCTCAATTTCATGCAAAAAAGAGACCGTGTTGACGTCGCAAAAGAGTTGATTTGCGAGGTTGAATCCGATCCCACATTCATCAAAAGGATCATTACCGGAGACGAGACGTGGGTTTATGAGTACGACACGCGATACAGACATCAGGCAAGTGAATGGCGTTCACCAAATGAGCCGAGACCAAAAAAACCACGTCGTTTTCAGTCAACAAAGAAGGCAATGCTCACGGTTTTCATGGATTACAACGGTGTAGTGCATCATGAATTTTTGCCAGAAGGCCAGACAGTAAACAAAGAGTATTATTTGGGCGTTATGAGACGTTTGCGTGAAGCAATTCGTCGTAAGAGACCAGAATTGTGCGCAGAAAACTCGTGGATTTTGCACCATGATAACTCACCGTGGCACAGTGCCATCATTATTTGTAATTTTTTGACGAAAAATGCAACAAATACCATCCAACAGCCACCGAATTCACCAGATTTGGCTCCCTGTGACTTCTTTCTGTTCTATCGAGCTTAAAAACCACTACGGGGAACGCGTTTCAGCAGCCGAGAGGAAGTAATGGAAAAATATCAGGAAGCACTGACTGACCGAAAACCGAATATAAAAAATGTTTCGAGGATTGGATCAAGCGCTGGCATAAGTGTGTTGCGGTCGATGAGGACAACATAGATTTAGATGAATAAACTTGTATTTAAGATTTTCTGAATAAATTCCGAGAACTTATTGATCGAGGTGGTATACCCACTACAGATTAAAACTCTATTAAATAAGAAGCCGAAAGCAAGAAAGAAGGGGCACGCCTGCCGGATAACTGAAAACAAAGCAATATTTAATAGATACTGCAACGAGTTAAAAGCACTCTTGAAGGAAATTAAAACGAAACTTTTGCTAGATATATTCGAAACCTATCAGCCGAAAAAAACAAAAAATATTCACTGTGGAAAGCATAAAAAGCAATAAAAATACCAATACAGCAAAACCGGCCATTAAAAAAGGAAGATAATACATGGGCAAGAAGCCCGTCTGAAACAGCTGAACTATTTGCAAAGTACTTTGAAAATACATTTACATCACTTCTAAGACAAACGGCGGAAGTAACTCCTTCACTCGAAATAAAACTCGATATTTAAGTAGTTAGTCTGGCGGGGCTAAAAAAGACTATCCAGAAGGAAATTAAAGCTAAAAAAACCCCAGGATACGATCTGATAACTGGAGAGGTACTCCAAGAACTATCTGCGAGAGCTACTAGAAAACTTCAATATATCATCAATGCAGCTTTTCGCCTGAAATATGTACCAAGGCAATAGAAGTTAGCTGAACCAGGAAAATAACCAACTGACAAAAAATTATATCAACCCATATCTCTTCTCCCTACAATGTCAAAACTATTTGAAAAAACTCTACTGAAACACTTTCAACCAATTATTACTGAAAGAAATCTGACCCTAACTCACCAATTTGTTTTTTAATTCTTTTAGTTTCAATAAATTCAAAAGTGTTATACGAGTAGTATAATTTGTTGATACTTCAATTTAAACACACATTGGCAACACGTGTTTATGATATATGAATCTATCTTTGCATCTTTTACTTTGTACCCTTTTTTCATGCAGTATATCTGTCTCTTTCTTTTATCTTTCTTTGTTATGTTATCCCGTATATTGAATTAACTGTTCGCTTCGAATAAAACATTCAAAGATAACCGATGCGTTTTACTTGTCCGGAGTTTTCAGCTAATAAAAGTACAACATAATTATATACATATCATTTCCATAAAGTATAATACAAATAAATAATAAGGAATAAAGCAAGAAATTTTCTCTTTCTTGAAAAACCGTTTATATTTGAAATAATGCGTAAGCTTTATTAGCTTATACCGTCAACAACATACCAAATCGGTGCTTAGCCGCAGTAGCATTATGTAAACATAAATCGGTCAGAAATATCGAGGATAGTTCCCTGTGCTTCCATCAAAGGCCATCTTAAAAATACAATACATTAATCTGCAAGCATCATCAGGACCATTCCTGCAAAGGCTTTTTTTATATTTTATAAGGTCTGTAGATTTTCACCCAACCGGGGTTTCTCTTATATCTCTATGATTTAAGAAAAGTATTTTAACTTTTTTAATAAATTAATTTAAAAAATATAAATCTTATTTTAACGCGCTGTTACCGGCATAGCCATTTCAAAATAATTGTAATAATATCATATTTCATGTTCTTTTATTTCTTTGGCGATGGAATTTTAATGCAAAGTTGATTTAATATCTGATTTTTGAATAACTTCTATAACGTGCTATAATTTCTTTTTTTAGTTATTTTAATGCTTCTTTTAATTGCTCAGAGAATATTCATCAGATTGCTTTGCAATTTCATTGCTTAAAAACGAATAAGATCAAAAAAATTTACGAATTTTCAGGAACACAAAAATGCCAAAATTCACAGGGGCAGACGAATTTGTGTTTTACGAGTATCGAATAGATATGGTAAAAGATCAAGATTATATGTGGAATGTATGTCCATTTTACCTAAAAAAATTCCAAAAAATGAAGAATTTTGAGCTCTTGTCATCAAAGAAATGAATATAGAATTAAGTCCAGGTATTTCCTTTACATACGTTAATGTATTACACATTCACATAAACCTAATAAGATCGGACTATCGGTAAGTTTTTAATAAAATTACTGATTTCTAGGAGAATTGTTGAAGAAGTGGAACAACTTGAAGTCCATGTATGTTATTGTACATCTCAAATTCAAAGCGTGCTGAAAACTGAGTTGAAAGGAGTCAGTGCTTAGGAGATTGAAAATATATACATAGGTACTATACAAAGTAGCTGGAAATTTAAAACTAGATTGGATTTTTTAAACAATGCGGAAAACCACGGCCAGTCTGTAAGGTTTTATCATAGTAAACGATATCCCAGATTAGCTTTTTTATTTTCGAATAATTTAACAGGCTTTAAGAAAACGTGCAAGCTCATCGTTCGAAAGGAAAAGGCCAATAGAATTATTAAAATTTGAAGGGTTGTCGATCACATGTGCGCGAGCATCACCGATTTCCTTCCATAATGAAATATTTTGCAAAGAAGAAACAGACAATACATGCCAAATACAACTACAGAAAGGGGAAGAGCAAGTCTTACGGATTCAAAACAAGACGATGACGGTGTGATTGCGACTATTTCGCCAGTAGGTGCTTCAGTTGTGATTATTTGAAAGAACCATTCATAACACAGGACGCTGAGGTTTCCAACATACTCGTATCAACACACGAAGCTAATTCGGTGTTTGGTTCGAAAACATTGAATAGAACGGACAATTCGTTATTCGAAGAAAGTATTTCGAAAGAAATTAATAAACCGAGTGCAATAACACAAATAACTGCAAAAAAAAAACTAACATTTTCTTTCATAATGGATTTGCAAGCTGAGAAAATATGGTTGAATTCGTAAACGCAAGATTTACTACTGCAAGGCATGTGCAAAAAAGCAGTTGAAACATCAAAAGCATATGATTGCTTTGCAAACTTAAGAAGTTTACGAACAGCTCACTGCGCAGTTTTATTTTACTGTTTTCAAACAGCATGGAAGTTCAACCAAATTTTGTCTTAATTTTAAATACACTTCTTAATAGTTGTCAAAGAAGAAATAACAAAAGAGGTACAAAAAATGGTGTACGCTAAAATATGGGGAATGCAGCGCCATGTCATCAAAAATAAAAGATTTTTTAAACTGATACAAACATTTCCCGATGACATTTTCTTTAGTCATTTTAGAATGAGTTCGCAAATATACAAGGTAAGAAAATAGTTATTAGATGCACTGCTTTAGTTTCTTTGGTTGGCAGCAACTTCTTTTTAAACTCAAGCCTTTTTGGTAAAGAGCTGAAACCTGACGACCTGCAATTAGTTTGAATCATGCTTTACTGATAACGATATGGAAATTGGCAAATCGTTGTTCCTACAGAACAACCACAAAATTCATAAGCCACCATCCAAACCTTTTTATAAAATGCCCAATTACTAATGAACCGCTTACCCGGAAAATGGATATGTTCCATACACTAAGGAGCTTATTGTTATTGGTTGTAGTAATAATACTCATATTTCTGTACCTGCTCCGCGGTCAGATAAAGAGAGCTACTATAATAGACTTGGTACTCATTACATGCTACTTCAGGTAAGCAAAGAAAAATAAATTAAAACCCCTTTTTATTTTAAGTTTCTTCATTTCATTGTATCTAGGCAGTATGCGACGCTAACTGCATTTTCACCGATGTATATTTTGATTGGCCTGAAAGAACACATGAAGCTGCAGTATGGCGAAACAGTCCCTTAAGTAACCGTCTAAGAAACGGATCAATTTCGATTCCACAAGGAGCACATCTTTTGGGAGATTCGGCTTATCCGTTATGCATATGATGGTTCCATTCCGAGACAATGGCAGGTACGATACAATATTTGCTTGAGCTCAACAAGGGTGTTCATTGAACAAGCGTTTGGAATATTAAAAAAGAGATTTAGAGTTCTAAAATACCTAGATATACGTAATTTAAAAGACGCAAAGCATTTTGTTATGTCTTGTGTAGCCCTACACAACCACATTACACGTAATCAAGGTGTTTCCGCTGAGTATGATGAACAATTATCAGTCTAGGAGAGAAGTCCATTAGTTCATCGAATCACATCGGGAGCAGAGGGACATTCAAGTGGAACTTATTGGGTCTATAACTTCGTGCGGTTTGCTAGGAGATGGCGTAACTTGTATTATTCCATTGGAACATGCGTTGGAAAGCTACTGTCATTGTACGTTATTTCAGTATATGTCATTCATTTGAAGAGTAAACAACAATAATTTTTTTTCACTCAAATATGTCGAACCTTGTGCCTGAAAAAGAGTTTTTGCGGGGAGTTCTTCTTCATTACTTTAATATGAAGAAAACTGCTGCCGAAAGGCATCGTATTTTGGTGGAAGTTTATGGTGAACATGCGCTAGCTGAAGACGATGAACGTCCTGGGCAGCCAAAAAAGTTTGAAGATGAAGAAGTGGAAGCATTACTCTATGAAGATTGTTGCCAAACACAAGAAGAGCTCGCAGAATCTTTGGGTGTCACTCAAGCAGCCATTTCAAAACGGTTAAAAGCAGCTGGATATATTCAAAAGCAAGGAAATTGGGTTCCACATGAACTCAAGCCGAGAGACGTCGAAAGGTGGTTTTGCATGTCCGAAATGCTGCTGGAGCGCCACAAAAGGAAGTCATTTTTGCATCGGGTTGTTACTGGTGATGAAAAATGGATCCATTACGACAACCCCAAGCTCAAAAAATCGTATGTGAAACCCGGCCAACCAACCAAATCAACGGCAAAGCCGAATATCCATTGCGCGAAGCTAATGCTCTGTATTTGGTGGGATCAGATGGGTGTGCTGTATTATGAGCTGCTAAAACTGGGTAAAACCATCAATGGACAACGCTACCGAACACAAATAATCCGTTTGAAGAGAGCAGTGGCCGAAAAACACCCAGAATATGCGACCAGACACGAGGCAATAATTTTCCATTATGACAACGCTCGGCTCCACGTTGCTATTCCGGTTAAGAACTATTTGGAAAACCCCACCCGCCTTATAGCCCAGACCTTGCCCCTTCTGACTGCCATTTGTTCCGGTCGATGCAGAACGCCCTCACTGAAATACATCAGAGCAGAATATCAAAAATTGGCTTGATTCATTCTTGGCTGCCAAGCCGGCGCAGTTCTTTTGGGATGGGATCCACAAATTGCCAGAAAGATGGGAAAAAGTCATAGCTTCAGATGGGCAATACTTTGAATAATACTATTGTACATGTTTTTCTTAAATAAACGTTCAAATTTTGAAAAAAAAAAAACCGTACGAATTGAGTTATATACCCAATACAATCATGCCCGAGTTAAAAAAAACTTGATTATGATGCTTATATCAGTATATCAAATAAAATGTATTAAATAGAAAATTAACAAATCCAGTTTCAGTATTAAAAAGACAACAAAACGCAAATTTTTTTTTTCTTTTTCGTGGGAAGGTGAGAAATCCATAGACACTATAGGCCCGGAGGCTATAGTAGTGTGAGATTCTTACTCACTAAAAAACACTTCCCTTATGCAAACCACGACTGAGTTCACACTCAACAAGCAGTTCTTCTATCGCATTTTATTTTGTTTTTATAAGATACTCGTATCATGCAGGCGATTTTCCATTGAAAATTCCTGTGTACTTTAGAAAAATTACGCGCTGCTAATCACCACGCTAGATCGAGAGGCTTAGTCCTTTTCAGACGGCGCAATAAATTTGTCTCGTCGAGGATCTGTTGAACAGAAATATTCGTATGACCTGGTAATCGATTATTATGTTTTCGCGCAAACATTTTAATTACGTTCTGACTCCTAAGTCTCTGTGGATATCATCGTTTCTAATGTACCACGGCGCATTAATACCTCGAAGAACTTTGTTTTGGAATGTCTGTAATACATTAATGTTACTATTTTTAGTACAACCCCAAAGTTGTACACCATATGTCCAGATCGGTTTTAGCACTTGCTTGTATAACAGCAGTTTGTTCTCTAAGCTAAGCTTGGAATACTTTCCAATAATAATAAATATCTCTATATTTGATTTCAAGCTCTTCACGTTTTTTCTTAACGTGTGCTCTCCATTTTAGTTTAGCGTCGAGTGTCATACCGAGATATTTGGTCTCGTTCGCGTAAGGAATTTGTACTGCGTTGATAAACACCGGTGGATTCTCAATTTTCTTGAGAGTGAAGGCTCACGTGGACAGACTTGTTTTCATTAAGCGCGATTCGCCAAGTCTTTGTCCAATTGTTAATCCGTGTAACTTGGCAGTTGCTTCGTTGTTTTAGCCGTTGCCAAAATGGCAGTGTCATCAGCAAATGTGGCTAGGATAGTGTCGTCCGTTTGAGGTATATCGCGGGTAAAAAGCAAATATAGCAGAGGGCCAAGTACACTTCCTTGCGGCACCCCCGCCTTTATTGTCTTAAAAGTGGAATATTCGTTTCCGTGTCTCACACGGAAGAGTCGGTCTTCCAGGTATGAACCTAAAATACAAGACAATTGCTGGGGTAGGGCTTGTCGAAGTTTATATTTTAGGCCTTCGTGCCATACCTTATCAAAGCGTAGCCTTTTCTACTGGAAAGTTTGTCATCACGTCTAGCGTATTGACATTCTCTGGAAGCACTTCCCCGTCGAATGGTTTAAACGTTTCTGCAAAGTGGTCGGCGAAAACATTAAAAAAAATTAATTCAATCGCCTGGTTTGAGTTGCTCTTCCTTACAATACCTCTTTTATACCTGTTGTGCCTCTATTTCCATTTGATTCAAGATCAGGCGTTTTTTTTTCTTCTTCACCTTCCTCTTTTAAAAAATCCAATAATTCATTTTTTGCGGACTTGCAGCGTTTAGGCCTCACTAGTTGCGGCTGAGACAATGACGATGCGATTGCCTCTAAATTTTCTTCGATTTTAGGCTCACCGGTTGTGAATTCCTCTAAAGTTGACGCTAAACTATTTCTCGACAGTTCGATGAAATATTTCGTTCCGTAAATTTCATGAAACAGATCAAAATATTCCCGTCCGACCAGATTGGGAGTTTCTTTGCTTTATCCTTTTGTACGTGAGAAGAAAATTATTCCATATTCGTAGAATTTCATCCTTCTTAAATGCTCGCCTTCTTCCGTTTGCCCGAACAAAAGTCCTGTTCACACTTTAGGCGCACGGTAATAAGCAGTTTTGTTTCAGGTCCTGTCCAGTTGTTTAAAGGTCCGAAAAAAGTGTATAGAATGTTTATATATGTATATAACACCTAACTATTCTTTATTTGTTTTTTACTTACTACTCTTCGGTGCAATTCATTTTTCCCAAAAATAAATTTCTTTCTTTACACGAAACAACATATACAAAATGTAAATGAAAGTGAGCAATATTTTTTTGACAACTGCACAGATGCGCCTGCTTTTGCGCAAGAAAACTAGCTCAATTGCGATTACGAACTGCTTGCTTTGCAGTTTTTTTTTGTTAGCGTTTATGGACAACGTACTTTGCAAATTTTGCGCAAGATATGCATTTACGAATTCACCCAATACTTTGTGAAAGCAATTACAAAATAAATAAGACAAAATAAGTTATATTACTTTTCATTTTTTTATAGCATGCTTTACGCTAATAGCGAAGCTCGCATACACCAAACTCACTTTGCCTCAAAATGAAAATAGAGGAAAAAAGGTTTTTTTGTTTTAATATTTGTTTTCCGATTAGACAGTCTTATTACAGGTAAAGTTGTACCTTACTTCCTTGTATGGGAGCAGATAACATATCAAACTTGATAGAAGTCAAATGTCACAAAAATGTTTCCAAATAAAATAGGACTGTATAGTTTTGTTTTTTTTTTTTTTTCATTTTATTTATTTACTTCCAAATTTAAAGCTAATTAATAATTTTTTTTGTAATTGCGGCATTGAATAATAGTGTCAGCTAGGTTATCTTAGCATTTTTGACAAGGTCGGCATCGCTGTACAGCTCGTACAGTTCCCTATTTAAAAGCCTAATCCATTCTCCTGTTACATTTCCCTGTAAAAAAAAATTAGGTTGAATAAAAATAAAAACATATCCAAATACTTACCAGAACATCTTCTTCTTATCTAAACAAAACAATTTAATTTGTTTGACAATTGTCAAACCCAGAACCAAGATGGTGGGGATAGGAATTCGAACTTCGAATGAATTTCGATTTTCGAGGAAAACCAAGAAGGTGGTGCCAAGCCAGCAAGGCTTAGAACCAAAAATTTTAGGCAGTGGGTAAGGTAGGGAGCAATAGCTTAAAACTTAAGCTATTTAGAAGAGAACCCTGATTGCCTACGATGAATAAGCCTGTGTTAGTGGGAGGGGGTGGCTAAATGATGGTACAGAAAGCAACAGAATATGAAGACATTGGAATAGGGAGAGCTAAAAGCATCACGCCATAATACCAAGTGCAGTGATTGCAGTAAGCCAATTGTGGTAATCCTCCAGAAAAAAAAAGAAAAAAATATATGTATATGTAAATTGAAATCTTTTTTGTGAAGCGACTCAAAATACAAGATATAAAAAAAACAGGGAATAAACAAACAAATACATTTGAAGGACACTTCGAGGAGAAAGGGTAAGTGCTAGCAGTAAGAGTATTACAGCATAGCATTTAAAAAAAATAAAAATAAAAAAATTGAATTTAGGGTTTTGGTTGCGTTACACTGCAGAAAAACAGCAAGGAGTCGGACGACATCCTCATCCGCCAAGAGAGAACGGGGCGATCACGGCAGAAAAAAAATACTGTGATCGCCAATTTTTTTTTGCCTTAACCTCCCTTACGAGAAGAAGAAGGATAACCGGCAAAGTTCGCCAAATTAATGGATTATATATTTTTTTGATTTAATTTAATAAAAAAAAAATCCAATTACCAATTAAGTAGGCCAAACAAAAAATCCAATTACCAATTAAGTAAGCCATATCTGTTTAGTGATTAGTGTCATAATTGATTTATAATGTTATAATTTATTTTTAGTTTTATAATTTATTCAATTGTTATATTGTATTGTTCCCACTGTCATACTTAGAGTACATATTTACATTTTTATTTATTTGCTTAAATTCAAAAAAAAAAAGTTAATATCGATCTCTTTAGGCAGCAAAATAGTTGCGTGACCCTTAATTTGAGCTCAGATTAGGTACAATTTGTATTTAAGTATGTACATCTAATCATTATGCCAGAGAGTATGCTATAAATATAGTAAATAGTAGGTCCTGTCAAGGAGTGAGGACAAGAACCAGCCCCATCCGACTAGCCTAGCCGTGCCTCGCAAGCATGCCACGCTCCTCACTCTGAGACATCCTTTCCGTCCATTTAAATTCCTTTCCCAGTCCGGTTCACATCCTGGTTTCCTGTCATCTTCTCATCACCAACGCCCTCTATAATCCTATAGTTCCCCTGAAGCCATCCTACTCAAGCCATTTTCTTCCTACCTTCTACCCCCTGTCTTAAACCCTATTACAACACTCCATTGATGGAAAGGTGACTGGAAATAACCCGAAGAACTTTTCTTTCGAAGCGCCACAAATCATTTTCATCCGCTTTCGCCATTGTCCAAGTTTCTCCGACTTAAAGTCAGATTGGGATAATTAGTGTCTTGTATAATGTCTTTTTCGTTGCTCGAGAGAGAGCTTTGCTACTCTTCTTTGCTTGGTCCCTCTAAGTCCAAAAAACGGTAATTAGCAAAAATGATACTTTCATTTCCACGCTAGTGTCGTTGTTGGAATTAATAGCGGAGCCGAGGTAGATAAAGTCCTTTATTACCCAAAGTTGTATTGTAGTTACTTATTGTTGAGGGTAGATACATACTTTGTTTTTCTTCCTTGGACGGCCAAACTCATCATTGCTGCCTCGGCTTCAATAGTGACAAACGCTCCATTGACAGTTTCCATTCATATTAATTTTCTTCGCTTTATGTTTTAAGTAAGAAGTGAACCATTTGTGTAATTCTCCCTTAAAACCAGCATTTTATAAATGTTTTTGTAGTGGGTCATGATCAAAGCAAATGCTTTTGTCACATAAACAAAGAGAGCCATTCTAGATTTTAAAACCGCCTAAGTATAGAGCCAATAGCATTCTTAAATAGCGTACAAAATCTTTTATGACATATATGTAGTGTGAACAGTCGAAACCATTTGCCAAAGATTTGATTGATTCAGGCTTTTTAAGTTTATAAATGATCAAATATTCATATTATGGAATATCGTAAGGAACCCAAAAGTCCAGACCAGTTGCGAAACTCAGAATTCAATAACAAATCTAAGCATTTACGTAATAAAGCGCCGTTAAGAAACACTACGAGACAACGGAGTAGGTGATGATTTCGCTTTAGGTAGATCCGGGAGAGTGCAACTGGTGGCAGGTGGTCAAAAACCGTGCTAACTAGAGAAGTTTACTTGATGAGGTCTAGCTCCACCACAGCAAAAATATTAATAATGCGCTCACTCTTTAAAGAAAGTTTACATTGCAATGAATAACTTCCAAAACATTTGCGTTCTACTTAGTTGGAATATACTCGTTGTAGTCAACTAACAAAAATAAATAATTTAAAGTTTCCACGATATGTGGTTCTTCTCATTTGCAGTCATGTAGCGCATGGATTTGCTGATGTTAGTCAAAACGCAAGTCGAGCCTCTATATGTATATCTACGAAGTGAAAATCCATTGCGTTAGGTTAGCTTACAATTACTTTGTTCAAAATCTCGAGTTCACCAGTAAAAACTGATTCCATTCCCCATTGGATTTGAATATTCCTTAAACTAGAAAATTATAGGGCATTTTGCTGGAGTGAATCCACTTTTGTCGTAGCTACAATCTGAGGCTTGTAATTGGAATACATTTGTTTCGAACAGAGTAGCTAAGATCCACAACCTGTTTGGCGATACGAATTTTAACCCAGCTCCTAAGAATTTTCTACAGCTTTACATTTGGGTCTCAGGTCCAGAATTTTTACAAGAAAACGAGGAGCCGATACTCCTCCTTCCAGGAGGATGAGCGACTAATGCCAGTGCTTTACTGACTTGCCTCAAAGGCGGAGATTTATCAACAGGCTGTAAATTTCCTAATTCATTCTCCAAAATAGTCAAGGTATTCGCCCATACCACCTTGTTCCCGGAATAACCACCGTGTGGCGCTCCCATTGTTCCGATTTGAGTTCTGTTTGTTAAGTTGGTAAATCTGTTGTTGACATTCCCTCTAAATCTTAGCATCATAGCTTGACATTTGCAAAAGTTACGTAGCCAAGAGTACATCTACGAGTATCTCTGTGTGTGTTGGCGATTTCTTACAATTTTAGAAATGGATTTAAATTTGCAACAACGAACTTGTACTCGTATTAAATTTAGCATAAAAAATGGATTTAATGGTGCGCGAACGTTGAAAATGTTGGAAAAGTGTTTCGGCAACGATTCTCTAAAGAAAACGGTCGTTTACCAGTGGCACGAGCGGTTCAAAAGTGGTCGTGAGTCAATCGAAGATAATGAACATAGTGGCAGACCATAGGCATCGAAAACCGGCGTAAACATTGATGGAGTAAAAGAAAAGTGCGACACCAAATCCAGACATCAGGTAAGAGAATGGCGTTCACCAAATGAGCCGAGACCAAAAAAACCACGTCGTTTTCAGTCAAAAAAGAAGGCAATGCTCACGGTTTTCATGGATTACTCGTACAACGGTGTGGTGCATCATAAATTTTTGCCAGAAGGCTAGACAGTAAACAAAGAATATTATTTGGGCGTTATGAGACGTTTGCGTGAAGGAATTCGTCGTAAGAGGCCAGAATTGTGGGCAGAAAACTCGTGGATTTTGCACCATGATAATGCACCGTCGCACAGTGCCATCATTATTCGTAATTTTTTGACGAAAAATGCAACAAATACCATCCAATAGCCACCGAATTCTCCTGATTTGGCTTCCTGTGACTTCTTTCTGTTCTATCGAGTTTAAAAACCACTACGGGGAACGCATTTCAGCAGCCGAGAGGAAGTAATGGAAAAATCGCAGGAAGCACTGATGGACATATCGAAAACCGAATATAAAAAATGTTTCGAGGATTGGATCAAGCGCTGGCATAAGCGTGTTGCAGCCGATGGGGATTACTTTAAAGGGGACAATATAGATTTAGATGAATAAACTTGTATTTTTAATTTTCTGAATAAATTCCGGGATCAAGGTGGCATACTTCATTTCTATTACGAGTACAATGCGAAATCCGACAAATATAACTGCAAACGGGGTCAGTTAACTACCAAGGAATTAAAGTACATGATTCGGATGATACAAAAAAATTATTTTTCTGAGGAATACTGGGGGACCCTGGATGATTTTGAAGACATGCTAGTTCGTGAATATTTCAAAATTCTTCCTTATCATTTGAAAATAAACATCCGATTATTCTTTCTAGGACTCATCCATTTACCTCGACCGTAATTAATCATTTTTGTATTAAGAAAACTCATGCTGAAAATCAGGCTTTATTAGCTGCACTCAGAGTGGAGTTGTAGCCAATTGGAGGTAAACATGCCATAAGGATCATAATCTTCTTCATTCGCTTCAGTTTTTAATTGGCGCACCGCTTACTACAACTTTAACATAGAACCGGATATTACAGATTCAAATCCAACTAGATTGACAAAATGGCAAATTGTACGTTTTACAATGCAACATTTTTGGAAAAGTTGGTCCAAAGAATATTTAACTTCACTTCAACAACGCCGAAAATCGGAATGAGAAGAGCCTAATATATCAATTGGAACGTTGGTTCTACATAAGCACGACAATCTTCTCCATTCAAATGGTCAATAGGGTACTCGAAGTTTTTCCAGGAGGTGATGGCCTTGTCTAAGTTGTTAGTGTCGAAACCTTAAATGACGTGTTAAAAAGGGCCATAACAAAAATTAATAATCTTCCCGTTTATAACAACAAAACCTTCAACGTGGTGTAGATGTAAAAACTTCAGTTATTCGATTTATTGCTTATAAATTGAATATGGTACGAATAATTTTGCGCATTACTGTATAAAAACCCTAATGTTTAAATTTACTGTAAACCACTAAAACTTCCATTGAAACCATGTTATTCTAAATTAAATTAAATTAAATTCGGTGGGGGCTTAATACAAGCTTAGGCTAACTTTAAAACTAGGACTTAAAAACTAACAACAGTTAAAGGATTAGGAAGAAAGGGAATGGTGGAGGAGATCAGGTTTAAGACGAGAAGTGCTCAGGTTAAAATCAAAAAGGGGGAGGTATGCGTTGACCTTACGGAGCATGCGGGATAGCGTAAATTACAGGGGTTAGTGTTGAAGGAAATATAAGTGTAAAGGGCAGCGCAAGCTATAGAACCAGAGAGCAGTCAATGAATGAAGAGAATGTCAGCTACGTCTCTGGGTTTTTCGAGAGTATTCAGGTTGAGAAGTTTGAGGCAGTCACGATAGTGAGGTAAAATAAAGGGGTCATCCCAGTGTAGTCCACGAAGGGGAAATCGAAGAAAACGACGTTGAATGTTCTCGATTCGGGATATACATATAAACTCGCTGAAAGGTGGACCACACTTGGCTGGTATATTCGAGAAGGGGCCGAACAAGGGTAAAGTAAAGTGATCTTGTCACACAAGGGTTGCAAAATTCTTTAGAGCATCGTTTGATAAAACCGAGCGACGAGTTGGCTTTAAGGATTATCTCATCAATATGCGAACAGAAGTTTAACTCTCTATCGTATAATATTCCAGGGTCGCGAAGGGATTGACCCTAGGTTACAGATTGGTCATGCAGAAAATAAAGTCGAGTGGGAGATTGATTGGACTTACGAGACAAAGTCATAGATTGACATTTGGAGACATTAAGCTCAACGCAATATTTTATACACCAAATGGAAAACCTATCGAGGTTTTCTTGAAGGGGAATAGAGTCTTGGGCTGATGAAATAGTCTTGGAAAACTTAGTGTCGTCGGCGTAAATGGAGCAGAGTTTAATAATCCTGTCAAGATCGTTTATAGTTAAAATGAAAAAGTGGGGGCCTAGATGGCTGCCTTGTGCGACACCAGAAGTGGCTAAAAACGGAGTTGAGAAGGCTGATCTAAAGCGAACGCTATAATAATGGTTCTCCAGATAAGAAGATATCCATTTTAACAATAACGACTGAAACGAATAAAATTTGGAAACTTCAAAGTAAAAAAAAAAAATATTTTCATAATTCATGTAATTTTTTTTTATTTGCTTTAAAACTCTGTTTTTATTAAATTCATTCACAATTACAAAAAATAAAAAAAATTATTTGGTTCCCATTCTTTCCTCAACTTCTTTCGAATGTCCTTCATAAGGTTGGTGACAGTTACATCCGTGATCTTTTTGGACGCTCTTTTCCATTTAGCACTAAAATCTTTTACGTCCTTTGCACACTGCTCATTTTTCCTCAATTTAGCTTTGACCAAAGCCCAATACCTTTCAATGGGACGGCACTGTGGAACATTGCGTGCATTTATGTCTTTTGAGACAAAGTCGACATTTTTAGCAACAAGAAAGCTCAACGTCGCATGAGCATAGTGAGCTGAAGCTAAATCTGGCCAAAATAATGTTGAACCCTCGTATTTGTTTAAGAAAGGAATCAACCGTTATTTTAGGGACTCGTTAATGTACACTTCTCCGTTAATTGTTCCTATTGTAATAAACGATAAGCTTCTGTGCCCACATTGGGAAATGGCCTGCCAAACGAGATATTTTGACCCGAATTTTTCCATCCCAATCGATGTTGTTGATTGCGGAAGAATCTCAGCTTGAAGCGAGTTGTAAAACTGCGCACCTGGAAGAGTAATAAAGTCGGCTTTGACATAAGTTTCGTCATCCAAAACCTAGCAAGTTTTTCTTGTTGCCGATCAACTCGTATAGCTTTAGGGCTAGTGTTTTTATGACTGTTTTTTGCTTTTCAGTAACTTTTGGTATTTTTTGTTTTTTTCGTGTTTTTTAGACCGTTACGTTTTTTAGATCTTTGTACTATTGTTTGGTTGGTATTATATTTCCGAGCAATATCTCTGGATGACATAGTCCGGTTTTTTACGTTGGTACCCATTATTTTCCTGTCCAAATTTGTATCATGTGCTCCACTTTTAGCTCCACTTTTCTGTTTTCACTTAACTGTCAACGTCTCCAAATATCGTTTAATAACAGAATTCACTGTGCTGCGTGCTATGTTTAAATTTTTTGCGGTGAAATGATTTGGACGCGAAGTATTTTCGAGCCATTTGTCGATGATCTTTTTACGTCGTTCGTCTTGACTCATATTTTATAAATATTTTAAACCGAACCGAACTAAAATCAATAACAAACTGAAACTAGAGAATATACAGGCTAATTTGGGTACAAAATGGGATTGCAATTTTTACGCATTAGAAGAATAGCCCGTATTAAAATTTACAGATTTTATTCGTTTCAGTCCTTATGGGGTCAAAACCGAGGGAAGACAATTGAAAAGGATCAATTGACAACAGGTAATTCGCTTGTCGCGGCGAGGATTTCTCTGGTCGGTTCTTGAAGGTGAATTTGAGCGGCTTGTGGTCCGTTTTGGATGTGGAATTTACGCCCTTCTAACGAGTCCCGAAAATGGCGTATGGACAAGTACCGTGCCTTGAGTTCTTTATCATAGGAGGAGGAGAATTTTTTTTTAAAAATACCCCAGTGGCTCTGGTACGTTGTTGATTATTTGGTGCAGAGCGGCACCTGCGGGGTGCGACATTGCTTGGGCGAGACATTAGCGAAGGCTTCTAATGTAGACGGTGTCCAGTTGAGGGCGGCTTTATCGTTCTTCCGATTCTCTGGGACCATTGCTAACAGCGGAATTTGAGAGGCGGCTGCATGTTGGATGGACTTACGATAGAAGTGTTTTTTTTTTCTTTGTTTTTTTTTTTTCATAATGAGCGCGCGCTCAAGGGGTTTTTGTACCCTTAAAATGTTTGTACATAGCGCGGGCGAAGCAAAATTTAGGGAGGAAGAAAGGCCAGGTACCGATATACATTGTTTTTAAATGTTTGTAAGTTATAACGAACAGGAAACACAGAGATCGGCAGAGCATTCCATAAGCGAGTTGTACGGCTTAAGAATGGATCACGATATTTTAGAGTACGTCCGAAAATGGGCTGATGAGCATTCATAGCGAGACGGGTGTTACGGTTGAAAGTTTGAATGGGCGGAATGTTACTGGCGATTTCAATGGAGCACTGATGGTGGAAATAGCGATAAAACAAAGTGAGGCAGGAGATATTACATTGGTGTTCGAGGGGGTCAATTGATTGATTGATATTACTATCACCTATGAGTTTTATCGCACGATTTTGGATCCTATCTAACAGATATAGAGATGTTTTAGGAGCACCTGACCAGATGTGGGCATTGCACTCCAATATTGTGGCCAGATCAGAGGGGTACAATATTTCTTGCATCGCTTAAGGAAACCTAGACATTTCGCAGCATTTTTCACGACATCGAATATATGGTCATTCCCACGTAAGTTGTCATTGACACACATTCCGAGAATGGGAAGTTTATCGGTTTCGACGATGCAAATGCAATTCATGAGTAATGGCTGGGTATTTAAATTTCGCTTTAATGACAGCAGACAGCCTTAAATTCCACTCGGTTGATAGTTCCCCAATTAGTTATGCAGTTAATATCGGAATTTAATGAACTTAACATACGCTGCCGTTCCCGTTCTACAGCCAAAGAGCAGGGGCGTGAGTCCGGGAACGAATATGAAAAGCTGAGAGTACTGTCGTCAGCAGAGGAATATATTGGATTAGAAGAAGCAGACAAGAGATCGTTGATAAAAATTAAAAAGAGTGTCGGAGACAAAACGGAGCCCAGGAGTATGCCAGCATTTATTTTCTGAATATCAGATTTAAACCATCCAAGACAACCTGAATTGAACGTTCCGAAAGGTAATTTCTAATCCATTGAAGAAGAGAGTCATCGATCCCAAAACACGCATTTTCAACAAAAGAGCCTGATGCCAAACTCTGGCAAATGCCTTAGAAATATCAAGTGCAACTATCTTGCTTGCGCCAGATTGATGTACGCTTTGGTTCCACTTTTCGGTGAGACATGCCATCAAACCACCACTGGAACTATTGCTACGAAAACCATATTGGCGGTCATTGAGAAGTTTTCGTGTTTCGAGATATTTCATGAGCTGACGGTTTATCAGCGTTTCCATGACCTTGGAAAGAAGGGACGTAAGTGCAATGGGTCTGTAGGAGGAGAGAGAGGAAGATTCGCCTTTTTTAGGGGCGGGCTGGACAAATGCTATTTTTATCTGCTCGGAAAGAGTCCTAAAGAGTAAGATTGAGGAAAAGCTTGAGCAGCTGTGCCAGCGGATTCATGTATATTAAGATTTTTAAGTACACGAGTGCGAAAGTGGATTTGTCCCATAGAAGATTCGACGCTCTCATGTGTAGACAATGTGGGGACAAAGCACAATCTGGGAGTGTTGAGCTAGCCGCAAAGTGTGCAGAAAGCAGATTGGCATTGTCCAAGAGCTGACAGCTGGAATGTCATTGTAAATGAGCGTTGGGATGGAGGTTGAGGCAGAATTTCTAATGTTTTTGACGAACGACCAACGATTTTTACTGCCTTTGGGACATTGCAGTATTCTTTGCCTCAGTTTTTGGTTGTATTGAAATTTCACACTCTTGAGAAAGACGTTGCAGTCATTTCTGACTCGTTTGAACTTTTTTCGGTTTTCCTCTGTTGGGTTGGTTTGTAGGACCGAAAAAACATTTCTCTAACCCTGACAGCCTCTTTACAGCTCGAGTCGTACCATGCCTTTTCTTTTGGTTTGATACTCTTCATTCCATCAGAGATAAAGCATCTCATTCCAAAGGGAACAGTTTCAGTGATCATGTCAGCAGCGGCATCCACGTCGTTATCGAGGAAAAATAATGACCAGCTAAAATTCCTGAAGTTGTTAAGTCCGCTCCAATTGGCTTTCTCGTATTGTCATACGGTTCTTTGTGGTGGTTGTACGAGAAATTAGCTGTTATGACACAATGGTCCGACGAGCCTAGAGGGGTGAGCATATCAACGGGGTACTTATCAGGGTGAGAAGTTAAAAACAAGTCCAGGGTGTTGGCGGTATTACTGCCAAAGTCTGGTATTCGTGTGCGCTCAAGCTGGGTCAAGTTATTTTCCGCAGCGAAGGTCTCAACACACCGTCCTTCGGGTGTTATCCGTCCAGAATGTCGAAGCCAGCTAGAACTGTGCATATTGAAATCGCCCGTAATCACGATTTCAGTATGAGGATACAGGGATACAATTCTTTGTATGAAGTCAGACAGCGCATAAAACTCGTTAAAGATCGAATTGCTGTACAGTTTTGGGCTTCTGTAAATAAATCAGTAGTGGGTAATTTTCTTCAGGAGATGGAATTTTCACACATGAAATTGAATTCCGGATTGGAACAGGGACTACATTGTCGTAGAATTTGGTAGGCTACATCACTAGGCACATAAATGGCGAGACCGCGATGAGGAAAGAATAGTGGCACTAGTTTGTATCCAGGTAGCTTCAGATCATAGTGATCTGAGAGGTGTGGGCGGCGATCTACTAAGTGCCAAAACAGCTGGTCTGTACTTACAGACGTGCACGTACGCAGAAAAGTGATTACTTTTTAGCCCGTGTATATTGGATACGTCCACCCTGAATTCCCTAGTCATAATTACAAACAAATGCAGTAAACACAAATACCGGCGATACTAAGCAAGGCTGCGAAGTTAAAATTCGGACGTTGGTTTACCGAATCAAATTGCTGTAGGTTTTGCCCTTACAACAATATGAAACAGTGCACCAACAAAATTTTCACTCACAACCCGCTATCCATCAGTTGTTACATACACTCAGTCACTGCCCGTACCGTATGATAAATACAGTCACAGCAGTAACCGAGTGCAAGCAACAGTACTTCGGCCAGGATCGGGAGGGGTGGGATACCCACACTGTGTGATATTTTATTTGTATTTTTATTGCACTGCACTACACTATTTTTGTTTTTGCACACGCGCGCAGTGGTTTTGTTTTTTTTTCGGTTTCGGGAGTGGGTAGCGTAATTGTATTGAGGCTTCTGTTATCGCCGCAGGGCCTCCAAGTACCATCCGCTTTACGGACCATGTGGAGCGGACTCGACCAATTTGACTTTGACGGTCAGCATATCCCTGCGCGCATGAGCTGTTCGAAGATTAGTGTTATGGATGAAGAAGGTCGAATGCAGGAAACTTCAGCACCTGTATATTTATACAGGAGAAGAGACAGATTGGTGTTATGTTCACGTAAACAGAATCGATTGATGGAAGGTGATTGTTGTTGCGACGGCAATCGACGAAAGCGGAATGGTGGACGGGAATTAGTTGCTCTATTCCGAAATTGCGATGGAACCAACTGTCATCGTGAAACAGGTGAAATTAAGTCCCTTCGTCAGACTCTACGACAGGTGGCATTTGGAGGTGAACGTAGTAGTTTGCGATCACGTCACCGTGGTCACTTGGACTAGCCTGTGGAGCAACCGCTTTCTCGGTGTGGTTTCGCTGTTCGCCGAAGGACATCACGTCGGGGTCACCATTTTAGTCGCAACAACAAATCCGAAAAATACTAAAAAGTTCGTTTAATCTAAAAATATTTAACGCTAATCAAGAGCTGCTATCTCGACCGTGATGGCAGCTTCTCTTAGGTAGCTTCTATCCGAGGGCTGTCACTCGGGCTTGGTGTGCTGCTGGCATGTGACTTTCAGTTGGTGATCGGCGATGCCAGAATTCCCCCTTTTGGAGTGTCTTAACCCCCAGCCACATATACTATTAACGGGCTCACCAGTGGCAGGTGTGGCAAACACTACTCTACGAACTTCATTGTTCCGCTGTTCCCCAATCCAAGTTGTGAGACAGTGAACAGTTTCCCGAACAATCGCAGCGCAGGTCCATACACAGTTCAGCGAATTTCGAATGAGCTGACTGCCATCAATTCATTTTTAATGCACTTAAAGACAGGCAAGTGACAATTTTACAATTTTGCGAAAGCACAGAACTTAATCTGGGTATATCTGTGGATTTATAAAAAAAAAACTCAAACACAATTAGTTTTTGCGAAGAAATCAACGATTCGTTTATTTTTCCGCGAATAAGCGAATGTTCGTTCCGAGCTGTCTAATTTTACTCGTATTCCAAAAATGTGGAACCCAAACATTCGCGCGAACTTAACCTCAAAATTCTCCTGTTGGCTGTTTTATTCGCCGATTGCAAAGTTTGCGAAAATTCTTTCTTTCTTTCGTATTCGCAGTTCGCTGAATGGACCTCTACTCATAAAATGTTGTGGAATGTAGCATATATGATATGCGATTTCAATTCTGTTACCAGCTTGAACATTTGAAAAACGTACTAGAATAGTATTTTGCTAAAAGATCAAATATTTATTATTGTCAAAACGTGTGGTGTGCCATTTTTTTTAAATAATTTCGGTAAACGTTTTTTCAGATTAATTAAATTTTATGATTGATTTAATAATTGATTTACACCTATATTTATTGTTCTTTATACTACGCTGTATAGGTATCTTGAAAAGAAGTGAAGTTTATGTTTCAATGCCAGTGCCAATGTAAAAATTGCAAAATTTTAAACGGCACCACATTTGTACGGACCCTTGAATATAATTTTGCTCCTACGCATATGTACTCGTATTTATATAAAAATAAACTGATTTCCTAGTCCATTAAAAAATATAAATTTCTTTTCCATTAATATATTTTAAATAATACATACATAGGTATATCCATTCGAACAAATATATATTCGACCACTTGTTGATTCCACGTGCTTAAATCAAATTATAATTGCTAGCTTATCTTGCATGAATTATGTACATGAACTTATTTACACATGTTACTGATAATTTTATTTCAGTGTTATCCATATAAATTTGCAATTATAATGCAATTTTGTTTCTTATTTAAATTTTTATTGTGAATGTGAACACAGAAATGATTGCGCGTTTTTTACAATTCTAAATTATCATACATTTTTCTTTCTGTGGAAATATACAGCATCTAATCCTGTCAAGTGTTTCCTGGAGTAGTGTTGAATCCAAATAAAATTACGATCTTAGAACATTTCATAGTATGTGGGTGTAATGTACTATTGCGAACAGGTTAACCGAAAATAAAAACTTTACCAAACTTGCCTGTAGATTTCAGCATTATCACGCTTGCGAAACCGTTTTCAAACGTCTATATTCAGAATAAATAAGAAAATCAGTGTAATAAATACTCATAGTGGCGAGAAGACAGTAAGAACAGAAGGCCGGCTTAAGGGACATCTAGAAGCAGTAGATGTAATTGTTTGTACTTATAAGAATGTTTTCTCTAATTGATCACACTGTGGTTTATTCTATTCAGCCTACATGATCTGAACTATTTCAAAATACTAATTCAATTAAAAATTATTTTTTTTGCAAATACAGGTGTTCTTAATGATAAACACGCATCCACTAAAACTGCAGTAACGCCCAATTGCGGACTTAGTCATACGACTTTTCTGGCTCAAACCTTTGCATCCAACTGATGGGCGGCTGGCTTTGTCCAAATTTGCACGGCAAGTTAAGGTCAAAGATGAAGCTAAATTCATCGAGCTAGATATTTTAAATCCACACGATTTCTACATATGTCCCACCCAATAAGTTGTTATACTCGTTCCTTTCAGACCAGCTCGCTGTCGTTGCACAACCTTTAATTTTGCTCTCCACTCGTCTTTAATGCAGACGAGACCGAATATTGTTTAGCAATAGTTATTCTTCGTTTGGTGTCATTGTCTATGCTAATACCGGGTCCTATATATGAATTAATTTAGATAGAATTTGTCGAAGTTATGTATAATTGCCAATTGAAACCTTCTGTATAAGTTGTCGGCTCTTAAAGACAACCTGTACTTCGTCTTGACCTCGCTTAACTTTGGTACTTGTCTTTTTTTTTTAGCATAAGCTAAAAGTGGGTGGCCGTGGCTGAATTGGCTTCCCAATCGGACGATTCGGGGTTCAATACCAGCCGTGACCGAAACACTTTTTTAGGCAACTAAAAATGATTGCTTAAATACAACATCAAGTCCCACTTGAGTGTTAAGTTCTTTAAAAAAAAGCTAGTAGTTTCAGACATTAGGTAGATTATGCGAGCTGTTTTGCCTTATGCATTTCGGACAATTCTTCCTATTCCATGATATCGCGTCTACTTGTCTTAACCTTTTTCTGTTTTCAAAATCTTCGGTCACGAATCTCGTGAATTTGGCTAAAACCTAAGTGGTACGAACCAGTCGTGCTGTTAGCGAAGGGCATTGAGGTTTCATAATTTACGACGAATTAGGTCGCCTGGGAAATGTTTAAAAGGGCGACGCCTCTGTCGAAATAATTAATTGATAATGGACAAAAAATGAGGTGATTTCAATTATCATCATTTTTATTCAACTACGTACATGTATACATATGTATATCAATGTCATCACCCTGATCGTCAAGTCGTCTTTAAAATTTGTGAAGGTGAATGCATCGCCAGTTGGATATCACTATGTTTACTCGTTGCAAATTTTATGTGTGATACCATGCAGCTTGTGATCTACAGGATTTTTTGGGTTATGCTTAGAGCATTGCTTATATATTTTATTCAACGAGTTTGTAAACGCGTTCTTACAATATTGCCTGCGGGGTAACTAAGGAACGATTTTAATCAAAGTACTTAAAGGAGTACTTTTATTTTCTGTACCAATTATTTTTTTTTAACCGAAACCGTAAACGATGGTCAAAATGTAGTATTGTTGGCTTATGCCAGGTGATCTCATGTTCTCTACTGATGCGGTTAATGAGATTGTTTCACCGATCTTTGTCACCCACCTCTAACCTTGACGTTTTTGTATGGCAACGGTCGTCTTAAAACTTTGTCCTATGAACATATCTATACTCCCTCCCAATCTGTTCCTTTTTTGCTCCAAAATAACTCTTCACCATCTTCACCCTTGTACAAGAGAAACAAACTATGCCACACTTACCTGAGATCACGCTCAGGTGTAGATTTTCATAACCACCTTATTTCCATCCAATTTTCTAACATCTGTGAATCACTATATCATGGATTTCGGTGGCCATTACTCTGTAATTAGCGAAAGGACAGATTGAAAAAGGATGAATACACTGCTGCTCCAAACGGTCTACCCGCCATCTTTTTTAAAAAATGTGTGAATTACTTGGAACAACCTCTCAAAGCTATTTTTTACAGGGTATATTTCCGATTTCCTGGAAAAACGCATACACAATCCTCTCCATAAAAAAGGCCGGAAAGATGAAATCCTAAATTATAGGCTCATCGTGAAGCTCTTGGAGAGCCCGACTCAATCTTTTTTCATTGCAAGTCCACCCTTTCGAATAATCAACACGGATTCTTAAAGGGTAAGTCAACAACAAACTTAACTTTTTGCGCTCTTGAAGATGGCAAAGAAATTTAAGTAATCACAAATGATTTCAGCAAAGGTTTCAATAAGCCTAAAGGATCTTGGCTTTCGATCTGATTTCATTATGTTGATTACTTCCTATTTAAATTAAAAACACTCCAATATCCTCTTGAGGTCCACAGTATCTTAACCCATGAACGCCTCCTCCGGCGTACCCCAAAGCAGCCTCCCGGTCTATTGTAATTTGGACTGTGTTGTCAATTTGGTTACATCAATAATGCAGATGACATCTCTTGGCGGATTTCGTTTCCCGCTGACTGTTTACCGCTGCAAAAAGGGCTAAGCAGGTTTTTCAATTGGTGCTAGAAAAATTTCCTTGAGCTCAATGTCAAAAAATGCCAAACTATTATTGTATTTGTGTAGACAAATTTGCACAACGAGGAGAAAAAAAATTACAACCAACTCGGTGTGGGACTCTTTATTGACTGCGCTTAAAATCTTATTCCAATATAACATAACATATGTGTTTAAAATATAAAGTACATGAACCGTTTTAACTATTGTTCTTTGACTGGAAGTTATTCGGTTAGATGACCTGATCAGTCTGGCAATGGTTATGTATGTACTTATATACTTGTATTTGTTCTTATATACTCACGTACGCAAATTCTCTGTACAGTGAGTAAAAATTTAAATCTTTAATGCTTAAGAATAATTTGACTACATTTGAATTTGTTGATTTGAAATTGCTTATCACAGTAAGATAGATCTTATAAGATAGTGAAAGCCTTAAAATTAAGTTTACAAATTGAACATAATAAAATAAAAATAAGAATAACAAAGGAAAATGATTGAACAACAAAAAATATTTGAATAAAAAAACATAAAAACAAAATAAGAAAAGAAAACAAGATTCAAATGTCCATTTAAAAAATACCGTTAATTAAGAATTTAATCGAAACTAAAAACAAACAGTAAATACCTAACAATTTAAATTTACTGCTAATTGATTATGCTAATTAATTATACCCACTGGCCAAGTACCTCAAAAGTAAATTCCTAAATCGTTTTGTGTTTCTGACTCCTCTTAGTTGACGGGGCAGGGAGTTCCATAGGCGAGTGGCATGAACGTAGAATTTCCGCTTCGATATCAGGCAAGAATGTGGAGTTTGCATTAAGGTCAGAGTCCTTTGCGACCGAGGAAAAACTAATGTGCTATAGAGATACTCAGATTGATGTGTCTGTATGATGTCATGTAGGCAAGATAAGGATCGAAGCACTGGCAGGTTATCGAACAAGCAGCCGACAATACACTATGAGTAAAAGGACACGTGATCATAATTTCGGGGGCCATAGATATACCGAGCAATATTGTTGTATACAACATTAAGCTTCCTCTTAGTAATTGAGTCAACTTTGCCATAGACCTCTCACCCATACAGTAAAATTGGTAGTATGAGTCTTTTCGTCAGCATAATTCTTATAGCTGTGGGTGTAAACATCTGAGTTGACCAAAGCATACGAAGGCCTCCATAAACCTTGCCAATAGCACTGTTTTTTTGGTCAGTCCATGTTAGGGAGTCGTTAAAAATAAGTCCGAGATTTCTTACAGTATGAACAAAGGGGATGACTTCTTCACCAAGTTTTATCGGTGGAAAGGTAGACAGATTCTGCGTTTTCCTATGAATCACGAGAGCTTTCGACTTTGCCGGATTCAAACATAGAAAGTTACGTTGAGCCCAGAGAAAAATATTGTCCAGTTCTTCATTTATCAAAGCAACGACTTGATCTAAGACATTGATATTTCCGGTCAAAGCCAATTGGACATCATCGGCATACATGTGGATCAGACACCGTTGGACAATATGTGACAAGTCATCAATGTAAATAGAAAAAAGGACAGGTCCAAGTATTGATCCTTGAGGAACTCCACTCGATACCCTAAGAAAGCTCGAAGTTTCATTGTTGACCACAACACATTGCTGCCTATCTACTAGGTAAGAATAAATAAGCTTTTCCGATTCTTTGGAGAAATTGCACATTGTCTGAAGTTTACGGCAAAGAAGAACATGGTTAACAGTGTCAAACGCTTTTGAAAAGTCTAAGAGAATTAGAAAAGCAACATATTTATTGTCCAACGACTTCCTAATGAACTGACTACTGACTATAATGCTGTTTTGCAGCTGTGTTTGCGACGAAAACCGGATTGACAACTGTTTACTAGCTTATTTATAGACAAATATACTTGCATTTGCTACAAAATTACTTTTTCCAACACTTTACTTAAAAACGGGAGAATCGCTATGGGTCTATAATCGTCATTTCCTTTTTTAGGGATTGTGATAACTTTTGCCCTATTCCATTCACGTGGATAATCGGAGGCTGTTATTATCCTGTTGAAAATGTGCGTAATGGAAGGAAGAATGTAAGGAAGGGGATCAACACCGTCGATGATCACTGATACATACGAAACGAAAAGATTCATGGGGGATGGGGTTGTCTGAAGGATCAAATGTATTACACTCGTTTTCATTTGTTTTCTTTCACAATAGTTTTGTGACGAATTCAGCGCTTAAGAGTCAAAATGTTATCGGCAATTTTTGGAATCTCTTTTCCAACTCCAAGTTCCTTAACAGCTTTCCATTTATTTTTTGACGAACAACTTTGGCCTAACCTATTTTCATAGTAAAGGGTTTTTGCGGACCTTATGAGTAGCACCACTTTGTTCCGCAAACGGCAGTACTCCCGATATAGCGGTTCGACTGTGTATCGTCTCCAAAGACTATAGGCTGTATTACGTTGCAGCATCAGCTTTTTAATTTCGCTGCTGAGTCAGGGTGGCGATGTTCTACGGATAACTTTTGTTTTTAGTGGGACATGTTTATTAAATAGGTATCTGATCTGCTCTTGAAAAAACGCAACGAGCATGCACCACTGAATGTCATACAGCAACTCACTGTAGTTCGCTTTCTTAAAGTCTCGAAACTGGAAGATGATCTCTTTTGGCCGGTTTTTAAAATCGATGGTTAAATAAATGAGATCATGTCTCGAGAAACCAGAAGCTTGAACCTGACTACGAGGGTGGGTCAATAAGTCCGTATAAAGTAGGATCCTATTAACATCACTAACAAAAAATTGATCAGTCGGAGTACCTGAATCACCTTGGAAATGAGTAGGACTTTCTATATTTACAGGGAATAAGTTCAGCGCTTTAAAGTTATTTAGCAAATAAGAAAAAACATTCACATCCAACAAATTGCAGTAAAGGTCACCGCATAGAACAACATGGGAGCTACTATAGGAAAGTTGCTCTGGAATGGCTACTATCGGCATATAGTCTACATATTGATTTGCCCTGTAAGCAGTACCTAATAGAATTCTTTGACTCTCACTTATAATTACAAACAGGTGTGCATTCGCGCACATAAATAGCAGATCCTCCACCTACTCGACCCACTTGATCACCACGAAAAACATTAACACCAGACACTTTATACAATTTGTTTTCGACATCCGAATGAAACCAAGTCTCAGACACACAAACAACATCAACCTGAGATCCTACAAATAGATATTTGAAATCCTCTAGTTTCAATGCATTGTGTAAATTTTGTGCATTTAGATGACAGATTTTTAACCCATTCTTCTATGGGCCATACTATGCAAGTTCTCGTTCCTACCCACACTCATGACACTCCCATTAGTGTTATCCATATGGTTGTTCATTAATAAAAAAAAAAGAGTCAGAAACAGCAAGTCACAACAAAAAAAATTAGAGAAATTCGTTAGCCAGAAAGTAGGTATTTACAAACGTTATTTGTAACTAGATTTTTTTTTTTTTTATAATCGGCGCGCGCTAAAGGGGTTTTGTACCCTTAGAATGTTCGCACACAGCGCTGGCGAAGGAAATTTAGGGAGGAAGAACAGACAGGTACCGATGTGCATTGTTTTTAAATGTTTGTAAATTATAACGACCAGGAAACACAGTTATCGGCAGGGCATTCCATAAGCGAGCTATACGGCTAAGGAACGAAACACGATATTTTAGAGTACGTCCGAAAATGGGCTTGAGGGTATACTGATGAGCATTCATAGCGAGACGGGTGTTACAGTTGAAAGTTTGAATGGGCGGAATGCTACTGGCGATTTCAATGGAGCACTGGTGGTGGAAATAGCGATAAAACAAAGTGACACAGGAGACATTTCGTCGGTGCTCGAGGGTGTCAATTGATTGACTGATATTAGTATCACCAATGAGTTTTATCGCACGGTTTTGAATCCTATCTAGCAGGTTGCAGAGATATTTTAGGAGCACCTGACCAGATGTAAGCATTGTACTCCAATTTTGGGCGGATAAATGCCTTATATATTGTGGCCAGATCAGAGAGGGTAAAATATTTCTTACATCGCTTGAGGAATCCTAGATATTTCGCAGCTGGGTATTTAAATTTCACTTTAATAACAGCAGACAGCATTGAGTTTTGAAAGCATTAAATTTCACTCGGTTGATAGTTCCCCAATTGGTTATGCTGTTTATATCGGAATTTAATGAGCTTAAAATACGCTGCCGTTCCCGTTCTACAGCCGAAGAACAGGGGCGTGAGTCTGGGAGATTGAGAGTTGAATTCAAAAATAATAAATAAAAAAGAATTATGAAAGAAAAAAAATAAAAGAAAATAGTTACATAGAATAGATGTCTTGTTATTAAGTTGTCTCAACAGCAGCAAACAGGTCATCAGAGCTTTTAGAATTCGCTGACTTTTTCACGTAGAAACACCCACGCTTTGTGTGACCCGCAAACAGCTGATTTTTTCGCCGGAGTTCAATGGAACTGTTTATACCTGACCTACTTTATTGATATTGAACTCATTCCCATAGCAGAAGAAATGTGCGATTTATGTGTTATCTATAACAATGAACTCAACTTCCGTTTCTACATAGATAACATCATAAGAAAGGCCAACTCTCCTCTCGGTTTCGTCAAGCGCCGGTCTGAAGAATTTTTTTCCTTCTGCCTCTTCTCGAATACACCGAACAAGTCTGGTCACCCTATTACAGCTCCCTTGGTCTGCGCGTAGAATCTGTACAGCGATCCCCACCAAACAAATTATAAATATTATGAACCCTTGTTTAAAATGGTACGCGAAATCAACTGTAGTCAACCTATCTTTGACATTCACCCTTAACAGTTCACTTTACTTATATTAGTTTTTGAGTTTAGTATTTAAGTTTTTGGTTGTACTAAGCATAATAAAGCTGTCCGAAATTGACACGGGCCTCAATCAAAATTTGGTTCCCTTTAATGATATTTATCAATCGCTTAAAGTGGGATGTAAGCTCCACAGTGTTGTCTTCACCCTTCCATTAAGACGACAATAAGCACCATTAAGGCATATTTACAGACAGGCGGAAAGTATGCGGCTTACTACTTAAAGAGGCATCAGGTAGCATTTGTTTGGCTTGCTACATCCTAAAGAGTCATGCCAATTCCAGTTGTGCTAACTGCTAACTGCCATTGAAAGTTTAGATCAAGGAATGATACAGCTCTATTGCAGGTTCATGTTCCAAGAAGTATTTCTATGAACTTAACACGTAAATTTCAACGAAAATTTCCTGTTAGATTTAATTGTCTATCGTCGCATTTATTAATTACAGATTCTTTTTCTAAGTTTAAGCATATAATGGTATTATCATCAATCCTAATTATATTTTTTACTGCATTATAGCGATAAGTACATGCATTTTGTGTTATACATGAACGGCTTAAATTTAGTTCTTTCAAATAAATATTATTAATTTTGTTTTCATATTCTAAGTAATTTATTTCTATAAGTTGTAAGGCTTCGATGTCTATTTCATTTTTCTTATCATTTGGAATAGGTATAATCATTTTAAGTTGGGTCGTAATGTAGTCTTTCGGTAATTTTGCAGCTATTATAAGTCTATCTTGGTCGAATTTTAGGAGTCCTATTCTGGCAAGTCTATGTGCAATATTTTCATTTCCATTCCAGTCAATATATTTGGATGGAGAATGCCTTGCTTAGGAGATGCTATATTGTCTAGCATGCTATTTATTTTGCTTTGTAATATTTTTCATTTTTGTGGCTTAAATGTTTGTAGTTTCTTATAAAGCCCTCATTGCGTTTTTCTACATAATTTTGCAAGTATTTCTTTTTCTCTTCTATTTTGTTCTTTAAGTTTGCCGGATTTGTGTCCTCAGCCTGGTTTGGAGTCATGCCTAGTGTTGAATGGTATCTATAATTGTATATTCGAATACCCTTACATATTTTCCTATTGGTTGAAATATCTGTGTCTTTTGTGGTAAGTAAAATTTCAAGTAAGGTCGAGTGAAATCTCTCTATATCCGAATTACCTGTATGAGAGTTGGCCTTTGTCATATGCATTTCTATTCACTCTTTCCTAAAGTGTTCTTTTATGTTTTCTGAATTGAATTCATTGTCACGAACTACTTTTCTTGGCTTTCCGAATTTTGTTAATTGTTCATCTATGCATTCTAACTTGCTTGTCCAATTTTTGCTAGTCAAACTGTATCCGTAAGCTTTTTTAGTAAATTGGTCTATAAATGTCGGATATATTAGCTTATTAAAATGATAGATATCCATATGTAATATTTCATTTCTTTTGTTGGGAGTTTCAATTAGCTTGAATTTAGGCCTAATTGGGTTTCTGTCATATTTCCCTTACTGACAAGTCTGGCAATTTCCTATTACTCTAGCAATTTATGTTATCAGTTTTGGAAAGTATATTTTGTATTTCAATTGATAGTATGTTTCTACTACTCCTGACTGGTTACTTTCTTCGGTGTGATAAAGAGATATCTGTCTGTGAAAATCTTCAGCTTTTTCTAAATCTCTTGCTCTCTGTGTAAACTTATAAAACTTATTTATATCCATACATTTCGGTTAACACTTTCTGTACTTTATTGTATTCCCTATCTTCTATTTCAGAGTAAATACCTATCGTTCCTGCTAAAATTGTTCTATTAAACAGATCCCTCCAGTATTTATCATCTTTTGTCATATTAACCTGAATAATTCTTTTACCATGCAGTGTTTTTATTTCATTCTGAACTGAGTTAGTTATTGTAGTTTAGTTTTAGTTTAGTTTAGTTTTATTTTGCAATCACATTAAGACATAATTATCTTATAAACTACTGGAGCTTTGATATGTTAAAACAATACAAATTCAGATACAAAGTCAGTATTAAGTGGATTTGGAATGTATTTATAATTCTCTCTTTGATTGGTATATGATCTATTTTCCATTATATTTTTTAGTTAAATATTTTATGGTCATATGATCAGTGATTATTTTGAATTTCTGTCCCCAAAGATATGGTCTAAAATATGAGGTAACCCATACCACTGAGTAGTCTTTCTTTGTTATTATTTATGTTGCGACTGATTTGTAGTCTGCAACTATCACTTGAATTTTATTTTTTATTAAATTACCTTGCTAAGACTGATTTGTAGTCTGTAAGACGGTTTTTACACAGCGCATGATTTTGATGCGCATGTTTTGGTTATTTTCTTATAAACTGTGTTTCTGTGATGCGCGCATTTTTACACGAAGTCTTTTTCTCATTCTTTGATTGTTCATGTTGTTTGACAGCTCTCTTTCATTTTATCTTTGGTGCTCAGTGTTGAAAGTTGAAAATAAAATAAATTATGAAAGAAAAATTGTCAATTGCAGAACTAAAAAATTTATTGGACACTACGGAAATGATTACTGATTGCATGGATACCAACTGCAGTTCGGACGGGTACATTTCATAATTGAAAATGAGCTCGCTTGTTAATTCTTTGGTCCATTTAAATTCATCCGCCATACTGAAATGTTGTGCTCGTAACAACAGCCAAAGAAGTAATGCAGCAAATGTGAAAAAAAAGCAGAAGGAGAAAAAAACATGCAAAGGAAATCTTGCCCGCCGTGTATCGGGAAACTTTTTTTTTTTGTTTCATTTTCCCTCTTATGCACTTATTTGAATCTCTCTAAACATGCGCTGTGTAAAAGCCGTTTAACAATCACTCAATTTTCTTTTTAGTTTATGTTTCACTAACGACTGATTTTTAGTTTATTAATTAATGTTCACTTAGATTCGTAAAAATTCCGCACGACTGCGCAAGTTAAATAAAGAGCAAGTGATTTGTTTTGGTGTCTATCGCTGATCGATCTTTTAATATTATTCATTTGATTAAAATGACTATGTTTAAGAAAATGCTATGTTTAAGGAAATGCTATTGATATTCGCACCCGTTTGATTTATAAAAAAGTGCTGAATTGGGCAACGACATAAGGTTGTTGCTCGCCATCTACCGACAAAAAATTTGAAAGTGATGTATCAGCATATAGCAACAACTTAAGGTTGCTGCTCTACATGTTTATTGGTGGAGGTCACAATACAATTATATAACTCATGCGGTGTGTGCTGCGCCATAAGCAAGTGTGCAATAATCGGCAACGACGCTTGTTTGAAACATGTGCATTCGGTGTGTTTTGGTCGTAGGCAAAGCCGTGTATTTTCGACAACCACTCATGAAACACATCGAGTCAAAAACATGTTGTTTGTTTCACCTGCTTTGGTGTGTGCTGGCTCATAAGAATCAATGGATTGTTGTATCATTAGCCAAAAAAAAAACGTTTTGTCTGTTCCGATGTGTTTTCAGCCAAGGATGTTATGTCCTCTAACTCTTGTTGGGTTCTAGTGCGGATTTCCTTTGTAAGACACTTCTATTTTTCTTTACATTTGCATTTTCAAATATTTTTTTCTGCTGACTCATCTCCAATAAATCCATCCTGTTCGTAGTCGATATGAGGAGCCTTCAATGCATTCCTTAGTTTTAGTGGTTAGCAAATGATCTCGGTAATCTATTATTTAATTATATGCATACATAAATATTCAAAGTTTCGAACACCTGTGATTATTAGTATGGGCTCCTCATATTCCTAAAAGCATGCAAGAGTTTATGTAGTGGCATAAGAAGGGTTAGATTCCCCGAAAAAAATAATGATTACTGTGTTACGGAATTCAAAAGCGATGTTGTTGTTAAATACACAACACGAAGTGAAACCATAAACACAGCATCTTTCGCAACCATTTTGGGGTAAGCAATCCAGGAACAAACGCGAGGGAAACTGTACATAGGTGTGTTGCTTCTTCATTATAACGTACTGGTGTAGACGTTGCGTGTTTCCAAGGCAATTTCGAATATACGAGGGTAGTCCCAGAAGTACCCGACCTAACAAAGAAAACACGAAAAAAATTGGGGAAAAATATGTTTATTTATCTACGTAGTCTCATTTTAGTTCAATACACTTTTCCCAGCGATGTTTAATAGCTTCAATACCCCGTTTATAGTGAGAATCGTCGAGCTCCTTAAAATAGCCATCAACCAAAGACTCCACCTCTTTATTGTCGGCAAATCTTTTACTTCCGAGAAATTTTTTCAAGTTCGGAAATAGAAAATATTCCGAGGCGGCTAAATTTGTCGAATAGGTTGCATGAGGAAGTTTAACTCCTTGATTTTGGCCATCGCGATGACGGATGTGTGAACTGGTACATTGTCTTGATGAAACAAAACTTTTTTCTTCGCAAAATGCGGCCGTTTTTTCTTGATTTCATCTTTCAAATAAGCTCGCATAATACACGCCGTTGGTTGCTGTTCCTTTCTGAAGATATTCAATGAAAATTATCACTCGCGCATCCCAGAAAATTGACACCATGACCTTGCCTGCAAATGGAACTGCCTTTGCCTTCTTTGGAGCCGATTCTCCCCTTTGAGTAAGTAATAGACTCATGTTTCATCCATGGTTATGAATCGACAAAAAAACTCGGCTTTATTTTTGTGAAACTTTGCCAAACACTCGATTGAAACATCCTCACGACGGTGTTTTTTTTTTCCATTGTGAGTAATCGCGGCATCCATCCTGCGCACAGCTTTCTCATGTCCAATTTTTCAGCCAACATGCGATGTACAGTGCTTTTTGAAATGGCTTGCATATCTGCTGGTTCACGCACTTTCAATCGACGGTCATTCAATACCATTTTGTGGATTTTTTTCAACATTTCTGGTGAACTAACCTCATTTGGTCGACCACTGCGATGTTCGTTTTGGCAACTCGTACGCCCTCGCTTAAACTCTGCCACCCAATATTTTATTATTGTAAGCGAAGGAGCAGATTCCTATATGATAGGATCCAGTTCCGTTTTTATGTTGGTTGGATTGAGGCCTTTCAAATGAAAGTATTGTATCACATAACGAATTTTGTCCATATTTAAAAATTCATTGAAGGCGTTCATTATTGATGGCTGTCGAGCAAATACTAAACAACATAGCGTCGTCAAACTTCAAATTTAAGCTTTATAAGGCTGGTACTTTATACAATTGTCATTCCTTTTAAATAACAACCGCCATCTATACGACAGGTCGTGTACTTCTGGGACTACTCTCGTATTATTAAAAAGTCAACTTCCCGAAGTAATATAGTAAGTATATTGAGGTGGAAAATAAAATGGATTTAAAATGTTTGTGACGGATACAGAGTCTACTACACCGCCTCTTGATCTGGGTGCGTTGTTGTGTCGAATTTCAATAGGTCGCTCAATTATGTGTTTATTTATTTATTAATTTTTTTTTTTTTTTTGGAGAATGGGCTTTATGAAGTATGAGATTTTAGCTTGGTTATGTTGAAAATGTCTTTCGTTAACAAATTTCTTCTTAATTCCTTACTACTCGTGATAGCTGCAGTTGTTCCCACGGCTCTAAGAGAAAGGTCATCCTGCTTGAAAAGTATACAGATAATACTGACCCAAAAAATTTAGAATATACTATTTGCAACTTAATGCCTTAACGGTTTTAGCCGAGATACGCATTTCTCACTTACTAGAAATGTCGCCTGATAAAACAACTGAGATGCTACAAACAATAAGGCTTGCTTTTTTTTCATTAAAAAGAACAACACTCAAGTGGGTATGACTACACTTATGATGTCAAAGCATCATAACCGTCCGATTGGGAAGCCACTACACTCCATTTGAGCCACGGCCACCCACTGTTTTAAACTGAATCCCTTATACTAAATTCCAACTGTATTACAATATCAAACCATATTGGGAGTAAGGGATAGGGCATATGTACAAATGTATGTATATTTATATTCTTTTAAGAAGACCTCAATTCTCACAAAAAGAAAACACAATCCACCTATTTAGTTACAAGTAAAGACCTATCTATATTTGCTGAGAGGTCATACCCCCAGCACGGAAATAGCTGCAGCCTATCGCTTATACTCGTACATACTTTTGTATGCATTGCCATTGATGTTATCAGAATTTTATTTTGCTGAAAATATTTTCATTTTCTCCAGACAAACATATGCAGCCAGAACGGATTTCAATTGAGTTACATTTTTATTGATTTCAGATACTTCAACTGTTAAACATTATTAGTGGAATCTCTTCGAAATGGCATCCGGAAAATTAGGTATGGTGTTTTTATAGGAAGAATGTATAAATCCGTTTATTAATTTTGTGAATTATTGATTAGCTTTGTTAAGTGTTTCTGATAAAACTGGTCTTGTTGAGTTTGGGAAAAATTTAACAAAGCTAGGATACAGACTTGCTGCGAGCGGTGGAACCGCTACGACTTTACGTAGTGCTGGACTAGTGGTAAAAGATATATCTGATATTACTGGCGCTCCCGAAATGTTGGGAGGTCGCGTTAAAACATTACACCCAGCTGTTCATGGTGGCATCTTATCTCGGTAATATAATTTTAATTTTTCTATACTAAATCTAATGATAATTATAAATGAGCTTAAATTTAGATTGACAGATAGCGATTTGGCCGATTTAAGGAAGCAAAATTTTGACATCGTCCATTTAGTTGTGTGTAATTTGTATCCATTTATCGATACGGTTTCGAAAGCAGGTGTTACTGTTGCCGAAGCTGTGGAAAATATTGATATAGGAGGAGTCACACTTTTGCGTGCCGCAGCGAAAAATCATGAACGTGTTACCGTCGTATGTGAGGCTAGTGATTATCCTAAGGTTCTAGCAGAAATTTCTGAAAGTGGTGATACCACATTGGAAACAAGGTAATATAAAACTTATATTTATTTGGTTATTGTTTGGACTTTTATTGTGGTTGTATGTAGGAAACTTCTTGCATTAAAGGCGTTTACACATACTGCTACATATGATGATGCAATCTCCGACTACTTCCGCAAACAGTATTCCCCGGGTGGCTCACAATTGAATCTACGTTATGGAATGAATCCACATCAAAAGCCTGCACAACTTTTTACGTCACTTGAAAATTTACCTCTTAAAGTGCTGAATAGCGCTCCAGGTTTTATCAACCTTTGTGATGCTCTTAATGGGTGGCAATTGGTTCGTGAGCTTAAGAAAGCATTGAATTTACCAGCAGCTACTAGTTTTAAACATGTTTCTCCGGCTGGGGCCGCAGTTGGTAATCCCCTTACTAGAGAAGAAGCAAAATTATGTATGGTTAATGATTTGTATGAAACATTGACACCATTGGCTACCGCGTATGCACGAGCAAGAGGGGCAGATCGGATGTCTTCGTTTGGTGACTTTGTTGCACTATCTGATGTTTGCGATGTTGCAACTGCTAAGATAATTTCTCGGGAGGTATCCGATGGTATCATTGCTCCTGGCTATACACCCGAAGCTATGGAAATTCTTAAAAAGAAAAAAAATGGTGCATATTGCATTCTTCAGGTAAGAAGATGACTTTTGGATTTTTTTTTTCATAATTTATTTGATCTTGGTGACTTTTAGATGGATCCAGATTATGAGCCAAGTTTAATCGAACGTAAGACAATTTTTGGTTTAACGCTGGAACAAAAGCGAAACGATGCAGTTATTGATGGAAGCTTGTTCCAAAATATTGTAACTAAAAATAAAAATATGCCTGAGAGTGCCATACGAGATCTCATCGTGGCAACTATAGCATTAAAGTTCACGCAAAGTAATTCTGTCTGCTACGCACGTGATGGTCAGGTTATTGGGATTGGTGCAGGTCAACAATCGAGAATTCATTGTACACGATTAGCTGGAGAAAAGGCTGATAACTGGTGGCTACGTCAACATCCTAAAGTTGCTGGAATGAAATTCAAAAGTGCAGTTAAGCGTGCAGAGATATCAAATGCAATTGATAATTTTGTAAATGGAACCGTAGGCAAAGATATGCCATTGTCGCAATTTGAGTCAATGTATGTATAAATTACTCACGACCTTTCTGAAATGAACTTGATTAAATTTTGTACATTTAGGTTTGAAAGTGTTCCTGAACAACTAACACAGGATGAAAAACTTGAGTGGCTTAAGCAACTAAATGGCGTTGCATTGGCATCTGATGCTTTCTTCCCATTCAGAGATAATATAGACCGAGCCAAATTAGTAAGAAAATTACCAATTTGTTCAATGGTTTGTAAAATTTATTTTGTTTCATTTTTAGAGTGGAGTTTCTTACATTGGCAGTCCGTCCGGATCTACAAATGATGCTGGCGTGATTGCTGCTTGTGACGAGCATGGAATTATTTTGGCACACACTAATTTGAGATTATTCCACCATTAAACGCATTTAATTTTTTCCTTAGACATATTTTCAAATGAAACTATAATAGGTATTCATTTGTGAAGAGAAAATAAAGATACTTTTATATTTTATCAGTTTTGGAAATAGAATAAGTGAAAGTGGAGCGCTTATAGCCATTGAAGCGGTAGACCTGCCTGCATGGAATATATCGAACTAAACATGTGGGAGGTTTGTACATTGTTTGTTACCCCTAGAGAAACCAAGAGTTTTTTGCTTTCATCATTTTTCATTCCGCACTAAGCTTCGGAGTGATAGCATATGCGAATATATTTCAGTAACTACGAGTATTACGTGTGTGCCCATAGATGAACTCATTTAAATGGCAAACTACTAATCTATTTGCCATAGATTAACCAATCTAGATGGCAAACTTTCCAGGTATTGGAAAATCATAACCAGTTTTCTACTGATTGCCTGTAACCATGCGACCCTGTCTATGAATACGTGTGAATTGTCAACAATGGTCAAATGATAAAATTGTTTTATCAAAATTCGTGCTCTGCTCGGGCAACGTTCCCCGCGCTTTGCCTTTTACGGTCGCCATAATCGTCCTGCCGAGAGGACCATTCGCAGTGTGATGGATAAATTTGAGTCTACTGGTTCAGTAAATGATAAACCCACATCCGTACGTCGACGAAACGCAAGATCTGCCGAAAACATCGCCGTTGTCCGTGAGGGTGTCAAAGAAAATCCGAGACAGTCGATTTTGCACCACTTACGAGAACTCGGCCATTCGCAGACCACAACTTGGCAAGTTTTGCGTCGTTATTCAACTGACCCAGGAGCTGAGGGTAAACGATCATAGACAACGACGTGTGTTCGCTGAATAGGCTCTGGAGCAGTTGGAAACTGACCCTAATTTTCATCGACGGCGCCATCTGTCCATATTACTTTGAGAATGACGTTGGCCAGGCCATCATCGTCAATGGTGAGCGGTATAGGTCGATGATTACCAACTTCTTTTGACCTGAATTGGATGATATGGACACCAACGACATGTGGTTTCAACAGGACGCATTGGAAATTCTGCACGAGCGATTCAAGGGTATGGTCATCTCACTTGGAGGTGATGTGAACTGGCCACCAAGATCGTACGATTTGACCCCGTTCGATTTTTCCTGCTTAGTTATAAGTCTATGCAAATAAGCCACAAACCACAGCGGCCCTCAAAGCTAACATAACCCATGCCATTGGTCAAATTCTGCCCGATTTATGCGCCAGAGTTATGGAAAATTGGACATTTCGGATGCGCCACGCAGAGAAGCAGCGGCTAACATTTGAACGATGTTATATTCCATACATAGTGGCATCGATGGGCCTTTCAAACGAACAAAAAATTTCGATGATACACAGAGTGAATATTTATTTCAACGTGGTGAAAAAGTAAAGATGATAGAATATATGAAAAAAGCCTATTTTTCGTGTTTCAAGTGCACAAAAAGAGGATGGTTTCAGAATAATATTAAAAAAGGACCTAAGAATCATATTTTAAACGTTTCATTTGAAGATATACATAAATGAATTGCAACTAGAACAATTCTGAAATCAGCTTTTATTGTAGGTAAGTAAATTGTATAAGCATTTTGCATGTTCAGGCACATACTCTGGACTCTGGACATCAATGAAAAGGATTGTAAATTAAGGGCATCTTTTAAAATCAATTTCCTTGTTCTTTTAGTTTGATATGTGTTAAGAAAATAAATTAATTAAATAATTGATATTTTTTTAGTGTTTTAAGAAAATATTTGTTTTTCTAATTGCATTTAAAGTCCAAAATATTTCGAGGAGGTTTTTTTTTAACACATTATAAAGAACAAATAAAAAAACTCCCAGTATAGCCAACTTACAATGTGTAAGACTTGCCATCCCAACTTAATTTGGTTTTGTCGAAAGGAATTATGTTTATATTTTATAACTGTTTTCAACAGATCTGTTTCTTTGCAAGTAATAAATGTTTATTTGTACTTTTTTAGAAGCAAAAACTAAAACAATAATATTTCTTAGGAATATAAATAAAAATGTTCCGCTTCATGTAAAATGAGCACAGCTAAAGTGTTGATATCCTTAAGGAAAAGTGTTAGTCTATACCTTACTTTTGCGGAAAAAAGACGTACCTATTACTTTGTCGAGTATCCTTTAAGCATTTTAACTTCTTTAAGATGGTCTGGCATGGAATGTGTCAAATTTTCCAGATATTCACTTGTTATTCCTTTCCATTCCGCTAAAAGTAAGGCTTTCACGTAATGACATGTTTTCGTAAGCTGTTCTCTAAATGATTCCAAAGACGTTCTGGTGGGTTAAGATCGGGGCTATGGGGTGGTATTACTAGCAAGTGAGGGAATTTATGTATCAACCACATCTTTACCATTTGTGTGACATCGTTGTCCCGTTGGAAGTCAAAATCTTTTTTGTGTACTTTGAAGCAGATTTTCCTGCAAAATTTTTTAGTATACTTATTTTGCCATGATCTCAATGAATATGACCAAATTACCGATCCCAGAAGTGAGTATTTAGTCCCACGTCATAACACCATCATCTACGCGCAGTGTTAAATTTTGACTCTTCTGAGAAAATCCTTGAAGTCAAATCCTTTGTTTTTGTATTCATCAGCAAACTCTTCTCTTTTTTTTTCTTTCCTTCGCTGACGAAAGGTTTGCTTCTAGCGGTACAAGATTTATACTCAGTTCGTTGTGTCAATCTACGTACTATGACGCTGCTTTCGTTCGGACGATTTGATTGCATTGACATTCTCGATAATCCCGCTAAATTTTACCATTATATCGTGATATTTGTGAAAGGTGTAGCGTTGTGTTTACACTGATTTTTTTCCTCAGAAATTTTTCGATTTTGTTTTTTAATTATTTGCGCGCGCTCAAGTGATTAAGTACCCTTAAAATGTTTGCCCACAGCTCGGTCGAAGGAAAATCAGGGAGGATGGAAAGAGAGGTACCGGTGAACGTTGGTTTTAAATGTTTGAAGGTTATAATGACTAGGAAATAAAGAGCTAGGCCGGGCATTCAATAAGCGAGTTGTATGGCTTAGGAATGAAGCACTATATTTTAGAGTACGTCCGAAAGTGGGCTTGAGGGAATACTAATGAGCATTTATAGCGAAACGGGTGTTACGGTTAAAAGTTTGAAGGGGCGGAATGTTACTGGCGATTTCTATGGAGCACTGGTGGTGGAAATAACGATAAAACAGAGTGAGACACGAGACATTATGTCGGTGTTCGAGGCTGTCCATTGTTTGAATGATATTAGTATCACCTATGAGTTTTATCGCACGGTTTTGGATCCTATCTGACAGGTGTAGAGATGTTTTGGGCGCACCCGACCAGATGTGGGCATTGTACTCCAATTTCGGGCGGATAAATGCCTTCTATATTGAGGCCAGATCAGAATGGGTAAAGTATTTTTTACATCGTTTGAGGAAACCTAGACATTTCGCAGCATTTTTGACGACACCGAATATGTGGTCATTCCAACGTAAGTTTTCATTGACACACATACCGAGAATGGAAAGTTTATCGGTTTCGACGATGCAAGTGCCATCTATGGATAATGGCTGGGTTGTTTAAATTTCGCTTTAACGACAGCAGACAGCATTGTGTTTTTGAAGCATTAAATTCTACTCTGTTAGTGGTTCCCCAATTAGTTATGCTGGTAATATCAGAATTTAATGAACTTAACATACGCTGACGTTCCCGTTCTACAGCCAAAGAGCAGGGACGTGAGTCCGGGAACGAGTATGAAAAGCTGAGAGTACTGTCGTCAGCAAGGGATTATATTGGATTAGAGGTAGCAGACAAGAGATCGTTGATGAAAATTAAAAAGAGTGTCGGAGACAGAATGGAGCCCTGTCTGTCTCCGTCTTGAAACCGTCCAAGACAATTTGAATTGAGTGTTCCGAAAGGTAATTTTTAATCCATTGAAGAAGAAAGTCATCGATCCCAAAAGCTCGCATTTTCGACAAAAGAGCCAGATGCCAAACTCTGTCAAATGCCTTAGAAATATCAAGTGCAACTATCTTGCTTTCACCGGATTGATGTACGCTTTGGTTCCACTTTTCGGTGAGACATGCCATCAAATCACCAGTGGACCTGTTACTACGAAAACCGCACTGCCGGTCATTAAGAAGTTTTCGTGTTTCGAAATAATTCATGAGCTCACGGTTTATCAGCGTTTCCATGACCTTGGAAAGAACGGACGTAAGTGCAATGGGTCTATAGGAGGAGAGAGAGAGAGAGAGGAAGATTCGCCTTTTTTAGGGACGGGCTGGACAAATGCTAAGGAGTAGGATTGGTGAGAAAGCTTACGCAGTGGTTTTGCCAGTGAGGAAGAATACCTCTTCAGAAGGAGGGTAGATATACCATCTGGACCAGCGGATTTGTGAATGTTAAGATCTTTAAGAACTCTTGCTACTACACGAGTGCGAAAGTGGATTTGTCCCATTGAAGATTCGACGCACTCAAGTGTAGGCGGGGACAAAGCACAATCTGGGAGTGTTGAGCTTGCCGCAAAGTGTGCAGTACGCAGATTGGCCTTGTCCAAAGAGCTGACAGCTGGAATGTCATTGTAGATGAGCGTTGGGATGCAGGATGAGGCAGAATTTCTAATATTTTTGACGAACGACCAACAATTTTTACTGCCTTTGGGACATTGCAGTATTCTTTGCCTCAGTTTTTGGTCGTATTGAAATTTCACACGCTTGAGAAAGACGTTGCAGTCACTTCTGGCTCGTTTGAACGTTTTTCGGTTTTCCTCTGTTGGGCTGGTCTTGAAGGACCGAAAAAACATTTCTCTAACCTTGGCAGCCTCTTCACAGCTCGAGTCGTACCATGCCTTTTCTTTTAGTTCGATACTCTTCATCCGATGAGGGATAAAGTATCTCATTAAAAAAAGAATGGTACCTATGATCATATCAGCAACAGCATCCACGTCGTTATCGAGGAAACATAACGACCAGTTAAAATTTCTAAAGAAGCTGTTGAGACCGCTCCAGTTGGCTTTCTCGTATTGCCATACGGTTCTTTTGAGAATCTTTTCTCTAACTGTGTGGTGGGTGTGCGAGAAGTTAGTTGATATGACACAATGGTCCGACGAGCCTAGAGGGGAGAGCACGTCAACTGTGTACTTATCAGGGTGAGAAGTTAGAAACAAGTCCAGGGTGTTGACGGTATGACTGTCAACGTTTGGTATTCGTGTGGGCTCGTTTACAAGCTGGGTCAAATTATTTTCCGCAGCGAAGGTCTCAACACACCGTCCTTAGGGTGTTGTCCGTCCAGAATGCCGAAGCCAACTAGAACTGTGCATATTGAAATCGCCCGTAATCACGATTTCAGTATGAGGATACAGGGATACAATTCTTTGAATGGAGTCAGACAGCGCATCAAACCCGTGAAAAGTCGAGGTGCTGTCCAGTTTTGGGCTTCTGTAAATAAAGCAGTAGTGGATAATTTGCTTAAGGAGATGGGATTTTAACCACATGAAATTCCGGATTGGAATAGGGATTACATTGTGGTGGAATTTGGTAAGCTACATCACCAATTCTCCCTCATTTGGTTAAACAAACGTCCTGTGTAGAAAAGCAGTTGGATATGACACCAATAATTATAAATTTAACCTCGGACATAGATATGATAAATTTTCTACAAGAAAACAGTATTATGTATGCCTGCGGTTGGCTTTACAGGAAATGTTTCAAAGGTGGTAAGTGCAGCTTGTCATTGCTCACTTTAGAGAGACCACTGAGCTTACTTTTACATTGTTTAGCAATATGACGTCGAAAAAATAGCAACCAAAACTCAACCCTGTCCCATCAACATTCCGACTAAAATTGGTCATTCAAAACTCAAATGCGTTAGTTTGCATAATTCCCATGTGCACGATATACACGCCAAGTTCATCAACCCACTCTTTGCACACACTATCAAACTTATTAAACAATTCTCAGATATGAAACATGACAGGCATTATGTAGTGCCACGTTTGAGAAATCGCTGCATTTATGAAAATGTGTGGCCCTACCACGCCTATTTGCACAATAAACACAATATAAGGGTTTCGATACAACGAGAGGGTCTTCCTATCGACCCAGACGAATTAATGCAACTTTTCGTTCGCTATCATGCGAGCTTCTGGGAATCTTCTGACGAAGTTCAAACAAATCTCTACGTTTTCTTCGCATGTGTTTCCCGAATTTTCTGTCATCATCCTCCTGTCCAAAATGCTTGCCAATCTATCCCCAAAAATCCCCGCCATACATGTTAATTTACAAAAGCTCCCTTAGGACCTCTTTGTTCTTACTGAAACAAATCTAATTCCTGACATTGAAAACCATGAGATTTTTCCATCAATGTTCAATGCTTCCAAATACTAATAATTTTGAGTTAGTATGTGTCAACATTAAGCTCTCCAAACGCTCCATTTACGTATCATACTTTGCTGTTACATTCACTCATCTCAAACAATTGAGTCCTATTCACCAATTGTTCAATCAGTGGATTTTTCGATTGATACTGCATAATCCGAAAATAAATAGTACTATTCTAGTTGGAGATTTCAACCTTACTCACCTCAAATGGACGCCCTCTGATGCAACGATTCGCCCCATTTCGTCTCAATTTGCCCTGTGAAATACAAGTCTTGATGGTGTACTAATTAACTGACTCAAGTGTACTATATATCAGATTAGAACAGACAACTCGACGTTGTCTCTACATCCGATTCCTACAACTGTAGCGTTTATAGAAGTAATCATCTTCTCTTCTCCCCCATTGGACCGCTTGCATCACCCCTTGTCAGGTATATATGTATTCATAAGAAAACGGCAACACATGTATCGACTCGGAAACTCCTTCTTCCGAAGAACCGTCTATAACAAACTTAAAAGCCTCATTAGCAACATTAAATTTCAATTTATTGCTGAGACAATAGACATTGATCTTGCCCTATCAACTTTTTATTCGTTCATTTTCTCAACTTTGCCATGCCCAACCAATTCCATATTCTAAAAGGACTGCTCTTCCTCTCCTCCCTGGTACAACCAGGAGTTGCGCTCTCTATCTGTAAAAACAGAAACAAGTTATAGCACAACTTCTTAAAAACTGAATCTAATTTCGACTACAGTAACTATCAACTTTTATTTTTTTTATTTCTGACCTCTTTACTGAAACAGCAACACTGCTCCTGTCAACAGGCAGCTGTCAGTTGACTCCTGTCAAAATTTAAACTTGCTGCGTCAGTTAGTTTGTGTTTGACAGCTATTTTTATCAGACTACTCACTAATTTGAGGAGAAAATGGAAAAAAGTGAATTTCGTGTGCTTATTAAGCATTATTTCTTGCGAAAAAAAACCATTACCGAGACCAGGGCTAAGCTTGATAAATACTATGGGGACTCTGCACCATCGATTTCAATGGTAAAAAAGTGGTTTACTGAATTTCGTTGTGGCCGTACAAGCACTGAAGATGCCGAACGTCCTGGACGCCCAGTTGAGGTCTCTACACCCGAAACAATCGAAAAAATTCACGATATGGTGTTGGCCGACCGAAGATTGAAAGTGCGAGAGATTATGGAAGCCGTAGGGATCTCGCATGGCTCAGTGGTTTCAATTTTGAATAATCACTTGGGCATGAGAAAGCTTTCCGCAAGATGGGTGCCGCGTTTGCTCACAGTCGACCACAAACGCAATCGTGTAACAACTTCACAGGAAGGTTTGGCGTTGTTTAATCGCAATATGGAGGAGTTTTTGCGCCGTTTTGTAACCGTGGACGAAACATGGATCCATCACAACACACCAGAGAACAAACAACAGTCAAAACAGTGGGTTTCTAAGGGTGAATCGGCGCCAAAGAAGGCCAAGGTGGGTTTGTCAGCCAATAAAGTTATGGCGACTGTTTTTTGGGATGCACGCGGGATAATCCACATTGACTACCTTCAAAAGGGAAGAAATCAATGGGGAATATTATGCCAACTTATAGGACCGATTCAATGACGATTTGAAAAAAAAAACGACCTCATTTGGCCAAGAAAAAAGTTTTTTTCCACCAAGACAATGCAAGGGTGCACACATGTGCAGTTGCCATGGCAAAAATCCATGAATTGGGCTATGAATTGCTCCCTCATCCACCCTATTCTCCAGATTTGGCTCCGAGCGACTACTTCTTGTTCCCAAACCTGAAGAAATGACTTGGTGGAAAAAGATTTGACTCCAATGATGAAGTCATCTCGCAAACAAAGGCCTATTTTGAGGACCTCGACAAATCATTTTTTTTGGAAGGGATAAAAAAATTGGAGAAGCGTTGGACAAAGTGTATAGAGCTCAAGGGAGACTACGTTGAAAAATAAAATTATTTTTTTATCAAAAAATCTGTGTTTTAATCCGTAAGTCACGGACTTATTGACCCGCCCTCATATAATCATTTTTTCGAACTTTATAAGTCTCTTTGCCTTGAATATCTTAACCTGTCTCTTTCACCAGGTACTGTTTCTGTCCTCTGGAAGGAATTTTGTATTATCCCTATTCGTAAAAAAAAAAGTAAACACCTAATCATAATGGACTTGAGTGAAGTTAATCTTATGTGGAAACCGAACGAAAAGCCAACTGTCAAACGTTTATGTTACCCATAATGCACTTAAGCAAACTAAATAATATATCATAGATAGATTTCATAGCAGGAAAAAAAAAGAAATAAAAATGGCAAAATTATTACATCTTACAATGGCAGGGACAAGTATCCTCACAAAAATAAATGAAATAGAAAAGGAAAAAATTTCTTTGTGACTGGCGTCAAATTACCGCATTAAATGTCCCACTCTATTGAGACTTTGCTTAAGCCAACTAAAGTAAACGAAACTTGTCGAAACCGAGAAAAATTCCATTATGGTCATGCAATACTATTTACACCCTGCCTGACTCGAACTGCAACCAACTTCAGACTGCTATAATTTCCAAACCGTTCATGACAGTGAGCTTAAATTTTGACACATGACAGATAATTTTATTATTTACAGGCCTTTTAAACGATTTGCGTCTCAGTTGTGTTGAAAAAATTTTGATCCGCCATGGAATTCAAACGTGATAGTGTGATTGCTTTATATTTGGCTGGAAAACCACAAGTAGCTATCGTTAGAGCCCTCCCGCACCTCAACGTGAATAAATTATTTGTGTCTCGAACCATAGCTCGTTACCGTGCCAAAGGTAGTCATATTGAAAACTACTGATACAATTTGAAAATAGATGTATTTTCCAACATTTTTTGCTTTGGCACAAAAAATAAAAAAATAATTTTAATACAACTTTTAGATAGCTCAACTTTACTATAAATAAAACTGCACAAAGCCTTTAAGACAACGCTAGTTTATTAGTCTTCACTCAAAGAAAGTTAACGCAGGAATGATCATACCACTCTGTCTCTATATATATACTCGTACATTCATCTTTCTCTCTTTTCTTAAATACCTTCTTGTTCTGAGTTGCCAATTCGTTCATTTTCTGTTAAATTATAGCATTTTAAAAAGTTGGAGTTCGAGTCATTCACCCTGTATATGTAATGACGTATTTTACTAAGCTGGCTAAAGGTCACCACAGTCAATTATGGTCGGTCCTTAAGACCGAAATTAATAATTTCAAGGCCATAGCAAAACTCTCTTGCATACCTAAACTTTTCGAGAGCATAGTCTATCAAGAATTGCCTCCGTACTGTAGATCAACTATTTGCACAGATCAGCACGGTCTCATGAAAGGTAAATCAACAACCGCTACCCTAGTTACGGTCGTATGTAGGACGCCTTTTGCTTTAGAAGATTGTAATGTAGTAGATACAATTTCTACAGATTTCAGCAAGGCATTCGACGAAATTGCACACCAACTTATCATTTTCAAACTAAAAAAAATGGGTTTTTATCCCCAATTTGTAGAATGGTTTAAGTCCTATTGTATTTAGAAACCCGAGAGTATAGAGTTATTTTCAATACCCCAATATCCGACCCCCTTAAAATAACATCAGGGTAGTCATCTTGGACCGATCACGTTTATCCTAACGATTAACGATTATCGAGATTAGTAGTTTTAACGAAATTTAAACTTCCTACATTCGCTAATGACATGAGAATTTCCAAAGTCATTTCACTGCCGAGCTGAGATTGGTTGCAAGACGACTTAAATAAGTTTTCGGTATGGTGCAATCAAAAATTTTTGGACCTTAAAGTCAACAAATGCCACGCGATAACCTATTTTCGCAAACGTCTACCGCTTCCTACTAGAAACTACTTCACCTGCGATGAGCAAATTCCTTCCATTACCGAAGTACGGGATCTATGAACAATTTGTGATGGAGAACTAAATTTCTAGTCACATATTGACAGCATTATTCGTAAAGCTAACTATGTACTTGGCTTTATCAAAAGCTGGTCGAAAGAATTTTCGAGCCTTTTGTACACCACTTTTGTAAGACTTCTCCTCGAATATTCCAGCCAAGTATGGTCACCTTATAAACAAATCCACAATACAACGTCCAACATAGATTTACTCGTTTCGCACTTTGTGGTCTACCTTGAGGCGATCCATATGTATTACGTCCCTATGAAAAACTCTAAAAAAAACGTCGCGATGTAGCTGATGTACTTTTTATCCACTAGTTATTGACTGGAAATATCGCAACAATTACGGTCACTATGAACCAATGCAAAGAATGAAGTGCACAACAAATAACTACGCCGAAGCCTTTGATCTAAGTAGCAGCAAATTCATAATCACAAAAGCCCTGTTCAATATTTCACTATCTTAACATCTTCCCTCATCCACACGTTATTGATGTCTCAATAGCTTTACAGAACAACACTGTAAAGAGTGCGATTTCTACGCAAGGTATAATTGACGCCTATTTTTTTAACCAGCGGGAACTTCTGGTTCCTTCTTCTTTCTTAAGGTGGCGCTATGGTCTAGGGTCGACCTGAGCCTCGACTAAGAGCTTGCGCTCGTCGCCGAAAATTGATTATGGCCTCTTCCATTTAAGGTCCCTGAGCGAGATATTTCTTTACCCCGTTGTTCCTCCGGGGTAGATTCGAAGACTCTATAGGTCGGAGCGTGGGTGGTCACTCGCTCAACATGACTAAGTCATCTAAGTCGATGAATATTACACAATTTTGACAAGGTCAATTTCGATATAGCCTTTACAGTTTGTCGTAGCTTCTTCTCCAATTTCCGTTTATTCAACGGCATTTTCATTCTCCGCGTCATACCATATATCAAATCAAACAATGACAAACAATGTTATTTACTACAATACTTCAAAATCAAAATTACTTGTTGACGCGTGCTGTCCAAACTGTTGATGCTAGGTGTCTTTTCTTATCGACAGCATATATCCACTTTGTTTCATCGTCTATCTTTGCCGCTTTTGTTTAAATTCAGGCAAACTCACCAGTGACAGCTTGGTAATTTCTTCCCATAACGTCAATGTCGTGTTGTACAGACTTTTGAAATATTGTGCCTCTGATATTTGCCTATGAGTTTCCTACAAATCTTTGGCGCATAATGTTTAAGAAATCATATGACAGCGCGTCCCCTTGCCGAAATCCATTTCTGACATAAAATGTTTCAGTGGTGTCATTACCGATTTGTATGGTATTGACATCCTGCATATGTGTACGAGTTTGGCAGGGATGCCAAAACTGAAAATGGTTCTATATACGAGTAGCTCTTCTCTATTAACGGTGTCATGAACAGATGATACGTATCCAACCATTTGCAATTTGTGTGTTGTGTTTTTTTTTAAAGATCTGCCGTAGGGTGAATATTTGTTCTATCACATTGGTAAGGACCTATCACATAGAGTTTTAGGCGTTCACATATTATAATAGATGAGATCTTGTACTCGTACGCGAGGTATAGGATGCTGATTCCTCTATAGTCAGCGCAATTCGGAAGGCCTCCTTTATAAAGAATTTGGTAAACGATGCTGAGATTCAATTCACTGGGCATACTTTCACTCGACCAGATTTTATAGATGAGATGGTGTACCGATTTGGTGCATAAATATCGCTCTTCAAACCTGTTCTTGGTTCTATAATCTTCAGAGGTAATCCCTCTAGATTTTCATCACAGATTGTGGTTATACTATTACGTTCCCATCTTTATGTCTGCATACCTTGGGCCATGATTTCTGTCCTTGCCTAATCTTTGTGACTTTTTTATAGAGCTTCCGAACATCGTTTCTGCAGTAGCACCTCTTTAAGTCCTCCATCGCGCCCGTTTTTGTTTTTTTCTTTTTGAGAAGTTGGTGCTCCTCCGGTCTTTTTTGCTAATAGAGTTTGCCTGCAATGATGTTACTGGTCCTCTGCACTTGTTGCTGATAGCATAGGACTTCTCCAGGGGTTTTGGGTGACTCAATCAGAAAAAGCTCTAGCAGTGTCTTGGAACTGCAGACGTTCGACAACAAATTTTCTCACAGTACTGCTTCGATGTTTTGTCGCCTAAGTTATCCACATTTGCTATAACAGGTTAGTGGTCCATGTCGATGTTAGGTCCTCGGAACGTTCGGATCGACTTTACGTCGATCGCAATGTGATATATTTTGTTGACTGTTTTTTGTTCAGAAGATAGTCAGGCCCCTTTATGGATATTGAGATGTGTGGGAAACGTGTGCTCGCTATGATGACATTTCGCGTCGCCGCAAGATCGATCAGCCTAAAAACTCTAAAAAACTAAGAAAAATTTACACATTTCTGTATTCATTAAGCAGATATAAGAACCTTCGTTATAAAATCATTAAAAGAGTAATCGGTCAAGTTAAAAAAGTGTTTTTTAAAAATATATTTATATTTAAACGATCTTAATAGTACCTATATCAATTTTCTTTTTTTACTCTTTACTTCAGATCCACATCTTATTATTCTAGAGAAATTTAATATTTAATAAATTTGCATTATAAGAATATAGTTTTACATTATAAATTGATTGCAGTTCCGATTATTGCAGTTTTCTTGGTTCACGTTTGAAAATTCTTCTGCAATTAAAACTAAATATAAAAAATATAAAAACAAAGAGTATTACAGATGATAAAATTAAAGCAAATAACGTGGTTTCTTCCATATTGGATGGATCGAGAACATGATGTTGTGGTAGTAGAAGATAATCCACTAGCACCTGGGTTCCATTAGGCGGTGGACATGGTTGTTGAACAATTATTTCTTGATGTTGAACCTGTTTAACGTAAAAGAAAAATGCAAAATAATATAAGTAAATGACGCTGCTTTGCAGTGTTTGCTTGAAAATGTTACCTGTTTGTTTCGACACAGCTGTAGTCCGACCGAATTGGCTAAAGTCTCGGGGCTATATTCATCCGCAACTAGAACTGGAAGAAGCCATTTTTCTGGTGAGGCATATTGTAGCCAAGACAAAATTTTCGAAAGGTTTCTTGAATGTACTGAGTAACCACCTACGGTTGTAAGTGCTAGAGTAATAAGGGCATTTAATACAGTTGCCGACGTTTTTGTTGGAAACAGATATGCACATAAAAGAGCTAAAGTCTGAATGACTGTCAGATATAAAAGCATATATCCTAAAATGTTTATCGAGTATTAATGGGGGTTTTAGGATTTCTATGGAATTTATAAAATGTACCCATATATAAGTATATTCCAGTATCGCTGCTTGTAGAGTAGGTATACAGACCTGCCATACTGTGCGCTGGCAGCAGATAAGCTAACCATATGCATAAGCTTGGAAAAAGCCCAAAAAGACACTGACAAATAGCAGAAAAATATAATAATATTGTACTTGTACAAATTTGATTAAAACCTTACCTGAATTGTTATGTACAACCCCCTGGAATACAAGCCCAAATGTATGTCTCGTTCAACGTGTTTGCGATCTTCTTGCGCATCCCTGATTGTCAGCATAAGTAGAGGCCAATATGCTACTGCCATAATGCAATGATGGTACCCAAATCTATCATTATAGGTCAGTTGTGGATCCGATGCTGGCACATCCCAAAATATACAGCCTACAAAAAGCGATAAAACTGCTGCAGCTATAAGCTTACTTATCCAGGTCAACAGCGAGCCTGGTTGCTTGTATGCTGCGAAACGTTTAATTAACGCCTTCGTTTGTCCCATGAAACCAGCCTTATGGGTAAAAGCTGGCAGTGAGGCTGGTGGAGCAGCTAATGGAGGTTCGGAATTAATTTGATCCCAAGAGTTTGCTAAAGAGTCAATCCGGGCCGATGATTCTAGCATGGCTGCTGCAGACAAATCGTCCAATGTTACCAAGTCCACTAAATAGACCATACTTAATCATTTTACGTTTTATTTGTGTATTTTATACATACGGTAATAATCTGCTGGGTTTTTAAATGGTGGACATGGATAACCTAATGTACCCATATGACGTGGTAAATCCGATCTACTGCCTGAAAATACGGTTCTACCTCCAGACAGCAAAAGAACACCAGAACACATGGAAAGAATCTCGAAGGTGGGCGGTTGAAGGGTCATTATTACTATTCGACCACCACTGCACCATTGTCGAAGATATTCCACCAGGAAAAATGTATCAAAAATATCCATATTACTCGTCACTTGATCTAAAATAAGTATCGAGGATTGAGCTAGTAATTGACAAGCTACACTAAGTCTTTGTTTTTCCGAATGCGTTAGGGAGGATACGTTTGATGCGCGGAAAGTAGTAAGTCCCAAGTCTTCGATAAGGATATCCATCTGAAAATAAAAATGGCCTATACGATTAATCTTGTACACTATATTTTTATCGTAAAGTACGTTAGTTTTTGCAGTACATTGTACATTAACAATGTGGCGAAGGTCATTCTGAATGCTTTTTTGGGGTCTAAAACCTTGATGTGGGCTAATCTCAAAGAGATACCTAATTTTGAAAATTACAAAAAATTGATGGCGTCGTATATTTTTGTTTACAAATGATTTTTCTGTGTAGCACTTGGATTTGAACACAGATCTATTGGGTAATAAATGAACAACTAATCATTGCGATTACGATTTTAGTACAATAAAACCTAAAACTGCCGCACGATGCACCTATAGGCGACATGTCAAAGTGGAATACGAAAGCTGCATTCACAAAAAATAGTCAAAATCTTAGCCAATCGCCTTAATGGTAAAAGTTTAACTGGGTTCTCCTTGAAACCCTTGAAATGATGCCAATGCAACCATCAAGCGAAGTTATTCTTGATTCTCTTACTAATCTCCGACTTTTTTGGCTTAAGAAGGAAGTTGAAAAATGAATTCTTTTCACAAATAATTGAAAATGCTTTATTTTGAGTCAACTATCGGAAGCAATTCATTTAAAATAAATTAAAATGCACCTGTTTAGAGTTAAGTCAGTATTTGCATCATTCCAGCTCCGAAATTGACGTATCAAGAGTCCTGGGCGTGTACATACCAAAAGGCTTGCATATGCCTAATACCACTAGTAGACTAAAAACAAGGGCCGATATGCAATGAGTACAAACGAAATAAAAATAATAGTACACCTGCTACAATTACTGTTGTGGGCAGCTTATAGTTTCAGTTGAGGAAGAGCGCGAGTTATGGTAGCCACCATAATCGCCCCCTAGATACACACACACACACACCCCTTCAGGTCGGGGTTAGAATAGACCTGAGGTAAGGTATACCTGTCGTAAGAGGCGACTAAAATCCATTCGTGTTCCAGAGGCATAACATAGCGTTATAGCTATGGTAATGCATCCAAGCATGGTTATCGGAACACCCCAGATGGAGGCTAACTGCGAAACCCAATAAGCAGCCCCCCATCCAGAGGGCGGAGAAGGAGGGCTTGGCTGAAAAGGTCAAAGGAACCCCTATGAACTCTCTGTGACAAGACGAGCAAGCACCGTCTTACAAGTAAGTGCTCCCCACCTCACAAGGTGGCAACGAGGGATACAGCAAGAAGCAAATGGCGAGATCCTGCGATACCCGCCACAAGGTGAATGGTGCAGTTTCTCCACCCGGAAGTGACAGACTGAGCCCAGTAAGGTCTTAATTATGGCATACTGGAAAAAAATAGTTGGAATGACAGTTATGAGGGCTGACGTTTGTAGTATTCTGTTACTGAGTAAGCAAGAGTGAAATTTTGCGGAAATGGCTTTCAGGCTAATGCTACAAGCGCCCCCGTCCCGTTAAAACCTTGGCAGGAGTCAAAGAACGCTCGATGCCTCGTCGCCATTAAGTTGGTGGTGTAGGTCAAGATGTAACATTCCTTGTTAAAACTGATTTGGCTCTGGCACAACACCTCATAAGGGTCTGTGTCAACCCTTGCATGGCCTCACCGCTTGCAAAGACAACCATGGAATCCTTAGGTTACTTCATACTCGGACATCGATAACGGCTTTGAGTGGGGACCCAATTGAAATGAATTCAACAAAAACCAAATCAACGGAGGGAATATTAGTGGAAGAGAAAGGTAATGAGGAAAATCCCTTTCAAAGGAGCTCAAGGATGCTAAGGTCACCAGACACCGCACCAGCACCATTAGGGAGAAGCACTGAAAGCTGTGTTTTTTCTGCGACAAGAGAGACGGCACTTGAACCAAATTCGCAGCTATCTGCCTTCCACAAACTAGGTGAGCAGATACGGCAACTGGTGGAAATGTTAGAAGATGGGAAAAGGCGTTCAATACATCAACCTATGAGAGACGCAATTGAAAGCATTAGATCCCTATATGAGCTTTCTGCTATTCAACTGCAGGACGAAAAGGCAAAAGAGGTGACAAGGAAACACAACTCCTCACAAACCTCTCCCTGGCTGAGAAACGCACAAGAACCCAGGAAAAGGCAGGGTCAAAATGGCGAATCCCCGGAACCAAAGAGAAAAAAAAAAACCCCAGGCGGTAGAGTCGAAGCAAAAAGAAAACAATATTGGAGGCAAAACTCCAAGGATCAAGGAGAAGAACACCGCCATTCCGACAAAACAGAAGTCAAACGATGGCAAACAGTTGAGAAAAACTAAGAAGGAGACTAACAAAAAGAAGCTTGAGGCGAAAAGAAGTAAGCCGGACGCGTTCGTCATCGAAGCAAGTGAAGGACTATCTTACGCGGAGATTCTTCGTAGCGTAAAAGCAGACCCCAAACTAGAAGCTATTGGAAAAGCGGTATCCAGGATAAGAAGGACCCAGAAAGGAGAGCTCCTAATACAGCTCAAGGAAATTGGAAATAAGACAGAAGAGTTTAAAAGTGTCATTGGCGAGGTTTTAGGAGAGCGAGCGAATGTAAGGACACTCACACTCCGCACTACCATCGAGCTGAAAGACATGGACGAAGTCACCGGAAAGGAGAACATTTGCGAGGCAATAAGGACTCAACTCGGGGTGGAACTACAACCAGCAGACATATTATCATTGCGAAAAGCGTACGGTGGAACCCAAACAGCAACAATTGGTCTTCCCGTCGGATTGGCAAAGAAACTGTTAGATGCAGGAAAGGTAAAAATTGGATGGGTTATTTGCCGCATTCGGGAGAGCGAACGCTTCTCCAAAAATGCTTCAAATGTCTTGAATTTGGGCATATAGCCAAGCATTGCAAAAGCAGTGAGGACCGCTCCAAGCTATGTAGAAGGTGTGGAACAGAAGGCCACATAGCAAAGAACTGCGATAAGGAGCCATCATGCATGTTCTGTAGAAAAGAACACCCAAACGATTCGAAGCATCACCAACCAGAAAACATGAAGATAATACAGATTAACTTAAATCACTGTAGAATTGCACAGGATATCCTGACACAAAGCTAGAGAAGAAAAAGCGGAAGTTATTTTGATAAGTGAACCGTATAAAACTCTGGACAGCAATATATGGATCTGCGATAGGACAAATCATGCTGCTATATGGATATGTGGAAGGCATGCCTTTCAAGAAACTAATGGACTTACGGAGGGCTTTGCACGGGCCAAAATAAATGGCATACATTTTTACAGCTGTTATGCATGTCCAAGCTGGACCATTAACGAGTACCAGACAATGCTAGACAACCTATCCGCCGATGTTCGTGGTAGAGCCCCTGTGGTTATCGGCGGCGATTTTAACGCATGGGCAACGGAGTGGGGTAGCAGACTTACAAACGCCAGAGGCCGTAGTCTGCTTGAAAGTTTTGCAACTATTAACATAGGCATTGCCAACCAAGGTCGTGTAAACACATATCGTAAGGCCGGAACGGGCTCGATTATTGACATTACGTTCGTTAGTAACTCCCTCTTGCGAAATATAAAATGGCGAGTCAGCGAAGAATACACACACAGTGACCACCAAGCAATAATTTTTGAGACGAAGGATAAGAGTACCGTGCAACGCGCTAAACGAACGGGCCCAAGATGGAAGAACACACACTTCGACCTGGATGCGTTCGAAGAAATGATAAATATCGGAAACATAATGCAAAGCGGAACAGCTGAAGCCAGTATACAACAACTCGTCCGCATTCTCACTACTGCTTGCGATGCATCAATGCCCAGAAGAACGGGTACTAGAGGAGGAACACCATGCTACTGGTGGAATGAGGAAATAAAAAAGCTTAGAGCGAAGTGCTTAAAAGCCCGACGCAAAGTCCAAAAATCTAGGGGAAGAGATCGCTTTGAAGAACACCTTATTGGTTTTAAAATAGCAAGACGCGACCTAAAAAAGGCAATCAAGGAGAGCAAGACAAGATGTTTTAAAAAACTTTGTGAAGAAACCGACATAAACCCTTGGGGTACAGCATACAGGATCGTCATGACTAAGATAAAGGGCAGCAGGTCGCCGCAAATAACATGTCCAGCAATCCTAAACTCCATAGTAGAACACCTTTTCCCCCGAAGTACATCTACTATGTACCATATCATTAGGGAGACCAACACGGAGGACATCCCAATAGTCACAGCGGATGAACTCATAAACGCATGCATCACTTTACCAACTGAGAACTGAGGTATGAAACTGATGAAGGGTTGAAATACTACAGCGTTTTAACTGGGGTTCCACAAGGATCAGTACTCGGTCCACTCCTATGGAACATTATGTATGACGGAGTGCTAAGGGTTATGTTGCCGAGAGGAGTTCAAGTAATCGGATTTGCAGACGACATTGCCGTCGTTATGGTGGCAAAAGAAATAAAGGAGATAGAGTCAGCCACAAATGTAGCGATTATTCGCATCAAAGACTGGCTAGCATCTGCCGGTCTAGAATTAGCGGACCATAAAACGGAAGCTGTCTTAATTACCAGTAGAAGAATTGTGGAATACGCCAATATACGGGTGGGACATCAAATAATCCGTTCGAAAGAATCAATCAAATACCTGGGAGTAATACTTGATAACAGATTACAGTTCAAAGCACATGTAGAGTACTCCAGTAACAAGGCTTTACTGTTGCAAGGAGCACTTTCTAGAATACTACCAAACATTGGTGGACCTGGATATGCTAGGAGGATTCTCCTATCTAGAGTAGTCAGTTCAGTCCTCTTATACGCTGCTCCGGTCTGGGCGGGGGCACTCGCCATAAAAGCAAACAAGAGAATCTGTTGTCCGCATACAGGCTCAGTGCATTAAGAGCGATCTGTGGATTTCGAACAATCTCGGATGAAGCAGCCTTCGTGATAGCAGGAATGGTTCCGATCGACATTCTCGCGGACGAGATGTTGAGAGTTTATAATAGAAGAGCCCCAGGGCGACAAGATGCAGGTGAAATTGCAAGAATAAAAGGAGAAGAGCGAGCGGCTTCAGCAGCCATCTGGCAAGCCAGGTGGGATAATAGTACAAAAGGCAGATGGACCTACAAGTTGATGCCGAACATCGAGACCTGGACAAAACGAGCACATGGGGATAACAACTACCACCTTACGCAGTTCCTATCTGGTCACGGCGGCTATCGCAAATACTTGCACCGATTCGGACACGATAGCTCCCCTTTGTGCCCTGAATGCTCAAACGAGGAGGAAGATACGGAGCACGCCATATTTCATTGCCGGCGTTTTTCGCAGTGGAGAATTAATCTGCCCATTCCAATACTACTCATAGACCAAATGTTGCAGTCGGAGGAAAATTGGATGGAAATCGGCACATTTGTGATAATTGTGCAAAACGAGCTAAGAAGAATAGAAAAAATTAGAAGAGCTGAAGAAGCAAATACAAGAAGAATAGCATGATCTGCTAACCAGCCCCGCGAAGTAATGCCTAACGGCAGTCCCGCGGGGAGAGTGGTTGAAGGACGTAGGGGTATGGATTAGTACGTAGGCGCACTCCTGGCATCGAATATTCGGGTGTTGCGAATCGTGCTTGTTGGTGGCACGGGCTACCGCATCTTTAGAAGATTACCACATCCATTGGCGCAACCAAAAAAAAAAAAAGAAAAAAAAACACACAACAACAACAACAACAACAACAGCAGTTCAACTCACTTCGATTCCAAATACAAATAATAACAAAGCAACAGCAACCGCAAGTTGCTGCAGCAGAAGCTAAAAACTGTATTATAATAACCTCAGTTGATTAAAGACATTGTTAAAGTAAAGTTCGTCCGAGGTCTCCGATCCACGATGCGGGGTTATCGGCCGTGCGGAGAAAACTAAAACATTTAATATCTACGTAGGCAGGCAAAATTCTGACCGAAATAAACAGCAAACATATCGGGTAAGAGGCAACAATGTCCGTTCGATCCCTGCAAGGATTTAGGGGTGTTCACGAAATAGATAACTCTAAGTGTAACGTGAAATAGGTAACTGTAATTGCGTTTTTGGAGTTGGGCAATTTGGACTCTAATGGAACATTAAAAACTTCTTTTGACAAGCCAAATACAGTCGATTTGTCGAAAGCAAAAACCTGGTTTGACGTTTAAATTTATATACTCGTATCACACATTCTGACATAAAATTCGGAGGAAAATTTTTGCTTCTGAAACGAAAACCAGAAGCAAAATTTCGCTTCTGAAAAAGTGAGAATAGTGCCAATAGAACAATTTTATGTAATTATTTTCTCTCCGGAGTGCAAAAAGAAAACCTCTGTCGGCCAATCGAAAGCGCCATAAAAAAAGTTGCAAGCAGATATCTACGTCAGGACAAACAAAATGTGTCACTGATATGACAGAGGGTACAGTACATCTCATAGTACAACAGTTTGTATTAACGAATTCGTCAGAGCCATAGCGCTGCACCCATAGTCCTAAGAATATAAACTGAACAACTTTAGCGCAGAAAGGCAATTTCCTTTTGAATATGTGTACGAAAGAAAATTGTTTTGAAAGACTGTATTTAAAGCCTACAATTGGAATACTTCTCTAAAATCATAACGAGCAAACAGTGTCGTGTGTTTGAAAAAAAATCAAGTTGAAGGGCTTGACCGCAAAGCAAGATTAAATTTGTAGCGTTTTAAGTCCAAACACGATAAATCTGACGTCCAGCATATAAAGACATAGTGAAAGTTATTACTGCAAAGCAGATCAAGACCTCCTATAAAAAACAACTGTTATTTCAATTCTTTGTCTTCAGTTAGAAAATAAACTGAAAATACAAATGTCATCGAATGCAAAATGGATTTGTCAAATACTTTTTATACAGGCTAAGAAAGATCAAGCACTAGATAAGCTTAGCGCAACTTTTGAAAGTTTAAAAATTATTTTCGGTAAATTGATCAGCGACGTTACAGGCAAAAGGGCGTCATAATTGTGAGCAATATGACATATTTAATATGAAATAAGTGAGTAAGCGCAGCAATAAATGACATTTTAGTCACCATCGAGAGAATCAATGCTATTAGTACGAGCACACTTTCAAAATAGAGTAAAAGTCTTCTTTTACAAAAGCTGTCAGATCGTTCCAGTGCGCTTCCAACTAATTGGCACTATAGTAGCGGACCATAATTAGTCACACTATCGAATGTCAATTCGGTTTTGATATTTGTGAAGCGAATAAAATTGGAATTTATGCGAATAAGCAACGGAACGCTAATTGATGAACAATTCATCAGTGATTTTGGCGCATTGACGAGGTCTATTTCCACCTACATATGTGGATACGTGAACAAACAAAATTTGCGGTTCTGAGGCACTGAAATCCACAAGTAATGGACGAAAAGCCATTACATCCACTCAAGGTCACTGCATGGTGTGGTGTTTAAGGTGGAGAAGTTTTTTTTAGAATGGCGCGGCCAAACGGTTGGTTGGTGAGTTCTACAGAGCTAGAATCATTGAATTTTTCATTCCTCAATTAGATGAATTAGGGCTGGAGAACATGTGGTTCCAGCAGGACGGAGCAACGGTGCATACTGCATGACTCACTACGCACATTCTAAAGCAAACGGTCTAAAAGGTCATTCATTGTGGACAACCCTGTATAATCGTCGTATCTGCTATACAACCTTTAAATATTTTTTTGTTAATAAATATTCTGCAGAAAGGCCGTGGCTTCGTAGAAACCAATGAACATACTCGTTAAGGAAACGGAAGAATTAAAATGCCGAAATGTTGGGACAGAGGACAAATGAATCGGAGTATCATAATCTATCAAAAACAGGGGATCGAAACTTTATAGAGAATATGGTCCACCACATCCTAGTGACGATGGAGGTACGCATACTCAGTGACCTCAGACGTCTAGGATATCAACAAAAATCTCATAATTGAGTAACACGCACTTAAGCATTAAGGGTCCTGAATCAACTTAATATTCTTAATTCGAAGTGGTGAACTTAAAATCACTGAAACTGTATCGTACAATACATAAATAGATAGCGTTGTGAATTTTAGAAAACAAAATTAAATTGTGTTAACAAAAAATAATAAAAGGCCAGCTTTCAACCATGCATGTGCCCTAGATATAAAAAAGACGATTCTATGTCCGAAAGGACTTCCGGAACCTATTTTTGCCTTAAAGACGCGGCATTAAAGGCAAAAAGTCTTTGGTGATAGATTCAAAGTTATGTTCGACTGACACACTTTGCCGAATTTGACCCCTTTAATTAATTTTCGCATAACAAATAGGTTGCAAATTTTTTACCCAGGAAATAAATTGTACGCTTTACACATCCTATGTGTAAGGAGGGTGAATGGAGGATGAAGTATAACCGTGAGATGAGTTAACGTCTTCATTTACATAAAAAAAGTAAACCAAAACCATTAATTTACCTTTTCTTTGAAGTCCATGCGGTCAATCGGCCCACGTAATGCTGCATGGAAATTAAGCGTGCATTGCACACTCATCCGAGGGTCTAAGGATGAACAATCTAAGGCTGGAACGTAACTGCACAACTCTCGTAATCCTCGCTTATTAATCTGCTGGCCATTTACCAAAACTTCACCAGATATCCGGTCCCGTAATCCTGCAAGACACTCCGTAAGAGCAGTACCTTCTGGTTGAGAAGTAGCCATTATTGCAAATAAATCACCGGCCTTTGCTTGCAATGATACACCCCGTAGGCCCGGATTGACGTCTAAGCAATGCACCTGAATATTAGGATAAACAAGGCCCATACTCGAATGCTTTCGATTCGACATTGTATGGGAACTATGCGGATTATGATGATGATGATCGATTCGACTGCGATTTGTCGTATATGTTCTCGATTCATAGTCACCATATGTGCCCAGATCCGTGCTCAGCAGGTCTGCTTCACTATGTGATCGATTGCCATAATGTTTTCCATTTGGGATGTAATGGTTATTAATTTGGTTTCCAACTATTTGCAATAGAAACTATTAATAGTGACAAATAATTTTTTGTTAAATTCATTACATACCAGCTATACTAGCGCGACTATTTGCCTGTCGCAATGCAGCTACTGGAACTCCTTGGGCTCTAGAATCAGGTCGGGGCGTTGGAATCCCTCCAATTGCTCTAAAATCCGATTCACTGCGATATTTCCTAAAGTTGATAATTTTAATTGGTCTAATAAGAATCCGGAAATTTCAATTTACCTTAAATTTGGTGGCACTCTGCTCCTCGTCGTTTCATTGTCACTACTGTCATATCCTGATGAACCAGCCGCCGGTCCAGAACTATCTCGGAATCCACGATTTATCCGACCTCTTCCGGGTCCAGGACCAGGTCGATGTGATCTTTGAGAGCCAGCATTTGGAGGAAAAACTCGTGGCAGGCCGAACTTAAGGTACGTATACATGTTTGAACCTAAAGGTGACCTATAGACACAATAAATTTTAATATGTCAAATCTTCACTAATCAAAACATCGATAACATTTTTGTATCCTTACTTTGGACCGTATCGAGGATGATTTAATATCGATTGAACGGTAGTGTCGCGTAATTGGAAGTTTCCATATGGCAGCGGGGATTTATCTGATGACCCCAAAGCAGAGTCCGTAAAGTCTGAGTTGAGGTTTTGTCTGTAAAGAAATATAAAAAGAATTACCACGAGTAAATATGTGAGAGAAAATGTTGGAAAGTGGTTGGTAAAATAATTGTCAGTGGGACATATGGCGGAAGTCAACCTATGAGCCCGTCAACATTGTCGTGCTATACCCTAGGAGTGGTCTCATAGAATTATACGAGTAAATCCAAAACTAAACACTAAATATTGCCGTTTGTTAAAAATAAATTTATGATGGTTTACTGCGTTGGATATGGCAGGTGGTGGCATCGGTATGTGCAATCAAGCGATTGGCCATAATAAAAGGCGGAAGTGCAATATATCCACATCAAGCGAGTTGATTCGCTTTGTGGTTAATCATTATTCAATCATTTCAGGAAGTCATATAAAACCAACCTGTAGATTGACCATGCGTGGAGGTCTTCTGATGCGGCTGGTGGCAGAGGTGTGTTCGGTCCATGTGGCACCGAATATCTGCGTTCTTCGCGGGACAGTTTCTTTGACGAAAAGTTACTCATTTCCATGTTCTGAAAAAAATAAAAAAATAATAATAATTAATTAAAATTATATTTATTACTATGGTCTGTGGTTGTTCAAACTTGCAATTTATAAATACATATGCAACATTTATAAAGTTAAGCTTTATTTTATTTATAAATTTAAACTTTTGCAACTGCTTGACCGATTTTTTACGTTAAGAAATCTTATTATAAAAATGTTTCCTAGATCTATTTTGATGTGATAATCAAAATCAAATCTAAAAAGGTCTAAGAAAGGAGATGGCTGGGTATTATCATCTTTTCGGATTAGAGATATGAATGTTTAGTTGGCTTTTGGATTGTTAATATGGGTTTTAAATCATCTATGATTTCTAGAATAACAAACAAATAAGTGATCCTTAGGGTTACGCAGTAGTAAATAAGCCCACCGATTTGGCGACTATAGTAGTCTAAGTGCAGTCTAAAATGCCAAAGGTGTTAGCGATTTTAACAACAAAGGCATATATTTCGTTGATTTCAGCAACGTCAATAGTCTTTTCATCGGCGGCACCATGCCAGTTGGAGTTCGATTGATCAGCAGCAAGAAAGCATTAACCAAATTTACCACGTGGCGATCAGTCGCCATCTTATAAATTACCTATTCGATATCCGAGTTAAATGCCGGGTTGACCACCTTATGATTGCTTCTATCCACATTCGAACCGCAGACATCCGTACTAGTGGAACTCTCCTCAAGATCATAACAAACTGCCCGCTACACAAAATTGCCGAATATGCATTGTACTTCCCAGTACGGAAGAGATTATGGCATCGAATAATAGCACTTAACGGTGTTCGAATCCCGAACAGGTACCGTTTTTTTTTCAGTCAACTTTAATCATGTTAAAATAAGTACTGCCGAAAACACAGCAACAAGTCAAATTTCACAAATGATTTGGCCGCATTTCAAGTGTATTCATATCTACTTACGTGTTAAGATCTTTTAAAACAAAAAAAAAGCTTCGCCGACAGCAGACTTTGCACCACATCTCATTAAAGGACATGCGAAGGCACGGCCTTCACTGTTAAATTGCAGAAGGGTATGATTGCTAAGCTACTAAGGAAAGGCAACTTAATCGAGAGCGAAAACAGTATCCTGCTCGCAATTACTAAGCTACTAAATTACATCTGGGGAGTAATCTGAATAATGAACAAGCCGGCTTTAAAAAACGAGTCGTCCTGCATGGATCATATCAATAATCAAAAATCTACGGATCATGAAAGAACAATTCGTTGACTTACGGCCTCTACTACAACGATATTAAAAAGTTGATAGCTGCTTTGAAGGCAATAAACGTCACTCGCATAATGTGGTTAGTATGATTAATAAATTTGAGATTGAAAGCCGAGTCAGGCAAATATGTTTACTTTTTCTAGTTATTATCGGTGATGTTCTAGCCACTGCTTTATCAGACCACTAATCTTAATCATTTGCCTACGCGAAGTACAGTAGAAGTTTTATGAGAGAATGACGCAGGAACGTAAAGACGCAATTATACAAAAGAAAAAGTTGAATTTAGCAAACGCTCCGTAAAAGTGAAGACCGTGATATATGACTCAAGGAGAAATAAGAGTGGGTCTCTTTTGAGATATGCTGGTGGAATACCGTGGACAAGCAGTCAGAGACGTTGCCAAAAAGCTGGAGTTAACTAAGAAGCCGGACAAGATGCCCTGAGAACGGTGAAGGAGCATAGTATTTAATACACTTTTCACACCGTATCGAAAACAGAGTTTTCGTAAGAGCTCACGTAACCTCAATCGAAAGCAGATGATTTGCCACAATTTTTTTACTTTTTGAAATCTTTAGCAAAATTACTTTTTGATGAATACTCTTCAAAACCTACTCGCAATTGTGAGGTTGTTGAAGCAGAAACATGTTTTGAAGCATTCAGTATGTTAGCAAAACAGCTGACAGAGTAGTTGTCAAAACAAAATTGCAAAACTTCAAGTTGGAGTAAATATTGATTGTCGTTCATGGTAAGTTTCTTTGCCTTTGTCAATAAATAATTCAATGTCAAATAAAATAATAATTTTTTTTTCAATAGAATAACATAAGAAAAAAATCGAATTAAAAATGTCAGCTGATGCAACTGTCAAACAAAGCCTAACCGGTGTTCGGTGTGAAGTGTGAACTCTTTTATGAGGTTTTGTAAAATTTTTGCCAAAAACTCAGTGTTCGATGCGATGTGAAAAGGGTATTTTCATCTCCTCTTTGTTTCAGGTATTTAGTTTTGACTTGTCGCCAATTAATCTTAGTTCAGGGGTCATAGCGTTTTCTTCCATTATTATTTCGTATTATTCATTATATTATCATCTTATTAAATTGTCCAATCACTCGAAGCAGATCTCCCACTCCACTTGAAGAGAATCATCTCAGATAATAACAGAACCGCCTCCATGCTTGACGTTAGGAACCATACAGCCTGGTAGCATCTATTGCTTAGCTCTGTATTTTGTGCCACATACCTCATCGCTCCATGAAACTCTGTTGAAATCTTCCTCTGTCTGGTTTTTAGCTCTTTCTAAACTTTTCTGTTTGTAACTCGCCCAAGTAGCCGAGGATGTATTAATCTTTGTCTCACTGTTGTCAAGGACAGCAATTTATTCCGTGTCTGATTTGTTTCGGCACGTATTCCGTTTGCTGTTTTTCGTCTACTTCGTTAGCTTGTTGTGACTATTAACCGATCTTCGTGTTTAGTTGTAACTGTAGGCCGTCCTATAGGCCTAACCTAGTCGCAGTGAAATGGTAAATCTAGGCCGTTCTTACCGTGATTTACCTTCAGGACTTCCGGTTTGAGTATGTCGTTCAGTGGTACGTTGAACGCCGCGCCATGATACCGTGAACTGCGAAGCACCTTCCCGCTGTGATTTGCCTTCTTTAAGAAGGGTGATGATTGCAGATTGTTTCTCGATTGTGGTTTCCCATTTTTAACGAGTTGTTTTCTCAAGATGTGAATAATTGTATGACATAAAAGTGTGGCTTTTATGCAAGACCCTTTAAATCCTTTAAATCCAGGTTGGAAAATTTTAGGATTTGGCAATCCTTTTGATGTAAGGAGTCATAAACCAGCGCTGAAACAACAACCAAAAGTCATAAAGTTTGATAATTATGAAAAAACCTCGACAGTTCACAATAAACCACAAAAGCGGTTTTTCTTACTTGTGTAAACAAATCCCCCAGTGTTCAAAGACGTGGGTGTAAAATCCAACTTTTAATATGCGAATGTGTTGTCTATTGTTTAGGTGGAAAATTTAGGTAAAAAAACGTATGGTAATTCATAAAATTCAATCTCCCTGCATGAATGAAGTCAGTTGTTTAGATAGGTATGTTAATTTTCTTTATATCGAGAGTCACTTGCCATTCGTCTTTCTGATTCTCGAGACCATTGGCAAAACAAGATTTCTATGTTTTCTTGTTATTTTCTAAATATTTAAGTATACGAGTTCAGAACATAAATATGTAGGGTAAATATAGGATATGAACCAATCCGTTCCTTGCAACTATACCTATAGTTACTATTGCATTCCAAAAATAAACAAACAATTTGTTCATTAAGCGTATAGTTTTACTTGCATCTAAAATTTAAGTAATTTTGAAATCAAGGTGGGTAGTTATTATTGTGAATGTTCGCAGGCAAAAGCATTTCCCTCCAGATTCCAATCCTATTTAGTCATAGGTTCGAGTATCTTGCTATGTAATTTTATAATAAATATCGAATAGTTTCCACTTCAATAATTAGTCTGAACGAATTATATAATAAGCACAAGGAAGTCTAACATTCATAGGTGCACATGTGAGTATGTGTAGCACTGGTATTACGAGTTTTCTTTGCCAGCCTTCATGCATACTGGATCGACTTCAACTTTAAGGTGATTTCTTTGATTTTTCTTCCACACAATTTTTCAATTGAATTGTTCATGGCTACAGTGGTGGCGGCGCATCGGCGTGGCAGCGACATAACGCATAACTCTATTGGGCTTGGCATCGTGCTAATTCCATTCAGATTCAACGTGATGTTACTTTCGATGGCCACAGTGAGTGGTATCCGTACCTACGAATAAAATGAAGGCCATTATTAACCAAAGCAAGTGACAAAAATTTCCTGCAGATATTTATCCAGCTCAGCGAGAAAGAAATGCGCTAAACGCGCGTCGCCAACATGCATACGGGTATCTGTCTAAGAGATATTTGAATGGCGTGGCCTAACAAGCAAGTAAAGAGCAGAGCAAGAGAAAAAACTGTACATCGGCCGACATGAAGTCGTTCTTGAGTCAGAGTTGAGTTGAATGGCATAAATTGAACGGTACATTCTTTGTTTGAACTTATAATTCCACACTGTAGATCAGATACTTTTATCTACTCCACGCAAAATGACAGTACAAAACATACGAGTGAATAAAAAAGGAAGAAAGAAATTGGATCGTTGGTTTGGCTTGGCTTCGCTCGCAAAGCCCTACTTCACAGTAAGTTGGTAATTTAATTAAATTACCATTATAGTGACTTTAGTGGCGGATACGTCCATACGAATCAATTTCGTTGGCAAAGACATACCAGCCACGGGCTGCGCATGAAGACCAGCACAGGAATAGACGACAACATCGGACGGGCTATTTAATTAATTCATGCGTAGAGGAACATGATGGTATCCATTCGAACGTGGAACTCAATCGTTTAGTAGGTAGCTCGTGAGTGCTCTCGTGATCATTTCGAATACATAAGATGTATTGTACATACATACGTACATATGCACTTATGTTACTTTATAAACGCAAAGTAAGTTAATGTATCTACGATTGATATACCATATGTATGAGTGCACAACAACGGTTCTTTGTGTCTTTGTATCATTTCTTCATATTTTATCGATTAACGGTGCCAATTTTGCTGCTTGCTGTAACGTACTCGTACTCGTAGGTAGCCACTTCAATTACTATGTTATAAAAGGTATTAGTGACGATCTTATGTTTAAAGCTTAACATCACTCTTAATTGCTTCGTTTTATTGTTTTTTTTTTAAAGTGATATTGCCAATATATCATAGCAAGACCTGCATACCATGATTCAGAGCACGTTTTATTGATTTTTTTATGATGTCATATCGAATAAGCTTCTTACTATAATATATAATTACATACATACATACATACATAGATGAATACGTGAGCGGAATCAGTTTTACGTATCTCTACAAGAAATGAGTCATGCAAATTAGATACGTGGAAAGAAATCGATCTTATCGATAATTGTAACAATTTTTGGCTCTGCGGTATTTTGACCCATTCCCGGCGAAGCGCTTGTTTGAGATGGTCCAAACTTTGGTATTTTTTAGTGCCATCGGTGCTGCCTGCTTTCTGGTGGCCGTCCGAAGGTGTAAATTTTCGAAGGACCTCTCTGGAAATTCAACTCGGTCATTTTGTTTGTTGACATATTGCTCGATAATAAATGGCGACTCATCGGAAAAAAACCAAATTCGGCAACTCACCACTGTCGTGCAAGCGTAGCAACTCCTTCGCTCTTTCGACTCAAACTGTTTTCTGTTGCGGTGTAAGATCGTGTGCCATTTTTCTCCCACTTCGATGCGGATTTCGCTCAATTCGAGCCTTCCCTTTCCGAACGATTTCTGCTGAAGTTGCTGTTTTTTTTATGACCACCTCCATGGCGTTTTGCAACGCTGCAACGGTAACGAGCTATGGTTCGAGACACAAATCATTTATTCACGTTGAGGTGCTGGAGGGCTCTAACAATAGCTACTTGTGGTTTTCCAGCCAAATATAAAGCAATCACACTATCACGTTTGAATTCCATGGCGGATAAAAATTTTTTCAACACAACTGAGACGCGAATCGTTTAAAGGACTTGTAAATAATAAAATTATCTGTCATGTGTCAAAATTTGAGCTCACTGTCATGAACGGTTTGGAAATTATAGCAGTAATTCAGAATGCGCTGCTACTGCAAAAAAGGTTATGGTGCCTTGAAGTCCGTTCAGTGTGATACTGTCACTGTCTTTAGTTTTGTTTTGACAGCTGGTTGTTGTTGACGTGTTTGGCATCATGTTGAGTATGGACAAAAACGATTTTCGTTCTCTCATTAAACATTATTTTTTGAGAGGCAAAACGGTGAAGGCAAAACGGTAATCTGCTCCGTCAGATTACACCAGCAAATATTGGTTTCCACTACCGATCAAGTCCGCAGCGGCAGGCCCTCCGATGCGGTTATAGAGGGCAATGTCAAAAAAATACATGAAATGGTGTTGCCTGACCGGAAAGTGAAGGTGCGTGAGCTAGCAGATACCACAAAGATAAGTACTGAGCGCACACGCCATATTTTGGGCAATATTCTGCATATGAAAAAGTTATCCTGCCGCTGGGTGTCGCGAATGCTCATTTCTGACCAAAAGCACGAACGCGAGAGCACTTCGAAATAGTGTTTGGACTTGCTGATGCGGAATCGGGCAGACTTTTGGCGTCGATTGGTAACTGGATTTGGATTCCTCAGACTATTATCTGTTCCCAAACCTCAAAAGATGGCTCATCAATAAAAAAAATTCAGCTCACGCGAGGAAATCATCGACGCCACGGAGGAGACTTTTGCAGACCTTCCGGAAAATTGCTTTTCGGACGGGATCAAGAAGTTGGAAAATCGCTGGAATAAGCGTATCAAACTAAAAGAGGACCATATTGAATAATATAAAAAAACATTTAAAAATTTTTTTTTTTTTAATTCTCAAGGCAGTCACTTTCCACTGCATCTGGTAAGTCCATAATACTAATTAAATTTTTGAATCAACAGGAAAGAAAATTGTATTTAAGCGGCTTTATCGCGCCTTTATGAAACCTACCGGAGTGTGGGACTTTTGGTTAAAATGATTTTTTACCTATTTCTACTTCTGCCTGATACTAGAAATTATTGCCTTATATTCGTTTTAGAACAGCTCGATTTCAGCGGTGATTCCTTCCTTACTCGTATTTAGATGGCAGTACACTTAGCTTACCTCCAACCAATAAACCCTCCAGTTAGCGCGGTCTTTGGCTATCTACCTTCCACTGGTGCCAGCTACCTTAGGCGAAATTAGTCAGTTAGTCATCTAAGGCGACTAATGTGCATTGTTCTGACTAGTTTAATGTCATTAAATCTCGTATAAATCTTATCTGCCAAATGCCATCAATGCAAACGGGATCAAAAACCACTCGAAGAATTTGGGTTCAAGACGGCCAAGGGTATTTTCATCCACCTTCGCTAACGTCCATACTTCTGCACCACACAGCAGGACTCGGATGATGAGGGTCCTATATAGAGTCTCCTTAGTGTTTCTTGACAAGGCGTTATTACTAATTTGCCTTTTTCGTCCAACGAAACAGCTATTGACAAGAATAGCTCTTCGTTTGGTAAGATGTCATTATCAGATTTTAAAGCGGAGCAGAAGTCACAAAATCCGATTCGTCGACCTTCTGTGTCTCTTCTTATTGACAGAATATATGACACTTAGTTTTGCCTTCGTTCACTAATAGAGGCCAATAAAATCGTTAATATATGGTTTCAGGCATTTCCACAAGACGTCAGATACTCGTACGATTTTATGTGCGATGTTAAGGAGACTGATGCCTCAAAAACTGGCAGAGTTAAGAGCGTCTCTGTTCTTTAAAATCTGATAAGCAATGCTAAGGATTCATTCTTTCGGACATGCTGTATTTCGACGAAATGTTGGAAATGAGTTGCTGCATGCTATCTAATAAATCAGAAACAGTTCGGGAAGTAGGCCATCCGGTTCAGTAGCTTTGTGGTACTTTAGCTTGAATATTGCTACCCTCACCCATTTTGGTCGGGTGGATGGATCTCTTGACTCTCACCGTCAAGGAATGGTTCATTCTGCCTGGCAGTGAAGTTTGTGTTGTCCTCGCCGTTTAGCAGAAGTGTTTTTTTTCCATATCCTCAGTACCGATTATGATTCTACTACTCAGTTTCTTTGTTCATCTCTAAAGGCCTCTGTTCGGGCCTTGTTGCTTTGACACGCTTTTTTTCTTTTTAGAAAACTTCCGAACATTGTTCCTAGATTAATACCTCTATATTTCGTCGGTCGCGCACTTCTCATGTTCTTTTTTTTCAGGCCGATGTTTCTCCCTCCTGTTTTGCTCGTAGAGCTCACGAGCTCTCGTTATTCTATGCAGTGCCGCTCGTAGTCGAGTTGTTTCCCTACGTGTGCTTGCTTACAATCTTCACCTAAAAATGAGTTCCGTGGAGGTGGTCGGGTGAAGTCCTGGATATTAGCTGCGACATTTCAGATGGCATCTCGGTATTTCTGGGTTGTTGTTTTGTTTGAGATATGCGTAGACGTAGCTGCCTTCAACAAGCTAGTAGTTCGAGTCTATGTTCGTTGTTCAAAATGTTCGAATATCTATAACACTGAAGTATTGTCATACTCCGATCGCTACATGATCATTGAGTGATCGCAATGTCAATTTGTGGATATTAAGGTGGGGAAACCGCGTCCTTGCTATGCCCGCAAAATAAGTCAATTAGTCTTAATCCATTTCCAGACGTGGTGTCGTAAAGGGTATGCTTCTCGACTGGGCTGCTGAAAATCTATTAACATTTTTGCGCCAAAATCATAATCGGACATTACTCGTAAGTTGTTTGATAGCGTATATACGGCTGATGTTGGCGAATAGGGTCTTGATATGTTTTGCCTGGCGCTTACAACAAATCTGCACCCAAATAGGCCCTCTTTGTTCTCTCTGTAGCAATTTCTGTACTACATATACTCGTATGTCAGTTTTTCATCCTTTTTTGCCCGGTCCAACCCGTACTTCCTGAATGGTGGTGATATCTGCTTTATAGGAGTCGAGGGCCTCCGTTAGTTATTCTGCTAGACGTGCTTTCGAATATACCATGCGCAAATCCGAATGTCTTTTCCTTTTGTTGGTTTTGTGGGGTCGTTCGAAACGTTAAATAGAGTTTTATGTATTATATGTATGTATCATATATGTATTTATTGGGAGTTATAAGGAATGTAACGTATGGGCATGCAAGCACAACGGTGGAATGGTGAAAAGGAGTGATATATCACCTTTATATTATTTTTACAGGAACGGATGGTTGGTACTAGATGTTTTTCCTTTTCTTATGGAATATCTGCCAGGGATATCTCCTTACAACTTTTTTTCTCTTAAGATTTCTCGGTAAGAGATAGATAATGTTTTATGTTTTCTTTTGTTTACAAAATGATAATTTTTTTTTTGCAGTGACAAACTTTTCAATAAGGATTAAATGGCAAATCAGCTGTCATATTAAGTTGCGAAGCTTTTTTAATTTTCAGTACAGTTTACCATTTCCTCATGGAAAGATCGACGCCGCAACAAAAATTTCAAATCATTAAAATTTATGTCCATAATCGAAGCTCTATTCGTGACACTTATAGAGCACTTCCTGAACTTTACCAATTGTCGCTATTGGATACTCACATACCAATAAGAACGAGAACAGTGCGTTCGGAGGAAAATATCGCTGTGGAAGCTTGTGTTGAAGAAGCCGTTGTCTATCCACTATCTGGAAAATTCTGCATAAAGATCTTGGTCTCAAGGCTTATAAGATCCAATTGGTGCAAGAGCTAAAGCCGCCTGACCATTTGTTGCATTGGATGTTTAGTGCTTGGGCTTTAGTGATGGGGCTCATTTCTGGTTACAAAGCTACGTAAACAAGCGCCAATTGGCCACCAAGACCATGCGATTTGTCGCTATTGAACTATATCCTGTGAGGCTACGTCAAGTTGCTAGTTTATGCTGATAAACCAGCAACGATTGACGCTTTGAAGTTAAACATTGCTCGAGTAATACGCGATATACGCTATCAAACGCTCGTAAAAGTGGTCGCAAATTGTACCACTAGCATGGTCTTCGTACGAGGCAGCCGGGAAGGAAATATGCCCAAAACTATTTATTTTCAGATATTAAATACTCTTTCGAATGTATTTAATAAATTGTCATCAAGTTAACTGTCAAAGACACCTATTATACCTACACATTTTTACTGCTATTATTTTTGTTTCCTTTATTCGCAATTGTTTTTTTTTTATATACATTTCGTTTATATCTTTGCATGTAAACATAAGTAAAAAGATAAATATTTATCTCTCTATATATTGTATTGTATAATAATAAAAAATTTTTCTTTCATCTGAAATTTCTATTATATATATAGACGGAGCCCTCTAGTTAATAATAGTCATAAATATGGAATGAATAAGATAATAAAAGTAAGTTTTGCCTAACTTTGTGTCTTCAGTTTATGCAGATATGGTATGTACATAAATATTTCTTTGTTTTAATGTTATTATGAATTATCATTATTTTTTTAATTTTTTTGTGTGAACATTTATTTGCTTTTGTCTTGTTTAATATGGAGGCCTTTTCATTTTAGCCATGGTTTTGACCCGTGTGGCGTGATGAAAAAAGGTGAGTTCTACTTCGGGTAGTTAGCTGCAGGTTTTCTATGAAAAGGGATCACTCCACGGTACAGAGGAGTACCGAAAACTAACTAACTTATAAATGATCTCAAGGCAATAGATCGCTGAATATGTTCGAGATTTCAAAACCATATCACAGGCTGAAGGAGTTAACAGCTACCTTGGATGAGAACTTGCTTGTAGTCGTTCTTCTAGATCGACTATCAGGAGACTACAAAAACATACGATCTGCTTTTGATGCCCAAAGCGTATATCCTGAAGTCAGAACCGCCTGTACTGTGCTCCTGGAACTAGGCGATAGGAAAAAGGACAGGTTGAACAACAATCTTCTCAACGGATACTTTTCCATATAATTGCAGAAAGCGTGGCAAGCGGGGACACATAACCAAGGATTGCTGGAGCAAAAATGATAACGCCAAACAAACTCAAAGTCAAAGCGAATATCAACAGAGTTTCGTTGTGCAGAATTGTACACCATTATGGCTTTTTCTAATATCTTCCCAATATTTGAAGAAGTTATATGTTACAGTTATATGATTTTTTAATTATTGTAAGAATTTTGGCTACCTTTAATTCATCAGGAAAGTACTCCTTATTAATGTAGTTGTTATATAGAATTGTCAAGTACTTAATACCTTCTGGTGATATTTTTCTGATAATGAAGTTGGAAATATTGTCAGGGCCAAATCTTTCGATAATACTTTTTACTTCAAGGATTGATGTGAAAAAGCAGTCTTCCTTGAGTTCAGAGCTGAGTTTTCACGATTAAAATTACAAATTCCGTGTGATCTCGAATTCTGAATTCCCTGTATAGGTTCTTGTACTCCCTGCATGATTAAAACATAGATTTGTTTGGGCATGTCTAATTTTTCTTTTGTCAAAATGTTTCTCAATATTGAGGAGTTTGAAATCAAAATTAAGGTTTCTTTTTTAGACCGCTAATCAGTTCTCTGACATTGGCCTTTTGATTCTGGATCTTAGTTGCTTGCTGGAGTTGTTGTAAATGCTGGATGTGTTCTTGCTATTTGAAATGCTATTGCTAGGCGCTTGCTCGAAACTATATCCATTTATAGTCTTATCGTCTGTTAATGTGGCGTCAGTCTCTTGGAGAGGTATAATATTTGATGTATACTTTTTGTGTTGGATTTTATTAAGGTTAATTCACCCAGTATTGCAAATTTGTTTAGGCTGTTTTCTTCTTTCGAAGGTTGCTATGTACTATTATAACCGATTTTTGTTTGAGTCCATTCATTGCGAATTTCCATAGAACATTTGCTGTCTTTACTTGGTGTTACCTTTTCCGTGTAGGTTTCGATGTTGTTTCCTGGCATGTTTTTCATGTCGATATGATGTTCTTCTCATTTTGATACGGTATTGTGCTGTCCTAATGTCGAACCTGTAGCCAAAACCACTCCCCCGCACTAAATAAATAGTCTGAAGCCCCATTTGTGAGGTGTAGCCGGTATGTATTGTTTTAGAACACTTCGAGTCTTGGTTGAGCACATCTGCTCATCTACAGCCAAGTACTTTTCCAAGGCCACTTTTGAAAAGCGTTCATTGAGCCTTTCAATTAGTGGTCTTACCTTATAAAGCCTAACACTTTCGGGCTGGCTGTAAGGCAACATTTTGGAATTGTCATTGAAATGCAAATTTTTTTAGTGGCACAATGTCTTTAATTATCAATATTCCCATTTTATCGGGCCAGTAACTTCTGACATTCAAAATCCATATAATAGATGTGTATAAAACTACTACAACAAATTGACGAAGGTTGGAGGAGATGGGACAGTGGGCTGAGGCAAAGTTTCTGGTGGTGGTGGATTATGCGATTCGTTCCCTGATAAACTTTTTTCCTGGGAGACAAATGTATTATCCTCATCACATTCATCGGACGAAAAATCAAGTTCGTCTTCACTTGCGCACTATGAACTGTTTATTTCCTGAAGCTGTTGGTCACTTAGAACACTTTTTCGATGTGGGCGCATTGTTGCTGGCGTTTGCTCACTACGGGCTTTATATGCTCAAAAACTATACAACGACTCAAATTTCCCACAGAATACAAATTTACATTGTAAACGAAACAACTTTAATTGAAAAAAACTAGTTTTCCCAAAAATAATGAAATGAGCTCAAACACAAACGTGAACTTTATGCAAAATTTCAACTTTGACTGATGATAACGAAGAGCTAATGTCAAATAGAGAACTTGAGACACGATCGCACTCAGAAGAGGTATGTAAAATATGTTCCTGCAACTTTGCTCTGATTTGGAAAAAATAGGAATATACAATTCTTATACCGTTAAAAAGAGAATGTTGCAGTTCTGCAGTTTAGTGCAACGAGGGGAGCAGGACCTCTATTTACCCCCGGCTATCATATCGTCTGTTCACTAGCACTGCTTTACTCTTCTGTACCTTATCTATTCTCTAGCGCATATTTAAATTCTGGCCCGCTAAATTTTGAGCTCTCTCAAGTCTAGCAGTGAAGATTCTATTCAGAGTTGGCAGCAGCGGATCTATATATTTTTGCAGTATAACCGGACATGTGCCATGGCCGCATTCATCACCATAACCAATGAAAGATACCAACCAGCAACATGCAGTATTTTTTATATCTAACTTCCATTTCCAGCAATAGTAGCTGGTTGTTTCCGGGATGAGAGTCTCAACTTGCGACTCAGTGTTTGTGCTTGCAAGTTTCCTGAGTGCTTTCAGTATCTACGGAATGCAGTTTAAGTGTTTCGAACTTTTCGCAAAAGTCTTTATATTGTAGAATATCCTCTTCGAAATCCGAATTACCATCTCATATTATTTTTGCTCCGATCTGTAGAGATTGGCTGAAAGCCAGAATTAATAGCCCAGTCAGATGTCTTGGTTTTCCCATTTATTTCAGTTAGGAGTGACCTCAATGCGACATAAACCTTGTAAAGAACTATGCTATTATATATTTCCATCTCCTAGAGGGACTAAGGGCTTAAAAATTGCAGTGATCATTTAAAGCAATTTCAAGCTACTATCCCCATGTTAGGTGTTTCTCATTTATAAATTGTGTTTCACTATTAAATTTACTACCTGCATCCTTTTTATCCGCTTCTGTGGATTATGTTAGGTTTAGGTCTGCTCAACTCTGGCTTTATGGTTTCAATCTGAGCAAAAGTAACAAGCCACAAGTCTTTCCCTCATATGATAATGTAATATTACACACATTCGTGCTAGTTAGCAAATTGTGAGCCTAACATAGCAAAAACAAAACAAAAAGAAATCCTAATTCTCGGTAGTGAATGAGATACGAAACAACTTTTTAGAAAAAAGCATTGGATTTGTATTCCACACTACTGAATGGTATACTCATTTTAATTCGTTTTTTTCGTCGGCCTTTTTGTTTTAGTTTTTGAATTTCTTCATGCATCGCTGCATTTTTTCGACACAATAACATAAAATCTGAGATAATTGTGTGGACCAAAAATTTCACTTTTTAAACATTCCAACGCAAACGGCCGACAACGACGAAACGTCGAAACGTAACAACACATTGATACGTCTGGCGGGTTGCACCTGCTCGCATCGTTACTTTGAACTGCAAAATCTCATCAGACAGATAGGTTTTTTTGTGTTATGCTGAACCCGTTTATTCAATCGGTCGATTGGTAGATGCCAATTGAACACGAATTGAAACTAAACCACTCTACAACCGTTGCAGTGGTGGCCAGCTAGGAACATTTCGAGTTGGCCCAGTTGTTCTACAATACAACGACCAGCCATAGTAGCTACTCGTAGCTTCAACCAAAGGTGAGACACAGCAAGTTGACGTGGAATGTTGTACTGCTTTCGCAGATTTATTAATTTGCATTTGCATTAACTGGATTGTATTTGTATTTGTGGTTTTGCTTCGTACTTACATATATGGCCTACATTAGCTACTAAAAGACCAGAAGTTGGTTATACAACACAATATAACGCTTAAGCGGTATATTCTATGACAAATGACACTAAGGAATGTTACGGTAATAGTTTCATTCTAATGCTACTTTGTCATTCCAGCGTTGATGCATAGTGATTATGCAATAAATAAAATTAATGTAACGCTCTTTGTATGCTTCCTCCTTTCATGAAAAATACACTAAAATATTCTTTGTAAAAGAAACTAGTTAATTATACGAGAAATACGTAGATACTAAAGAGAGAACAGCTGTTGAAATATCACCATCGCTTCTTATTTATTCGTTGGTCACAAACGAAAACATAAAATTTAGTCCCTGTAAATGTTTCTGTATACCTTTGTAATATTGAAAATTGGTCGCAAATTCACAATTTGTGATTTACAATATAATTATTTTTAAAGTTTGGCCTTAGGTTTTTTTTTTTTCTTAACAAGCACGTGTTAAGTTTTTCGGAAAATTGGATAGAGAGCAAGAGGGACTAAATTATTAGTGTAAATTGACTTGTTGTTGTATTTTAGGCAACCATTCGTTTCACGAGATTTACATGAAAAACAAACCGTCTTTCGGGCGCGGTTAGGATTGAACGCCGAACCGTCCGATTGGGAAGTCAATACACTAAACCATGAGCAACGGCCACCCCTGTCTTTCCTCTTCAAATGCGGGCGGCGATCATGTAGAATACAATAAATCAACCGAACATTTCAATTATGCCCAGTGCACACTAAAAACACACTTTAGTTCGTTGTTAACCACGATGTAAACACTAGAAGCGTACTAAAACTCTGAATTTTGATTTTGATTTTTCATTGGTTCTGCACTCTAGATTTAGAGCCTAGCACGAAAATAATGTTGCCAGAATTCAAATACCAGCTGTTATTCTTTAATAATTTATAATTTCATATTCTAAAAATGATATAAAATGGATAAAAAAGAAGGCCTTGATTTAGCAAAAACTTATTACATACAGTGCGTAGCCAAAGATTGTTTTTTTAACATTTTAAATTTGTAATTTTTGGAATTAATACACTTTGTTGCAAAATTTGGATATTACTCGTAACATATCTAAAAATATTTTGAATTATTAATGAAAAGTGCATTTAGTTGACGATAAATGTGCAATGTATTATGAAGTGCGAAAAAATGGAAAAACATCAATGCGGAGTAAAATCGCATATCTTGATCTTAGTGCGTGAAAATTGAAATATCCGTGAAACAAAAGAAGGATAGAATCTGCCTAAACAAATTGTGATATGGAGTTTGAAAAAAAAAACGAGAACAGGAAGTACCGGTAAAAAAACGACTTTGGAAGGTCAAGAAAAACTTATGTAGGTGGTTGAAGATTGCTATGTATTGTAGAACTTCAAAGCTGTGGGCACGGATTTAAAATCTCAACTGACATTTAGACCGACCTCCAATGGGTGACTAGAACAAGAAAATGGCTAAGTTAGTGAGAAGAAAGCTAGTTAAAGCTGGACTTCCTGCCTTTAACCCAGTACAGGAGCCTTGTTTTCACTTGAGTCAGGCAAAAACATTTGCCATGTGCTCAAGAATACGTTTCTTGAATTTAAGGATGTGAAATAAGGTCATCTAATCCGATGAGTATAAATGTGAGCTTCCGGGGAAGAAAGCGGTTGAAGGTGCATTTTGAATTCAAGAGATACAATTTTTTAACAGCCTAATGCTCTGTTCCATGGCATGAAAAACAATAGTAACAAATTATACAGGGTGTCTTTTTAATAAGTTAAAATGAGTACCAAGTGTGAGCGAGATAGACAGTGATGCCGTGATTGAGACGGATAAACACACCATTTCGACTAGTGTGAGTGAAACAAATAGAAATGCCACCCTTGTCAAGCAGTGACGCATGGGCACATCGTGCAATACTGCAATGGGTACGTTACGCGCCTTCGCTTACAGCGCATTATTCTGTATTCGTGTTGATTTCGTGCTTACAACTTTGGCTTTCTTTATTGGACTTCTTTGCATTGCGACTTTGATTTCCTATCTGACCGCTTCTGTCGAACCTGGATTTCTTCTGGATTAGTGTTGATCATTGATCCCATGATTGTGTAGTGTAAATGCTATCGTACCATCTCGATACACTGCTCAGGAATATGCTAACATGCATCTCATTTATGGGGAATGCAGGTGTAATGCTAGTGCTGCTGCCAGACTTTATCATGAGAGATAAATGCTCAGCGTCATCCGGATCATCAAGTGTTTTTAAATGTGCACCGGTTATTCTCAGAGGGTCGCTTTCTAAATCTAATCGTTAGTGAGGGAAGACCCGTCATGCCCTACGAGGATGAAGTCTTACAAGTAGTCGCACAAGACCCTAGTACCTCAGTACGTGCGATTGAAGAAAGCATAGGAGTGTCCAAAAGTACAGCACACTGAATTCTAAGGAAAAGGTGCTGGTTTTTCCTTAGAAGCATACCATGTGCAACGAGTCCAAAGTCTGCTACCCCGAGATTGTCCAGAAGATACGCCCTTATTACCAGACCATTTGTAAGAAGGTGTAGAGCTTGCATTGCCGATGAAGGCGTTTGCCGATGAATGCCGTAGATGGCGTTTAGTCGCGCAACAAACAACAGTTGTGTAAAGCGATCCTGAGAGTATACACCAAGAGAACGTAGTGTTCTCTGTGCTCTGTGATGGGAAAAAAATGAAATGAAGTGGCAAGGTTGGCATCTCATACTAGTCGAAATGGTGTGTTTATCCGTGTCAATCACGGCGTCACTGTCTGTCTCGCTCACACTGGGTACTCATTTTAACTTATTAAAAAGAATTAACTATGAATCGGATTTCTTTAACAAAATATTTTGTTCGTCCTCAATTAAGTGTTAGTCTAGCAAGTGTCATACCATTTTGGAATCCAGACTAAATACGCCATCTTTTAAAGTTACTTGCTAAAATGGCATAGTACATGTTTTTGTCAGTACAGTCAGTTCAAGTTGGGTGATTAATGATTTTCAGATATATGGATGGACAAAAAAGCAATGTTTTAGTTAAAACCGATACAATTATGTTTCAGAAGAGTTACTCAGGGTTACATGACCAAAACAAAATCGAAGAAAAGTAAAGATTTGTGGTCACAGTACTTGAAAGATCGTCACAGGGTGTCAGATCTCTCGATTTTTTTTTTGAGTGCCAATAATTTTAAAAGTACATGACTTAGATTTTTTTTTATAACTTTGTGACCTATCACCCGTTTTCGGCTTGACGTTGATTTTTGGGACACCCTGTATATAAACTTTGCTCTTATTTAAGTCATAGCTGTCAAACTCGTTTACAAATGTGGCAGATCTATATGATATTTTTGTAACATGAAAGAACAATGTTAACTTGTCGTAAAAATTTATTTCCAAAATTCACGTTCTGTCTGCCGAATTTATAAATCGCTTCTTCCATTATTTTTTTTACACAGAATAGGCCCTCTCGGCAAGCTGTTCGTCGAATCTTGATAAATTAGTATCCACTGGATTATGAATTTGAAGTATATACCAGGCTTGAAAACAATAAAATCGAACTCGATAAATTCACAGAGCCAGACTGAGATAATAGCAATATTGTTGTGCGACTATGTCGAAATGTGTCTCGTGAATCAAACTATAAGCTCTATTTTGACAGTTTCTATACTACCCTCCAATTTGAGTATTACCTGGCGAGACTTCTAATATTTTCATTGGAAGTAGTGAGGCAAAACACAATTCCAATTTGCTTCCAAGTTTCCAAGCTTCCAAGTAATGTTGAAATGAGCAAAAAAGGAAGCGGACCATCCGTAGAATATGTGGCTAATTTTCAAGATGTTAATATTCCCAACTTTGTTTGGAAAGACAATAAATGTGTCGATATGTTCTCAACCTTTGTCGGCAGAGGTGAACAGGTTCGATAGAAAATAAAAGTCATGGGTTTTAATAAAGTATCTAGCCGGTATAAAAGAATATAACCGTCATATCTTCCAGTTTTATTGGAAGGTCCAAGACTTCGATGAAATCTAAGAAATTGTATATGCGCCTTTTTTATCATTTCGTTTGTGTAACTGTTATTAATTCTATAAAACAGAGCTAGGGGTCAAAAGCACCTACATCAGGATAGATTTCGAATTGAATTGGCAAAAATTTTCTATAATATTGGTATGTTGCACATCTTCAACAATGTGGAAGATCTCTAGGAAACCCATCAGTATCCATGCTATATGCTGAACAAAAGAGGAAGGGACCAGCAGTTTCCATACCTAACATGGTAGGAATGATGGAACAAATCATATGACTATTTGGGCCAGTCGCCGCTTAAGGTGTAAATTTCCACTGTGCACATCAAAATCCTTTTTTGGCTGCAGTAAATGTGGTGTTGCATTGTTTTTTAAACACAAAGACAAAAATTGTTTCTAAAAATTTCATGAACAATAATTAAATTTTTTAAATGAATTTTGAAGTTAAGTTCAAAATCCTGAAAAACAGAGGTCTTGAATTATTGAAGAATTATAAAAAATAAAAAAATATTTCAACTATTGTACCACCACACATTATTATTATGATTCTATTTGGCAAAATTGAAAATTATGGATGAGAAAGTGTTTTTAGGGTCAAAAATTAATTACGAAAGTTTTTATTCCAAGTTATGAAAAATCATATTATTAGGTAATGCCATGGTAACTCGCGTTTATGCATTTATTTCCTTTTGATTGACATTATCTTTTTAAAGGTCGCGAATAATTAAAGAAAAAAATTTGTAAAAAAAAAAACTATTAAATTCGTGATATTTCTTTTTTATTTTTTTAGGTTTAAATACAACAATTGTTAAATCAATCGTTTTTTTAACACAGCTAAGGGAATATCGTTTTCACTGTTGCTTTCCGAACCATATGTTTGTTTGCGACAGCTTTTCTTGTATGACCATATTTAGTTCTTCTGATGTTTGAGCCCTTTGCAGTGTATTGTTTACCCAAGACATTATATGACATTTGGATATCCACTTGCATCAGAGCAATGGGAGGATCATATTTATCTGACCATACGGCAAGCTTATCCTGATGGTCTGAGTTGGCTTGGCATCTCTTGGAGTACGTGTGCTCAAAAAATTTTGGAAACATATCCAAAGCATGTTTTATTAGGTCAGAAATAATCCCAGTTTCCTGAATTTTGGTTATCTTTCCGTCAACGGTTTTCCGCACATACCATGTTACTTCCGGAGGTAAATTATCACACATTTCAACCCATTCGTCCAGTTTATTTTTTAATACGTCTTTGCAGAGCTCACAAGCATTCAACCAGCATTGTTTGCTTGGCTTGCCACAAATCACAGTACTTATGAAATCATGAGTATATTTCAGACTTCCAATTGCACTATGGAGTGAAATAAATGCTAACCTGTAATTTTCATGATATTTGCAAAGGCAAACATTATAAGGAAGTCTATTCGATAGTACGACGTGTTTCGGCCTCAATTCTGCAAACTTATTTTTTCCAACAATTACACCATGTTCTTTAACAAAGAGTGCGTGAGTTTCAGATAGATGCCGAATTTGGACCTTTTTCTTATTTCCAAGGCGAATGTTGATGAAATCCTTGAGACCAGGAGACTGTCGGCTTATATCGTCACGTTGATAAAACTCTTCAATTTGTTTTCTTATTGCCTCATTTATTGACTTGATTGACTTGGAGCAACAGGCTTCATCACTGGTATCAAGCAGTTTTTTTTAGTACTAACCTCTTTTTAATGGGACATTTTGGCAAAGCTTTTCGAGCTCGTGCTGTGGCCTTTCTTAATGATTGTGGTGTTATTAAGGGTTCATTGTATGGGTCATCTTGGAGAAGTGACACGCTACTCGTTCTTTTGTTTTCCTTCTTTGGTCAGTGATTAACTCCTGTGTTTTATGAACTGAAAGATCTTCAATTTCCAATTTTTTCTTTAATCTACATTTTCTGCACGTCTTTTGATGTTTTTTTCTCTTGTATTCTTCGTATTTTCCTTCTCTTTGTAATTTTCCTCTCCTTCGTTTCATTTTTTCAGCGGCTGTTAAAGGCATTTTACCTTTAAAAAATTTAAATTACAAAAAAATCTTTAAAGAAACTATGGTTACCAAAAAGGTAACTCGTAGTTTGCAACTGTAACGCGTGTTACCGGTAACTCGCGTTACAAAAGAAACATGAAATTTTCAACGATAGTAAAGTTGATAACGAAAAGAATACGAGTATTTGTTTTTCGACAACAACACAGCACCCGAAATGAAAAATAAAAAAATCAAGTGAGTTGGATCAAATAATTTCAAAATACAGGAAAAATAAGCACTCGTAGTTACAAAATTTACGTTACATTACTTACTATTACTATTTTACACAATAAACGTTATTCGAATAGCGGTTTTAATGTAAAATCAAAAGAATGATTTTATTTAAACGAGAATACAAATTTTAGTTACCGATTTGAACAAAATGAACACTGAAATTCTGATACTTTAAAATACATTTGTGTCAATACTTGGTGTTGTCTGCACTTGTCATTGTGCATCATCAAAAAAGGGTTGTATTTATAACATTTTTTTAAAATTTGAAAGCAATTAGCAACGCCGCCATATTTAATTAATTGCTTGACATAATTAAACGGATTCGTCAATTTCCAGCTGCTTGGTATTTTTATATGTATGATACTATAGAAATTCGGGAAGAAAGCTCTAGTATGTTTAGATTTTTTATGACTGAGTCTTCCTTCATTGCTGGCTATACTGTCTTTTCTGTTACCTTTCTTTGCACAGACCCTTATTGTACTTAGAAATGGGTGGGTGGTAGCCTAAAGTTGTCCCTTATTTTCTTTATTTCGGACACTGGATTCACTGTTCAGTGGTGTTTCGGGCGGCATATTGACCAGTCCATTCGTTCTTTCCAGGCACTTGCTATTCGAGGCGTTCAACGTTAAGCTTTTCATTTGGCTTATGTTGTATCATCTTTTCACTGAACAATTGAGCTCTGAATTAGGCGATGACCAGAAAGCGATCAGCGTCGACATTTGCGCTTCTGAAATGCGCTTATTATTTAAAATGTATTTGTATGTATAATGTATGTTTTCCACTGATTAGCACATGATCGATTTGATTAATGGTATAAGCATCAGTTTGCTAAGTGGATATATTTGTAGGGTAACTTGGTTTGGGGATGTGACATATGTATGTTAAATAATTTGTCTCTTATGTGAATCTCAGAAGTCCCTCTGAATTTCAATCTGGGTCAATTACTCACTTTTAAATTTTTAAATCTTTATTCATTACAGAGATTTGTATGTATTTGCTTTAAGGATGTATGTTACTATCCCTCATTTCATTAGACTCAGTCATTTACTGCTATATGACTTTTTAACATTTTTCACCAGATAAACAAAGATTTAGTCCATTTTCGTTCTTTGGTGAAAAAAGTAACGCTTGAGGCGCATAAACTAAGACATCGAATTTTATCATCCCTTCAACTAATAGCGGGAGCAAGCTAAACAAGATTTATCCTGACTTCAATAGTGGTGTGAATAGTCCCACAACGCTGTGGAATTATCCTGTCTCAAACCCTTGTGCCCTTGCGGGGCATAATCTTAGCGGCCTATTCTGTTGTCCTAATTTTCCTGGCTGGTTAATTCGTAGGACACAATATAAATTCAATGAATAGGGTTCGCAGAAAAACAAAGTAGAAACAACGAAACAAACGGTAAAAGGGTGGTCTTCGAAACAGCAAATATGATGCTGTTTGCAAATGATGACCTTCAGAAGAATCAAGGCACTTAGGACCAGCGTTGTTTGTGTCTGGCTTGGCAAACAAATAAATGTACATGGCTTACCCCCAACGATAGCCTTCCAACATTGATGATTAGTTGATCAGGGGATAAACTAATACAGTTTAAGAAGCTAGAAGTACTGTGGCCGGGTACCAAACTAGAGATATCATTTTAATACGGATTCTAACCTGACAATTCAATTGTTTGGTAAAAGAGCAGTTCGCCTTTTCAGGTGGAATCAAGTCACCGCAGATTTGAAGACAACTAAAAATGAAGAAGAAAACTTAGAATCTTTGATTTGCCTGAGCACAGTGACTCAGTTTAACTTTGCACACATTTGGAGCTAGATATGGCTGGATAGTAATATTTGGGGATGTGAAAATATTATTAATTGAGGTGTCCAAATTTGAAGAACCACAGTTAAGTCAGACACGTATTTTCTGGCAAAGATATTGCTGATTCAACAACATTCCAATGGATTACCTTCTCAGGTTCCAATGGATTACCTTCTTACCATAATTTATGTGCCTACTGTTGAAAGCATATTCTTGACAATGGGTTCTCGAGGCTCTCTCTACAGTTACGAATTCTCGATGGACACCCCACTCTTTCAGTTGATCGTACAATTAAGAGTTCCTAACAAGTTTAGTATTCTCACAATCTATCTTTTACGATATATCTGCAAGATTTATTTGATATTCATGAAATACAATAACATAAAACTTAGAAAGTAAAATGAAAAAATGGATGATAAAAGTAAAATCTAACATTTTATTTATTTTCATTCGGCACATTATTACGGAAATTGTAATAATTAAGTAATAAAAATTCCTTAACGTAATAATCAACGTTGAATACATTTTTATTGTTTCCTTGAAAATAAAAAAAGTTGAAAACTTTCATTTGCAATTAAAATTGCTGACGACTGACTTGATCATCTGCGACCTGACGAATGTCTTCACAATATCAATCAAGTCAAATCTGACTAATTTGAGTGAAAATTTGCATTTCTAACGACATTGTTAGTACTATTCACAACTACATAGGCAATTAATGTTAATTTTTGTGAAAGCGTTCGATTTAAATACAATGCACATTATAAAGCACAATGTCTGATGAACATTTAATCTTTCGTTAGAAGAATTATAATATAAAAATTTAATAACATCATATTTTAACGGGGAATGTGTTTATTTTTTTGTCATTACTAAAATGCCAACCATTAATATGTATGTTATGTATCCTATTAACATTTAAATTTGATAGTCATCAAACCTTGGATCGGAACTGCGGCGCCCCACTTTTCAAGCACCTTATTTAGTGATTTCAGAAATTGCCCAGCCCAGTTATACTCAGCAGTAAGAAGCAGTGAGTATTTAATAATTATATTCGGCTAAAAAAGGAAATAACGACGACATTACTAACAAACGTCTTTACAACCTCCGTAACAAGAACTTAAAACAATACTCCGGCTATGAAGGGGTATTTCTGTTCGATATTTTATTCAAATTGTCGATGAATCAATTTTTGTGATCATAAAAGCCTCAAAATATCAATAAGTCAAATGGCTTTAGTGTAAAATGCGCTAGTACTTAATAACTTGCAAGGCACTACAGTTCGGGTAGATCTGGGCCTCAAATAATATGATTGTCCATTCAGGGCAAACTTTAGCCAACTGCTTGTTGTTGTCCTCAGAAAAGTACTGGTTTGCCTCTGCAGGATGAAGACTCTTCATGTGGGAGAGTTGTTTTTAATTCTAGCCATCATAGATGACTGATCCACACGTCTCAAGTCGATGTTGCTGTACAGCTCGAAAAGCTTATCATTTTCTCCAAAGCCATTCAACCTGAATATTCTCTCCCTACTTTGTTAAATCTACGATGGGTGATCCAAAATTGGAATGAAGACTCTGGTCTTATATAATACAAGTAACTACATATATTGTAGAATACCCTCAGAGGATGGTTGGGTGCTGTAGAAATAGGGTTAGGCACTGAGAGGTATCAACTGTTTTTACACATTAATTATGCTTATTTTACCTCCAAGTGGTAACCATCGGATACTGGTCCATGTCCATTCGGACTTGACTTGCCAAATTTATAACGTGAGTGCTGACCAGCTGACAAAAATAGCAGCACTATAAACGGGACAGCGGATAAATTCTTCAGTTTGAGTTAATGGTGAGTAAAGCAATCAAGATCTTATCTGGGCCACTCTGACATATATGAGCCATAGCAGGCTGCGGTAAGGATTTCCGAGACAAATTAGGGTCTTGGAAAAGAGACGGTGGGGTATGCGCCCTTAATAGACCAACGGCACCGCTTACATCGCCGGGGAAAAAATTAACCAAAAAAAGTAACAAAGCAACAACAAGCCTTTGATACGGATGGATCTACGACAACCCCTGCGAACGAAACAAGTACAACGAACTTCGGATCTGCACGTGGAATGGTAATACGTCATGTTAATACGTCGCGTACAGCCGAACAACCAGTGAAAGCTCTGGACTGCTGCAAAACAGATGTTACCGCCATCCAAGAATCCAAGGATGGGATGGGCTGGACAAAAAGAGTATCAAAAATTGCGATATATACTACGGCGATTGCTATCGACAGCAAAAGCAGGGCCTATTTGGATACGGATTCGTTATTAGAAGCATACTTAGGCAATAAGTCTTGAGTTTCCAGCTTATTAACGAGCGTCTCATAACAGTTAATATTCAGGCCATCAAGGCCGGTAAAGAACTCACGAAACTTTTGATGTCAGAAAATAATTTAGACAAGGCGGTGTATTATCGTGCGATTTCTTTAACATTGTTCTTGAAAGAATAGTGTAACACGCGCCAACACAAGAAGCACAATCTTCAAAAACCCGTCCAATTACTCGTATACACCATGATATTAATATAATCGGAAGAAAGCACCGTGGTGGTAGTGAGGCAGAAGCAGTGAAGATGGGTTTAATGGTCAATGAGGTCAAGACCAAGTATATGCTATCAACAAGATGGGACACTCAACACTGACGTCTCGACGATCACAGAACGTCATCCTCGACAGTATAACTTTAAGATAGTTAAAGGAATTGTCTACCTAGGATCCGCTATCAATTCAGACAACTGCACCAGCGCTGAGATTAAACGATAACTCGTGCCAATCGTTGCTTCTTTGGGTTTAAAAAACAATTGTCCAGCAGAGCCCTCTCTGTCCTGTTCTATGTCGAAGAGACATGGATTTTATCAAAAATGGATGAGGGTGCTCTTGGCTGGTTTGAGAGGAAAACTCTTCAGGTGATGTTCGTTTGCATAGGCGGTGAATGGAGCAGGTGACGAACTTTATGGATTGCCCCCGAGGGACAGCGCAGCAGAGGAAGACCGCTACTCAGGTGGCGCACGCAAGTGGATAGGGACCTCAATAAACTTAGGGTGCCAAACTGCATGCAGCTAACTAAAGATCGAGCTGGCTGGAGACGGTTGTTGGTTGAGGCTCAGGTTCACCCCGTACTATTGCACCACCTTAAGTAAGTAAGTAAGTTAGACAGATGCCCTTCGAAACTTAACCAAAAGCAAACATTTTAGACTCTAGCCGGGCTAGGTCACCGAGGCATTGGAGAAACAAAGATGAGCAAGCGCGAAAGGTCTCTACCGAAAAATGCATAGGCGCTAAGATGTTCAAGTTAATTTTAAGAGAGTTTCGTCTGAGATATCATCTTCACAAAATGAACCTGTCTCCTAAAGCTGAACGCTGAACTCTGTTTAGAGGATAAAATACCTCAAAATTCTCGCACGTACTGTGTGACTGTTTCTTTTGCATCCTAGCAGGCGTATGTTGCTCGGGGGTAAAATGATCCGTGAGCCCATTAACATCTTGAAATTTGTTCCCATAATCAGCAACATTATCCTGACAATACTAATAGTGGATGAGGTAACAACTTAGCGATCCAGCCAGCTCAATTGAAGTGTCAGTTAGCCGAAGACTGAATTGAAAAAGCTAGAGACAGTTGTTGAGTTAAAGCTCTTTCGTGGTGTATCAAAAGGTGCGGACAAAAGTTGTATTTAAGTGAGAATTTCTCTTATCTCTATATTGAGTTATTAAAAAGTGTTAAAATAGCCCTCTTCGTTTCAAATATACTAAGTAGATAAATCCATAATAACATATGTATGTGTATGCGTTACTTAATAACTTAATAATGGAGCCATTGCTTACAAATTGTCTATCAAAAATTTGCCAGCTTTTATTTAATTAAATTATGAAACTCAGGTAGTCCTCAAGACTATTTTGTCTTCACAGTTTTTGGAGAATCATTAAAAACACTTGATCATACATGGGCAACGCGCAATTACACACCCACGCATACTTGCATTCGTACATGCATATAATTCCTTTAAGGCGTAACTATTTGTTTGCACTACGCAAGACAATAGTTTTGAGTTGGATCACATTTTCCATTGATATTCCGTTCAGGTTGATTAAATAAGTGTTTATAATTGATTCACCTTTCTTAGGTTTCCTGCCTCTAACTTAAATTATAGTATACGAGCACAATCTATAAGGTAAACGACCGTCACAGCTGTTTTGCAAACGTACAGCAATAATATTGTAAACCAAACTTTCGATTATACGTATATGGTATATCAAAAATACAACAATTAACTACACTTAAAAGGAAGCGAGGTCTATAGCTTTTGACATTGAAAACGGCACCACTCATTGAGCTTATTGTTGGAACGTCATCACCATACTCCTATGCCATACTATGTCCATATGGGAAATGAATCAAATTGCTGCCCCCTCATGAACTGCATGATTCTGTATTAACGAGTTATTATAAAATTCCGTGACATCGCCATCAATAAAACAAGCAGAAAAGTTTTGATGTTTTGATGTATTCAGTAACCTAGTTATGGTGCGTGCAATGCCATGCCCCAGTGACCAGGTATTCCGAAGTTATCAACAAGCCACAGGTCTACCCATAATTGCCCTGGTAAAGGTATGCATTGGTCCAATTTTTCAGACTCTACTCGCTTTATAACGCGAGTTTCCGAATTTTTCAAGGTTAATGAGCAGAATATGAACTATGTATTGTGTGTGTTAAATAAATAATTGCGGATACCGCTTGGGATAAAATTAATCTACGAGGTGAAATATGTATTATTCGTATTTCAGTATTCAAAGAATAATAACTGAAAGACTTAAATAGCTGTTATTTGCATTGAAAGTTCAAGTTAACTGGAATTTCAAGGCTGCACAAGTTTAAACAGTGACTTTTGCATTGACTGCCCAGCCAGCCGCCTTATTGCTTTTAATGTAGAAATTTTTATTAATTTTTTGAGGACACATTTTTTTTGAAAAAAAGAAAAACAAAGGCATCGAATGAAAAGAGTGATATTTGAAACGTCAAAAAACGCATAGGCTCTGTTTAATTAGTTAATTACTTCAGTTCAAAAGTCAATCTAAAAAGGAAGATAATATGAACATGAAAGCAAAATCGCACCATAAGAAGACCTGGATAGGCATGCCGAAACCTCTGCTATATATGGTTTACAACATGTTTATGGAAAAGAAGTTCATTGCCAAATGCGGCAATGTCATTTCGAGCAAAGTCTTTGTTAATAAAGACGGCTTAGAAAGGGGACAGTGATTTCCCCAATACTGTTTCACATTTACACAAGTAGACAAGTCGGTTTCCCCAATCACGCTATAGCGTACGCAGATGATTTGGTGGCGTACAGGTCCAAAAATCACAGTGATTAGTACTATCTTGCAAGGCGATTTCAATCATATTAACGCATACGAGTATTGATACGATTGGAAATTGAAAATCAATGTCGGAAACAATCTTGTTTTGAACATTGAGATGAGCTTCTAGAGATACCAGGAATAACTGGCGTAATTTGGGCATAATTGGGACCCACGGTGTGTCATTGGCGGCGAGAAGCGTAATGAGATACTTTGGCACTCGTATTTGGCTTGATAAATATTTGTATTTTGACATATAAATACTTGTTTTGCTGGGGCTTTAGCCCTGACAAGAAAGTTATTTCACGGTTAGCTAACTTGAATCCAGGGTGAAGGTGATATGCTGTGTGACCCTAATACGGCCAATCATCGTGTAGGGTTGTTCTATGTGGTTCAATGTAGCGCCGTATCAGATGGAAATGATCTGGTTGTTTGAAAGGCAGTGTTTTAGAACCTGACTCGAACTATGCAGAACACACCAGAATCCGAATACAAAATATATGTACAATCCCATTAAAGCCATTTACGATGGGGCTCGTCTGAAAAAGATTGGCATTTTCCTGACTAAGGTGATTCGAAGGCACGTTGTAAGGGCAATGACCAACGACAATAGGTTGATCTTTGGGGTTAATTACTCCAGTGAAAGGTACCACGAGAGTTTACTCCTGTCGGGCTTTATGCCGCAACGAAGGCTATCCTCCATATTGATGCTAAAGGGTTAGTGTAATGTAGGAATGTTTCCTGGTTATATACAGGTGCGGTGCGAGGGAGAAGCGGTTCATCTGCGACGGGTACGTCGCCAATAATCAAAAGCTTCACCGCTTTAGTGCAGACAAGGATCGTCACCGAAGAACAGTACGTCGAGTTCCGGTGGCATCGCAAAGTGGAGAGGATTGACATGCTCTCCTTGGCCGGTACGTTACTTAGGAAACATACTCTCCTAGTTGTAAGTTAGATTGAATATATTTGGAGGGTTTTCGCGGAGAGACTGGACTCATCAACTTGGCAGGGTGCCCACGGCATATAACAGGTCCTTGTAGCATCGGTTAAGTCTAAACGGTGCGTATGCGTGATGTTGGTGATTGTCAGGTGCCCGAAAATGCAATTAGGGTGGTAACCACTCGATGTGAGAGGCTCACTACCCCGATTACACTTAAGCTAAGCTAAGTAAGAATACGGACATACATAGTTTTATGTTTTATACAAAATTAAAAAGAAAATTATATGGCATCTTAGTTTTTTTTTTTATATTTTTCTTTATATTTTTTTTTTATATTTTTATTTTTTATATATATCTATATATAAAAAAAAAAAAACTAAGATGCCATATAATTTTCTTTTTAAAGTCCCAAAATTGAATTTATGGCATAAATTCTTTCTAGGCTTTCGGTTATGTCGAAAGTTAGCCTAAAGAGGGGAAGACCGCGTCTTGGGGTCATCCTCTCGCTTTCAACATTGCGCTGTTTTTGCGCAAGTATATTAACTGAGTCGATTATCTTAAAGTCTTTATTTTTAAGGTCATTTACATTGTTTTCTTTAAGGCAAGAGGGATGCAATCCTCTAGCTACAACGCGTATGGGTCTTTCTGTTTTATTTTCGTACGTATGCCATTGAATCTTCTCGGCATTTAATTTTTGCGACAGCAAACGATAGTTGTCTGGATTAAGGACATTAATAGTCCATGTATCATTATTACGAGATCTTACTTTATAATCGGTTGAGCACAGTGATTTCAGGATTATGTGCAACTTGTTGTAGTCCGAGATTCCAAAAACGTTTATTGGCGGCGGCGGTCTTTGTTTGGGTTGCTTTGTTACTTTATCGACCTCAGCAGTGTTAAAGCTGGCTTGCTTCTTTGTTTGTTCGATATCAGGCGGGGAAGTAGCTTTGCGCTTCTTTTTTTAAAGCCGTTTTAAGCCCGTTTCGCGGACTAGCTCTTCTTCGTCCGTGTGAAAACTCGAGTTTTCGGAGCGGTCAAGTAGCGAAACAGACTCAGACTCAGATTTAGATTGTGGCTTAATGGCATCTAGTTGCTTTTTTAGTTCAGCACAGAGCAATTCCATATTTTGGAGTCTGGCGCGGAGATCAGAATTTTTGTGTTCGAGATTTTGTAGCTTATTCGGTGTAATGCTATTGCCCTGAGCTACCGACTGTGCTTGGTCTTTGCTTTTGCATGATTTTCCTAGCGATCTGCATGCTGGAGATCTCGTGACCCTTGAGCATTTTTTAAAGGGGTCCTGGTTTATATTTGTATTATTTTGAGGATTGTTTGGAAATATTTATACATATATGAATCATAGATAAAATTAGTCGTAAGATAGCTTTAACTCCGAAAGTTGAATTGTTAAGTTTAGAGCGTTCGGTAAGAAAAAGCAACTGTCGCTGTCAAATTAGATTTAAGCAATGTTGTTTAGAATGTCTGTTAATAACAAAATAAACAATAAAAATGAATTTAAAAGTAAAACAAAGTAAAAAGCAAAATCTCCTCGTGATGTATGCTGGGCAAATTTGGAATTGACAAATTTCTTTCGCAATGAATTAAAAATAACTTTTCGGATCGTTCCGTTCCAGCTTTTTAGGATGGTTTCAAGTTATTATTATTATGATATTATGTACATGTAAGTGTTACCCGTCCAATCCCCGAGTACAATCCCCATATCTGATTAGGTGCCTAAAATCTCTCTGCATTTCGTAGATAGGACTCAAACTCGTATGATAGAACTAAAAGGCGACTATATATATTGCTCATTGATACGTTATGTCTCTTGCCTTATCTTATTCTATCGTTATTCCAACAACCAAGGTTGGAACAGAAATGCGAGATGACAATATCTACACATTATAGATTCTCTGAGTTCCTAGACATGACATATAAAAACCCAACAATCTGTCTAAGATGCGTATGTGAGTTTAAAGATAGAAGCGACAGAGATGGACTAGAAGACGGATAAGGCAAAACGATGTAATATATTCGTATGTACTCGTATATGCTATTTTCAAATAGGACAGCGGGCACACCTATCGTCAAAAATACGTTTTTTCAGGCGAACTTCTGAATTCTTTGCTATTGATCATTCATAAATATCTAGTTTGTTACATAAAACTCTGATCCAACTATGTATATAAATTTGTTACTCTAAATAAATTTAGTAAAAGAAAAAAATATTTAAAGATTTGACATACCACTTACATTACGTTCGGATGTCTACACACTGTAAATAATGTGTGGTGAAAACTGTGGAAATATTTTTGCCGGGACTAATTGATGTGATGTAACAATTGAGTTTATTTTTAAGAGCAAATTCGCAAAACCTTTCGATAAAATTATTTTCATGTTATTAGACAATTTTCACGGATGGAAAATAGATTAAAAGTCAAGTGTCTTTAAACGTGACTATTTGATTTTTCCATTAACCATTTGCTTCTGGTGGATTGAGATACATAAGAGTATCTATTATATCAAAAGTTGTATAAATGTTGAACATGATGTTACTTGTACTGCCGGGATTGTTATTTAACACCAAATGCAAACTGACAAGAAACCACATTGAAAAAATCACTCATTTGTGAGTTCAAGAAAAAATCATCGTCAAATGATTGAATCCGCATACGAGTAAAGAAGTAAAATCATTGTCGGCAATAGCTTGGCTTTAATAACAACATGAGCAGCTAAAAGAGAAAAGTAACAACTAGTGAAATAATTACGAAAAAAAATATATTCGTGATTACTTTTCCTGTTGTGATGGGGTGCTTTGGACTATCTTTGGGTTTAATTCATATCACATTAGGTGAAGTAAAGCTTACATGCATATATCGAGTGCTGGAACTATTGTATTTTGGCGATCTTGTTTCATTTCAAAAAAGCAAATATGCGAGCTGGTGCATTGTGGCTTAAAATACAATGAATTGACAGACAATTTCCGCATATCTTTCACACATTATATGTAGTATTTCAGGCGAACACGTTTCTCAAATTTAATTGCGCCGTGCTTGTTCTTATGATGCAAGGTCATCTGAGAATTATTTTCTTACCAATAAGAGTATGGCCTGGCTTCTACTCAAGATTTTGGCTGAAACTATGTTGGAAATGGTTAAAGGCTGAAGAAGGTTGGCTTTCTCAATTCCGTTTTCTTCTTCCTTCATAACATAGCGTAGGCCCATTAAATTCTTCGCGGGGCTCAAGACGCATATAACATATATTCACTGAGAAGTGTAGTTTAGCAATGTCGTTCTGCAGGAAGACGCCACCTCCGCTCACGCAAGTGTATTGTATGTGCCAGCTTTTTCGACGGTTTACATTTGTCTTATAAAGAAACAACAATTAGGAGGTCATATTTTTTTTAATCAAAATGTTTTGGTTGAGGCATATGACAGGATATCACAGATTTCTATATCCTGAATTCTGTATAATGCCTTTTAATGAAGGCGACCAAAGAGACAAATCAAAAAGTGCCGTCATCAACATCTCCCGCACATATGTTGCTAACGACCTCTCCGCATATGCTTACCATGTCTCTTCGAAACACATCTTACACCTGCAAAAAACCTGTTTTAGTCGTTCCTAACCCACTCATCAACAACGCAAATGCTTATCACTTTATTACCAAAATGTAAAGGGGCTCCGTAAAAAACAATTTCTGTTTATCTTAACTCCCAAAAAGCTTCCATATGATATTTTTGCTTTGACCCAAATGAATCTAATATCTGATATCAAAGATTCAGAACTGTTTGCACCAGAATTCTAAGTATTTTATGATGACGGCCGTGCGAATGATGGTTCTTCTACAGGTCGAGGGTCCTCCTGGCAATTCACGATTGTTTTGACGCACAAGTCGTTTAAAAGTGAGTTGCAGCTGAATTCGAATTTGTTTATGTTGAAGTTACTGTCTCCAAGCGCAGATTATATATACTCTTTTGTTACATTTTCCACTACAAACGAACATGTGGCTACCATCTTGCGACTAATGTGGTTGACTCCCTTTTTGATATTGATGTCCCCTGTGACGATATCATAGTTATTTTCGATTTAAAATCTCCTATGAACCCAGTCGGATGATGAATCATATCAAACGCTGTTTCAGGTAAAGAAATCCTCTTTACTGATAGCCTTTCCAGGACAGGGTTGACAACTAGACCTATCTGCACCTAGACCTACATCTGTCTACATCCTACCCTGCTTGATATTTTCTCATATGATATCAACAACTCTATTATCCCCTAAGTAAATTTCTTTCACTTCAACTTCCGTAAAACGGAAAATCTTCTTAGAAAATATCTTCCACTCTATTACGCGTGCGAGCCCTTATCAACGAAAGATAGATCCTTCAACATCTCTTCCGTGGTATAACAAATAACTATGTACATGTACTTCGTAACAATGGAAATAAGTTATGGCACATGCACATTAAATCTGGTTTTGAATTTGATTCTCGAAATTACCCACAAACTCACTACTCCTTCTTTCAACTTTGTTATATTCACTACAAAAGATACATCAGCCGAATTCAATCTGTCCCTCACTTCTGACACCAAACAATTCTTTCGATTTATTAACACGAAAAAAAATCCGATATCCAATATTTCATCGTCTGATCGTACAACCTTCGCTAATTTCTTTACTTCAGTTATTTGAGTAACTGTACTCAGACATCTCTAATGTGTATTGAAATAACACAAGCACAGCTACTAGACAAGATTAACGAACTTAAAGATGATTTTTCTCTTGGTCCCGATGGTCTACCCGCCAATGTGCCAATAATCTTATTCAACCCCTCGTAAGTATCTTTAGACTTTCGACTTCCTTGGGGTCTTTCCTCCCCTCTGGAAAAGGGCTTATATACACCCTTATTCACAAAAAGTACTCAAACAGGATATTGTCAACTACCGACTCACTGCTAGTTTATCCTGCATTCCCAAGGTATTTAAGAGCATCATTTATGATGCAATGTTTTTTCATTGCAGATCTATCCTTGGTTGGGTCGAACTAACATGGATTTCTTAAAGGCAGATCAACCACCACCAACCTTATTAAGTTCGTTTCCAGTACATTGTGTGCCATCCAAGGGAAAGAAGTGGATGAGATTAACACTGACTTTGGCAAGGCCTTTGGTAAAATTGCAAACAGGCTAATTCTTTTCAAACTCAATGCACTTGGTGTTCAACCTGGGCTGATTTCTTGGTTTAAATCCTACTTAGAAGAACGCTATTACCTGGTCTATTATCGTTCTCATTTATCTGAACCAATTAAAGCCACCTCGGGTGTTCCACAAAGCAGCCATCTTGGTCCATTAATTTTCACTTTCAATATTAATATTATAAAGAACTCATACACAACTGTCTATGCCGATGACATGAAAGTCTATTGACAAATTTCCAAATTTTCCAAATTTTCTGATTCCCAACCTCTACAAGACGACATCAATGAGTTATCAATATGGTGCCACAAAAACTTCTTTGAGCTCAATATAAAGAAATGTCAAGCCATCTCATACTCCTGGAAGCATTCAACACTTTCTGATGAAGCTTACTATATATCAACCCAACCTGTCACTTCGGTCACTTCAATGCAGGACTTGGGCGTTATATGTGATACTGAACTGAATTTCAGCACCCATATTGATTCCATAATTCTAAAATCCCTGTACATCACCTTTGTTTTAGGCCATTTTTTGAATATGCCAGTCAGGTATGGTCCACTTACTATAAAAATCATATTCTACGTATCGAAGCTATCCAACGCAGATTTCCACTGCTGCAACTTTCCGCTCTATAATGATGTATAATTTTTTTTCTTTATCGAACTTAGCACAAAGTCTTGGATCTCAAGGCGTATGAATATTAATAAACATAGACCTTCAATAACCTCTTCGGGTTGTTAATAAGGTCCTTCACAGAAAATCATTCAGAGTTATGAGACAAATTTTGCTCTTCAAGGCTTCTTTACTTTCTTATTTTCTTAAGGCGGCGCGATAGACCGGATTTGACTACTAGTCAGTCGTCTTGAAATCATTAAAGATTCGCTTATAATTACGAGTAAAGGTATTAATTTAGGTATGACCTTCCTCTCCTGGTGGGTACTCGAATATTTTCACCGGGTTAGATTGTTTGTTGTAGAGTTCATCATTATACCATACAAGCAACATCAATGAAGTTTTCATCAGTTTTTGTTGTTGCCGATTGACAAAAGCAATTGTTCGTATGTTTTCGGAACTGGTGAGATAAACAAAGAGCTATATTACTTTGATATGTCTATTGGGACTCTTTCACCCACACAACTGGTAAAAACGGCGTTCCTTCATCGTTATACCCATTTTTGATGCTCCTTCTTTATACAATAGGAAAAACACCATTGTCAATATCATCAATGAATGTCAACAGTTGAACGAACTTTTGGAATATGTGTTCTGAGATTCCCATATTTATCAGCTTCGATGCGGAAAACTTGATATACGAGTACTCATACGAGTAGCTTTAGGGCCGTTTTATTAACTCAAAGTTGAACACAACTTAGGGATTTTTATGGTCAACTATTCAAAAGTTGAGAAAATCCAAAGTTGATCAACTTTTGATTTCTCAACTCCCCGAAATAATAGAAGTTATCCGAGCAAACTTGGGATTTTATTTAATTTCTGTTTATTCACTATAGTTGTTGACAGTTCGCTCTTGACATCGGATGTCGAAAATAATTGTGTTATGAAATATTAAATTTAAAATACGACCAATAACTAAAAATATTTCGCGCTAATTATTTCTGGGAGAATTGGCCATCATCTTCTTCGAGCAGCGAAGATGAAGAAAACGCAGAAAATTTGTCTGTTGAATTCAACAAATGGGACAACAGCGACTTTATCTATCGTTTTCGTCTCTCAAAATGGACGACAATGATGGTTCTCGAATTAATAACGGATTCGTTGCCGTACGGCAAGAGACGGTAGTGTACATTACGAATTTGTTCGAATTAATTAGCGTTTATATTCTTGTTGTCTTACTTGTTGCTAGACCGCGTGAACTACGGCCAATTACGCAATTATAAATCTCAAATCCAAGGTTGAGACTGATATATGTTATTTGTGTCATCTGTCACAAATATTTTCGAAACAGCAAGTACACCAACTTGCGAATTTTAACTTCCAAACCGAGAGTTGAAATAGTGAAAAAAAACATTTGTCAACCTGCCTTTCAGCTCTCGAGTGGAAATCAACTTCGAAGTTAGCCAACTTGGGAGTTATCGTTAAGTTGAACAATAGTGAATAAAACGGATCTTAAAAGCCTGTTGAACTCCTTTTCCATATTCTCAGAACTGACTGTAATTCTATTTTTAAATTTGTGCCTCGGGGGTGGCTTTCGACAATTATTTTGATAACAGCTAATCAATTCACTCCAAATTCCTACAGTTTTCTGTTTTGCTAGTATGCCTTGATTGAGATGCTTTTTGACTGAGGCCCGTGCTGCCCTAGGTTAGAGCATCATCCAAAGTTTAGTAAGCAAGTAACTTTGCCTTATGCAACAATAATTATATTTTTCTATGTAGCGATACGAAGGCTCAGTTAAAATAATCCATGTATTCGGAAGCATGCCCATGTGATTCGCTTGTAATTATAAATTATTTATGCATGCTTGTGGTTTCATACTTGTAGACAACTGCTACTATAGTCCGTCGAGCGTTTTTTACCGCATGATTGAGTTCGTTTTCTAAATGCATATCGTCGCTATTTAAGAACAAAATCTCAAACGCTCTTTCGCTCGTCATGTGCTGCTTCTTTACTTAAGTACATTTACATACTTATTTAACTAGATCGTAGCTGCAAGATATTTACTCCAATTCTGAAATTATAAACCTACTTAACAATCTTTGATTGTTCCCAAAGTTATGCAAATTCATTCAGAAATCAGAAATTGCGGTACGTCATATCAAAATGTCAGAATGCGAAAATTATAAAAACAGAAAATGACTTTTTGGCAAAAACCTGTTCCCGAAGAAGACATCATTCTGATTTACTGCTAAACTATAATACATATAATAAACGTGGAATAAATTATAAAGTGTGTCATCAATTGAATCCCAGACTGACATTGATTTCACTTAAATTGAATTCTCAATGAGGATAGTACCCGTACCCGCTCTGGCAAACTTTCATGTAACTGTCGCCCATTAATGGGTACACCTTGATCACGTTGTTGCTAAAACTTAGCTTTGCTGGGCCTATGAAGGAATTCCATTGGAAACGTTTTTCCAAAGTGATAATTTCATGACAAAAAAAAAAAAAAAAAACCAAACATTAAGTACAACAGACGACGTGACAATAGGAATATATGTAGACCTAATGAACACAGTCAGAAATAAATAAACTTTCTCAATAACTCGGGGCTAGTTCATTATGTAGACGAAAATATTTGTGCATTTGTTGAAGTGGCGTATCTCCCCGTATTTGCATAAGAAATAAGAATTTCCGTAAATGACATAAAAGAAACAAGATTCAATCTTATTCGTAGATTAAAATTTTGTGGCTTTTTTTTCCCCCCATTTGGGAAAGGATTTTTTTGTGCTTGATGACTATCACAAGAATACCTGTTTTCTTGGATTGGTATCATTGAAAAATCTTGTTTCGACCGAGTGAGAAATCTGAGAAATCAGTTAAGTATGCCACCTAATTCGTAGTAGTAGGAATTTGACATCAATTTAAAGGCTAATGGAATCGTTTACTAATACTACGACGTTGGTTGAGGAATGTATCATGTTTTCGTTTTCAATTAGATAATTCTAAATCGAAATGCCACACAAATGTGTTTTAGGTGAAGTGTTTGTTTGGCCAATTGATTTTCACGTGTAAGATTGTTCTTAGTTCATAAGAAAAGTGAAAAATCGGCCAGTTTTTGGCAGGGGATGTTGTAACTTTTTGCTTTGCAAACATACTCAACTCATAAATACGAGTACACACCTATGTTAAATTTGTATAAGGATCTCATATTCTAAGCACTAAGTCTCTGAACTGCAATTAAATGTTAGGTCTGCTTTATTTATGTACAAATGGCACTATTAAAACAGGTTTTATTCACTTCACACTCCCTTCTAAACAATTAATTTATTCTTTATTTATTGCTATTGACAATTCTCTCTTCCATTAAATAAATGTTTCCGCAAAGTTCGATTTTGGGACCATTACTTTTCACGATGTATACCTAAACGATCTTCCCTCATGTTGGTTATACTGTTCTATCGACATGTATAATGATCATGTCCAGCTGCGTAAGAGTTGCCCTTAAGGACTTGTCGAAAATTATATATGGGAACTTACTGAAGATCTAGATAAAGATCCAACGGCCTTCGTTGCCTAGTTGTATCAAAAAACGAGGGTTGTCTGAAATTTCCGACCGCAACGTAAAGATAGCGGCACTCGTCAATAAAAGCTAGTGAATGCTAGCATCTTTTGAAAGTTACTTACAAAAGTTTCAGTCATATTGGACTCGCAGTTTTTATTTAACAGTCGTTTGCTGTAAGTGTTTTTTGTGAAAATGGAAAAAATTGAGTATCGAGCTGTTATTAAATTCTTGTTTTTGAAAGGCAATACGCCTACGCAAAACAAAAATGATTTGGACTATGTATATATGGAAACTCTGCACCATCATTTACCACAGTGCAATTTTGGGCAGCTGAATTTAAACGTGGCCGTAAGAGCTTGGGTGATGATGAACGTTCGGGACGTTCAAAAACTGCAACCACTGACGATAACATTGCTAAAGTTCACCAAATGGTGTTAGACGACCACCGAATTAAAGTGAGAGAGATAGTAGAGGTTATAAAAATGTCCAAAGAACGTGTTTGTTACATATTAAATCAAAATTTAGGCATAAGAAGCTGTCCGCGCGTTGGGTGCCGCGTTTGCTTACGTTAGACCAAAAACATGTTCGAATGAACGTTTCCAACGCTCTGTTGGAGCAGTTTTGGCGCCGATTAATTACTGTAGATGAAACTTGGATACACCATTATACGCCCGAAACAAGAATTCAGTCAAACCAGTGGACTGCAAAGGGCGAGAGCTCCAAAAAAAAGCAAAAACTGTTTTTTCGGCTGGGAAAGTGATGACGACTGTTTTTTGGGATAGTAAAGGAGTTATCTTAATCGATTATCTTCAAAAAGGAAATACCATTACAGGAGCATACTACGCATCAATACTTGCTAAGCTAAAGGCAGAAATTGCGGAAAAACGGTCACATTTGCAGAAAAAGAAAATCCTGTTTTCTAAGATAACACCTCAGCGGTTGCCATGGCGAAAATCCATGAATTACGGATTGAACTGCTTGATCATCCGTCTTATTCACCAGATCTAGCCCCAAGCGACTTATTTTTGTTGCCTCATCTAAAAACTGCGCTCGGAGGACAGAGATTTTCGTCAAATGAGGAGGCAATCACCTTCGTGAAAAATTTTTTTTGCTGAGAAAAACCCCAAGTACTATTTGGAGGGGTTAGAGAGATGGGAGCATCGCTGGCAGAAGTGTGTAGATTTACAAGGAGACTATGTAGAAAAAAAAAAAAAAAAAAATGTCTTGTGTCATTGTCGGAAACTTTTCAGACAACCCTCGTATACGTCTTCCTCAAATCCATTTTGGTTACAAGCCTCTAAAACTAGTTGATTTGGCCAATAACCTTGGAATTATCTACAACAGAATACTTATCTGCAATAATCATATGAGATCAATTCTAGGCAGAATATACCATATAGAGATCTTCGCGTACTGTGGGTCTAACGTCCTTCAAAACAAGGAAGATCCTTGCTTAAACATTAGTTATCCCTATTTTATTGTCTGTATGCGAACTATTATCCAATCGTGATTGTAAACGCAGTCGAGGACTCAGTGTCTCCTACAATATTATTATTCGTTATATCTATGGTCTCAATAGATATGGCCATATTTCTTTGTTGACAAGATAAATATACGGCCTAACATTGGAAAATGTTTTCAAGTTTAGAACTCTAACCTTTCTTCACAATGTCGTTCAGTGACGCCAACCCTCTTAACTTTATAACAACAATTTGTTTCCCGCTTAGAAAAACTTGCGAATTGATTCCGTACGCTATTCTTTCTTGATATCAGAATGTAAATTTTTTATAAACGCTATATAACAATGGAATTCCCTTCCTCAAAGAATGAAATTAATAAGCTATTTAGATCTGTTTAAGTTTAAGCTTAGACAAAATTTAGAAATGTGATTATCTGTCTTTATATTACTTCTTTCTTTTCATGTTCAATAGTTTTTACTTTCTCTTTTCTATTTCTATTAATTATATACTTTACCAGTGAAATGGAATATTTTAACACTAAAATTGAAAGCTTGTTATTATATGCGTAGTACTCGTATCATAAGTAACACATAAATTAGAACAAGCTATTAAGCTTGCACATATCGTACTGCATAAGACTTTTCATTTTTTATTAACTTTTCAGCAAATTTGATTAGAATCAAATTGGTACAACTATGTTACTTGGAAAATATATTCTCAGAAGGAGAGTTGGAACCGGAAAAACGAGAATATCTTTCCTCTAAGTGGATTCATACGAAACATCCGTCGAAATCACCAATTCTAAGGTAGACCCACGTTCTTGTTTGCACTTTAGAAGGAGTAATATTTATTTCTTTTTCAAGTACGTGCAAATAAAGACCCATGTAGTGCATGTAGGAGACTACTATCTAACAAGTCCTATCAGAAGTGTTAATTTCAGACCATAAGTATATTGAGTTTGGAAGAAGATTTTGCTAAAGAGGAGTAAAATCCTTAAAAAACCACTTAACGTTAACATTAAAACTGAGACTTCTGCTGGAAAATATGTCAGCAGAGGTACGCCGCAAGGCGGTGTCCTCTCTTCCCCTCTCTGGAACTTAGTAGTAAATGAACTGCTGATATACCTGGAAGCGGGTGGTAGCAGGGTGATTGCCTATGCAGATAACGTTGCCATAGCCGTCTCAGGTAGGCATCTTAATACCATTAAAAAACTCCTTCAATTAAATCTCAATAGATTAACCCGTTGGGCAGATCGTTGTGGATTGGGAATAGACCCCCATAAAACTGATGTTGTCCTCTTTTCCAGGAAATACAAAATTCGAACTATAGACCCTCCTTCAGTACGGTTTAGTGTTTTCCGATACAGCAAAATATCTGGGTCTCATTTTTGACAGACAACTAAATTGGAAACCTAATATTCAAGAAAGAGTCAATAAAGCCACAATAGCTTTATTCTCTTGCAAAAAAGCCATTGGGAATAAATGGGGCTTTCAACCCCGGATAACCCACTGGCTGTTCATCTCGGTAATAAGACCGATACTTACTTACGGGGTGGTAGTCTGGTGGAAGATCTTAAAAAGTGCGGTTAACTGCATTAAACTAAGCAGAGTCCAGAGAACACCATGTCTATGCATAAGCGGAGCATTGCGGTCTACCCCCTCTATGGCATTAGATATTCTGCTTCATTTAACACCCCTCGATATTTTCAGCTATTTGCCTTAAAGCGACTAAACAGTGGACAAGTAATCCATTTGGCCACGCCAGTATTCTTAATACATTAGGAATCCTCACAGAGAACATCGATTACACCACACCTGAACTTTGGTTTGACAAAAGCTTCCATGTAAGCTTCCCCTCTAGATCCTTCTGGGAGGAAGATGCTTTCATGGAGGACAAGTCAATCCATCTCTACACAGATGGATCTAAAACCGATAGCGGAGTTGGTGGCGGCGTTTTCCCAGATACGCTAAATCTAAGTCTCTCTTTCCGTCTTCCAAATCCCTGCAGCGTGTTCCAGGCGGAAATTTTGGCGATTAAAGAAGCTCTGTCCTGGCTGAAGAAAAACGTGATATCTGCAAAGGATATCCGTATCTTTTCGGATGGCCAGGCCCCTATCAAATCCCTGCACTCAGTCTCACTAAATTCTAAAACCGCCCTTGAATGCCGATCATCTCTTATGGAGATGGCAGAGCAGTTGAACCTTCACCTCTGTTGGGTGCCAGGAGGAGACAATCCTCCACCTACTCTGTACATGTCCAGCTCTCTCCCACAGAGGACCACCGCCCAATTATCAAGGCTTCGCCCATTAACGACGTTGGCTAATAAAAAGCGGGGGCAGAGCATATTACTGGTCTTATCGTAAACATCTTCAGATAACGCCTCTGAATGGTTGCTACGATTTAACCAGGACTTAAATCATGGTGGCTGTGGTTTAAACCCAAATCGCGGGAAGGGTTTTCCTTTGGTTTAACCCATTGTAGAGTAGCAAATAAGTACTGGGTGCTGTGACCCTAAGAACAGTAAGAGGTTTTAGGTCGGCCTCGACTCATACCAAGGGTGGAACTTGTGCCTCCAACACAGTTCCGAATTGGTATCAAAGAATTGACGGAGAGCGATGGCAAGGCGTATCCTTGTTCCCTATGGATGTATGGGCATCCCGTAAACATAAGGTCTACATGACAGGTGGTTTACGTTAAAAATCTTGAGACGTTCTCTCCCAGAGAAGAAAACTTCACTTAGGAGCTTTCTTCTACAACGACCTAAACAATCTGAAAAATATAGACGTAAACAGTTTCCTACGCTCCGTCAGAAGCTGAAACTGGTTCCATCAGTAAGAGGATCATAGATCAACGTGGCATCACAATGGGCCAATAGGCCTAAATGGGTTGGTATATCCAGCCAGCCACTCTTACCTACCTACCTACCTAACATTAAAACTAATTTCGAAGGGGACTGGGATTTTTACATATCAAGGAAAAAAGGATACCGTAAAAGAGGTTTATTAATACTGGATGGAAATTGAGGTTAACAGGAAGTTAACAACTTTTTTTACCAACCCTCAAGATATTTAGTAGCAGCCATTTGACATTTAGCTATTAAAAGCATATGACCGTACTTGGGCTTTCGCGTTTGTTCGGTTGTTCTTTCGATTATCTTATCAAATTATTATTGGAATATTGTCAATAGTAAAAGAGAATAATTTACGATTTACTCAAGTTACGCTAGCCTTAACTGAAGTTCAGATAGATTGTCTGGCTTATTACTCGTAGATTGAAAACTAACATTTGCTCCAAGAAGTAGATCCAGTACTTAATGTATCAAAGTCTATTATATTTCGCAACGTTAAACAAAATAGAGAGAAACTGTTTCTTGAAACGAGACCGCGGACAAGGTAGAAAAAATGCCATTATACAAAAAGATCGATTTCTGTTAAGTTAAGTCCTCAGAAACAGGTTATGAACGCCAAACTCATGGATTCTGGATTAAAACCAGTCAAGCCAACAAAGGCGACCTTCCTCACCAGGCATCATTGAGATCGAGTGGTAGCTTTCGCCGAAATCATGAAAGTTGGTCTGATGGCAGCTGGAAGTAAGTGATCTTTGCTGTTGAGTCAAGATTTTACCTGCGGCCAGACTTACTGATGGTAAAAAGTGTACTGATGATCAAGAGAGTGATATGCTATAGCAACATCGCTACAAGAGTGGCTTATGCTGGCCATGAGTCTTAAATGCTTAGAAAAAATTCTATACTCGTAACAGTAGAGTGAACATTTTAGAAGAAATTATTGTTCGGTTTGCTTCAAGTGTCTGCGACAATTTCCGAATATTTTCAAGCGGCCTATCTCAATACCCTGTACTAAAAAGGTTGCCCGAATCCCTTTGATCATGACCGAGACATGCATGGCAAACATGTACACCTAAGAAATCACTCTCATCGACATCGGAAGAGTGTTTTTCTCGAGGTAAGAGACCAAATAGCCGAGGATAACACTGGTGCCATTATCAAAAGTAAGCCGATGAGTCTCGAAATGTACTTTGTTAGATTTTTGTGCTAGTAAAAATGGAGTAAATTTGAATTAATTGTACACACTCACCAAAATAAAAATTAATCAAAATAAATATTAACATTTTCACTTTTTAATTTCGTTGTTCTAGTTGGTCCTCTACAGTGTCGGAAAGCTGTCGAGTTGGAAACTAACAAAACGCTGTTAGTTTTCTAGCCGTGAAAGAGTGTTTCCAGCGAGTTATGGTGCCTGTTCCTGTAAAAGCAATTGATAAAGGAAATGAATTAAGCTGATATGATAAGACTCAATCTATACCAGAAATTAGAAATAAATGCGCCATTAAATTGAGACTTTAAATAGTTTTCTCTAGCATACCTGATTCGGGCTTAAATGCACTGCACTGATGAATCTCATTTAACTTGATATTCATACTAGTATCATAGGTAGTAAAAGCATTTCGGGTTTGAGAGAAATGATTTTTGGATGAATGGGTGTTGTGCTCTCTCTGAAGCTGCATTACGAATCCTTGCGTCATCGTTATTGCATTGGAAACTGTAGGTGTCCTAACTCTTCAAGCTGCTTCCGGCGCAGAGAGAGGCTGTAATAAGTAAACTGCAAAACTGCTTGAACTTGACAAATTTGATAAACTGTAGGCAGTCTGCTATAACTTTAATAATTCGATTTAAAAGGAGGAAACAGGTGACAAATAGCAATGTGTGACCCAAAACAAATAGGCCCGAGTTCAGTCCCTATATTAACGCAAGGATTCGGAAATAAATGAAATGAATGAATGGCATTAAGAAAATATGGAATATTCACAAAATATACGAAGGTATACATGGTACACTTGCCGAGGGCTTTAGATCTAACCAAAGATATTGTATGGCTTTCAACTTGCAGTGGAGGCTGCTAAAAAGAAATGATACAGCACTACTACACCAGATTGATATTTTTGACACAAAAAATTTCCATGTTCTTTGAAAGATACTCGTACAGTATAACCTTAGACCTTAATTATATTTGTATAATATAATATATATATTTCTATAATGCCTTATAGAAAATTTTCTAGTATTCGAAAATAAACTTGTCATATAAGTAAGAATTCTGTCAAAATTGTACCAAAATCATTTTTCAATTGTAAAGTTTTATGTAGACCAAAAACAAATTTAATTAGATTCCTAATGATTGCTTGATTCTCATTTATTAAAGCCAATCCGTACCATGAGTTGAGCATGCCCCATTTCAAGAAAACAATATTTATTACCCTAATGACCTTTCTGTTGCGAAGAAAAACAAGAATTAATTTCATTAATTAAGTCTCCATGGTAAGAGCAGTATCCACTTCAGCACCCTAGCGCTTAGTATGAATTGAATCAAACGGAAATTTCAACAACCAACGCAGTTGTAGATACTCAAGTCGAGATTGCATGCCTCATGCCCTCGCAAAATTTCAACATACTTGCAAATTAGATACTTAAATACATATCTATTCTCATTCACCATGTTAAATGATTTAGCAATAAGGCTTATAATTGATCGGAGAATAGATCACAAAAGTTTCCAGAATGCGAGATAGAAATGGTATTGGGCTCACCAAACTCAAGTACGAATACGAATAATGTTCGCTAACAAACTACAATACATACTCGTACTCGTATGAATAATAGTTACGAGTGCGTATATTTCTAACTATTCTGAAGATATTCATAAGATCGTGTGAAATTGATTAACTAAAAGCAAAAAAGAACATGCATCTGGGTAATTTGGACTGCATCCGAATATATGGAAACGAAGTTGGCTCCTCCACAGAACCTTAATAGCTTGACTTTATCTTTTCCAATCATTTGAAAATATGTAATCTTTTTACTCTGTACTTTTACTAGACTAGTTTGTAATGTACTATACATACGATTATATGTTTATATGTGTGGATATGTGCAAGCCAAGGTAACAAATATACCTTGTTATTAAATTGTTTTTGAAAGGCAATACGCCTACGCAAAACAAAAATGATTTGGACTATGTATATATGGAAACTCTGCACCATCATTTACCACAGTGCAATTTTGGGCAGCTGAATTTAAACGTGGCCGTAAGAGCTTGGGTGATGATGAACGTTCGGGACGTTCAAAAACTGCAACCACTGACGATAACATTGCTAAAGTTCACCAAATGGTGCTAGACGACCGCCGAATTAAAGTGAGAGAGATAGTAGAGGTTATGAAAACGTCCAAAGAACGTGTTTGTTACATATTAAATCAAAATTTAGGCATGAGAAGCTGTTCGCGCGTTGGGTGCAGCGTTTGCTTGCGTTAGACCAAAAACATGTTCGAATGAACGTTTCCAACGCCCTGTTGGAGCAGTTTTGGCGCCGATTAATTACTGTAGATGAAACTTGGATACACCATTATACGCCCGAAACAAGAATTCAGTCAAACCAGTGGACTGCAAAGGGCGAGAGCTCCAAAAAAAAGCAAAAACTATTTTTTCGGCTGGGAAAGTGATGACGACTGTTTTTTGGGATAATAAAGGAGTTATCTTAATCGATTATCTTCAAAAAGGAAATACCATTACAGGAGCATACTACGCATCAATACTTGCTAAGCTAAAGGCAGAAATTGCGGAAAAACGGTCACATTTGCAGAAAAAGAAAATCCTGTTTTACTAAGATAACACCTCAACGGTTGCCATGGCGAAAATCCATGAATTACGGATTGAACTGCTTGACCATCCGTCTTATTCACCAGATCTAGCCCCAAGCGACTTCTTTTTGTTCCCTCATCTAAAAACTGCGCTCGGAGGACAGAGATTTTCGTCAAATGAGGAGGCAATCACCTTCGTGAAAAATTATTTTGCTGAGAAAAACGCCAAGTACTATTTGGAGGGGTTAGAGAGATGGGAGCATCGCTGGGAGAAGTGTGTAGAATTACAAGGAGACCATGTAGAAAAATAAAAAAAAATTCTGAGAAAAAATGTCTCGTATCATTGTTCGGTCAAAAACTACAACCCTCGCATATACATACAATATGTACATACATATATAAGAAAATTAAAAAAAATGAGTTTAAGCTGCTTAAGAAATCTAATTTCATTTAAAAGGTATAGTATGCGAGGTATACGTACTCGTATAAGCATGCATTAAATTATAAGCCACAGTAATACAACTTTTAGCTTGTTTTTGAATAAATTCATGAGTTTTCGCCCTAGATCAAAGATAGCGTTTGAAAATTAGAAAGAAATTGATTGTGCAAATTACAAAGTGATGCTGTAACAACTGTGCCATTTAAAATTTTATTTTATTTTTTATAAAATGCTTGCACACAGCGCGGCCGAAAGTAGAAGTACCGGTGGACGCTGGTTTTAAATGTTTGAAGATTATAATAACTAGGAAATAAACAGCTACGCAGGACATTTTATAAGGCTTAGGAACGAATCCCGATATTTACAGTACGTCTGAAAGTGGGTTTGAGGGTATACTGATGAGCATCAATAGCGAGGCGGGTGTTATGGTTAAAAGTTTGAAGGGGCAGAGTGCTACTGGCAATTTCTATGGAGCACTGGTGGTGGAAATAGCGATAAAACAGAGTGAGACACGAGGCATTACGTCGGTTTTCGGGGGTGTCCATTGCTTGACTGATTAGTGATTAGTGATATTATTGAAAGGGGTGGATGAAAACTACGAAAATTAGATTCCAATTCCCAAGCCTAACCATAAAAATACCATATGACTGAACATCCGAATTTGAATCAGATTTGCAAAACCTTAGCACATAATTTTGGCGGGGCCATTTATTGGGTTAATACAAGCTTAACCTAACTTAAAAACTAACAGAAAGACTTAAGAGCTAGGGACCAAGGAAGTGATGGAGGAGATCTTGTTTGAGACGAGGAGTGCTCAGGTGGAAATCAAAAAGGGAGAGGTTTGAGTTGACCTTTCGGAGCATTCATGAGATTGGTTCTCTGGAGCCATAAGAGGTGCGGTGGACCGGTGGATAGAAGAGACGAGAACAAGGTAGATAGCGGGGGTTGGTATTGAAGGAAATATAGTTCAAAATGGATGCACAGTCGATGGAACCTGAGAGAAGTCGATGAATGAAAAGAATGTCAGCAGTATTCTTACGTTCTTCTAACGAATTCATATTTAGAAGTTTGAGGCGGTCCTGATAGGGAGGTGAGATTAAAGGGTCGTTCCACGGCAGACCACGGAGACCAAATCGGAGGAATTGACGTTGAATACCCTCGATTCGGGAAACATGAACCCGGTGAAAGCGGGACCAAGCTTGACTGGAATACTCAAAAAGGGAGCGATCTAGTTACATACGGGTTGGAAAATTCCTTCGACCACCGTTTAATAAAGCCAAGGGATGAGTTGGCTTTGAGTATCATCTTATCGCTATGCGAACTAAAATTAAGCTCACAGTCGAATAATATGCCAAGGTCTTGAAAAGACTGAACCAGGGGAATTGGTTGACCATGGAGAAAATAAAGTCGGGGAGGAGACGGGTTGCATTTACGTGAGAAGGTTATAGATTGACATTTGGCTATATTAAGTTCTAGGCAGTTTTTGAGGCACCAGAAAACCGATCAAGGTCTTCTAAAGAAGGGCAGAGTCATGGAGAGAGGAAATAGTTTTAATAAATTTTGTGTCATCAGCGTACAGGGAGAGGGAGGAGTGTTTAATGACTCTCTCAACATCGTTGATAGTAAGAATGAAGAGAAGAGGGCCAAGATGACTGCCTTGTGGAACTCCAGGTGGCACCAGGTATGGAACAGAAAAGCGGATCTAAACATAGTGTTCGGTTTATCGGTTTACTAGGTAAGAAAAAATCCATTTTAATAAGAGAGGCTCAAAGCCGAGAGCAGACAATTTGAAGAGGATCAATTGATGAGATATCTTATCAAACGCTTTAGTAAAATTAGTTGCGATAACATCGATTTCTTTGCCATTTTCTAAGGCTGAGAGAGCAAAAAACACGATTTATGGTAGTTGATCTACCTTTTAGAAAACCATGTTGTCGGGCTGAAATAAAAGGCTTGCACTTGAAGCGTAAGGCTTCGTATAAAATGTTTTCAAAGAGTTTGCGTATATGAGAGAGTTTAGCAATGGGACGGTAATTGGTAACATCATGCTTAGATCCCTTTTTGTGTATCGGGATTATAAAAGAGGTCTTCCAAATCTGGGGAAATTCTCCCTGTGTAAGGGATAGACGAAAAAGGTAGGAAAGGGGTAGAGACAGGTTGGAAGAGCATTTTTTAAGAAACACGGCAGGGAGTCCGTCTGGGCCAGGTACAAATTCATCTTTAAGATTTAGTAACTTTTCTTCAATAACTGCAGGATCGAAATTTTGAGTGAGAAAGGGACCAATGGGGAAATTTGGTAGATAATTGAAGTAAGAGGGATCTGGTATGAAGGAGTTGTTGGAATATGATTGTTTGAAAAATGTAGCAAAAAGGATCACTCGAAGATTTGGTTTCGAAAGCGAAGGACTTCACTATAGATTGTTTTTATATGCTCATAGACAAAATTTGTGGACAATATCCAGCACAATTATGGTATTTTAATAGCAATTTAGGATAAGTAGGGCTTTTTAGTGGGACAAAATGTCGTCGTGGTTGGTACATGCTTCTTACATCGTAACATCAACTAAGAGACTAGACGGTCTTGTAATCAGCTAATCGGACAATTACTTAATTGCAGTTGAATTGATAGTTTGACGCCGTAAGTTTGAAGTACGCTGAATAATAAGATAGTAAGCGGAGACTTAGATACAAATTTTGTGAGTCCTTGCAAAAGAAAAAGTTAAAGCTAATAATACTAATCTAATACTTAATGTCAATAAGTTTAACCAGGAGGCTAAAAGAACATACCAGGGATAAAAAGTTTAAATATAACTTTCGGAATATAATTATGGAAGCGTAATAGTAGAGCCATAGTCCGTACTGACAATCTCGAAAATTTACTACTGCAAACTTTTTAACGGCGCGACGACGGTGATGAATGCATATAACATAATATTCAGCTATCAGCTCTAGCGAATAATTTAACAAATAATTCAATGTGGACCCCTAAGCCTAGGCGTGGTGTACTGAGCTATATACAAACTACAGATCAATAAAGCTTTTGGAGCAAAAGGCTTGATTGCCAAATATTTTAAAACACCGGAAATTTATTTGGTAAGGTATGCAGCAATTCATCTGTGAAATATGTTCAGATAAAAGTACGCCTGATGGCTGAAATCTCAGCATCATTTGTCTCTTTCTAAAGAAAATAAAATTTTTGAGTTGATCCAACTACAAATTTGCTCACACAGCGTATATAATTGATAGACTGCTTGAAAGCCTTACCAATGGTAAGTCGGCCAGACTTCAAAAAAAGGTAAATAACTAGAAATCAACCTTTCTACAACTGTTAGATGTCATTCTAGATCCAGAAAGAACTACAGAAATACAGCAAGATGGAGTGTTTTGTGGGATGATGTATCTTCTCAGCTTAACTAATATTTGAAGGTTTTATCACATCTCTGACCAACCCAGTGTATTTCAAGCGAGTAAGCCAAACATTCTTAGCACTAAAACTAGCTCTAATATAACATATGTCAGGAATCGTTTTTGATAGCCAGGTTGCTATCCAATCTCTTCACTCAATGAATACTTCCTCAAGACTAATAGGTCAAGGTAAGTAAGAGCTCATCCGGACTACCAGCTGTCTCAATGTCGCCCTCCTCTGAGTTCCTAAGCAGAGCATAGGAGGAAATGCAAGAGCTGTGGGATACTATCCATCGTACTGGCGAGAAAGGTCTCCCAATGATTGCTAGAGTAAGAGGTAAAGGTTGCCAGCGTTTTCTCCCAGTAGTTAACCAATCACAGGGGGAAAACACAAGAAAGTCGTTTTATATCTTACAGCAATAAACGCAAATACTCGTATGACCTAATGAATATAACTCTGTGGCAGACATTAACATATTGCCACTCATGCCGCCAAATCTTATTTAACATGTACCGCCGCAGCTATGAGGACATAAACGTAAGAGAAACAGTGTTTAATTTACTTTGCGAATATCCATCTTAAGGCGGAATCGGACCTAACAATCTTTGTAGAATAGAAAATATTTCAGGATTATCGAGTTCCTCAACTTCCCCCGCCAATTGAAAGCCACCACCAACACCTCTTCAAAATATAATTAGTCATTCATCGGATTTTGAAATAGATGTTGCGGAGAGCAGTTGGTAACAAGGAAATCACTATTTTTAAAAAGCTCTCATAGCGATTGAGCTATGCTGTCGGCATTGACGTCACACATGATATTGTAGAAGTGTTTTCGGCAATTGATAATAGAGAGTATCGAGCAAATCTTAAAGTAAATGATACGTTCTATCAAAAAAAAATAATCACCTGCTCATAGTTTGGTACAAAACGTCTCGGTCGGCAACCAATATTTCGAAGTAGCTTAGCAGTTAATCCACCTTGGAATAAAGGTTGATTTCCGATATGACACCTTGTCGCTGTTACTTTCCACTTGTCTCTGGCATGAGCAAAGTCAAAGCTAATATTGAGTTCCTAGTTAAGAAAATAAGTTTGTCGCATACTAGGTCCTATGTGCGGTGGGAGGACAAATGGAAACGAAAACCGCAAACTCTGCGAGCTGCACCAAGAATTCTATGTAGTCCAAAACTTTAAGATACGAAGACTCCAAACAAAAGACTTTTGCAAACACCGTAATGGGAATCCAAATCTCCATTGCAAAGATCAAGCATGCATGCTAATGATCAATAAGATTGGAATACGACTATGCCTGAACCAGAGACCTTCAATAGGTTGGAAGGCTTTTCCTTTCTTAAATATAGAACTGCTAAAGTCTAAAAGAACAAAAAGATAACTGAACTTATCACATCGGGAACTAGCAGTTTAGTGGAATTGGCTACAGACCCTCAAAGATCGAAGACTGCGGAATACTTGTCCTCAAGGCCGCAGAAGGTAACTAGTGCGCTGGAGTAACCAAAAATGCTTTGAGTTCTGCAAACATGTCCCTATAATAGTTTTTGTTATGGAATTCAGGTGCATCCAAGTTAATCTACAGCATGCAAAAGCCGCTACTGCGGTGTTAAGTCATAGATTTAATACGGATCACCTAGATGTAGCCTTTATCCGGGAGTCGTATACTTATAAAGACCGGGTAGGAGGGCTCTCAGGTGAGTTACTCTATGATTCCGTAAAGAAAGGAAGACCTACAGCTTGTATTATGTTAAAACAGAATATATCAGGTATTCCAATTTCAGAATATTTAAATAAAGACATTGCAGCGGTAATAGTTGAGCTACTCACTGAAGGCTGGACTTCCTGCCATTGCAAGCGCTCACGGACTACGGTGACAGAAGAAGATTCCTGTTGATAATTGGATGCGATGCGAATGCTCACCATACAAACTGGGGCTGATTAAATATCAACAAAAGAGGTGAGTATCTTCTAGAATTTATTTGCAAAAATAGTCTTGCAATTCTAAACTACGGAAATAGCCTTACCCTTATAAACAGAATTAAGGAATACGTCTTTGACCTCACACTATGCCTCCCTTTTATAAAAGAATTTATTGGGGGCTGACTGAACTGAAACATCGATGTTTGATCATCGACATCCTATTTCCGTAACTAATAGATAGCCTAGATCCACAGATTGAAACACATATAGCCTAGAATTCCTGGGATCCACCCCCGATTGCTACATAAGCATAAGAGACATTGACAGCCTAGAATTTGACTGATCTTGCTAATATCTCTGACATTCGAAGCAGCGCTCGTATCCACAGAGTTCCATCCAAACAGCGCACAAATCGAATCGGACCAATGTACAAACCGAATAGCACCTATGTGGAAAGCGGTATGACGCTACAGCAGTTAGCCGAAATCTATTTTCCATTGCTCTCCATAATCCTCTCGAGAAGTAGACCAGTGGACCAGCGAGTACTGGAAGAGGTCAATGGAAATTTTTCACGAATGCAAAATAAAATGCGCCATCAATTCATTTTATCCATCCAAAACCCAGTACTCCTTCAAGAAGGAATTACAGAAATAACTCCACTTCTGATAAACATATTCAGGACCAGTTATGCCTGGGACTACATACTATAAAGTTGGAAAGCGGGAACGGTTAAGTTTATACGCAAAGCATGTAGTAGACCAACTGATTTATACAAATCATGCAGACCAATAAGCTTCACCTCGTTTTACCTAAAAACAATTGATAGGCATAGCAGGGATGGTCTACTACAATATAGACGTAGGAACCCACTACATAAAACCCAATATGTCAATCAACCAGGAAAATCGAAAACGCGAACCCTTCAGGAACTCACCACAAAGATTGAGAAATCGCTCGGAGACAAAGAAAATACATCCAAAATACAGTGGTTGATTATACATACTATGTATATGTATATACATTAGACTTCTCAAAAAACTGGCAGCACCAATAGAGTCCATTTAATCTGGGTGCCAAGTCACAGTGGTTATGAAATGAAACAGCAGACGAATTTGACAGAAAAGGTTCGGCCTCAGCAACTATTTTACGGGTTACCAATTAGCTCCGTTAAAAATTATATAAAAAGCTGGCTAAAAATAAAGGCATTCCATTACTGGACGGACCGCAAGGTCCCCGACAACATTGATTGTAATCTTTTGAATCCAAAATTTCTGGATCTAAACAAAACCAGTTCAAATGTACCTGCTGATTTGTTTCCTGACCCACCCGAAGAAGCTGAAAGAACCTTCAGCCCTACCTCGCTTGATGATACTGATGTTGTTGCAACATTACTGCCAGTTAAATCAAATGCTATAGGTTTGGACAATATGGATCCCAAATTCGTTAAACTGCTTTTACCCTTTATTTTGCCTTACCTCAAACATCTGTACAACTCTATCTTAACAACCTCTGAGCTCAAAGTTAATTGGAAAAAAGCCAAGATTATTCCAATTCCGAAGGGTGGCAGCGGTTCAGTAGATTTTAGACCAATTTCTATCCTACCCTTATTGTCAAAGGTTTTTGAAAAAGCGATCTCAAAACAGATACAAAGGTTTCTCGATGTCAGTATTCTCCTTAATGGTGCTCAGTCTGGGCTCAGAGCTAATCGGAGCTGTACGACCGTACTACTTAATATTGTTGTCCAAGGCTTTTGACTCAGTCGATCATGCGATCCTCTGTTCTAAACTAAAAAGCTTCTTTCGCTTCTCTTCAACCGCAACCAAGCTTTTTCAATCATACCTTACAGGGAGACATCAATGTGTGGTTGTTGGAGATAAGACGTCAGGTCTTCTCCCAATGTGCAGTGGTGTACCACAGGGATCAATTTTAGGCCCTCTTTTTTTCGTACTTTACGTTAACGATCTGCCCCAGGCGGTCAGACACTCCACCGCCCTCATGTTCGCCAATGATGTACAGGTCTTTATTAGTAGCCCACTAGTTGAACTTTCCCAGGCATCAGAATCAGGCAACGATTTGTATTGTATACAGCTTTGGGCGCAGAGTAATAATCTGAGTCTGAATCCGGCTAAATGTAAATCGACTGCCATAAACCGTACAAAACTCGATAGGTCGCTGCTTCCGCACATCAAACTAGATGACTCTGTGATCACCTACGTTGAAAAAGTAAGGAATCTTGGAATCATCTTTAATGACACGCTTACCTGGTCCTTTACACTACAATTGGTAAAGTTTATGCTGCCATTTGCATTTTATGGACCTCAAAATACTTCGTCCCTATCAAAACCAAAACTTTACTGGCTACAGCTCTTCTTTTATCTACTCTGCTGTACTGCTGCGAAGTTTATTGTAACACTGACTTTAACTCGCTAAGAAATTTAAATGTTATACCACCTTGATCCCGGAATTTATTCAGAAAATTTTAAATACAAGTTTATTCGTCTAAATCTATATTGTCCCCTTTAAAGTAATCCCCATCGACTGCAACACACTTATGCCAGCGCTTGATCCAATCCTCGAAACATTTTTTATATCCGGTTTTCGGTATGTCTATCAGTGCTTCCTGCGATTTTTCCAATTACTTCCTCTCGGCTGCTGGAACGCTTTCCCGTAGGGTTTTTTTTAACTCGAATCAATAGAAAGAAGTCACAGGGAGCCAAATCAGGTGAATTCGGTGGCTGTTGGATGGTGTTTGTTGCATTTTTCGGCAAAAAATTACGAATAATGATGGCACTGTGCGACGGTGCGTTATCATGGTGCAAAATCCACGAGTTTTCTGCCCACAATTCTGATCTCTTTCGGCGAATTGCTTCACGCAAACGTCTCATAACGCCCAAATAATACTCGTACTCTTTGTTTACTGTCTGGCCTTCTGGCAAAAATTCATGATGCACTACATCGTTGTATTCCCAGAAAACCGGGGGCATTGCCTTCTTTTTTGACTGAAAACGACATGGTTTTTTGGTCTCGGCTCATTTGGTGAACGTCATTCATTTGCCTGGTGTCTCGATTGCGTGTCGTACTCATAAACCCACGACTCGTCTCCAGTAATGATCCTTTTGATGAATGTGGGATCGGATTCGTGCCACTGGTAAACGATCGTTTTCTTTAGAGAATCGTTGCCGAAATACTTTTCGTTGTTGCAAATTTAAATCCATTTCCAAAATTGTAAAAAATCGCCAACACACACAGGTATACTCTTGGCTACGTAACTTTTGCAAATGTCAAGCTCTGATGCTGAGATTTAGAGGGAATGCCAACAACCGATTTACCAACTTAACAAAAAAAAAAAACATAACTCAAATCGAAACAATGGGAGCGTCATACGGTGGTGTGGTGCGGGAACTTTTTGATCAAGGTGGTATTTCACTACCGGATACATTTACAATCTTCGACGTTATCATCACATATCAAAACACTCAATAAAAATCTTCGGCTGTTCCTTTGTTAACTTTTTGAAATTCAAAGCTTTGTGTTGGATCCACCAAGTCATGCGACCTAACCAACCAGACTATTTCTATAGAAAATCAGCGATGGCATGTGATTATCCAACCAAGATACTCCTGCTCGGCATCCGGACTTTCTTTGTTTATACCACACGTCAGTGGAATTGTCTACCAACCGAAATAAGACGTATCGCAAATCACCGCACTTTTAGAACCTCCCTCCTGAAGTTCCTTTCATCATCCTAGTCTCCTCTGAACATTAGCTTTAAATATACAGTACTGTGCAAAACCTAAGCAACCATCTGGAGTCAGCACTTCATAGTAAATCTTTTCAACTTTCTAGTCCACCAAATAAAAAGAAATGGATACGTAATGATGTGTAATAGAGTGTACGAGTATTTTTAGAAATTCACAATTTTTTATAAAAGTAATAACACTTCAGATTTAAAAAAAAAACGCAAAAACCAACAAAGTAGCCAAATTGAGCTGGCCGAAACCTGAGCAACTTTGTAACCCACTGGGAAAAAAATAGCTAACAGTACTTTTCCAGTCAGGTTACACATGAAATGTTGGATGCTCTTTGTCTTTGATCTTGGGTGATGGTCTTTGATCAGTTTTCTTTTAAGTTAGTCGCATAATTGATATTTTTTAATAGTTTAAAGTTACTCTTCTTCTCTTAGACTAAAGATTATTGATGAGTTCAAGTCTGGAGATACTCATGCAACATTATCTAAACGTTATAATATTAATAAATCAATTATTTCACGTGTAATAAAAAAACATAATGCAACAGGAGTCTTTGAAAGTCAAAATGTCGGTGGTAGGCCGCGTAAGACAACATGTCGAACGGATTGAAACATTTGTGGTATAATTAAAAAACAACCGTTCATAAGTTCGAATGATGTCGTAAAATTACTTGATTTGAACATTGATGCTACTCGTATCACAGTGCGAAGACGTGCAATTGAAAATAATCTTCGATGATCGCAAAAGGACATTTAAGGAACAGGTAGTGCAATTAAATTTTTAAACATAATTCAAACTAAAATCTTTTTTCATATTAGGCTAAATTTTGCAAGAAAATACTAACACTGGTCTCCTGGAATATGGAAAACAGTTCTTTTCAGCGACGAGTCAAAATTTATTGTAATTTAATTAATTCTGACGGGATATGTTATGTGCGACGTCGTAAAGGGCAGCGACTCAATCCTAGATTCTGCACACCCACTGTGAAGCATGCTGGGGGTAGTGTGATGGTGTGGACCTGTTTTTCGGCAGGAGGTATAGGTCCATTCTATGAAATAAACAGAATCACTGACCAATTCAAATATAAATCCATTCTAGAATCGGTAATGCTACCACATGCGGAGTGGGAAGTTCCACTTCCTTGGGTGTTTCAACAGGATAATGATCCGAAACACACATCGAAGTTGGTAAAGGAGTGGTTAGCGGATAGTGGGATTCAGTTCCTTGATTGGCCGGCGCAATCACCCGATTTGAATCCCATCGAAAACCTGTTTGGTATCCTTAAAAGCCGTGTCGCTGGACAACACTTTTCCAACAGGTCTCACCTATTCAATGCTTTGAAAGTTGAGTGGGAAGATATATCCCAGTATACATTTCAAAGTTAATTACTTCTAGCCCTCGTCGTTGCGCTTCTGTTATTCAAAATAAAGGATATTACACAAAATATTAAAAAAGTTGCTTAGGTTTTGCACAGCTCAATTTTGCTACTTTGTTGGTTTTTGCGTTTTTTTTTTAAATCTGAAGTATTATTACTTTTATAAAAAGTTGTGAATTTCAAAATACACTCTATTACACATGATTACGTATCCATTTCTTTTTATTTGGTGGACTAGAAAATTTAAAAGATTTACTATGAAGTGTTGACTCCAGATGGTTGCTTAGGTTTTGCACAGTACTGTATATACATACATCAATAGAGTTCTGATAGCATATGAATAATAAACTCATTTTCTTAATTTCCTTTTATCTTAGATTTATAATACATGTACATTTTTACTTTTAAAAACTCTCTCGAATCTTTCTTAAGCCTTAGGCTGCTTACAAGAAATCATTCTTTTTGTGTAAGTTATGTTTAAATAAATAAATAAAACTGAAGGTAACATTCAAGCCAACTCCTTCCCTCAAGAGAACAAAACTACACAAACAGCTTTCTAAGGGTCAGATACACGCGGTCAAGAAATACCTTATAACTATGGGAATAGCACAAAACAACAGCTGTCTCATGTCCAACGAGGACGAAGAAACAGCCGAGCATACCCTTTGTTACTGTAACCAAAACACGTCTACGTCTTCTAGGTAAGCCATAGTTTGAGGTAACAAAATATCACTGCCAGCTCACTCAAAGGCATAGCCGAGTTTATTAAAATGTCAGGCATCATAGTTTAACCTGGTCGCAATGATAACGGTACATAGCCCCATCTCCCCGCTTAATCTCGTCTTATCTAAAGTTTATTTAGTACCCGAGAGCTTAGTATTTTAGGGCTAATGTAAGCACATGTACAGGTTCAGCATCACTTATATAATTTTGAAGTTCTTTTTGTAAAGGTCTTGAAAAGGCTATTTTAACAATGGTTTTGATTTATTTGGTCAGATGTATTGTATTAGTGGTATAGATACTTATTGAGGCAGAAATATTTACAATTAACAAAACAAATATTTACAATTAACAAAACAAATATTTACAATTAACAATCTTCGTTTTACAGAGATTTGGTTTGCATTACCTTACATCTAGAATATTTATATAATTCCTAAATAATATATCACAGAAATACTACCAGTTCGAAGGAAAGCCACTAAAAACCTTCTTGACAAATAAAATGCCTTATTTCGTTGGAGAGAAGTGAGAAGTGGTCCTAACACTTGATTCCAAAGTGCTATGCACTAGTGCAAAGAGAAAATAATTATAGTTATTTATACTTAAATAAATAAATAAATAAATGACATATGATAAATAAATAAATAAATAAATAGATAAATAAATAAATAGATAAATATATAAATGAGTAAATTAATAAATAAATAGCAATGAAAGCAAAAATACTATATATAAGAATAAAGTTGGAATTGTACATTGCACTAGGATTGAAATCAAGTCGTTGTCTGAAGCCAGACAAGATAAGTTGTATTGACTATAAAGTTTCTCAATTCTAGTTGAAACCATTTCGATGCCAGCTATGTTATTTAATTCTTCTGTCGAGAAAAAGCAGAGCAAAACTAGGATCATTTTTAATAATTTATTTTGTGTTGTTTGGAGACTGCGAAGATGACTTTTTGCGCATGTGCCCCAGGCAGGAGACCCATAAAACATGATTGCTTGGAACATCGCCTTGAAAATCAATATCTTATTATCATTGTCCAGCTGTAAATTCCTGCAGATGAGTGGGTAAAGAATCTTGATCGTAACATTAATCTTTTTTATAACTTCTTGTATGTGCAGCTTGAAAGTTAAATGTTTATCTAAGTAAATTCCAAGACACTTTCCACTAGATTTCCACTCAATTGGAACACCGTTGAGTTGAAGGCGGTTGCTTGGAGGTAAGCAAGCTTTTCTTTTTCGTGTAAAAAAGATAGTTTGAGTTTTAGAAGCATTAATATTAATATTCCAATTATGGTAGTATGTTAGAACAGTATTTAAAGCAGACTGAAAATTAGTTTCAATGTTGGAACCAATTGCATCCGACGAATAGATACAAATATCATCAACAAATAAAGCAATATTGCAGCTAATCGAAGTGGGGAAATTAGAGGTATATATGTAGATTAAATAAGCGTGGCCCAAGGACTGACCCTTGTGGGACACCTGCATTAATCAGTTTATTGTCTGCGAGGGTTTCATTTAAGGACACGAAAAAACTTCGAAAAGATAGAAATTATTCAATGGTTTTAATAAGGTATAAGGGGAAATTGAAACTCAGAAGCTTGTGTACCAAACCATCATGCCAAACGGTATCGAAGGCTTTTTCTACGTCCAAAATTATCATGCCAGTACTTAAGCCTCTAGCAAGATTACTTTTGATGTATTCTGTTATACGATCCGCTTGGTGAGTAGTGCTATGCAGAGCTCTACATCCAAATTGCTCTTTAAGTAATACGACTTTTTGAATTTCTGACCTCTTTACTGAAACAGCAACACTGCTCCTGTCAACAGGCATCTGTCAGTTGACTCCTGTCAAAATTTAAACTTGCTGCGTCAGTTAGTTTGTGTTTGACAGCTATTTTTATCAGACTACTCACTAATTTGAGGAGAAAATGGAAAAAAGTGAATTTCGTGTGCTTACTCGTATTAAGCATTATTTCTTGCGAAAAAAAACCATTACCGAGACCAAGGCTAAGCTTGATAAATACTATGGGGACTCTGCACCATCGATTTCAATGGTAAAAAAGTGGTTTACTGAATTTCGTTGTGGCCGTACAAGCACTGAAGATGCCGAACGTCCTGGACGCCCAGTTGAGGTCTCTACACCCGAAACAATCGAAAAAATTCACGATATGGTGTTGGCCGACCGAAGATTGAAAGTGCGAGAGATTGTGGAAGCCGTAGGGATCTCGCATGGCTCAGTGGTTTCAATTTTGAATGATCACTTGGGCATGAGAAAGCTTTCCGCAAGATGGGTGCCGCGTTTGCTCACAGTCGACCACAAACGCAATCGTGTAACAACTTCACAGGAAGGTTTGGCGTTGTTTAATCGCAATATGGAGGAGTTTTTGCGCCGTTTTGTAACCGTGGACGAAACATGGATCCATCACAACACACCAGAGAACAAACAACAGTCAAAACAGTGGGTTTCTAAGGGTGAATCGGCGCCAAAGAAGGCCAAGGTGGGTTTGTCAGCCAATAAAGTTATGGCGACTGTTTTTTGGGATGCACGCGGGATAATCCACATTGACTACCTTCAAAAGGGAAGAACAATCAATGGGGAATATTATGCCAACTTATTGGACCGATTCAATGACGACTTGAAAAAAAAACGACCTCATTTGGCCAAGAAAAAAGTTCTTTTCCACCAAGACAATGCAAGGATGCACACATGTGCAGTTGCCGTGGCAAAAATCCATGAATTGGGCTATGAATTGCTCCCTCATCCACCCTATTCTCCAGATTTGGCTACGAGCGACTACTTCTTGTTCCCAAACCTGAAGAAATGGCTTGGTGGAAAAAGATTTGACTCCAATGATGAAGTCATCTCGCAAACAAAGGCCTATTTTGAGGACCTCGACAAATCATTTTTTTTGGAAGGGATAAAAAAATTGGAGAAGCGTTGGACAAAGTGTATAGAGCTCAAGGGAGACTACGTTGCAAAATAAAATTATTTTTTTATCAAAAAATCTGTGTTTTAATCCAAAAGTCACGGACTTATTGACCCTCGTATTTCGTTATCGTCAACGAAGGATATGATTCTTTTTTTGATAATCTTCCCCAGGGACTTACTAGGGGAACTCAGCAGACTAATTGGCCTGTAACTAGAGGGCAAGTTTGCACTTTTCCAAGTTTTAAAATTGGAATTATCTTGGCAGTTTTCCAGTTTTTCGGAAAGAATTCCAGCTTAAGACACCTATTTAAAGTATTTACCAAGTGCTTGTATTTAAGAGAAGAATCTGGAAGATTTTTAAGAAACACGTTTTTGATCGTATCGAAGCCGGAAGACGTTCTGGTTTTTAAATTTGGTATAGTATCCCTTAGTTCACTTAAGGATATTAAATTGACATTTCTTATCAGTGGGTGTGACCTAATGAAGTTGACTGAATGCTCAACGGAGGATGTTATGTGCGTGTCTGGGATAACATGACGAGAATTTAAATGATTATTTGCATAATTATCTGCTAAGGCGTTAGCTTTTTCCAAGCAAGAATGTAACACAGAGTTCCCAACCTTATTTTAACAATGTTTCAGAATGGTTTGTTACCCTTCTCTAACCCTTGGAGTCTATCGCTCCATGATTGGTTTCTAAAATTTGCGATTGCATATTTTAGTAAAGAATTCATTTTTTTATATTCAGCGAGATATAAGTCGTTTCTAGTACGTTTCCATCTGGATCTACAAGTATTTCTTAACTTTATTATGTCAAGAATGAAATGTGGAAGGATAAATGATTTATGTCTAGAAATCATTTTTTTTGGAACTGACTGATCAATGCTTTCAATAATGGCAGTCGTGAAAGTGCTTATATTTTGATCAACTAAAGATTGACTAGAATTTTGGTCTAATGTGTTTTCCAATTTTGCCCGCCTTAGCCTTCTGAATAACTTCGCCAAAATAAAAAATATTATTCAAATTTCAATTCCTGACAATGAGGTAATTTAAATTCCGTCATCTTAGAAGTCACACACGCTTCCACAACAATCATCACACTATGCATTCCGAATATCCAGTAATGAAAGAAAAAAAAGAAGAATTAATTACACACCTGTTTTAATTGAAAATGTATTTCATCATGTCTCAACTATCTCACCGTCATTACCTCTTAGACATATTGCTTGAGTTACGGGAATTTCTTCTCTGGGAATGCAACAATGAAAGTAGGTTGACATATTGCATTCCTTTATTTCTGCCCAGGGGCGGCTTAATGGCTAGTTTCATGTCAAAATTTTTTTTTTTAAATGGCATAGTAGGGATACTAACTAGTGGTACTCAGATGGGAAGTAAAATTTTTACGTTCCTAATTGAGTTGTTTTTCTACTTTCTTCTTCTACGAGTAGTTACGAGTATTTGGAGTTTTATTTCTTTTCAATTCTTATAATTTTTTTTTTTTTTTTAGCGAACGGAAATAACAGAAGAGAATCTTGAATTTTGAAAATGATCTCAACATCCGCTGGAGGGCTTTATTGATTCTAGGAATCATGAAAGTTCAGTGGGTCTTTGCTATTCGTGAGCATACATACATATGTGTATGCAGTGATGCAGACATCAAGAAACTGGACTTGGTTTGTGGTTTGTGAAGACAAACAACAAAGGTTCAGATGAAACTTCGGTGAGTAATACACAAGATGTGTGCATGTGTGAGTATGTGTTTAAATGTGGCTACGCCGAGTGGAAGTCTGTGCATTTGTATTGTATCTACTCATGGTAGTTTCACTGTGCAAAAATTAAGTATAAATTAAAGTTTAGATGAGTCATGTAGACCTAAGCAAATGCTCGTAATAAAAAAATGCTGAATGGAAACAAAATTATAATAAGACGAGAACTTGAAGCCTCTGCACGTTATTCGGAATAGAAGTCGTATGAGTTGTTTGTGCGTTCTCACCTTAAGAATAACTAATTTCAGTGTCAGACATTACTTGGATGACCTAGATTTTTTATTATTAGAAAACATATTGTTTATTCTTCGGAAGTCTAGCCAAAGGCGGATATTTCGGACGAAAAGTCGTGCTGTGTAGAGTGGTAAGGTCGATTCGAAAGCTCTGTGAAATATCAGTTCAATTTAACTTGGTGTTTTAAGTTGCTTTAATCAGTGTGCAAAAGAGCTTGGTGAGGAGATTATGACGTGTGAACTATGTTTAGCTATTTAACCAGAATAGAGTCTGGTTACATATGACCTATATTTACACTAACAAGAAACACACAATTGAGAAGTTATCTACATAGCAGACACTGTAAATGAACTGCTTTTTCCCATTTAATGCTCTCAAGCTTTCAGAATTCACAATAAATTAAAATAAATTTATTGCTTAACTTTTGACATTTTGGCCACTTGGCGAGGGGCCTATGGCTCTTACCCACTCGAAGCCTGACAGAAACTGTTTTTTTTTTTGTCTATATTAAATGCACAACTTATATTGGGTTTCTGATGTCGTTTCAGACCATTGTATGCCAAGGGGTTCGAAAGAACGATGGATGGTCTCATTGTGATGGAATAATTCCCGGTAGCCAAGTAGAGTTTTTAGTAAAGTTTCTGGCCGTATCTCGGTTGCTACCAATGTAAGAGGTGAAATAAACTCCGTTTATGTTTGCCGTTATTTGATATCACCGCTAGCTCCCAATGCATTGACCGCATTCATTAATACTGCAATTCCAACATGGGATATGTTATATGAGCATAGTCAATTCCCTCGGCAAAGGAGGAAGTTAGTTTAAGTTTTTTTTTTTAACGAAACTGAACATCTTGTGGTTATCTTGCGGAGTAAATTTCTTTAAACTTAAAATATCAAGTCGAAAACTGTCAAGGAATCTGAATCTGAAGAGGTGCAAAGTGATGACACCCATGGAGCAAACTCAAACGCCTTTCTTTCATTCTCCATTCAGTTTTCCCAAAAAAGACTGAACATACGCTTCGGTTTCTTAAGAGTATTCTACCCTTTTGGGGAATAAGATCTTAAAAAAAATAAGCTAAATTCTCAAATTAATCGCTCAATTTGAAGATGAGCACTCGTTTTCACGTTTCTGTGCCTATCGTTGTCATCAGACGCATTACAGAATTCGCTGCACCCTCACAAATCCCTTCAAACCTTATTGGTACAGAGTGGATGAACAGTTTGAATCATTTGAGTTTCTAAGGCTAGATGATATTTTCTGCAACTTAGAATTATAGGAGAGAGCTTCTTCCACTGAGCGTTAGCCTTCTCATATGTACAACTCACAGATAGAATTACGAAAATTACGGATTTTCTTATTGAATGGGTTGGATCTTGTATTCTAAGTCATAAATCTAAGTCGCTATCGAAAAGCAAGTCTGTTGGGACAGACTTATACTAAATTTTAATTTCTTCCTCTACATTTTGTGATTTTACAACTCTATATAGACGTACCATTTCTGACAAGAAATCATTATGAGAGGTGAAGCTCATTCCAACTTGGTGGACTTTGTTAATAAAGAAAATATCTTCTATTGATGCACAGAAAATCCTAAATACCAGCGACCATTACACTGTATGGTACGAGAATATCATTTATCTAGCGGCTAAATATCTTGAAGCTTCTAGAAGCATACTGTAACAATTGCTGGTGATAGCTAGTGTGTTATGTTGGAAATCTTTCTTGTACCCGAATTGGACCGAGTCTAAAGCACAAGACCATGCTACATCATACTTAGATCGTGGAACGAAGCAAATTTTGCGGCCCTCAAAATTCTCAAATTTAACCGTTCGCGGTAAGTGTACATCACTTTCAAATATAAATATAATAAATAAAACACATAAAAATCGATAATTTTATGCCATAACTCAAATAAAGTGCAGCCTAGATATCAAATTATAGGCGTAGATTAGCGATATTTTCATAAATTTGCAAACCTTGCAAGCGTTGTTCTGGCATAAGTCTAATCATGGTAAGGTGGAATACCAAATTAAGTAAAAGTTAGCTATCAGCTGTCAAATTGAGAAATTTTTCATGATTTAGGCAATCTCAGCAATTCAGCACAAACAGACCTAAACCGATCGAGAAACACACCAAAGTCATCAACCGATGTGGACATTTTTTTTAAATATAATCGTAGTTACTTATGTTGGAATCTTGGGGATCAAGATGTTTAAAGATGCAAAGATTAAAGTAGCTTCTTGAAAGGTAGTTAGTTGAGGGGATCTTTTCGCCAAGCTATTTTAGCTAAAATTCTCTCTTTATAAATTCATCAAATATTAACCAGCCAAGTGACAGCAAAGGCATGAAAGTGGAAGAATGGAGTAAGTTCGGGTAATGTGGAGTAGGCGGGTAATGTGGACACCTGCATTTCTCATTTTTCTAGCAGAATGAGATATCTGTTGTTATTACTGTGTGTTAGTTTCCGTAATCAGAGAGCCAAATCTTTCATTGCCACGTGTTCACGAACTGTAGATTTTGCGCAGTTCTATGATTCTTGTTTTGGTGTGAGGTCGTTGTTAATTTTTGCTCCGATTAAAAACTTTATATTTTTAAAACTAACAGCTCAATTGATATAAGTGTTTCTATTTCGCGTTTGATATTTTGTGTTTTATATAAATATATATAAGGTGAGTTTTGCTGTTTCGCTCAAATTTAATATAAACAATGTAGAATTTCTTATGACATACCACCTTGATCAAAAAGTTCCCGGGGGACACCACCGTGTTGCGCTCCCATTGTTCCGATTTGATCTCTGTTTTTTTTTTGTTAAGTTGGTAAATCTGTTGTTGACATTCCCTCTAAATCTTAGCATCATAGCTTGACATTTGCAAAAGTTATGAAGCCAAGAGTACATCTAACTCTGTGTGTGTTGGCGATTTTTTACAATTTTAGAAATGGATTCAAATTTGCAACAACGAAATTGTATTAAATTTTGCGTAAAATACGGATTTAATAGTGCGCGAACGTTGGAAATGTTGGAAAAGTGTTTCGGCAACGATTCTCTAAAGAAAACGGTCATTTACCAGTGACACGAGCGGTTCAAAAGTGGTCGTGAGTCAATCGAAGATGACGAACGCAGTGGCAGACCATCGACATCGAAAACCGACGAAAACATTGATGAAGTAAATGAAATGTTGGTCAATAACAGCAAATTAACCATCAGAGAGATAGCGGAGGACTTGAACATTGCCTATGGATCGGTCCAAGACATTTTGGTTAATAATTTGGGTTTCCGTCGTGTAGCAGCAAAGTTGGTGCCAAAAGACCTCAATTTCATGCAAAAAAGAGACCGTGTTGACGTCGTAAAAGAGATGATTTGCGGGGCTGAATCCGATCCCACATTCATCAAAAGGATCATTACTGAAGACGAGACGTGGGTTTATGAGTACGACATGCAATCCAGACACCAGGCAAGTGAATGACGTTCACCAAATGAGCCGGGACCAAAAAACCACGTCGTTTTCAGTCAAAAAAGAAGGCAATGCCCACGGTTTTCTGGGAATACAACGACGTAGTGTATCATGAATTTTTTGCAAAAGGCCAGACAGTAAACAAAGAGTACGAGTATTATTTGGGCGTTATGAGACGTTTGCGTGAAGCAATTCGCCGAAAGAGACCAGAATTGTGGGCAGAAAACTCGTGGATTTTACACCATGATAACGCACCGTCGCACAGTGCCATCATTATTCGTAATTTTTTGACGAAAAATGCAACAAATAGCATCCAACAACTACCGAATTCACCTGATTTGGCTCCCTGTGACTTCTTTCTGTTTGATCGAGTTAAAAACCATTACGGGGAACGCGTTTCATCAGCCGAGAGGAAGTCATGGAAAAATCACAGGAAGCACTGATGGATATACGGAAAACCGAATATAAAGAATGTTTCGAGGATTGGATCAAGCGCTGACAAAAGTGTGTTGCAGTCGATGAGCATTACTTTGAAGGGGACAATATAGTTTTAGATGAATAAACTTGTGTTTTTAATTTTTTGAATAAATTCCGGAAAATTTTTGATCAAGGTGGTATAGCTGTCGGTTAATGTGGAGTACGCACAAGCAGATATAGTGGAGTAGTACTCCACATTTGCCATCTGTTTTTGTTGAAGTCTTATATTATGCATACATTTATAGATTCATCTGAAAATGCCAAAAAAAGGAATACAAGTGAGAAAATGGGATCTCGCTGCAATGAAAAGGGCACTTGTTGCAATCAAGAATAACGAAATGGGTGTGAAGCTGGCTGCCAAAACATATAACGTACCAAAAGCAACATTGCAACATATAACATGATCCGTTAAGCCTATTACGAAATTTTGTCCATCCCCTTGGGTCGAAAACCAATTTTTAGTACTGCAATGGAAAACGAGGTGGTAAAATATTTACATGAAATGGAAAACTTTTTCTGGGTTTTAACAAGAAGCGATATTCGAAGTCTGGATTTTCAGATGGCTCAAAAAAATAATATTCCCAACAAATTTTCATTATTGCATAAAACTGCAGGAAAAGATTGGCTTTTTCAAAAGACACAAAAATGATCTAAGCTTTCGGCTTCCAACGGGTACTTCAATCGATAGTGTTAAGGGCTTTAATCAAGAGAGCGTAAACAAATTTTTCGATATTTTTGAAGGGGTATATGAAAAATATAATTTCCCAGCATCCAATGTATGGAATGTGGATGAAACTGGTCTCACCATAGTACAACGCAAGCAGCCACAGGCTTTAGCGAAGAAAGGAAAACCGCAAATAGGAGCTTTGACATCGGCGGAACGTGGTTACCTGGTAACTGTGGTGAATTGCATGAGTCCAGGTGGAAATTTTATTCCACCGTATTTTGCATTTCCAAGAAAAAGACAAAACCCACTCTATATGAACAACGCTCCTGCTGACTGCAAGGCCACTTTCCATACTTCTGGATGGATTCAGCTGCCCATTTTTACGAGCAAAAGTCAGTCAAAACTAAGACCCTGCTAAATAAACCATCTACTTCTAGACGCCGCCAGTGTTCATTATCAGATGATACTCGTAGCTTTGCTCGTTATAAAATTTTATTTGCTGATTCTGAAGATGATGTTGGTGAATTTCCGCCTTCAAGAGATACTAAATGTAACTTCTGCTATTTGTCTTAGGGTGATGACTTGACTGAGGACAAATGGGTTCAGCGTCTCCAATGTGATATTGTTTGGGGTCACGAAAAATGCATCCCGTAAAGAAATGATAATTTTATTTGCAGTTCATGTGATAACACAAGCAAAAATTGATAGGATTGACTAACATATCTATGGAAATACAAGATAAATTGATTAAATACTTTTTTATACTAATTTAAAATTAATATAAGTGATGAAAAAAATTATAAGTTTGTAATTTATTCATAAAAAAGAAAAATCTAAACAAATAACATATATTTCTGCTGTCATTAACTACTCCACATTCCCCGCTCTATAGACCCACATTACTCGTCACTTTTATAAAAGGTCAGTTTTGCACTATTCTGAAACTTTTGCAAATACTTAATTCATTTGAGGAAAATTAAGCACAAGGGTAAGTGAATGGTGTTTCCAACATTCCAAAGAACGATTAAACCTTTTTACCTTTTCAAAATAAACTTTAGTTTTAAAAATATTGCTTAAAACAATAAGGGTACTCCATATTACCCGAACTTACTCTACTGAATTAAAAGATGGCTTCCAATATTGGTAAACATTCAAAAATATGCTCAAAAAGAAATAACTTATTTATATTTAGAACGGCAGATTGAAGTTAGATGTAGCCAAGGTAATATGAGTAAATGCAAATATTTATGGCATTACATTCGGATCTGTTATTGGTTTTCTACTGCTTTCCCTTTATGACAACGAGTCACAACTGCAACCTTAACAGTTGAGAATCAAATGCCATCGCATCCGTATCTTATCTTTACGGTTGTTAAAAAATATATTTGCAATTACACAAGCCGTGTCAGGAAAGTCTTTCGAATTAATTTCACATGTCGTTTACAACAGTGCAAGTGTTTTTAACATGTATTTAAATTACATATGTACATAATAATAAAGCTGAGCATTTTCACGCTTGAAGAATTCAGTTATGAAGTTATTTAAAAATTTTACCTTGAGTATTTATTAATTGAGTGTTAGCGAATAAACAAATGAATAAGTAATTAATTAACGTTAGAATTCACTTAAAGCAAATTTATTGCACCGAGGGTGTACCTGAGTGTCTACCTATTTACTTAACAAGTTGAGGCAGAAAGTCTATTGAACATGTTTCTTAAGAATGTTCTTCAGATATTAACAGTTTAACAACTAAATATTGAAACTTTTTGAAACTTCCAACAGTTGAAGCCGAATCCTAACTGACGATGTATTCAAAAACTTCCTATGGCAAATACGATTAATCACCTTATCTAGACGAATAGTACAATATGTGGTGAAAACAGTTTTCCATGTCGTCTGTATTTAGATTTTCTGAATTCAAGACCACAACGTATTCAATAAGCATGGCGACCACTCCCACTGCTTTGGGCAATATGTATCACAATAAATTCCAAGAAAGAAATCATCAGTTTCAATTGCGATTAGGGCAAGTGTTTGATATATTTATACCATTCCGCCGTTAAAGCTATTTTTAAATTAACATCATTACAACGCTTTTTCAGTTCAACACAGTGCTCAACACGAAATCTGTTACTAAGTCACCGTTGCCAATTAAGCACAGTGAGAAAATCGACTTTAGTGACAAAAATCACGTCTATCTACCATTGATTTCACTCAATTTCATCTTAACGAAGAATGACTGTTATTAAGCGTTCATATGTACGAGTATGTATGTGCATTAATAATACTCATTCACATTTCCGGAACTCTTTTAAGCACTGTTAAAACAAAAAATAATAAAACAGAACAAGAGCACAATAAAAACAGTGAAAGTAACAGACATCATTTTTGACTCATAAATCATATAAATGAGCAGCATTTTATGATAATTTTATCCAGATTTGTTGATATTCTCAGAGCGATAAGCAAATAAATGTTTTTGTTTATTATTCTTGCATTCTCTTGTTACATAAAACTTGTAGGAATGGTTTTCAAAGCTGCCATGAAAACATATTCTCCATGGATTCCTTTAAATCCCCTCTGGGAGAGCGTGTTTTATATATATCTACATATGTATGGTTACATTATAGCATTTGTATATTCCTATACCAGTGTGTCTTCGTAATTTGTATACTTAAGGGAATGACCGCAAGCGGGTGCTAACGATTTGCATTTTTCATTATTGGAAATTCAAATCTGCTGCTTGGTTATAACCGTGTTAAAATGTAAATAATGGGTTACATCTCTAGAAAGTTTGAAAACTTAAGCCCTGAAATGGTAATATTCGGTCATCATGATCATTCATCTTGAAATTTTTCGCTGATCCTGTGGGAATATCGTGGGGATATATACCATATAGTTAACCTTATATCCTATTATTGTTTACCAGCAGCTGGCGATTTGCCTGAGATATTTCCAATGATCATGCGTTAGATTGTCTGCTTATTAACTGAAGATCGGTTGTATCATGGTTAGGCCTTGTTATAAAAAAGAACATTCTTAAACTTTCTTGGAATCTTTAAATTTTCGACAAATAATCGTTAAATGTTAGTACTCTTATTTGCGCACAACCTACAGTTTCTCACCAGATTTCTGCAAGTTCAGCAGCATTTAAAAAAAAAACGTTTTTGGTGATAGTTTGTTTCCACTCTTTATAACTTCAATCTGAAAATCCTTAACAATACTGTTTTAAGTTTAGTTTTGGTATGAGCATTGTCTTAGCTAGGACCACCTGTTACAATAAAACAACTAAGAGCAATCTCACAACTACTCGTAATTTCTGCAAAGCGTCCACGATATTATCTACACCCACAATTAAATAAAATACCTCAAAATTTGTATGATAGCGAAATTCAACAGAAAGACTGACAATCTTAATCAGACAAAATAGTTAAACATAGATACTATAAATAAAAACAAATGAACTTTATCTCTTTTTTGTATGAAGAAAAAAAAGGTTTGGAAGTAGTTCAGCTCCGAAAGAAAAAAATGAGTGAAATAATCTAATGCTGGATTGACATCGAAAAACCAGCAGAGGTCTAAGAATTTTTAAAAATATAGTACATCGCTTTCAGTCGGGAACTTTCATTCAATAAATCGTTCTTATGGTAGAAAATTTGAAGCTTTCTGTACATAAGCAAATACCTATCCACATGAAGGTAAAAGTTTTGTTTTCACAATTATTAATATTATATATTCACTATGCAAATAGTGCTTTAATAAATTAATAGTTTAAAACTTTCATCTTTATGAAAAATTATACAAAAGTACCTTTAAATATTAAGTTTCACGAAATCTATACATTTGCTTCTGAATAATCTGTAATTGTTTTCGGATATTACAATATACGGGGGTTGTCTGAAAAGTCACCGAACAATGATACTCGTACAAGACATTTTTTCTAAAATTTTTTTTTTATTTTTCTACATAGTCTCCTTGTAACTCTACACACTTCTCCCAGCGATGCTCCCATCTCTCTAACCCGTCCAAATAGTACTTGGCGTTTTTCTCTGCAAAATAATTTTTCACGAAGGTGATTGCCTCCTGATTTGACGAAAATCTCTGTCCTCCGAGCGCAGTTTTTAGATGAGGAAACAAAAAGAAGTCACTTGGGGCTAAATCTAGTGAATAAGGCGGCAGTTCAAAACGTAATTCATGGATTTTCGCCATGGCAACCGCTGAGGAGTGACACGGCGCGTTATCTTGGTGAAACAGGGTTTTCTTTTTCCGCAATTTCTGCCTTCAGCTTGGCAAGTAATGATGCGTAGTATGCTCCTGTAATGGCTTTTCCTTTTTGAAGATAATCGATTAAGATAACTCCTTTACTATCCCAAAAAACAGTCGCCACCACTTTCCCAGCCGAAAAAAACAGTTTTTGCTTATTTTGGAGCCGGCTCGCCCTTTTGCAGTCCACTGTTTTGACCGAATTTTTGTTTCGGGCGTATAATGGTGTATCCAAGTTTCATCTACAGTAATTAATCGGCGCCAAAACTCGGATTTATTGCGCCTAAACTGCGCCAACAGAGCGTTGGAAGTGTTCATTAGAACACGTTTTTGATCTAACGTAAGCGGGTTGTGAGTGAAAATTTTGTTGGTGCACTGTTTCATATTGTTGTAAGGGCATAACACCTACAGTAATTTGATTCGGTGAACCAACGTCAGAATTCTCACTTCGCAGTCTTGCTTAGTATCGTCGCTGTGTGTGTTTTTTGTATTTGTCTTTCATTGTAATGACTGGGGAATTCAGAGTAGACATTGCCAATATACGCGGGCTAAAAAGTAATCACTTTTCTGCGTACGTCCACGTCTGCAAACACAGACCAGCTGTTTTGGCACTTAGTGAAACACAGGTAGATCCCCGACCACATCTCTCAGATCACTCTGATCTGAAGCTACCTGGCTACGAACTAGTGCCATTATTCTTTTCTCACCGCGGTCTCGCCATTTACGTGCGTAATGATGTAGCTTACCAAACTCTACCACAATGTAGTCCCTGTTCCAATCCGGAATTCAATTTCATGTGGTTAAAATTCCATCTCCGTAAGCAAATTATCCACTACTGCCTTATTTACAGAAGCCCAAAACTGGACAGCAATTTGACCTTTCACGAGTTTGATGCGCTGTCTGACTCCATTCAAAGAATTGTATTCCTACATCCTCATACTGAAATCGTGATTACGAGCGATTTCAATATATACAATTCTGGTTGGCTTCGACATTCTGGACAGACAACACCCGAAGGACGGTGTGTTGAGATCTTCGCTGCGGAAAATAACTTAAGCCAGCTTGTAAATGAGCCCACACGAATACCAGACGTTGATAACTTATAACTTGTTTTTAACTTCTCACCCTGATAAGTACACAGTTGACGTGCTCTCCCTTCTAAGCTCGTCGGACCATTGTGTCATATCAGCTAAATTCTCGTACGCCCACCTCACAGTTAGAGAAAAGATCCCTAAAAGAGCCGTATGGCAATACGAGATAGCCAACTGGAGCGGCCTTAACAGCTTCTTAAGGAATTTTAACTGGTCGTTATGTTTCCTCGATAACGACGTGGATGCCGCTGCTGATATGATCACAGAAACTATTCTCTTTGGAATGCGATGCTTTATCCCTCATCGGATGAAGTGTATCAAACCAAAAGAAAAGGCATGGTACGACTCGAGCTGTAAAGAGGCTGTCAGGGTTAGAGAATTGCTTTTTCGGTCCTACAAGACCAACCCGACGGAGAAAAACCGAAAAAAGTTCAAACGAGTCAGAAATGACTGCAACGTCTTTCTCAAGAGTGTGAAATTTCAATACGACCAATAACTGAGGCAAAGAATACTGCAATGTCACAAAGGCAGAAAAAATTGTTGGTCGTTCGTCAAAAACATTAGAAATTCTGCCTCAACCTCCATCCCAACGCTCATTTACAATGACATTCCAGCTGTCAGCTCTTTGGACAAAGCCAATCTGCTTGCTGCACATTTTGCGGCCAGTTCAACACTTCCAGATTGTGCTTTATTCCCACCTGCACTTGAGTGCGTCGAATCTTCAATGGGATGAATCCACTTTCGCACTCGTGTAGTAGTAAGAGTACTTAAAGATCTTAACATTCACAAATCCGCTGGTCCAGATGGTATATCTCCCCTCCTTTTGAAGAGGTGTTCTTCCTCGCTGGCAAAACCACTGCGTAAGCTTTTTCATCAATCCTACTCTTTAGGACTCTTTCCGAGCAGATGGAAAACAGCATTTGTCCAGCCCGTCTCTAAAAAAGGCGAATCTTCTTCTCTTTCCTCCTACAGACCCATTGCACTTACGTCCCTTCTCTCCAAGGTCATGGAAACGCTGATAAGCCGTCAGCTCATGAAATATCTCGAAACACGAAAACTTCTCAATGACCGGCAATGTTTTCGTAGCAACAGGTCCACTGGTGATTTGATGGCATGTCTCACAGAAAAGTGGAACCAAAGCGTACATCAATCTGGCGAAAGCAAGATAGTTGCACTTGATATTTCTAAGGCATTTGACAGAGTTTGGCATCGGGCTCTTTTGTCGAAAATGCGTGCTTTTGGGATCGATGACTCTCTTCTTCAATGGATTAGAAATTACCTTTTGGAACGATCAATTCAAGTTGTCTTCGACGGTTTCAAGTCTGATATTAACAAAATAAATGCTAGTGTGCCTCAGGGCTCCGTTCTGTCTCCGACACTCTTTTTAATTTTCATTAATGATCCCTTGTCTGCCACTTCTAATACAATATATTCCTTTGCTGATGACAGCACTCTCTGCTTTTCGTATTCGTTCCCGGACTCACGTCCCTGCTCTTCGGCTGTAGAATGGGAACGGCAGCGTATGTTAAGTTCATTAAATTCCAATATTAACAGCATAACCAATTGGGGAACTATCAACCGAGTGGAATTTAATGCTTCCAGAACTCAATGCTGTCTGCTGTCATTGACACCCTCGAACACCGACGAAATATCTCCTGTCTCACTTTGTTTTATCGCTATTTCCACCACCAGTGCTCCATCGAAATCGCCAGTAGTATTCCGCCCATTCAAACTTTCAACCGTAACACCCGTCTCGCTATGAATGCTCATCAGTATACCCTCAAGCCCATTTTCGGAAGTACTCTAAAATATCGTGATTCTTTCCTAAGCCGTACAACTGGTGTAAAACTGGAAGACAGCTAGAGCTTTCGTAGGCCAGCATAGTAGAAAGAGAACGATTAATTTTGAATCCATGATTTGTTACTTTTTCGACATATGGAATAGGCTTATTGTTTAGAAGTACAGATGGGAAATCATCAGTTTCAAAATATTTTTTCGAAATTAGAATCGCTTGCGATTTTTCTAGATTAAGATGCAGCCCGTTTAAAATTGACCAGTTGTAGATTCTAGATAGGTCTTCGTTCATTGTAACAGTGAGGTATTCAGCTAATCCTTGGGCATCGTCAGCGTAAAGGTGAATGGAGACATTTGAGCATACTTTAGGCAGGTCATTGATATACAGACAAAATAGTAATGGACCCGGAATGGAGCCCTATCTGCGGAGAGCTCCATAAATTTTGGATACTGTTTTGTTTATATGAACTATCCAATTAAGATTACTGCTGAGATAAACCCCAAATTCTTTATTTTTTCAACATATTCTATAGGAGAATAATTTAGACTCAATGGAGGAAACAGCATTTAAGGTTATCGCTTTTGTTTTTGTGTGATTAAGTCTAAGACCATTTTCTAAAGACAGCTCATAAATATTTTTTAATTCTTGATTTAGGTTATCAACCGCTTGAATTTTACGGGTTTTTGGAAATAGTTTATATATGGTGATTGGAATTCGTAAAGCGTTGAGAAATATCATTAATAAAACACGTAAATAAAAGAGGTCCTAAGACATAACCTTGAGGAACGGCTGCAGAAACTAGAAAGAAAAATGATTTTTTATTCTTGTTGAAAACATACTGCGATCTGCGAGTATTACCTAGGTAAGAGGACATAAGTTTACACAGCGAATTATCGAACTGAAACTGGTATTTTAGTTTTCTCAACAGTTTGACGCAATCGAAGGCTTTTGAAAAATCCAAAAATACAATTAGTCACAATATGCCACTATCCAAACCGGAACGTAGGTCTTCACAAATCTTCAAGCCGTAGTACAATTAAACTTTGCACGAGAACCGGACTGGTATTTAGTTATCATTTTACTAGCATCGAGATGGTTTTCAATTTGTTGGCTGACTACTGTTTCAAAAATTTTACTCGAATACGGCAAGATGGCAATAGAGCGGTATGGTTTCATGTTTTTGGAAGATGTAACACTCTCGCAATTTTAAACTGTGCTGGAAAAGTTGAAGTATTTCAATAAGGATACATTTTGTCCTTGAAAGAAAAACACGGTTTCAAAATGATTCATTTTCTATACATTTCCCGTTGCTTAAAGACTTGGTGGAATACTGAACTACCTTTTTGACGTTACATTCGTTAAGAAGCAACCTCCGACGATTATACATCCAAAATGAAACACAATCTCCGTATCCACTTTATAATTAGGTAACTTCCCTTTCCTTCAGGTTACATAACATAAGTTACGTATACACAAGAGAGGGTGGTCACCTCTATGTGGAATGATTCAAATTTCATTAGTGATTTCCTTATCTTGCAAGTAGTTCTTTTCACACAAGTTGTGATTTAGGTCATTCCATATGAAGACCCCAACGCTTGCGGCTTCCATTCTTGACCATCAGAGGGGCTAGATGTTCAGTTCACACTTTCTTGCCAGCTTTCTTTGAACCACCCTAATTTGGTCTATATTGCATAAAACGCTATTGTTTTTGGCAATGGGTGATATCACATTTTTAGAACTTTAAGGATATAGTTGACCCGGAGTATATGAGTGCTCTTTTTACGAAATAACGTAACAACTTCTCGACGGTATCATGCTGGCTGCATCCCCACACTTGTGCCGTGTAAAATATTACCAACTCAGCTACAGAGAGGAGTGCTTTATATTTGCTGCTACGAGTCTGAGCAATGAATTTGTTGTTAATATATTTATTTCAGACGCTGTTAATACATATCTGTTTTGGACTTTGCCAGCTTCTCATTGAGATAACTGTCCATATTTAGGTTTTTCATAGGGCAAGCCGCAATGGGCTGGGTTTCTTGGGACTGAGATTGCTTACAAGATTTACGAGCAAATAAACAAAGGAAATAGTCTTGCTTAAGAACAGAAGAAAGTTCGTAATTCAAAAATTGAAGAAGTGTTACACAACGTATAACCTAAAACGACCATATTGATGCTATACAGACCCCGTAGAAAATAAGAAAGATCTCTCTTTACGAGTCAGTCAGTGCTGGGAGCATGTTGACAGTCTGACTTTTAATTCGGGCGATGATAGCCAGATACCCGAAATGTCAATCTATCTCAGCAAAGCAAAATGACAAACTGAATCAGAAGAGTAATCAGTAACAGAAGTAAATTAATTGATATCTTACTCGTATGATTACCAGATAAAGAATTTCAGCATCATTTGCCCTATTTATTTATAAATATAAATAATAGATTTACTTCAAATTCATGCAAAAATATACATACACCAGCAGCTTTTAGTCAGGCAAATGAGAAAAAGAAACAAGCACAATCAAAGCCGACGCCGACGTAAAAAATTTACAACCCATCACACGATGAAAAGGTTTTGTTTTTAGATAACTGTCACATTTGGCAGATGTTGTAAATTTTTTTTTAAATCATCATGGAAAGATTCAAACCTCTTTATCGTGGAAACGTTATATAACGTTTTCTCCATTCCCTAAGGCGCATAGTCGTCTGTCTGAGAAAGCTTTTCCTCGAACCATAGATAACTTCACGTCCACGTAGACCACAATATGTATAGTCCTGCATCATCGGTCCTTATTTTTTATAATGAGGCTGAAGCTCACAACTGTCAATGCAGGTCATTTTAGGGACGAAATCTTCTTTCAAATATTGATAGCATTGATTCGGACGAGGTGTGATTTCAATAGGATGGCAATACATATCAAACGCAACAATTTTTTTTGAAATCACAATTTGGCGAAAAGCTAATTTCTCCAAATGGACCTGTCAATTTTATATTCTTTGGTGGATTTGATTTATTCTTACTAACAACTTGAACCCAATATTGAAACTGTTATTCGGCGATTTACTCGAAATCGATCATTGAATAATATCGTGACCGACGTGATCATATGCCCGCAATTGTATTCAAACTTAGTGTGTCAGAAATTTTTCCAATCAAGTAATAACAACTTTAATGTGGATCCTAGACTGGAAATTTGGCCAGCATCAATTTTATGCCGATAGCACATTACTGAGTGCTCAGAGAAACTTCGAAGAAATCCTTGACGATATTCTATAGAAGGGTCTAAAAGAAACCCACGATTATTGTGATATGGCTGGTTCACCATAAATCTGGCGAAAATAACGATATTTCCATTTAAAAGTAGGAGAAAACATGCAATAACCACGACACGGATACTAGTCTATCTAGGATCATGCAGTTTTTCCTACGACATTGTAGGTATACGCCTCAAGACTTGTCTGAGATAGGTTAAGTTCAGTCTAAGTAACGCAAGCCGCAAATACAAAGGAACGTAAACGACTCGAGGTTGCCGAAATAGCGGATCACAGTCTGGGATCATATGCGGCACTTAACAAGATTAAATGTTTGGAAAAAAATAACAAATGCTAAATACGGATATCCAACCATAAAGCTATTTTCCATCCCCAGAATAGTTCACAGAATCTGAAGTATAGCTCCCAGAAAATTTTAAAATGTGATGGGGGTTCTGGATGTGGAAAAAATACTACAAATGTATAAGAAATAAGTGACACAATAGACGATAAGGTAGCACACGTACTACACCTTTCTATTATTAATATATTATTATTAATAATCATAGTTGACGGAAGATCTTAATGAATGATCTAAGTCACTCAAAGATAGAAGCGTAGAGAAGAAGACAATTGTCAATCGCTGTTATCCTGAGCTATAAAGGCAACTGGTTCTCGTAAAAACCTATAAAGCTTTACTAGTGAATCCGGGCATTACTTATGGTGCTGCTGCAATCGCAGCCCCAATTGTGTACAAAGAAGGCATTCAACTGTATTCTATTTAATTCTAAGCTGGGCAACGATATCGGCCATAATACTGTGCATTTAAGATACTCGTATCTATAAATATAAATTCACTCTGAGGAGAACCTTCACTACTAGCCTGGCACTAGCATACATACCGAAGCTCTGGCGAACAGTGAGAGTAGCCTTTCTACCGAAAATCCGAAAAGAGGACTCACCAAGCGCTTCAGACCTGTAAGTCTGATTTCCTTCATGTTGAAAAACATATGCGCAAAACTGCTTTGTAAATGCATTCGCTACCTGAGATGCACTTGCATACCAACGCGCAAGATCTCGAAAAAAGGAATAAGCACTAGGCATTTTCGTCCACATTGAGGTTGCTTAATGCAACGCAAATTTTGACAGTATGTTTAACTTGGTCAGATAACACGGTGTAGATGATTCACTACATAGTTTATGGATAAAAGAAATGCTGGTAAATAGAAGACACTGAATGCGGATGCTGACTATGGCGGGGTTAAAAAGGAGTTGGGCGCAAGGCTGTGTTCTATCCCCATTGCTATGGTGCAGTTGATCGACTCACTACTTAACGCGCTCATTAGTTCTAACTAAGTAAGGATACGCGGTTGATATAGCTGTACTGTCTGTTGGATCGTGTCTAGCGACTGTCTGCTCAAGGGCGAAGGGAAAACTAGATGTGATCGGCGATTGGCGCACTAGAAATCGTCCTATTGTCAATCCTCTTAAAACTAAGATTGTTCTATTTACAAGAAGTAGGAAGCTGTCTGGTCTGATTCATCTAGTGCTTAAATTCGTCACCAACCAGTTCTCCAAAGAAGATAAGTATTTGGGTGTCATACTGGATAACAAACTTCTATGGACTAAATATGTTACGACGGAAGCCCCTAAGCCGCTGTCGGCCTTCTGGCAGTGCAAAGGAGCTCTGGGTAAGATACGCGGCCTTTTGCGGAAAAGGGTCCTCTGGATCTACATGGCTATGACAAGGCCAATTATATCCTATGTGTCGGTTGTCTGGTGGAATATTCTCTCGCAAAAATGCGTCATTGCTACTTTTAACAGACTGCAAAAGGCTGCCTGGGGCCTTTAACTATCACGTCTGGCTCCGCTCTAGACGATTGCTAAATCTTCCTCCCCTTGATATTCATATCATGGGCTGCGCTCTCAAAACCATTCATCTCCATTTGAAAAGTAGTGGCCTTTGGTACAATATGCATTGGAGCTTTGACGACCTTGCGCGGCGGCAGTCTTTTGACTCTGGTCTTATGGACATACCATCTAACACCAGAACTCCTGCTGCAAAAAAAAATAGGAAATAGACTTTCCCTGAGCTAATGACTGGATTTGGTCATAATCTGAGTCAGAAAAGGAAAGCCCTCGGGACTTCACGGATGGCTCCAAAACCGATATAGGCTGCGGGACTGATGTCTTTCTGGAGGACGACAACGTACGATTTCACTCCTTGTTAGAAAAACTTGCGTCTGTCTTCCAAGCGGAGATATATGCAATTCTCTTGGCAAGGAAACATATTGTGAAGAACGTTTGGAGGGGGCAAAGCATTTGCATTGGAGCTTGGCGACAGTCAAGCTGTGCTTAGAGCCCTGCTGAATCCTCATACGATATCCAAGCTAATTCGAGAATGCAAGACATCACTTAACACAGTCAGAAGGCTGAATTCACTGGGTTTTGTCTGGGTCCCAGGTCACAATGGGATCTCGGGAAATGAAATGGCCGATAAACTTGCTAGACAAGGCTCAGAGTAGGGTTTTTTTTAGGACCCGAACGCACATTTTGTTGGCCTACGTACTCGGTTAAAAGTGCCATTGACAGTCGGGTTTTATATGAGCACAACGGCAGATGGCATGACTCCCCAGGTTGCAGGTAGACTTCACGAATATTTCCCAACGTCCCTACGAAGTCAACGGCCTACCTCCAGTCCGTTAGTAGGAAAGCCTGCAGGTTGCTTATTGGCATCGTGACGGGGTGCCACACTTTTGCTAAGCACTTATGTAATGTGCTAGGCATAAGTGATACAACATCTGTATATGGCATGATGACGACACGGCGGAGCACTACCTCTATGAATGTCCGGCTTACGCTCGCATCAGGCTGCAGGTACTCGGCGTTGAGGTATTGGGTGCTGGTACTTTGGGCACTTTATCACTGAAGCGCTTACTCATCTTCCATTGAAAGACTGAAAGATTCCATCAAAAGGAACTTAGAAGGAGTACAATGGACTAGTTTTTTATCTGAGTGCTCTGTTCCGACAAAAAAAAAGGATTTGCTAATGCTGTTACCCGTGGACCACCATTAAGGGTAAGGCAAGCACTACGCTAAGCACTTGATTGTTGCATTGCTGGCCCAGGTTACGGTAGAGTCAGTTAATTAATCTTTGCAAATCGCTGCTAGGAGAAGTAAAGTCCTTTCTGGAGTAATCAAAGATACATTGTAGACAACATTGATCATCCCAGTCCTGCTTTAAGGTATAAATGTATGGATACTGACAAAAGCGGTTGAAAATGTTCTTGGGCGCTTTGAGTAAAAAGTTCTTCGCGTAATTCTCAGTCCCGAATAGTGGAAACGTTTCAGCAGCGAACTGTATGGGCTCTTCGACGTCAGCAGAAAAGCTCGGATAACCCCGGTTAGATGGGTAGGTCACATAAAGCCCCTGGACACTAGCGTCCCAGCCGTGTTTGATTTCAACCCAGAAGGACGAGGCAGTAAAGAATGTCCTCATCTTCGTTTGCGCACATAAGCGGAAGCCAACTTCATGTGCGCAACTGGGGATAGGTAGAAAAAGACGGCGCTGGCTGGAGAGGCATGTTAGGTCTGATCCACCCCGGACTGCAGCGCCATCTAATTATGTAAGTACGCATTATCTGCGTAGGTCGGGAGCAAACATAAAATACATTATCCTTTGCAAGTCAATCTACTTGCTGGGCGCGGTTGGGATTCGACCGCTGGACGTTCCGATTTGGAAGCCAGTCCACTACCACTTGAGCTACAGCCACTCTTATAGCGATTGTTTGGCAGTCAGCGGGAAACTAGAGAACGTATTGGGCGGCTTTGAGAAAATAATTACTTTTCCAATATTTCATGTTTTTGTTGATGTAGTGCAAAAAGTAAAGACACAGCGATTATATTGAATCGGAAACATCGAGCAATTGGACTCGCTAAGGGAATGTTTGAACCCTCTCGAATACGAAACGACTAAAGAAACTGAACATCCGTCTTAAAGGCCAAGCAGTAGCAGATTTCAGGATTGTGTGTCTGATAATTTTTTTTTTCTTTTTTCTATTGTATCAAAAAAGAATTGAACACTCTGGTGGGTATCGCTACACTTAAAATGTCTGAGTACGTGTTGTTTTTTGGGAAAATGGGATAGAGAGGGAAAGAAAGATTTTTGGGCTCAGCGGTTATTACGCTCTACGGGTGGCATCCAGCATTTAATGGGGAGACTAAATTATTAGTTTAATTAGGCTTGCTGTTGTATTCTAGGCAACTACTCATCTTACGTGAATTTAGTTGGCTAAAAAAAACAATGCCTTTCGGGCGCGGCTGATACTGAACGCCGAACCGTCCGATGGACTAAAGGCTTACAGAGCCATTGTGATACATACAAATAAACATCCAAATGCAGATAGAAATTTACAGACTATGAATTATGCTCTAACGCTTCAACTCTGTTTTTAATACTATATGGCCTTAATCGATATAGAAATCAAATCTATGAGAAATTGGTGAATATACTCGTATGATGTCCTTGATGTGCCTATTTTCGCTGATTGAGACTCGTTGATAGAAATAGGGCAGGTCACTCAGAATGATTTTCCTTTTTAAATCTATTCAATTCAATTATTTTAGTATGTATTGTACATTAAGATTAAAATCGGTTGAAAAATTATTATTTTTTTTTTTTAAAGAGAATGGCATTAGGGATTCATTACATATTTGGTAATGTTCCATAGTTCAATTGAGTAAAACGAGATGATAGAATGAACGACATGAGTTTAAGTATCCACAGCAAGATGGGATTAGGACAAGTGTGTTGAGTGAGTGTGGAAAGCTGAGTTTGTCGTTATATTGTAGTATTGTGCAACAAAATGCAGTTCCTACCGTCTATATACGATTAAGGGTTGATTACTTGAGTACTTAGTTTGATATGAATATTTGGTCGTATCTACGAACGCTGTGGACATATCGTGCTGCGTCACTAAATGCCACCTGTAATTTATGCTGCGATAAGGAATCGATACTACTGTAGTGGCAGTTTCAATATGGGTTATTAGATAAGAATTAGATTTATCACTAGTTTTCGTCTGGTATTGATGGGCGTAAGACTCGCAGTTATCCATAATTTACGTAGACACATATACATATTGTACATAAATTCATATTTTTAAGTAATTTGTGTGGTCGTAACGTGACAAGTTATGATTCATAACAAAAGAATGATTGATAACAGTTTTTACAAATAGAAATTTACTTCCATGTAAAATTAGGAAGGGCCAATTGAGCCACTGCCACCCACAATGGGCAGTTGGAACAACTTCCAGTATTCTTTCATCAGCCGAAATTCTTCTAACTTGTGGAGCTTCCGCGTTAGGTCGTGTATTTGAAACTGATTCCATTTCTCAAAACGTTCGATAACGTATTTCCAAATACTTCTTCACTAGGAAGTCGTCGGTTATGATAAAATTCATGGTATCTTTGTCGCGCTCTAGCTGAACTTCCATTTCACAGCCTTTAAATAATGTCTGCGTATTCTTAGTTTTTAAATGCAGACATTTCAAATATCGTTTATAAGCAGCTGTAATCTAATTTTTTTTCTGATTATTTTGTAAATCTTCCAAAAGGCTTTCATACCCCAAAGCGAACTCTTTCTGAGAACTTTTACGGAACATGGTAAGGAAATGCGTGTTTTGACAAGTAGTCAAATAAACGAGTATGCTTTAAAACATTTTGATAGCTATACAATTTTAAAAAAAATTTTTGGAAAATTATTAAATGTTCGAAAACCACCCTTTTTGTCAATTGTTGCTCGAAACCTAGGTTAAAAAATCATAAATTCGTTTTTACTCGCATTTTCTGGAGAAAAGTGACCTCAAGTCAAAAGTTAGCATGGACAAGAAAAATGGAAAATGCTTAGAAATTGGATATCTAAAGACTCAAATAAGATATCAACATTATTTAAACGTAGTTACAAAGGCTAGTATTTCTTCTAAATATAAAGCCCTAATCAAAGTTTCTACCATTAGCATTAAGAGAGCAATTTCCGGTCAGGGTACACCAAAGTAAACCTTTTCTTAAATCTTCGATAAATGTTGTCAACATTGAAGACAGGCCCTTACTGCAGAACCATTTTTTTCTTAGAATATACCCAAAAATCATTTCCTAAAATAACCTTGACGAATTAGGGGACACCCAGTCACAAGGGAGCTAGACGAGTTTTTAGCAAATCTCTTTATAAGGCTGGTGTTTATTATTTGTAGTTCCAAAGAGGAAGCACATAACTTTCTCTAATTTTAACACATTTTTAAGAGGGTATTGACTTTGTTAATGATACGTTGGTTTTAGCCCCCAGTAACTACTTGTTTTTCGAATATACGAGTATGTATTCTTGAAGCCTTAAATATATACAGCAATGTGGGCAGCTGAATTTGCTTCGTAGCTAACAAAAAATAGCAGGGGAACAGTGTCCTGTTTCCTTGTATAATGATGAAGTAGGTATACAAATTAAATTGTTTTTGTTTCCAATAACACCTCATTATTTTAAAATTTTGTCAAATCCGAATAAGGAGACGGAAGTTTCAAAGCAACTTGGGAAAGAGTAAGCCAATTTAAAAAAATATGTTTTAAAAACATTTGCATACTCGTACATACTCGTACATAGTATGTACGAGGGTTATCTGAAAAGTTTCCGACCGCCACGTAAAGATAGCGGCACTCGTCAATAAAGGCTAGTGAATGCTAGTTGTGCATCTTTTGACAGTTACTTACCGAAGTTTCAGTCATTTTGGAAGCGTAGTTTTTAGTTGACAGCCGTTTGAGTGAGTCGATGTGAGTGTTTTTTGTGAAAATGGAAAAAAATGAGTATCGAGCTGTTATTAAATTCTTGTTTTTGAAAGCCAATACGCCTACGCAAAACAACAATGAGTTGGACTCTGTATATGGGAACTCTGCACCATCATTTACCACAGTGAAATTTTGGGCAGCTGAATTGAAACGTGGCCGTAAGAGCTTGGGTGATGATGAGGACGTTCGGGACGTCCAAAAACTGCAACCACTGACGATAACATTGCTAAAGTTCACCAAATGGTGTTAGACGAATGCCGAATTAAAGTGAGAGAGATAGTAGAGGTTATGAAAATGTCCAAAGAACGTGTTTGTTACATATTAAATCAAGATTTAGGCATGAGAAAGCTGTCCGCGCGTTGGGTGCCGCGTTTGCTTGCGTTAGACCAAAAACGTATTCGAATGAACATTTCCAACGCTCTGTTGGCGCAGTTTAGGCGCAATAAATCCGAGTTTTGGCGCCGATTAATTACTGTAGATGAAACTTGGATATACCATTATACGCCCGAAACAAAAATTCAGTCAAATCAGTGGACTGCAAGGGCGAGCCGGCTCCAAAAAAATCAAAAACTGTTTTTTCGGCTGGGAAAGTGATGGCGACTGTTTTTTGGGATAGTAAAGGAGCTATCTTAATCGATTATCTTCAAAAAGGAAAAAACCATTACAGGAGCATACTACGCATCATTACTTGCCAAGCTGAAGGCAGAAATTGCGGAAAAAGAAAATCCTGTTTCACCAAGACAAAGCGCCGTCTCAGACTTCAGCGGTTGCCATGGCGAAAATCCATGAATTACGGTTTGAACTGCTTGACCATCCGCCTTATTCACCAGATCTAGCCCCAAGCGACTTCTTTTTGTTCCCTCATCTAAATACTGCGCTCGGAGGACAGAGATTTTTGTCAAATCACCTTCGTGAACAATTATTTTGCAGAGAAAAACGCCAAGTACTATTTGGACGGGTTAGAGAGATGGGAGCATCGCTGGGAGAAGTGTGTAGAGTTACAAGGAGACTATGTAGAAAAATAAAAAAAAAAATTGAGAAAAAATGTCTTGTATCATTTTCAGACAACCCTCGTATTTGAAGAAGATATTCAAAAATTGAATACTTTCTTCCACAGTACTCGAACGAATATAAGCCAATCTAAAATAAATTTGATTTTCGCTCTCTATAAATATAACTAAAATAATTATTGCGACGATAACAAAGAAAATCTTTTCGTATTCAGTAAGAAATTATAAAAGAATAGCAAAAAAAAAATTTAAATAATAAAAATCACGCATCTACCATAAACTAAACACAAAAACTTACGTGAAATCCCGCGCATTAAATATGTACATAAATCTGTGTAGGTATTAAAAAACTGCCCATTTGATGTCGATGTTGATGTGTTTTGCCTTATTACTGCTCTCCAAATTTGGACATTTTACTGAATTTTAACTTTAAGATATGGACGAAAGTTAAACAGGTTCAAGAACACTTTCACTAAATTTTTAAAAACGAATATTTACTCATACGTTATATGGTATACTCAGACAACAGTTTCTTTTTTATTACTTCAATAAATAGGATGCGCCAGTTTTTGGATAGTTAATAATCAAAAAAGACAAAAAAAAAGAATATCATCTTTTTAGTGTAAAAAAACTAATAAATTTGTTTGTCTTTAGTCTTCATCAATTTTCAGCGTTCTTTATTATAATTATTTCTACGAGTATATCATTTTCTTTTACTTCTTAGGGCGTTGAGAAAACGTAAAATCCTCCAATGTGGCATCGTTATTTCTTGAGGCCCCTCTTTGTACGAGTATGGGTAAAAGAAAATTCCTAGTAAACGAGTAGACTGTATCTATCTATTTGTAGAAAAGAAGAAAAGTTCTAAAAGTCGTACGTTCGTTGGCATTACCACTGGACTAGCAAGTTCATGATGTATCTGTCTGTCCCCCAGCCTCTTGTTGTGGCTTTTACATGGCAGAGCGTTCTAGCGAGTACACGTTATACCTATGCCTGTATGTTTGTATGTTTACAAGATCTGCTAAGATCTTTGACCTTCTGTACGAGTACGAGTACGAGTACCAGTACGATCGGCAAAGAGTTTGAGGAGCCTACATTAACTTAACAGTATATTCCAGTTGGAGTACGAGTAAAATAAATGTAGAAATATCTGACAAGTCATTATTATTTTTGTCTGCTGTACAGAGACAAGATTCCAGAATCTTACCGAGTTCTAAGTTGTTCGCAGCTACGGTTATATATACATATGTAGTTATCCTCGTTAAGGTATAACTTACTGTTGGAGTTTCCTATTTATTATTCCTATTCTTTCGACATGTAAAGTACTGTCACCAAAAGAACAACTAATAGAGTTTAAGAAAAAATAAACCTATTCTTACCATTGGATTGAAATTAGTTGGACAACGTCTGGAGTAGTTAATTCCAATTGGGCATTCTTTGAAGAAAATCTTTGTGTAATCCAAAAGGTATGTATGTATGTAGTTATTGTAGATAATATTTACTTTCGTGTCGGATTCAAATGTACCGGATTTGTTTTATTTTTCAAGGGAAACATTCAATTCTTTTCACTGTTTCACTATATACAGCAGATTATCGATTTATAAAACATATTTTGCACAAATAATTAACAGATATGAAATCGCACTAGTTTTGATATTTTTGTTGTTAATTTGTAAATTTGTACACTGGCTAACACTTGTTCAATTGACCGCGCCGAGCGCAGTGTAACATGCGCAAACTCTCTGAGAGAACTGATCAGTTGCGTGACGCCATCTTATTTCGAGACCCTGTTCAAGTAAAAGAACTTACCTGTTGTCGTCTTTCCAGTGAGATACATTATTTTATTTCTGTATCTATCGTACCATATAAAGGTGTGCGTTGGTTGGCTTTCACAGTACAAATAGCATGGGATTGTTGCCAGTCGAGAGTAGTTGAATAATAATGATAACAAAAATATTGTTATAAAAAAAATAATGTTTACATTACTTTTCTGTGGGAACAGAGCATCTACACAGAAACTAGTTCATTGTAATCCTTGTAAGTCTCTTTTAGTTAAATTTCTCAGTCCTCTCAAGAGATATAAGTAAGCGCTTCGGTGATAAAGCCCATACAGTACCAGCCCCACCCAGATCAGTGTTGAGTACCTGCAGCATGATGCGAGCGTAGCCCGGATGCTCACAGAGTGTCGTCATTACTTTAACAGCAGGGGTCGTAGAATGTTGTGTCACTTATGTTCAGCACATTTAGATGGTTAGTAAAGGCTTTGTTACGACGCAGCAGGAAAGTCACTGACCTATTACAGACATTGGCAAGTATTCGTTTGCTCATATAGTCAATTGAAGCTCTTATGGGGAAGGCAGATACTGCCAACGCAGGTTCAGTTACTAAAAAGTTATCCTCTGTACTTCGCCTAGCAAATTCATCGGCGACCTACCACCTTGATCAAAGTTGAAGTTAAGTTTATTCAGAAAATTAAGAATACAGGTTTATTCATCTAAATCTATATTGTTCCCTTCAAAGTAATCCCCATCGACTTCAACACACTTATACCAGCGCTTGATCCAATCCTGGAAACATTTTTTATGTTCGGTTTTCGGTATGTCCATCAGTGCTTTCTGCGATTTTTCTATTACTTCCTCTCGGCTGCTGAAACGCGTTCCCCGTAGTGGTTTTTTAACTCGATCGAACAGGGAGCCAATCAGGTAAATTCGGTGGCTGTTAGATGGTATGAGTATTTGTTGCATTTTTCGTCAAAAAATTACGAATAATGATGGCACTGTGCGACGGTGTGTTATCATGGTGCAAAGTCCACGAGTTTTCTGCCCACAATTCTCGTCTCTTTCGGCGAATTGCTTCACGCAAACGTCTCATAACGCCCAAATAATACCCGTACTCTTTGTTTGCTGTCCGGCCTTCTGGCAAAAATTCATGATGCACTACACCGTTGTAATCCATGAAAACCGTGAGCATTGCCTTCTTTTTTGACTGAAAACGACGTGGTTTTTTTGGTCTCCGCTCATTTGGTGAACGTTATTCATTTGCCTGATGTCTGGATTGTGTGTCGTACTCATAAACCCACGTCTCGTCTCCAGTAATAATCCTTTTGATGAATGTGGGATCGGATTCAGCTTCGCAAATCATCTCTTTTGCGACGTCAACACGGTCTCTTTTTTGCATGAAATTGAGGTCTTTTGGCACCAACTTTGCTGCTAAACAAATCGTTGACCAAAATGTCTTGGACGGATCCAAGTCCTCCGCTATCTCTCTGATGGTTAATTTGCGGTTATTGACCAACATTTCATTTACTTCATCAATGTTTTCGTCAGTTTTCGATGCCAATGCTCTGCCACTGCGTTCATCATCTTCGATTGACTCACGGCCTCTTTTGAACCGCTCGTGCCACTGGTAAACGACCGTTTTCTTTAGAGAATCGTTGCCGAAACACTTTTCCAACATTTCCAACGTTCGCGCACCCTTAAATCCGTTTTTTACGCAAAATTTAATACAAGTTCGTTGTGGCAAATTTAAATCCATTTCTAAAATTGTAAAAAATCGCCAACACACACAGAGATAGATGTACTCTTCGCTACGTAACTTTTGCAAATGTCAAGCTCTGACGCTAAGATTGAGATGGAATGTCAACAAAAAAACAGAACTTAAATCGAAATAATGGGAGCGCCACACGGTGGTTATTCCGGGAAGGTGGTATATCCCTGTGGCCTTAAACAAAACTCGGTGAATTAAACCTTCCGAATACGTTCAGAGAAGCCTTGCATTCTCGAATTAGCTTGAAATTAGTGAGAGGATTAAGCAATGTCTAAAGCGCAGCATATACGAGTATTTCCGCTTGGAAAATAGATGACAGTTTTCCTAACAAGGAGTTAAATCTAACAGAGTCGTCCATTGCCGCATTCTAGATCGGTTTTGAATCTATCCGTAACAGCCCGATTACATTCTTTCTCAGCACAAATTTTGGGCGAAACTATTCCTGGTCGATTTCGTATTTTTCCGCAGCAGGAGTTCTGGTGCCATTGTATCAGACGGCATGTTATAGAAAGGCTTACTCAGCTGAGCCAGACCGTTCTTCTGTATCTTGTGAAAGCAACAGTGGTTTTCGTGATTGATTGTTCGACCACACAACCGACGCATATAATATAATAGAAGAACCTCCTCGCTGACTAGACCCGAAAGTTACCTTACGCTGCTAGAAGATCAACAGCGCCTTGAAGGCTTTCACATGAATTGAAACAAATGTTTTATCGAAAAAAGTTTGTTATCCAGGTTGACATCCGAATAAGTATTCGGGTTGCAGAAACAAATGATAATACCTTTAAGCACCAGATGAGTCAAACTAATAAGCTTACTCCATCTCCATCCAGTTTTGTAAAGATTGACTGAAATCCCATTTCTAGTGTACCAACCGTCGATTACGTCAACGGCTGTTAACGCTTTAATGCAGATAGACGGTAGACATAGTCTAGGTGATAGTACAGCTAAAACGTTTACTTACATATGCTTGGGCCTGGACGTCAGGGCTGTTGAAAATGGTAAGCAGTGAGTCGATCAACATTCACCATTGCAATGGAGTCAGGATGCAGCCTCGCGGGTAGCCCCTCTTTAGCCCCGTCATCACATATTGGCCGCAGTCAGCATCCATAATCACAAAACTACTGATTCCTCTATGCCGTATTGTCTAGCCGACTTACACATGCAGTCGAAATTTGCGTTGTCGAAAGATTTTCAAATGCACCTTCAATTCTGCCCACCAAATTCAGAAGTACACACCCCCAAGATCTTCCGCATTTGCAAATTGGCATCTTAGATAGAAGTTTTGGGCACATGCAGCTCGACCATACACTTCATGCCCTTCAATATGAAGGAGCTATTGTATATCTAATACGTCTGAAAACCTTGACGAACGTGTGATCAACTTTTTCGATTTTCGGTACAAAGCCTACGCTCTCTGTTCGCTAGTGTTTCGGTATACATACCAGAGCCAGGCTAGAAGTGAAGATTCTGTTCAAAGTTACCAGTAGGCAGTAAGGCGACTTGAAGCCTTCAAAGAAAAAACCGCGTGTTTGATGGCCTCAACCTCATCATTACAGCTTTTGTTTTTTTGTGAGTTTAGGAAGCCGTTGACAGATCTCTTCCTTTGTTTTCCGCGCATTTTGCTTCTTCAATAATGTCAAGACTTCGCATACGATTCTGAATTCAATGTACCTATATTCGTACAAGGAAACCTTCGATAGTATTTTCCAGCCTTAGGTTAGTAGCGAAAACCATGCCAATGGTATGAAATCTAGGAGGTAATTGTCTCTCACATTGCATTAGCTACTGCACTTAAAAGTATTCTGAGCATTAGCATCGCAGCAAATGATGAGTTCGGTTATCGTCTTCTGTGGTAGCGGCATTGCCGAATCATAGGGGAAAGAGCTGATGCAAGTTCTCGTTCTTTCTGATCTCTCGTCATATAGTGGTGTGGAATCCTCTAATCATCCTAAATCACAGATGCGTTTATTTCCCACCTATAATTTCTGTATAGATATTAATTCTATTAGTAACAATAATATTTGCTTCAATGCCAATTTGAATACGAAATCTTAAAAATTCTTGTTGTGGGATATATATTTTAGTAGAGACTGACCCACGGTGGTTGGATGTTGTACGATTACTGTAGCCACTGATTGACTATGACTGCACGTCAATTGTACAATTTTATCACATTATGCTAGCCACCAGTTTCTATTTTCACGGAACTGGACTTGATTTGCTTAACTTATGGGCTAAGCAAGGTGAAAATAGCATAACTACCTTAGCGCAAATGACTACCATACAAAAAAAGGACTTACGGCGGATGAATTCACGTGATTGAATCAATTGCGGATTCTATAATTAACATGACGGAACACTCCCAACAGACAATGCAGAGTAGGACCACAACCTAATTACAGCCAAGGTATGTGACAAAACCGCAGAACCTTTGGTATCACTTATTGCTGAACCTCTCGAAAAGTCAAATTTTTCCAATGTCAATGCTGGAAACCAATACCCCTAAAGCCTGCAACTGATGTGCTGGTGTTAACCTATTACCTTCACCAAATCAGTGGTTTGATGAAGAGTGCACAATCGCAAAAGCAACTCGCATATGAAGCGGCGTTGAATAGAATATCGAGAACGGCTCGTACGCTTAACAAATTTTTGCGGTCGAGCATGAGAAACGAAGAAGAAACTTATCTATACTGGACGGCCTATCTGGCGAGATTTTTAAAGCAGAAGGATAGAACTTAATTGAGAGCATACACCATTTCAGTTACGAAATGAATGAATAGCCGCTCCAAAACCAGGTCGCTTCATAGCATACCGAGCTTCATATCTGAAACAGACGTTTAGCTGTTGGAACTTCTAAGATCACATTCATGGATACATCTACTGTCATGAGTAGCCTTGATATATTCAGAGCGGATGTCATTTTAAAATTCTTCGACATCTAATCATTAAAAACATCACCAGCGTCCATACTCTCGTACTGGTCCGCTGGGAGCTTTCTTTAAAAGATCGGAACCTCCAGGCTGGGCAATGTTCCACATTGTAAAGCATTAAAAAAATTCGGATATTAATGTTTTTAGATCTTTAAAGCCTGCTGTAAATCGGGAGTATATTCGTATCATGCAATCCAGTATGACTTTTGTGTTTTGTAGGAGTCTTTATAACGTTTCGACCTCATATTGCTCGAATTCATATTTAATCAGAAAATATTCTTCCAGGTCACCATCCTTTCGGTAGTCAATGGCAAACCTTCCAAGGTTAAAACTGTAAATGTAGAAATTTCACTATTTTGTCTGCTCATTGTATTACAAAATTGTATCTGGTAACAACCCAACGACGTGACAAGTAGATCTATTTATCACAAACGAACGTTTGCCTTCGTATGTGTCTGTGGGAAACTAGTTTCCAATAAGAAGTTCAAATAGACACTCATTTCCAGTTCCAGCTCAGTGACCACAATTGCCAGTTACCACAATAGCTTCCCTGGTTCTCATCGGAATTTCAGAGAAATTTATACATTCGCTCGGAGCTATGGCATCCGAAACACGGGAATACCTGTCTAGAGCTAACTTCCATTGGTTAAAGCAGTCAGTGCTTTGTTAGCTCACTAAGTGTCTGGGTGATGTATTCATAGTGCAGTGTTGAAAATTTCCCTGTGACTGTTTCTGTTGTTGTATTTGGATTGTGCACTTAAGAGTAACTATAAGCATTTATCTGTAGTGTTCGGTATAGATTAAGTACACCTGTCTACATCTACTTCTAAAGTGAATACTTGTGACGTCATTAGTCTAAAATGATTGGCAGTGATTACGTGTTGGAGGCACATAATATCTTTCACACCGCAGAGGTTCGGCAAATGATGTACTTCTTAATTACACTAATCCACACACATGTTCACACATAGTGTATTTGCGTGATGAATGAAATTGAATACGTATCATAACAAAATAGTTTTTTTTTTTTTTTAATTCGGAGATAATAAAAAGAAGAAGTAAACAAACTAACAACACTCGATTGCGAGTGTGATATATCGTACAACGAGTATCCCGAGAAGGTTGAATTTCAGTTCGTCTATGAACTCTTTTGTTTTGCGGGCAGTCTCATTGAAACAGATCAATCTTTCTTTTCTTTTGTTAATTTTTAGGAAATCAGTAACAAGTAATATTATTTATTAAAAATTTGTAATTTCATAGGTGGACGGCGGAGGATGTTTCAATGGAGGCGGTAGCACCGCGATGGTACTTAAAGGAGTCAACTTGACAGTGCACAGTGGCGAGGTTATGGCGATTTTAGGTTCGAAAGGTATATAAATATTTACACGAAATTAATTTGTGAATTTATTCATGCTATAACATTCCATTCTCTTATTTGCACACTTCTATTGTACATGGTTTTGCTTAATCTCAAAACTTTTGTGACCGTAAGATATAACTATCTTAAATATTACTTTCACTCTGTCGTCTTCAATTCCAATTATTCAGATTAATAGCTCTGACTTTCACGATTGTTTGTTCTTTGAAATGAAGGTTAGGTCTTCCACGATGTTTTTGATTTTGCGTTTTGAAGTAAAAGAAGTCATTAGCTACTTTGAAGTAACGGTTGCCAACAGTGATGGATTGCTTAGGTTTAATAAGTTTTACAAATGTCTACAATATGATAGCATGGTGTGAGCAGATGATTCAGAAGTATACTGCGCATACGAGCAGATTGAGGGTTATTTGATTTCCTTATTCCACACTCTGTATACGATTTTGTGCATAAGTCATTGCAACACAATACCTCTGCTACATTTGATCTGCTTGAGCTGGAATATACCTATACTTCGGTAAACAAAATGTTTTCATATAATTTGTTTACCACAGCGATCGCTTAATGTTTGGTTTGGAGATTCGGTTTTCCTTTACAACTCGAACTAAAGGTCTGGGTTCCGAAGACCTTCTTAGGTGTAGCATTCCCATGCATTCGCTCGAAGTTTTAGTAATCAACTTTTGTTGCTACCCGTAATTCCACATCTTGAAAATGTATAGAGTTTGAGACTGCGACTTCTCCTCCATTTGCCCATTGCTCACATATGCATGGTCTGCTATGGTCAATCTTCGTCGAATCTTCACAAAAGATTTACACGAGTCCTTTTGTTGAGTTCGTTAAAATTCAATTTAAAAAGGCTTTTTCTAACTCGATAGCCTGTAGCTGTAGCGAAGACTTACACTGGACTTAAAACCCTGTACTAATCCCTCTGGTATGCAGTTCTTTTTTTTGTCTCCGTTACGGTATTTTTCTCTGCAGTTTTCATATTCCATCGGATTATCGATCTTTGGTATATAAATTACTATACATGCAGCCTAAAATTGCAAATGCAAACGGTCGAACATTTCTAGTTTTAGCACCCTAAGTAACCAATCCCCAAAGTGTGACACTGTGCTACTACGGGGTTGGTCTCCTTCTGTGTAAGAGGCTTAACTTTCTGCACCCACATGGTGATAAGATCTTATCGCCCAGATTCATACAGTGTTACGCTCTAACGAATTCCTCGGCTGAGGAAGAAACAATCAGCTAAATGCCGTATACAATCCAACGCCGAACGGAGATATCATCATCGTAATAGGAGACCTGAACGCAAAGATAGGCAACGGCAATGAAGGGCTGAGTCATGTGATCGGGAAGCATGGCCTTGGCGACCGAAATGACAATGGTGAAAGATTTGTTGATTTCTGCAACATCAATCGCCTAGTCATATGAGGCACCTTGTTTGAGCATAAGACCTGCCACAAAGTCAGCTGGGTGTCACCTGACAGGGAATCATCGTCCAATCAAATCCACCAATGGGCGATCAGTCAACGTTTCAGAAGTTGTCTTTTAGATATTCGAAAAAGACGAGGAGTCAACATGGGGTTGGTAGGAGATCATCACCTTATGGTGGCTGCTGTCCCATTACGTACTGCATCTGTTCAAAGATTCCACAATATCACCAGAATGCCTACGTATAACATCGACTAAGAGAGCATTTTTCTTAAGAAGTGGATCAGCAGCTCACTGCCGACAACCATCCAAGGACATTAGAACGTTGTGAAAAATGTTTTCACATCTAAAGTTGGTAGATGGTAGGCGAGACATAGCACGTGTCTTACCGAGGATACCTGGAGGCGGATTGAAGAACGTACTTAAAGCTCGTATTGTAAATATCCCAGAAGTAGGGAGGAATAAGTTAGAGAAGCGCAGCATAGCGTACGACGGGACAAACATAACTATATCGAAGCCCTGGGTACAGAAACAAAGGAAGCAGCGAGCAGGTTTGATAGCAGAACCATTTACAGGATCACCAAACAGGTGACAGGTGGTCATCGCCCAAGCCAACTTCCGGTGAAAGGCTTAGATGGTTCCGTTCCGTACTCGTTTCGGATGAGGATTCGCTTAAGCGATGGATGGAGCATTTTTAGGTCCTGAGCTGCCCTAAGAAACAATTTCCCGGATTCGAACCACCACTCCCGGTGAAGGTGAGATCACCGTGATCAACGCGCTGAAGAACAACAAAGCAGTAAGACTATATGGTATTCCTGCAGAGTTACAGCGAGCTGCTCCAATAACATTAGTAAAGCTTTTACATCCTCTTGTTTAGAGAGCCTGTTAGGCAGAAAGTCTCTCCGACGAGTGGAAGAAGGGAATGATTGTCGAGCTCCTTAAAAAAAAGTAGTCTTATGGATTGTGAAAATTGGAGAGGAGTTTGCGTTCTTCCCACACGTGCTAAGGTAATAGCCAAAGTAGTTCTTGAGCGAATAAAGGATCTGGAAGATACACTCGATGGCCAACAAACAGGTTGCTGCTCTGGATCATTACTAAATACTGCGTTGAATACCAGTCACCACTCCACCTACTGTTCATTGATTTTGAGAAGGCGTTGGATGGTGTTAACAGACAGTTCATCTAGCTTGCCTTGCGCAGGAGAGGTATACTTCACAAGCTAATGGCTGTTATCAAAACAACCTATGATGGGTCTAAATGTCATGTTCTCAATAGAGGAAAGTAGTCAGAGGAATTCGAGATTCAAAGTGGGGTGCCACAAGGTTGCATTCTGTCTGCGATAGTTTTTTTTATTGGTGATTAACGATGTGCTTCGCGCAGCCTTGTCTGCTGGAAACAGAGGAATTCGTATTCGGAATTCACAGGATTATAGATTATGGATATGGATAAAAACCTACAAGAGTTCATTAATGGAATGGGTGCCTACGGAACAACTTAAGGGTTTTCTGGCCTAACCGTATGTTTAACGAACATCTTTACCAGAGAACGGGTCAAGAACACATAGGGACAATCTTCCAACGGCGGAAGTGGCAGTGGATTGGTCATACACTTCGAAAAAGCGATAGTTGCAAACTACAATGCAATGGAATCCGTTATCACAAGACAATAGAAGAACGTTTCGGCTGAGAAATGCATGGCGCAGAACAGTTGGGGAGGAGTCACAGCAATTGTGATGTGTTGGAGCTCATTGCCAGGACCCGTACACGAAGGCGCGTAGGCGTAGTTGAAGCCCTAGGATCCACAAGGAGAAACAGGACATAAGTAAGTATGTATCCTGCATAGTTTATATACGGCTTTGAAATCGATGAAGAGATGGTGTGTATTGATTTGGAACTCCTGGGTTTTTTCCAAGAGGTGCCGTAATGTGAAAATTTGATCTATGGCGGACTTTCCTGGGTATATTCATCCGAAAACGCATATGATGCTTGCCAAAACACTTGAATTTCCTATACTTACATACGGATGTGTGGTGTATTGTGATTGCAATGGCCTTAGTCGGAGAAAGCTTAATGTTGCCGTCAGCAACACCGTGCACTATATGTATATACGGATTGACTAGGTTACGCCGTGTCTCCAGGCAAATTTATAATTTGACTCACGACTACTTATTGCGTTATAGAACACTAATATTGCTTTTCAACATAATCGAGAAGCACCAACCTATTAACCTTTTCGAACCACTATTCATTGGACCCTCAAACGGATCTCTGAGACCAGTATACCCGCATTGCTCCTGGATGAAATATATTGGGTCCATAATTTAATTCGTGCGGTTTGCTAAGAGATGGCGTAACTTGTATTATTCCATTGTTATTATTCCATTGGAACATGCGTTGGAAAGCTACTGTCATTGTACGTCATTTCAGTATATGTCATTCATTTGAAGCGTAAACAACAATAATTTTTTTTCACTCAAATATGTCGAACTTTGTGCCTGAAAAAGTGTTTTTGCGGGGAGTTCTTCTTCATTACTTTAATATGAAGAAAACTGCTGCCGAAAGTCATCGTATTTTGGTGGAAGTTTATGGTGAACATGCGCTAGCTAAGCGAATGTGCCAAAAGTGGTTTGCACGATTTAAAAGTGGTGATTTTGGCTTGGAAGACGATGAACGTTCTGGGCAGCCAAAAAAGTTTGAAGACGAAGAACTGGAAGCATTACTCTATGAAGATTATTGCCAAACACAAGAGCTCGCAGAATCTTTGGGTGTCACTCAAGCAGCGATTTCAAAACGTTTAAAAGCAGCTGGATATATTCAAAAGCAAGGAAATTGGGTTCCAGATGAACTCAAGCCGAGAGACGTCGAAAGGCTGTTTTGCATGTCCGAAATGCTGCTGGAACGTCACAAAAGGCGTTGCATCGCATTGTTACTGGTGATGAAAAATGGATCCATTACGATAACCCCAAGCGCAAAAAATCATATGTGAAACCCCGCCAACCCGGCGCGAAGATAATGCTCTGTATTTGGCGGGATCAGATGGGTGTGCTGTATTATGAGCTGCTAAAACTGGGTAAAACCATCAATGGACAACGCTACCGAACACAATTAATCCGTTTGAAGAAAGCAGTGGCCGAAAAACGCCCGGAATATGCGACCAGACACGAGGCAATAATTTTCCATCATGACAACGCTCGGCCCCGAGTTGCTATTCCAGTTAAGATTTATTTGGAAAACAGTGGATGGGAAGTCTTATCCCACCCGCCTTATAGCCCAGACCTTGCCCCTTCTGACAACCATTTGTTCCGGTCGATGCAGAACGCCCTCACTGAAATACGGTTCACATCAGAGCAGAATATCAAAAATTGGTTTGATTCATTCTTGGCTGCCAATGCGGCGCGGTTCTTTTGGGACGTGATCCACAAATTACCAGAAAGATGGGAAAAAGTCATAGCTTCAGATGGGCAATACTTTGAATAATACTATTGTACATGTTTTTCTTAAATAAACGTTCAAATTTTGAAAAAAAAAACCGCACGAAATAAATTATATACCCAATATATGTATAACTTATCGTGAACTAAATTTTTGTTAAGTAAACTAGACTTTTCTATTAAGGACAATTATTGCTAGGTTTGATTCCCAGCAATGGTTACGTTGTCTCGACTTAACAATAACTTCTGGAATTCCGCTATCCCAGCTATGGGTTCATCCAGGTAGCGGTTTGAGGGCAATTAAACCTGGGTAAAACGAAAAGGGCGCCACGTGATTTTTCCCAGAAATCACGAAACCTTTGCGTGAAAAAAAAGCAAAATCTTCCCCGACTAACAAGAAAACGAAAGAAAAGAAAAGGAGAAAACAATGAAAAAAAAACTGAATCTACACCACGTTACAAAAGCTGCGTTGGAGCTCGACGATTTTTTGTTTTTTTGTGATTAGCACAGCACTCGCCGGTAGAGAAACCCGCTATTTAAAAGTCCCTAATGCAAAAATTATTTAACGGTCGCGTTTGTCGCGAGTAAAAAGATGAGTTGGTGGTTGAGTAAAAAGATTATTTATTTTATGCTATGCCGAAATGCGTGCTCTTTATTGATATTCTTAAGTATATAAGATCTTAACGCTATTTATACTACCGATGCGACGACTGTTATCACCATGGGATATTCCGTTGTTTGTTGTTTGCTATTGTATTATTTGGGTAGTTAATTGTTTGTGTTGATAATGCCTTTTGCAATAATGCATTTTACGTGATGCCGGTGGTAATGTTGGTGATATAATCTAGTGCACGTGACTTGATAAGAATGATGGAGTAGGCAGAGAGTGAGATTACGTCATTAATTCCCCTCCTTCTTAAAATTAAGGGTCTTCGCTTTAACCTAAATTTCGTTCTTGCAGGATTCTGGAAGGTCCTATTTCGTATATTTCAATTCATCCATTCTTTTTCTTCTTGCTTCTGCTTTCTGTACCTTTGAGCATTCGCGGACTTTGACAGTACCATAGATGAGTAATGCTAGTGAGCATAATCCCAGGATAAAATAAACTGTGTATTGGACTGGATGTTCTTCGATTGGTATCTGAAATTTGTAATCAACATTGGATTCGATGATGTGCAGGACATTTAGCAGTTCGTCATGTTGCTTGTATAAGTTAACAAATATTTAATTTTATTGTTATAAAAAAACGACTTTTTTATACTTACTCCGAGCAACCGGACTTTATTTGGATGAACTTAAACAAACTCTAAAATAAACTTATTCTAACACTTAATATTAATACCATGGGTTGATTTCTGCCAGACGCCTAGTCAGTCTTCAGTACAGGTGCAATACTTGCTTCTAGATTCGGATGAATTTGCTTGCCTTGAATTCAGTTGAATTGCATGCTTGAATTCTGGTGAAATTTGTTACATGCGTCGGATGTCTAAGTGTAATGTATCAATTGGATTGTGGGAGCAATGTATCGTGGGATAAGGTTAATAAATGTTTATCGTGTTAACACCTCCCTTCTTAAATTCGAGTTTCCCCACTCGTGTCTACGTAGAACATCGGGGCTTGATTTCTGTTATGATCTATTGAATCTTGGCCTAACTGATTGGAGGCTTCTAATCGGTTTTTTCACCATATGATTCACCAAAGAGGAAAACTGAAAAAAGTTTAAACAAGCCAGAAATGACTGCAACGTCTATCTCAAGCGTGTGAAATTTCAATACGACCAAAAACTGTGGCAAAAAGTACTACAATGCCTCAAAGGCAGTAACAATTTTTGGTCATTCGTCCTCCTACAGACCCATTGCACTTACGTCCCTTCTCTCCAAGGTCATGGAAACGCTGATAAGCCGTCAGCTCATGAAATATCTCGAAACACGAAAACTTCACAATGACCGGCAATATGGTTTTCGTAGCAACAGGTCCACTGGTGATTTGATGGCATGTCTCACTGAAAAGTGGAACCAAAATAGTTGCACTTGATATTTCTAAGGCATTTGACAGAGTTTGGCATCAGGCTCTTTTGTCGAAAATGCGTGCTTTTGGTTTCAAGTCTGATGTTCACAAAAAATAAATGCTGGTGTGCCCCAGGGCTCCGTTCTGCCCCCGACACTCTTTTTAATTTCCATCAACGATCTCTTGTCTGCTACCTCTAATCAAATATATTCCTTTGCTGATGACAGTACTCTCTGCTTTTCATATTCGTTCCGGGACTCACGCCCCTGCTCTTCGGCTGTAGAACGGGAACGGAAGCGTATATTAAGCTCATTAAATTCCGATATTAACAGCATAACCAATTGGGGAACTATTAACAGAATGGAATTTAATGCTTCCAAAACACAATGCTGTCTGCTGTCATTAAAGCGAAATTCAAATACCCAGCCATTATCCATGAATGGCACTTGCATCGCCGAAACCAATAAACTTTCCATTCTCGGTATGCGTGTCAGTGATAACTTACGTTGGAATGACCACATATTCGATGTCGTGAAAAATGCTGCGAAATGTCTATGTTTCCTTAAGCGATGTAAGATATATTTTATCCCCACTGATCTGGCCACAATATATAAGGCATTCATTCGCCTAAAATTGGAGTACAATGCCCACATCTAGTCAAGTGCTCCTAAAACACCTTTGCACCTGCTAGGTAGGATACAAAACCGTGCGATAAAACTTATTGGTGATACTAATATCAGTCATTCAATGGACAACCTCGAACACCGACGTAATGTCTCCTGTCTCACTTTGTTTTATCGCTATTTCCACCACCAGTGCTCCATTGAAATCGCCAGTAGCATTCCGCCCATTCAAATTTTCAACCGTAAAACCGTCTCGCGATGAATGCTCATTAGTATACCCTCAAGGCCATCTTCGGACGTACTCTAAAATATCGTGATCCTTTCCTAAGCCGTACAACTCGCTTATGGAATGCCCTGCCGATCTCTGTGTTTCCTGGTCGTTATAATTTACAAACATTTAAACACCATGTACATCGGTACCTGTCTTTTCTACCTCCCTAAATTTCCTTCGCCCGCGCTGTATACGAACATTTTATAAAAAAAGAAACCAAGAAGTATTATCTGACTCAAAAACTGAAAACGATTTCAAAAAGCTCTTTTCCAAATAATAAAAACATAAACGAAACAAAAAATATTTGAGAGCATTGAGAGAAAAGCTCTTTTTCACACAATCTTGATTCTCGACGCAGTGCACATATTCCATGACAATATCAAATTTACATTCTTACTTATTTTTTGATGATCGCATAATTCTACTTCGTGTGCTTTTTAGGCACACATAAAATGTTCCTTTCTTGTGCGTTGAATTTGAAGTGCACAAATGTTTTTTTCGTTTTTCGTTTCGTCTGTTTTTTTTTTCTAAAATCAGAACCATTTTGGATCGGGGACTTAACTATTTACTTTGTTTAAATAATATCTAAGGTATTTCAATGGAAAATTCACTTTGGTCAAATTTTTTTGCCAATAAATTCCTCATATGATGCGACTAAGCCTAGGTTAAGTTAAGAGAAGAAAAAATTGTATAGAAGGGGGTCTATCTCTCCCCCATTTTAGGCGGGAAGGGAAATTTAGTACAAAAATGGAAAAAAATATATACACAACTAACTACGGCACATAGAATAACGTGCTATATCATTTTTTAAAGCTAACATTTCATTCTTCAATCTTATTTTAATTTCAAGTTTTTATAATGAACGGTTTTTGAAAAATAAAATTTCAAAATCAACAATTTGAAAAAAACATAAATTTCTTGCCATATTGCTGATCATTTAGAGCCGCTGAGATGGATAAAGAAACATTTTCATCGCATATAATAATGTTAAGCATGGAATCGTTATCCTCTTCGCAATTGTTTAAAGAACTAAATTGAATTATGTTAGTAGCCATCACTTTTGCAATTATTATATTGAAGTCATATAGAGATGGGTTTTGATTATTTCCTCCTTTCTGTCTTATAACTGCGAATAAATTGTCCAATGCATCTTGGTTCAAACACTTGGTTTGTAGGAAAAAAAATGTCTTCAGAACCAATCATCGGCAAGTTGTAGTACTCCGTTTATTGACTGTTCAATCCCTTTCAAAAAATAAACAATTTCTGATTGTTGAACCAAGGAAATTTGAGGAATGTTACTTTTAAAAGTTTTTAAAAAATCATGAGCGCAATTACTTTTTTGTATGGCTGATCTATAAAAATTGTCAGAATTTAGAGAACCGCTATTCATGCAGTCACAAACTTGATCAATTTTACTAAAAAAAGTTTTTCTACAAACTGCAACTTCCTTTGAACAATTCCTAAAACCACAAGTCTCTATAGCTGTGCCAATCGCTGCACTTACAGTTCTACTAAAAATTTGAGTTGCATACTGGACTCGCATTTTATCGAAATCAGTAGGAAATATGTGTTGATGTGTTAGTTTCGGGCGCATTCTTGTTTTGTCATTTTCTTCAAGCTGCCAAAGTTCTTTGACAACTTCGAAACTAACCAAGCCACCAGGAGTATTAAGATCCGACTTCAACAGACAGTTACGCGACGATTTTATCAAATGTGGAAAGTCAATAAACAGGCGATTTTAATGCTATTAATGAACGTACTCGTATTATCTTGACCCCGGAATGTATTCAGAAAATTAGAAATGCAAGTTTATTCATCCAAATTTATATTGTTCCCTTCAGAGTAATCCATCGACTGCAACACACTTATGCCAGCGCTTGATCCAATCCTCGAAACATTTTTTATATTCGATTTTCGGTATGTCCATCAGTGCTTCCTGCGATTTTTCCATTACTTCCTCCCGGCTGCTGAAACGCGTTCCCTGTAGTGGTTTTTTAACTCGATTGGACAGAAAGAAGTCACAGGGAGCCAAATCAGATGAATTCAGTGGCTGTTGGATGGTATTTTTTCGCCAAAAAATTACGAATAATGATAGCACTGTGCGACGGTGCGTTATCATGGTGTAAAATCCACTAGTTTTCTGCCCATAATTCTGGTCTCTTTCGGCGACTTGCTTCACGCAAACGTCTCATAACGCCCAAATAATACTCTTTGTTTACTGTAATCCATGAAAACCGTAAGCATTGCCTTCTTTTTTGACTGAAAATGATGTGGTTCTTTTGGTCTCGGCTCATTTGGCGAACGCCAATCACTTGGCTGATGTCTGGATTGCATGTCGTACTCATAAACCCACGTCTTGTCTCCAGTAATGATCCTTTTGATGAATGTGGGATCGGATTCAGCCTCGCGAATCATCTCTTTTGCGACGTCAACACGGTCTCTTTTTTGGATGAAATTGAGGTCTTTTGGCACCAACTTTGCTGCTACACGACGGAAACCCAAATCATTAACCATAATGTCTTGGACGGATCCATAAGGAATGTTCAAGTCCTCCGCTATCTCTCTGATGGTTAATTTGCGGTTATTAACCAACATTATTTTTACTTCATCAATGTTTTCGTCGGTTTTCGATGTCGATGGTCTGCCACTGCGTTCATCATTTTCGATTGACTCACAACCACTTTTGAACAGCTCGTGCCACTGGTAAACGACCGTTTTCTTTAGAGAATCGTTGCCGAAACACTTTTCCAACATTTCCAACGTTTGCGCACCATTACATCCGTTTTTTACGCAAAATTTAATACAAGTTCGTTGTTGCAAATTTAAATCAATTTCTAAAATTGTAAAAAATCGCCAACACACACAAATATAGATGTGCTCTTGGCTACGAAACTTTTGCAAATGTCAAGCTATGACGCTAAGATTTAGAGACAATGTCAACAACAGATTTACCAACTTAACAAAAAAACAGAACTCATATCGGAACAATGGGAGCGCAACACGGTGGTTGGGTGCGGGAACTTTTTGATCAAGGTGGTGTATGGTTTCGCATGCCGAACTCCTGACAGGCTATAAGCTTTTCTATTAGAAGATCATTGGTCACATACAACTGCCCTTACTGTGATTTCTAATTCGGAAAGAATTTGTATATTTTTTGATAAAATTATTTTCAAATCTTCACCTTATAACCCTAAAGCCTAAATCTTCAAGCCCATTTATTAAATCTAATTTTGAGTTGTACCTAAGTTCTCTTTTTATTGCGATTTCATCAAAGAGTAGCACAACATTGCCTTTGTCCCTCCCACCTCCCATCCATTAACTTTTTAATTTTAATTTAATTTATGGGGGCCCTTCGATGTAAAGTTGAAACATGGGGTATGTTAAAATTCAATTTATCTCGTAAAAATGTATAAGTGGATTGCGAAACATGGAAAATATTTTGTGCAAGCCGCTTAACTTCATCGCTATTCTTTGGGCCGCTTACTTATGAGCAACTTGTAAAATATTTTCGACTCTTCGCTTATATTTAAAGAGCTTATATTTTCTAAGAACAAAAAATTCTGTACATATTCCGATTGTTTTTTTTTATATTTGCAACCAACGGTACAAAAATGACACAAATAAAAATACAACATCTGCTTCGTTACAGTTTTGCACCGTTGCAGCGAGTACACAAATTAGCTTTTAATTTCGTGTTTACTTATCGTGTATTGATCATTTGGTGGCATCATTTAGAAGTGATCGGTAGTGTCGATAAAAAGAATTTATAAAATGAGAAGTTTAAGCGAAGAAATAAAAAAACAAACTTTAGATTTGTTGAAAGATGGGAAATCTAGTAGAGTGATCGCAAAATTATTAAAAATAAGCCACATGTCCATCTGAAAACTGGATTTTTGATAATTGCAGACGGGTAATACTCAATTTCTGATTACTTCGTCATTTTTGTTGCAATCCAATTTTTGTTTTTTGGGTTCTTTGGTCTTATGAGACCAAAATTAACCGATTTCAGTCAGATGGCCGTTCTTGTTTCTGGACAAGCTCCTCAGGTCCTCTAAAACCACAACAAGTCATACAAACGGCTAAAGGTGGTGGTTGTTGAATGATTTGGGGGTGTATTACGCCTAACGATATCGGGCCCGTGGTCAAGATTGATGGCGTAATGAGGAAAGAGCAGTACCTCAGTATTTTGGAGGAAAATTTGCAAGTTGCTGTAGCTATGATGTGAATGGAAGAAGATCGGATCATTTTCCAACAGGACAATGATCCAAAACATTCCTTAAAACTCGTGAAAAATTGTCTAAATTGTCAAAAATTTCACACGATGGAATGGCCCGCTCAGAGTCCGGATATGAATCACATCGAAAACGTGTCCAAAGGAATGGCGGAATTATGGGACCGGGTGCAGGAAGAATGGTACGCAATTTCGCGGGAAATCGTATGTAAACTCTACGAAAGCATGCCGCCACGGCTTGATTCTTTAAAAGAGGCAAAAAACTGTGGACAGATTATTAAAAACCAATTTTTAATTTTTGTTTTTATGCGGTGCAAAACTGTAAAAATGGACTTGTTCTGTTTTTTGTTTTTTTTACTATTTTGTTTTTTATTGAAATTTTCAATTTGTTAAATTATTTTGTTTATTAATAAATGTAAAAAGGTTAGAATAAGTTTTTATACGCGAATTAAAATAACTTTAGTAAAATTTTTTTAAGTTTTGTTTAATTTAGAGACCATTGTTACACTTTTACTCTCCAGTGTAAGTTTTAATGGTACTTAATTCAGCCGCATGTTTAATCGTTCTTTTTTGGTACGATTTCATATTTTTTAAAGCATCTTTAAATTTTTTTTTTATTTTGCTTTTCTAAAGCAATATTTTTTTTCTGTACATGACAGCTGTTTTAATTAATTTTTCGCATTTTGAACAAACAATAGATAAATTACTGCACGAAGAATTCGTTCTCTGAGGGAATGCTTCTAAACAAAAAAAATTCTCAGGATCATCATTATCGACAAGAACGTTTAAATTCAAGGATCAAACAACTCCTTTTTTTAATTTCTTATTTCCAATATCTTGAGAAGAAAAGGGAAGATTACAAATAAATAATTCCTTTCTGGAATTATTTACATTAATATCACATTTTTTTCCCCAAATTTGTCCCATAGGCGTATCCAGAAGTGGAAATCGGAACATCTTCGCTTCTGGTTTTAACCTTTTCGAGACATTGCAGTTAGAAATGCAACATTTTATCCAACATTCTCTTCAATCTACAGGCGCATCAACGAAGCGAATAAGACACAAAGTATTCCTGCCTGTGTGTGCCTACCTGCGTGTGCCTGCGAGAATACTCATAAATAAAACTTCTCTCGAAACCCAAAAGCTCTGAGAGCGGGTCGTGATATAGGGTCCGCCATCTAACGTTTTTTTTTCAACTAGTGCTTATTTCGTGAATGGTAACACTTAGCTCATGTCTGATTTGACAGATAATTAGTTTTATCCTTCCGCTGAACGAATATGGTTGTGTATACGCTTGGCTAAGTGGGCCTGCCATCGACTTAGAGAAGATGCCGATTTTGCCAAAAAAATCATCTTTTCAGATGAAGCTCATTTTGATCTTGGCGGGTATGTAAACAAGCAAAATTGTCGCATTTGGGGCACAGAAAACCCGCACGCATACATTGAAAAGCCGATACACCCAAAACGAGTCACTGTTTGGTGCGGATTTTGGTCCAGAGGCATAATAGGGCCATTTTTCTTCGAAAATGAGCAAGGAATGGCCGTTACAGTCAATGGCGATCGTTATCGGGCCATGTTGAACGAATTTTTGTTCACAAAAATTGAAGAGGAGGATATTGGCAACATTTGGTTTCAACAGGACGGCGCTGCGTGCCACACAGCCGAAGCTACACTCGATGTTTTGCGCCCTGTTTTTGAAGATCGGATTATCAGCCGCAGATGTCGTTTGGCAACCCCGGAGCTGCGATTTGACACCGTTGGACTATTATGTGTGGGGTGCCGTAAAAGATAAGTGTTACGCCGACAAGCCAGAGACAATTGAGGCTTTAAAGGACAATATTCGTGAAGCCATTGGTGAAATACAGCTGCACACAATCGATAATGTGCTTAAAAATTGGACCGATCGTGTAGGCTACTGCATGGCCAGCCGAGGCAGCCATTTGAATGAAGTTATTTTCCATTATTAACCGGAAGGATTGTACTTTCAAATAAAAAAAGAAATTTGAGAAAATATTCAGTGTTTTTTTTTTATAGCATTTTCAAAAAAAAAAACATTTTTGGTGGACCATATATTAGAACTCGCCACACAAAAATTTTCAGAGCAAAAATTTGTATGAGATATGTCTAATTATATATTCTTTGGTATTATGTTTAAAAGACTGAAGTTCGTTATCAGGTATTTTGTTTCGTTTTCTGTAGCTGGTCTATGTTGTCGGTGTTTTTAAGGTGAAGTTCTTTCTTCATCTCTAGAGTTAGAAGTTCTTCATAGGTTTTTACTGGAGACTCTGGTTGTACTATTGCGGGCAGTGTTTTGATATACAGTGGCGAGCAAAAATAAATACATGTTTCAAAAAAATGAAATAAAAGACAATAATTTTATATTTTTTTCATTATGAACTTTATCAAATTATTTTTATTCTTGAATCTACAATTACAATTTACTATTCAATAACAAATAAGTTAAAAATACTTCAGAGATAACTGTATAACTGAGGTTTTGATTGTGACTGAGGCTGGGGTTGGGGTTGTTGTACCTTTAAAACAGGGGGTGGAATCAGATTACTTGGGTTTGCCATTTTTTTATAAATTTATGGAATTTTATAACGCTCAAATTGTTATATTTATTTATTTTATTTCTAAGCTTAACTAATCTTTATAAACTTAAAGTTATACCATTTCAATTATTTTGGAAAGATCATTAGGAAAAAAATATTTCCACTTATATGTGAGAGCTAAATTTGTTGCTTTTGTTTTGCACAATACTGTATATGTTTCCGTTCATGTGAAATAAGTCTAAATGGATGTGTTCGCTTACATGATTTGGTATTGCTGCAGCTCCGATCGGGTGTTTGTTTGGTTTGCGTTCGTATTTATTTGTTAGGCAGATTTCGCACTCTTGTGTTTCTTTTTTGCATATTTTCCGTATATTTGGCCAAAAATATGTGATATTTCCTGCTCGTTATTTTTATAATTTCTATATGCTCGTTTGTTTGTTTGGATTACAATTTCTTTTTGTCTATCTACGTATGTCTTCTATGGTTGCTGTCATTTTTGAAGCTAAAACAATTGATATATTGGGTATATAACTTAATTCAAAATCTGAACGTTTATTCAAGATAAACATATACAATAGTATTATTCAAAGTATTGCCCATCTGAAGCTATGACTTTTTCCCATCTTTCTGGCAATTTGTGGATCCCATCCCAAAAGAATTGCGCCGCCTTGGCAGCTAAGAATGAATCAAGCCAATTTTTGATATTCTGCTCTGATGTGAACCGTATTTCAGTGAGGGCGTTTTGCATCGACCGGAACAAATGGTAGTCAGAAGGGGCAAGGTCTGGGCTATAAGGCTATAAGGCGGGTCGGGTAAGACTTCCCATCCACTGTTTTCCAAATAGTTCTTAACCGTTGTCATGATGGAAAATTATTGCCTCGTGTCTGGTCGCATATTCCGGGCGTTTTTCGGCCATTGCTCTCTTTAAACGGATTAATTGTGTTCGGTAGCGTTATCCATTGATGGTTTCACCCGGTTTTAGCAGCTCATAATACAGTACACCCATCTGATCCCACCAAATACAGAGCATTACCTTTGCGCCATGGATATTCGGCTTTGCCGTTGATTTGGCTGGTTGGCCGGGTTTCACATATGATTTTTTGCACTTGGGGTTATCGTAATGGATCCATTTTTCATCACCAGTAACAATCCGATGCAAAAATTATTTCCTTTTGTGGCGTTCCAGCAGCATTTCGGACATGCAAAACCGCCTTTCGAAGTCTCTCGGCTTGAGTTCATGTGGAACCCAATTTCCTTGCTTTGCAGCTTATATCCAGCTACTTTTAAACGTTTTGAAATTGCTGCTTGAGTGATACCCAAAGATTCTGCGAGCTCTTCTTGTGTTTGGTAACAATCTTCATACAATAATGCTTCCAGTTCTTCATCTTCAAACTTTTTTGGATGCCCAGAACGTTCATCGTCTTCCAAGCCAAAATCACCACTTTTAAATCATGCAAAGCACTTTTGACACGTTCGCTCAGCTAGCTCATTTTCACCATAAACTTCCACCAAAATACGATGACTTTTGGCAGCAGTTTTCTTCATATTAAAGTAATGAAGAAGAACTCCCCGCAAAAACACTTTTTCAGGCACAAAGTTCGACATATTTAAGTGAAAAAAAATTATTGTTGTTTACGCTTCAAATGAATGACATATACTGAAATGACGTACAATGACAGTAGCTTTCCAACGCATGTTCCAATGGAATAATAACAATGGAATAATATAAGTTACGCCATCTCTTAGCAAATCGCACGAATTAAGTTATAGACCCAATATTTGGAAAAGAGGAAATGATGTCGTTTTCGACATGGAATAGGGTTTGTTCATCTAAATTTATAGCATTTGCTACCTTTGGATTTATTATTCGTTTTAGTTTATCTAATAGTTCCTATTTAGTCGAATAGAAAAGCGTGTATCGTGAATAAGAAAAACTATTTTGCGAGGAGATTTCCACTAAGTTGATTGTACTAAAGTTTATAATTATTTGATTTCTAAAATACTTAGTGGTTGTTTTACACTTTTCAATTTCTCGGTTGGTGAACTTTGAGCTGAGTGTTGTGAGCAACTTGCAGTATTGCTAATGTGTGGGGGAGACAGTGCATCAGCGACAACGTTTTGGTGTCCTGGTTTGTATACTATTTTAGCACCATATTCTTCTATGAAGTTTTTCCATCGTTTTAAGTTTATATTTGGATTTTTATCCGAAATCGAAAAAAAAGAAGTGACTAATGATCTGTATAATTTGTTAGATCTGCTATACCGTACAGTTCTGGACTTTTGAAGTAACCAATCGATCGCGATCGCTGTAGTTTTGTTCAGTTAGACTAATGAAATGGGTTTCTTATTCTGAGAGAGTACAGCTCCCTCCTATTGCAAAGTTACTTGCATCTGTCATTAGTACAAAAGGTTTGTTATATGGTTATGGTTGAAATAATTCAGTTTGCGCTTGTAGTGCGTCTTTTATTTTTGTTAAAGCCTCGAATGCTGGGATGTCTAGATTAATTGGTATTTTTGCACTATGATTTTCTCCGCGTAAAAATGTGGTGAGGGGTTTCGCTATCACAGCTTTAGCCCTAGTGATCCCAATTCTTTTAGATTCTTTGGATAATCCTTTATCGTTTGAATTTTATTAGGATCCACAGTTATTTTATTATATTTTATTATATGTCCGAGGTATTCTACTGAATCCTGGAAAAATGTGATTTCTTTTTTGAGATTTTCATATTGGCATTACGAAGTGCGTTTACTATTGTATGGATGTGCTCCCTATGTTCTTCGGGTGAGGAGGAATATATGACTACATCGTCAATATAAATGTATGCGAACTTACCAATATATGGACGCAGGACATGGTCTACGCATAGTTGAAATATAGAGCGTACGTTTCTTAAATTGAACGGTGTTGTAAGGAATTCATATTTTGCACCATTCACACTGAATGCGTTTTTTTCTATATCTAATTCTTTGATCAAGATTTGGTGCACCCGCGTCCAACTAGACCTCTCAATCATCCCATTTTACACATTCGCACTAAACTCCTCAGGCTCGGAGCTCGTTCCCACTTCCAGTAATTTCTGGGAATTCCGCTGATAGAGTTTATGGAAGTTGTGGATCCTAACTCCTAAAATTGGATTCTGGAATGAAATTGCGAAAAGCAGTGTTTCTTTTCTTTCTGTTGTCCGGGTACTTTTCCCCCATCGCGTTACGTTAGGAAATTTGTTTTTGCAAAATAAAAACAATCACGGAGGAAAAAGGAAACTCGATGGAAAGGTAGCTGGAGTGTTGGGACGAAAGAAGAAACGTAGTCACAATCCAAAAGGGATTGTATCCCGATCCAGCGATCCTCTGGATCGCCGCCTGATCCCTAATAAAAGTCAAGTACAGAGCCTGCGCAAATTTATATATTTTTATCGCGGGTCCCTGACTACTCCGGCGGATGGGCGTTCAGATTTGGGGGGAAAGGAGACTGGCTAATAGCGTGTCACTCCTTACAATTCTTTATTTATTTTTTGTGTTATTATATGGGCCTTCTGCCCTCAGGCCACGGCCGGTTTCGTGGTTTATAATTTTATTTATTACAGTTTTTTGTTGTTTGTTGGTGTTGTGTTGGTTGTTATTAGTATGTTTTTGTTGTTTGTATGTTTCTATGTTCCCTCGTTGGAGGCTGTCTTAATACTGGCCGTCCGTCTGCACACCACTATTGCTCCCTCGTTAGGGCGTCTCTATAAAAGAGATTATCGTCACTTCACCCATCGATCAATTGGCTTGGTGCTAGTTCTCCGGCTAGCTGTATCCACGTCAGTTGAGGGATGTGTTGCCGGTGTTCGCATCCACATCGGTTGCAGGATAGGGTGTTCCTAGTGGACCTCATGTCGCACCTTGGACTCCTGGTGCATCCTAAGTCTCTCTCCTGTCCTTCACCAACCGAACCTACTCATCTACCTCTGCGGAGAAAACCGCCCGTAAACCTCTGTGGCTTGTTTTCCGAGGTCTGGAGTTGGTGGACCACTAGCTGATGGGACCATAGTTGCCCTCCACCTTCGTCAGAGCTCGGTGTTCCCACTCAAATAAAGGAGGGGCCGAAAGGATTTCACAAGGGAAAGATAGTCAAACTCGTTGCCGGAAAATTTTCTATTATGATATGTATAAGAGAATAAATAAGAGAAGAAATAAATATACTACCTACCTGTATTTGTATGCAAAATATTTGTAGATAGCTTGCATTTCCTTATTTGTTTGCAATATCTTTTCCATGCTTAAATTCTAAGCTTTTACTTACTCTAAAGACGCCAAACGAATTAATAAGATAAATAAAATAAAAATAAATAGAAAATAAATCCACACTTATAAGTGCCAGTCAGACTATTTACGGTCTTAGGCTTTTGCAAAATACGGCAGACAAGAATTTATGTGCGATATTGAGGAGACTTATTCCCATGTAATTGACGAAGTTCAGAGGATCTCTCCTCTTTAGGCTCGGATAAGCTCGTTCATCATATTTTCGTCCACTCAAGTTTTGGAGATGAGTTTATGTGGGAGTATGCTCCGTAGCCAATCATCATCTGCTGTTTCAAACGGTAGTTTACGCATGGGGCCCACAGCCTAATTTCTGACTTAATCTTAGTCAAGTGGAATGAAATGTTGTCTGTCTTCACCCAGGTTGAGTCATTCTGCCTGACGGTGGGATGTTGTTCGTCATTGCTCTTTCTCAGTACCGGCTGATGTTATTTTTATTTTTTATTTGTTTAAGAACCTTATTTACGCATTTAATACAGGTGGTTGATAACGTTGGGTTAGGGTTCAAAGTAATAACATTTTTATAAGTAAAGTTCATACATTACTTATTCTCTAATTCAACGCGGTTTCATTTCTAGCGTAGGAAAGAACGTTGGAGCGTCTCTTTTCGCTCGTTGTTGTTGCCAAACTGAAACCATATTTTAGCTATAAATAACTATACTACAATTTTAAATATACTCGTAAAACAATAATATTCATAGCTTTGGCACATTCATTTTATTTTTCAAATAATTTACAAACTTTTGTATTGTATTTTCGCTATCTGTCTGTATTTGAATTTTTTATTTTCGTCCCGTAGCAGTTGACATTATGCGACAATATTTTCTGGCTCATTAATCCTACTTACAATTTTATATTATTGCTTTAATACCTTAGAAATAGCTTATTAATGTATTGTATATGTTCTTGTTTTGTGTATAAAGGTAGCGGTAAACGTGCTTTGTTAGATGTGATATCAAGGAGAGCCGAAGGTTCAACTCGCGGTCAAGTTCTTTTAAATGGGACTCCATTGTCCAGACCTCTATTCCAGCAAAGATGTGGATATGTTACCCAAGCTTGTACTTTTATTCATGGACTGACAATTGCTCAGACCTTGCACTATACTGCAACAATTGTAAGATTTTATTTTGTCGAAAAGATCATATATCTTACCGAGATTATTTTTCTTTAGTTATCTGGGTATTTAAAAAGTTCAAAAGTTCGACAAGTCCTGGCTGACTTGGCACTGTCTCAAGTTGCTCACAAACGTGTTGAATATTTAAATATAAGTGAAAAAAGACGCTTGGCAATTGGCATTCAACTTGTTCGAGATCCAGGTAAATCTTTACATAAATAATATATTTCTTTTGAGTTTGAGAATTCTTTCCAGTCATGCTACTATTGGACGAGCCAACACAAGGACTTGATCCACTCAGTGCATATTTGCTAATTTCAATCCTATCGAACACTGCCAAGAAAACTGGATGTGGGATTTTACTTTCGCTGGAGAAGCCTCGATCCGATGTATTTCCATTTTTGGATAGAGCCTTATTTCTCTGCCTAGGTGGAGTTGTCTATTCTGGTGGTACACGAGCTATGTTGGAATATTTCCATGGCATTGGTTTCCCTTGTCCTCAACTTGAAAATCCTTTAATGTATTACTTGTGCCTATCTACTGTGGATCGCAGGTAAATTTGATATTAACAGTTACTTTAGAATTCAGTTTTCAATTTAAATTGTAATTTAAAGAAGCCGAGATCGATTCATGGAGTCAAGTCAACAGATCGAAGCACTTGTTGAACGTTTTTCTAGAGAAACTCCTATCTCAGATGCTCCATTAAATTCCATGGGAACTGGAAAAGTACCTTTGGCATATGGCAAACCAGGAGAGCTTAAAGTTTGGATTATGCTTTACTTGTAAGTGAATGGAAAAGTTTATTAGAGATAAGTAAAAATAAGAAAAATTTCAGGAAGTTGCTGGCGTCAACATTTTCATGTGGCGTGGCTGGTATGCGGTCACTTTTTTTACGACTTTTTCTTTTACCAATTGCGATGTCAACTTTGTGGCTCTTCTACTGGAATATTGGGGTTAGTATTATTAAAATATTATCAATTGTTTAGAAAACCCAAAATTAAATGATATAGAAAGACTCTACCTATCATAATTTCATCATGGAAGACGTTGTTTCGTAAATACAACTTTATCTGTGGCGCTTATGCTATCAGTAACAACTTTTTGATATGAAGGTCCAATCAGTCAGATCACAGTGTGGAGATTCATCATAAAATTCTTTATAAAATTCGTTTATTGAAAAATTGTTTTAACTCCTTGTCAAGCCTAATCTAAGTTTAATATTTACCCGTTTATATATGACGGACAGACCTTTGGATACTCTTTGTCTAAGTTATTGACATTTTCTTCCGTTCCGTGTTGTTACCAATACGCTAGGCCGAGAACCTTGCGGGTTATGACTGACTGGATGACGTTTTTTGAGTAAAATGGGCGGGTTTTGTGTATACTGGGAGGGAAATTAACATTGATGACAATTACACGTATTCATAGACAGGGTCACACGGTTAGAGGCGATCAGTGGAAAGCGGATTTTGAATCTCCGATATATGGAAAGTTTGCGATCTATGTTAGTTCATCTATGATTATATCATTGGTCTTCATTGCGATGTATGCTGTCGCGTGCTGTCTTAAAGTCAATAAATAGCTGATTGGTATAAACTCAGTGTTTGTTTATCTACAGAGTTGTCTAAGTGAGAAAATTGTATTTATCTTCGATTTGACAAGCAGGAAGCCACAATAGCTAGGTAAGTAAATAAGAGTGGCTGTTGGAAACATCAACCCACTTAGGCCTATTGGCCCATTGTGATGCCACGTGGATCTATGATCCTCTTACTAATGGAACCAGTTTGAGCTTACGTTCAAGCGTAGGAGACCGTGTATGTCTATATTTTCCAGATCGTTTAGGTCATTGTGGAAGAAAGCTCCTAAGTGAAGTTTTCTTCTCCCCTCGTCCATGCAGCTTCTACAGAAATCGTTTGTAAAAGCGCCAAGCCTTTCTATAATGTCGCCGAGATGCTTCCTATTTAGAAGGATCGGACTCTTAGAGCGATTCGGATCTAGCTTTGGCCAGATCTCTTTAGTCGCTAGACATGTTGGTCCAAAATTCCACCTTAGGTCTGTTGTTTTATTGGCATCCAGCTTCAGTATTAATTTGCACGTACCGATTGGTATACCTATGCTACCCTTTTCAGGTAGAATAGGTAGATTGGTTCCAATTTTGGAGAGTTCATCGGCCCTACAGTTCCCTGCAATGTCTCTGTGGCCCGGCACCCAGGTGAAGGTCTAACTGTTCTGCCATCTCCATAAGAGATGATCGGCATTCAAGGGCGGTTTACGAGTTTAGTGAGTCTGACTCCAAGGACCTGATAGTTGCCTGACTACCCGAAAACATGCAGATATCACGTTTTTCTTCAGCCAGCACAGAGCTTCTTTAATCGGCAAATTTTCCGCCTGGAACACGCTACAGTGATTTGGAAGACGGAAAGAGAGGCTTAGATTTAACTTATCTGATAAAACACCGCCACCAACCCCGCTATCGATTTTAGATCCATCTGTGTAGAAATGGATTGACTTGTCCTCCATGAAAGCAAAGTCCTCCCAGAAGGATCTAGAGGGGAAGCTTACATGGAAGTTTTTGTCAAACCAAAGTTCACGTATGGTGTAATCGATGTTTTCTGTGAGGATTCCTAATGTATTAAGAATGTTAACATAGCCCAATGACTTATTTGGACACTGTGTAGTCGTTTTAAGGGGAATAGCTGCAGTCGCAGCTACTTGCCTGTTGAAAATATCGAGGGGTGTCATATGAAACAGAATGTCTAATGCCGCATAGAGAGTAAACCGTAAGGCTCCGCTTATGCATAAACACCGCGTTGCGGCGTACCTCTGCTGACACATCTTTAAGCAGAAGCCTCACCTAGTTTGAAGTTTATTATCCTGCTGTTTAGTATAAGACTGATCAACTCCCCAAGTGAGTTGTCTACCTGCAGAGTTGACAGCTCAGTCGTGATTGAGGATGTGTTGACGTTTTTAAAGGCACCCTCTATGTCTAAAAAAGCAACCATTGTGTGCTCTCTATATTGTAGGGATCGTTCGATGTGGTTAGTCAGTGCATGCAGAGCCGTTTCCACCGACTTTCCTTTACAGTAGGCATGTTGAGTCGTTGACAGAAGTCTTGGATCGATTTTAGCTCGAATTTGAATATTAATCAGTCGTTCCAGAGTTTTCAGAAGGAAAGATGATAGACTTATAGGTCTAAGGTCCCTTGGGACAACATGAGAACATTTTCCGGCTTGGGAATGAAAGATACATTGACTTCTCTCCATGACAGTGGAATGTGGATCAGTTCTAATATTTTCATAATATTTTCTAGCGAAGGCAGAATAATGTCTCTGTAGTTCGGCAGGTATTATACTCGTACCGTCTGGACCATCAGACTTTTATGGTTTGAAGCTATGGAGCGCCCAGAGCAGTTTGTCACTTATAATCAGACAATGAATTTTGGTCCCGGTTGCAGTAGACCTATTTAGATTGCTACTGGCAGCGAATGGGTGAGCTACCTGGAAAGTGGGTGTCCAGTGGCAGGTTAAGTGATTCATCACTTGAGGTTGTCCAAGAGCCATCGGTTTTTTTTTCAAACAGCTAGGCATCATAGGATTTGTAGAGAGGATTTTTCTTAGCCGCGATGCCTTAGAGGTTTCTGTGATTTCATCATAGAATGACCTCCAGGATTGTCGCTTTGCTTTACTCCGTTCGTTTTTGTATAATTGTGAGGTTTCTTTGTATGAGTCCCAGTCATGCAAGTGTTTTTGAGCAGTCCCAGTGCTGATGTCCTCCAGTGCGGCTTTTTCTTGCCTCTAGGTTAGCGTCGCATCCGATGATAAGGCCATTTTTTGCCTTCCAGCCTCCAGTACCACTCTTTCTAGGTTATCACTAGGGAGAAGGCCCACATGATCGTGGCTAAGGTATGCCGATCCCAGCCAGTAGGAGCCAGACTAGAGACTGCCAACGGTTAAGTCGGGGTCGCTGGGGTTAGGAAGTAAAGATGCATTAAGGCTACATTTCACTAATATACAAGTTCTAATCTTACGCTTGTATAGAGTGGAGCGTATGCAGGTGTCCTAAGTAAACGAACTACGCCTTCTACGAGCCATGGTTCCTGGAGTAGGATAATGTCTTCTGCGTTTTTGGAGAGACGCAGAATGAGTACGGCCGAAACCTTTTTTGAGTGGTGGAGTTTCATCTGGAGAAACCATTGCTACAGTTTACCAGAGTAGCCTCAACTACGGTGTTGTTGAAGCTCCCTGATTCTGAAGATGAACTCTTGAGCACATCTTCTTCCTCCGATCTTATAGAACCTCTTTTTGCTTCGTAAACGGTTTCCATTTCCGACAGGATGTCAGAAGAGGAGACCGGCAGCTTAATTGTCACCTCGGATAGATTGGAGTCGTCGCTATCCATTTCATCCTTTTTATAGACCCTTAGGTCTGCTAGGGATGTCGTCCTTAGACACGACCTCGAGTTTTACACCTAGCCAGATCTCTCCTAAACCACCTATGGCTTTAGTGAAGAGATAAAGAGATGTCTGATTGACATTGCAATAAGTGCCAGTCAGCGTCGCTTGTGATGGAAGGTGTCCGGGGTCTTCCGGCATGATGGCGAAAAAGTTGCTCGAAAGCTTTAGCTTGACCAACTGGCACCGCTCAGGTGTTATTGGTCCGTCGTTCCTGTCGATTACCGCGGTCATTATTGCGTCCTTCAGGTCTTCGCTGAAAGACCTCAGAGATGTGCTGTTGGTTGGCCCAGGGGTTTTGGTGTTGTAAGTTTTGGGCCTCTTGTGAACCGACACGGTTTCCTCCAACGATCTCTGGCGCTTAGAAGAGTCTTTTTTTATTTTGGGAGCAGTGGAAGCAGTGGAAGCAGTGGAAGCAGTGGGTAATCCGTCTTTTAGGATGTTGCTATCCCACTCAATCTTGCTCTTTATATCCGCCCTTCTCCCAACCTCCGGAATGGATCTGAAGGTTTTGATGATGCGTAAAGCATTTCGTCTTAGGTCGAGCGGTTAGAGGGAGGAGCTTTAGTAGCAGTGACAAGTCCGTGGCCTGCCACAAACTTGCTGGTGCTAGGGAGTGGAGGAAGTGATAGGACCACGGTTTGCCACAGCCTTAAACTCCTTGAAGATTTCGTTTTAGGCTAGTTACGTTTGCCTTTAGAGGATGGTGCACCATAGCCTGCTACAGTTTTACCTCCGCTCGACAATGTAGGAGGCCGGGGTTTTGTTTTTTGAGGTATTATCCATACAATGGTCCCACGAGTAGCGGAGAAAGGATGGTACAGAAATCCATGTATACAAGTGAGCCTAGCCAATCCGGAGGTCGCCAGGTATCTGGATATTCCGTTCGCGACTGAGCTATTTTTGGAGGTGTTGGGCACTCAGCCAGGTTGATCTTCGGCACGGATCGTATGAAACCTTGAAAAAGGAGTGGTTGAGAGAGAGAGTGGGGGGGGGGAGCATCCTTTAGTTTCAGGACTCGTCTGGAGAATTTCTCGAGATTTAGTGGTGTTTGCCAATTCAGAAGTGCAAAACGGCTTAACACTTTTACGCAGAGCATTTAACAAGATCTTGTGTTTGACGTTGTTTTGTGTGGGAAAATGTATCTACAAGCATAGAAGAGCCCTTTCGGTTATGTACTCGTATGTACATATGTACATACTCGTATGTGGCTCTTCCAGTTTTGGGACATGTTTTTGTTTACCCGGACTCGCTTAATGATTCTGTGTGTGCGTCTTACCAAAATATCACCGTCATATTTAAAAATCCTCATCAGGAATTCCATGCATTTATGATTTTCAGCTTCTTCTACATTTTAAAGGGTGAAATCATTTGTGATTGTTGGTTTTTTGTTTCACTTTGCCACAATATCTATTGCAAAATAGTCGGGGGTCGTTTTGGTTAGCAGTACAAGTATCTAAAACAAACCAGGTTTCAAGGAGGAAAAATAGTGCCCTACTGATCATTAAGGATCCCCATTATAATGTTGGCATCATATTGAAAATAGTCCCTGCAAGATAGTTTTTGAAAGCATCTTCAACTTTGTAACAGGGCCATGAGCACGTAGTATTCAGCATTATAATGGGGAGAGTGGCTTTAACGCAGTCCGCTGCGGCCTATTTTGTATAGCAACATGTGTAGTTTTTTTATTGTATTTTATTTATATGTATTAGTGTCGCAATTTGATCATTTCGTCATTCTAGGTCCTATCCATCAAATTACTAAAGTTTGAAGATTACAGAACCATACCCTCAGAATTATCAGATACCTGCATTTATTAGATCATCTAAATTGTGGTTGGTTTCTCTGCCAAGTCCATTGAGCTTTTTCTAAAATCACATGCAAGAGTATGTACCTTCGACTTTGGTGCTTGTCTTTTGCAGTTGACACTATAGTTTATGCAAAACTTGGGCCCAATAAGCAAGCCTATCCCAGTGAACTTTTAATAGAGTTTAGGCTCTTGAAGTATAAAATAGGACTGGGATAAATGTCTTATAGGGGCTTATTTTATTTATTTAAGGGAGGACCCAAAGGAGTAGCTGCAAATTTTATTTTCATATTGATCTCTGCTTTGGTTTGCGCTCTTAGCGGAGGCTATTTAGACTATATCTTCCATCTCAGAGTTGTGAATGCCCATGGAAAAACTGAATGTAAAACTTTGTACACATCGAAGGTCCCAGTCTTTAGCGTCCTTCATTAAGCACTAGACCCCATTCCCCATTCTAATTCTATAGAAATAGAATACGTTTTTCTACACTGTCAAAATCCAAAATGGCCCATTCTGTTCTGCAATATCGCAGGTGGCCTTAATTAGAGAGTAGTGCGAATCAATTTGAATCTACAACTTTTCATGAGCTTGTTCACGAAATCTTTTTGGCACTTCTAGATTACCACATAGAATATCTCATAATCGATGTTAAGGACACTGAACGATCTGTGGTTGACGTAAGATGATCGGCTTATTTTAAATTTTACAGCACCTTGAATAGTGCTATCCGTATTTTACAGAAAGTGGTTGTCTGTTTTTATTAATAGATCAAATTAGCTACTTTTGTTGTCAGCAGCTTCGCTTTATAAGTCTCTTGACTTGACTCTTGAGTATCATGCGAAAATTTTTCCCAGAACTAAATTTTGGCTGACGGTATTCGACCGAAAACCAATGTTTTACGAGAGGCGTTTGATTCCCTCCTGGCAGCATTATCATTTTATTTTAGCGGCATGGGATTTCTATGTACAATAAATATTTTAAGTGATACCAGATCGATTAAGACTCTAGTGATTCGTTTCGTTTGCAGTAGTCTGTAGCCTTCTGACAGTGTATATCTTCGCTTGGAAGACAAACGCAAGTTTTCCTAACGAGGGGTGAAATCCTGAAGCAGTTTTGGAGCTATCCGTGAAGGTCCGACTACATTCTGTTCCTGGCTCAGATTCTGGTCGAAACCAGTCTTTAGGACAGGGAAAGTCGATTTCATATTTTTTCTGTAACAGGAGTTCTGGTGTTATTGCATCTGACAGCATGTCGTAAGACAGTAAGGTTCAAACCCCTTGCAAGTTCTACCACAGACCACTTCTTTTTGAACGGAAGATGATTTTGAAAGTGCAGCCCATGATACGAATATCAAGGGCAAGGAAAGGGGAATGCGAAAGCGGAGCCAAGTTTGCTAGGGAAAGTCCCAATACAGCCGAAAGAGACCATTCTTTCGAGTGTGATAAAAAAAGCAAAGATGTATTTTCGTCAGAGCTAGTTCTACAAGACAGCCCATTTTTCGTGCACTAATCGTCGATCACGTCTATAGGTCTCTGCCCTTTAGAACAGACAGTAGCTCGACATGATTCAACAAACTGTACAGCTACATCATCCGCGTATGTTTATGCATAGACGATAGAACAATTGGGAACGTTGAGAAGTGAGTCGATCAAGATCCCCCATAGCAGTGCAGACAGAACGCCGCCTTGCCGGCATCACATGTTCGCGGCAGTCAGCATCCGCAATCAGTGTCCTTTTCGCCAGCATAGCTTTTATACACGAAACTAGTGAGTTCAGTGTAGGTGCCATCGGCTTTTCTGAGTGGTCCCGGCCTGGTTGATTTTCCCTTTTTGAGGACTTTGACTAGCTTACTGGTTTCACCGAAAGTTTCAATATTTCCGCAGAAGTCTTAATAGGAAGCAGTCATCAAAGTCCGAATTAGCTTGTTATATTCTGTTTGATTCGATCTGGAGTCTTAGTCTTCTTCCAAATAAGTCTGAAGTGACTTATTCAGAAGTTTTCTGATTTCTTTACATAGTCGGGCAGATCTGTCCTCTACCTGAATGCAACTTCATCTGCTTGAGCTATATCACCATAGTTGTCATGTCTTATGATGAGCTCCCACAATGGAAGGTGAGCTAGCACAATGATATAATGAGTAAGTTACTGCACTAGATAATATGTCGAGCGTCCGTACAAGAACAGAGAGGAATTCGACAGTAGTGGTCATAGATGAACTAACATACTTAGATGGCAAACTTTCCAGATATTGGAAATCCAAAACCCGTGTTCCACTGATTGCCTCTATCCATGTAACCCTGTCTGTGAATACATGTGAATTGTCATCAATGCAATTTCCCTCCCATTTTACGCAAGAAACGTCATCCACATTACACACACGTAGTGAAATTTACTTGTAAATTCCTCTCATTCTAGCAACTTTATTCGTAAATTGCTCTGATTCTAGCAAATTCTAGCAGTTTACAGGCTTGTGAAATGTGTTGGTTATTCACTTACAGTGTGTTTGTGTGAAGTCTAAGCCGAAGGGCTTAATCACTGTTTGGCTCTTCATTTCGTTTTTACTATATGAAGTACGTAGACGCAAGCGCTTACCAGGATAAGTTAACCAACCACGAAGAAGTATTTTTTTTTTTAATTAATTTTCAGCTGGTTTTATGAAATTGGTTTTATATTTTACTCCTATGGATACGTAGGAAAACAACCAGCAGTTTCCAGTTTGTTTTTTCCATGAAAAATTCCAAATAATTCCATGTAAACTTGGAGAATGCTCTTCATAATGAATTTTTCAGTTTTTGCAATATATAGACGATGTCAGGATCATAACTAAGGGGTACCTATGATTTTTAATGAAAATCGGGACTAACCTCTGACTTGATGTTACAAACAAAGTACCATTGAAAAAAAATTTTTAATAATATGTGTTCTAGTTTAATACGTACTTTTGGATTTAAAATAACGTTGAATGTTATCTTACCTTTTAGGACGACGCTTATGGTTTCTTTAGTAAAAATGGAATGATTTTACATGTTATCGGTTTAGCTTATGGATGTGGCATACTAGCAACAAGCAACATGTGTAAGTTATATCCATATATCATGTACACTTTTTTTGTTAACTTGGAGTAATATCCTTCTTTATTCTTTTGTTTCAGTTCCAATATGGAGAAAACGATTCTCTCAGGACAACCCCGAAGGTCTTTATACGGGAGCCACGTTATTAATCGCTTACAATTCAGTTTCGATACCATTTTCAATTATATCATCGGCAATAGCAAGTTGCATCTTATATCCGTACGTATTGCAATTAGGAACCTAATATCTCTAATCAACATCATTGAAAACTTTTACGGCATAGATTATTCTTAGACCCGAATGCTCCAAATGGAACAGTATTTGCTTATCTACTGGTCGCCCTTTGGTCCAGCTATGCGTTAGCAGAGCAGCTAGCCATATCCTTTTTACTGGTTGTGAAAGTTCCATTTAATGCTGCAATAGCTGTCACGTATTTACTTTGTATAAGTTTAGCGTTGGCAAGTGGAACTGTACGGTAAGATAAGAACATGGACACATCAGTATAAATGTGCTTAAGAATCCTTTAACTTTTAGATCATACAAAGGACTCCAGCCATGGTTGCAAGATAATACCAAGGCGACACACACACGTTATGTGTCATCACTGCTGCATAGCGTCGCCTTCCAATCACATAAACTGAACTGCACACCTACGGCTTCTATCATATGTCCAAAAGCAGCAGACTTTTTACATGAACGCCTGGGACAAGCCGATCCAGATGTAAGATTTGTTTGAGACTTTTATCAATTCGGAGTGCAAAATAAATAACTTTCAATTTCAGGAGACAATTGATGTTGCCGCATCGTGTGCTTTCGCTGTGGGTTTAGCTGCCTTTAATATGCTATTATATCTATTCCCGATGCCTCGATGTGTAAGACAAAAATTTAAAGACTGAGCTTTGTACTTCTTTTTAAGTGACAACATTTTCATACATTAATAAATATTTTCTAAATAAATTCAAAAATTACGAGTATAAGCTAACATTTTTGAATAGCAAGCGTTTGATAAATAAAGATGTAGTAAAAACCACATTGAACGTTTGTGGCAGGCTATCTTCAAATACACACATGGTTTTAAAAGCAAAGTTTGTTCCGCCGGCGCAGATGCAAAAACCACCGATAAGTGTAAATATCTTGGAAATATGTCTTCAAGACCATCGTCGTCATTCATTAAGTTCAGACGTGCTTAAATTTCGCTCCGCTTATTTATTTTCATTTAATTTTTTCCTGCCTAATTTGCAATAATTCGCACAAGCTTTTTCTCGGTCATCGCCTTTGTTGTGTTTTGCTGACTCGTTTCGTTTATTGAGTAAAAGTGCCTAATAATCTTAAAGTTAACCCAATTCTCATTCACCGCCTTTCGTGTAAATTTTCAACTGACCTACCCTAACTTATTCATCGTCATCATGTCTGAATTATGTGGAAGTGCAAATTGCTCCTTAACAAATGATCCAAATGCCGTTATGGTGATCTGCAGTGATCTTTCTTGCAAGTCATTCCATGTCCTATGCACTGGCTTGAGTAAGAGTTCCATCGCATACTGAAGAGATTTTAAAAACGGAAAACGGAAAGCGGAAAACAACCATGCATTGAAATCAATTCAAAATCAGTTCACCAAATATGATGACATTTTAAAATCAGTTGAAGACTTGTCAATTTCTCTCGAGCAATCTGCAATCTATAATAAGAGTCAATTTAGAAACTGATCTATGCAGTGAGCTCAAAATAGTGATTTAATTAAATGAAACGATGAACACGAAATTAGTGCAGATATAAAAAACTTTATATCCCATAGTGTTAAAACAATAATAAAATCGTACATCCCCACAATAGCAGACTCTTTAAGTTCTCTACGGTCTTCCCTCGATTTTCATCTTCAAAGTACGAAGCAGCGTTACCTCTCCGCCAAATAATGATCAGTTGCTCGTATACATCATGTGCCAAATGAGTGATTTCCGCAACGAGATAACCGAATCACGCGCGCTGTTAAACGAAATTGCTGATCACATTCGGAGAGCTTCTAGTCAAATCGACGATATACAGGCTCTACCGACTGCATCATACAACACCTGGATTCTGACTGAGATGCTTGAATCTGCAATTATGGAACCACCAATAACTCCTGGGTCGTCTTCTCCTCCACCACAACCCTCTCCACAAATTGATGCTACTACACCAACTCCTGAACCCACAATCTCACGTTTCGGCACCTTATGGACACTTTCGGAGTGGAACAAGAGAATCAAAAAGTTGAACAATTACAACAAAGCCGAATCTGTTGCCTTTTTAGTAAGAGGTACACATCTCGACTAACCAGGCTAAATAGTCTCTTTAAATCAAAATTTAAAATTGATGTCATCAACTGCCGTAAGATCTCCACCAACACCCTCAGGGTAAGCAACCCGTTAAAATATGAATGGATGTTCATCAACCCTGCTTCCGACGTCATCAATCTGGGTGGAATAACCATGGAAAGATTAAAACTGAATACAGGAAACAACAAACATCGCAAGGATACTACCATTAAGTCCAGTAATTCAAATCCCACTAAATCTAGAAAACAGAGCCTAACTCTCACATAAAAAATCTAAAGCCTAACAAATAAGCTCCTGATCCAAACTGGGGTTTTAAAGTTGGGGCATTTCCTTTCTACACTCCTTCACGTCATACTGCAATCGCGTATACACAAAACGTTTTTCCACACCGTCCAAGTCAATTCCCAAACGTGTATCTTTTAATCTTGATCCTCCTCTCAGTCATTTAAAAAAAACCCAACAACATCTCCTCATTCCACTCAAACAAAAACGGCATACTCTAACTTTATTCGCTCCCATATCTTAAATCCCTCCCCATCTTCTAAACTAGAGGTCCCACCGTAATACGACACCATCTTCTTTTTTAGACCCCATACCTCCACCAAAGGCAAAGTTAACCAAACACATTATCGATGCAGGGGAAGATGGCCGGTATATTCTCTCTCGATTAAGAGACCGCAGATTATACGATAATGTTTGTTTATATCTCGCATACCTAAATGATAAGCCAGACTCCGTCTGTATCAACGGTATAAGGAAAACCAATGCAATGGTTTCCATTCTGCAAGAAGGCCTTCTCACTAATCATAATGATCTGTGGCAACTTTTTTACGTTTTCATGAGCAATTAAATATGACTCCTGATGATGTGGCTAATGATCTGTCTTCTTTTGCGTCTCACGTAAGTTCCAAACGCATACTACACCTCCAGCGAACACGGTCTAGTTTCAAAAACTACCATTGCTCCTAACCCACCATTCAATTCTTTGCCGAAGCCTCTCAAATATCTGTCCCTGTGTTATCGAAACGTAAGAGGATTACGAACTAAACTTTCTGCTATACTACCTTGATCAAAAAGAATTTAGCTAGAAAATTTAAAATACAAGTTTATTCATCTAAATCTTTATTGCCCCCTTCAAAGTAATCCCCATCGACTGCAGCACACTTATACCAGCGCTTGATCCAATCCTCGAAACATTTTTTATATTCGGTTTTCGGTATGTCCATCAGTGATTCCATTACTTCCTCTCTGCTGCTGAAACGCGTTCCCCGTAGTGGTTTTTTAACTCGATTGAACAGAAACAAGTCACAGGTAGCCAATCAGGTGAATTCGTTGGCTGTTGGATGGTATTTGTTTTTTGTATTTCTTTTTTGCATGAAATTGAGGTCTTTTGGCATCAACTTCGCTGCTACACGACGGAAATCCAAATCATTAACCAAAATGTTTTGGACGGATCCATAGGCAATGTTCAAGTCCTCCGCTATCTCCGCTATCTGAACGTTAATTTGCAGTTATTGAGCAACATTTCTTTTACTACATCAATGTTTTCGTCGGTTTCGAACCGCTCGTGCCACTGGTAAACGACCGTTTTCTTTAGAGAATCGTTGCCGAAACACTTTTCCAACATTTCCAACGTTCGCGCACCATTAAATTCGTTTTTTACGCAAAATTTAATACAAGTTCGTTGTTACAAATTTAAATCCATTTCTAAAATTGTAAAAAATCGCCAACCTACACAGAGATAGATGAACTCTTGGCTACGTAACTTTTGCAAATGTCAAGCTATGACGCTAGGATTTAGAGTGAATGTCAACAATAGATTTACCAACTTAACAAAAACACAGAACTCAAACCGAAACAATGGGAGCGCCACACGGTGATGTGGTACGGGAACTTTTTGATCAAGGTGGTATATCTTAATTCGCGGATTCTGCCCTACGACATTTCTCCCTCACAGAAACCAATGTCAGCCCTAATATTATTTATCCAAGACTTCGATTTATGGTCTAAATAAAGAGGAACATTTTATGGTGTACTATATAGCTAAACACTCTCGTCTCGCGTCTAAACCCTTTAAAATATCGCCCACTGCATTCTTTGAATTTGTTTGCGCAAGAATTCCCATTTGCTAGCGCAACCTATCTATTTGCTGCTGCTATATTCGTCCCTCTCAATCAATTCAAGGTTACCAGCAGCTGTTCATGCAATCGACATCATTTTTAATGCTGCTGATCCCAACGATGTAGAAAGTAGACATCTTCTTTCTAAGTTGGATAGTTATCACCCTCCCCTTTCTCTTACGTTGGCGTATGACAATGGTCTTAGTCGCGTTTCCTATGAGTAGTCTTACAGTTTTAGTTTTCATAGGGCTAACTACGTCAAACTGAACAACCTCCTCAGTGTGGCCAATTTTGACTTTCTTTACGATAATCCCAACCTTACGGTTAACGATGCTCTCACATCCTTTTACACCGAAATTTTCAAATGTGTCTCCTAATCTGTATCTGTTTTATACAAAAAGAATCCCTCATTATCACCAACCTGGTATAATAAAGAGCTGCGATCTCTTCGTAATAAGAGAAATAAGCTCTGGTATACTTACTTAAATTCGCGTCCCGACACCGATTTCTTTTATTACCAGTCTGCCTAAATAAATTTCTCTGTACTTTGCCAAACTCTATATGACAACTATTTAAACCAAATGGATCACACACTCATTTCCGATCCCAAACGATTCTTTCAGTTCATCAAAACTAAAAGTAAATCGGATAACTATCCATCATCTCTGAATTTTCTAGATAAGTCTTCGGGCGATCCCCAAATTATTGCAAATCTCTTCGCAATTTTTTTTAGTCAAGCGTTCGCCACCCATTCTCAAGAGCCAGCCCACTCTTACTTTTCCTACTTGATTATTCTGCTGGCCCTGATGATCTTCCCCCTATATTTTTAAAAAAAATGTGAAATGCACCTAGCCCAACCTCTTACAGCTCTCTTTAAGCTTTCTATCACCCAGGGATTATTTCCCTCGACCTGGAAAAGATCTTCTATTATTCCCCTACATAAAAAAGGCGGAAAAGACGATATTATATTGCATACCTAAGCTTTTCGATAGCATTATTTATGACATAATGCTTTTCCATTGTAAACCTATTGTTTCTCAAAACCAGCACGGATTTGTCAAAGGTAGATCTACGACCACCAACTTAACGGAATTCGTATCAAGCACTTTATGTGCGCTGGAATCTGGAAATGAAGTTGATGTGTTTGCCACCGATTTCAGCAAAGCCTTTGATAGGATTTCCCATGATATAATCCTTCTGAAATTAAAAGCTCTTGGTTTCCAAATAAACTTTATAACATGGGTTCATTCATATTTAAATGAAAGACATTACTATGTATGTTCTATTTAGGTCCATGGTTTCTGGCCCAATTAAAGCCTCTCTGGTGTCCTTCAAGGCAGCCATCTTGGTCCCGTATTATGTATTTAGTCTGGCCATTAATGATGTTGATTGTATCAATAAAAATTCATGCATATCTGTTTACGCAGACGATATGAAAATCTTTAGATATATATCTTCTTCCTCAGATAGCATACCACTGCAGGAAGATCTCGACAGATTTTGTACTTAGTGTCAGAAGAATTTTCTTGAGCTTAACGTCAATAAGTGTCAGGCTATAACGTATACCTGTAAGCGGCCCCCTACTTCACCTCGCTGCTATTTAATCTTTAATCTGCCTGTTCCCTTAGTGAATGAGTTGCGTGATTTGGTGTTATCTGTGATAAGGAACTCAATTTCAGTTCTCACATTGATAATATAATAAAAAAAAGCCAACACTGCCCTTGGTTTCGTCAAGCGCTGGTCTAAGGAGTTTTCCGATCGTTATGTTACCAAATCTCTTTACATAACCTTTGTTAGGCCTCTTCTTGAATATGCAAGTCAAGTTTGGTCACCCTACTACAGAACATACATCTTCCGGATAGAAGCTGTTCAACGCAGGTTTTTACGATTTGCTTTACGTGGTCTTCCCTGGGATGATAGTCAAAACTTACCACCTTATACTGACCGACTGAAACTTATAAATTCACAATCCCTTTCTATACGTCGAAAAGTTGCCGACATTCTCTTTATTCATCAAATTTTAGTTGGTAATATCGATTGTCCTTCTTTACTTCAACTTATTTCTTTTAACACCAACCCACGCAATCTTAGGTCTGTGCCACTTTTCCGGCTCAATCTTCACAGAACGAATTACGAGCACTTGGAGCCAATGTCTAGAATGTAATCTCAGCAAACCCTCTCTCTTAAGAACATTCTTATTTCCATCTATGTCTCACGTACTAACTTTTTTTAACCGCTTTCACCCTTTAGTTTTTATCTTTAGTTTTAAGTGAAAATTGTTAATTTTAAGAAAAAGCTTGTGATAAGCATTAATAAATCTGTCCGGGGTTGACCCGGGCCGCAAATCAAATCGAATCAAAAAATTCAAGGATTCTAGCTTACAGACCAGGAAGATCCTTGCCTTAAGATGCGTCATCGGCCAGCCTGATTCCTATATATGTAGATGCCTTCATTTACGCCTTTTGGATTAGCTGAGACACAACGCATCTATCGGTTTAGGGAGCTGTTATCCACTTTTAAGTGTTTAAACGCCTTATAATACGAAGGGATAATGAGTGTATCTTATAGCGTCGCATTCGTAATTCGAGATGGAGCCTTGTTACTTAATTGGTTAATAACCTCATAGTAACAGTTGTTCTTAACTAGATCTCCGAGCAAATGTAAATACATACTTGAGTTCACTAATTAGCCTAGGTAGACGAATTAACTACCTGTGATGTTTCATCCAACTTTGGTAGATGGTAGGTAACGGGAGTTCTGAATGCTGAAACCAGACATGATCCAGATATCGGGTCTCGATAAATATAGGGTCCGCCAAAAATGTTTTTTTTTTGAAAATGCTATAAAAAAAACTACTGAATATTTTCTCAAATTTCTTTTTTTATTTGAAAGTACAATCCTTCCGGTTAATAATGGAAAATAATTTCATTCAAATGGCTGCCTCGGCTGGCCATGCAGTAGCCTACACACGATCGGTCCAATTTTTAAGCACATTATCGATTGTGTGCAGCTGTATTTCACCAATGGCTTCACGAATATTGTCCTTTAAAGCATCAATTGTCTCTGGCTTGTCGGCGTAACATTTATCTTTTACGGCACCCCACAAATAATAGTCCAACGGTGTCAAATCGCAGCTCCGGGGTGGCCAATCGACATCATCTCTGGATAATGCGATCTTCAAAAACAGGGCGCAAAACATCGAGTGTAGCTTCGGCTGTGTGGCACGTAGCGCCGTCCTGTTGAAACCAAATGTTGCCAATATCCTCCTCTTCAATTTTTGTGAACAAAAATTCGTTCAACATGGCCCGATAACGATCGCCATTGACTGTAACGGCCATTCCTTGCTCATTTTCGAAGAAAAATGGCCCAATTATGCCTCTGGACCAAAATCCGCACCAAACAGTGACTCGTTTTGGGTGTACCGGCTTTTCAATGTATGCGTGCGCTTTTTCTGTGCCCCAAATGCATACACAACCATATTCGTTAAGCGGAAGGATAAAACTAATTATCTGTCAAATCAGACATGAGCTAAGTGTTACCATTCACAAAATAAGCCCTAGTTGAAAAAAAAAACGTTAGATGGCGGACCCTATATTATCATAAGTAAACCAAAGCCTGCAAGATCTGGCGCAGAGTGAATATATGTGGTCCATGGTGAACTTAATATGTCATAACCACACTGATATGGACCTAGCAGGTTGTTAATAATCAGTGCAAACGTTCACATAATGTGGTGTCAAGGAACTTTTATACGATGTTTAGCAGCCCATGCCCCTGTTGTTGGTGCAGTTGAGTAGATCTCTTTTCATCATGACCGAACAAATAATGCAATATTGCTAATATTGTACATCGCCTTCTACGAATTTGTTGGATTTGAGTTTGAATATTGCTGTCCTCACCTCAATTTGGTTTTCCCTGTTTTCGTTCAAGTTGAATCATAAGTCCTTTTTTTATAGCGGTATGTTCGTCGTCCTCGCGGTATAACAGCCTGCGTAAGTCGTTCTTCGTAATTCTCAATATGGACTGATTGAGCCGAAAACGTTCGGCAAATGAATTTATGCGATTGCATTAACAGTAGGGTCAACATTTAATGGGTCCAGAGTAGTCCTCATATTTACAAAGTGGGGTACTGACCCTGGAATATCCAATTCGACCATGAGGTCGCATAAAGACCTGACCTTACCACGTAAAAACCACACTATTGAAAATTAATCAAAATCCTCGGATAGGTAAGTATTAGTAAGTCTCTTGCAAACATATGCAAATAAAATAAGAACAACATAGTTCGGATTGGTCAGAGCTACGAGCAGAAACGACGGGATGAACACCGGTATCTCGTAACGCGTTAGAAGAAACAGGCAAACGATATTACATGAATGAGACTTCTGAACTGAAGCATAAGCCATCCACGAAAAGAACATTCAGCAAAGGCAGAACGGGCAGAACTTTACAACAGTCTATATAATTTTGAGATAGATAGAGACTCTGTCTACCTAGACTGCACTCCACAGTAAATTAAATTCCCCTTAGCAATCATTGTTCCTTTGCTCTAAGAAACAATCCTATTTTTGTGACGATATAAAAGACGCTATTAATTCCAGCCCTGCCCTGTAACGCTGATGAATCTACTTTATCAAATATGAATAAGACATGAACTGGTTTGACAGAAAAATTCTTCATGTGATCAGTGGCCACGACTGTGTTGACTGTGAAAGTTAAACAATTCACGAAATTCGCGGGCGAAAAATTTATTTTTTATTTTTATTCCTAATGAACTTCAATTGTCACTTCCTTATATCTATTCTTATCTTGCTAAATCTGCTAATTCGGAAATGCGCATGACGACTTGTTGTGTGATATTGGGCATCGTTGCAATATTGTCGCTACACGTTTGTGTGGGAAAATCAAGTTATTGGTTATGAAGAGAAAAAAATACTTTTGCTCTTGTTGGAGAATGTAACCTGAATGGAGAAGAAGATACAACACCGAAATGTAGGGACTGTATATCGACATAGAATTAGTAAAATGAGTTAGACGGTGGAGTACGAGTACATGAACACCAGTAGTCCTACTTGGTAATCTTCGAATCCAGCCAATTCTATAGAGTAATACTTCGTGTTGAAACGTGCAAGAGTAAGGGCATCTCAAACAGCTCGGAGTGCGTAACTGGGGGCAGCTAGCTACTGGATTGAGAAACATGCTGATAGAGGCTTAGGACCTTAGCGTCATCAATAATGAAGTAAAGCTAAGATTTATGTTCTAGCACAAGAAATATTATAATTTTTCGATGTTTCCTGTCGGCAGCCGCTTTTACCTAATTTAATGTAAGAGTGTCTACTTACATTCATACACGAGTGAGTGACATTAATATTCTTTTGAGAATACAACGGGTGTAATTGGATAGAAAAAATATACATATACAGTACGTTCTCGATTAACGCGACTCTCGATTCACGCAACTCCTCGATTTTCGCAACAGCTGAATTGTTGACGCAGTAATCGCAACTTTTCAAATAATTTTGACTAGATAACTGCAACTTTTGTTTTTATATTTATATTATCTTTGTTTACTCTGGTTCTTGGCTATGTTTGTATTTTGAGTTTTCCTTTTGTCTGGGCAGTTATTTTACCGCTACTTTTGAGTGACTTTAACTGATGGTACGATGAAGTGGTATGAATGTATCTATTGAATGCAAGATTTTGTTGTTAGTTTAATGAATTTTGTTTAGTGATCAGTCGGTTGTGTGTTTCGAAAAATGGGTTACAAAAAAAAAATTGTGGAACTATCAGTTAGAAATAAAAGTGAAATTTTAGAAAAAATTAATAAACGAGCTTCAATTAAATCAATATGCTGTGAGTATAATGTTCATAAATCTACAGTAACCAGAATAAAACGAAAAGAGGATGCAATAAGAAAGTTTGTTTCTAATGCTGAATGTGAACCCGGAAAGAGGATTACATTAAATGGGTGCGAATATCCTAAGATGGAAAAAGCTTTGTACAAGTGGTTCCTAAATCAAAGAAAGCTAAATGTGCCAATTTCCAGCGAGGTCCTAAGAATAACGGCATGCTCATTGCATGAAAAAATTAAGGAGGGGCCAGGATCTTTTAATGCGAGCAATGGTTGGGTGACAAATTTTAAGAAATGAAACGAAATTCGCCACAGCTTGTAGAGCCTTTCTTAATTAAATTTAAGGAAAAAGTCAGAGAGCTCGATTTGACTCACCATCAAATTTATAACGCCGATGAGTCCGGGTTAGTCTACCGACTTGTGCTCAACAAAACCCTTGTAGGTTTTAAGGAATCGTCAGCTCCTGGCCGAAATACAAACAAAGAAAGAATTATCTTTCTCGCCTGCACTAACCCTTCGGGTTTGCACAAAGTTAAGCTATTCGTCATCGGAAAATCTGTAAACCCATGATCTTTTAAAAATTTTGATCACATGCCCGTTGTATACAAGGCAAATAAAAATGCTTATATGACGTTAGCATTCTTTGAACAATGGTTCCACTTGACATTTGTGCCCGAGGTAACAAAATTTTCCCGGCCACAGGTAGGTCTTTTTTTCATACGCTTTTTGTTTCTTTTAGGTAAGACTCTTCCTAAGTTCGAAAGGACTTCCAACAAAGACGCTATTACTTTTGGATAACACTCCTTGCCATCTAAAAGATGGCGAGTTAAAAATTGATGACGGTATGATCGTTGGCATGTGTTTCCCTGCAAATTGCACTGCTATCCTTCAGCCAATGGACCAGAAAGTTATAAATTTGACAAAGTTGCACTACAAAAAAGTCTATTGGCGTTTTTAGTTGGATGTGAGGGATCAGACCTTGAAATAAAAATTAAAGCATTCAATCTCCGAAATGCAATTTGCCTTCTATCTAACGCATGGGATGGATTGCAGACAGATTCAGTCAAAAAATGCTGGATGTGTTGATGGCTTCTCATAGTGATTGAGAAGATGAAGATGAGCTACCTTTGAGCACAGTTAGAGCTCAAATTATCAGTGAAAACGCGGTTGTAGAATCTATATCAACTCTCTTCAATGATATTTCCGGCAGTGAATCCATTTCGAATGAAAACATAAATGATTGGGTACGCGAAACCATTTATAACAATGACGAAAACTATGAAGAAAATGAATCAGTTGAAAGATAAATTGCCCGAGGTTGAGATTACTGCTGCCAAAATAAAGGCTGAAACTGCAATACAAGCTTTCAACACAGCAATTCGACTCGCTGAACAAAATTCAACCCCCATAGAATAAATTTTAAGTCTTCAAAAACTGCGAGAAATGGCGATTTTAAAAAGTCTAACAAACCAACAAAATCCAAACAAAAATGTAAAATTTTTACAAAAGAAAATAATAGCACACGTATAGGTATTTAGGTATTTATGTACCAATATCTAAACGAATTAACTTCCTTTTGTTTTGTTTCTTATTAGAATTATAGTAGATTGAATAATGTCCCCTTCAAAGTAATCCCCATCGAGTGCAACACACTTATGCCGGCGCTTGATCCAATCCTCGAAACATTTTTTATATTCGGTTTTCGAATATATGCATTTTTCGTCAAAAAATTACGAATAATGATGGCACTGTGCGACGATGCGTTATCATGGTGTAAAATCCACGAGTTTTCTGCCCACAATTCTGGTCTCTTTCGGCGAATTGCTTCACGCAAACGTCTCATAACGCCCAAATAATACTCTTTGTTTACCCTCTGGCCTTCTGGCAAAAATTCATGATGCACTACACCATTGTAATCCATGAGAACCGTGAGCGTTGCCTTCTTTTTTGACTGAAAACGACGTGGTTTTTTTTGGTCTCGGCTCATTTGGTGGACGCCATTCACTTGCCTGATGTCTGGATTGCGTGTCGTACTCATAAACCCACGTCTCGTCTCCAGTAATGATCCTTTTGATGAATGTGAGATAGGATTCAGCCTCGCAAACCATCTCTTTTGCGACGTCAACACGGTCTCTTTTTTGCATGAAATTGAGGTCTTTTAGCACCAACTTTGCTGCTATACGACGGAAACCCAAATCATTACCCAAAATGTCTTGGACGGATTTATAGGCAACGTTCAAGTCCTCCGCTCTCTGATTAATTTGCGGTTTCTTTTACTTCATCAATGTTTTCGTCGGTTTTCGATGTCGATGGTCTGCCACTGCGTTCATCATCTTCGATTGCCTCACGACCACTTTTGAACCGCTCGTGCCACTGGTAAAAGACCGTTTTCTTTAGAGAATCGTTGACGAAACACTTTTCCAACATTTCCAACGTTCGCGCACCATTAAATCTGTTTTTTACGCAAAGTTTAATACAAGTTCGTTGCTGCAAATTTAAATCCATTTCTAAAATTGTAAAAAATCGCCAACGCACACAGAGTTAGATGTACTCTTGGCTACATAACTTTTGCAAGTGTCAAGCTATGACGCTAAGATTTAGAGTGAATGTCAAAAATAGATTCACCAACTTAACAAAAAAAAAGGAACTCAAATCGAAACAATGGGAGCGCCACACGGTGGTGTGGTACGGGAACTTTTTGATCAAGGTGGTATGTCAATATAATGGGCAAAACTTGTGACAGCTATAAACAAACTTCAAACAAATTAGAGTGCCAATCCGAACTTGTGCAGTAAGTTGGGATTTCGCTCGCTGGTGCGTTTTGCCGATTAATATCCAAACTTATTCTACATACTGCAATTACCTTGTAAGTAGGTAAGGGACAATGGGCTATTTCACCTTCTTTGATTATTCGTATACAAATTCTATGAAGAGTATATAGAATTTATTTAATAACAATGAAAACCGAAAAAAATATACTTATCAAGGTTGCGATACAAAAAAAATAGACACGCGCTATCACCATATGAAAATTCATGTACATGCATACGTAGGTTGATATAATCCACTCTGCGGCCTCTTATCAAAAATAGAACTTATACATACCATATATATAAATGAAACATGCACAAAGCGCAATTACAACACCAGCACAACAAGTGTAAATAAAACCACAACTAAACCGCAAGTTAGTTGTAAAGTCACTACGGATAAAATAATTCAAACTTCAAAATTTCGCTTCATTTTTCGAACAGACCCGCTAATCACGGACCATCAAAACGAACTCTGAAATGAGCTCTTTCACATTGTACAGGGTAGTGAAGAAAAATGGAATCTACGATATCCTACAATTCGACTCAAATCAAAATACAGCGTATGAAAATCTCTGTTGGGCAATATCAACAAAAGATCTATTCAAGGTTTGCATTTAAAATTTCTTAGAAGAGTGAACAAATTAAAAAAAAAAAAAACCTTTTAAAAAGTTTCTTGATATACTTACCACCGTGGATATAACGTACACGTTGTTAAACCAACAAATCTTTATTTGTGACGCAACATGCTGTTACACAAATTGTATGGCTTTAAATTTGTGTCACTTTGCGGTTTTTAATGACTGTAAAGAAATTCTAAAAGAGTTGCTAAAACAAGGAGGAGATTTAAGCAAGAAAACCATAGGTGGGTGAGTAGATAATTTTGAATTGGCTTCGCTTTAGATATTCGTACATTTTGTATACAGATAGTGAAAGTGTAAGAAAATCGGTTAAAGATTGCCATTGGGTACAAAACGATGTTCATAAAAGTTTGTAGACAACGAGCTACTGGATTAGATTTAGATTTTTGGAGATATAAGGTGTTAGCAATGCTTGTGCGCCAGTTTGTTTTGTGATGCTTTTCATTTTAACGTATCCCCAAAAGAAAATTTTTCTATGTCGGGTATGTCTACGAGTAGGTTGGTCCAAGGGACTGTCATGGTATTCTTTTATATCATTTATAACACTCAAATGTTTAGAATTATAGCTGTAAGCCAGGGATTATAAAAGTTATATGTAAACTAAATTAACAACAAAATCTTTACAAAAGAGTTATCTTTAGATTTGTTATAACAAAGCTTTTCCAGAACAAAGCTTTTCCAGAAAGATTTGTTTTTTAAAGATTAACAATTAGAATTACGAGGTATAATATCTTAATAGATTTCAATGAGTTTTTTGTAGAAATTTAGCATTTAAGATCTTGGGTTCTTGGAGATTGTTTTGATAGGGACCATAAGACTCCTTGTGTTCTCTTGGTAACCTGGAATTTGAAGTGATACTTTTGTGATACTTTGAGAACCGTTCTTGAGAATTTCGTTTTCATAGAAAACTATATTTTACAGGGACCTATTCCTGTAACTGAATATTTGAGCATCGTGAGTAAGATTTTACAGAAAACCCGATTTTATAAAGACGCTTCAATATCCTTTTGGGCTCCTTGGTTTCAAAAGGTTTTTAAAAAAAAACTTTAATTCTGAGGTGGTAACATATTTTTCTTATATATATGTACATTGCACATATATGGACTTTATAGAGTTAATAGTGCTTTACATATTTCAAAAAAGTGCTTTAAAATTTAAACAATGTTGTCGGTCAAAAGATGTTAAAAATATTAAGAACCTAAATAAATATCCATCCATTTACATGCATACATATGTATGTACCCCCAACTCTGTTTTACACGGTAGATGCGTTCCTCAGCAAACCGCGTAAATAAAAACCCATGTAAAAAAATATATTCTGCATATGGTATTTTCGGGAATATGTTCCGCAACTTTAAAAAATCGTGTAAAACGAAAAAAATTGAAAATATTTGACTTCAAAACCGTGCAAAAAAGAATGATAATACGTATATTATGTATTTAGAAAAAAAAAAGCAAATCATTTTTATTTCGAAAAAAATATTAAATTACTACACATTTAGTCAAAATTCAAATCTATACGTATACAATAAAAATGTAAACTAAAATTAAAGACTCTTCGCAAGTGGTATTAATCGCTACTTGGTAAGCGTGGACGTTTATTGCGGACTGGGCTAAAAATGTTACCATCAGTGAACGAGTTAGCAGCAACCGTGGTTTACTTTGACTTCTCCGCTGTAATAAAATCCGTCATTAAACATTGTTTTTTCGGTTTCTCCAGCTGCTTAAATAATTCTTGATATCCAGCTACACATGACTTTAAATTTCATTGAAATTTTAATGCACGCCCCACATCAGGATCATGAATAAAGAAATGGTGTTCCAAACTTACAGCAAACTTCAATCCTTCGTGTATTGTATCAGCCGTTAACAGCTGACATTCATCTTCAACTTCGTCATTTTCCAAGTCATTTTCTTTGTTGTCATTAACTTCAATTAAATCCTGCTCATTCAATGGACTTTCAAGAATCAATTCATCAATGTCAACTCTTTACATGTCGTGAAAACCTTCGCCACCAATTTGATTTGGTAAAGTTATAATTTCAGTGTATAGAGCTGATTTTTATATTACACAACTTTCACTTTTAACGCATGATGGCCAAATTTTTTTCCAACAAGCATTTAAAGTAGACTGGTGCAGTTGTTTAATAGCGTAAGAAGCATGTGTAATACACTCCATAATTGTGAAGTTTTTCCATGCTTCCAGAACCGTTAGATTTTTTACTTCTTTAGAATCTAAAATGTATTTAAACGCTTGTTTTATGTAGTACATTTTGAATGCTGATATAATCCGCTGATCAAGTGGCTGAATCAGCGAAGTGGTATTAGGCGGCAAAAATAGCAATTGAACATTTGAATGATCAAGCACTGGGTGGCTAGGCGCGTTTTAAATGAGCAAAAGTATTTTGAAGTATTTTTTTTCCGGAATTAACCCGTTTCGTCGGCATTAAAAATTTGATCTGGAGTATAGCCGCCCATTTCAATTGCTTTTTTCAGTTTATCCGGAAAACTTTTTGCAGCGTTTTCATCTGCTGATGCTACTTCACCTTTTAGTTTTACATTGTGAAATGCATGTCTTTTTAAAAAAAACCCGTCATCCATCCCTCACTTGCATCAAATGCCAGTTGTTCTGTTGGCTGACGACTTGTTGATGGTCCCAAATCGTGCAGATGGTTGTACAATCTAAGAGCTTTCTCTTTTATAATTCTCCCACTAACTGGTATTCTTTCTTCCATCCATAACACCAGAAGTTTTTCGGTTTTTTTTACGGGATTTCTACAATAAGATGATATTTTCGAACTGAGTTTTGATCCAGAAATTACTGATTGTCGAATGGAATTCTTATTTTTGCGTATTGTTCTTATAGTCGCTTCACTAAAATTAAAGGCTTTACCAACAGATGTGGCACCTTCACCTCTCTTTAATCTGTCTAAGATTTGTACTTTGATTTCTAACGATATTGGCTGTCTCTTCGAAATATTCCGTTAGTTCTTAGACATACGAGTACACTTCTAACACAAAATAGAAACTGACATTCGAACTGCTCCGATTAAACAAATGTTCATAAACACACACGGATAAATTACCGTTAAGAGTTTTGATGTGTATACTGAATTGAATTTTGTAGCTGTACATAAGTACGAGGGTTGACTGAAAAGATTCCGACCGAATAATGATACAAGACATTTTTTCTCAATTTTTTTTTATTTTTCTACATAGTCTCCTTGTAACTCTACACACTTCTCCCAACGATGCTCCCATCTCTCTAACCTGTCCAAATACGAGTAGTACTTGGCGTTTTTCTCTGCAAAATAATTTTTCACGAAGGTGATTACCTCCTCATTTGGGAAAAATCTCTGCCCTCCGAGCGCAGTTTTTAGATGAGGGAACAAAAAGAGGTCGCTTGGGGCTAGATTTAGTGAATAAGGCATATGGTCAAGCACTTCAAACTACCGCTGAGGTGTGAGGCGGCGCATTGTCTTGGTGAAACAGGATTTTCTTTTTCTGCGAATGTGGCCGTTTTTTCGCAATTTCTGCCTTCAGCTTGGCAAGTAATGATGCGTAGTATGCTCCTGTAATGGTTTTTCCTTTTTGAAGATAATCGATTACGATAACTAGTTTACTATCCCAAAAAACAGTCGCCATCACTTTCCCAGCCGAAAAAACAATTTACGCTTTTTTGGAGCCGTCTCGCCCTTTGCAGTCCACTGTTTTGACTGAATTTTTGTTTCGGGCGTATAATGGTATATGCAAGTTTCATCTACAGTAATTAATCGGCGCCAAAACTCGGATTTATTGCGCCTAAACTGCGCCAACAGAGCGTTGGAAATGTTCATTCGAACACGTTTTTGGTCTAACGTAAGCAAACGTGGCAGCCAACGCGCGGACAGCTTTCTCATGCCTAAATCTTGATTTAATATGTAACAAACACGTTCTTTGGGCATTTTCATAACCTCTACTATCTCTCTCACTTTAATTCGGCATTCGTCTAACACCATTTGGTGAACTTTAGCAATGTTATCGTCAGTGGTTGCAGTTTTTGGACGTCCCGAACGTCCTCATCATCACCCAAGCTCTTACGGCCACGTTTCAATTCAGCTGTCCAAAATTTCACTGTGGTAAATGATGGTGCAGAGTTCCCATACATAGAGTCCAACTCATTTTTGATTTGCGTAGGCGTATTGCCTTTCAAAAACAAGAATTTAATAACAGTTCGATACTAAATTTTTTCCATTTTCACAAAAAACACTAACATCGACTCACTCAAACGACTGTCAGCTAAAAACTGCGCTTCTAAAATGACCGCTATTTTTACGTTGCGATCGGAAACTTTTCAGCCAACCCTCGTATGAATTAGCTAAAATGCACTTCGAAGATAAGAAAACTTTTTTTGTGAATCGTGTTAGATCGAAAAATCCGTGTAAAAAAGGAAAAAAAAAATTATTTATTTTTGCTAATCGTGTTATTCCAAATTCGCGCAAAAAATGATCGTAATCTAAAAACAGAGATGGGTGTAAAATACAATACTTAGTGAAAAGAAGAGATAAGCTCCAAAAAAGCGAAGCAATAATTCATACTCGTATATGTACAATACAGTGCGCGCTTTACATTCAACCGATGATATTTTATTTGCTCCTGGCCCACTTTTAGGCCCACAGTCTCTCTCGCACAAAGCTATTGTATTATCAGACTGTAATCTTCGTGGAAATAAATTGAACTTTTTTAGTTCTACATGCTGAGATCATGGTATATAAAGGGTATATAAGGATAATGTGTCGAAGGCGTTATAGTGTTTTTAGAAAAAAATTGTATGAGAGACGGTATTAAGAGGTAAGAGTAAATCCTTACGCTGCCCTATTTTGACTCCTATTAAAAATAACATCTTTCAAATTTATGCGTGAATGGTAACAAGTCGTTGAACTTGTAATTATGAGTACCCTAATTACTTCAAAGCAAATGTTGCCCTAAAACTAAAGAGTCAAAACCTATTGGCGATCAAAAGCAATTTTGTTTTTAAAACTTAAAATTTTGACTGTCGTAATTTTTTTCGGCAAAATGAACTCCCACCTTCTTTTTTATTATGTTAACTTCCTTAAATGAAACAGGACTGTACTTTATATAATGTTTTATTTCATTAAACTTATAAATCAACTTTAAGTTGTGACACCCCCATCGCGGGTGAGGGAAACCACGAGACTGACGAATGCGGTAATGATACAAAAAGATTTCACCTTAGCACACAATGTAACACTATTTTCATGCATATGTACATACAATGCATCGGCTCATACCAATTATCGTAACTTAGTGATAAAAGCACTAAATTGGTTTCTAATGAAATTGATAATTTTTGCACTTGATATCAAGGAAATTTTCAGCAAAAAAGTCTCCAACTCAGGGTTTTTCTTTTTAGTTTCACTCCACACACATTCCAGATCGCTATTATACATACCACCTTCCCGGAATAACCACCGTGTGGCGCTCCCATTGTTCCGATTTGAGTTCTGTTTTTTTGTTAAGTTGGTAAATCTGTTGTTGACATTCCCTCTAAATCTTAGCATCATAGCTTGACATTTGCAAAAGTTATGTAGCCAAGAGTACATCTAACTCTGTGTGTGTTGCCGATTTTTTACAATTTTAGAAATGGATTTAAATTTGCAGCAACGAACTTGTATTAAATTTTGCGTAAAAAACAGATTTAATGGTGCGCGAACGTTGGAAATGTTGGAAAAGTGTTTCGTCAACGATTCTCTAAATAAAACGGTCCTTTACCAGTGGCACGAGCGGTTCAAAAGTGGTCGTGAGGCAATCGAAGATGATGAACGCAGTGGCAGACCATCGACATCGAAAACCGACGAAAACATTGAGGAAGTAAATGAAATGTTGGTCAATAACCGCAAATTAACCATCAGAGAGATAGCGGAGGACTTGAACATTGCCTATAAATCAGTCCAAGACATTTTGGTTAATGATTTGGGTTTCCGTCGTGTAGCAGCAAAGTTGGTGCCAAAAGACCTCAATTTCATGCAAAAAAGAGACCGTGTTGACGTCGCAAAAGAGATGGTTTGCGAGGCTGAATCCGATCCCACATTCATCAAAAGGATCATTACTGGAGGCGAGACGTGGGTTTATGAGTACGACACGCAATCCAGACTTCAGGCAAGTGAATGGCGTCCACCAAATGAGCCGAGACCAAAAAAACCACGTCGTTTTCAGTCAAAAAAGAAGGCAACGCTCACGGTTTTCATAGATTACAACGGTGTAGTGCATCATGAATTTTTGCCAGAAGGCCAGAGGGTAAACAAAGAGTATTATTTGGGCGTTATGAAACGTTTGCGTGAAGCAATTCGCCGAAAGAGACCAGAATTGTGGGCAGAAAACTCGCGGATTTTGCACCATGATAACGCATCGTCGCACAGTGCCATCATTATTCGTAATTTCCAACTGCCACCGAATTCACCTGGTTTGGCTCCCTGTGATTTCTTTCTGTTCAATCGAGTTAAAAAACCACTACGGGGAAGGCGTTTCAGCAGCCGAGAGGGAGTAATGGAAAAATCGCAGGAAGCACTGATGCACATACCGAAAACCGAATATAAAAAATGTTTCGAGGATTGGATCAAGCGCCGGCATAAGTGTGTAGCAGTCGAAGGGGATTACTTTGAAGGGGACAATATAGATTTAAATGAATAAACTTGTATTTCTAATTTTCTGAACTTTTTGATCAAGGTGTAGGATGTACCAGGTTGTTACATAAAGTCTCACTAGTATTTTTACTCAGTTGTGTTTTAAGTACACAGAAAATCTTAATTTGATTTCTACTGAGATGTCGTTATCAAAGTTATAGTTGTCTTTTATGAATTTCTGTGAATGACTTCAATGTTACCGACGTACGCAAACTATTGCACAGACTTTTGAAAAGTTGTGCCTCAGGTGTTTGCTTGCGACTTTCACACATTTTCCTCAAGTAGCAGTACGATGTTATATGACAACGCTTCGCCGTCTTCTGGCATCAAAGGTCTTAGATTCCTACTAAACAGGGATGCAAAACAGGCGGTCTGGCAAACTTGTTCAACTAAAATTTAGATATTGCTATATTTACTTCATTTGATCGGACGGATAGAAATTTCGATTCTTATTACCCAGATTGAGTTGTTCATAGAAGTAATTTTCCATATCCGGATCAGGAAGTATGACTCTGGAACTAAGTTTCCTCTATATCTCTATAGGTCTCTATTCAGACCTTTTGCCGCGTTTTCATTAAAAGTTACGTACTTTATTCCTGGAGTATAATCTTTCAATTCCCTTGATCGCGCCCCGGCCATAGCATGTCTTTCTATTTCCCCAGAGAAGCCGATGTTCTTCCCTAATTTTGCAGCCGTTCAACATAATTCTATTCTGTAATCGTATCTTGACTGAAGATAAGTATTAGTCCAAGTCTACATATATTGGCGGCTCTGAATTGTTGTCGTTAATACCGGCCAATTTGATGCATGAATTTAGGATGAATTTGATTCTTTGTAAGCATTGTCTTCTTCATGTGTGAGGGTGATGTTGCCGAATTTCGATATGCTACTGATTGTTGTGAAGCCTTCTCCTGCGAATTAACATGTCGAGACTTACTCAGATATAGGTATCTATATTTCACTTCGTTAATAAATGCTGTAGCTCAATGTACACACAACTTATTTAGATTTGATTTACTTACTTACTTAGGTGGCCCTACAGTTCGGAGTGAAATTGGGCCTCAACTAACAAACCTCTCCAGTTAGTCCCGTCTTTAGCTAACTGCTTCCAATTGTGGACTCCAAGTGGATTGATGTTTTATTTGTGCGCTCCACCTAAGGTGAGGTCTTCCTCTACTGCTTTTTACCGAAGGTTCTGCTTGCGGCAGCGTTGGTGTCCATTCACTATATATGTAGCCATCTCAGGCGACTGATGCGCAGTTTTGTGACTAGATTGATGTCATTGTACAGCTCGGGTAGTTCGTTTTGGAATCTTCTCCTTCAAGGTCCGTCAGTGCAAACGGGACCGAATATTATTCCCGAGTATTAGTCTCGAGACGACTGATGATATCTCCATCAATGTTTCTGCTCTATAAAGTAGGACTGCGACGATCAAGATCTTATGTAAAGTCTTCCTAGTTTTTCGGGATAGGGCTTTAATATTTTGGGAAATTTTGCAATTTGGCATTCAAAAAAAAAATTGCTGGGAAATGCTTTTCAGTATTAAGGGGTTAGGCCACTCTAGAGGCCGTAAAAATAAGCCTCTTTGTGATATTTTTTGCAGGAAAAACATAAAATATCGAGAAGTTTATTGTACATATGATTGAAATAATTTTCATAGAATTATTAATTTAAAAATGGCGGATGTGCACCGTTTATCAGATGACCCCTCTTTTTTGGTAGGGTCTACGGCCGTATCGACAGCTCCTGTAAATTTTGAATTACGATGAGTCACTAAATTTTTTTTATTGTATATAACAACAATTAGAGAAGTACGTAGGATTTTTTTGATATGTTGCTTTTTTGGCCGAATGGTGCATTTCCAAGATCAAACTTGCAAAATTCGCAGAAAAATCGGCAGAAAATTATTAATAACAAAATAACTATGTCGTATAAAAAATTCGAAGTGAATTGGTTGAAAATTGTTCAACTTATAGGTGTGGCCAACTTGAAAAATGCAGTTTTGAGATATAATTGTCCTTCTAGATTAGTGTCCTGATCTTCCATTTATTTTCTATTGGATATTAATGCGATCCTTCACTCTTTTGTTGCTTCAGACAGTGACTTTTCTGCAAGCTTTATGCGCTCTTCGTCAATCTCCAAGCACATTTCGTAACTGTTCGGGCCGATTTCTAAATCCCCGCCTTTATTATGTGCAAACTTGAAGCAAAGCCGTCATTAAACACGCAAACTGCAATATCCATAGCTATATTCAACACAGTTTTACCACTAAAAATTGATTTTGGGGCCAATTGAGTATAACCGCCGATGCCTCGAGTAATAAGATCGTCCCTGGTTAATTCTTCGTAGACTGGCTTGATAGGTTCATACACTTCAATTTGAAGAGCAGGCTTATGTTTGTACTCAGTCAAACTATTTGCAGCTTTAGCCTTTTGCCATTAGCACCATGAATCCTCTCCGATCGGACATTTATCATGCTGCGGTTTTGCATCAGTAGATAATTTATGATCGAGTGTAGCCCATATAGTGTTTCTCATGTTTACAACTGAATCATAGTTTCTATGAATGACTAATCAATAATAAATAGAAAGTTCGTCTATTAGTTTTCCCGTCACCGGGACCTTTTGTATTATTTTTCATATCACCTATTCACTTTTGAACGTGATCTATACACACTTTTAGAGTATTCTCATAGGGCTTAGCATCACCGTCACTAATATAATGGGTGTATTTTATCTGGTGCAAAGCTTCGGATCGCTGAAACATCTTAACCACTGCATTGAACTCCATTTTCCCTGCTGGTACATCGTGATTCACATCGCACTTATCTTTATTATTTTGTGGTGCTCATTCCGTATATTCTTCGGTATCTTCTTTATTCTTCCAGTACTCACACGCCTTAGAGTATTTTGATTTCATTGCACAGTCTATAATTTTTGCACTGTAATTGCCAATAAGAGTCACTAAGCTAAACAAGGACTTAAACCCACGTTTTCTCCACAAATCATAGCCTGATACCATAATTCCATATAGTTGTCTCATCTTTCGTTGCTTTATCATACTGTTTTTGCAAACTAGTTTAGTTGCAGATGAAATTCTTTATGACAACCTTATTATAGAAAGAGTGAAATATAAGCATAGGTAATTCCATGAATGCACAAAACTTTTTTATTCCATGCAAACCAATTCCAAGTAAGCACATGGAAATTCAACGGTTTATTTCATAGCCCTTTTCAATAAATGGACTACATGACACTACTATTTTAAATCCCAAACCGAGCTTACCACTTTCCGTAAATTTCACATGCGATTTGCACACTTTACAGAGAGAGAGAGAGAGAGAGAGAGGGAGAGAGAGAGAGAGAGGGAGAGAGAGAGAGGGAGAGAGAGAGAGAGACAAAGTGAAAACACATACAAATATTAAGCTCCTGCGAATTTTTTAAATAAAATTGATTATAGTGTATTAAAAGAAGTTAACCTTTTGCTAAAGATCACATCACAACCCAAGTAACACTCATATCCTCTAGGGTGAGTCAATATACAGCGCAGAAAAAAAACTAGGTGCTATGCCTATGCAAAGAACACCCAGGAACAAAGGAACAAAAGAAAACAACAGCAATATTCAATAGACTCAGCCAAAACGCCGATTAGCTGAAATCTCACCCGATTCCTCACCGCAAAATAATAACGAAAACATGGCAGTTGGTAATATAACTATTAGCGATCTGAAAAACCTTTTAGAAGGATCCATGTCAGTACTTCTAGACGAAAAACTTAAAAATATGCCAATGAAAGCGGACTTGGAGGGTATCGGAGCAGAATTGCACTCGCTAAAACAAAAAAACATATTGCTCCAAGGCCAACTTGAAAACATGGAGTCCCGCTGCATCTCACTCGAACGCAAGTGGAATGGTTGTCCAGCAAGGCAAGTGAAAAAAACATTATTCTTCATTTGCCGATAGAAAATGGTGCAGATGCAGCCGATAGAGCAAAGGAACTCTTGCTAAATCTTTTGGAGACACAAAACGCGGAAATAATAACATGTGCGAGGCCAATTAAGTCCACCAAGGACCGCTCCGAAAATGTCATCGTGGAACTCAAATCTAGGGAAGACGTTGGGCGAATTCTACAGGCAGGAACAACGCTTAGAGGCACACGAATGTCGTTGCACAGAGATTATCCGATCGCGGCGCGCGAAAGAAGAAGACATGCTTTGAAACTTAAAGAACAGATAATGACAAAACACCCGAAAATTAGCACACAATTGCGACGAGACAAGCTGAAAATTGAAAACCACACATTTTACTTCGATGTAAACAAGAACTTGGCATGTGACGAAGCAGGCGGAATGATATTTCTCGGCGACTTACTACGCGGTGGAGAAATGTCAAATGCTCAAGATGTTGCGGCAGCCGGTGGCTTTCAAACTGTGAGAAATGAGGGAATACAGCGCTTTTAATTGTAGTGCCGTCAACCGTTCAAATAGTTTAGCTAATTTTAGCAAAGTTTCCTTTAATATTCTTTCGTTTAACATAGCAGATCTAGGTAATAAATTGCTATTTAGTGATTTTTTTAATTTTATAAATGACTACGATATATTTTTGCTTTTTGAAACGTTCGTGGGCAAAAATATGAAACGCTTCGAGTCTTATTTCAATCATCACTTCTTTGGATTTCAGCAGTAAGAACTGGCAGGGCCAGCGGCGGATGCTTGTTCGGAATAAAAAAAGGTTTAGGAACAAAATAAGTTAGACAGACATTTAGTAAAGGTGGAAGCTGGAAGCCTAAAATTGTATATTATTTCAACTTACATCAATTGCAACAACTGGATGAACGATTTCACGAGTTTGTACAATTTTCTGCTGGAAATGGGCGAGACATATATTCTGGCCATTGGAGACTTCAATGGAAGAGTGGGGAATGATCAAATACTAAATGTTGAACCAGAGCTGCTGCAAGGACCGTTGAGAGAAGTGAGAAAGTCAACAGATGCAATTACCGATGCAAACGGAAAAAAAATCATCGAAATGTGCGAAACTATATTCCTCTCGTTACTTAATGCACGAACCAATAGTGATCAACAAGGAAATTTAACTTTCTTTAGAGATACTGCGTGCTCAACAGTTGATCACTGTATGTTGCAGGGGAACTGGCTTAAGTATGCAACAGACGTAGAAGTTTCCGAATCAACTTACTCAGACCACCTACCAATATCCGTCAAAGTAGAGTTAAATTTGCGAAAAACCAATACCGAAGTTCAGCAAAATTGCCTTCTTCCAAAACTACGCTGGAAAGACGGAATCTTAGAAAGGTACAAAGCGAATCTTACTCTGGAAATCAATAATATAGGAAATAACGAACTTCTATCTGCTAGAGGTACGGAAATCCTCACGAACTGCATCTTAAGCGCACCTAAACCCTTGCAAACAGAAACAAAAAGACCAGGAAGGCATCCCTGGTATGATTGGGAATGTGAAAAAGCCAGAAAAAAATCATTCGCCTACCTTCGTTTGCTGAGACGCATAGGCACCGACCACATAAAACGTATGTACCAGCAAGCAAACCGAAGTTTTAAAATCATATGCCAAGAAAAACAAAAACTCTACATAAATACTTTGTCGCTAAAACTTGCACACACCAAAAACAGCATTGAACGGTACGTTATTTGCCCAAGGAATTAGTTATTTGACCGGAATGAAATACAATTTGCACTGCCGTATTCCGAAGTAAACTTCTTAGACTCCCCCATAACCCTACAGGAAGTTGAAAAAGTTATAGATAGGTGCTGCCTGAATAAGGCTCCAGGGGAAGATCGTATTGCTTATGAGTTCTTCAAAAATTCAACTGGCTAATTCCTGCAGAAGCTACATACAATTACTATATATATTTACAACCGGCGAAGTTCCAGAAGCTTTCAAAAATAGTATAATTTTTCCGATTCTCAAGAAAGCAGATCCAAATGATCCATCCACCTATAGAGGGATTTCGTTTCTAAATGCTGTTACCAAAATTCTTACAGGAGTCATCTTGGAGCGCTTAACAACCTGGATATGTGAAATCGACCTGCTAAGCGAGTTTCAAGCCGGGTTCCGTAAGGAGTACAACATATTTACTCTCACAAACATCGCTCGAATTTACTTGGATCAAAGAAAAAAGCTATACGCTTTCTTTGTAGACTTTAAGGCGGCTTTTGACTCCATCTCCATTTCTTAAACTCAGCAACATAGGAGTCTCAACAAAAGTTCTAAAGGTTCTGCAACAATTTTACGAAGGCAATACAGCGGCGGAGTGGGACGGGAATATCTTGTCTATTCGGTTCCAAACAAACTCTGGAGTAAAGTAAGGATGTCTTTTAAGTCCTCTTCTGTTTTCAATATTTTTGGATGATCTAGTTGAATTTCTTCCGGGTGGGTTGCCTCTTGAGGGATTTCCTACAAAACTCTTACTCTACTCCGACGACATCGTAGTTTGCGCAGAAACCCCAAGCATGCTCCAAATTATGATTAACAAGCTGCCGTATTGCCGTATGTGGAACCTGAAAGTTAATACCAGCAAATCCAAAGTCTTGATTTTTCGAAATGGTTGCGGGCGTCACGCAAGGAATGAAAAATGGACCTAGCAGAACGTGGAATTGGATATGGTATAGTCAAGGAATACAAATACATCGGAGTTGTGGTCACCTCACTGGCATCCTTTAAAAAACACCTGCTAGAGAAACTGAAAGAATCTAAACGTGCGATTAATTGCAACTGGAAAGGAATTCTGGGGAAAAGGAATGTTGCACAAAGTGTGAAATACAAGATTTTCGAGGCGGTAATGAGGTCAATAATGTGCTGTGCTATGTAGCACAAGTGTGGGGTGCTTGGCATTTTGAAGAGGTAGAAAAACTCCAAAGATACTTCCTTAAGAAACTGTTTAGGCTGCCTGAAAATACACCAACTTACATGTTACATCTGGAAACTGGACTACCAACGCTACATATGGTATCTTCACGCTTAGACTGCACTTCCTCTAAATCAGAAAAGTTTTTGCTCAACCAAGTTATCGTCTTCCCCACAAGATTGCTATGAATCTTAAAAACCGAAACCTTAATTTCTTTGCGGAATGGTCAAGGCTCAGCCAAGAACACAATGTTCCCTTGCACGAACTAATCGGAAATGAAACAAACTGGGAGAGCATACTGAACGAAATCCTTAAAAAAATCCACTACTCAACACGAGACCTTTTCGAGACGCAAAGTCAACGAAGCCAATCAAGATCCACGTACAGAATACTTCAGCATGGGGAAAACAGCTACTTTAATGTCTGGAACAGCGTAGAGTCCATCCCAACAATATTCAAAGCCAGAGGCGAACTTTTGCACCTGAACTATATGCCATACTGATACAACGGAGGAGACGAATGTACACTGTGCAATCTGGGAACGAAGCAGAATGTCCGGCATTTTATTAGAACGTGTCCCATATTAAATTCAATCAGGAGATCCTTTAGGGGAAAAAATGCCCTATCACTAAATGAGATCACAAACATCCTAAATGGCGCAAACTGAAACACTTTACACAACTTTCGCAAATGTGCATTGAATTCTAGGCTACAAATTATAAATTAAGCTTTTTAGTAATTACAAATTTATTAATTTCTTTCTTTCGGCTGACGGTAAAAGCCAACGCTTATTTTTGTTATTTTTGTTAAACATGTAAATATTGTAACAGAATAAACAAACATTACTTACTTTACAATCGATAACGTTTGAAATAGCTGAAAAAACTGCAATAAAATTTATCATGCGATAACCAAAACCTGGATTCACTTCAATATGAATATATGAAACAAGCAATAGCCTGAACACGTGGCAAATAGCTTCAAAAACCCTAGTCCCCTAAAATACCGTCCCTCGTTTCGGTCATAAGCGGCCGTAAGAGGCTCGCTGCCTACCTGGCGGTCTTGTATTTTACTTTGAAAAACAAGTACTTCTAGATATTTTCCGGTCATAATCTTTTGGGATATCATTTTTAAGGTCTTAAAAGACCATTGAAAGCCATAAAAAAAATCGATTTTTGAAAATCCTAGAGTGGCCTAACGCCTTAATATTTTATTTTCATTTAAAAATTAACGATTTTCAATTAATAAGTGGATTTAAAAACTTAATAGCTATTCAAATTGACTTTCTTATGTATGTAAGTGTTTGAATATTTTATTATTAAGAAGTTAGTTTTGATTTCAGATGAATGTCTAAATATTTTACAGTTGGCCTCCACGTTATTGATTTCCCATTAATAAATATCTGGTTAGCCAGAATGAAACAAGGTAAAAAAGAGAGCTGAAAAGGATGCGAATTCATGCGTCGAAAATATTGCTGTATCATCGACATATTCTATAGCTTTGGTCCAAGAACAGAGCTTTGTGGTACGCCAGCGTAAAAATTAACTAAATCGGACGCAAAAGTGCATATTCACATGCACCTTAAAACATTAATTTGAAACAAAACATTGTATAATTTTACTGAGAAATGAAGTCAAGTTTGAATTTATCATTTTATATACGACTGCGCGGCCTTTATGCACCTAGAATCAAAAGCCTTTTCAATATCGAGCAAAATAGTACCGGGATTTCTCTGGGATATGAGAACTGCAGTGGACCCATAAAGGGTTCGTGCACAACCATATCTATTATTTTAATACAATACAATATAATACAATCCGACTTGTCGTGAAAATCCTTAACCCAAAGTACAATACAATACATTCCTTATATTAGGAATCTGTTATGATCACTGACACTGACACTGACACAATTATGTGTGAGTTTTCATAAATAATTTTTGTTAATTCATTTTTGGACATTTTTGGGTTAATTAAAATTGCGATTTCCGATCAATGGGATTGTTTGCTTGTCTGGTACACATACGTTTGCACTACGTTTATTTCTCAGTAACAGCTTTAAGATATTTGTTAGAGTTGTTCTACACATATGAGTTTAATTGACATATACTTATATAATTTATAATAGTGGTTAAGGAAAGTAACTGTTAATAGTTTAGCTTACGATATTTTTTTCCTTCAGAAGTTACAATATCTCAGAACCAGAGAACTTTCATCGAAAAGGATTCGCTCATAGATCTCATTGTTCACCACTTTGATGAGCCAATCAAATATTTTCAAAATATTTTTGATGGATATATTGAGACAGCAGATCTTGGCAATACTTATGAATTCAAATTTGGTCAGTATTATATTTAAAAACTAAATATACTCATATGGATTTGAAAACTTAAATTTTTTAACATAATTGTTTTAAGACTTTTCGATTTTGTACCCATCTTCAAAAATGGAAAAACACGAGCCACAATGTGAGCGTCAGATGTGTGTGCTTAATGGAATTATAAACTCGTCGTATAACATATATAGTGACGAATGTGGTTTACTACAACATCCATTAATAGGTATGTACTTGTTAACTGAGATAATATCTATATAAGTAAGTAAGCAAATTTTTTTACTTTAATACCCAGAGGCGTATCTAAGTTGCAAGTGGAGGCATTATCGAAATTTTTTTTACATCCTGGTAATTTTACATGTGCTTTTCGTCGCATGTTTATCAGCCGTTGCCCTTATCATAGTTGAGAATTTTGATGCATTTTCAAAGATACAAAATATAACGATCAGCTTAGATAATATTCATTCGTACGACGATCGAATTGATGTGGTTCTGCTAACTATAAAAGTCCTGAATAGCTTCCTTCTTTTCCTAGGTTCTCTTCTTTTTACTCATGCTTTGATACAGGTTGGTTGGGTAATAAGTGAAGAGAATGAAGAATAAGAAAGAAAACAATTTGCTTTTAGATGTGCTTTATACCGTTTCGAAAATTGTTGTTCGAATTTGAGGTACTACTGAATCTCTTCACTTCTGTGTTTGCCTTAGTAAATTGCGCTTTCGGGATTACCGTGCCACTGCATTTACAAATAAAGTTTTATTTCAAATTCATGTACACCATCAATAGTTTGATCATTTTGCCAGCTTGGATTAACTTGATGCTGATTATTGGGCGAATTCCGAGTCTTGGATGTTATAGTCTTATGTTCACAACGGTAATGAAGAACTTTCTAAAGGTAAGACTCTTTGCTGTTGAAGGCTTCACAATATACGAGTATTTTGTTCGATATTATTTAAATTTATTTTTAGGTAATGGTATCCTTCATTTTTCTGCTAATTGGATTCTCACTGAGCTTCTCACTAATGTTTCCTTGGTCGGAATTATTCAACAATCCCATTGGAGCTATCCTGCGTACGATTGTTATGATGATTGGGGAGTTTAACTATGCAGAAACCTTCTCTCATAAAGAGGTACTTATATTTATTTTTATAAGTAGAAATAAACATGCACATCCTAGTGGCGCATCCTTTTCTACGCTTTTCAAGAAGTTCATTGTTTGATCTTGGGAAATCCCAACGGTCGTTTCCTATTTACCATTTAATTTTGTGACTTCTTGTTGAGAAAATAGGTGGAATGAAAAGTAACATCCTTGACCACCAGAATGCGCTGCTACTGCAAAAAGGTTATGGTGCCTTGCCAAATTTCAGTGCGATACTGTCTTTAGTTTTGTTTTGACAGCTGATTGTTGTTGACGTGTTTGGCATCATGTTGAGTATGGACAAAAACGATTTTTGTTCTCTCATAAAACATTATTTTTTGAGAGGCAAAACGGCGAAGGAAACAAAAGAAAAGTTGGATAAATATTATGGGGCTAATGCTCCGTCAGATTATACCGTCAAGTATTGGTGTCGAGAGTTTCGTGGTGGCCGCAACTCCACTACCGATCAAGCTACTATGCAAGCGGCAGGCCCTCCGATGCGGTTACAGAGGACAATGTCAAAAAAATACATGAAATGGTGTTGGCTGACCGGAAAGTGAAGGTGCGCGAGCTAGCAAATACCACAAAGATTAGTACTGAGCGCACACGCCATATTTTGGGCAAAATTCTGCATATGAAAAAGTTATCCTGCGGCTGGGTGCCGCGAATGACCAAAAACACGAACGCGAGAGCACTTCGAAAGAGTGTTTGAACTTGCTGATGCGGAATCGGGCGGATTTTTGGAGTCGATTGGTAACTGGATTTGGATCCCTCGGACTATCATCTCTTCCCAAACCTCAAAAGATGGCTCATCAATAAAAAATTCAACTCACGCCAGGAAATCATCGACGCCAAGGAGGAGTATTTTGCAGACCTTCCGGAAGAGTGATAATAATTTGCAAAATGTATGGCCTCATCCTAGTGATCGCCAGTGCACAAGTGTAAACGTCATCAACTCCTTTTCTTCTTTATAAGATATATGGAGCATCTTTAATATACCAACTTGATCAAAAAGTTCCCGCACCACACCACCGTGTGGCGCTCCCATTGTTTCGATTTGAGTTCTGTTTTTTTTGTTAAGTTGGTAAATCTGTTGTTGACATTCACTCTAAATCTTAGCATCATAGCTTGACATTTGCAAAAGTTACGTAGCCAAGAGTACATTTATCGTTGTGTGTGTTGGCGATTTTTTACAATTTTAGAAATGGATTTAAATTTGAAGCAACGAACTTGTATTAAATTTTGCTAAAAAAACGGATTTAAAGGTGCGCGTGTTTCGGCATCGATTCTTTAAAGAAAGCGGTCGTTTACCAGTGGCACGAGCGGTTCAAAAGTGGTCGTGAGTTAATCGAAGATAATGAACGCAGTGGCAAATCATCGACATCGAAAACCAACGAAAACATTGATGAAGTAAAAGAAATGTTGGTCAATAACCGCAAATTAACCATCAGAGAGATAGCGGAGGACTTGAACATTGCCTATGGATCCGTCCAAGACATTTTGGTTAATGACATCAATTTCATGCAAAAAAGAGACCGTGTTGGCGTCGCAAAAGAGATGATTTGCGAGGCTAAATCCGATCACACATTCATCAAAAGGATCATTACTGGAGACGAGATGTGGGTTTATAAGTACGACACGCAATCAGACAAGTAAATGGCGTTCACCAAATGAGCCGAGACCAAAAAACCACATCGTTTTCAGTCAAAAAAGAAGGCAATACTCACGGTTTTCATGGATTACAATGGTGTAGTGCATCATGAATTTTTGCCAGAAGGCCAGACAGTAAACAAAGAGTATTATTTGGGCGTTATGAGACGTTTGCTTGAAGCAAGTCGCCGAAAGAGACCAGAATTGCGGACAGAAAACTCGTGGATTTTACACCATGATAACGCACCGTCGCACAGTGCCACATTATTCGTAATTTTTTGACGAAAAATGCAACAAATACTCGTACCACCCAACAGCCACCGAATTCACCTGATTGGCTCCCTGTGACTTCTTTCTGTTCGATCGAGTTAAAAACCATTACGGGGAACGCGTTTCAGCAGCCGAGAGGAAGTAATGGAAAAATTGCAGGAAGCACTGATGGATATACCGAAAACCGAATATAAAGAATGTTTGGTGGATTGGATCAAGCGCTGGCATAAGTGTATTGCAGTCGAATGGGATAACTTTAAAGGGGACAATATACATAGATTTAGATGAATAAACTTGTATTTTAAATTTTCTGAATAAATTCCGGGAACTTTTTGCTGCATATCTGCATTGCTACTGCGCCTAATGCGCAGGGTTTATGTAGGGTTCCATCGTCAATTTTGCCATGATCTTTCGTATGCTTCTGTATTTTATTAATTCCAATATGTTACCCTCGACTTTCCGGATGGAATTTTTCGCTGTCCGTTTTTTAAACATCGCATTATATGTCTTGTATGTACTCGTACGTATCAGTCAGATGAGCATGTTTGAACATGTAGAGATATATGTAGAGACGAATACTTACTTGTATAATTCTTCTGGTTGTGATACACCGCCTAACGCCCGGTAGAAATTCACTTCCGTTTTCCTTTGTATTGTACTTTCACTACAACGTTCAATAAAGCTTTCAGTTTAACACATTTTCAACCATTCCATTTTCATTCAAAGTGATTCCCTCATTTCAAGTCGTGCATTCTTTTGGCAACTGTCGAAGTAATAAAGTGTTTTAAGTACGATATCGTTAATAAGATGCAATCTCTTTACTCTTTTTGTATTGATCTATTGACTGTGGTTTAGAATTCCACACGTATGTAAAGTAAAGTAAAGTACTCCGTAACAAACCTGGAGGATTTCTACAAGCTTTTGGTTCGGAACTCCGAATGCAAAATATCTTTTAATTTTATGCTTATGGTTTTGATTTTATAGCTAAAAAAACTTCCGTGCAGTTCAGGTAAACGTACTTGTAGACTATCCGATTGAAACGATGATGCCTTTTAACCCTACGTTTTCAATTTCTGACTTCTCAGACTATGGAGACGAGGATATAACTGTTTTGAATTTGACGAGACGAAGAAGGGAAATTCAGAAAATTAGAAAGTCAACATTATGAAATGTATTCCGTATGCCAAAAAATTGAGAGAATCTGCGCACCTAAAACTCCCAAGCTAGTTGATTGTATAAATTGCTGGTTCAAATGTGCGAGTACATTTTATTTTACAGAATCAGATAGAATTAAAATTTGTAAATCTTACAGGCCTTGCTCTTGCTATAAGGGACAAAAAGATTTCCTTATTAAGTACGTAGCAACCATGCTGATCGAAATTTATCGAAATCGTATTAATTAGAAAATAACGGTCATGACCATTTCAAATCTAGAAAGTGGCACAAAAGTCATCACCCTATCGTAAGATGCTATAATTTTTGCAAATGGCGGCAAATATCAATTCTACTTTAGCATTTGTGAAGTAAACAGAGAGAAAATACACGTCAAAAAGACATATACTCCTAAAGAACGAGGAGTACTCGTAATTGTTACGATTTTTTTGCGGAATAATTCGTCGGTGGTGCTGGCGCAGCGTGAATTTCGGCGCAGATTTCCCGGTCGTCCGATACCAACTAAGCAAATACTACGACGTTTAGCCGCTCGCCTATAAGAGTATGGGACAACACGAGATGCTGCCAGGTCTGGCCGGCTCCGGAGCAGCCGCTCTGCTGAGAATATCGCAGCTGTGGTTGAAGATGTCGCAGAGGACCCCGGATGTGCTATACACTTGGGCATTAATCGGCGGTTTTTACAGAGCATTTTAATGAAAAACGGTAAGATGTTCTCTCACATAGTGCACACAGGATGAATTGGGACTGGAGAACCACAGGATGGAGCAACGGTGCATACTGCACGAGCCACAACCGAAGTTCTGAGGGCTGCATTTCCGGGTCGCCTAATCTCTCGCTTTAGCGATTTGCGCTGGCCGGCACGATCCCCTGATTTAGCCGTTGCAGACTACTTTTTGTGGAGTTTTTTGAAGTCACGAGCCTATGTCAACAAGCCTCAGACTCTTAAAACCCTCGAAGCGAATATTCGTTAAGAATGCGAGGACCTTTCGCCGGAAGTTCTGACTAGAGTGATGGAAAATGCCACAAATCGTGCTTCATTTTCTTGACTTGCTGGAAAAAAAATTAATACGAGTAAGACTTATAAAGGGCGTTTTTTTAGACGGTTAGTTTTTAAACTGGCAACACTGTTTCTACAGATTGTCAATTTGACAGTTGAAAGTTGATTCGTAATTAGTGCATTTTTCCATTTTACGATGAATAGTTTAACGCCAGAAGAACTCGTGTAAATTGTGTAAACTTATTTTGAGAACTATGATTCGGTTTGACAAACTTATCGTGCGCTACATCCATTTTACATAATCGTCTATTTGAGCAAGTTATTCGGAACACGATGAATCGTTTTCGCACCACGTACACTCCAATGGATAATATGCATCATCAAAGATGATAAACAGTGCGAACAGAAAAAGTTATTGCCGTTGTGGAGTGCAGTGTTGAGGAGAATCTGAATGAGTCGATTCGCCGTCGTGCACAGCAATTGGAGATATGCCCATCCACTTTGTGGAAGATTTTACGGAAGTTCTTAGCTTAAAAGCTTATAAGATCCAGCTTGTGCAGCAGTTGAAACTGCGTGACCATTATACGCATCGTAGGTTCGGTGAATGGGCCGAAAACTTGATTCAGCTTGATCCTCTTTTTGTTCTCCAATGAGACCCATTTTTGGTTAAATAGATACGTAAACAAGCAAAATTGCCGAATTTTGAGTGGATAAAACCCAGAAACCTTTGTCGAGATGCTCTTACAATCATTAAAACTCATTGTTTGGTGTGCTTTATGGGCTGGTGGAATCATCGGCCCACATTTCTTTAAGGACGATGCCAGCCAGAATGTTACCGTCAATGGAGAACGCTATAGAAACATGATTTCTGACTTCTTCGTTCCTCAGTTGAATGGCATTGACGTGACAGAGCTTTGGTTTCAACAAGATGGCACAACATGCCACACGGCACGCGACACCATCAATTTCGCGTAATGGACCTGTGAACTGACCTGCACGATCCTGTGATCTAACACCTTTAGATTACTTTCTTTGGGGGCATGTGGAGTCACTAGTCTATGCCGATAAACCAGAGACGTTGGACGATTTGGAAGCCAACATTCGCCGTGTCATTAGTAATATACGGCCCCAGTTGCTCGATGAAGTTGTCGAAAATTGGACTTCAGGATTGCGCTCCATTCGAGCCAGCCGTGACGCGCATATTCTCGATATCATATTTAAACACTATTGGCATACAATTATTTATTAAATTAAGCTAATATCATAGACATTAACATTAGCTTCAAGTACTTTATTTCACATTGGATTTGCATACCTCTAAAAAAAGAGAGTTTATTTTTCATGCGGATTGTGTTTATGTACTCGTACGTACTCAACACTTCATACCTTAACCTGCCGCGAACTGCAAATCAGCTCCCATTTTTCATAAAAGGTTAGTCAGCAGTCAATTACTGTCATTTACTGAATTGAATGTGGTTGATCTTTCTGAGAGATGTCATACAATGTTTGGCAATTTTAGTCATGGAATCGTTTACCACGCAACAATGCATTTTTGTTATTCAATCTGATTACGAAAATGGGCGAACTGTAAAAGTAACATTTCGTAAAATTCGTGAATTTTTCGGTCAACATAATCGCCCTAGTGAGGCTGGAATTCGTGCAATGATGAAGCGCTTTGAAGGGACTGGTTCGGTATCCGGTCAATCTAAATATATGCATGCTCTGCCAGCACGTACATGCCAAAAACATCTTCACGGCATTATTGGCCCGCACTTTTTCGAAGATGAGGGTGAAGAGACAGTTACATTGAATGGGGAATATTACCGCAACATGTTGACCGGTTTTTTTTTTTGTTCCAAAATTGAATGAATTGTGTCTGGACGATTTCTGGTTTTAACAGGATGGTGCTACCGTCCATACAAGCCATCAATCAATCAATTTATTGCGTACGAAATTTGCAGATTGCATTATTTCGATTAGAGGAGAAGTTGATTGGTCTCCAAGGTCATGCGGTTTGATACCTATAAACTTCTTCATATGATGCTATTTGAAGAGTAACCCAGCGACAATTTAGGATCTCAAATATAACATCCAAACTAAAATTGCGGCCGTTGACCCACTTATTCTTCAAAAAGTCACCGAGGTGGTGATATTTTTCATATTTCCCTAGCCTCCTTTTGTCCGAGCTTTGCATTAAATTTGCCTGTAATGAAAGATTCTTAAGGTGTTTAACCGCACGAAGTAGGCGGTCAATTGGCAAGCCTATTTCTGCTAATAAGACATTCATCGAAATTCGTCTTTAGTAAGTCGATATGGAAACTATATATCCTTTAAGCTTTCCAGTGTCAATAAATCGCAAAAATAAATTAATAAGCATGAAGCGTTACTGGTCTTTATTTGCTGTATCCGACTCGGTATCATCTCGGAAAAGGTACGGCCCAATGACACATTTGACATGAAATCATACTGAACATTCAAATTTTTCGTACACAATGGCTTTTATTGTGTCACTTTCGGCTGCTCGCTTGACCAAATGCGGCGATTTTGCCTATAAACTAATCCATTTAGCCAAAAATGTGCCTCATCAATGAGGATGATTTTGCGACACATGAATGTTCGAGAGATGTCCCGCTCTTGAAAATCGTGCAGAATCGATTGGTTGCGGTCCTGATTTACCGCGTCACATACAGTCGCAATATTCTATTCATTTCTTTGGTTTCGCTATGTCACTGGCACGGCAACATTATGGAGCGAATACATAAGTCTATTCGTATTTGTTCACTAAGTGCTCAACTGTTCGCTTATCAGGATGATTACAACGGCCGAAAATTGGAGTGAACGAACATAACGTCATCGTGACTGTCGAGAACTTCGATAAGAATATGGATGATTTATTAACGTTGTTGAAGCATACATATTTTATGTATTGTATATCTGCTCATGGTAGAGAATCTGGAACACAAATATAGAATCTGTCAAAAGATGATATGCGTGGGTTTAGAAAATCTCTGTTGAAAAAATCGGACGCATTTAATGCAAAATCATTTAGTACTTATTCTAACACATGTGCTGAAAAGTCCAGTTTCTAAGAGAGGGCACCACTTGAATTAAATCCATACCATTTTCAGTTAGTACCAACCTTCAAAAGATACGTGTATAAATTTGACAGCTATCGGACGATTAGTTCTCGAGATATAGCCTTGTGAGTGAAGCAACTTTTGTTATTGTGAAAAAAAAAAATGGATTCAAAGCAATTTCGTGTGTTGATTTATCATTGCTTTTTATGGGAAAAAATGCAGCCGATGCAAAGAAATGGCTTGATAAGTGTTATCCGGACTCTGCACCAGCCGAACGAACCATTCGCAAGTGGATTGAAAAATTTAAAAGCGGTCATACAAGCACCGAAGATGATACACGCAGTGGACGTCCAAAAGAGGCTGTTTCAGATGAAAACATCAAAAAAGTCCAAAACTGAAGTTGATCAAGATAGCTGAGGCTCTGAAGATATCAAAAGAGCGTGTTGGATATATCATACATGAATATTTGGACATGCGAAAGCTTTGTTCAAAGTGGGTGCCGCGTTTGCTCACAGTCGACCAAAAACAGTGTTGGTTCCCAACACAATTTAGAACACAAGGCATCACATTACGCCGACGAAAACAATACAAGCTAAAATTAATTGATTATTAAAATGCCATTGCCAAACCATTTGCACAATTGATTGTTGCATTCATTGCGCATATTGGGCTAGTCACTAAGATATGGAAATAAGAAATACATATCCCAGATGACTAGCATATAGTACGCACAATGAAATAAATCAAGATCGCGTCAAACTTTCGCGTATTTTATTAAATTAAAAAATGTTGAATAAAACAAAACCGACCGACCGAAACGAGAAAACAAACGAAATGTCAAATTTGCAACATGGTGGTAATGGCTAATAAAATAATAATAAACAGAAAGAGAAAGGAGATCATTCACTATATGATCATCCCATACCCACCCCCAACATTAAATATGGGGCATTAATGTAAAAAGTAGAACACTAATGTAAATGCAATCCATGTAATTATTCATACAGTTCCCATAAAAGCAAATGATAATGTAAATGTATTAATGGATCTGTAGGTATATAAGAATTTCAAGTTCAAGATCAAGTTCAATGACCATATGATGTATATTAAAATAAAATGTATGTAAAGCACAGTAGCGACTAAAAGCAAGGCTTCATGGGAACTAGGATGCAAATCTTACGAACACTTCTCAGTTAGCAGTAGACTAGATCGGTACTATTAAAGATTATTATAACGTAATACGAACAAGTTTGTTTCATTTATCTAGAGCAATTAACCCATTTTTGGTGCAAGACATCCTTCTTGCAATAAAATTATTTCTAAGTACGACTCAGCTTAGAACAAACAGCAACGTGCTGATGATTCAGAGGAGTGTTTAAAGCTGTTCAACCGCAATAAAGCCGAATTTTTGCGTCGGTATGTGACAATGGATGAAACTTGGCTCCATCACTTCACACCAGAGTCAAGTCGGCAGTCAGCTGAGTGGCGAGCAGGGGACGAACCTCGTCCAAAACGACCAAAAACTGAACAGTCGGCTGGCAAGTTTATGGCATCCGTATTTTGGGATGCACATGGAATAATTTTCATCGAATATATCTCCAAAAGCGGCAGACTATCAACAGCGACTATTACATTGCGTTGTTGGAGCGTTTGAAGGACGAAATCGCAGAAAAACGGCCGCATTTGAAGAAAAAGAAAGTGCTGTTTCATCAAGACAATGCACCGTGTCACAAGTCGATGAAAACGATGGCAAAATTTAATTAATTCGGCTACGAATTGCTTCCCCACCCACCGTATTCTCCAGATTTGGCCCCCAGTGACTATTTCCTGTTCGCAGACCTCAAAAGAATGCTCGTCGGAAAGAGATTTAAGACGGATGAAGAAGTAATCGCCGAAACAGAGGCCTATTTTGAGGCTAAACCGAAATCGTACTACAAAACTGATATCGAAAGATTGAAAAACCGTTTCAATCAGTGTATCGCCCTCGAAGGCAACTATATTGATAAATAAAGTTGAATTTTGCAAAATTTTTTTGTTTTACTATGTGTTTTTACTATGCCCATGTGTTATATTATCTTCTGGTGGGAGGCTTTCACAAAATTCAGGTGCACTTGGAGGTTCCATGATCGAATTTGGGTTTGCAGCACTGTGAGTGTTCATTACCTGAGCATTTTATATGCTAATACGAATGTCCTTGTGCTTTTAAAGATATGTGCTACGCTGATTCTTGACCCAATCATTCATTAAGTCGCCTGAATTCATTTTCCATACGTCGTTCCCTAAAGACTAGTTATTTTCGACAGGCACTAAAGTGATTGTTTGATAATTCTAATACTTATTGAAATACAATTTTTGTTTTGTTGATTAATTAATTTAAAAAAAAGAAAAAATAATTTTGTCAAAAGTTTCTGTGAGTCACTCACTGCGCATGATTATGCGGTAGGAACTTACGATTTGTGCAACAACAAAACGCATAAGTTGTGTGTATACAGTCGTGTGCAAGATGTTGGCTGGTGCATGCTCGAGGTCGAACTTCTCGTCCACTTGGATTTCGACAGCAGCAGTGACCACAGCTACGAGTAAATTCTTAAACTTGTACAATTTTGTAACAATTCAAATATATTTTTTGTATCTTGTTTCGATCCATATTTCTTAAAATTTTTTTTGTGAACATTACTCGACTGTGATGTTGAATGGTTTCTTATACTATGATTTCTTATGCTATTTTCTTCCTGTTCAACACTCACGTTGATAATCCAAATAAGTCGAAGCCATTTGGACGAGACCAGTACTCGGTAGATACTACGAGGAAGCAAATTAAGCACAATTGAATCATCAGTTGGGAGAAGGGAATAAGTCCCAACATTTCCAAAAAGGCCAAAGAAAGAAAAAAAAACATTTTCATGACAGAAATATTTGTAATTTTAAAATTTTTTAATTTTAATTTAATTTTTTTCAACATTACTCTTGAATTGCTCGACATACAAAAGCTCAAAGACTTATAGAGCCTAGGTTAAATACAAGGCGTAATTGTTCTTTCACTTAACTGTACAAGAAACTTAGATCTGCAAGAAAAACAAGAACTACTTCAGAGCGAGCGCACTGGGCGGCCAAATGGGGCTTTTAGAACATCGACCAGTGGCTCGAAGGCGGTCTAATAACAACAACCCGGCAAAGCGTGACAACGCCTTCCGGTATTACGTCTTGCTGGTAAATGAAAAGAAAATAGTTTGCAAGCAAGCTTTCTCCATCACTCAACATTAAAATAATGCATGAGCTATTCTACAGAACGTCTCTTGTGTTTTACGTGGACACCTGCCATGAAGGCCTTATCCCACGAAGCTCTTACGCTCATAACAGGATTAAAATAATGCGTCAATCAACGCCCTTCGGATAGTATAAATACTACCTCCAGTACCTACTAGATGTCGTGTGTAAGGCATGATCTTCTCCCTTGGTATAGGGTTGAGGCTTATCTAAAACCTCTGCCATACTGTGGGTCATGGCACCCGGTTGCAATGCAACTCCACATCGAGCAGACCAATTAGCTCCACGTCCATCAAATAGCTGAGCACAGGTCCTAGCACGCTACAACATATACTCAGCCACATGGTGTCCAAACACCACTTGGCCTACCCTCCCCGCGATTTTCGGTACAAACCTACAGCCCCCACGATACTCCCACAAGGGGGCCAACTTCTAGATCAGGCCGGAACCATAGTTCCGGGGGCTCCTGACCTCCCGTGGTATCAGAATATAGCCTCCGGTCGAGCTTCGCAACCTTGCGGTTACTTCCAGTGGGGCACTTTATTGCCCAGGACTGGCCGCCTTTTGGCCCTGCTCACTGAGCTCCAGGATTAAGCTACCTATTTCGACGCCTAGCAAACACTATGTTCGCATAGTCTTGAATCCTTGCTATTTGTGCATTGTCAGTTAGAACACTGCTAACGTCACAAACACCGTCTTCAAAACCTACGCCCATAGCTTCAAGATTTCTAACGTCATCAGACCGCGAACATTCATACAGAATATGCACCCAGTCCTCAAAAGGAGCTCCACGCGAGCAGCCTTCCACCTGGCTTAGACCCCTCTTATGCAAAAAGTCATTAAAGGAACCATGACCAGTAAGAAGAAAGCCCAAGTTGAGGTTAAAACTCAGCTCAGGCCGCTCTCGCATGAATAGGACATTCTTCAGGAAACGGTAGGTGACTCTGCCGTTTACGCTATCGTCCCATCTAGATTGCCATCTAGATATGACGCATTCGTCTAGCAAGCGCCTACGCTTCCGGAAGCACATCTGGTTGACTCCGTTGTCAGACACCCAATCACGCTCTCTTAGCGGTATTCCCCCCCCCCCCACTTTGAAGGCTAATCCACTACGGATAGCTTCCAAGTCAAGGGGTGGTACTCCCAACAACACCTGTAGTGCCTCTGTAGAGACAGTGCGGCAAACGGGTAAGCAGCCAAGTAAGACCACTCTGTGGCAAGAGAGGATCTTTCTGAGACCCCACATGACTATGTCACTCCACACTGATGCCCCGAATGTTGCTCAAGCAACAAAAAGGCCACCATATATGGTGCGCACAGCACGCCTACTAAGCCCCCAGTCAGACCGCATAATGCGCCTTACCTGTCCCACAACGTTTGTGAGTCTGTCCTTGATTCTTTCCAAATGTGGTAAGAAGTTCAGGTTCTCGCTCATGGTTATGCCCAGATACTTGACTTGCGTCACATAACTAAGGCCATTACCATTCAAACGGATTGTGGGAGGTCGTCGTTTAAATGATTTTCCCATTCCTTGCAACACTCTCCTGGAGTGTCCCTCAAGAATGAGTAACAGGTCGTCCGCATATGCAGGTCTCACATATCTGCCCTAGCAGTGAGTCCATCATGAGGTTCCAAATGAATGGACCACAGATAGAGCCCTGAGGACATCCACGCTCCACACGTACACGCACACTTTCATTTAGACCTGTATTCATTGAACATGCGCTTCTGCCAGAAAAGTATCTTTTCCAAAGCTCAATTTCCCGGCATTCCACATCCTGCAATCTGCGGAACACACTTCCCCAGCTTAAGTTGTCAAAAGCACCTTTAAAATCTATAAAGATGCCTAAGACATAGTTTTCCCTACTTTCCTGGACACAATCTTTGACATATGCCCAAACGTCCTCAATAGACATGCCTTTTTTGAATCCGAATTGGAAAAGAGACATTGGTTCGGTCATATTCTCCAGAAGTCTTTCCACCATAACCCTTTCCAGTACTTTTTCAGGTACCGGAAGCTGATGCCCCGATAGGATCCAGGGTTTGACCTAATCCTATCGGGAGACTTCAATAGAACGACCACCTTTGCCTCAATGCATCTGCTGAAAGTGCAGCCTAGATAATCCGGAACGACTTTCCAAATGGCTTTCTCCATTTCGCCAGTCATTCCGTCTAGTCCAGGAGACCTCTTTGAACGGAGAAGTGAAACAGCGTGTTCCACCTCCTCGGTTCGCAATTCTGAGTTGGCTACTGATTCTGTAGCCAGAGGGGCCCCAGCTCGGTCATCTCTAGGGAAGAATGCATTGAGTAAGGCACCTATGCAGTCCCTCCACTCCCTATGTGTAGTATCACCCACACATATGCGTCCAACCTCTGGTAATTTATTGTTAGCTCTACATATTTTGTAAAGCCTTCCCTAAGGATTGTCCCTATTTGAATCCGCGAAACTTCTGCAATCATCTTCCTTGACTTGGACAATCATTCTCTTGTACTCAGCAAGGCATCGCCGGAAGGCAGAGCCCAACTGAGTCAAGTTTACAGCGTTGGTAGCCCGAGCCCTTTGGGATTTCTTCCTTAATTTTCGGACTTCCCGCCGCTTCCCATTCAGACTGCGTATCCACCACTTCACTCTTTTGAGATTAACCTTACGGCTCCTCTCGAAGAGATCGTCGTTGACACGCCACACGCACTCATTGATGTACTCGATCAGCTGATCAATGTTCAGGCTTCCATACACCCGAAGGGGTATCGAGGATACCTCTGCAAGTGTATGGGAACCGTAACCATTCCAGTCAGCATTTCTAACCTAGGCGCCCTAACAGTGTCTTCATAGGTGACCTCAACTTGTATCCAACTGTGGTCACTTATGTTTCTGGAGATTTTCCATGAAAAAGAGAACGCCTTAAGTGCAGATTCATTCGTAAATGTGACGTCAGTGTCGCTCTTTCGACCATGCGTATCGAAAGTGTACAACTCGCTCGGTCGATTGAGAGGGTGCATATCAGATGATATAGTCCATTCACTAAGCGTTTCACCCCGTGGATAGCTTGGATATCCAGACGAGTTACTGGACTATGCCATAAAAGGGAAATCGCATTAGCGTCAACGCCGAGGATGAGGGGGTCTCTCCCGACTAGCGAACGCACTTCCTCCATGTATTGGATGTATTGCTCGATTTCCTCACCGTACTTGCAGTAGACGCTGGCAAAGTATATTTTGCCAAAAACGCCTTCTACTCCGACACATCCGCCACGTTCATCTGCATCTTGAAGGATGCATGTAAGGTTTGCATCCCTTACAATCATTGCAGCTCTGCATCTGGTGTCAGGGAAGACCCGCATGGAAACGGGTAGACCTCTAATTACTCCCCTCGAAGCATGGGGCTCCTGAACCAGAGCAACGTTGCAGTCCCTCTCGCACATCCGAGCTCCCAGGTCTACCATAGTGGAGAAAGCGCCCTGGCAGTTCAATTGCACGAAGTTGAATACCATATTAGTTTCTGGCATTCAACCGGGCAAGAGCAGCCACATAAAGCGGACATTCAGCCGACACCATACGCAGTTCCGGCATTTGGCCGGTTTTGAGCACCCTTTTGAGTGGTGTCCTTCTTCGCCGCAACGGCGACATACCTCCTATGTCTTGCAATCGGCAATGCCATGGTCAAGACCGAGGCATCGGAAGCAGCCAACAAAGGTTTTGTACCCAATGTAACAGCGCCCACTATCAAGGAGTACTTTAAGCGCTTGCGCTGAGCCAAGACTCTCCAGTACAACGTTAACGCTGCCTCCTACTTTGGTACTCCATGGTCGGGTTACCATTTTCACCTCATTTTTGAATTTTTCGAGGGTATATTCCTCGTTAAAATTTAGTTCATGAAGCTGGTTCTTGAGGACTTCAGCCTCGACTTCTTTTGCCGACGCTTCGGCACGACCACGGACCACGGACCACGGACCACGTAAGAGCTGGTGTCGGCACAGGTGCAGGGACCTTTCCCGATTTATCAGGAACCTTTCCTGGGGCGGCAGGAGCAGGAACCCTTGCTGAGGTGGCAGGAGCAGGAGCCTTTGCCGTATTGGCAGAGGCTTTAATCGCTCCTGTTGCCACTTGAGCGAAGCTAATCTCCTTCTCTTTGGCAGCTGAGGGCTGCGGACGCACTACCTCTGGGGTGTGCTTGTAGGCATCCAGGCAACCTTTTAGCCGCTCGTTTTCCCCAACGAGCAGCCAAATTATGCCTTCGTAGGCCTTGCAAGAACTATTTACCCTGTTTGCAAGGACAGGGTCAACTTCCCCCCTTTCGAAAATGACCTCAGAAAGCCCCCTAGCCAAATCGCCCAGCTGCCGATTTAGGTACAAAATATTCGTACATCTTGCATCCACGAAGGCTTTCTCGTTCAACTCCGAACCTAATATATTATGTGTTATTTTCGAATCACTTACCGATTTCTTCTTTTTAACACTGTTCGGGCATACGATCTCGAAAGTTCTCTTCTTTGCGGGGGTTATAACCATCTCCATTCCCGAATCTTCCTGGTTGACAATCCCCTTCTCCATAAGCTTTTTCAGCTTTTCAATGATGTTGGCTCCTGTTTTCTTTTTGGTAGGAGGCATGTCTCCTACCCGAGATGGCAACACTTAACACGTAACAAAGTAATTACCGCACAATAACACACAACACAACAACTTTCCACCGTAATAAAATCGCACAAGACCAATTAAGAGTAAGTTCTGAACAGCTCCGCACACAAAAATTAACACTTAATTGATTTTTAATTGAATTAAAAGTCCGCACTGAAAAGTGCAGCCCGAAATCGCCCGTTGCTAATCACTTCGATATATGAATTCCAAACTCGAAAAAATCGTCCGCACTCCGCAAAAAGACGTCCGAACACTTCCGCTGTTGAAATACAACTGGAGCTATTCTACAGTAAGTACCCTGAGCATGCTAGCATTGTGATGTATGATTTCTACCGAAAGTATTTCTATACATACTACTCATATCGATTTGGACGGCCAAAAGTTGACGTTTGTTCTACATGCGAGGAGCTCAGTGCAAAAATAATAAGTGCAACACTGAATGATAGAGCTGTACCAGCTCCTTCCTGGTACAACAAGGAGTTGCGCTCTCTCCGTAATTACAGAAACAAGTTGTGGCATAAATTCTTAAGGACTCGATCTGATTCCGACTACAGTAATTATCGATTGGTATACAATCGTTTTTCTGAACTTTGTGAGTCTCTTTACCTTGAGTACCTCTACCGCATGCAATTTAACTAAATGCTTCTACCAGTTTGTTAATACCAAAAGAAAGTCTGACGGCTACCCATCTACTCTAAAATTTCTTTGTGAATCTTCTGCCGACCCGAAAACCATTGCAAATTTCTTTGCCTGCCATTTTAATAAATCCTTTTCTAAGAAAACAGCTGAACCCGATCCTACTTATTTAAGTAATATGAGAAACTATCCTGAGACATCATCCGTTTCGCTAAATATAACAACATCCTTGGTATCTGAAAACATTACCAAACTTAAAGATGATTTTTCGTCCGGCCCTGATGGCCTTCCGGCTATTGTAATAAAAGAGTATGTTAACCATCGCGGTCCTCCCCTTGGAAGGAATCTTACATCATCCCCATTCATAAAAAAGGAAGTAAGACCGAAGTCGATAATTATAGGCCCATAGCAAAACTCTCTTGCATACCCAAACTTTTTGAAAGCATAGTCTATCAACAACTGCTTCCGTACTGTAGGCCAACTATCAGTACAAATCAGCACGGTTTCATGAAAGGTAAATCAACGACCACTAACCTAACAGAGTTTGTCTCTAGGACGCTTCATGCTTTAGAAGACGGTGATGAAGTCGATTCAATTTCCACTGATTTCAGCAAGGCATTCGATAAAATCTCTCACCAACTTATCATTTTTAAACTAAAAAAACTTGGATTTTCCCCTCATTTTGTGGCATGGACCAAATCCTATTTAGAAGACCGAGAATACAGGGTCATCTTCAGATCTTCAATATCCGACCCCATTAAAGCAATATCTGGTGTCCCTCAGGGTAGTCACCTTGGACCAATCATCTTTATCCTAACGATTAACGACATAAATCTCATTTTAACGGATTGTAAACTTTCTATTTTCACTGATGACATGAGAATTTCCAAAGTCATTTCATTGCCTTCTGACTCCCATTGCCTGCAAGATGACTTAAATAAATTTTCGGTATGGTGCAAGCCAAACTTTTTGGAGCTTAATATCAGCAAATGCCAAGCGATAACCTATTCCCGTAAACGCCTCTAAGAAACTACTTCATCTGCGATGAGCCTATTCCTTCCATAATTTGTAACAGAGAATTAAATTTGGACTCGCATATTGACAGCATTATAAATAAAGCTAACTCTGCACTTGGTTTTATCAAACGCTGGTCGAAAAAATTTTCCAACCCTTACGTTACAAAGTTCCTGTTCATTACTTTTGTATGGCCTCTTCTCGAATATTGCTGCCAAGTTTGGTCACCCTATAAATTAATCCACATTCAAAGAATAGAAGCAGTCCAACGCAGATTTATCCGTTTCGCCCTTCGTGGTCTACCCTGGGCCGACCCATATGGATTACCCCCCTATGAAAATAGGCTAAAACTAATTAGGATGCATACCCTAAAAAAACGTCGTGAAGTCGCTGATTCACTTTTTATCCACCAGTTATTGACTGGAAACACCGAGTGATCGAGAATAGCGCAAAATATTGCATTCACTCCCAATCCCCGTAATCTAAGATCTGTCCCACTCTTCTTGATCCGAACTCACCGCACCAATTACGGTCACTTTGAACCCATATCTAGAATGTTACGTATAACGAACAACTACGTTGAAGTCTTTGACCTAAATAGCAGCAAACACGAAATAAAAAAAGTACTGCTCAATATGCCACTTCCTTAACATCTCCCTCGTCCGTCATTTCTCCTCGCCCCATTCGGTTAAGAATATCTTTGTTAGTTTTAAGTCTAGCTTTAAGCTTTTGCTTCTTAATAAGCTTAATAAAGTTGTCCGGGGTAGACCCGGGCAAATAATAAACGTGTAGCGACCGCAAAAAAAATTGTACACCTCAGACGTGCCAACAAATTTTATAATAAACAGCAAGAAATAAAAGCCTTGTGTCGTGAAAGAGCAGATGTCGGAACGCTCGTTTTCGATCACATGCAGAATCTGCCCTTGCCAAAGGTCTCAGTGCAAGAAATTTTTTACCTCAGATAGCTATGGCTTTATGTCTTTTGCGTTCATATTCTGAAGACAAACAATGCAGATTTTTATGCGTACCATGAGGGTGAAGCTAAGCAAAGACCTGACGACGTGTGCAGTTTGTTATGAAAGAACATTCAGAATCTTGATCCTGCCATTCAGAAACTCCACATATTCAGTAATGCTTGTGGAGGGAAAAACAGAAATAATACTCTCATAAGGTTCTTCCTACTCCTGGTTTCACTGGGCTGCTTTAAGGAGATATACCAATACTTTCCCGTACGAGGTCATTCGTTCTTACAGTGCGATCGAAATTTTTGGACAGCTAAGCGGCTTATCAGAAGAAAAGATCGAATTTACACTCCATTGGAGTATAACAGCATGATATCCACTGCTAAAAAGACTGGATTTAAAGTAACAAGCATTACTTCCGCAGACATACTTGATTTTAAAAGTATATGATCAAGTTTTCATAAGAAAACTTGCAAGTCAGTTTCTAAAGACTCCATGTCCATGATTTTAAAGTACAGACATCTTGGAATATATTGATGGACTTGTTAAACCTACTTTCTTGCTCCTACTAATAGATTTTTTCACTTTGTCCTTTATTTTCAGTTCTATAGGAACATAATACTATCTGGTTAATGTCTAAAACAACATACATAAACTAATATATTATTCAAAACCCTATTTCTTTAATAATTTTATCTATTTTTTTATAGTTTTAGCTTTATCTTTTAGAAATAAGAACTTTTTTCCGTTAATTTTGTATTTTATTTTGAAATTTAAATTTTCAGTTGGAAGAAGGAAATAAATCAGCTTTTTCACACGGTGTAACATATCTAACTACTAGGAAGCCATAGAAACAAAAAATGTATCTCATGCGACTTAAAACATTGAAAACCTTATTTTATCCATATGCCAAAAATTTGAAAACCGTCAAACAAAGACGTTATTAAGTTTATTTGCGTTTTTCCAAAAGTTATGTCAAATGGATTTATTCCCTTCTTCAAACTGGTAATTCAATCGTTTTGTATAGCAATAGCGCTGGGCATAGTCTGAGATTGATCGGTGCCTAACCTAATCACACAACACGCAATCACTAAACTTTAACTTTAAAAGGAACACTATTTAAAAATTGTTTATATGAATATTTATTATATAATACTCGTACATTGATGTTTTTACAGCCATTTTTGAATGGAGTCTCCAAGTTCATTTTCGTCTTATTCGTGATTTCGTGTAGTATTATTTTAATGAACTTAACTCAAGGTAAGCTTTATTTTTTTTTTAATTTAGAATTAGTACAATAAATTTATTTACATTCGGATATGCTTAAGGTATTGCTGTAAACGACATAAAGCTTCTTCATGAAATAAGTCAAATTATTCGATTGGAAAAAGAAACAAGGTTCCTATACGAATTTGAAAGCATCTTTACTCAACAAATGATGACCTCAAATCCGGTTCTAAGAAAAGTCAGTTTGAATTGAATATATGTTTTAATGTTTAAAAAGTATGTTTTTAATTTTCCAGATAAAGAATCGTTTATATGACAAAGGCACAATAAAAACTGAGTTGACAATTACCAAAGAAAATAGGCAAAACATATCAAATCAGCTTTTGGGTTCGTTGTCGGTTAACGTGAAATATTTCCTGATTTCGTTGATTTTTCTCTGTATTTTAGCAAAACTGGTGCAAACGTATAAGCCAACAAGGACGATCTGGAATAGAAAACTATCGCATCCCAGATTTCAATTCAAATGCTTACCAAGTCGTTACGAGATACTTTAATCTGAGTTTTGTAATAGATATGAAGTGGAATGGTTTTTCTTTACGCTTTCAAATAAAGAAAAGCGATGTACGTTTCGGCTTATTTTTTTTTTTTCACTTCGACGTTTGATAAGCCAAAAATTAGTTATTTATGTATGAAATATAAATAATGGAAGCGAAAATTTTCGCCCAATTTTTCTCAGATTAACCTCACTGGTAAGATTACTTAAACTTCTCTTTTAGGAAGGAAACAATCTAAAGTGCCTGCGAAGGATCAGTTGGAAAACTATTGCATATTATCAAACCTTAATTCATATAATATACATGGTACATATGTACCACATTGATCAAAAAGTTAACCACTGTGTGGCGCTCCCATTGCTCCGATTTGAGTTCTGTTTTTTTTGTTAAGTTGGTAAACATTCCCTCTAACTGTTGTTGACATTCCCTCTAAATCTTAGCGTCATAGCTTGAGATTTACATAAGTTACGTAGCCGAGAGTACGTCTATCTCTGTGTGTGTTGGCGATTTTTTACAATTTTAGAAATGGATTTAAATTTGCAACAACGAACTTGTATTAAATTTGCGTAAAAAATGGATTTAATGGTGCGCGAACGTTAAAAATGTTAGAAAAGTGTTTCGGCAACGATTCTCTAAAGAAAGCGGTCGTTTACCAGTGGCACGACCGGTTCAAAAGTGGTCGTGAGTTAATCGAAGATGATGAACGCAGTGGCAAATCATCGACATCGAAAACCGACCAAAACATTGATGAAGTAAAAGAAATGTTGGTCAATAACCGCAAATTAACCATCAGAGAGATAGCAGAGGACTTAAACATTGCCTATGGATCCGTCCAAAACATTTTGGTTAATGACCTCAATTTCATGCAAAAAAGAGACCGTGTTGACGTCGCAAAAGAGATGATTTGCGAGGCTAAATCCGATCCCACATTCATCAAAAGGATCATTACTGAAGACGAGACGTGGGTTTATGAGTACGATACGCAATCCAGACACCAGGCAAGTGAATGACGTTCACCAAATGAGCCGAGACCAAAAAACCATGTCCCACGGTTTTCTGGGAATACAACGATGTAGTGCATCATGAATTTTTGCCAGAAGGCCAGACAGTAAACAAAGAGTACGAGTATTATTTGGGCGTTATGAGACGTTTGCGTGAAGCAATTCGCCGAAAGAGACCAGAATTGCGGGCAGAAAACTCGTGGATTTTACACCATGATAACGCACCGTCGCACAGTGCCATCATTATTCGTATTTTTTTGACGAAAAATGCAACAAATACCATCCAACAGCCACCGAATTCATCTGATTTCGCTCCCTGTGACTTCTTTCTGTTCAATCGAGTTAAAAAACCAATGGAAAAATCGCAGGAAACACTGATGCACATACCGAAAACCGATGTCGTAATGGGTACGTACATGGCGGAGCAAACCCTGAAGGTCCTTGCAGTGAATGTTAATTCACTGATTAGCCCCTGATGTGCTTTTGGTTAGCGAAACTAAGCTGACCAAAAGACACAAAATGAAGCACAGAAGATTTAAAATAATACGAAGAAACCGACCAAACTCCATTCAAGGAGGAGGTGTTGCAATCTTTGTTAGAAAAGGACTGCGTTTCAAAAGAATATACAGTCGTGTAGTACGTAGATTCCAGGTGCTGGAAGCATGCATCATGTACATCCCTCTCCGTAGTGGAAAGCGGTTATACATGGTGTCTGTTTATGCACCTAAAGCTACTCAATCCACCTTATTCATTTCAGAGCTCGAGACACTTTTTCGATTCCTAAGACTGGAATTGGAGGAGAGCTACTATATTATCGGCGGAGATTTCAACGCCAAACATAGTGATTGGGGAAATAATACACCAAATACTAGAAGGAACCTACTATTCCATTGGTGGGGTCTGCACAGTATAATGTATCGACTCGGCCTCAAGGCGACGGATAGTATGTCGTTTCCCAGACACGGTTCCTATTTGGACCTCTTGCTGTTCGACACACGAATACACCTGACGTGCACTAACCAACATACCGTAAACTGTCTACGCACTTTCGTGTATGACAGTGACCATTGCGGTCTCAGTACCGAAATAACCGTTCCGAACGAAATTGCGGAATTGGATGAGTTTGTTCAGGTCAAACGAAAGTCACTTTTGATTTTTCAAATGATAATTCCTGATTTTCATTGCTCAGTCGTATTCCTCAATGGGTCACACGACTTTGTCTCAAAGGTCTTAATCATTCAATGCTAGATACCACTGCTCTGGCACGCCTAAATCATTAATCGGTTTCCAACGTTGTTAGGGTGTTAGAAGGTCGAGATTTGTTTTGAGGAAGTCATTATTGCTTCGAGTGAAGTTAAAACTCAAAGAAATTTCAGATAGAGACAAATTGTCCTAAACTTATCTGAGAGTGTATGATGTTCACTCTGCCTTTTTTTCTACTTGAACGGAACTATACTTCATTTAGAAGTTCGATATTTGTTTTGAGGAACTGGTTATTATTAGTAACGTTTTCCAGATTAATAATGCAGGCTATTTCAATTCAAGAGAAAATTGAAATGATATTGCTTTATGGAGAAAGTGGAAGGAACATCGATGGTGCTGTTGCACGTTTCCCAGACCAGATACGATCGCGCACTTCCTTTTATCGGGTCATCCAACAATTCACTGATGAAGGAAGTGTGCAACCAAAGAAAAGGAATTGGTTAGATAGGGTGGCTGTTGAGGACAATGAAATAGCAGTGTTAGCTGCCACTGCACACGATCTTCACATTAGCACTCGCCAAATAAATCGTAAATCAGGAATTTCTCAAACGACTGTCTGTAAGATATTACATCGGCATAAATACCATCCTTATCATGTTTCAATGCATCAAGAACTTTCTAGTGAGGATTTTCGCAATCGGGTTTCCTTTTGTCAATAGGCACTTCAGCAAATTGAACGAGACCCCCTTTTCTTCGCCAAGGTGTTATTCTCAGATGAGTCGACTTTCACCAATCACAGTACGGTCGACATAATATCCATTACTGGGTCACCGAAAACCCTTTTTGGTTGCGACAAGTTGAACGCCAGCACCCTTGGAATATTAATGTTTGGGCGGGAATTATTGGGGATAAATTAATAGGTCCATATTTTATTGAAGGCAACTTGAATGGCGAAAAGTATGCAAACTTCTTGCGGGACCATCTTCCAGTATTACTAGAAGAACTGCCATTGGAGTTGCGACAAACAATGTAGTTTCAACATGATGGTTGTCCAGCCCATTATTCCCAAGTAGCCCGGGGCGTATTAAACAATGTTTACCATCAACGATGGATCGGACGAGGGGGTGCGAGGCAATGGCCTGCTAGATCACCTGATCTTACGTCACTTGATTTCTTCTTGTGGGGCAACTTTGAAAGCGAGGTTTACAGAAAAAAGCCAACAACACGTGAGGTCATGAAAAGACGAATAACTGAAGCTTGCCGGAAGATTACGCCAGAAATACTTCTCAGTTCTGTTGGTTCATTTAGAGCGCGGATAGACAAGTGTATTGAAGTGAATGGTCACATTTTCGAGCATTTGTTGAAATAGTCTCGGGAAATAAACGTCGAAATGGGAAGAATTCAATATTCAACAGTCGGAGGCAAGGGGACCCACTCTAATTAATCACCCCGAAGGAAACAAAATACTGCTACGTCCACGTCGTTGTTTCTGGGTTATGCTAAACGCAGTATGTAAAAACAAATGACAAGCCTACGAGCAATATGACTGAGCAATGAAAATCAGGAATTATCATTTGAAAAATCAAAAGTGACCTTCGTTTGACCTTGAAAATGGGTCTCAAGGTCAAACTCGTGGTCACCATCTTATGTCCCCTTCAGAACCGTGTGACTTTTGTCTGAAACATTTTTCGAGTAATTTGGATGTCTCAAGTTAAAAAACTCATCCTGCATATTCACACATTGTACTGTGGAGGAATTTTACAATAATATACATTAATTTGCGGGGGATCTGCAAGGCGATTGATCGGAAGACTGTTGACTGTTCTACAACTTGAATTGGATCAGCAGCCCAACAATCAAGTTCATAGCGTAGTGCTTGCTCTACGTCTCAGTGGTAGTCCCCGGTAATGAGTAAATCCTTACTCATGCAATAAACAGTGATACCTACTGTGCTGTTCGCTACAGGGAACAGCGATGGAGGCTACTCTGGTAAATTGTAGCAATGATATGGATTCTCCAGATGAATCTCCATCGCTCACAAAAAGGGCGCATTTATTACGCGACTTTCCAAAAACGCAGAAGACGTTTTAATCCAGAAACCATGGCTCGTTGAAGGCATGGTTCGTGAACTTGGGACACCTGTATACGCTCAGTTATATACAAGAGACAAAGGCAATATTAGAACGTGTATATTACGTAATGAAACGTAGCCATAATGCATTTTTACTTCCTAACCTCAGCGACCCGACTTAACCGTTGCCAGACTAGAGACTGGCATCGGCATATCTTAGCCACGATCATGTAGGCCCTCTCCCTGGTAATAACCTAGAAAGGTGGTACTGGAAGCTGGAAGCTAAACACTGGTCTCATTAACGGGTGCGACGCTAATGCTCATCATACGGTATCGGGCAGTACCGACATCTACGATAGAGGTGATTCACTTTTTGATTATATTATGAGTACTAACCTCGTTGTTTTGCAACATTCACAATGAGCCACTTTTATAGCAAGAAACCGACAGGAAGTGCTAGGTAACACTCTTGTCTCCGACAACGTCACTCAAATGCTAACGAACTGAACACTTCTTTTCAGACCACAGATACATCCAATTAAGCTTGAGTGATGCTCTTCCCAGCCAACCACCATACCGGTGTCAGAAACACTATCCTCTGAACTTTCCAATAAAAAGAAAAGTGACTAACTGGGACTCATACAAAGAATTGTACAAAATATATTGTTACATATTAAGATGTATTGAAAGCATTTACATCCCACTGTAATAATATACTTGATTATTCGCCCCACTCAGCATACATACATATAACTTATTTTCGCCTCACCTTCCGTTTGTCTTATCAAACACCAAGTGAGCATCACAACGTTGTTTAATGTTTGTCTCCAACTTCATCTTCTCGCAAAGATCTTTGGATCTTTGGATATTACGCATCCTCATAGAGAACATCGATTACACTATACCCGAACTTTGGCCTGGCAAAGACTTTCATGTCTAGATCCTTCTGGGAGGAAGACGCTTTCATGGATGGCAAGGCAATCCACTTTTACACAGATGGATCTAAAACTGATAGCGGCGTTAGTTGCGGTGCTTTCTCAGATACCTAAATCTAAGCCTTCCCTTTCGTCTTTCAAATCACTGTAGCGTGTTCCAGGCGGAAATTTTGCCGATTAAAGAAGCTGTGTGCTGGCTGAAGAAAAACGTGACATCTTCAAAGGATTTCCGCATCTTTTCGGATAGTCAGGCCGCTATCAAATTCTAAAACTGCCCTTGAATGACGATCATCTCTTAGGGAGATGGCAGAGCAGTTCAACCAAATAGATCTGGTCAAAGCTTGATCTGAATCGCTCGTTTGATCTTTCTGGATAGGAAACATCTCAGCGCCAACATAAGTGTCATCACTGGATACTGCCTTATAGGCAAGCATGCAAGAAGGCTTGGTGTCTTCACAAACGATTTCTGTAGAAGCTGTATGGACAAGGGGAGAAAGAGACAATCCTGCACCTACTCTGTACATGTCCAGCTCTCTTCCAAAGAAGAAAACTTCACCTAGGAGCTTCGTTTTACAATGGCGAACTAAAGAATGTAAACGTTCACAATCTCCTCAAGTAGGAGGATCACAGATCCACGTGGCATCAAAATGGGCCAATAGGCCTAAGTGGGTTGGTCTTTTCAACAGTCACTTTTACCTAACCTAACCTAAGTTAGCAGTAATTGACAGGGAAATTCCTCCGCAGTTGAGCCTTGTTGGTAAGAAATTACGACTACGAAACGTCTATTTCTGCATTTTGGTTTGGGGCAGATAACGTTATTCCATTAAAATAAATCCACTAGCATTGTCCCGACTGCTTCAACTACATACAATACATAGGTAACAATCACACAGTTAACATATGTTACATAAAACCATTTTGCCAACCATGTGATTGACACTAATAGCCAAAATTTACGGAAGAGAATAAATACGAGGGTTGTTTGAAAAGACTGTGTCTAAGATCGGTGCCATCGCTGGACAGCACCTTCTACATTTTAGTATCTGACAGTTGGATGCCCTTCTGACCAACATCGTTTTTACTCTTTCTTATTATGTAATTGTTTCTCGCTTTTTCCGGTTGGTTTCTTCTAAGCCTTCCGTGATTTTCCTTTTTTTTTCAATTGTACTCGTACTGTACTGTAACCGAAATTACGGATAAAGTTATTATTATTTCCCCTACATTTTGGTGCCCCCGTGAGGATTGAAGGACTTTAAGCTTGTATCAAGATATACAAGTACATATAATAATTACTTCACATCTCTGTTTGGACGTCAGCTTGTCTGTGGAAAAATTGGTTTGTTCATCGTTGCATTTCCTGCGCATCGTTAACTATTTTGCTTTTTCCTTGCATTTCGCCGCTTGAGATAATCTACTCTGTGCTGGTGTAAAATATGGCGGCGCTAAATTTGCGAATATCGGCCACAAATGCTATTCGCCGTGCATATGACCACGTGACCGGAGCTAACCTCGACGGAGCTGATGTGGCACAGCTAGAGCAGGAGATTAAGTCCGTAGCGGCTCATTACGAAGAATTTGTCGCTAATCATCAGATGTTGGTTGGTGTGACTGAAGTAACCGAGATGGAGGAACATGATATTTTGTGGGAACAGGTAGAGTCTAGCTACAATGCGTGTTGCGTGATCCTGAACCGGAGATTAGCGCAACTTCGAAATACTCTAGCAGTGCCGCCAGCTCCCAATCCAGGTACGCCCATTGCAGGTGCTCCAGCTGCGCCCGTTTCAGATGATCCAGCTGCACATGTGACAGATACCTCAACTGGGAAATACAACACCGAAAAATCTGCACATGGGATGGTTAATACACAGTCAAACAAAGTGGAAATGCGGTTGGACCCAGTGGCAATCCCTTCATTTGATGGTACGTAACACAAGTGGCTGGCTTTTAGAGACACCTTTGAAACTCTTGTGCACAATACGGAGTTTCCAGAGCCATACAAACTTGGTAAGCTAAGGCAGGCGGTTGATCCGGCAAAGGTGCCGCTCATAGGCGGAATGTATTCTGGTTGGTACAATGAGGTGTGGACAGCGCTCAAGACTCGTTTCGATAACCCTAAACTTCTGGTGGAAATTCATGTTTCTCGTCTCTTAAATTTGAGATCTGCAGCAGATGAGACTTCAGGAGCATTATTAACGATTGTGGACACGGTACAGGAGTCGTTGCGCGTGCTGCATGTGATGCTTTTACCGGTGGATCAGTGGGATGCGCTAGTGGTGCCGATCGTTGTGTCCAAACCACCCCCCTCAACGCAGCGGGAATGGTGTATGGATTGCTCGTCTACGAAGATTCCGCGCCTGGCGGATTTGTTATCAAATGTGGAAAAACGTACTCAAAGTCTTGCAACGGACTTGATTCGGATGCCGAATCACAACGATGGTGCAACTACCCTTTATCCCCGCGCGCAGACGTCGACGAAATCATATTTGGCTACAACAAGCGAGAGTCGGTGTCCGTATTGTCAAGGGCCACATTGGATTACACGTTGTCAACGACTGCTAAGTAAAAATCCTAGCCAACGTTTCGCCGATCTAAGGGATTCTGGCTTATGTTTCAACTGCCTAAGGAGTGGGCACACATCGAGACCGTGCTCTGCAGGTGGATGTCGACAGTGCGGGAGAAAGCATCACACCATGTTTTGCCGAGAGGTTCCCCGTCCAGCTACTGAGACCTCCTCTCAGCCATCTCAGTTAACAGTTGCCACAAGTACGGCGCACTCATCCTGACTAGCCGACCAGACAGTTTTGCTTGCTACAGCGCGAGCATTCGCATGTGGAGATTTGGAACAGCGCTTGACTCGAATCCTCTGCGACCTTGGATCGCAGGTAAGCTTTGTTACCGAACGCTTAACTAATCAACTTAATCTTCGCAGAGCTAAATTCGAAGTGGCAGTAGAAGGAATCGTCGCTCTCGCTCACGCCCGCACCAAGGGTAGAGTCGTGCTTTTGCTCAGGTCTACGTTCTCTGACTTCGAATTGGAAATTAATGCACTGGTGCTTCCGTCAATAACTTCAGTAACTCCAGCGGTGCCTATTGAAGGAAGACAATGGAGACATTTAGATGCTCTTCAACTGGCTGACCCGCACTTTGCAAGCGCTGGGAATATCGACGTTCTAGTGTGAGCCGACGTGTGGGGCCAAATCGTCGAAGGTGAGGTCATAGGTGGCAAGCCCAACGAACCCTGCGCGCAACGCACCCGGTTGGGTTGGGTGGTATATGGCCCAGCTTCTGCTACCTCAACTACAGCTCATCCACCTTATGTTTTCTGCGGTCAGGTAAACGAGACCGACGTGCGGTTGGGGGATATGGTACGAAGTTTTTGGATGTTGGAAGAAGTTCCAGAAGCGAACGTGGTCCAAGATGAATGCGAACGCATATTCTCTGCAACGCACTCACGAAATGCGGATGGACGGTATGTCGTACATATTCCATTTCGGTCCGATACTCTCGAGTTAGGAGATTCATATGCAAATGCACTACAGTAATTTCATGGCCTAGAACGGCGACTAGCTGGTAATGAAAAGCTAATCAGCAAGTATATATGCTTCCTGCGTGAGTACCGCGCTCTAGGTCACATGGAGAGGGTTGATCAATCTGCTGAGCCTACGAATTGCTACTATATTCCCCATCACGCAGTGCAGGGCAAGTTCCGCGTGGTCTTCAATGCATCGGCACGTACCACCAATGGTGTCTCGCTGAACGACACCCAGTTGGCAGGCCCTACTATTCAGGATTCATTGGTTAATATTATCTTCCGTTTTCATCGCTATCTGGTTGCGCTTACAGCCGATGTGGACAAAATGTTTCGGCAGGTACCCGTGACTCCAGACCATAGAGAATATCAACGTGTGCTCTGGAGAGATTCTGCAGCTGAAGAAATTGGTGTCTTTCGGCTCACGACGGTTACGTATGGGATGGCCTCAAGCCCTTTTAATGCTGCACGGACGCTGCATCAGTTCGCTTACGACAATTTTTACTGTTTGGCGGATCAGGAGCAGGCCTTAGCACGAAACATCATCCTTTCGCCATTTTATGTGGATGACCTGTTGACGAGTTGCGACAGTGTTTCAGAAGCAGTAGGTCTAGCGGCACATGTCGACACCATACTGACGAAGGGATTCTTTAAATTGCGAAAGTGGAATTCGAACCGTGCTCAGGTACTCAATCAATTAGATGCTAATTAGTCTTCTTCTGCAGAGCTTATCATCGACTCTCTAACGGCGACGGTGCTTGGATTACGTTGGGATCCGATGGCAGACGAGTTATTTTTCAAGGTTGTGTTGGAGCCTCCGGATAAGCACCTAACGAAGCGACGAGTTCTACGCGAGGTGGCGCGACTTTTGACCCGACAGGACTTTTGGCACCCGTGGTCGTTACGGGCAAAATATTCATCCGGACGCTTTGGTCCACTCGTATCACGTGGGATACACCGCTTTCAGAAGAACTAGAGGAAGACTGGAATAAATTCCGTAACAGCCTCAACGCCCTCAATTTTATTCGAGTACCCAGATGGTTGGGTATGCAAAAGGACGCAATCACAACTCTACACGGCTTCTATGACGCCAGTTTGCGTGCGTACGCTGCTGTTGTCTACACCCGGACAGACGGGTTTGATGGAGGTGTCAACGTTTCAGTGCTCACTGCTCGCACCAGAGTAACCCATTTTGAAGGCGCTACGATTCCTCGGCTGGAGCTTTGTGCAGCGCATTTGCTAGCTGTAAAGCTGGATCGCGTTCGAACAGCGATGGGTCTAGTGGATACTCCTTATTATTTGTGGTCCGATACTAAGATTGCACTGAGCTGGCTACGAAAACAACCGAGCGTCTTAAAACCGTATGTGTCAAATAGGGTGCGCCAAGTTCAGGAGCTTACGGAACCAGATCAATGGCACCACGTCCGCTCGACTCAAAATCCGGCCGATTGTGCAAGTCGTGGCATAGGAGCACAGGAGCTATTACAACATCATCTGTGGTGGCAAGGCCCGGAATGGTTGGCATCAGGCGCTCTGCCTTTGGACCCGCCGAACGGACTTAGCCCGGATGAACTGGGTACAGTGCAGTGTGAAGAGAGGATCTCCGTTATAACGATGACAGCTACAGTTCAACCAAGGTTAACAACGAGACTAGTGGATGGCCATTTGATTGCCGTTACTGAGCGCTTCAGCTCCCTGCGGCGACTTTTACATACGGTAGCTTATATATTGCGATGGCGTTGCAATCGTAGACCTCTTCGAACTTCCATTGTGGGACCCGGCGAACTTGAGGACGCTTTATCAACTCTCATTCGAATGCAACAGGGCATGGAGTTTGGGACAGAATTGGCAGACATTCGGAAAGGGTCTAATGTATCCAGTTCCATCCGATTGGTTTCCTTGAACCCTTTTGTCGACAACGATGTTACCTTGCGAGTAGGTGGACGTATTAAGAAAGCAGCGCTTCAGTGAATGCATTGCGACCTTTCTTGGCATCAGGCGTGGACTATTGCGGACCTTTCATCTTACGTGTTGGGACACAGCGCCCGCCATTTTCGTCTGCATGGGGACGAAGGCCGTACATATCGAGGTAGTAGAGGATCTTACGGCACAGGCTTTTTGGATGCCTTTACAAGGTTCCTCAGCGGGCGTGGACCTTGTCCTGATCTTTACAGTGATAACGGCACAGCGTTCATCGGAGCGAATCGGTTACTGCAAGAAGATCTGGCAGCTTGGCAGTGCGAATACAATCAACAATCATTAGCTGACATCGGAACAAAATGGCACTTCATTACGCCTAGCGCCCCACATCAGGGCGGCCCTTGGGAGGCAGCGGTGAAGGCTGCCAAGCACCATCTAGTACGTTTGGTGGGTAAACAAGCACTTTGGCATAAAGAACTGCAGACGTTGGCTACACGCATCGAGGCCTGCCTCAACTCCCGCCCGCTCACACCGCTCTATGATGACTCTGACGACAAGTTGGCACTAACGCCAGGTGACTTATTTATTGGAGCCCCACTTATCGCCGAAACTCGATGATATCCCAGTTCGTCACATCCGACGGTGACAGTGGTTGCGACATGTCCATCAACAATTTTGGAGGCGATGGAGCGAAGAATATTTGACAACATTGGAGGCGAGAACTAAGTGGCAACGGCGCCAGTCTAACATCCAGATGGGTGACATCGTTATCGTTCGTCAAGAAAATCTGCCCCCGACTCACTGGCGACTTGGTCGAGTATCTGAACTTCACCCGGGCAGTGATGGATTGACCCGGAACGTTACCCTCAGAACGGCAAATGGAGTATGTACCCGGGCAGTGCAGAAGCTGTGTGTACTGCTAGAGGCTGATCATTTCGAACCTAATGGTCCGACCGGGCAGGATGTCTAAGATCGGTGCTATCCCTGGACAGCACCTTCTACATTTTAGTATCTGACAGTTGGATGCCCTTCTGGCCAACATCGTTTTTACTCTTTCTCATAATGTAATTGTTTCTCGCTTTTTCCGGTTGGTTTCTTCTAAGCCTTTCGTGATTTTCCTTTTTATTCAATTGTACTCTTGGCAAGCAGTCATACTTACAGAACGTTGACTAATAAATACAAACTGTACAAACCGAAATTACGGATAAAGTTATTATTACCTCCCCTACAGACTTCAACGTAAAGATAATAGCACTCGTCAATAAAAGCTAGTGAATGCTAGTTATGCATCTTATGAGAGTTACTCACCGAAGTTTCAGTAATTTTGGACGCCCAGTTTTTAGTTGACAGTCGTTTGAGTGAGTCGATGTGAGTGTTTTTTGTGAAAATGGAAAAAAATGAGTATCGAGCTGTTATTAAATTCTTGTTTTTGAAAGGCAATACGCCTACGCAAATCAAAGATGAGTTGGACTCTGTGTATGCGGACTCTGCACCATCTTTTACCACAGTGAAATTTTGGGCAGCTGAATTTAGACGTGGCCGTAAGAGCTTGGGAGATGATGAACGTTCGAGACGTCCAAAAACTGCAACCACTGACGGTAACATTGCTAAAGTTCACCAAATTGTATTAAACGACCGCCGAATTAAAGTGAGAGAAATAGCAGAGGTTAGGAAAATGTTCAAAGAATGTTTTTGTTACATATTAAATCAAGATTTAGGCATGAGTAAGTAGTCCGCGCGTTGGGTGCCGCGTTTTCTTACGTTAGACCAAAAACGTGTTCGAATGAACATTTCCAACGCTCTGTTGGCGCAGTTTAGGCGCAATAAATCCGAGTTTTGGCGCCGATTAATTACTGTAGATGAAACTTGGGTACACCACTATACGCCCGAAACAAAAATTCAGTCAAAACAGTGGACTGCAAAGCTCGAGCCGGCTCCAAAAAAAGCAAAAACCGTTTTTTCGGCTGGGAAAGTGATGGCGACTGTTTTTTGGGATAGTAAAGGAGTTATCTTAATCGATTATCTTCAAAAAGGAAAAACCATTACAGGAGCATACTACGCATCATTATTTGCCAAGCTGAAGACAGAAATTGCGGAAAAACGGCCACATTTGCTGAAAAAGACAACCCTGTTTCACCAAGACAACGCGCCGTCTCACACATCAGCGGTTGCCATGGCGAAAATCCATGAATTACGGTTTGGACTGCTTGACCATCCGTCTTATTCACCAGATCTAGCCCCAAGCGACTTCTTTTTGTTCCCACATCTAAAGACTGCGCTCGGAGGACAGAGATTTTTGTCAAATGAGGAGCCAATCACCTTCGTGAACAATTATTTTGCAGAGAGAAACGCCAAGTACTATTTGGACGGGTTAAAGAGATGGGAGCATCGTTGGGAGAAGTGTGTGGATTTACAAGGAGACTATGTAGAAAAATAAAAAAAAATTTGAGAAAAAATGTCTTGTATCATTTTTCGGAAATTTTGCAGACAACCTTCGTAAATAATTAATCTCTTCAGTCCTGTCCGAAACCTTATCAATTCTTATTGCTAAATACAAGTAATACATAAATTGTACGGAAATTACTTTAAAATTTATTTTATATTGAATTAAAAAACAAATAAAAAAAAAACAAACTGTCTTTCAAAAAATTTGTTTTAAAAATTGTATGAACTTAAATGTTTTTTTGCAAACTATTCTTCCTCCTCTTCTGCAAGAATAACTTTGAAACTGAAGGGTGCAAAGGCATAACCCAAGCCTTCATAAAATTTACTCATGAATTCGACCCTATATTAAAAAACGAAAATAATTAAATGAAAAAGTCTGTACAATGTGTGAAGTCTCTAATTACCAGTGCAAACGTAATGTATGCAAGAAAGCAGAGAGACCTTCCATCATGACCAAAATACCCAAGGTAAAAACTGCCCACGCTCCGAAAATCACGAAAAGTATTATGCCATTTACCCCAACATTTCCATAGTCTTTCAGGCCCATGTGAAGCACCATTTTCCAAAGTACCTCGGATAGTTCTGAAAAGAAATTGATAAAGATTTATAGCCTGCATTGATTCACTGAAAAAGAGTATCTTACGAGCATGGGCTAAGGATAAAGCCCACAAACGCAAGTATGATGCAGTATGCGAAATGGTACTCAAGATGTATTCTATAGTATGGATAGCCTGATGTATGTAAATTTCACTCATAGGTTCTTCTTCTTCGTGAATATGACCGTCACTTGCTCCCGGACCACCATTTAGATTAAAAATCTATAGGGAATAGTCTATGAATATAATTTACATTTCTTTTCTATTTTTAATTGCATTTACCTGTCCTTGCCTTTTCCTTGTCATTTGTATAACCAGGGGTTTCGCTAAGAGCAACCATGGAATGCATATAAGAGCAATGAAGACGAATACCATTTCAAGAGTTTTTTGGCCTTCAAACATCTTTTCTTCACAACCTTCCAAGGGTTCAGTTGATTTGAACAGCATCATGTTAATGAACAGGATTAATACTGATGGAGCACACCCGGGTGATTCCGTTAAGATATCTGTCTTTGCTGTATATTTCACCCACTTGAAAAACATCATGAATACCATGTAACCGAAGAGGAGCAGCAGGAATAAAATTTGAGGCAAAAATTCTAGCACAAGGCTTAAATATTTGCGGAAATGAATGTAATTAACTACACTCATGCAAACTCCAAATACCATGTGAACTACTCCAAAGATGATGGACAGTTTCATTTTGTATGAGTTCAAAAAAATAATCTTATTCTCTCCCAATTGCCAGATAGGGTCTAAGCCCATAGGATAGACCCCATCGTATGCCACTTTGGGATCTAATTGCCGATAAGGTTGTTTTTGAATTGTTTCAAAATCGTAGCCCACTTTCCAAACAGAACCAAATATGTTCATAGATCTCGAAAACAAATCATTGTAGATGAACCCAGTGTAAACAGAGAAGGCTCCCATCAGCAAAATAATGTATCGGCCACCGAAGAAGATCTTTGCAATTTCACCACCGCGTTTCCTGCCCAATTGTTTCTCCCAAATACACATCCATCCTCCGAATAGTAACATAATCAAGCCATGTCCCAAATCTCCAAACATAACAGCAAACAGGAATGGGAAGGTGATGGTCGTGTACAAAGCTGGATTAGCTTCACGGTATGAAGCAATTCCGTAAGCATCGATTAGATTTTGGAATCCTTGAGTAAACTTGTTTGTTCGGTTGTAGGTCGGCGGAGCTTCATTTGTACTGATTACGTTCAAAAACGATGGAATTGTGCTTCCAACTTCGGCTGATCCATCTGCTAAAGCTTTTTGAACTACTGGCAAATCCTTTGCTGGTACCCAGCATTCACCAATGAGACATTTCCTGGAAACATCCATATTAAATAGATTAAGCGTATGATAGATTGCCTTCATCTTTTTCACCATAATGGTCCAATCGGGTAAATTTTTCGAAACCGTAACCAATACTCTGTTACGATGATCTTCGGTCTGGCTTAAAACCATTTTCAAATCTTCTAATCGTGTACGGACGCCTTTTACCATTTCATGACGTTCCTTGTGGGAACTTGGACATGGATACAATGCAGCATGAAAGCCTGTACAAACTTTCTTTAGGCGATTCTTCAATTGTTCGCCTTGAAAGAAGGCAACAAAAACAGTTTTGTAAATTGGATGTCCAGTTGTTGGATCTTTTAGGGGTTCACTCAAATCGGTACGCTTTAGAAAAACATTACCTCGAGAAATACGCCACAGCATACGTTCGAAGGCGAAAATTCTTTCACGATTTATAACCCCTGCAACAAAAGCCAATTGTCCACGGTTTTGCTGTACTATATAATCGTCGGACATATTCGAACGACTCGAATCCAAATTGATCACTTCTTGATCTGAGAAAAAGCCTTCAGTATTTTCCAAGACCTCACGCAGTTCAGTTAATTCTAGATAGTTAGATTTCAAGTTAACTTCATTTTGTGACAGTTCTAGAATTTCGTTTTCGGTTTTCTCTAAATGAGCTTCCAAATCGATAATCTCTCTTGGATTTGGGGCCCGTGGGATGTCATCAATCACTTCACGGAGCACGATGCCATCTTTTTTCAGTTCAGTTTCGATATATCGGATTTTCCTTTCCAATTCATCACAACGACGAACTTCAGTGACGAATTTACGTTGAAATAAATTGACGCCATCGTTAAGCTAAAAATAAAAAATGATTCGTTAATTAAAATATTATAATTAAGGGAATGTTGAAGATAGTAAAATATTGCAACAATTACCGATAGATGAAACTAATGCCACATACTATGAATATACATATGTACATATATGAGTACAACAGAGCTGTAGGTAGTCAAAAATGAAATACCACCTTGATCAAAAAGTTCCCGCACCATACCACCGTGTGGCGCTCCCATTGTTCCGATTTGAGCTCTGTTTTTTTTTGTTAAGTTGGTAAATCTGTTACTGACATTCCCTTAGCGTCATAGCTTGACATTTACAAAAGTTACGTAGCCATGAGTGCATCTATCTTTGTGTGTGTTGGTGATTTTTACAATTTTAGAAATGGATTTACATAAATTTGCAATGAACGAACTTGTATTAAATTTTGCGTAAAAAACGGATTTAATAGTGCGCGAACGTTGGAATGGAATGTCGGAAAAGTGTTTCGGCAATGGTTCTCTAAAGAAAACGGTCGTTTACCAGTTGCACGAGTGGTTCAAAAGTGATCGTGAGTCAATCGAAGATGATGAATGCAGTGGCAAATCATCGACATCGAAAACCGGCGAAAACATTGATGAAGTAAAAGAAATGTGGGTCAATAAATGCAAATTAATCATCAGAGAGATAGCGGAGGACTTGAACATTGCCTATGGATCCGTCCAAGACATTTTGGTTAATGACCTCAATTTCGTGCAAAAAAATACACCGTGTTGACGTCGCAAAAGAGATGATTTTCGAGGCTAAATCCGATCCCACATTCATCAAAAGGATCATTACTGGAGACGAGACGTGGGTTTATGATTACGACACGCAATCCAGACATCAGGCAAGTGAATGGCGTCCACCAAATGAGCCGAGACCAAAAAAAACCACGTCGTTTTCAGTCAAAAAAGAAGGCAACGCTCACGGTTTTCATGGATTACAATGGTGTAGTGCATCATGCATTTTTGCCAGATGGCCAGAGGGTAAACAAAAGGTATTATTTGTGCGTTACGAGACGTTTCCGTGAAGCAATTCGCCGAAACAGACCATAATTGTGGGCAGAAAACTCGTGGATTTTGCACCATGATAACGCACCGTCGCACAGTTCCATCATTATTAGTAATTTTTTGACGAAAAATGCAACAGCCACCGAATCCACCTGATTTTGCTCCCTGTGACTTCTTTCTGTTCAATCGAGTTAAAAAACCACTACGGGGAACGCGTTTCAGCAGCCGAGAAGAACTAATGGAAAAATCGCAGGAAGCACTAATGGACATACCGAAAACCGAATATAAAAAATGTTTCAAGGATTGAATCAAACGCTGGCACAAGTGTGTTGCAGTCGATGGGGATTACTTTGAAGGGGATAATATAGATTTAGATGAATAACCTTGTATCTTCAATTTTCTGATTACATTCTGGGATCAAGGTGTTATTAAACTCATGGAAGCCAATGCGGCTTGAGAAGGCGTGACGCAATTTACAAATTACCAATAATGATGGAATAATATCGGGAACCTTCGAAAGATCTTCATACCGTCTTCATCGACTTAGAAGAAGCATTCAACAGAGATCACAAAGATCTTATTTGAACGAATTCGAAGTTAAGATTGGAGTATACCAAGAAAGTGTACAAAAACTGATTTTTAACGTTTTTCGTTTTTCAAGATTTTATTTTGAAGCAGAACGTTAACGAGTCGGGAACGACATTTCTTTACTAAGAAGTAAGGAGGTGATTCTAAGGTCCGCAAATTTAGACAACCCCATAAGCGGCGCAAATATGTGAGAAAAATATGTAGCATTCGATATTATTATACATATTGTATATTTTAATGGTCGGTAAATCAAATAAGGTGAAGATTGAAGACAAGCAAAAAAGGAAGATACGTTGGCTGAAATTGTGTAAGCAAGCACTATGGAAAGACATCCATATTTCCGTTACAAGTAAACGCGGTAATTTTGCTTACGCGTTAGGAAGTCTATTTTTGTGGCGGTCTTAGGGTCGAATGGTCTCGAATAGAATAGTAAAGATGTCATATTCTGTTACATCTGAATAAAACAATTCATATAACAGTGAGATTGAACTGGGAGCTAATACCATCAATCTGTCTCTCATTCTTGTGCACAGATTTATTACAAAATTTGTATAGATTAAAAAAAATCAATACTATGTATGTGATGCAAAGCGGATGAATATCGTAATCCTTGAATCATAACATCGAATTAGTGTTTATATATTGTTGAATTAGTGTTTTTATATTTCTTTCTTCTCAGATCTATCTACACACACAATTTCGACATTGTCAAATCAAAAGCAGATCTCAATTCCGTGGTAGCAACAATAACACAGGATTCGAACTTATGATATTAAAACATGTTCTTGAGGCTTTCCATTCCAAGGTTTTATATTTTACATATATCCATATTTCGTTTGCAAGTTTAAATAACGACGCTTAGCTTCTTGTACGCATATGTCTTCGAGTTCTAAACGTTTTCCCGTCATTGTGCCAACGTACTTTCTAAAAGCATCATATTGATTGCCCTGAAAATAGCGATCGGAAAGAGTTATCCTTTACTTCGTCTTTACAGTTTCACACGACCACTTATTTGGATTTACACCGGAGATCAAGTAAGTACATCCTTATATTCCTTACATTTATTGTTTTCTGTCGTGCCGAGTACTTTGTTTTACCCTTATTTACCGCTAAAGACATCTTCGCCGCTTTCTTTCAATGACTTATTCAATTTTCCCAGATTTTCGGGTCAACTGTGGACTAAATCATGCACCGACAGAGGAGAAGAACAATCTTACGAAAGACTGCTTCTACGAGCTCCTCGGAAAAAAAAACTAAGAGCAATGCCCTAAATATTTCAAGAAAATTTTCTTACGCCATTTTAACGCCTAGGTAGGTAAAGACGGCATCTTTGGCAATACAGTGTGGAAATCTGATTTCAATTCTACATCCAAACTTGTCGGACGTATTTTCTCCTTCTCTCCCAGTTTCAATTCAATTTAAAACTTTTGTCAATTTGTTACAATATTTTCTGGGTTCACTGACATTAGTTTGTGAGTTCTTACATCTAATTGTCAACTTGCAATTATCTATTCGTTCGCGAGTTTTTATTTTTTTTTTTTTTTTCTGAGCCATTTATATTCCTTCACTGACATACCAAAATGTGTCCGATACCTTTACTGATTTGATACCCTTCTCCAGCAACTTTTCGTTTTATTGTGACGAGTGTACCAATATACGCCTATAACATATTATGCTTGCGATAAAATGTGACAGGGAATCAATTTCCTCTCTTCCATCGGATAATAAGCGGCCTGGATAAGGGTTTAGAAAATATGTGCTATACCAATGAACTCCCTGTAAATTGTTGCAAAAACAAATTAAACGTCTTTGAAAAACATTTGTTTAACATTGAGGAAGTTTTAAAAAAAAACCCAAAGTGACAATAAATCTTATGATCCCTTAACTTTAAAAAATGACTAAAAACTTGCACTTGATTCGCGATTACCGATTACCGACATTTTTAAAGCGAAAGTTTAAAGTCTAGTGTGAGATCCGCAATGAACTCGGTTGTACCCATATTTAATGCCTTTTTAAAATCCATTCAGTCCGATCTTCGAGTTTTATTTCTAAAACACAATTGTCGATCAACGCCCCATTAATTACATGCGATATTGCTGAGAAAATCCGAATTACATAGAATAAAATTGATGGTATACCTCAGCTGGAGTCTACTTCCAGCTACGATACATCAATCCTGGCTGAGATGCTAGAATCTGCGTACTCTCTTCCTTCGTGTATTACATCACAGAATCGTCGTGTCCTGCCCCTCAACTCTTCCCATATTCAATAGACGACTCAATGTTTTTTAATTGTAAGTCTACCTCTTCCCAAAATCAACATGGATTTCTGAAAGGTCGTTCTACAACTATTGTACAAACCTTACAGAATTCGTGTCAAATGCTTTGTGCGCAGTTGAACGCGGGGTAGAAATTGATGTGATCAATCATTCTGCGCCTTCCAATTCCCTCTCGCACTTATTCAATGTTAAATCAACCCGTCGCCTTTGTAAGTGAATGCATGAGTAGGAGCAGTCTATGACAGGAGCTCAATTTTCGTTCCCATATAAATAATATCATAAAAAAAAGCCAACTCCGCTCCTGGCTTCATCAAATGTAGAGGAGTTCTCCAATCTTTATGTCACTAAATCCCTTTACATGCCATTTGTCCGCCCTCTTCTTGAATACGGTAGTCAAGTCTGGACACCTTATTACACAACATATGTATATTCTCCAGGTATAAGCTGTTCAAGATAGGTTTCTCCGATTCGCCTTACGAGAATCCCCGGACTGATGACATGATCTTACCACCATACATTGATTGCCTAAAACTTACACATTTACAGCCTCTCCCTGTATGTCGAAAAGTTTTGCTCATCAGATTGATAGCCCTTTACCTCAACTTGTCTCTCTCAACATTAGCACACTTTATTTTAGATCCGTGACCCTCTTTCACCTCAATCTTCATCCAACAAATTACTGATACATTGAACTAATGTCTAGGATGCAACGGGAAATCAACGATGTACAACCTTTCTTCGACGTCCACTTCAACAAGCAGTCCCTAAAAAATGTCTTATATTCTTCTCGTCCTACTAACTGGTTTTAGTTATAGCTTAAATTTCAAGTTGTTTTGTTAGTTTTAAGACTAGAATTTAAGCGTGCTTGTAATAAGCTTTAATAAACATGACCTGGGCCTCAAAATCAAATCAAAACGCCAGCACCTCTGGAAACAGACAGGCTATTCGATTTTGCAGCAGAAAGTAATGTTACTATAGTTCGCACACATTTTTTATACCTCGATATCCACAAAGGAACCTGGCTGTCTTCTGATCAATAAACCGTCAACCATAAACGCATCGAACAATTGTGAGTATGTTCAACGTCGAATGGCGTCCCTTAAGTTTTCGAGCGTCTAGTGCCTAAAGCATTGAACTTAGAAGAACAGTGGCATCATTGCCAAAAAGCAATCAGAGAGGCCGCCTCTAATGTGTTGGGTTCAACCCGCCGCACAGTGCGTCGAATGTGTGGAGATGGTGGACAAAAATCCGTATTTAATAAAAAGATAGATATTTCGATATATGATTTTTCTTTTAGGAACTTATAAACATTTTTATACAAAACATCGTTAAAAGTGAGTTTATTTAAGAGGATTTACTCGTATCACTCGAATCTTCACTATCTGTATAAATTTGAGTTTGCGATGATGAATTCACATTTTCCTGCATTTTTATGTATTGTCTTATGTCCTTATCGTCTTGTTTCGACAATTTTGAAATTGCTTTCCTGTATTGTGAAATAATAGGATCGGAGTGCCGAGCTGAACATTGACTAGTGCGCACGCACAAGTGCACTGTGCGTGGAGAAAAAAAAATAAAAAATCGCGCGCGAGTGCAAAAAAAACCAAGTTCACTGTGCGGGAAAAAAAAAATTTACGCGCAGTGAAACAGAAATCCATAGTGCGGACATCACATCCTTCCTGCGACTGGTCGTAAGTACTGTTGCTTGCCCTCGGTCACTGCTGTTGCAACATATGAATAGCGAGCTGTGGGTATGAATTTTGTTTGTGTGCTGGTTCCTGTTGATGTAAGGGCATAACACTTACAACAATTTGATTCGGTAAACCAAATCTGAATTTGTACTTCACATCTGGGCTTAGTGACGTCGGTGTTTGTGTGTTTGTCTTCTATATAATGACTCAGGAATTCAGAGTGGATATTGCCAATATACGCGGGCTAAAAAGTAATCACTTTTCTGCTTCCGTCCACGTCTGCAAGTACAGACCAGCTGTTTTGGCACTTAGTGAAACACTGGTAGATCAGCGCCCACACCTCTTAGATCACTCTGATCTGAAGCTACCTGGCTACGACCTACATAGTGCTATTATTCATCTCTCACCGCTGTCTCGGCATTTACATGCGTAGTGATGTAGGTTACCAAATTCCACCACAATGTATTCCCTGTTCCAATCCGGAATTCAATTTCATGTGGTTAAAATTCCATCTCCGTAAGCAAATTATCCACTACTGCTTTATTTAAAGAAGCCCAAAACTGGACAGCAATTCGACTTTTAATGAGTTCGATGAGCTGTCTGACTCCATTCAAAGAATTGTATCCCTGTATCCTCATACTGAAATCGTTATTACGGGCGATTCTGGGTGGCTTCGACATTCTGGACAGACAACACCCGAAGGACGGTGTGTTGAGATCTTCGCTGCGGAAAATAACTTAACCCAGCTTGTAAATGAGCCCACACGAATACCAGACGTTGACAGTCATACCCTGGACTTGTTTCTAACTTCTCACCCTGATAAGTACACCGTTGATGTGCTCTCCCCTCTAGGCTCGTCTGACCATTGTGTCATATCAGCTAAATTCTCGTACATCCACCACACTCTTTAAGACCCTTTCCGAGCAGATGGAAAACAGCATTTGTCCAGCCCGTCCCTAAGAAAGGCGAATCTTCTCTCTCTCTTCCTACAGACCCTTTGTACTTACGTCCCTTCTTTCCAAGGTCATGGAAACGCTATTAAACCGTCAGCTGATGAATATCTCGAAACACGAAAACTTCTTAATGACCGGCAGTACGGTTTTCATAGCAACAGGTCCACTGGTAATCTGATGGCATGTCTCACCGAAAAGTGAAACCAAAGCGTACATCATTTTGGCGAAAACAAGATAGTTGCATTTGATATTTCTAACGCATTTGACAGAGTTTGGCATCAGGCTCTTTTCTCGAAAACGCGTGCTTTTGGGATCGACGACTCTCTCCTTCAATGGATTAGAAATTACCTTTCGGAACGTTCTATTCAAGTTGTCTTGGATGGTTTCAAGTCTGATATTCACAAAATAAATGCTGGTGTGCCCCACTCTTTTTTAATTTTCATCAACGATCTCTTGTCTGCTACCTCGAATTCAATATACTCGTACTCCTTTGCTGACGACAGTACTCTCTGCTTTTCATATTCGTTCCCGGACTCACGTCCCTGTTCTTCGGCTGTAGAACGGGAACGGCAGCGTATGTTAAGTTCATTAAATTTTGATATTACCAGCATAACTAACTGGGGAACCACTAACAGAGTAGAATTTAATGCTTCCAAAACACAATGCTGTCTGCTGTCGTTAAAGCGAAATTTAAACACCCAGCCATTATCCATGGATGGCACTTGCATCGTCGAAACCGATAAACTTTCCATTCTCGGTATGTGTGTCAATGACAATTTACTCGTACGTTGGAATGACCACATATTCGGTGTCGTCAAAAATGCTGCGAAATGTCTAGGTTTCGTCAAACGATGTAAGAAATACTTTACCCCCTCTGATCTGGTCTCAATATATAAGGCATTTATCCACCCGAAATTGGAGTATTGTACAATGCCCACATCTAGTCGGGTGCGCCTAAAACATCTCTGCACCTGCTAGATAGAATCCAAAACCGTGCGATAAAGCTCATAGGTGATACTAATATCACTCAAATAATGGACACCCTCGAACACCGACGTAATTTCTCGTGTCTCACTCTATTTTATCGCTATTTCCACCACCAGTGCTCCATAGAAATCGCCAGTTGCATTCCGCCCCTTCCAACTTTTAACCGTAACACCCGTCTCGCTATGAATTCTCATCAGTATACCCTTAAGCCCACTTTCGGACGTACTCTAAAATATCGTGATTCGTTCCTAAGCCGTACAACTCGCTTATGGAATGCCCGGCCTAGCTCTTTATTTCCTACTCATTATAACCTTCAAACATTTAAAACCAATGTGCAACAAGCATTCAAAGCATCTTATCCAAGAGTGTACGTTGGATAGACCAAAAAGGTAGTTTTCTTCTTTTGGAAGCTTTTCGTTCATTTTTTCATATTCATTTCCTCTGGAGTTGCACCGCAAATATAACATTTAGATGTAGAATTCGTATTTGATAATATATTACAAATACTCCCATCAGTCATTGTGAACAACATTTTAAATGAAATGTTTACCCTGAAGCCATTTTTGTCTAGCGAAATTTTTTTTTATCGGACATGACGAATAAATAGATTCAATATGTCTTTAAAGGCCTTAAAAATTCATAAAAAATTTACACCACAATTATGATTTTTATATTATTTTAAATCTTATTTGAATATTATCGGCATTAACGTTATGTGTCTTGTCTACAAAATTATATTTTATCAGATGATAATGCCAATTTTGTCTAAACTTTAAACTTTTTTTTTAAATTTAAATGAAACTAACCTATAAATTCATTAATTTTGGCCTCCTCATATCGAATTTCTTTCATGAACAACAATTTTATTGGTTTACAATAGTTAGTCCCAGAAGAACGGGGATTTTTCCAAAGCTCTATACCAGTACTGTCCTCGACAAACTTCAAAGGAGATACCGCTATCAGAAAAAGGAATTCGTCTGTGTTTTCTGAATCAGTAAAGAGTTGTTTGTACTGACTATGCCCAGAACTTCCGTCAAAACCTCACTTGCAGATTAACGCAGCAGTTGTATCATGTTGTACTTGAGAAATATCAGCAAGGATTTCTGTAGTCTTGTTTAAGAGTTCTTGGAGGTCCGCGGATGTAGTTTTTTCTGTTACCAATCAAGATTTGAGTCAAAAATCTTATTCCAAACTAGAACTGGAGCTAAAATTACATTGACTGCTGATAATAATGCCGCTAATCTACCAACAAGAAATGAACAAACAACTATAAATAACAAATAACAATTATTAAACATACAGTGTTGTGCAAAACATACCGGATTTTCAAAAAAAACGTACTTTCTTTCTCTTTAACTTGCTGATAGTGGTTTTGACTGTGATTTGAAATGAGCTATAAGCTTAACAAAACTTAAAAGGTCAGGTGTCTCCAATTTGTTCACTAATAAAATCGTTAAAAATAAATACAGTGGTGTGGTTTCAGGGCAGGGCTAAAACAAAAATCTATAGCAAAAAGTATAAAATGCCACCATCGACAGTGTGTGACATTATAAAAAAATTTCGGAATGGAAAACCGGTCGTAACCATTCACGGTGGAGAACCTCCCAGAAAAACTACACTCCGAACCGATCGGAAAATTAAGAAAATGATTCTTAACGATACTTTCTTGCCTTCAAGAAAGATTGTTAGTAAGCTCAATCTTTCAATTGAAGCAAGCACCGTACGCAGGCGCTTAAGAGAAGCTGGTTCTTGTTCTTTTCGACCATCGAAAAAGCCTCTACTTACTGCTAAACATAGACAAACAAGCCATCTTTTTATTCCTCTAGCAAGTCATTGATTACTTTGCTAACGCTATTCGTCTCCTAGACTGAAATTCGCAAGAAATCATTTAAATTGGTCAGCAACAAAGCGGAAAACTGTACTCTTTAGCGACGAAAGTCAGTTCAGCTTGATTGCTTCCAATAGAAGTATCCATGTTAGGCGAAAGAAGGGGACACGTTTTCAGCCACGACATTGTCGTCCATCCGTGAAGCATGGAGGAGGCTCAATTATCGTGTGGGAATGATTTTCTGGTGCGGGATGTGGACCAATATATGAGATTAGTGGTTTTATGCATCGTTTTCAGTATAGAGATTTATTGGAATCCGTAATGCTACTATATGCTGAAGAGGAAATTCGCCTGCGTTTTGTTTATCAACATGATAATGACCCAAAACATTCATCAGAGTTGGTTAAGGAGTGGTTTGCGCAGAAAAATGTTGATGTGCTGGAATGGACCTCTCAATCGCCCGATCTAAACCCTATCGAGAACTCGAGAAGACGCACACATCCAAAAACGCACTTATGAGGTCAGTAAAGAATGAACGGGAGAACTTTCAAAAAGAAATTTTTGAGAATCTAATGTCGTCCATTCCCAAAAAAATGCGAGGAGGTTTTAAAAAAAAGCAACGGTTACTGGACAAAATATTAAGTATAACGAAAGTCCGATATGTTTTGCATAGGCCGTTACCGAGTTCAGTTAAGTTTTTGTTTTTTGTATAATAAAACATTATCGCAAAACTTTTTTTTTCTTGTATTTGTAAACTTATACGGTAAGTTTTCTTAAATTGACAACAGATTTTACTTAGGTTGTTTTTGTTCCATAAAATTCACCAAAGCAAAATGTTCGATAACAATCCGGTATGTTTTGCACAACACTGTATATTAAATGAGCTCCATAGCATTGCAAATGGAAATCATTCATTCAGTTTTTTGATTTTTGTCCACTGGTCAGCGCACTGTTGCCCGCCCCAACAAAGAAACCCCTGGTTCGATGACGAATGCAGACAGGCAAATCTGGATGTACAGAGCGGCGATCCTGAAAATAACGAGAGCGGCTCACGAGTTCTAGGAGAATGGAAAATCATAGGCTACTCAGGAAAAAAAAAGAAAGAGCAAGAGAATTACGATCAAGGCCTTAGAGGTGCTACAAAAAGAATGGAATTCTGTAGTTTTACCAAAAAAATTAATGTATGCTCCGATTCCAATCGGCAACTGCTTTATACAGCTCGGGAGTTAAGTCATTGCGTCCAGCAGTTTTGATAGCTTGGAAATGGTTGTCCTGACCTCAAATTGGTCTTGAGGCCAATTATTGTCTTTCGTCATATTAGGGTCCCTGCATACGACAGAATAGCGTGTTGAATGGTGTTGTGGTCCTTAAATTGATCCAACACCGCAATTAGGGATACTCATATACTCGAAAACAATTTCTAAAATAAAAACTTCAACGGTTTTAGCCTTTCCTAAATGTTTTCCGTGGCAATTTGCCTTTACACCAGTATTTTTATCTCTTACTTTGTTTTATAAGGAATCGTCTACTAATTGCTGTGGTATAATATGCACTGTTTGAAAAATAAAGAAATAAACCGGAATGCCTTCAACATAGGCAACACTTTTAGTGTACAAAGAATAATACAAAAAATCAAAGTCTGTATATTAATCGCTTATCCACATTTCGTTGAGAAATATATTTGTATGTAGAACACAATCAGTAGTATCGGTTATCTGAAAATTTGTCACAACGAATTGGATGATAACAAGTCAAAGAAACACATTCCATGACAAGCCACCACAATGCCCTGAGCTGATATGGACTGAATTTACATATACGAGTAATCATGCTCTTGCTCTTGCTTTCTAGATCAAAAGTGTTATTCACGATATTTTAAAATGGCATGAAAGTGCATTTTGAGAAAAAAAAATCATAATTGTGCTTCCTGTTAGAAATATAAATTATATATAAAAGGGGCAATTCGAACCACTGAATTTTGAAATTCTGCTTGTTTAGGTATTCTGGTAAAGTATCGTGTTACACATAAAACTTGCTCTCATTTGCTTCTACAATAGCTTGCACTCGATGAATAAAAAATATTAAGCTTAGATCTTGATTTTGAAACGACTGATGTGGTAATTGAAATTTTGGCTTTGGGGCAAAACAAATCCTGGGTAAAATACCGAATATTTTCAGGATAAACAAGATAGACAAAGTACTTCCAAATGAATGAAAAATTATAGAAATAATAGCGAAACTACTGAAATAGCAACAGTTTTGCCAAGTACATACATAAATACCTTGGTACGTTTTTATGGTTTCAGCTTTTTTATTCTGACAAGAATCCGCGATAAGCCTCAAGAAAACGTACTCGTAAAACACTTTTCGACACCCTAGAAAGAGATGTCTTTCTAATTTCAATTATGTGTTCTTTTTTTAATTACAGGATCAATAATAAAATCACTAAGCTTTGGTTTTTGACGCATATGATACCGTTGTACAAAAATTTCTTATCTTACTGATATGACATATAGACGACATTGACATCCATAAGGCGAATGCTCAACCACTTAAAGTCGATCACCTGATCAATCTTACTAAATTATTTATTCACCAAATTCAAGTTTTTTTTCTTTTTAATTGAGTTAAACATTTTGATGAAATGGTTTATTTCCTTCGATCAAAGACGCGTGCCTGCTGTCAAGGTTAAAATAAAACGGTTGTTTGCTAATATGTCTTTGCGTACAAATCTGCTAGTAAAGTTCTTTACTAATTAATCACTTATAAGAGATTTTTGTTTTCGATTGTTATAATACATCATTTAGAAAATATTCTTATTAAAAATGTATTATTGTATTATTTGATGAAAGTTTTTAATTTTTTTAATTTCAGCTTTAAACGTTTTAAATGTCTTAAATCTGGAGAATTAGTTTCGCCAACCATTCGAAACGCATAAGTTTTTTTTTATGATTAAATGGTTTCATATGAAAGTAAAGTAGATAATGGACTTACATCACGAAACTGGACACACCCAGCTTCACCCAGTTCCGACACAGACGTGTATGCTGCTTCCGGCTGTATAAACATTTGGCATAAAGCCATTTGCTCACTACGAAACATGTCCCCCATTGTGAGGAATTTTTATATGTCCTGCAAGAAAAAAAACAACACAAAAACATTTTATAGCCACTGAGAAAATTAAAATCACTTTATTAAATAAGCAAATGAATACCGAGAATATATGTATTTACAATTGTTCGTATATGTATATTGTAGGTGCGGACTTGTAATGAGTTATCCGGCTGTTCAGATGGAAAGCTTTCTGTGACTAAATTCGAAACTCAAGATAAAGTGGTGTGCCAGCCGAACAGCAAAGACCACTCTATGGAACTAATTTTTATGGATTTTTTTTTGTTATACCTTTTAAGCGGAAAGTCGTGTACGAGTTGAGCAGTATCGGTATCATACTTGTCTTTCTATGGATTTTGCTAATCTTTATCTACAAATTGCCTTTCTAGAGTGAACCTTTATCAATTTTTTAAGTTATCTTATCTAGGTTACTACTTCCCATATATTGACTGACGTATTTAACTTAAATTGTGTCACGAGGGGGATTGATTCTCAATTGGTTTGCATGTGATCTACTTAATGTCATAAGGATAATAGAATTCTGTCCTTTTTAATGACTAATCCAGTAAAAATATGCAAAGAGAATTACAGCGAAAGTGTAAATTTTGCATTTCATGTCGCAATTGTATTTATATTGCTATAAAGATATAAAAATTTATGGAGAGCACAGTAGCCAGATATTTGTTTTTAAATGTAACTTTTGTCGATATGTATGATAAATGCTCATAAGATAAAGTAACATGGGATTGTGGTCCTAGTGTGAGTCAATCATCATTCAAAACTTTAAGCTAAAGTGAGCCACGAGGGAAGTAAGCCTATAATACTATATACTCATAAATTTCCAAAGGAAGATTGAAAAGCATACACCGCAAGAGGTATCGCTATATTCTTGGTGAACCGATGGTGAAATCCTTTTCCTGATTACTCATGAGCATAAAAATGAATCAATTAATTCAACAGAAAATTCTAGCAACTTAGGGTTACATTTTTGGTCCGAACAAGGTCTAAGAATATTTACAAGGAGATTTTACTTCGGTGACTAAAACAACAATCCTTCTAATCCTGTACAGTCGATTCGTGGGTCGACTAGAATATATTTTTAAAAAGAAATTTACGAATTGAAATACTTTTAGAGGATATCCCATCTTAAGTACTAGAACTTTACCCTCATCTCTATAATTTTCTAAGAACGTACATGAGGCGTCGTGTCAACTTGAATTTATATGTATGTGTACAGTGTTGTGCGAAACATACCGGATTTTTCAGTAGGTACACTTGTTTGGCAATTTAAGAAAACCTATTGAATAAGTTTACAAATAGAAAAAAAAAACAAGGGATTGATATCATTATTTTTATAGTTTTGCCAAAAACCGTAGCTCAACTCAATGACATGCCTGTGCAAAACATACCGGATTTTCAAAAATACCGTATTTTCTTTCTCTTTAACTTGCTGATAGTGGTTTTGGCTGTCATTTGAAGTGAGATATAAACTTAACAAAACTTAAAAGGTCAGGTGTCTCCAATTTGTTCACTAATAAAATGGCTAAAATAAATACAGTGGCGTGGTTAAAAATCAGGTGGTAGCAGATTTTAGGGCAGGGCTAAAACAAAACTCCATAGCCAAAAGTATAAAATGCCATCAACGACAGTGCGTGACATTATAAAAAAGTTTCGGAATGGAAAACCGGTCGAAACCATTCACTGTGGAGGACGTCCCAGAATAACTATACTCCGAACCGATCCGCAAAATTAAGAATAAGACTCTTAACGATACTTTCTTGCCTTCGAGAAAGATTGTTAGGGAGCTTAATCTTTCAACTGAAGCAAGCAGCGTACGCAGGAGTTTAAGAGAAGCTGTGTTTTTTCTTTTCGACCAGCGAAAAAGCCTCTACTTACTGCTAAACATAGACAAAAAAGTTACCATTTTATTTCTATAGTGAGTCTTTGATTACTAACGCCGATCGTTTCCTAGACTGGAATTTGCAAGAAACCATTTGAATTGGTCAGCAACGAAGTGGAAAACTGTACTCTTTAGCGACGAGAGTAAGTTCAAATTGATTGCTTCCGATGAAAGTATTTATGTTAGACGAAAGAAGGAGACACGCCTTTAGCCACGCCATTGTCGTCCATCCGTGAAGCATGGAGGAGGCTCAATTATGGTGTAGGAATGATTTTGGAGTGCGAAATGTGGACCAATACATGAGATTAGTGGTTTTATGGATCGTTTTTAGTATATGGATATACTGGAATCCGTAATGCTACCATGAGGAGGAGATGCTAATGCGTTGGGTTTATCAACATGACAATGACCCAAAACATTGATCAAAGTTGGTTAAGGAGTGGTTTTCGTAGAAAAATGTTGATGTGTTGGAATGGCGCTCTCAATCGCCCGATCTAAACCCTATCGAGAACTTGTGGGCCATTTAAAAATGACGGGTAGGACTAAAGATGCACACATCCAAAAACGCACTTATGACGTCACTAAAGAATGAATTAGAGAACATGCCCAAAAAAATTTTTGAGAATCTACTTAAAATATGCAGGGAGATCTTAAAAAACTGGACAAAATATTAAGTATAACGAAAATCCGATATGTTTTGCATAGGCCGTTACCGAGGTAAGTTAAGGTTTTTTTTTATAATAAAACAAACCCTCGCAAACCTTTTTTTTCTTTTATTTGTACACTTATACAATAAGTTTTCTTAAATTGACAACAGATCTTACTTAGGTTCTTCCTGTTCCCTAAAATTCACCAAAGAAAAATGTTCGATGAAAATCCGGCATGTTTTGCACAACACTGTACATACAAATATCATCCCTTGCATGCAACTGTAAAAGGAATTTTAATTTTTGCAAAACCTATCCATCATGATGGAATAGTTAAATGTTAAATGATCCAAATGCACTCGCATTGGAGAAAGAACTGTATCAGACTGAAAGAACTGTCAGGTACGAGTATAACACGTCTTTCAAATGTACTGCCAAAAGAATTTTCAAATAGCATGAACCCTCTTTCCCTCAATGTAAATGAAAATCTTACTCAGTATGAGTTCCTAAGCAGAAATAATATTCTATTTAGGATGGTGTTTCTTCCAGATTTAAGCTTTTCCTCCCAAATCAACATCCATATGGAAAACACCACAGAAGGTTTCTCTTTCAATCTGATTTCGATGATAGAGGACGGGTATAAATACAAGGAGATCTCTACCAAGTCTCTGGGTAAGGGAAATTCTCGAAAGCTATAGAATATCTCGAAGGCTTCAGAGTTGAACTAAGTATCTTGAGTCGTAAGGGAATTGACAATGCAAACGTAAAGGAAGTCCAAATCCAAGTCTATACAAAACAGAATAGAATTTCAACGCAGACCTATTAGTGCTTGCATTTTTATAATGGGTTTTCCAATACGGGCGTTCTAATTTTGACAGTGCATAGCGGCCATTTTAGAAAAGCTACAGCTGTCAAATTTGGGGATTATGGAAATTAATGTTAGGTGAAGCAAAATTCATTTCAAATTCAAACCAGTTGAATAAGCAACTAAACAACACCCGTACGCCGTAGAAACGTGAGGTCTTGACAAAGCATTGCTTCAGTGAACGGAAGTGGACTGGGTAACACGACGTCCAGTTTTGGATGAATGGCTACGTCAACATTCAAAATTGTCCCATTTGAGGAGATAACAATCCATATGACCATCAGTTGCAAATGCATCTAGCAAAATTCACTTTTTGTCGTGGGGGCTAATGGCCCCTTCTACTTCTTCCAAAATGAAGCCGGCACCGCCATAACTGTCACCCGTGAGGACTTCGACAAGAAGTCTTGAGTTTCTGACATGTTAACGGCCGTCTCGTAACAATCCGTATCAATGCTAAATTTGCTAACATTAGCCTCATATGCGCGCACTGCCCCACAGAGGAGAAAGATAACGACACCAAAGATAGGTTCTACGAGCTCTACAAGACGTACGAGCAGTACCCTAGCTATGACACTAAAATTGTCCTCGGCGATTTTGAGAAAGAGAGGACAACTTCGGTAGCACTGTCGGAAAGTTTAGTTTTGCGGCGAGACGAAGCATTCGCGTAGCTAACACGTGGTTCGCGCAGTATTATGAATGTCCAAACCTGCCGAGGGGCCAACATCGACTCGGACCATTATCTTGTTGTAGCCAAGGTATGGTTGCGGATATCCCGAACATCGCAAAGGCAAGCTATTGACAGTGAGGATATTTTACGTTCGCCGGCTACAATCGCTAGAGAGCGCGAAATCCTTTTCCGATGTAGTCTCCCTTAATCTCTGAAGAGGTCCTATACCGCCAGTATCAAGTATCGAAGAGCAATGATAACATTTCCAAAAAAACTAGAGATGCAGCTTCTGATGTGATGGATTTCACTCGGTCGCCACAATGAAGCCCATGGTTTGACGACGAGTGCCGACGACAGATGTAGCTAAGCAAGAGGCATTCAAAGCGGTGCTGCATAGACGGACTAGAGTTGCTCACCAGCTTGCAAGCAGAAGAGAAGATAAGCCTGTGTACGAAGGAGCATGAGAAACACGCGGTCGAGGAAGTTGAGAGATGCTACTCCAGGAATAAGATTCGGAAGTTTTACCAAAAGATAAAAAACAACAATCCACGGACACAAACCCTTAACCGAAGCCTGTAGAGACCAACAAGGGAACATAGTAGCAGAGTCGCAGTCGATGCCGAGAATTTGGAAAAATCATTTGTGTAGACTGTATAACGGCGATGACGAACCAAATACCGCTGTCAGTTATAATGAACCTTTCACATAATACCTGAACGATAAAACCCAAAAATTCCGTCCATCCGACCTGCATGAAGTGAAGGTATCCATATCTAAGCTTAAGTCCAACGATGGTGCTCGAGCAAACGGCCAGACTGCCGAGCTCTTCAAAGCGGTACGTGGTGATTTGGTAAAGAGTATACACCAACCCATGTGGAAAATATTCTCGGATGAAAGCATACCCAATGAATGGAACCTCAGCCAGTGTTTGCCCGATTTTCAAGAAAGGAGGATCGTTGAACTGCACCAACTACAGAGGTATCAGTCTTCTTAACATCACCTTCAAGATCCTATCTGCCGTGATTTGTGAACGCCTGAAGCCGTTCGTCAATAACCTGATTGGTTTATATTAGTATGGCTTTAGCTCAAGAAAGTCCACCATCAACCAAATATTCACACTATGGCAGATCTTGGAAAAAACCCATGAGCTTCAAACCGATACACACCACCTATTCATCAATTCTAAAGCCACGTATGGCAGCATCAATAGGGATGTGTTATACAGAGCAATGTCTAGCTTTGGCATACCTGCCGAACTGGTTCCTTTGTGCAGAATGGCTATGGAGAGAATGCACGCTGCTCCATCAAAGTCGGAAAAAAACTCACTGGGATCTCTGATGTTAAAAAAGTATTTGTCATGCGATTTCTTTAACAACATTCTTGAAAGAATAGTGCAAATCTCATGCGCCAACACAAGAGGCACAATCTTTCGCAAGTCTATCCAATTCCTAGCATATTCCGACAATATTGACGTAATATTGGCGCTTTCGTAAGTATTGATGCGGAAGCGACGGAAATGGGTTTAAAGGTCAACGAGGATAAGGCAAAGTATATTCTGTCAACTAGAAAGCACACCCAACACCGACAACTCGGACAGAACGCTACCCTGGAGTCGTGAACTTTGAGGTAGTTAAGAACTTTGTCTATCTAGGCTGTGTTATCAATTCAGACAACAACACCAGGGCTGAGGTAAAACGACGAATAACTCTTGCCAATCGCTGGTTCTTTGATAAAGTTCTCTCTAGAAAACCAAAGAAGACCTTAATAATCTCAGCCTTGCTCTATAGCGTAGGGGCATGGACTTTATCAAAAATGGGGTGAAGGTGCTCTTGGCTGCTTTGAGAGGAAAATTGTTCGGTTGAGTTTCGGTCCCGTCTGCACGAACAGTGAGTGGAGGGGGAGATACATCGACGAACTGTACGTGCGGTGTAGGCCTGTAGGACTTAGTCAGATGAATGAAGGTCCAACGACTGAGATGGCTGGTTCAAGAAGAACGGATGGACACCAATACTCTGGTCCAAAATGTTTTCGAACCCGACCCCGAGGACAGTGGAGCAGTGTAAGACCACGACTCAGGTGGAACACGAAAATGGAAGTGGATCTCAATCAATCGCGTGCGAAACTGCTAGCTGGCTGGAGATGGTTGTTGGTTAAGTGGTTAAGGCCCAGGTACACCCAAGACTGTAGTGCCACCTTAAGTAATTAATAATCAATATGTCGATTTGATTAATCCTTCTATATTGTTTGGGTTCTATGTAGTATTTGTGGAGTCTGTTAATATTCCAAGCAGTGATTGTTAGGTGTTTATTATTTATTATTATTTATTATTTATTTAAACATAACTTACACAAAAAAATGATTTCGTGTAAGCAGCGTAATGCTTAAGAAAGAGTATTTAAAAGTAAAAATGTACATGTATTATAAATATAAGATAAAAGGAAATTAAGAAAATGAGTTAATTATTCATATGCTATCAGAAGTCTATTGATATATACAGTACTGTGCAAAACCTAAGCAACCATCTGGAGTCAGCAATTCATAGTAAATTTTTCAACTTTCAAATAATGTGTAATAGAGTGTATTTTGAAATTCACAACTTTTTATAAAAGTAATAATACTTCAGATAAAAAAAAAAACGCAAAAACCAACAAAGTAGCCAAATCGAGCTGGCCAAAACCTAAGCAACTTTGTAACACACTGTAAAAAAAATAGCTAACAATACTTTTCCAGTCAAGTTACACATGAAAAGTTGTGAGCTCTTTGTATTTGATCTTGAGTGATTGTCTTTGATCAGTTTTCTTTTAAGTTAGTCGCATAATTGATATTTTTTAATAATGTCGCAACAAAGTTACTCTTCTTATTGATGAATCTAAGTCTGGAGGTACTCGTGAAACATTGGCTAATCGTTATAATATTAATAAATCGATTATTTCACGTATAATAAAAAAACATAATGCAACAGGTGTCGTTGAAAGTCAAAATGTCGGTGGTAGGCCGCGTAAGACAACATGTCGAATGGATAGAAACATTTGTGGTGTAATTAAAAAACAACCGTTCATCAATTGAAAATAATCTTCGAAGTTACAGGCCGTGTAAAAAACCGATGCTCACAAAAAGACATTTAAGGAACAGGTAGTGGAATTAAATTCTTTAAACATAATTCAAACTAAAATCACAATCCTAGATTCTGCACTCCCACTGTAAAGCATGGTGGGGATAATGTGATGGTGAGAACCTGTTTTTCGGCATGAGGCGTAGGTCCATTCTACGAAATAGACGCAATCATGGACGGGGACAAATATAAATCCATTCTAGAATCGGTAATGCTGCCACATGCGGAGTGGGAAATGCCACTTCGTTGGATGTTTCAACAGGATAACGATCCGAAACACACATCGAAGTTGATAAAGGAGTGATTAGTGGATAGCGGGATTCAAGTCCTTGATTGGCCGGCCCAATCACCCGACTTGAATCCCATCGAAAACTGGTTTAGTTGTCGTGTCGTTCGACAACACTTTTCCAACAGGTCTCATACTTTGAAAGTGAGTGGGAAAATATATCCCAGGATACATTTAAAAGTTAATTACTTCTATGCCTCGTCGTTGCGCTTCTGTTCTGCTTCAAAATTAAGGATATTACACAAAGTATTAAAAAAGTTGCTTAGGTTTTGCACAGCTCAATTTTGCTACTTTGTTGGTTTTTGCGGGTTTTTTTTTAAATCTGAAGTATTATTACTTTTATAAAAAGTTGTGCATTTCAAAGTACACTCTATTACACATCTTTACATATCCATTTCTTTTTATTTGGTGGGGTAGAAAGTTGAAAATATTTACTATGAAGTGCTGACTCCAGATGGTTGCTTAGGTTTTGAACAGTACTGTATATATTTAAAGCTAATGTTCAGAGGGAGAGTAGGATGATGAAATGAAGTTCAGGAGGGAGGTTCTAAAAGTGCGGTGATTTGCGATACTTCTTATTTCGGTTTGTAGAGAATTCCACCGACGTGTAGTATAAACAAAGAAAGTACGTTCGGATGCCGAGCAGGAGTATCTTGGTTGAATAATCACATGCGATCGCTGCGAAACTTGAAAGTTCAATTTTCTATACAGATAGTCTGGTTGGCCAGTTCGCATGTCTTGATGAATTTCAAAAAGTTAACAAAGGAACAGGAACAGGAAGATTTTTATTGAGCGTTGTGAAATATAACATTTAAATTTCTTAACGAGTTAGAGTCGGTGTTACAATAAAGTTTTGGTTTTAATAGGGACGAAGTGTTTTGAGGCCCATAAAATGCAAATGGCAGCATAATCTTTACCAATGGTAGTGTTTATGTGGTCGGACCAAGTAAGCATGTCATTAAAGATGATTCCAAGATTCCTTACTTTTTCAACGTAGGTGATCACAGAGTCACCTAGTTTGATGTGCGGAAGCAGCGACCTATCGAATTTTGTACGGTTAATGGCAGTCGATTTACATTTAGCTGGATTCAGACTCAGATTATTACTCTGTGCCCAAAGTTGTATACAATACAAATCGTTGCCTGATTCTGATGCCTGGGAAAGTTCAACTAGTGGGCTACTAATAAAGACCTGTACATCATTGGCGAACATGAGGGCGGTGGAGTGTCTGACCGCCTGGGGGAGATCGTTAATGTAAAGTACGAAAAAAAGAGGGCCTAAAATTGATCCCTTTGGTACACCACTGCACACTGGTAGAAGACCTGACGTCTTATCTCCAACAACCACACATTGATGTCTCCCTGTAAGGTATGATTGAAAAAGCTTGGTTGCGGTTGAAGAGAAGCGAAAGAAGCTTTTTAGTTTAGAACAGAGGATCGCATGATCGACTTAGTCAAAAGCCTTGGAGAAGTCGAGAAGTGTAAGCAAACTTACTTCTTTCCTATCCATTGCTATGCGTATCTCATCAACAATATTAAGTAGTACGGTCGTACAGCTCCGATTAGCTCTAAACCCAGACTGAGCACCATTAAGGAGATTATTGACATCGAGAAACCTTTGTATCTGTCTTGAGATCGCTTTTTCAAAAACCTTTGACAAAAAAGGTAGAATAGAAATTGGCCTAAAATCTACTGAACCGTTGCCACCCTTCGGAATTGGAATAATCTTGGCTTTTTTCCAATCAACTGGGAACTCAGAGGTTGTTAAGATAGAGTTGTATAGATGTTTGAGGTAAAGCAAAATAAAGGGTAAAAGCAGTTTAATGAACCTGGGATCTATATTTTCCAAACCTATGGCATTAGATTTAACTGACAGTAATGCTGCAACAACATCAGTATCATCAAGCAAGGTAGGGCTGAAGATTCTTTCAGCTTCTTCGGGTGGGTCAGGAAATAAATCAGCAGCTACATTTGAACTGGTTTTGTTTAAATCCAGAAATTTTGCATTCAAAAGATTACAATCAATGTTATCGGGGACTTTGCGGTTTTGTTCACCGATACCGAAATTTCTTAAGGTCTTCCAGATATTTTTCCCAGAACCCGTAGGGTTAAGGTGGTTTGCGTAGTAATTTTGTTTAGCCGATCTAATTTTATATACAACTTTATTCCGAAGGGTGGAGTAGATTGCATGCAGCTCTGGAATTCTACACCGCTTCCAAGTTTCTCTTGACAATCAGCTCAGTGATATACCGATTTATTCATAAGGGAACTGTATGAGAAATTACCTTCCTACGTAATGGAACGTCAGCTTCGAATAACTGCCCGATATTGCTGTTCAAAAATGACAGTTGATCATTGACTGAGGTGAGCCTATACATTCTGCCCCAGTCGATTTCCCGAACGTCACTTAATAGACGATATTGGAGATGTTTAACATTTACCTGTACTTCAAAATCGTAGATTAAGAAGATGAGGTCATGTTTGGAGAAGACAAGTGCAAGAAGTTGATTATAAAGTAGCGCCTGTTCAGGATCATTAACAAAAAAGACATCACGTAAGGTGCTAGAGCTACTAGTGAAATGAGCCGATGCCGAGGAGTTGACAGGAGATAAGCCTAGAGTGTTCATGGAGCCGATTATAGGTGCTATTGTGCAGAAAATTTACAATTAAGGTCGCCGCAGAGTAGGATCTGGGCGGTTATACAAGAATGCTGTTTTAACTTAAAAGCTGTGGTGAAATATCTACATTTTTATGGGGTCTATGGGCCGTGCAGATTAGTTTTTACGAAGAACTGCAAGTAATCTTCATGAAAAGATGTTGCAGGGGGCAGTCTAAGGGCGATTTATGAACGAGATCACATCTAATGCCATCTCTTAAATACATTGCGGCTTCCCCACCCGATCGCCCATTCCTGTCTGCACGGAATAAATTGTAACCATCGACTTCGTAAATGTTATCGCAAAACTCCGGATTAAACCATGTCTCGGAAACACAAGCAATATCAACGTCAGACTTTATAAATAAATGCCGAAATTCATCCAATTTTGGATTCAGGCGTTCAAATGGCAAACTTTCAATACACTGCGCTGCGAACCAAGTACTCTAATCATTGCATGCAAGTTTTTATCTACAGCACCGTCAATCAGAAATTCTCTGTTACTGTCTGCTAATATTTTTTTTTTCGTAATTATAAGACCGAGAAATATAATAAAACGTTGGGGATTTACAGGTAAATTTCATAATTAATTGTTTCACCATTTCTTTCCCTGTTTTTGGGAAATTTTAGTTTGGTAATTTGGATTTGTATTTTTCTTTAACAAAAAACCTGAGGGTTCGTAGTAGTTGCTGAAACCTGAGAAGAACAATTCGATGCACTGTTAAACGATGATGGTGTAAAATATGTCACTGTCAGGAAAAACAAACCCCTCAGGTCACGCTGAAGCTGCAGGGCAAAGCTTGTCTTCGAACGTACTATACATATATTTAACTAAAATATTAAAATACAATTTTGTGAAACATTGCCAAACATTGCCAAACGCGTTGCGCACCCTAATTATTTTCCTTTCTTTATTGTACATATGCACATTTATACAAACATATATAACGTTAATGCTTTATGCAATTTCTCATAGTTACTACAGTTATTGGACTCTCTTAGAATTTGTCATTAGCAATGCTAATGACATGTTATTCAAATCACTTATTCGCACTATTCATTTTTTGTCCTTTAAAGTTAAAACCAAGATTCAGATGGAGAGAGTCAGTGGTTTAGCAGACATTAACGAGATCGGTTGACATTTTTAATATTGAAATACATAAAATAAATTGTAAACTTTAAATACAAAATTGGTTTTGTTTTGTAAGTTAAATTTTTGCGTTAAATATACATTCAGCTTAATACACAATGCAGTTCATGCTATACATCCCACACAACACACATTCTACACGTTCTGGAAATTACATATACAACACACAAGGGACATAAGGAAGCGAAGGGCGAAGGGGTGGTATAAGTAAACAGATAGTTTCTATTACACACGTTCATTAAAATTCAATAAATTAATAAAATCTTACACCAATTATTTTACAATACGAGTACATACACACAATATATTTGGTAACCTTTTAAAATACGAATCACATCATTCCCTTACATCATTCTAAAATATATATACTATTCAAAAACAGTGTCAAACTCTGAAGATGGGCATAAATTGGTAAAAAAGCATGCACCGACTCTTCATGATGACCACGTTGCCGATGGACCAAACTTTAGCACCATTTGGCATTCTAATCTGCGGCAAATACGTACTTATTAGTCTATTAGGCATCGGTTTCAATATCTTGTTTGTCGTAAGCTGTAAACCAATAAAATCCTACGTCAAAAACATGACTTTTGATTTTTAGCGCTGTTTAAGCCAGACTAATCATTAATTGACCAAATACTGCCGCAGATCTTCAAGATGCTCAAATTGCTAATCGGTCGGCGGTATCGCTGCAAGAAAAATACAATATGTACAGTTAAAACTATTTTATCCGGAACTCCAATAACCGGTAACCTCTAATATCCGGCATGAGTCGTTCATTGATCTCCGCCGAATACAGACGTGTTTCGACATTTGGTTGAGTAGTGACACGAATTAAAAATAAAATAATTAAAAATAAAAAAGACAATTGGCGAATACAATATACGGCTCCAATTAGCCCAGTGGTAGTGTGCTTTTTTTTTTTTTTTTTTCTTCAATTAAAAGAAAAAAAAATAAATAAAGTGTTAAACAACATCACGCGATGGATTGTGGAGAGCGGTCCGCTACGCCAATAGCGGGATCCGCTGATAAGACAGGCGATTTATCAAGTGGTTCAAGCCAAACACCAGCAGGGGCAGAACCAACGACGAAGAGAAGGAGGAAGTTAAGGGTAACTTCTAGCTTTGTACAACGTCCCACCCTACCAACTTGCACTGTCGAGCTGCTTGGTGGAGTAAGGGAAGGGGCGCAATCAACGCTATCAACGGCAGCAATGAATCGTCCCGGGCAATTTACCGACAACAACCCATTCGCCTCAGATGTTCACGAACATTTGAAAGAGAACAGCTTCGCTTCCTTGGCGTCAACCGAATCGGAAGATGAAGAGGAAGAAATGGAGTCAATCAGTAGTATCATCAAAATGCTACAACAAAGAGTACTAGCCATAAAAGGAAAACAAATGCTAAGAAGGAAGAGGGAAGAGCAACAGCAATCCCAACAGCAACAGCAGACGCAGCTAGCTCAAAAGCAGAGCCAACAACACCAAACTAACACAATAGCACAGGTGCTACAACAACACCAACAAAAACTTAAAAGCCACCAGCAACAACAACAAGAGGAACCACAACAACGGCAACAGCAGCAGCCACAAAAACAGCAACAGAAAAAACAGCCGCAGCAGCAAAAACAACAACAGCAGAAACAGCAAATTTCAAAACAAAGGGTTCCACCTATAAATACATTTACTCGTAAGATGGAACTACAGGAAACAAAAGAATTATGTAAGTCGGCCATAGGCAATAATTTTTATATTAAATGACTTAGCTTAGATAGGCACGTGATCCACTGTAATACAGTGGAACGCTATCATAAAATTAAAAATTTATTGAAGGATTTGACGACGGAGTTCTTCTCCTACACTCCGAAGGGGGAGAAACTGCAGACAATGCTGCTGAGGGGGTTAGAACCGTCGACTGATCCGGAGGAGCTCCTTGCACTGCTGAAAGAGAAGGAGTGCGAAGGGCTCAAATTCGTGGGGGTCAAGCCATTTGTCACGGCTAGAGCCAAAAGGGAGAAGCGGAAACTACCGTTCTTCCTGGTCCAGCAAACTGGATAGTCTAAGGAGTATAAAAGTCCTAGACTACCAGGTTGCGCACTGGGAAAAATTAAAGAGGAGCGAAAACATTTTACAATGTGTTCGCTGCCAAAGGTTCGGGCACGCCGCGTCGAACTGCGAAATGCAGCCTCGATGCGTGAAGTGTGGAAAGAACCACAAGTCAGAGGAATGCGCTCTAGGTAAGGACGGAGCGTCGGAAAAAAGCCAACTCTCTTGTGCTTTATGTAGGAACACGGGACACACCGCAAATTATCGGGGTTGTCCCAAATTCCACCACATCAAAAGAGTAAATCTGGCTCGGCAGCAAAAAGTGGACGTTAAACGTCCACTCGTGCAGGCACAAACACCAGCCGTTACTCCCCAAATTCCCTACGCCCAAATGCCGGCAGGTAGGGGAAATACAGTACAGCAGGCGAAGGTAGCTTCCCAGGCCCCAGCGTCTAGAGCACCGGAACCTGTACCTGACATGCTGGCTATCTTGCTCTCTATTCAGGGGCAGATGGCTCAGCTTCAGCATCAAATACAGGAACAGGCTAAGCGGGTAGTTCAAATATACGCGCTGTTGCCGGGCCTAACGCACCTTCAGTCGCAATGGGTACGTACATGGCGGAGCAAAGCCTGAAGGTCCTTGCAGTGAATGTTAATTCATTGATTAGGTTCGAACGAAGAGCCACACTGTTTAAGTTGCTTAAAGACCAAGCCCCTGATGTGCTTTTGGTTAGCGAAACTAAGCTTACCAAAAGACACAAAATGAGGCACAGAAGATACAAAGTAGTATGGAGAAACCGACCCAACTCCATTATGGGAGGAGGGGTTGCGATCTTTGTAAGAAAAGGAATATATTTTAAAAGAGTATACAGTCGTGTAGTACGTAAGTTCGAGGTGCTGGAAGCATGCATTGTATATATCACTCTCCGTAGCGGAAAGCGGTTGTACATGGTGTCTGTCTATGCTCCTAAGGCTACTCAATCCACCTTATTCATCTCAGAGCTCGAGACACTTTTTCGATTCCTAAGGCTGGAATTGGAAGACAACTATTTTATTATCGGCGGAGATTTCAACGCCAAACATAGTAATTGGGGAAATAATATACCAAATACTAGAGGGAACCTACTATTCAATTGGTGGGGTCAGCACAATGTGATGTATCGATTCGGCCTCAAAGCGACGGATTTTCCCAGACACGGGTCCTATTTGGATCTCCTGCTGTTCGACTCACGAATACAACTGACGTGCACTAACCAGCAAACTACAAACTGTCTACGCACTTTCGTGTATGACAGTGACCATTGCGGTCTCAGCACCGAAATAACTGTTCCCAACGAAACTGCGGAATTGGAAGAGTTTGTTCAAAGGTATTCCCATAATTATAGTAGGGTGCGTTGGACACACTTCTCAAGAATACTGGCAAGATTCGGATTCGCTCAAACCACCGTCCCACAGAAATCTGTCAAACGAGGAGATTGACAGGTATCTTAGACTAATGGACGTGACAATCAAACGAACAATGGACAAAACGATACCTCGGTATCAACACACTGACGATGAAGACTTATTTCGCAACGCGAATATTGATGCACTGCACTGCGACATAAAAGTAGACTGCTGTCAAGACTAAAAACCTTGTACAGACAGTTTGCTGACAGACATAACCCTGAGATCATGACACTGAAGTCGTCGATTAAAAACCTCCAAACATTAATAAAGGAAAATTACAGAAACTCTGTAAGTTTGTATTGGAACAATAAAATTCGGGCTGTAAACACCAGCAACCCGAATATGTTCCCGCAAATAAATAAAATATTTCGGAGAAATAATCAAAACGACCTTCCATGTCTTAAAATCGCCCGAACGACGAATAACGAACAAATACTTGTAGCAGCAGGTATCGATCCAAATGAGGCAGTTGATGATGACAACTTCTTTGTGATCGAGGATCCGCAGGAGAAGGTAGAGGCTATAGGAGCGACTTTCCAGGAAGTGTACAAGGCGAATGACATCATTGGCCAGAACCACGACCTGGAGAGTCGAGTCCTTGTGCACAACTTCTGCCTTCGAAATGAAATTGGGAATTGGCGATTCGAGAACTCGGGTTTCACCCAGTTCAGTGACGAGAATATGGCAAATAATGTCATCACCAACGTTCATTTCGAAGGAAGAGCTCCAAACGATCTTCGAATCACTTAGAAGTAAGAAATCAGTGGGAACCGATGAAATACCGAACATTGTGCTTCGACATCTCCCACTAGAAGCAGTGGACATTTATGCCACCCTGTTTAATAATGCAATGAATAATGCACATTATCCTGCGCATTGGAAAACTGCGGTGGTACATCCCATTCCCAAAAGGAATAAAGATACTTCCAATCCGGCGAATCTCCGCTCGATCAGTCTTCTTCCAAACATCAGTAAGGTTTTCGAGAAGGTAATCAATAGAGTCCTGACTAAGTGGGTTGAGGACAAACATATAGTTCCGGATAATCAATTCAGTTTCAAGGCGGGGCATGATATCATTCAGGCCGCGTCTAAACTGGTTTCTGATATCCAGTGGAACAAAGGCAAGAAACAGTGCACTGATGCCTGCCTGATTGACTTGGAAAAGGCCTTCGACACCGTATGGTTAGAGGGACTCTTCTTCAAGCTGGACAGGTTGGGCATTAGTAAACCACTTCTGTATATTCTTTTTGATATGCTCTCCAGTAGACAGTTCATCGTGAAGAATGGCGATGTGACTTCTGCTGGAACATTTAACATTAAAAACGGTCTGCAACAAGGTGCGGTAAATTCGCCGATCCTATTCAACATTTACACAAGCGATCTGATAGGTTCAGTTCACCATGCCATAGCGTACGCAGACGACTTAATCGCGTACAGAACAGGTCCAAAGATTGAGGTCATTAATATACACTTGCAACGTGACTTCGACAAAATTAAAGGATATTGCGATGACTGGAAGTTGGAAATCAACTTTCAGAAATCGGAAACCATTCTGTTTAGGACGCCTTTGTCTGGGGCCTCTAGGGATACCAGAAAGAATTGGCGAAAGTTCTCTATCGTCGGACAACATGGCCGGCCACTTGCTTGTCGAAATGTAGTCAGATACCTTGGGATCTGGCTAGATCAATATCTGTATTTTAACAAACATATAGATGTTGCTCTGGCCAGAGCCAGAGGTGCTTTTGCCCTTACAAGGAGACTGTTTTACAACAGCCAACTCGATGCGAGGGTGAAGGTGATCTGCTACATGGCTCTTATCCGGCCCATGCTTGTATTTGGATGTCCTGTGTGGTTCAACGTGAGAGCAAGTTTATTGGAAAAGATTCGAGTGTTTGAGAGGGCTTGTCTTAGGACTTGTCTTCGCATATACAGAACACCAGAATCCGAGTACATAAAATTCTATCCTAATGAGGTCTTGTACAATAGGGCGAACCTAATAAGAGTGAACAATTTCGTCATTAAGTTGACTCGAAGGCACATTGCAAGAGCAATAACCCCATCGAACAACCTGATATCCGGGGCTTACTACCCTAATTATATGTATCACGAGAGAGTTCGCTTTAACGGCTTTATTCCTCCAGAAGCGTTCCTCTACCTAGATAATAAAAGTCTGATCCAGGACAGATTGGCGGTGCCGCTAATCTTCCACGTCGCTCGAACAGCTGCGGACATGCGACTCAACTACGACAGAGACGTCGCACACGGCAGTGCGGAGCGTCTCCGGTTCAGGTAGGAAGTCGCGACATGAGGGATGTTGCTCAATAGCACCAACAATTTTGGTTGCTTTTTGAATTAGAGGATGCGTCGTCGTCGAATTACTCCAATACTTGGTAGCTTCATGTGAAGCAAAGTTGATGGTCTAATTTTTTTTTTAGCCATGGCCGACTTACTTAGTTTTAAGTTGGAGTAGGTTAGATTTAAGAAAAAAATAAAAATAAAAACAAAAAAAAAATTAATAAAAATAAAAAAAATTTAAAAAAAAAATTCTTATATATACATGCATATATCTATATATTAGGTATATATATATTATGCATGTATATAATGTATTAAATGTAAGTAGATTAAGTAGATTAGGATTTAGCCTACAGACTATCTAGTAGGCTTTTAGTTTTAAGTTTTATAATAAAATTAAAATTAATAAAGTCCATGCACTAAGTTTTTTCTTAAAAATGTTTTCTTAGTTTAAGTTGTATTGTCCTAACTATAAGAATAAGAATAAGAATTGTCCTAAAATTTTTAAGTATTTTTAAGTATTATGTTTAACATAGAGTGCCCGCATGGGGCCAGTAAGTTAGTATAAGATTATTTGTAAGTTATTTAAGCTAATTTTTAAGCATTTTTTTGTCTAGCATGTAAGAGTAAATTAAGTACATAAATAAAAATGCATAAAAAACTGAAAAAAAACTAATATCCGGCATTTTGTTTCGTATGTACTTTATGAATATTCACTCTATTATCCGAAGAAACCCTCTACTTAATATCCGGAACTCATTGAGATCTCACAAAAATGAGTTTTTGCTAAAAAAAATATAAATATATGGTATTTCTTTTTCTTTCTGTGAGCATCTACGGTTTTTTGGTACTCGTTTGGTTGCAGTGTGTATTTATTGAGGTCGCATAAAAAGGTGTTTCTTTCTCGAGAACAACGGTAATTTTATTTTTATCCAGCTTTTTGGAAGCATATGCTGTTTATTGATATCCTTTACAGTTGTTTGTATCCAGCAGACAATCATTTTGAATGTGTAAATATATATGTAAGATTGTAAGAGTGTAATATGTCGACAAAACGGGCGCGTAAAGTTCTTAGCATTTCGGAAAAAATGGATATTATTCAAAATTTAGAGAAAGGCACTACTGTTCGAGTTGTGTACAATAAATATGGAGTAGGAGAGTCAACTGTATACGACATAAAGCAAAAAAAAGAGGCTATTAAGAAGTTTTCTGTCGAAGCTTATTCTGTTACAAAAATGAAAAGCCAAAAAACGATAAGACAATCGGGAAGTCCGACATTAAATAAAGCACTTTACGAATGGTTTCGGCAATGACGGTTTGAAGGTAATCCGATATCTGGACCAATACTCATGGAAAAAAGCCAAAATGCTTCATGCAAATCTGAATATTGAAACTGAGTGCAATTATTCTCAGGGCTAGCTTCAGAAATTTAAAAGCAGACATGACATTCACGGTTTACAGACATCAGGAGAAAATATTTCCTGCAGATTACGAATCTGCAACATTGTTTGTAGACAATTTTGCTCAGTTTGTAGAAGCCGAAAAGTTAACTAAAGAAAACTATAACGCCGATGAAACTGGAGTCTTCTGGAAAGCGTTACCAAGGAAAACTTTGGCTTTGGAATCCAAGGACTGGCTTACGGTACTTGTGTGTTCAAATGCAGCAGGCACTCATAAGTGCAAACTCCTTGTAATAGGAAAAAGTGCCGGTCCCACAGCTTTAAAAAATGTTACTGAACTTCCAGTTATTTACAATGTAAGTAAGGAAGCCATAAAATAAAATTTACATTTTTGTCCAGGCCAATAAACGAGCATGGATTACCCAAGTAATATTCTTAAATTGGTATGAGAACAACTTCATACCCAAGACAAGAAAACATTGCACTGAAATAAGACATCCATACACTTGCAAAATTATTCTCTTATTGGATAATTGTCCTGTACATCCTAATGAAGTGCTTTGCCCATGGACAGGGGAGTAATAAGAAGTTTTAAAGCTTATTACCGGAAGGATATTGTGCACCACATTCTCAAAAACGATGAGAGAGGGAGGTATGAAAATTTTTACAAAGCATTCACTATTAAAAATGCGATCTGGAGCCTTGGTCGTGCTTGGGACAATGTACAATAACATCTTTCGTGCTGAAAACTACTTGGAACAATCTTATATGCGCCGGTAATAACAATGCTGAGGAATCAATAATTACTGAAATAGAACATGTTATTGAGACATCTTAAACTTTGCTAGTGAACTGGATTCAGGTCAACAAACTTTCGATGGACTGATATGAAGATAGCGAAGAAGAAGTTGAAGTTGTCTGTAAAAATAGCGCCGTTAAAATATCTGAGGGCATTGGTTCTATTGAAAAAGTTATTAGTTTTGTTTTCCTGTTCCCAGCAGGAAAGTAAAGCAGCAGCTTTACAGGTTGCAAGATAAACTTTTGAAAGAAAAACCAAAACTACAACAAAAAACATTTGATAAATATTTTCAAAAGTAAATAATATGTTAAGCTGTTATATAATTCAATATATTTAATATGAATTAAAGTAATAACTTGTTAAAAAAATATCTTTTTTTTTTAAACCTCCATTAACTGGAAAATCGATTATCCGGAAGGCCGTTGGTCCCGAGCATTCCAGATAAAAGAGTTTTAACTATACTTGAAATAATTTCAGTCTAGACTGCAATGATAGTTGGTGCAGAAAGAGGTTCAATCATGAATAGCATAAATCGGATTTAAAAGAAATCTGTACATGTAAGTACTCGTATATTCGTACGTTAATACAATTATTGGGTCTATAACTTAATTGCGTGCGGTTTGCTAAGAGATGGCGTAATTTGTATTATTCCATTGGAACATGCGTTGGAAAGCTACTGTCATTGTACGTCATTTCAGTATATGTCATTCATTTGAAGCGTAAACAACAATAATTTTTTTTCACTCAAATATTGTATGTCGAACTTTGTCCCTGAAAAAGTGTTTTTGCGGGGAGTTCTTCTTCATTACATTAATATGAAGAAAACTGCTGCCGAAAGTCACCGTATTTTGGTGGAAGTTTATGGTGAACATGCGCTAGCTGAGCGAACGTGCCAAAAGTGGTTTGCACGATTTAAAAGTGGTGATTTTGGCTTGGAAGACGATGAACGTTCTGGGCAGCCAAAAAAGTTTGAAGATGAAGAACTGGAAGCATTACTCTATGAAGATTATTGCCAAACACAAGAAGAGCTCGCAGAATCTTTGGGTGTCACTCAAGCAGCCATTTCAAAACGTTTAAAAGCAGCTGGATATATTCAAAAGCAAGGAAATGGGGTTCCACATGAACTCAAGCCGAGAGACGTCGAAAGGCGGTTTTGCATGTCCAAAATGCTGCTGGAACGCCACAAAAAAAGTCATTTTTGCATCGGATTGTTACTGGTGATGAAAAATGGATCCATTACGACAACCCCAAGCGCAAAAAATCATATGTAAAACCCGGCCAACCAGCCAAATCAACGGCAAATATCCGAATATCCATGGCGCGAAGGTAATGCTCTGTATTTGGTGGGATCATTATGCCATCATCCCACCTGTATTATGCCATCAATGGACAACGCTACCGAACACAATCTGTTTGAAGAGAGCAGTGGCCGAAAAACGCCCGGAATATGCGACCAGACACGAGGCAATAATTTTCCATCGTGACAACTCGTGACAGAATATCAAAAATTGGCTTGATTCATTCTTGGCTGCCAAGAAGATGGGAAAAAGTCATAGCTTCATATGGGCAATACTTTGAATAATTCTATTGTACATGTTTTTCTTAAATAAACGTTCAAATTTTGAAAAAAAAAAACCGTTATATACTCAATAGTATGAGTTGAAATATTTTCATTTCAATACAAAGTGTATAATATATACAGATATTTTACTCTATTGTACATATTAAGTAAGAAAATGATTCACCACTTACATATGGTATACTATATACTGTTTTTAGATTTAAAAGAATGACACCTTATCTTTGGGGCTTTGATTTATTAATATCAAATGAGGTGCCATTTTTTTCTCTTGAGGAAAGGTTACAGGCTTTGATTGATCACATCTGCGGGTAGACACCACGTTGTGGTTTACGTCAATAATTTAATCTAATTGCCGTTTTTTGGTAATTCACAACCTGTGACACATTTCTTCAAAATTTTGTATTTACTTATCACCTGAGCAGGCCACATGTGCTACGAGTATTAACACATCATGTATGTTCGATTTTTATTTTTCACCCATTTCTGGCAGAGTTTAGTTGCCATTCCGATCATCCATAAGAGCAGACGGGATAATTGGAATTTCTAATCCGAAGTGTACATTTTTTAGACCTATTGCAGATAAGTTGAACAACTCATTAAATATTTCATAAGTTTTTGCAGTGCAAGTTTTATTTTTACGCATTTTATAGTGATGGTAGAGGCGATAACAATTTTAGTTACGCTATTGATATACGGAAAGAGTTTATTATGCTGAAAGCGTATTTATATTGGCCAGCCGATGCATATCCTGGTGCATTCGGAGGTGGCAAGATTAATTATATGGGAAAAGAAATCGGAAGTCTCTCATTCTCAAAGACTTACAAATGGCAATCGTTACCTTAAATAGGACTTACCTTCACTTAGACCTACTTGCAATTTATTAAGTTTTCAATTCAAATGAACATAGATTTTGAATTTATTTTTGCCACTATTATCGTTTCTAAGCGTATGATCTACTTGTACTTCGTAAGCTTTTAAAAACCATTCATTTGTAATTTCTGGATTTACCTCGGTTTATAATTCCAGCTGCTCGAAATTGTTATCCTAAATGACTTAAACTCTCCAATCTTCGAGTGGGTGCAAGACCTTGATGAATATAATTTTGTTGCAGTTAATACTTCTTCCGATGCCAAAGTCCGCTTTACAAACTGCTTCTTTCATCCAGTTTTTTTTTCTTTGCCTAAAACAAAAATTGGTAGACAACTTGACAACTTTGGAATATTTATTTTTTATGCTTAAGGCTAAGAAAAAAAATTGTTAACAAAAAACTTAGCATATGGATATAATTTTTTATTTTTTATAAAAACTTAATATCCAACTTAAAATTAACCTTAGTCTACCTAACCTACATACACATAGCATTATACACGATGCCATATATATACTAGTATATACCTATGTATATATTAATATATATATGTATTTCTTAAATGCTAACCTAAACCCATGCCAGCTGGCTATCCTCATTCATAGAGCAAATAGATTGGTTAGCTCTGCCTCATTAGTGAGGCTGGTCCGTAATGGATGGAAATGATGACGAAACATCTTCTCCATCATTCAACCACCAGAAATGCTGGTGCTGCCGTACGACATCCCCCTTATCGCGATTCCCCACCGCCCTAACGCTCTATGATATTTTTACGCTAAAATGGACAAGACATTTTTATCTGTACCTTATATATGACATGAGAACAATATGATCTCTTCGCTATAAATGAAGAAAGTTGTGGCGCACATACTCATACCTTCAATGTTCATCTGACCCTAACTACTCTGAGAGAGTAGAAAATACTAGTGCACTTAAGAATGAAGCACCAACCCATAGAAAAAATCAAACAGTTTTTTTTAAAAGACGCTTATTACTAATATAAATAGCAATATACATAGTATTCATTTCTGATTTAATTAAATTAAATATACAAAAGTTTATATTATCAAAAAGATTTTTGAAACAACCCTGCAAAATATTATCAATGGTATTCCTTATCGACTTATTTGATAAAATTTTAAAAACGTTTTTGAATTCACGACCACTGCTGTTGCTGTATTTTTCATACGGCAAGAGCAATGACTGAGTGTATGTAAAAACCCATGGGTTTTGTCCTGGGGTGACAAATTGAGGGAATCCCCTAAAGGGACAAAGTGAAACCAGCACAGGAAACGGGGAGAATCCACTGATCAAAATCATGTACGCTTTAGTGCAACAATTTCTATAAAACGTTAATAATGAGCGATTAGATCTTTTATTCGCTCTTACATTTTCTCACAAACAGAAATGTCATAGGCATATACTCAGCGACCACAATCCATTGTAATTCCATGCGCTTAAAACTTTTGATACTGTCTCTTGATATACCGCCTATTAGATAAGCCAACCATACTATTTTACCTCGAGTTCTTAAATTTATTTTTGCGGCTTTTCAATATGCTATTCAGTCCACACGCTTAATTAAAAAATTGCTCTAACCCGGAATGCACTTGTCAACTCCTTTATGAAGAAGCAATACATACGAGTATATAGAAAATTTTCCAAGTATTTTGAAAGTTTTGATAATGACAGTAACCTCTTACAAATCAGAGATATCTACGAGTCATAAATGACAAGCTATCCGAACGCTCCAAAATCCGTGAGTCCCAAATAAGTCACTTTAGAAAAAATTTTAGAATTTTTTTATAACAGCATCTCAGAAAATTTTGAATGGCTAAATTTTTTCTAGGATGGGGAAGTTTTAACCTCCTCGAACCAATCCAATTTCTTTAAAAAATAAAACTCTTTCTTAGTTCATTCTGCTTTACAAGCATTTTCCTAAATTGTTTGCCAAATCCGAATTTAGGGATCTAGGTATAGAACATGGAACACTTACAGACATTGATATATCAGTATATTGATAGATCAGATATACCCTCCAAAGCATCCAGGATTTTGATCAACTAGTCTTGGACTGATTTGCTTTGGGTTTAGGGTGTCCCCTAATTCGATGACGATAATTTGGAAAATGATTCCTGGGCATATTCTAAGAAAAAAATCGTCCTACGGTAAGGGTCTATCTCCAGTGTTGACTTCATTTATCGAGGATTTAAGAAAAGGCTTACCTTGGTGTACCCTGACCCATGTTAACGGAAATTGTTCTGTTAGTACTAATGATAAAAACTTCGTGTTGGACTGTATTTTTAGAAGAAATATTAGCCTTTGTAACGGCCTTTAAATAAAGTTGATTCTTCTTTGAGTCTTTAGATATCCAATTTCTAAGCCTGTTCCATTTCCATTGGCCATGCTAATTTTTGACTTTGAGGTCACTTTTCTCCAGAAAATGCCTTATTACAAGTTTGTGTTCAGCGAACCATTGTCTTAGAGTATATACATCGCAATTTATGTTAGCATTTAGATCTAAGGGACTGTTGACGCCATACGATAACCCAACATCGTCAGCAAAAGCTGTAGGTAAGCCTTTTAGATTGAGGTGGAAGAGTGAGTTGATATAAATTAAAAATAGAATGGGACCCAGAACTAAACCTTGTGGTACCCCAAGCCTGATAAATTGCACATCTCTTCTCATTCAACTTTACTCTCTGTGATCTATTACTCAGTTATGAGTTAAACCATTCAAGCATGAAGCCACGTACACCTGCATTTTCCAGTTTAGTTAACAGAATTTTATGGTCAACCATGTCGAAGGCTTTGGTTGTATCAATGAATAACGCAGCTGTACATTTTCTTTTATCAAGGTTGCATATTATCTGAGAGCAAAACTCTAGAAGTGCGTCCTCGGTTGATTTGCCCTTTTGAAACCCAAATTGAGAAGGATGTAAGAACATCGTCTTGTCTAAGAAATTTTCAAACCTAATTTTTATAAGTTTTTCGAAAACTTTACTTATAGTTGGCAGAAGGGAAATCGGCCTATAATTTCCTATTTCAGTTTTTAAACAAAGGAATAACATCTGCACACTTTAGATCGTCAGGAAAAATACCAGAAAAAACACTACGATTGAATACATCAGCTAATACATCCATAATTGAACATGCAATATTTTTTAGGACAACATTAGAAATACCATCGACACCACATGAATTTGAGTTATTCCAACTGCCAATCGGGCATTATGGGCATATCCCATCAAACTGCACAGAACATATAACTTAAATCCCCATTTGTGGGGCTTATTGGGCAGATATTGCTGAAGAAAGTGCCCTTATCTTTGTGGAGCACATCTGCTCATCTACAGAAAGTCTTTGGTCCATTGGCACTGTTGCAAACTTCTCATTCAGGTGCTGAATTACAGGTCGGATTTTATGAAGCCTGTCATGTTTTGAATGGCCCACAGGCTTATAAACTTCATTGTTGTTGAAATGCAATGATAACTTTATTTTTTCAAATTTATTTAGCGGCAATGTAGATGAAATCGGGTCATATCCAAACATTGGCGACCAGTACGATCTAGGGTTGGGAAATTTCTGTACTGACATGTATAACAGAATACCAAAGAACTTGTTCAAATCAGATTTCGTGAAACTTATAGATGAATTGGGATTGCTTTGTATTATACATATATAAATTGGTTCGTTCTATTGGGTATATATGCAGTTTTGTTTCAAAATTTGAACGTTTATTTAAGAAAAATATGTACAAAGTATTATTCAAAGTATTGCCCATCTGAAGCTACGACTTTTTCCCATCTTTCTGACAATTTGTGGATCCCATCCCAAAAGAACTGCGCCGGCTGGGCAGCCAAGAATGAATCAAGCCAATTTTTGATATTCTGCTCTGATGTGAACCGGATTTCAGTGAGGGCGTTCTGCATCGACCGGAACAAATGGTAGTCAGAAGGGGCAAGGTCTGGGCTATAAGGCTATAAGGCGGGTGGGGTAAGACTTCCCATCCACTGTTTTCCAAATAGTTCTTAACCGGAATAGCAACGTGGGGCCGAGCGTTGTCATGATGGAAAATTATTGCCTCGTGTCTGGTCGTATATTCCGGGCGTTTTTCGGCCACTGCTCTCTTCAAATGGATTAATTGTGTTCGGTAGCGTTGTCCATTGATGGTTTCACCCGGTTTTAGCAGCTCATAATACAGGACACCCATACAGAGCATTACCTTCGCACCATGGATATTCGGCTTTGCCGTTGATTTGGCTGGTTGGCCGGGTTTCACATATGATTTTTTGCACTTGGGGTTGTCGTAATGGATCTATTTTTCATCACCAGTAACAATCCGATGCAAAAATGACTTCCTTTTGTGGCGTTCCAGCAGCATTTCGGACATGCAAAACCGCCTTTCGACGTCTCTCGGCCTGAGTTCATGTGAAACCGAATTTCCTTGCTTTTGAATATATCCAGCTGCTTTTAAACGTTTTGAAATGGCTGCTTGAGTGACACCCAAAGATTCTGCGAACTCTTCTTGTGTTTGGCAATAATCTTTATACAGTAATGCTTCCAGTTCTTCATTTTCAAACTTTTTTGGCTGCCCAGGACGTTCATCGTCTTCCAAGCCAAAATCACCACTTTTAAATCGTGCAAACCACTTTTGGCAAGTTCGCTCAGCTAGCGCATGTTCACCATGAACTTTCACCAAAACACGATGACTTTCGGCAGCAGTTTTCTTCAAATTAAAGTAATGAAGAAGAACTCCCCGCAAAAACACTTTTTCAGACACAAAGTTCGACATATTTGAGTGAAAAAAAATTATTGTTGTTTACGCTTCAAATGAATGACATAAGGACTGAAACTGAAATTTTCATAATTCATGTAAATTTTTTGTTATTTGTTTTATAACTCTGTTTTTATTAAATTCATTCACAATTACAAAAAATAAAAAAATTATTTGGGTTCCATTCTTTCCTTAACGTTTTTCGAATGTCCTTCATAAGGTTAATGACAGTTACATCCGTGGTCTTTTTGGACGCTCTTTTGCATTTATCACTAAAATCTTTTACGTCCTTTGCACACTGCTCACTTTTCCTTAATTTAGCTTTGACCAAAGCCCAATACTTTTCAATGGGACGGCACTGTCCAACATTGGGTGGATTCATGTCTTTTGGGACAAATTCGACATTTTTAGCAACAAGAAAGCTCAACGTCGCATGAGCATAGTGAGCTGAAGCTAAATCTGACCAAAATAATGTTGAACCCTCGTGTTTGTTTAAGAAGGGAATCAACCGTTTTTTTAGGCACTCGTTAATGTACCCGTTGTAATAAACGATGAGCTTCTGTGTCCACATTGGCAAATGGCCTGCCAAACGAGATATTTTGAGCCGAATTTTTCCATCCGAATCGATGTTGTTGATTGCCAAAGAATCTCAACTTCAAACGAGTTGTAAAACTGCGCACCTGGAAGAGTAGTAAAGTCGGCTTTGACATAAGTTTCGCCATCCACAATCAAGCACGCTTTCTTGTTGCCGATAAGTCGTTTAGCTTTCGGGCTCGTGTTTTTATGAATCTGGCTTATTTTACAGAATGTTGCCGAACAAAACAGCGTCAGCACCAGGACGAAAAGTAAGCAGGGAAAGAATACCATTCCTTGCGTGCACAAATGCATCAGTAAAGCAGCCAATCCAAAAGCATTTAAAAACTTTGAATATAAGCCTGTTTTTTATAAAGCAAATAAAAATGCATGGATGACATTCCTATTATTCGAACAATGGTTCCACAACGTGTTTGTTCCCGAAGTAAAAAAAGAATACAAAATGTTGTGTTTGTATTAATGAGTTTTTTTTTCAGGAAATTTTCTTGAATCAAAAGGACTTGAAAAGAAGACACTACTGCTTTTGGACAATGCCCCATGTCATCCACAAGAAAATGAATTGCAAAGCGATGATGATGTTTCCGGGGAATTGCACTGCAATCATTCAACCTATTGATCAAAATGTTATGAACATAACAAAGGTCCACTACAAAAAAAGTTTATTGGTGCACTTAGTTTCAAGTGAGGACATGAACTTAGAAACTAAAATCAAAGCCTTCAACATAAGGGATGCAGTTTATTCGCTAGCTAATGCCTGGGAAAAAGTAGACCCTTACACGATCCAAAAATGTTGGAATGTTTTAATGCCTAAGAGTATCAAACCAAAAGAAAAGGCATGGTACGACTCGAGCTGTAAAGAGGCTGTCAGGACTAGAGAATTGTTTTTTCGGTCCTAAAAGACCAACCCAACAGAAGAAAATCGGAAGTTTAAACGAGCCAGAAATGACTGCAACGTCTTTCTCAAGCGTGTGAAATTCCAATACGATCAAAAACGGAGGCAAAAATACTACAATGTCCCAAAGGTAGTAAAAATTGTTGGTCATTCGTCAAAAACATTAGAAATTCTGCCTCATCCTCCATCCCATGATATTCTTTTACAATGCCATTCCAGCTGTCAGCTCTTTGGACAAGGCCAATCTGCTTGCTGCACACTTTGCGGCTAGCTCAACACTCCCACTTTGTCCCCGCCTACACTTGAGTGCGTCGAATCTACAATGGGACGAATCCACTTCCGCCCTCGTGTTCTTCCTCGCTGGCAAAACCACTGCGTAAGCTTTTTCATCAATCCTACTCTTTAGGACTCTTTCCGAGCAGATGGAAAACAGCATTTGTCCAGCCCGTCCTTAAAAAAGGCGAATCTTCTTCTCTCTCCTCTTACAGACCCATTGCACTAACCTCCCTTCTTTCCAAGGTCATGGAAACGCTGATAAACCTCATGAAATATCTCGAAACACGAAAACTTCTCAATGACCGGCAATATGGTTTTCGTAGCAAAGCGTACATCAATCTGGCGAAAGCAAGATAGTTGCACTTGATATTTCTAAGGCATTTGACAGAGTTTGGCATCGGGCTCTTTTGTCGAAAATGCGTGCATTTGAGTTCGACGAATCTCTTTTTCAATGGATTAGAAATTACCTCACGGGACGTTCAATTCAAGTTGTCTTGGACGGTTTCAAGTCTGATATTCACAAAACAAATGCTGGTGTGCCCCAGGGCTCCGTTCTGTTTCCGACACTCTTTTTAATTTTCATTAATGATCTCTTGTCTGCTACTTCTAATGCAATTTATTCCTTTGCTGATGACAGCACTCTCTGCTTCTCATATTCGTTCCCGGACTCACGCCCCTGCTCTTCGGCTGTAGAATAATAACGGCAGCGTATGCTAAGCTCATTAAATTCCGATGTTAACAGCATAACCAATTGGGGGACGATCAACCGAGTGGAATTTAATGCTTCCAAAACTCAATGCTCTCTGCTGTCATTAAAGCGAAATTCAAATACCCAGCCATTATCCATGAATGGCATTTGCATCGTCGAAACCGATAAACTTTTCATTCTCGATATGTGTATCAGTGCCAAAAATGCTGTGAAATGTCTAGGTTTCCTCAAGCGATGTAAGAAATATTGTACCCCCTCTGATCTGGCCCCAATATATAAGGCATTCATCCGCCTAAAATTAGAGTACAATACCCACATCTGGTCAGGTGCTCCTAAAACATCTCTGCACTGCTAGATAGGATTCAAAACCGTGCAATAAAACTTAGAGGTGATACTAATATCAGTCAATCAATTGACACCCCAGAACACTTTATGTTATCGCTATTTCTACTACCAGTGCTCCACTAAAATCGCCAGTAGCATTCCGCAAATTCAAACTTTCAACCGTAACACCCTTCTCGCTATGAATGCTCATCAGCCCTCAAGCCCATTTTCGGACGTACTCTAAAACATCGTAATTCTTTCCTAAGCCGTACAACTCGCTTATGGAATGCCCTGGCGACCTCTGTGTTTCCTGGTCGTTATAACTTGAAAACAATGTGCATCGGTACCTGTCCTAAATTTCCTTCGCCCGCGCTGTGTACGAACATTTTAAGGTTACAAAAACCCCTTGAGCTCGCGCCGATTATAAAAAAAAAAATAAAAAAAATGCCTACCAAGGGTGATTGGGATGAGGAGGACGAGCTTCCATTATCTACACTGTCTGCAAACATCTTAAGGGAAAAAGAATAGATGTCATCCGTTTCTAGTCTGCTTGTTGAAATTGTTCCCAGCATTAGCCTCTCCAATGAAGAAATCATTGATTGGTTTCACGAAAACGTTGAGTCATCTGGTAATTGTGACGATCCAGCAGAAATTGAGAGCGCTGATAAGATGAAGGTGAAGCTAAGTCGGCTCCCACTTTATCAAAAGTTAAATCAGAAAATGCAATTCGATCCTTAAACATATGTTTGCAATGGGAAGAAGAAAGCAACATTCCAATAGAAGAGATTTTATTGCTACAAAAAATAATAGAGAGGGCAGTTTTAAAAAAACATTAATTCGCAAAAAACTCAATCTAAAATATCTAACTTCTTTAAGAAAAAAACTTAATATTCTGTATGTATCACATATTAATTTTTGTATAAATTTCGAACATTTCGTTTTCGTATTTAATAAAAATATGTTCAAAAACAATTGTTTGTTTTGGTTTCACTAAAGTTGTTTCATAACATTGTCGTTATCTATAAGAAAATAAGCTATTTCAACTATAATTTGTATCAAAAAAAAATACAACCCAAAAAAACTGCCCCAATTTCTATTAGTTGCGTAAATCGAGTTTGTACTGTATTTGCATTGGTGTTGAGATTTAAGCTGCTTTGCTTTCCGCATAAGAGATCTTGTGTACGCAGTGAGACTATCATTTATGTAAATGCGGGATTTGTTGTTGTTAGCAAATAGTTTAAGTTTCTTTTCTCTCAAAGTTTGCATTACTTGCTTTTCTGCAAGAGAGAAGTAAACTTCACACTTACTATAAACGGACTGGTAGTTGCATTGCATTACTACGGTCATTGCTCTTATTTTTGTTGTTCTTTATAAAGCAAGACTCAAAGTCATTACTTTCTAAATCTACTCCCACATCCTCCGTTAATAGTTTAATGACCTGCTCTTTCACATTAACACGACTCAAATCAGTCATACCTACAATGTCAACTGCATACTGATTTTCCCTTTGCTCCAGTGCATTAATTTTGGACTCCAAAACGTTCACCTTGACCGTAAGAGCAGCATTACTTTCTTCCAGAGATCTGATTTTTTGAAGAGCATCTGTGTTAAGTTGTTGTAATTTTAAAATCTCTTGGAAGACCATATCAAGAGTAATAGTCTTTTTTCCCACAACAGAACTCACGGGAGAGGCTAGAGCAACATTTTGATTCTCAGAAACAGAAGCAGAGCAGGAAACAAAAGCAATGCAGGGCACCTGATATTGATTGGCAAAGAAAGAGTGGAGGAGAGAGAGTCAATAGGGAACTCATTAGCCAGAAGAGATCTTCGTCGTTGACCGCACTTGTAGCCCACCTTGCTCTTCTCATAATACTCGACAACTCTTTTTTCAAGTTTTGCGCATTTTGAATGTACGAGTACATAATTACTGCTACTTTTACATTGAATTTTAAGTTCTTTCAATCTGTCAATTTTTAAATTGCACAAAACACACTTCATAATAATTTGTTTTGACTTTGAAGATAAGAATTTAATTATAATGAAGCTAAAACTTTAGTGATCAAACAAAATTTTGTAATGATGTAGAACAATTTAAGTTAAAACTGGAAAAACTTTGGAGTAGTTCACTGGCGATTTTGACCCCATCAATCTCAGAAGCGAGTTGTCCTGCAATACTAAATTTCGAGGGTAGTACCTTTTTGTATCATCAGTTTTTATATTCAGACGTTTGCTTCCCTGTTATAATCATGTTTGTTCAAAAAAAAAAAAACATTTAAAGGATATGACCTTGTCCATTGCTATATGGGTTTCGTATTCTCTGGAACTGTTTCTCTATGACAAATGTCTAAGGTTGTCTTAACAAAAGCTGCAAATTTTTACAGCTGACCCCTAATGCGCAATGCAAATCAAACAAATTCTCCATTAAAACTATAAAATCTCTGTTCTATTGTACATAATCGAATAAACAGCAGGTAATATTTACTGCACTGTATTGTATAATACTTACGGTACACAAGCTGATGAAGTGACCAACACAGAGGAAAATGTTGTTCTTTAAAAGCAAATTCTTTAACCGTCCCATCCTCCCACTTACTCCCAGAAAGTCCAGATGGAACTAAATAAACTCGCATCCGGAATCATTGAGAAGCACATTGAAAAGCAAAATTTAGAAACAATTCTTGGTTAAGCCTCCACATACAAAGATAAAGAAAATTAGCAACAAAAAATTCAAGCAACTAACAAAGTGAAGAAAATATCAATTTTAAAAGTAACCGCGAATTTTAAAAATTTATTACTTCACTCTCCAGATATATGGTATGATACGTTATTTTAATTTTTTTTTGATCTGGAAATGTGACTTCTTAAATCTCCAATTTATGAATTTAGTCATCCTCTTCCGCCGTCAGTATTACTTTAAAGCTGAAAGGTTGGAAAGCGTAACCCAATCCTTGATAGAATTTACTCATAAATTCGACCCTTTTTACATGAAAGAAATAAAAATGAAAAACCGTAAGCAGTAATAGAATAGAAACCTTATCTTACCAATGCAATCTCAAAGTATGGAGGAAGGCAGATAATCCCTCCATCATTACCAGAATGGCCATGGTAAAAAAGACCCAGACGGCGAAAATGAAGAACAGTATGATGCATCCGACGTAGGAGCTGTAAATCAAGCCATTCGTCATAACCATCTCCCACAGTACTTCAGACAGCTCTGAGATCACAATTTATTGGCTTAATTTTTGAAACTCTATAAATTTTAACAAATTACTTACGTGCATGCGCCAGTGACAGAGCCCATAAACGTAAATAAGAAGCCGTGTGTGATATTGTACTTAGAATATATTCAATGGTATGGATAGCTTGATGAATGTATATCTCACTCATTGGCTCATCATCGGGATTATGCACTTCATGACTATCGGAAGCAGCAGCTGCAGAAGGTTTCATTTCTAGATCTGCACTTTCTTCCTCATCATAATGCTCTTTCTAATAAAAGTGATACATGAGTACAGATGCGCGTTTTCAAGAAGTATTACAATACTTACTGGAGGATCGTTTCTTCTGGTGAACTGGATGTACAAGGGCTTACCCAACAACAACCAGGGAATGCAAATAATAGCAACTACGAAGAATGCAAGTTCCAATGTTTTTTGCACGTCAAACAAATACAAATCACATCCCAATGGAGCTGTTGCCGGCTTAAATAGTACCATGTTGATGAACATGATTAGCACGGAAGGCGCACATCCGGGTGTATCGGGCAAATAGTCTGATTTTGGAGAATATCGTACCCATTTGTAGAACATCATGAACACCATGTATCCGAACAAAAGTATTAAGAAGAGAATCTGTGGCAAGAATTCTAAAAATATGTATATTCGCCTATGGAAATAGTTATAGTTGACAACACTCATGCAAACACCGAACAACATATGTACTACACCAAAGATGATAGAAAGTTTCATCTTATAGGTGTTTAAGAAAATAATCTTGTTCTCGGCCAACTGCCAGATGGGATCCATTCCAATGACATAGGTGCCAACGGTTGCGTCTGTGGGATTCAACTGAAGCATAGTATTGGACATTACGGTCGAAGTATTATACACAATCCTCCATGTGCTGCCGAAAACGTTGATGGATTTGGAGAATATATCATTGTACATAAACCCGGTGTATATGGAGAAACAACCCAAAAGGAGAATAATATAACGACCAGCAAAAAAGATATTCCAGATTTCTCCACCGCGTTTCTTTCCCAAGGATCTTTCAAAAAGGCACATCCAAAGCCCAAACAGGAACAGAACAAAACCATGCCCCATATCGCCAAACATTACACCAAACAAAAACGGAAAGGTAATGATTGTATACAATGATGGATTCGCTTCGCGATATGTCGACACACCATAGGCATCTATCAAGTTTTGGAATCCTCGAGTAAATTTGTTTGTGCGATTGAAAGTTGGTGGTGTCTCGTTTGTTTCAATAACATTCACAAATGATGGAATCGTGCTGCCAACTGCTGCCGAACCATCAGCTAAAGCAGCCTGTACTATTCCTAAATCCTTTTTCGGCACCCAACACTCTCCAATGAGACATTTTTCTGTAACATCAATATTAAACAAATTCATCGTATGGTAAATTGCCTTCATTTTCTTAACCATAATTTTCCAAATTGGTAGTTTTTTGTGAACCGTGATTAACACTCTGTTACGGTGATCTTCGGTTTGACTTAAAACCATTTTCATGTCCTCCAACCGGGTACTCACACCTCGTTTCATTTCTTCGCGTTCCAAATGAGATATTGGACATGTATACATGTGAGCATGGAAACCAGTGCAGACCTTCTTTACACGGGTACTTATTTGTTCGCCTTGAAAGAAAGCAACGAAAACGGTTTTATATTCTAGGCGACCCGTAGCTGGATCCTTTATAGGTTCGTCAAAATCAGCGCGTTTCAAGAAGATATTTCCCCTTGAGATACGCCAGAGCATACGTTCGAAAGCGAAAACTCTTTTTCGTTCAATGACTCCTGATACGAAACCCAAACAGCCATGATTATCACCGGCATTTGCTTCCATATCAATAACTTCTTGCTCCGCATAGAATTTTTGCGTACTCTCCAGTACTTGCCGCAATTCAGTTAATTCCAGAAAATTGGATTTTAAGTCAACGTGGTTTTGGTTAAGCTCAAGGAGTTCATTTTCTATTTTCTCCAACTCTGCTTCCATTTCAGTGAATTCTCGGGGATTCGGTGCTTTTGGGAAATTTTCATAGATATCCACAATAACCACGTCATCTTTTTTCAGTTCCGACTCAATGTAGCCAATTTTTCTTTCTACTTCATCACAACGCCGAACTTCTGCCACGAATTTACGTTGAAATGCACTAACGCCATCGTTTAACTGAAATTAAAAAAAAACAAAAAAAAACATTTGATAAGAGAACTTTCGAATTTAGTTGTTACATAGGAATTTTTCATGTGAGCTTAATTGCAATTTAGAACCCGACAATGAAAAACTATTTTCGCCAAAACATTCAGGCGGCAGCGAAAGAATTCCTCATGAAGATTCAATGAACTATTGCGATCTATTTAATGAACGCCTTGTATCAGCTTTTCGGAGTTCTACGATAACTGATATACCCTGCCCTTTATTAAACAGAACGAAGTGGTTTTCATAAACCTCTTCTTTAGGAATATATGGTATATAAGAAAAATTAGATTGTGCGACGTAAAGATTTCGAGCCCCTTTCTTACTATATTCTCATTGATTTCAAAGCAGCTTACTACAGTCCATCTGTGCAAAATGACAATGAAGAACGCTGCTCCATGTTCCAACACCGATCACAATCAAATAATCTTTCAAAAGTTCAAAGTCGACGAGATCACAATATTTGGATGAACTCAGCAAGGCGTTATAGATACAATTGCTACTACAGTCAAAATAGGTTGAATAGTAACAAGAGAAAAACCAAGAAATTGTTGCCAAAAAAATGCAACATATGTAGAAGGTCGATAGATTCTAATAAACGTCACAACTGACAACTGTTGGAAGATATTTGGTTCCATTTGAATCAAATAAATGACTTGTAACTCCACTTAACTTACACCATAGACAAGATGACAAAAAATGTAGAGTAAATACACACCAACAATTCATTCAACAATTGCAGTTAGGCGATATTTAGCTCGTATTTGTCCTCCATATCCTCTATACCGACCCTGTATTTCCTCCTTTGAAACATAATAATTATAGCAGTGGCTTATTCTCGTTACCCTTTGTGCTATTCTCGAATATCCGATTTTTTTTTATTTGTTTAACCGAGCTCTTCTCGTGTTGTGTTTATGCATTCTCGTCTACTCACAAATCCCTCCAGCAGTCCTTGTTTTTCTATGCAGCGCCGCCCATTTTTTTCTTTTTGCTCAACTGCATAAAATCGCCAACAGTTATGATCAAACCGAGGGTTCCATTGTTCAGCATATCTGTGCAAGCCTTCTTGAAAGGGGTTATTTAAAATGCTTAAGAATACTTGGACGGGTCACAACCTCTCAAAATGGTAAAATTGAACTGGTTGAAATGGTTGAACTTGCTATACAAAGGCTCGAGTACCAATGCCCTAAACATCACGTTTAAATTGCTTTAATCTATTTTGACTCCAAGAAAGGAGGAGATCTTTCGCAACACATCAGCAAGCACACACTGTGAATAATAAACTTCGCTATGAAATGGAAGATAGCTATCATAAGTGCACGATTTTCATGCCTCATTATCCACCAAGCTTCGTTTGAACACTACTATTTGCAGCAACTCAAACATCATATACTCGTAAATCTGCCGAGGACAATGGGAATTGGCATAACTGCTGCAAAGCTAATCTTTAATAAAAATGGAAACCTTGTGCGAAGTAAAGCTTAAGTCCTCTTAAAACATTAAGGCAAAGAAATCTCTTGCTCATATTAGCTCTCAAATCTCTTAAAAGCTGGTTATTACAGAGGCAAAATGCCGTAATATGTAAACGCCTGAAACCCTTCGTCAACGCCTTGATTGGAACCTATCAAATTGTCGCCTGATGTTTTTTTTTTTTCCTTGATTATTCTTACTAAATGCTGTTTCATTATAAGCCTGAACTCTGAAGGTATTGGCAATGTATCAGGCTAACATATCATTACGTCAGAATTTATCTAATTTATCTAACCCAAGTTAGGTGCGTCAGTTACGGACTTGTAGGATAATGTCGTAACACGATCCCTAAGACGATATCAACAGCATAACCAATTGGGGAACTATCTACACAGTAGAATTTAATGCTTCCAAAACTCAATGCTGTCTGCTGTCATTAAAGCGAAATTCAAATACCCAGTCATTATCCATGAATGGCACTTGCATCTTCGAGACCGAAAAACTTTCCATTCTCGGTATGTGTGTCAATGACAACTTACGTTGGAATGACCACATATTCGATGTCGCCAAAAACGTTGCAAAATTTCTATGTTTCCTCAAATGATGTAATAAATACTTTCCCCTTCTGAGCTGGCCTCAATATACATATCAGGCATTCATCCGCCCAAACTTGGAGTAGAACGCACTCATCTGATCAGGTGCGCCTAAAACATGTCTGCACCTGCTAGGCAGGATTCAAAACCGTGCGATACAACTCATAGGTAATGCTAATCACCCAGTCAATGGACACCGTCGAACACCGAAGAAATATCACTTTGTTTTATAGCTAATTCCACCATCAGTGGTCCATAGAAATCGCCAGTAGCATTCCGCTCCTTCAAACCTTCACCCGTAACACCCGTCTCGCTATGAATGCTCATCAGTCATCATCAAGCCCACTTTCGGACGTACTCTGAAATATCGTGATTCGTTCCTACGCCGAACAACTTGCTTGTGGAATGCCCTGCCGAGCTCTCTATTTCCTGGTCATTATAACATTCAGACATCTAAAACCAACATATATCGGCACCTATCTTTCTTTCCTCCCTAATTTTCTTACGCCCGCGCTGTATGCAAACATTGTAAGACTACCTTAACCCCTTGAGCCGTGGCTCAAATGGTAGTGGACTGATTTCCAAATCGGAAGGTTCGGTGTTCAAATCCCAGGCATTCATTGGACATTAATTTTTTCAGTTAAAAAAAATCAAATAAGACGAGTAGTTGGCTAGAAATTAACAACAAGCCAGCTTCCACTAAGAATTTAGTCTCCCCATTAAATGTTGGATGCCACAAATGGAGCGAAATAACCACTGAGCCCAAACATCTTTCTTTCTCTCTCTACCCCATTTTCCAAAAAACTTAACACATGCTGAGGCATTATAAGTGTACTCATACCCACTTGAGTGTGAAGTTCTTTAAAAAAAAAAGAGGCCGACTCAAGCTGACCCTTGCATCCACGATGCAACGGTGGTTATTTCATTGCTAACGAATTCACTATGATATTGCACACTGTGTATGCTCCGTGCACTTGCAAGCTTGTAATATTGAAGGGTTTCTCTCCGTGCACGTGTCCTAACATCGGAAAAAATAAGTGACGTAGTGGAGCTAACCTCTTTTAAAAAACTTTAAAACTCGAATCCCCAGCTTTCCTCTCAGAAAACGAACTCTGCCGTTAGGTTACCTTAATATTCCGATTACCAATATTGATCCAACAAAAGTGTCAACTTTTAAGACAGATCCCTCTTTAAAAGCATCACCTTCTAGGGACGCACCTGTGCTCCCTGGAGCAGACACTGTCGATTGGACGTCTGCTCCCAACTCTGACGCTGAAATGAGAAGCGAGGAAGGAAGCGACTGAGTGACTCAGACCAAACTCTTTGGGTGAATACACAAGGCACCTGGATCGAATGGAATCCCCTCAGCACTGATTCAAAAAGATCTGGTCCAGATTCTTCGCACGCTAACCGCCTTATTTAGGTATAGCTTAAACAGGGGATACATCCCCCAAGTCTAGAGGGAAGTAAACGTAAACGGAGGTAAACCAGATAAACCTAGTCGACCCATATCTAATCGACCCATAAATCCTACATAATTTTTTCTGGAAACCATGGAAAGGCTTACCGATTTACACAGCAAAGACCTTCTCGACAGAAATACATCTCTGCACTCTCACCAATATGTACACAGGAAAGTAAGATCAATGGAAGGCGCTCTACTAAATCTGGTAACACAGATTAAAGAGGTCTACCGAGAAAAGGAGATTACAAGATGTGCCATCCTAGATATTGAAGGTGACTTTAATTATACCGGATATGAATCCATTTCGGAAGCCATGTTCAAAACGGATATTGACAATCCAACTAACCGTTGGGTTAGTGATACTAAAATCTCTGTCTCAGCCGTCAAAGGTTGTCAACAACCTCATCAGTCGCATCGTGGAACAGACCAAAAGAGCACCGTCAGGATCACATGGATACAAAATATGTATATATGTACGAGCCTCCTAGCAATCCTGTAATAAAAGTGAAAAGCACAAACGGAAAGGAATATAACATCTGAATGTCTATATTCAAGCAATAGGTTGGAAGAAAAATTAAGAAAAGTCGCAAGGAACAAACATCTCTTTATGATTTGTAAAGTCAGTGTATCTCTTTTCCACTTGGTTGGGAACTCGCACGCATTTTTCACACAAAGCGAGCGGTGCGATATCGCCATCGATTATGCAACTGACTCAAGGATCGACTCTACTTCACACGAAATCGTTCGACTTTTAATGGAGGCTCAGGCCCTTTCTACTACCAATCCATACGTCGAAAGACCACTTAAATCCCTTATGTTGGACTGTTCGCTTTTGTCTAGAAATAAATCGACGAGGTTCATTTCCATCTCTGTGGATATGTGAATAAGCGAAATTATCGCTTGCGGGGCAACGAAAATCCGCGTAGAATCCACGAAGAGCCATTACACCCGCTCAAAGGTAAAGCATGGTGTGCTGTTTACGCTGGAGGTGTCATCGGGCCTTATTTTTTCGAAAACGCCGGGGGCCAAATGACTGCTGTGGACGGCGAGCGCTACAGAGCCATGCTCAACGACTTTCTCCTTCCTCAATTGGATGAATTGGGATTGGAGAATATGTGGTTCCATCAGGATGGAGTAACGGCGCATACTGCACGAGCCACAATCGAAATTCTGAGGGCTGCATTTTCGGGTCGCCTAATCTCTCGTTTTGGCAATTTGCACTGGCCGGCAAGATCGCCTGATTTAACCGTCCTAGACTTCTTGTGGGGTTTTTGAAGTCACGAGTCTATGTCAACATGCCTCAGACACTTGATGCTCTCAAAGAGAATATCTCTATAGAGCGCGCGGACCTGTCGCTGGAAGTTCTGGCAAGAGTGATGGAAAATGCCACAAATCGGGCCCGAATGGTCATCAATTCTGGCGACGGCCACTTAGCCGATATCATTTTCTCGATTTAATGGAGACAAATTTAAGGCATCTAAAAAACATAATCCAAAAGCAGAACCATAGCTCTTCATTCACAAACAAACGCCACCTTGTATAGGTGTGCCATCTCAACGATAGAGTTCCTGTTGATGGTAAGCCCAGTTCAGAGTGTTCAACTATGTTATAGTAGCGTAGCCAGGCTTTGAATACGCGAATCGTTAGTTTACTAGTTACAGATCTCCCGTAGGAACGCCGGAGGGGTTTTGATGCGATCTGTCAAAAGCCTGTTAAAAAGCTCTTGTTGCTTTATCTTATATATTCGGCGCCACGTGCTAGCAACGATCACATTTCCATTTAAAGCAAAGCTAAATCTGTCATCAGAGCTAACGTCGTACATAACATGTCCTTGGAACATATGTATTACCAAAAACTTTCTAAGATACAAGCAATTGTATTTCAAGATTGTATCCTTTCGGACATATTTCTGAATGTGAATTAACTTCACCTAGTGTATTACTATAGCCAATAAAGATTTTTTGCATTTATATTTCTATCTTTTGTTACCATGTAGATGAATGAAGAAAGACCATGTATAGTTATCCCTTTCGAAAACCAAAAAGAAAATATTGCAGAGGAAGAGGATGAAGTAGATTCATCCATCGAAGGAGGAGACGTCGAATTGGCAACAATGCCAGTAACCGCAGATGATTTTATGGATAGCCCAGAAAAGCCATTTAAATTTACTTCAAAGGATGAATCTATGAAAAGAACTTTGTTGGGCATACGAACCGTAAACCAATCTGACAAGAGTAACGACAGTGATGTAATTTTGCTTTCGTTTAACGATAGCTCAAATGCAGAAACTGTCGAAGAAACTTATCAGAGAAGTGGCACCGAAAAAGACAAAAATTTCACTGATTCCAGCGATAGTAACATGCCTCCATTGGTCGTGTGCTCGGACGATGAAGATGAAAAGGAAGGTTTCAATATTGAAGACAAAAACACTTTTATCACTATAGCTAAGCCAAGGACATACTACTACAATATTACTTTGAAATAAAATAAATAACTAAGCACTGGATTGTATCTGGTAGATCTACATTAGACAGCCAAAACGCTTATTTAAGCCGGGCCAATTATGGAGACTGTTTTAATGAAACTCGCAAAATAAAAATCATTATTCCTATCAAATACAATATGTGGCCATTAGAATGTTTAGCGGAAACGATTCTAAATATTTTATCTTACATTCAGCCCTTTTTATAAAAGTAATTTATTAATAAAAGAATGACTCACATCACGAAATGCCACGCATCCAACTTCCCCTAACTCTGAAACAGATGTGTAGGCCGCTTCAGGTTGTATGAACATTTGACATAAAGCCATTTTTTCACTCCGGAACATATCCCCCATGATGAAGGATTGTTTTTGTCCTGTAAGAAGAACTATCAACATATACTTATTAATCAAATAAATTTATATTTAAATAAATAATGAAAAAAAAAATTTACATGAAATAAAAATCCTCTGCTTGGAAATTTGGAGCTAAGCAAATTTGGTGTCGGTCTCAATACTACTAATTTGGAAATATTTCTTTAAGTGCCTTCCGAGCAGACACTTCAGATAGGCCGCTTTTTATTTTTCAATGTACATATGAAAGTATTGGTCTCCCTACATGCGAAAGCAAATGATAGTCAACCTTTGGAGTTAAGCCCTCCATGTGCAAGTAATTTACTGATTGATTGCATGAAGTGAATTGCTTATGACAGACAATAATATTCATTCATCACCTTCGATACTTTTCAGAGTTTTTTTTTAATATCGAATATGATAGAAAACTTAACAACATATGCTACCCTATAAAATTACCAGTTGACAATAAAAATATACGAGTATTTAAATTATAAGATCCTCACTCATAACGTTCGATAGCATCCTAAAATTACTCCATTCTTACAATAGACTCGGTGTATTATCACAAGTTCGTACTGAATTGTAGGTAGGACGCATTTCTTTCTTGTTATGCCCGATTTTCGCTCAGTCGGAAATAAGAAGTTCTTAAGTGAACCACTTTGCCAGAACGTTAAGTTTTTTTTTTTGTGAAATAAAGTGGTACTTGTGCTAGATCCGTGAGAATTTAAGGCTTCGTTACAAGTACCGTGATTTTTTTTCTAGGAATTACTTACCATGCTGTCGGCAGTTCAAATTCGAACCGTCTTCCTTTACGAATTTAAATTGGTACATAATGCGTCATTGGTAATGAAAAACATAAATGACGCATTTGAGGATGTAGTGGTAAACGAATGCGCTATATGACGTTGGTTTGGAAAGTTCTGTTCGGGAGATTTCAGCCTCGAAAGTGAACCACGTGGGAAACCGGAAACGTCAGTTGACGACAATGTTTTGAGAGCAATGGTGCATGCGGACCAAACGAAATCGGTGTGGGAGATTGCTCAAAACATGGGAGTATCCCAAATGGCAATAAGTCGACACCTTACTCTCATAGGAAAGTTAAAGAAACTTGATAAGTGGGTACCCCATGAACTGAACGAATCCCAAAAACTACAGCACCTGGAAATCTTCGCATCGCTTACATACATTAAGAAACCAAAATGAGCCGTTTTTACACCGGATAGTCACCTGTGATGAAAAGTGGATACTGTACGATAATCGTAAAAGATCTGGGCAGTGGTTGGATTCAGATGAAAAACCAAAACGTACCCCCTCTACCCCAAAAAGATTGTGGTGACAATTTGGTGGACATCGAAAGGACCCCTCCACTTTGCATTTCTTCAACCAGAAGAAACGATAAACGCTATCAAATATTGTGAGCAAATCGACATATTGCATGCCAAATTGGCTGAAAAGCAACCTGCGTTGGTCAATAGGCAAGGTCCGATCCTTTTGCATAACAATGCTAGACCCCATACCTCACAAGTAACGGTGCAAAAACTGTTGCAGTTGGGATTTGAAATCCTTCCGCATCCACCGTACTCTCCTGATATTTCCCCAACGGATTACCATCTTTTCCGCAATCTGGATTCATTTTGCCGGCCGAAGGTATTCCGGAATAGAGCAGAGAGGGGAGATAAAAGCCTTTGAAGATTTCATTGCCTCAAACTCAGCACTTCTACGAAAAAGGAATATTTGACCTTGTATCACGTTGGAAGAATGTCATATATGCCAACGAATCCTATTTTGATTGAATAAAAATTCACAAAAAAATAATATTGGCTTTTAAATTTTTACTATACTATAAAATCACATTTTATTCACATTTCATGTGGTACAACCCAATACAATTAATATTGGTACTGAGCAGCATCAACCTGACAATACTCAGTGTTGCTACTATGACTACACATAGATTGTGCTTATTTTATCCCCTCTTTGTAGTCTCGTCCAACCGGACGCGCGCGAGTGTTAAGCAAGATAATTCACGGTCAGAAATGACTTAATGAAGGAGGACGTACAGTGGATGAATTAAAGGTGGCTTCAACGGTCAGTGTGGCAGATACACTACTTGAGCTGCTTCCACGTATTTGAAGGTTTAAGTAAGGTTTTTCAGGACGGCGGATCAATCCTAAATAGACCACCTTTTGCCAAAGGAGTTATAAAAGGGCCTGGCTCTCCTGAGTTAACTATCCAGCCACGTTAACAGCTCGCTCGAAGCAACCAAAAGCCTCGGATAAAGACGGAACTGCTGTTGACGACCCTGCAAATCGAAAAAAGGACAACGACGTTCGAATCTGCCATGGAATGTTCAAACCTTGAACAGACCGAGGTGCAGAGAAAACAAGCAGCACCTATTTGGATGCAGATTTATTATTAGTGGCAGATTTAGTCAATAAGAGTAGTCACGCCTGAACACCTGAAGCCATTTATCCCTATCAGTGCGGCTTTAGGCCCGGTAAGTCCACAATCGAACTAATATTCACACTGGGACAGATCCTGAGAAAACACAGGAAGTCCTAATCGATACGTACCCCCTCTTTCGGCCCTCGTCTAATTATTAAGGCTTCCTCCATCAATGAAATTGTCTAACAAAAAACGAGGGTCGAGCAAATGACTGGTCTTATCGTAACGGTTTTCAGATGACGCCTTCGATGATCAGTACGATTTGACCAGTTGGAGGCTATCGATCATAGTTCCTGTTCCGGTGCCGTGGAGGTCAGGAGCCCGCCGGACTTTAGTCTGGGCCGTACTTGAAGAGGTAGGCCTCCTAATGGAAGCTTCACGGTGGCTGTGGTTTAAAACCTAACATGCAGAAGGGGTCTTCTAGTTGGCTTTGACTCATTGTAGAGGTGCAATAAATACTAGGCTCTGGAACCCTAAAAACAGCAAGAGGTTTGTTGGTATACCTCGACTCATACCAAGGATGGAATTGTACCCTCAAGTTTCGCTTTGGTATTGAAGGAATGATAAAGAGCGATGGTGAAGCGTATCCCTGCTATGGCTTTCAGTGAACTTAAGCCTTCATGGCAGGTGTACACTTAAAGTACATTGACACATTGTACCATCTTTTCATCGCTTTAAAGGCCGCATACAACAGAGAAAATGGGTTTAGTCCTGAGTGAGGGCAAAACTAAGAATATGCTGTCAACAAGAATCACACACAACATCGACGAATCGGAGAGAACGTCACAATAGACAACTATAACTTTGAGGGGATCAGGGGCTTTGTATACCTCAGCTTTGCTAATAAACCTGATAATGACATCACATCAGAAATTAAACGAAGTGTTGTCAAGAAACACTAAGGAGACTCTTTATAAGACCCTCATCATGCCCGTTCTGGTTTATGGTGCAGAAGCATGGATGTTAGCGGAGGTAGATGAAGACACTCGTATGCTTGGCCATGGAATGTTTGCGCAGACAGAGCTTGAAGGAGGAGATTAAACGACGAACTATACGAGCTATAATGGCACCAGTGACATAGACCTAGTCAGAAAAGTGCACATTAAATGCCTAAGACAGCTATGATATGAATGAACACCAACGCTGGAAGGGGATCTCGACCAACTTGGAGTGCACAATTGGAGGCAGTAAGCCAGAGACCCGCTAGTTGGAAAGTCCTATTGGTTGAGCCCTATGTTTGTAGCGCTATCTAAATAAGTAAGAAAATAAGTTATGTTAGTTATACTTATTTTCAATCCAAAAAGAATTTTTTTATCGTTGACAAGACGTTGGTTTCTTTTTTTCCTTAACTTTGTCTGACCAAGTCTCACTATTCCAGGAGCATGTGTTCTGGCATTGAAGCCATCTGCTGAGTCTTTGTGAAACATCGTAACCTTATTTTGATCAAGGAACTTCACGATCCTTGTATCTTACCTTACTCCTTTTTGTTGGCGCCGTAGTACTCGCAACAGAGATTGTGCTTGTGAATACTCCGCTGTTGTTTTCTTGCAATATAGTACTCATATCAGAGACTAATAATAATTCTTTTATACTAATGCCACATACTTTAAAAGCATGTAATTCTAAAGCCTTGGACTTTTGTTATGTTGTCGGATTCCTGCATTACAATTTGTTGGCACCCGAAAGACTCGCAATTTGGGGTACTTTACCCACTTTCACAGCCAATACTATGATCACGATCTTTCCAATTTTCAATTTTCCAAAAACCTTAACACGTGCTCCGGCGTTTTAATAGTAGTAATACCCTCTTGGGTGTTAAGTACTTTAGGAAACAAAAAAAAACTTCTAAAATCGCATTATTCAACACCCCAAAAACAAATAAATTTTTTTAGAACGTTTATTATATTGTTAAATTTATTTAGAGTTCTTCCATTTGCTTTTTTTATATTTTCACTTTGAAAAGTAATTAATTGATTAGTTAGTTTATTTGTCTAGTAGGTAAAGAGACGTAAAATTCAGTGATTGGGTCACATGTAATCAATCGAAATCATCAATCAAAAAATAAACCTTCTCTTCAAAAACCACATACCATATGCACACACATTAGCACACCTTGGAAAAAGGTCAGTCGTTCATAGACCTCCGTGAGGAATAGACGTGTTTCGGCTTTCAAAGTGAAAAAAGTAAATAATAAAAAAAAAACATCGATATAAAGTGCATTAGAAACATTTTGTCCAAGTGCATCGGTGGCCCAGCGGTAGTGGTGTCGGCCGACAAAGCAGCGGTCGTGGGTTCGATTCCGCGAAAAATTTCCATCGAATTTTTATTTTTTAATAAAGTTTAATTGAATAGACAATTTCGATAAATAGAAAGTGAGATCGATCGTGTGATGAGTGGAACTAAGCGGTCCGCTATCCCAATAGCGGGGTCAGCAGATGGCATGATGTCGTCTGATGATCAAGCCGTTAAGCCAGTCCACGCAAAATCAGCAACAACAACAATAACAGACACAAAGAGGAGGAGGAAATTGGAGCCGACTCCGAATATCATGACGCGTGCGCATTCAGCTTCGCTAGAAATGCTGCATGGCAGAGTGCGGGGGAGAGCTGCGAGGATAGCAGCAAGCGCAGCAGACAATAGCTTTGCATCCCTCGCTGCATCTGAGTCAGATGACGAAGAGGAGGAGGTCGAGGCTCTCTACAGTAGCATTAAGCAGCTACAACAAAAAGTGCTAGCCATAAAAGCAAAGCAAGTGGCAAGGAGGGAGATGGAGAAGCAGCAACTACTCCAGAGACCTCAGGGACAAGCAAACATAAACGTGGAGCTTCCACAACAACAACAACAACAACAACAACAGAAACAACCTCTGGCAAAACAAAAAACACAGAAACCTGCACAGGAATTAACAAAAACAGATGTACAAACACAGCAAAAACATAAACAACAAAATGTACAGAAGAATAAGCCGCAACAACAACAGCAGCAACATCAACAGCAACAACAACAACAGCAACAGCATCAACAACAACATAAGCAAAAGCAACAGCAGCAGAGACAACAGCAAGAGCAGAAAGCCACCAAACAAAAAGTGCCACCAATTAACACCTTTAAAATGGAGTTAAAGGACACTATCGAACTATGTAAGTCGGCCATAGGCTGTAATTTTTTTATTAAAAGACTAAGTGTAGATAGGCACGCGATCCACTGTAACACAGTGGAGCGCTACCACAAAATCAAAAGTTTATTGAAGGATTCGACGACGGAGTTCTTCTCCTACACCCCTAAGGGTGAAAAGCTGCAAACAATGCTGCTGAGGGGATTAGAGCCGTCGACTGATCCGGAGAAGCTCCTTGCACTGCTGAAAGAGAAGGAGTGCGAAGGGCTCAAATTCGTAGGGGTTAAGCCGTTTGTCACGGCTAGAGCTAAAAGGGAGAAGCGGAAACTACCGTTCTTCCTGGTTCAGCTAAGTCCCAACAGCAAACTGGATGGTCTAAGGAGTATCAAAGTCCTAGACTACCAGGTTGTACACTGGGAAAAATTAAAGAGGAGCGAAAACATCTTACAATGTGTTCGCTGCCAAAGGTTCGGGCACGCCGCGTCGAACTGCGAAATGCAGCCTCGATGTGTGAAGTGTGGAAAGGACCACAAGTCAGAGGAATGCGCTCTAGGTAAGGACGGAGCGTCGGAAAAAAGCCAACTCTCTTGTGCTTTATGTAGGAACACGGGACACACCGCAAATTATCGGGGTTGTCCCAAATTCCAATACATCAAAAGAGTAAATCTGGCTCGGCAGCAGAAAGTGGAAGTTAAACGTCCACTCGTGCAGGCTCAAACACCAGCCGTTACTCCCCAAGTTACCTACGCCCAAATGGCGGCAGGTAGGGGAACTACGGTACAACAAGCAAAGGTAGCTTCTCAGGCCCCAGCGCCTAGAGCACCTGAACCTGTACCTGACATGCTGGCTATCTTGCTCTCTATTCAGGGGCAGGTGGCTCAGCTTCAGCGTCAAATACAGGAACAGGCTAAGCGGGTAGATCAAATATACGCGCTGCTGCCGGGCCTAACGCACCTCCAGTCGTAATGGGTACGTACATGGCGGAGCAAACCCTGAAGGTCCTTGCAGTGAATGTTAATTCACTGATTAGGTGCGAACGAAGAGCCGCACTGTTTAAGTTGCTTAAAGACCAAGCCCCTGATGTGCTTTTGGTTAGCGAAACTAAGCTTACCAAAAGGCACAAAATGAGACACAGAAGATATGAAATATTAAGAAGAAACCGACCCAATTCTATTCAAGGAGGTGGTGTTGCGATCTTTGTAAGAAAGGGACTGCGTTTCAAAAGAGTATATAGTCGTGTAGTACGTGGGTTTCAGGTGCTGGAAGCATGCATCATGTACATCCCTCTCCGTAGTGGAAAGCGGTTATACATGGTGTCTGTTTATGCATCTAAGGCTACTCAATCCACTTTATTCATCTCAGAGCTCGAGACACTGTTTCGATTCCTGAGGCTGGAATTGGAGGAGCACTTTTTTATTATCGGCGGAGATTTTAACGCCAAACATAGTGATTGGGGAAATAATACACCAAATACTAGAGGGAATCTACTATTCAATTGGTGGAGTCAGCACAGTGTGATGTATAGACTCGGCCTCAAAGCGACGGATAGTCCGTCGTTTCCCAGACACGGGTCCTATCTGGATCTCCTGCTGTTCGATTCACGAATACAACTGACGTGCACTAACCAACAAACTACAAACTGTCTACGCACTTTCGTGTATGACAGTGACCATTGCGGTCTCAGCACCGAAATAACTGTTCCCAACGAAATTGCGGAATTGGATGAGTTTGTGCAAAGGCATTCCTACAATTATAGTAGGGTGCGCTGGACACACTTCACCAGAACACTGACTAGAGCACTCTCCTCGAATTCGCTCTACCCACCGTCCAACAGAAATCTGTCAAACGAGGAGATTGACAGGTATCTTAGACTAATGGACGAGACAATTAAACGAACAATGGACAAAACGATACCTCGGTATCAACACACTGACGACGAAGACTTATTCCGCAATGCGACTATTGACGCACTGCACCGACAAAAAAGTAGGCTGCTGTCAAGGCTAAAAACCTTGTACAGACAATTCACTGACAGACATAACCCGGAGATCATGACATTGAAGTCGTCGATTAAAAACCTCCAAACATTAATAAAGGAAAATTACAGAAACTCTGTAAGTTTGTATTGGAACAACAAAATTCGGGCTGTAAACACCAGCAACCCGAATATGTTCCCGCAAATAAATAAAATATTTCGGAGGAAAGATCAAAACGACCTTCCGTGTCTCAAAATCGCCCGAACGACGAACAACGAACAAATACTTGTAGCAGCAGGCATTGATCCAAATGAGGCAGTTGATGATGACAACTTCTTTGTGATCGAGGATCCGCAGGAGAAGGTAGAGGCTATAGGAGCGACTTTCCAGGAAGTGTACAAGGCGAATGACATCATTGGCCCGAACCACGACCTGGAAAGTCGAGTCCTTATGCACAATGCCTGCCTTCGAAATGAAATTGTGAATTGGCGATTCGAGAGCTCGGGTTTCACCCAGTTCAGTGACGAGAATATGGCAAATAATGTCATCACCAACGAAAGGGTATTACCACCGTTCATTTCGAAGGAAGAGCTCCAAACGATCTTCGAATCGCTTAGAAGTAAGAAATCAGTGGGAACCGATGAAATACCGAACATTGTGCTTCGACATCTCCCACTAGAAGCGGTGGACATTTATACCACCCTGTTTAATAATGCAATGAATAATGCACACCATCCAGCGCATTGGAAAACGGCGGTGGTACATCCCATTCCCAAAAGGAATAAAGATACTTCCAATCCGGCGAATCTCCGCTCGATCAGTCTTCTTCCAAACATCAGTAAGGTTTTCGAGAAGGTAATCAATAGAGTCCTGACCAAGTGGGTTGAGGACAAACATATAGTTCCGGATAATCAATTCGGTTTCAAGGCGGGGCATGATATCATTCATGCTGCGTCTAAACTGGTTTCCGATATCCAATGGAACAAAGGCAAGAAACAGTGCACTGGTGCCTGCCTGATTGACTTGGAAAAAGCCTTCGATACCGTATGGTTAGAGGGACTCTTTTTCAAGCTGGACAGGTTGGGCATTAGTAAACCACTGCTGTATATTCTTTTTGATATGCTCTCCAGTAGACAGTTCATCGTGAAGAATGGCGATGTGACTTCTGCTGGAATATTTAACATTAAAAACGGTCTGCAACAGGGTGCGGTAAATTCGCCGATCCTATTCAACATTTACACAAGTGATCTGATAGGTTCACTTCCCCATGCCATAGCGTACGCAGACGACTTAATTGCGTACAGATCAGGTCCAAAAATCGAGGTCATTAATATGCTTTTGCAACGTGACTTCGACAAAATTAAGCAATATTGCGATGACTGGAAGTTGAAAATCAACTTTCAGAAGTCGGAAACCATTCTGTTTAGGACGCCTTTGTCTGGGGCCTCTAGGGATACCAGAAAGAATTGGCGAAAGTTCTCTATCGTCGGACAACATGGACAGCCACTTGCTTGTCGAAATGTAGTCAGATACCTTGGGATCTGGCTAGATCAATATCTATATTTTAACAAACATATAGATGTTGCTCTGGCCAGAGCCAGAGGTGCTTTTGCCCTTACAAGGAGACTGTTTTACAACAGCCAACTCGATACGAGGGTGAAGGTGATCTGCTACATGGCCCTTATCCGGCCTATGCTTGTGTTTGGATGTCCCGTGTGGTTCAACGTGAGAGCAAGTTTAGTGGAAAAGATTCGGGTGTTTGAGAGGGCTTGCCTTAGGGCTTGTCTTCGGTTATACAGAACACCAGAGTCTGAGTACATAAAATTCTATCGCAATGAGGTCTTGTACAATAGGGCGAACCTAATAAGAGTGGACAATTTTGTTATTAAGTTGACTCGAAGGCACATTGCAAGAGCAATGACCTCATCGAACAACCTGATCTCCGGGGCTTACTACCCTAATTATATGTATCACGAGAGAGTTCGCTTAGACGGCTATGTTCCTCCAGAAGCGTTTCTCTACCTTGATAGCAAAGGTCTGATCCAGGACAGATTGGCTGTGCCGCTAATCTTCCACGTTGCTCGAACAGCTGCGGACAGGCGACTCAACTACGACAGAGACGTCGCACACGGCAGTGCGGAGCGTCTCCGGTTCAGTAGAGCGGTAGGGAGTCGCGACATGAGGGATGTTGCTCGGCAGCACCAACAATTTTGGTGGCTTTTAGAAGGAGGGGATGCTTCGTCGTCGAATTCCTCCAATTCTTAGTAGCTTCATGTGAAGCAAAGTGGGTCGCCTAATTTTTCTTTTAGCCATGGCCGGCTTACATAGTTTTAAGTAGGAGTAAGTTAGATTTAAGAAAAAAAAAATATATAAAAACCAAAAAAAAAATTAATAAAAATAAAAAATTCAAAAAAAAACATACATCTATATATATATACATATATTTATATATTAAGTATATATATACTATGTATATATATATATATATGTATGTACTAGATGTAAGTAGTTTAAGTAGATTAAGACTTATTTTTAGGTAGTTTTTAGGATTTTAGTTTTAAGTTTTATAATAAAATATAAAAAAAAGTCATGTTACTAAGTTTTTTTTTTGAAAAAATGTTTTCTTAGTTTTAATTATAAGGAATAGAAATAGTATAGTATAGTAGTAAGGTACGTCGAAAGACATAATTTAAGTGTTAGGTTTAACTTAGAGTGCCCGCATGGGGTCAGTAAGCTAGAATAAGATAATTTTAAGTTAATTAAGCTAATTTTTAAGCATTTTTTGTCTAGCAAGTAAGAGTAAATTAAGTAATACAATAAAAATGCATATAAACTGAACTGACTGACCTTGGAAAAAGGCTCATTAACCTAGTCTGCCAAACTTTATTGCGTGGATTGTAGATATGTAACACAAACATACATAAATATGTATAATCGTATAAAGATAATTATTTCGAGATAATAATTTTCAATATCGTTAGTTCAAAAAAAAATTAAAGCATCTCACAAGTTAGGTATAAAAAAAAACACATCTAAGAATTTATATAGTATTATGTAGTATATATACAATATAAACAATTGATTTTATTATATAGTACATATGGTACATATACAAGCAAAGTACTCAGGCAAATTTTATTGTATTTTGTATGGAATTTCTCAGCCTTTCGTTAAATTTTGTCAGGGAGATTGTGCTTCCAGCCAATTATTTGTATCCGTCCACTTGTTCTTCATAATATAGTTTATCGTCATTACTTACTTACTTAAGGTGGCGCTACAGTCCGGGCTTGACCTGGGCCCCAAACCAACAAGCGTTTTCGGCCAGCTCGATATTTGACTACCTTCCTCCGGCTTTGCACGCTAAATTGATTAAGGTCCCCTTCAACATGCGTGCGCCATCTGAGTCGCGATCTTCCTCGAATGCGCTGCACCTTGGGGGCGAATTTGAAGACTTTTCGGACCAGAGCATTGGTGTGCATCCGCTGTAAATAACCCGCCATGTCTGTTGGTCGACCTTCACTCTTTTGACTAAATCGATATCGCTGTACAGCCCGTACATGCACACGGGACAGAAAATCACCCGAACAATTTTCCTCTCAAAGCAGAATTTTCTTCTTGAAGCAGCCAAGAGAACACTCATCCATTTTTGATTAAATCTATGCTTCTACGCCATAGAGTAGTACTGGGATTATTAAGGTCTTATATAGGGTCACTTCTGTTGTTCGAGAGAGGGCTTTGCTCGTCAATTGCCTTCTTAGCCCAAGGAAGCAGCGCTTGGCAAGACTGATTCTTCGTTTCATTTCTGCTGCTCTTGGCACTCTATACTTGGTTTTGCCTTAATTTACTACTAAACCCATTTCGACATCTTCCACTTTATTACTAGCGAACGCAACAGTGACAGCCCGCCGAGTTCTCCCAATTGTGCTGATATCATCGGCGTACGCTAGTAGTTGCACAGATTTTTGAAAGACTGTGCCTCCAATGTTCACTTGTGATTTCCGCACAATTCTTTGAAGTACATATGTCACAGTCACCGACTGTTCTGCTCTTTTTATCTCTTGGTAAAACTTCCGTACGTTATTCCTGGAGTACAACCTCTCAAGGTCTTCGATCGCGCGCTTTTCGTGCTCTTTTTTCTTCTTCTGGGGAAGCCAATATACTTTCCTTCTCTACAGCTTGTAGAGCTCACGAGCAGCTCTCGTCCGTCGTTGCAACGCCGCTTTGTAGGCTTCTTGTTTATCTGTATGTGCTTACCGGCATTCTGCACCAAACCAGCGATTTCTTCTGTGAAGGGTCCGAACATTCCCCTTGTAAAGGTCGTTGTCCTTTAAACGTTTGAGAAAGGATTTACTTATGCAGTTACTGCGGACAACCACTCGGAGGTAAAGCAAGCACTTCGCTACGAACTTGATTATTGCCCTGCTGGACCTATCCAAGTTATAGGACACTCTGCAGTTTCCCGATCAATCGTTATGCAGGTCCCCAGGTTGTATAGGACATTATACCTATAAGTCTGAACTCCGGTTCATCCGTCTATGCCCAAAACTTAATCGTTGAATAAACGCGTACATATTTTTTTTTAGCTGAATCTTCCCTTATTTTAACCGGCCTTATGGTGTCAAATATGCGCATGATTTTTTTTTTATTGCTTTGAATGATATCCCAAAAATTATGGCCGAGAAATATCTCAAAGTACTTGTTTTTCAAAGTATAATACAAGGCCGCTAGGTAGGCTTTCTATAATTTAAAATTTTAAACGCGTTTATCTCAAAACTGTATTTTTCAGTTGGCCGCATCCATAACTTGAACAATTTTCAACCAATTCACTTCAAATTTTAACTAGATCTTTAAAAATATATTGTCTAAATAAGTACGCAGGATTTTTTTAGCATTGTTCATTTATTATTAACAATTTCCTGGCGATTTTTCTGCAATTTTGCAATTTTGCAAGTCTGATTTTGGTAGTACGCCATTCGCCCGAAAATCAATCAAAGGAATCCTAGGAACTTTTCTAGCTGTTGTTATGTACAAGAAAAAAATATTTAGTAACTCATCATAATCCAAAATTTACAGGAGCTGTTGGTACGGCGGTAGACACTTCCAAAAAGGAGAGATCATCTGAGAAACGCTGCGCAGCCGCCATTTTTATATTAAGTAAATTATGCTATAAAAATTATGTTTTATTGTACATACCACCTTGATCAAAAAGTTCCCGCACTACACCATCCTGTGGCGCTCCCATTTTTCCGGCTTGAGTTCTGTTTTCTTTTGTAAATCTGTTGTTGACATTCCCTCTAAATCTTAGCATCATAACTTGACATTTGCAAAAGTTACGTAGCCAAGAGTACATCTAACTCTGTGTGTGTTGGCGATTTTTTACAATTTTAGAAATGGATGTAAATTTGCAACAACGAACTTGTATTAAATTTTGCGTAAAAAACGAAAACGGTCGTTTACCAGTGGCACGAGCGGTTCAAAAGTGGTCGTGAGTCAATTGAAGATGATGAACGCAGTGGCAGACCATCGACATCGAAAACCGACGAAAACATTGATGAAGTAAAAGAAATGTTGGTCAGTAACCGCAAATTAACCATCAGGGAGATAGCGGGGGACTTGAACATTGCCTATGGATCCGTCCAAGACATTTTGGTTAATGATTTGGGTTTCCATCGTGTAGCAGCAAAGTTGGTGCCAAAGACCTCAATTTCATGCAAAAAATAGACCGTGTTGACTTCGCAAAAGAGATGATTTGCGATGCTGAATCCGATCCCACATTCATCAAAAGGATCATTACTGGAGATGAGACGTGGGTTTATGAGTACGACACGCAATCCAGACATCAGGCAAGTGAATAGCGTCCACCAAATGAGCCGAGACCAAAAAAACCACATCGTTTTCAGTCAAAAAAGAAGGCAATGTTCACGGTTTTCATGGATTACAACGGTGTAGTGCATCGTGAATTTTTGCCAGAAGGCCAGACAGTAAACAAAGAGTATTACGAGTATTTGGGCGTTATGAGACGTTTGCGTGAAGCAATTCGATGAAAGAGACCAGAACTATGGGCAGAAAACTCGTGAATTTTGCACCATGATCCCGTCGCACAGTGCCATCATTATTCGTAATTTCCAACAGCCACCGAATTCACCTGATTTGGCTCCCTGTGACTTCTTTCTGTTCAATCGAGGTAAAAAACCACTACGAGGAACGCGTTTCAGCAGCCGAGAGGAAGTAATGGAAAAATCGCAGGAAGCACTGATGGACATACCGAAAACCGAACATAAAAAATGTTTCGAGGATTGGATCAAGGGCTGGCATAAGTGTGTTGCAGTCGATGGGGATTACTTTGAAGGGGACAATATAGATTTACATGAATAAACTTGTATTTTTAATTTTCTGAATAAATTCCGGAGGCATTTGTGAAATGCCTTAAAAATACCAGCGTTTCCATAACTTTATAAAAAGGGATATACATAAGTGTAATGGGCCCGTAGAAGAAGAAACAAGATAAGACATTTTTAGGGATGGGTTGGACAACTGCTATTTTCCATCTACCCGGAAAGCGTTCTTGATGAAAAAGCTTACGCTAGCCAGCGGAAAGAACAGCTTTTCAGTAGAAGGGAGGCATATCATCTGGACTGGCAGATTTGTGTTCATTAAGCTGTTTAAGTTCTTCTGCTACTCTACGAGTGCGGAAGTGGATTTTCCCTCAGATTTTAGTCGTTTCGGAATTTAACACCCTTATAACGTCACGAACAACTTCTTCATTCATCTTTCCGTTGAAGTGACACATATTATTCGCACGTTGGACCCGATAGACAACGTCATTGATACGTGTTATCACCTTCCCAACCCTGTTGCAATTTCGGAGATTTGCCTTTTTTACGCAGCCACACCAAGTCTCCTTCGTTGAAACCGGAAGATTTTACACGCTAATTCAATTTTTCTCTGGTATGTATTTTCGTGCAGTTCAGATATCCTGCTGCGTAGGTCATGTACATAGTAACTCGCCACCTTAGGCTAAGTAGCTGGGCATCCGAATTTCATTGCACTGTTTGACCAAATAAGATCTTGGATGGTGTATGTCCTGTCAAGCTATGGACCGCATTTCCCAATGCTGGAGAGAGGTATGTGAAGATCGCAGTCCCGCTGGCAGTTGGTCACGACCTTACACAGATGTTCATTCAAGGTGGGTGGCAGTGGCTTAAGTGGTAGTGGACTGGTTTCCAAATCGGAAGGTTCGGTGTTCGAATCCCAGCCTCACCCGAAAGACATATTCATGTTTTCAGTTAACGAAAATCAAGTGAGATGAGTAGTTGAGTAGAAATCAAGCCAACTTTCACTAAGAATTTAGTCCCCCCATTAAATGTTGGATGCCAACCATGGAGCGAAATAACCACTGAGCCCAAAATCTTTCTTTCTCTCTCTATCCCATGCGTAGGCATTATAAGTGTATTCATACCCACTTGAGTGTTAAGTTGTTTAAAAAAAATAAAAAATAAAAAAGTGGCCCGGAATTGAGTCACTCGGCCATTCCATCAGATATTGGCACACTTCCTGGAAGACCGTTAATTCAAAGTTTCGCCCTTGATCAGAGTCTAGTTCCATTGGGACCCCAAATCTTCTCACCCAGTTGTTGACTATCTCTTCTGTTACGGTCTTAGCCTTCTGATGGCAAACACTTCTGGCCACTTATTGAAGTAATCCATGACCATTAATGATCCATTAAAAGTTTCGGGAAACGGCCCAGCAATGCCGATGGCTATTCGGTCGAATGGTTCTCCGACATTGTATTGTTGCACTCGTCCCTGTGGCTTTACTTTTGTGCCCTTTGTAGCCGCACATCTTTTGTACTTTTTGCACCAATTTTCGACATCTTGTTTTGCACTTAGCCAAAGAACATTCTACGGCAAAAATTCGAGAAATTGATGACAAATTTGAAAGAATAGAGAAAAATGTTGAACAAATGGACAACAAAGTTGAGCAACTGGCAAAAGAGCTCGACACAGTGTGAAAACAAAAACTGCGAGAATGTTCTTTTAGCGGTCCAAGGAAAAAAGAATTGAAGCCTCCCTCGTTCGATGGCCAGACCTCATGGTTTACTTATGAGAAGCAGTTTGAAATGGCTGCCTGTGCGAACGGCTAGGATAATGCCCTGCAGCAGAATTGTTGCGCAATTGAGAGAAGCAGCTGAGAAAGACTGTGACATTCCTAGTGAAAATGAACCTATCAAACACGTTGCTGAAGATAAAAGCGAAGGACAAATCACATAGCCGCAGCAAGTCAGTCTGAACACTCTGACAGTGACAGTAAAACTATTTTCCTTGTTGCAAAATATAGTCAAAACAAGCAGATAAATGTCCAGATCGATAAAACGCCATGCGCAATGGATTGGGATCCAGGCGCTTCGTTTTCAATTATCAGGACAGGATTTTGGTTACAAATTGGATCTCGTCTCGTGAAAGGTCCACGGTTACGAGCGTATGGCGATTACAAACTTCGGTCCGAGAGGAAATGTATGGTAACTGTCAGTCTATTCGGCCTTCCATGGTGTGAAGCGTTCAGAATGGAATTCCCAGCCGCAGTTTACACCGTGCAACCAGTTCCAAAACATACAGCGGCAGTTTCTAAGATGCCTCAAAATAGCGTTGCAACATATGACTTGCTAGCAAAGAGTCAATAAGGGACTTTCAGGTAAATATCCACAACCAACGCTAATCCTATTCACATTTCAGCTAGACCTATCAAATGTGGAATTCAGCGCAATGTGGAAAATGAGTTCAAACAGCTTGTGCAGAATGGCATTATCTTACCCGCTGACCCTAACACAACTCCTATAGAATGGGCAACGCTTACAATAAATGTTCCGAAAGAACACGGGAAAATTCGCATATGTGGAGACATCAGACCAACAATCAACTGGGTACTCATTAAGGACACTCACCCAGTTCCTCTTTTCGATCAACTCAGGCGCCAGCTTTGCGAGATGGATCGAACAGTTGCAGGGCTACGACTTTGAAGCGCAACACCGCAAGGGAAAACTCCACTCAAACGCTGATGCTCTCTCTCGTCGACCTTGTCGAGTCAAATGTGAACACTGCAACCGTAAAGAAGTGATAGAACAGGTCACTATCCAAATGATCAGGACTGGGATCGTATAGGGTTGGAGTACAGAGGAAATCTTCCTCCCAATAGGCAGATAATGACATTGAACCAATATTGGCCTGGAAGAAACGCGAGGAAAGACCAAGCTGGCAGGAGATATCGGACCTAAACAAGATGTCGAGAATTGATAAAAAAAAGTACATAATGGGCTACCAAGGGCTCAAAAGTAAAGGGACGAATGCAGCAATACAATGCCGGAGCACCATTCGAACGAATAGCCATCGACATCGCTGGCAACCGATACACCCTCGTGGTCATGGATCCCTTCAGCAAATGGCCAGAAGTGTTTGCCATCCCAAATCAAGAGGCTAAGATCATAGCAGAAGAGATAGTCAACAACTGGGTGAGCAGATTTGGGGTCTCAATGGAACTACCTACACTGTGATCAAGGGCGAAATTATGAATCAAAATTCTTCCAGGAAGTGTGCCAATATCTGAAAATAAGGAAGGCAAGGACGACGCCACTATCACCTCAATTTGATGGAATGGTAGAGCTATTCAATAGGTCTTTGAATGAGCATCTGTCTAAGGTCGTCGGAAACTGCCAGTGGGACTGGGATCGACACATACCCCTCTTCTAAATGGCCTACCGAAACGCGGTCCATAGTTGAACAGGACACACACCATCCGAGATCTTATTTTGTCAAACACTTCGATTGCCAAGTGAAACAAAATTCGGATCCGCGCATACGGAGCCCAACGAGGTGAACGACTACGTGGATGACTTCCACAGCAGAATTCGTAGAGTGCATGAAAACACAAGAGAAAAGATGAAGCTAGCAAGTAACGGCATGAAGAGGATTGGTGTGGCTGTATAATCATCTGCGTAAGAGAGAAAAATCACTAAAATTGCAGCAGGATTGGGAAGGTGGAAACAAGGTGATAACCCGCATTAATGACGTTGTCTACTGTATCCAGCTTGGGGTCCAGAAAAATTGAAGGTGGTCCATTTGGATAGAATGTGTCATTTCAAAGGAACGATGAATGGCGAAGTTGTTCGGGGGGAACAGCTTTAAGGAAAGAGCAGTGTAATATCCAGTTGAATGTGAGCCGCGTCGTCTATATTTCCATAGCAGAAGATTTCCTTATTTGAATAGCAAAAGACTCAACCATCGGCGAATGGAAAATGAAAATGGTACAGAATATTCTTGAAAGTGGTCAGGGTAGAATAAATATCAGCATCCCCCAAAATATCCAGGTCAGATCATCAGTCGAATTTGAAGTGTGAATTAAGAGAAGTGATTAAGTGGTTCAAGTAAAAGATAAAAAAAAGTACAAGTGGTTGAGATAAGCGATTGAATTATGAATTGTAATCGTATTGAATTAAGCGATTGTATTGAAAGAAATAAGTTCGATAGAACTTGAACTGTACCCAAACAAGCATTTTACAACATGTGTAAACTCATTTGTAAACGACCTTTAAAAGTTGGCGCCGTAGACCCAAAAAAAAAACATTGTAACTAGAGTAACGTTTATTTTTCAAACCATACATCCATTCATGTATTAGACACATACTTTTGTGTGAAAAGACGGGTTATGTAAGCTTAAAAGTATGCAGTAAAATTAGATTAAATTGTACTCGTGACATGTCGGTGAAACAAATTTTAGTCGAATCGCCCTTTTAAAATTCTTTGTTTCTTATTATTGTAGTTCTCCAACAGTGAAAATCATTGCGACCCCAATGTGATACTCTTCATTTTAGTAGGACCGCGTGTCCTTTTTCATTACGTCATCTAACACTTTCCAAATACCCTGATTTTCAGAATGTGGGGGGATTTACTTGCTTTATTAGCAGAAACCAAAAAACAAGAGCGAGCCTATATTGTTATAACTCGTGTTTTTATATTGTGAATTCACTGCAATATCACCGTTTCGAGCAGATCACATGATCGGATGGTAGCAGATGTTATGTACATAGGAAAGATTGTTTGGTATAAATTGAACTATTACACTTGTGCTAAAAAATTAATGTACAGATTGGAGTAATTGCCTACATTTCAGTCATCCTGATCGTGTAATCGACTCTATTACATTGTTCTAAAACTAATACATGTGTTATACAATATACATTGGTATTGTAAATTAATAAGGGGTTTTTTTTGGCCATCCTGTTGAAACCAAGACTCTTTCACGATAATGACATTCAACTGAGGAACGAAGAAGTCAGAAATCATGTTTCTATAGCGTTCTCCATTGACGGTAACATTCTGGCCTGCATCGTCCTTAAAGAAATATGGGCCGATGATTCCACCAGCCCATAAAACTCAACAAACAGTGGGTTTTAATAGTTGTAAGGGGGTCTCGACAAAGGCTTCTGGGTTTTCTCCACTCCAAATTCGGCAATTTTGCTTGTTTACATATCCAACAAAATTTTGTGTTGAAAATGAGGAACCTACGACGCGTATAATGGTCACGCGGATTCAACTCTTGCACAAGCTGGATCTGGTAAGCTTTTAAGCCAAGATCTTTCTATAAAATCTTCCACAAAGTGGATGGACATAGTTCCAATTGATATGCGCGATGGCGAATCGACTCATTCGGATACTCCTGAACACTGCGCTCCACAACGGCAATAACTTTTTCTGTTCGCACTGTTTGTCGTGTTTGGGGATGCGTATTATCCACTAGTGACTAGAGTGTACGTGGTGCGAAAACGATTCATCGTGTTCCGAATAACTTGCTCAGATGGACCGAGCAGAACCAAGGTTTCGAAATAAGTTTGCACAATTTGCACGTAAAATGGCAAAACGTACTAACCGCAAATCAACCTTCAACTGTCAAACTGACTATCTGTAGAAACAGTGTTGCCAGTTTAAAAACTAAAAGTCTAAAAAAAACATCCTTTACAATGATTTGTTCAATATTTTCATTTGACATAACTTATTTTTATGATATATTTTTTTTGTGATCCATTTATTTAAACATATTCATTAACTTATCGGTAAAATCGATAGATACAAACTAAATTACTTTGTTTTTTTTTTTCACAAAAAAAGTTAACAATACGAGTATATCTAATTTATTTTTAATCTGATTATTTCATAATTTAACCAAAAACAAAAAATTGGTGTGAATTATGAATTGGAAATTACTTAACATATACTATATACATTAATGCATACTTTACTTTACTTTAATTCGGTCAGCATCTTCTTTGTGGTCCACAATTTCATCTTCATCACACTCGCTGCTAGATCGCATTAGAAATGGTATCACATTCGTTGGCGACGATACTCCTTTGTATGGTTATCTAGATGCCTGCATGTTTTTTTAATATCTGTGATAAGGTATCGATCATTAGGAAGAACCTTTTTAACTAAATAAGGACCTCGAAAAAAGTTTTTTACGAACACCTGGAATTGCTGCGTTCTTAAGCATTACATAATCGCCTTCGTTGTATATTTCTGATTTCTTATGACGCTTATTATAATAGTCCTTATTCTATTCTTGATGCCTTTCAGCCCTAGCTCTTCCATCCTTAGATCGATTTTTCTTCTGTCTAAAAACTCCATTACTTCACGCTCTTTTGCTATCATTGGGACAAGACTAAGATTGATGCGTTCAACTTGACCGTTTGATTCAGGACTTTGCGTAGCGATTTTTACGTGTTCAATATTATTTGCTTTCAGGAAGCCACTAAATTCTTTTGATGCGCAATAAAACAATTTTCTCGATCTGAAAATATTCTGTTAGGTCTTGAATAATTTTCGAAAAATGAGTTCAAACAAAGTAAAGCTCCTTTGCTCTTAGTTGTCTTTACTGGATATAATTTGGTGAATTTAGAAAAGCCATCTATTACCACAAGAATATGTTTCTTTCCTGAGCTTGAACTGGATAATGGGCCAAGGTTATCAATATGAAGCGTGGCAAAGCGGACCGTTCTCATACCCACGATTTAGATAATTTTCCTACCAGCAGTGCCGAGCTGACCATCGACAAGTGCACACGCAGAAGTGCACTGTGAAAGACGCGAGTGCGTACGCCTAGGTCTGTAAATATAGACCAGCTGTTTTGGCACTTAGTGAAACACAGGTAGATCCCCGCCCACACCTATCAGATCACTCTGATCTGAGGCTACCTGGCGACGAACTACTTCCATTATTCTTTTCTCACGCGGTCTCGCCATTTAAGTGCGTAGTGATATAGCTTACCAAATTCCACCACAATGTAGTCCCTGTTCCAATCCGAAATTCAATTTCATTTGGTTAAAATTCCATCTCCGTAAGCAAATTATCCACTACTGCTTTATTTACAGAAGTCCCAAACTGGACAGCAATTCGACTTTTAATGAGTTTGATGCGCTGTCTGACTCCATTCGAAGAATTGTATCCCTGTATCCTCATACTGAAATCGTTATTATGGGCGATTTCAATATACACAATTCTGGGTGGCGTCGACACTCTGGACAGACAAAACCCGAAAGACGGTGTGTTGATATCTTCGCTGGACTTGTTTTTAACGGTGATAAGTACACCGTTGATATGCTTTCCCCTCTAGGCTCGTCGGACCACTGTGTCATATCAGCTAATTTCTCATACACCGACCACACAGTTAGAGAAAAGATTCCTAAAAGAACCGTATGGCAATACGAGAAAGCCAACTGGAGCGGTCTTAACAGCTTCTTTAGGAATTTTAACTGGTCGTTATGTTTCCTCGATAACGACATAGATGCCGCTGCTGACATGAACACAGAAACTATTCTCTTTGGAATGAGAAACTTTATCCCAAAATTATTAAATATACCCCCACTTGTTAAAAAATTGGAAATTTGATGGAAAATGTTGATGCACTTTAAATGGGGCGCTGGTATAATATGGGTTAAGAGGCGCATTTTGAAATCTGAAGAGATGAAGTATACTTTATCTTTGAGACTATCGAGATTGTCTTCTATTAATGGCAGAAGATAGTTGTCGCGATTAGTTATTTTATTCAACTCACGATAATCTATACAAAGACGAAATTCTTTGTTTTCCTTTTGCACTAAAACTATCGACGATGCGTACTCAGACCGCGGTTCACGAATAATACCATCACTTAGTAAACTATCTAGTATTATTTGAAATTCTAACTTATGTACGAGTATTTAAGGTAATCTCCTAGGAGAAGAATAGAAATGTATTTCTTTTGATAAAACTATTTTCATCTCAAAATCTGACCGAAGTAAGTTGTTTTTTATAGGTGAAAGGGAAAGTTCTATCATATCCGTAGATGGTTTTCTTATATCTAAAGGTATATGTATTCTCATTTGTTTTCAGTTGTAACTTACAGTTTTCCTAATATGTATCGTTGTTTAGAATTTGGTGAATTACCTGATGTTTGGAATGTTTGGATCCGTAAAATGTTCTATTAAATCGTTCGATACATCTTCTTTTTCTGCACCAGAGCAATTTTTTGAAGAAAGTTCCTACCCAATACAATAGGATAGCTCATTGAAAAATCTTCTACAACAAACAATTTAAACTCAATAAACATATCGTCATATTTAATTTTACAAAAAATACTTGCCAAATTCTGAAGTGGACTACCATTAACTCCACAATATTTGTTCCCCTCAATATCATGTCTCGTAACCATGGATGTTGGTAAGATCTGGTGCTGCACGAAGCTGATCGGACTTCCTCAATCCAGTAATGTCAACAAGACAACAAGACAAATTTCCATCTGATCCGAGTTGAGCTTGTAATCGATCCACTCCTCAAAAGTATCAGCAGCGACGGTTTGATTTGTCGAAAAAGTCTCTCTGTTGCGTTTTTCAAAATGTGGTTGAAACATCATCACATGTTTTGTTTTTGTGCAACTAGTAGAGGTGTGTCCTAGCTCTCCGCACTTCTTAGCAAGTCAGGTTGGTTTTTCCACTTTTGGGTTGTTCGCGAACAGTATTATTTTACTGAGCCAGAACAGTCTTGGAACTATCAAACTTCTTGTGTGTTTTGAACACTCTGAATCTTTTTTTGTTAGCTGTTTCATTTTTCACTTTTTTGTCCACATAGTCATTGTTTTCTTAAACTTTTTATATTTTTTATTAAAGCCACTTTTAGTTCACTAAGATTATTTGCACTGTATAATATTGTTTTATTTATTGCACTGTATAATATTGTTTTATTTATTGCACTGTCGGGAATACCATTTATTATAAATTGGACAATGTCGTCTTCCTCTATTAAACCATGTAATGCTATTTCCTGCACGTTTAGGTAGTACTATTGCATTGTCTCATCTCTACGTTTTCGCCTGCTTCGTAGTTCATCGTAAAAATCCGCTTTTGCTACCACTTTCAAGAATTTTGATTTGTAGTCCAGATTTGAGTTCTAGCCAACTCTTGAAGTTCTTAAAAACTGTATAGCCGTACCTCTGAGTAATCACTTGGCAAAGATGAATTTCGTCTTGTCGTTGTAGAAAATTGCATTAGAATCTTATGTTTGTAACGATATGTAACATACTTGTCATATAGTCAGTTTAGTTTTAACTTCGTATAGATTAAATCGATAAAATTAAAATAGAATTCCGATTATAAATGAACCGAGTTTTTATTTTACGAAAATTTCTATTCAGTCGTCTAAGCGAACCAAATTAGCGCATTCCTCAAACTATTCAATCCAACGGGTGACGGGGAAATTACCATCCCCACTAAATATTGGAATTGAGTTATGGATATCGCTGAAGTTATAACGCGTTCTAGATCCTATTTCTTCCAAATTCAACTCACGAAGTTGTTGCTTCAATTTTGCTATCTCCTCCTTTTTGTACATACTCTTTTCAGTTTTTCCAGCTCTTCATCCAGTTCATCTTCCCTGTCGACATATGATTCTCCAAGCGCATCACCGTTTGACTCTACTTCGTCAACTGACGGAGTATTTTCACGCATAAGGTCGATTAATTCCTCACTTGAGTATTCAGCCACTACTTCCTGGATCCTGATTTTCAACTCTGTTTTCGTGCCACTTGAGGGAAGTTTCAAGTACCTTAACACGTTTTAAAGTACAGCCACTATAGCTGATTCCAGGAATTGTATATCCACTCCTCCGGCATTATAATACTATTGGCAAAATACATTTTTTTTTTCTCCCTAAATAGAATCGTCGTCCACCAATTCAATCACCAGATGGAGAAAAACAGATTTTTACAAAAACAAACACTTGTAGCCGAAGATCGATTGCTTACACTTGTTTTTATATTACTGGCTGGCATCGGCATACCTTGGCCACGATCATGTGGGCCCTCTCCCTGGTGATAGCCTAGAAAGGGTGGTACTGGGGTCTGGAAGGCATAAAAACTGGCTTCATCATGGGATGCGACGCTAACGCTCACCACACGGTATGGGGCAGTATCGACATCAATGATAGAGGTGAGTCACTTTTCGACTATATTATAACTACTAACCTCTTTATTTGCAACATTGGAAATGAGCCCACTTTTATAACTAGAAACTGACAGGAAGTGCTAGATATCACTCTTGTCTCCGACAGCATCACTCAAATGCTAACGGCCAGGATGGTAACGTCTGAACACTTTTTTCAGACCACAGATACATCCAATTCAGCCTGGATGATGCTCCCCCAGTCAACCATCATTCCGGAACTACCGGAAAACTGATTGGCCAAAATACAGAGGAATACTGTCAGAAACGCTATCCTCTGAACTATGAAGTCCCCAGCGTGACACCAATGAGCTTGGAATGAAAGTCAGGGAATTCACTCTGGCTCTCAATCGGGCTATGGCCACTTCCTGCCCTCTTATTCAATCTAGAGGCAAGAAAAAGCCACATTGGTGGACATCAGCACTGGTACTGCTCAGAAACACTTACACAAAACTTTTAAACTTAGCAAAAAGAACAAGAAAAGTGACTGATTGGGACTCATACAAAGAATCCCTCAAATTATACAAAAAAGAACTGAGGAAGGCAAAGCGACAATTCTGGAGGTCTTTCTGTGACAAAATCACGCAAACCTATGAGGCATCGCGGCTAAGAAAAATCCTCTCTTCAAATCCTATGATGCCTAGCTGTTTGAAAAAAATCGATGGCTCTTGGACAACCTCAAGTGATGAATCACTCAACCTGCTACTGGACACCTACTTTCCAGGTAGTTCTCAATTCGCGACCAGTAGCAACCCAAACAGGCCTACTGCAACCGGGACCAAAATTCATGGTCTAATCACAAGAGACAAACTGCTCTGGGCGCTGCATAGCTTCAAACCATACAAGTCTGCTGGTCCGGACGGTATAATACCTGTCGAGCTACAGAGGTCCTCAGATATTATTCTGCCTTCGCTAGAAAATATTATGAGGAGCTGTGTAGAACTTATCCACATTTCACTGTCATGAAGAGAAGTCAATGTAGTTTTCATTCCCAAAGCCAGAAAATATTCTCATGTTGTCCCAAAGGACCTCAGACCTTTAAGTCTATCATCTTTCCTTATGAAAACTCTAGAACGACTAATTGATATCCATATACGAGCTAAAATCGATCCAAGACTTCTGCCAACGGCTCAACATGCCTACTGTAAAGGAAAGTCGGTGGAAACGGATCTGCATTCACTGACTGGCCACATACAACGATCCCTACAATATAGAGAGCACACAATGGTTGCTTTTTTAGACATAGAGGGTGCCTTTAAAAACGTCAACACATCCTCAATCACGACTGTGCTGTCAACTCTGCAGGTAGACCACTCACTTGGGGAGTTGATCAGTCTTATACTAAACAGCAGGATAATAAACTTCAAACTGGGTGAGGCTTCTGCTTAAAAATGTGTCAGCAGAGGTACGCCACAAAGCGGTGTCCTCTCTCCCCTTCTCTGCAACTTAGTGGCTAATGAACTGCCGATATACAAGGAGGCGGGTGCTAGCAGGGTGATTGCCTATGCGGATGACGTTGCTATAGCCGCCACAGGTAAGCATCTTAATACCATTAAAGAATTCCTTCAAGTAAATCTTAATGGATTACCCCTTTGGGCAGATCGCTGTGGATTGGGAATAAACCCCCATAAAACGGATCTTTTCCAGGTAATACAAAATTCCAACTATAGACCCTCCTTCAATAAACGGTACCAGCTTAGTGTTTTCCGATACAGCAAAATATCTGGGTCTCATTTTTGACATTCAAGAAGGAGTCAATAAAGCTACAGTAGCTTTATTCTCTTGCAAAAAAGCCATTGGGAATAAATGGGACCTCCAACCCCTCATAAGCCACTTGCTATACATCTCGGTCATAAGACCGATACTCACTGGCGGGGTGGTAGTCTGGTGGACGGCCTTAGAAAGTGCAGTCAACTGCATTAAACTAAGCAGAGTCCAAAGAACAGCATGTCTATGCATAAGCGGAGCATTGTGGTCTACCCCCTCTGCGACATTAGACATTCTATTTCATTTGACACCCCCCGATATTTTCAGCGACTAAACAGTGGACAAATAATCCATTTGGCCACGCCAGCATTCTTAATACATTAGGAATTCTCACAGAGAACATCGATTACACCATACCTGAATTTTGGTTTGACCAAAACTTCCATGTAAGCTTCCCCTCTAGACCCTTCTGGGAAGAAGATGCTTTCATGAAAGACAAGTCAATCCATTTCTACACAGATGGATCTAAAACCCATAACGGAGTTGTTGGCGGTGTTTTCTCAGATAAGCTAAATCTAAGCCTCTCTTTCCGTCTTCCAAATCACTGTAGCGTGTTCCAGGCGGAAATTTTGGCTGAAGAAAAACGTGATATCTGTATCTTTTCGGATAGTCAGGCTGCTATCAAGTCCCTGGACTGGGTCTCACTAAATTGTAAAACTCCCGTTGAATGCCGAACATCTCTTATGGAGACGGCAGAGCAGTTCAACCTTCACCTTTGTTCAGTGCCGAGCCACAGATACATTCCAGGGAACTGTAGAGCCGATGAACTCGCCAAAATTGGAACCACTCTACCTGTTCTACCGGAAAAAGGTGGCATAGGTATACCAATCGCTGCGTGCAAACTAACATTGAAGCTGGGTGCCAATAAAAGAACAGACCTTAGGTGGACTGTTGGACCAACATGTCTAGCGACCAAACATATCTGGCCAAAACTGGATCCGAATCGCCTAAGTATCTGATCCTTCTAAATAACGAACATCTCAGCGCCATCATAGGTGTCATCACTGGGTACTGCCTCATAGGCAAGCACGCAAGAAGGCCTTTACAAACGATTTCTGCAGAAGCTGCATGGACGAGGAAAAGGAGGAGACAATCCTCCACCTACTCTGTACATGTCCAGCTCTCTCCCAGAACAGAAAACTTCACTTAGGAGCTTTCTTCTACAACAACCTAAACGATCTAAAAAATACAGGCGTAAACACTCTCCTACGCTTCATCATAAGCTAAAACTAGTTCCATTAGTAAGAGGATCATAGATCCACGTGGCATCACAATGGGTCAATAGGCCTAAGTCGCTTGGTATTTCCAACAGCCACTCTTACCTACCTACCTACCTGCCTACACTTGTTATTGCAAAACAAAGATTGTTTGATATAAATTGAACTATTACACTTGTGCTAAAAAATTAATGTATGGATTGGAATAATTGCCTACAAGAAAGTCCTAAATCTTGAAAGTAAAGTTTGTGTTTTTTAAGAGAAGCAAGAAGTTTTTTCTAAACAATAACATGATGTTGACGAAACGCATTCTTTCGGTCCAATTAAAATTAGCTTAGAAACGTCGGTTTTTTGTGTTGTGTGTTTGCTTTTTTTTTGTAATGACTAGGGAATTTAGAGTGGACATAACTTTTTTGCGGGACGCTGTAAATTCAGACCAGACTTAGTGACACAGATAGATAGCCGCCAACACTTCGCAGATCACTCTAATCCGAAGGTAACTGGCTACGAACCAGTGCCTTTATTCTTTTCTCACCCCGGTCTCGTCATTTACGCGCGTAGTGATATAGTCTACCACAATGTAGTCCCTGTTTCAATCCGGAATTCAATTTCATGTGGTTAAAATTCGATCTCCGTAAGCAAATTAACAACTATTGATTTATTTAGAGAAGCCCCGAACTGGACAGTAATTCAACCTTTAACGAGTTTGATTCGCTGTCTGACTCCATTTAAATAATTGTATCCCTCTATCCTTATACTGAAAACGTTATTACGGGTGATTTCAATACACACAATTCTGGGTGGCTTCGACATTCTGGACAGACAACACCCGAAGGGCGGTGGGTTGAGATCTTCGTTGCGGAAAACCGCTTGACTCAGGTTGTAAACAAGCCCACCCGAATACCAGACGTTGATTGTCGATATGATGGTATGCCAACACTCTGGACTTGTTTCTAGCTTCTCAACCTGATAAATACACCGTTGATGTGCTCTCCCCTCTCGGCGCGTCAGACCATTGTGTCATGCCAGCTAATTTCTCGTATGCTGACCGCACAGTTAGAGAAAAAATTCCTAAAAGAACCATATGGTAATATGTGAAAGCCAGTTGGAACGGACTTAACGAATTCTTTAGGAATTTTAACTGGTCGTTATGTTTCCTTGATAACGACGTAGATGCCGCTGCTGATATGTTCACAGACACTATTCTCCTTGGAATGAGATCCGAGGAGATTAAGAGTATCAGACCATAAGAAAAGGCGTAGTACGACTCGAGCTGTAAAGAGGCTGTCACGGTTAGAGAAATGTTTTTTTGGTTCTATAAGACCAACCCGACAGAGGAAACCGAGTAAAGTTCAAACGTACCAGGAATGACTGCAGCGTCTTTCTCAAGCATGTGCAATTTCAATACGCCCAAAAACTGAGGCAAAAAATACTATGATACTCGTACAATGTACCAGAGCTACGAGGGGCGTTCAACACATTCTCGGTATCAGGGTGAAGCTGTGGTTGTATATATAAATTGACTTATTTATCAAGTAATACTATTATTTTAGTGCATTCATGTAAAATTTCATATAAATGTGATTATTAATTCGCGTTTTATATCTAGTTAAACAGAATCATAATGGCAACTGAGACGATGATGGTGAAAATTGAGCATCGCGCTGTAATTAAATTTCTCACTAAGCAAGGAAAAGGTCAAAAAACTATTCATGAAGAGATGGTGGCTGTTTACCAGGGTTCCGCACCTTCATTATCAACTGTGCATTGAAGACGACCCCCGCTCCGGCGCCACGGCTACTGCTTGTACGGGAGAAAGCATCAAAGAAGTCGAAAAACTTGTTCTTGAGGATGCCCGAATAAAGGTGAAAATGATGGCAGAGATCACCAAGCTTTCAATTGGTACCATTCACACCATTCTTCATGACCATCTTAACCTTTCAAAGGTCAGTGCAAGATGGGTGCCACGAATGCTCACAGCGCCTCAGAAAAAAGTGAGAATCGCATGCTGTAGAGAGCTTTTGGAGATGTGTAGTGAGAACGCGGACGGTGTTATGGATCGAATTGTTACTGGGGACGAAACATGGGTCCACCACTATGACCTTGAAAGCAAACAAGAGTCCATGCAGTGGCATAAAAAAGGAACAGACCCCCCGAAGAAGTTCAAAGTCACTCCGTCTGCCGGGAAGCTCATGGCCACAGTTTTTTGGGACTCAAAGGGAATCTTGCTCATTGAGTACAAAAAAAAGGTGAAACCATCAACGCCACATCCTACGCTTCCACTTTGCATAATTTGCGGGAGGAAATTAAAAAGTAAAGACGGGGTAAACTGCTTCTTCATGACAACGCTCCTGTTCACACGGCGCGAGTTTCCAAGGCTGCTGCGCGAGATTGTGGTTTCGAAGAAATCCAACACCCACCCTATAGTCCAGACCTTGCCCCTAGTGATTATTTCCTGTTTCCGGATTTGAAAAAATGTCTTCGTGGAAAAAGATTTTCGGATGATGAAGAACTCAAGTCGGTATTTTGCAGAGAAAGAGGAAATTTATTTTTTTGAGGGTTTAAAAAAGCTTATCTTAAGATGTAGCAAATGCATTGATGTTAGGGGAGATTATATTGAAAAATAAAAACAAATTAAATTGAATTCGCATTTTCTTTCATATCGATACCGAGAATATATTGAACGCCCCTCGTAGTAGGAATTGTTGGTCGTTTGTCAAAAATATTAGAAATTCTGCCACATCCTCCATCCCAACGCTTATTTACAATGACATTCCAGCTGTCAGCTCTTTGGACAAAGCCAATCTGCTTGCTGCACATTTTGCGGCCGGTTCAACACTTCCAGATTGTTCTTTATCTCCGCCTACACTTAAATGTGTCGAATGTTCAATGGGACGAATCCAATTTCGCACTCGTGTAGTAGCAAGAGTACTTAAGGGTCTTAACATTCGCACATCCACTGGTCCAAATGGTATATCTCCCCTTCTTCTGAAGAGGTGTTCCTCCACGCTGGCAAAACCACTCCGTAAGCTTTTTCATCAACCCTACTCTTTAGGACTCTTCCCGAGCAGATCGAAAACAACATTTTTTCAGCACGTCCCTAAAAAAGGCGAATCTTCTTCTCTCTCCTCACACAGACCCATTGCATTAACGTCCCTTCTTTTCAAGGTCATGGAAACGCTGATAAACCGTCAGTTCATGAAATATCTCGAAACACGAAAACTTCTCAATAACCAAAAATACGGTTTTCGTAGCAACAGGTCCACTAGCATATCTCGCCAAAAAGTGGAACCAAGTGCAACCTCATGAAATAAGATGAATTGCCACTAAGAATTTAGTCTCCCCATTAAATATTGGATGCCACCCATGCAGCAAACTAACCACTAAGCCCAAACGTCTTTCCTTCTATCTCTATCCCATTTCCTAAAAAACTTAACACATGCTTAGGCATTATAAGTGTATTCATACCCACTTGAGCGTTAAATTCTTTTTCAAATATACAAAAAAAAAAAAAAAAAAAAACAATCACTAAATGGGGAATTCCTAACAGAGTAGAATTAAATGCTTCCAAAACACAATGCTGCTTGCTGTCGTTAAATCGAAATCTAAATACTCAGCCATTATCCATGAATGGCACTTGCATCGTCGAAACCGAAAAACGTTTCATTCTCGGTATGAGTGTTAATGACAACTTACATTGGAATGACCACATATTCGACATCGCCAAAAATGCTGCGAAATGTCTAGGTTTTCAAGCGAGGTAAGAAATATTTCACCCTCCTGATTTGGCCTCAATATACGAGTATAAGGCATTTATGCGCCCGAAAATGGAGTACAATGCTCACATCTGGTTAGGTGCTCCTAATACCTCTTCTACTTGCCTGCAATAAAATTCATAGGTGATGACAATATCACACAGCCATTCAACACCCTTAAATACAGACGTAAGGTCTGCTGTCTCAACTGGTTGTATCGCCATTTTCAACACCAGTGCTCACCGAAATTGCCAGTAGCATTTCACCCCTTCTAACTTTTAACCGTAACACCCGTCTCCGTATGAATGGTCATCAGTATACCATTAAGCCCACTTTCGGACGTACTCTGAAATATCGTGATTCGTTCCTAAGTCGTACAACTCGCTTATGGAATGCCCTGCCGCGCTCATTATTTTCACTATAACTTGCAAACGTCAACTTCCCCTCGTCCGCGCTATGTGCAAACATCTTAATGGTACACAAAATCCCTTGTGCGCGCACTAATTACAAAAGAAAAATGAAAAAATGCTGGACCATTCTTTTGAGCATTCTGAGCCTTCTGTTAGAAAACATAAGGGCCGATGATGCTATCAGTGGGAAGACCGCACCAAGCAGTGCACTACTCTTAGTGTAATTGAGTATGACGGGTTTCTTCCTTATTTGTTCACTTCAGAATCGGAAATTTTGTTATGCACAAAACCCATTAACCCAAAAGTGAGCCTTTTTATATCCCATCGAAAGTCATAGTCCCGTGGTTATAGTCCCTGCACTTGCTGGATCTTATACGGGTGTATGCCGATTCTTGCTTCGAAGAATCAATTGGTCACTACGCTTCTTATCAAAGGCGCTCCCCCAAACGCTGATGTTGATTGGATCTCAAATTTCTTCGAAAAGAAATATGGCAATTACCATTAGCCACTGCAATTTGCTTCCTACATCTCACCACAGAAGCAAGCGCAGCTTCAAGCTCAATCTTCCAACCAAGTACGAATGGTTATTCCATAATCCTGCCAGCAACAATTTCAATCTTGGAAAGATGCGTGTCTGCAAATGGTTGGAAAATACGCCCAAGAAGCAGGATAAAGCCAAGCAGTCCATTATACCTAAACCAACAAATAGGTTAGTAAATAAATCCAATTTGCCAAAACCCACCTCCTCTTCCCACAACAAACCCAGCTCCAATTGGAGTTTTAAAACAACAATTTTTCCTAATTTTAAGCCGCCCACCCAAACTTCAACTCCCCCTATTCCACCTCAAATCAAGCCCCAACGTCAACGTGTCTCTTTCGACTTAACCCCTACAACTCAAACTCCTGCCACTCAAACTCCCACCATTCAACCCTTAACACACACGCCTTTCCCTAATTTCGACCTCAGAACTGGAGCTAAGTATCCCAATTTCATCAGTTCTCACATTTTAAACCCTATTTCAGAAAAACCAGCCGTTGCGACACCAAACTCATTAACCACTCCCTCTTCTATTGACCCCCTTTCGCCACCCACTGTTAAATTAACGCAGCAAACTAGCGATACCACCGGATGTCGCTATGCGCTCTCTAGGCTTAGAGATAAAAAGATATATGAGAATATACGTCTATATCTCGCCTATCTGCACGATAAATCCGACTCGGTGTGCTACGAGGGTAAAACAAAAACAAGCGTCATGGTTTCTATCCAGCAGGAAGGCCTCCCTACAGACGTTACCAGTCTCAGGAAACTTTATATAAAGTATCACGAGATTTTCAATACGCCCCCCCAAAAAGTTGCAGACTATGTACACTCTAAAAGAGTCTCACACCTCCAACGCAGTCGCCTTGACCATGATAAATTTTTTCGACCCTAAAAAGTCATGCAAAAACCTCCCTCTCACCTTCTATTACCAGAACGTAAAAGGACTCCGTTCTAAAACCCACGCTGTCTTCCGCCAATCTCATGCTCTCCCATTTGATATCTATGCTCTGACCGAAACTAATCTTATCCCCAACATAAAAAACCAGGAGTTATTCCCTCTTTCTTTTAATGTTTTTCGGGATGATGATCGCGCACCCCCCTTGATTGAATCCCCTTGTCGAGGTGTCCTACTGGCTATTCACAACAGCTTGGACTCCTCTCTCGTTGCAACATCATCCTCTGCTAAGCTCGACTTTGTGTCGGTTAAAATAACCCACATTCGTAGATGCTTGTACGTTATGTGTTGTTACATTCTTCCGGCGCAACCTATCGAATCCTACCAACTTGCTATTGCAGCAATTGATAATTTGATCGACTTATCAGAATCGCTTGATGATATCATTATCTTCGGCGATTTTAATCTGCCTCAGCTGAAGTGGACTCCATCTGAAGACCTATCTTTTTTCATCGCTTCCAATCCCATTTCTACTAAGGAATGCCTATTCTTAGATCGGCTAACAGTCAACAACTGATCCCATCAACTCCTCAGTATCGTGTTGTCCCCTATCTCTTTCAACTATTGATAACTTTCATCCTCCACTTCTCCTCTCATTTTACCACAACTTTCCCCTTCAGTCGCCTCCCCCCGCAGTTCTATTTTCTTACAATTTTCACAAAGCCAATTTCCGTAAAATTAATACCTATCTAAGCAGTGCTTCTTTTGAGTTTACCAATCAATCTCTGGTTGATGCCCTCTCCATTTTTTACAGAGAAATATTCAAATCCATCTCCCTTTATGTGCCTTACTCCCGCCATAAAACTTCTTCTACATCCCCTCCTTGGTATAATCGTAGACTTCGCTCTCTACGAAACAAAAGAAACAAGTTATGGGCGGTATTCATTCGCACCCACTCTTCTTCCGACTATTCAAATTATCTAGGTACATATCTTCATTTCATTGAACTCTATAACTCTCTCTATCAGCGCTACCTGAATAGTGCGCAAACCAATCTCATAAATGACCCCAAGTCCTTTTTTCAATTTGTCAATTGCAAAAGTAAGACTGATGGTTATCCTTCCTCCCTCGCTTTCGAAACCAAAACTTCATGTGATCCTCCTACCATCGCCAACTTTTTGCTACATTTTTCAAGCAATCATTTGACAACAACTCCTTCGTACCAGATCCCTCTTACTTCAATGATCTACCAAATTTCTCTATTGGTCCCTTTCTCACTCAAAATTTCGATCCTGCAGTTATTGAAGAAAAGTTACAAAATCTTAAGGATGAATTTGTACCTGGCCCAGACGGACTCCCCGCCATGTTTCTTAAGAAATGCTCTTCCAACCTGTCTCTACCCCTTTCCTACCTTTTTCGTCTATCGCTTACACAGGATGAATTTCCCCAGATTTGGAAGACCTCTTTTATAAACCCAATACACAAAAAGGGATCTAAGCATGAAGTTACCGATTATCGTCCCATTGCTAAACTCTCTCATATACCCAAACTCTTTGAAAGCATTTTATACGAAGCGTCAAGCTTCAAATGCAAGCCTTTTATTTCACCCCGACAACATGGTTTTCTAAAAGGTAGATCAACTACCACAAATCTAGTTGAATTCTTGTCTTTTGCACTCTCAGCCTTAGAAAATGGCAAAAAAATCGATGTTATCGCAACTGATTTCACAAAAGCATTTGATAAAATATCTCATAAATTGATCCTTTTCAAATTGTCTGCTCTCGGCTTTGAGCCTCTCTTTTTAAAATGGATTTCTTCTTACCTGGTAAACCGATATTATAGTGTTCGGTTTAGATCCGCCCTTTCTGTTCCACTCCTGGCCTCATCTGGAGTTCCACAAGGCAGTCATCTTGGCCCTCTTCTCTTCATTCTTACTATCAACGATGTTAAGAGTGTCATTAAGCACTCCTCCCTCTCCCTTTACGCTGACGACACAACATTTTTTAGATCTATTTCCTCTCCCCAGGACTCTGCCCTTCTTCAAGAAGACCTTGATCGGTTTTCAATCTGGTGCCTCAAACACTGCCTAGAACTTAATATAGCCAAATGCCAATCTATAACCTTCTCATGTAAATGCAACCCGTCTCCTCCCCGACTTTATTTTCTCCATGGTCAACCAATTCCCCTGGTTTAGTCTTTCCAAGACCTTGGCATATTATTCGACAGTGAGCTTAATTTCCGTTCGCATATCGATAAGATGATCCTCAAAGCCAACTCATCACTTGGCTTTATTAAACGGTGGTCCAAGGAATTTTCCAACCCGTATGTAACCAGATCTCTCTATATTACCTTTGTTCGCCCCCTGCTTGAGTATGCCAGTCAAGCTTGGTCCCCCTTTCACCGGGTTCATGTTTCCCGAATCGAGGGTATTCAACGTCGATTCCTCCGATTTGCCGTCCGTGGCCTGCCATGGAACGACCCTTTAATCTTACCTCCCTATTAGGACCGCCTCAAACTTCTAAATATGAATTCGTTAGAAGAACGTAAGAATATTGCTGACGTTCTTTTCATTCATCGTCTTCTCTCAGGTTCCATCGACTGTGCATCCATTTTGAACTCCATTTCCTTCAATACCAACCCCCGCAATCTACGTTGTCCTCGTCTCTTCTATCTACCGGTCCACCGCACCTCTTATGGCTCCAACGAACCTATCTCCCGAATGCTCCGAAAGGTCAACTCAAACCTCTCCCTTTTTCATTTCCACCTGAGCACTCCTCGTCTTAAACAAGATCTCCTCCATCACTTCCTTGGTTACTAGCTCTTAAGTCTTTCTGTTAGTTTTTAAGTTAGATTAAGCTTGTATTAAGCCAATAAATGGGGGCCTCAGCCCCCACCAAAATTAAAATTAAATTAAATCTTTTCATAAGATTTTTCACATAATACACGAAAGAGGGTGAAATTGCTGCGATGGACACCGGATTGAAATTCTGAATGGATTTTCCGCCACACTTTTACTCCAGCGGTTATAAATTTTTCCGTACGCATATTACGTCAACGCACTGTTACCTTCCGTCATGAAGAGCTTATGTGATACGAACTTTGTTAACAATACGACGAATAGCGATCATAGTTGAACGATTAAGAACACCAAAAAATCACTTTTAGGTTTCACGAATTAAATACGGATTTATATAAAAAGTTATTCAAACTTCAATTCATCTTTAGTTAATTATACTAATTAAATACAAAAAGCTGTCAAAAACTATGAAAGTTACTCCTAATGTAATATGGAGAGACTGCGTAGGTCTATTCACCACCTCCTCATCATATGTTAAGGATATGCTATAATCCTGGAGATTTATCTTCATTGAATGATTCCTTACTTCGACAACGATGTCCTGTCATACCGCATATTGTCATAAACTGGCCAAAGTACCTGTGATATGTCACAGGTTATAAATGATAATCCAATTGTTATTGGCTTTCATTCGGGTCTTGGTATTCACTTCTCTGAGATTGTAGAGTGGTGATCGACTGAAGTGCCTCATCGGGATATATTGTTGGATCAGAACCTCGACTGATGTAAACAAAATAGCTGATTGCGCTGTGTATAGTTAATTTCTCTGAGAATACTTTAGTTTCAGTTTCACAGTCAATCTTTGATTCATATACAATCTCTACTTCTTAAGAATCTAACCACGCCCTGGGACCCAGCTGTTTGTCTGAAAAATCATGAAGGCGCTTTTGGTAGCCTATGCCTGCATGTGTAGATGCAGGGTTAGCAGACTGACAATCCTCTCCAATTCAACTGTTATTAGATTGCATTGAGATTGGTCGCATTATCTTTAACTTGGTGTATCCAAAGGAATATTTGAGTTTGGACCCCACTTCATTCCGAACATTCGGTTGTGTGCATAGAACGCATTCGCTGCTTTCTTTACTATGTCATTGCAATAGGCTTTTCAAAGAAGAAGAGTTATTCCGAGCACTCTCTGCCATCGTAGTCAATTTCCTAGCAGTTCGTTAATGGATATATGAGTACCTAGACATTGTAAAAAGAATTTCTGAATGAAACACGGTATCAAAACTTTAATATGCACATCAATATTTATTGCTAGTAAAACTGGGCAAGGGAAAAGTCCTCGGAGACCGTCTTTCTACACTGAAAATTTACACATAAAAATCGTTGTTTAAAAGTTAAATTTATAAAAGGATAACGCATTCTGGAGGACAAACAGAATACTGCAATAATTAATAGAATAAAATTCGAAGGAATTTATTCCTCCTCTTCTGTTTCAAGAATAATCTTGAAGCTGAACGGTTGGAAGGCGTAACCCAAACCTTCGTAGAATTTGCTCATGAATTCCACCCTGTTAATAATAAAAGAAGAATAGTTTTAGTTTTTTTAATTTATAATTTATTACAAAAACTTACCAATGCAAACGCAAGGTATGCAAGAAAGCAGATAAGCCTTCCATCATGACAAGAATAGCGACAGTAAATAATGTCCATGCACCGAAAATAAAGAACAACAGTACACAGCCACTGTACGAACTGCTATGCAAGCCTAATGCCAACACCATACTCCAGAGTACCTCAGACAGTTCTAAAAAGTAAAAAATTGTAATTAGCAAAGAAAAATCTCAATCGGAAGAATCTCTATACTTACGAGCATGAGCCAGTGACAAAGCCCATAAACGAAGATACGAGGCTGTGTGTGATACTGTACTTAAAACGTACTCAATAGTGTGAATGGCTTGATGAATGAATATCTCACTCATTGGCTCATCATCATGACCATGACCGCCACCATCAGGACCATCCGAAGCAAGTGGAAGCGGGCTTTCAGTTTCTGGAGTGAGTTCCATACCCTGATTAACATCACCATTATGTTTAACCTAAGAAATAATATATAGCAAAATTTATTTCATACACACAAAGTAAAATTCAACTTACATGCCCCTTATTCTTTCTGGTGAAATTAATATATAGAGGTTTGGCTAATAACATCCATGGAATGCAAAGTAAAGCAATTAAGACGAATATCAACTCCAGTTGATGTTGTGATTCGAACATAAACTCGTGGCAACCTTCTAGAGGTTCACTAGACTTAAAGAGCATCATGTTTATGAACATAATGAGTACGGATGGTGCGCAGCCAGGAGTATTTGGTTGAAAATCTGTTTTGGCAGTGTATTTCACCCACTTAAAGAACATCATAAATACCATGTAGCCGAACAGGAGTACCAGGAACAAAACTTGTGGTAAGAACTCCAGAAAGATATTAACACGCTTATTGAAGTGACCAAAGTTAACGACACTCATACACACACCGAATAACATGTGTATGACGCCAAAGATGATGGAAAGCTTCATTTTATATGTGTTCAAGAAAATAATCTTGTTTTCAGCTAATTGCCAGATGGGATCCAAACCAATTGGGTAAACGCCATCATACGCAGTCTGTGGATTCAGTTGAAGATCAGGATTGCTCATCACAGTCGAAACGTTGTAGCTAATTTTCCAAGTTGAACCGAACAAATTAACCGACTTTGAGAAGACATCGTTGTACATAAATCCAGTGTACATGGAGAACACACCCATCAGCATGATAATATAGCGACCACCAAAGAATATATTCCAGATTTCACCTCCACGTTTACGACTCAATCCTCTTTCCCAGATACACATCCATGCTCCAAATAAGAACAAAATCAAACCGTGACCCAAATCTCCGAACATCACAGCAAATAGGAATGGGAAAGTAATAATAGTATACAGAGCTGGATTAGCTTCGCGGTACGATGCAATACCATAGGCATCAATCAGATTCTGGAAGCCACGAGTAAATTTGTTTGTACGATTGAAAGTTGGTGGAGCTTCATTTGTGTCGATTACATTCAAAAACGATGGAATTGTACTGCCAACTGCTGCAGAGCCATCAGACAATGCCTTTTGGACAACTGGCAAATCCTTGGTTGGAACCCAGCATTCACCGATAAGACACTTTTTAGTCACATCCATGTTGAACAAATTCAACGTATGATAGATTGCCTTCATCTTCTTCACCATAATACTCCAAGTGGGCAAGTTCTTTGAAACAGTAGCCAATACTCTGCTTCGATGATCTTCGGTTTGGCTAAGAACCAATTTCAAATCTTCCAAACGAGTGCGAACCCCCTTAACCATTTCCTCACGTTCTGCATGGGAGCTTGGACATGGATACATAGAAGCATGAAAACCAGTACACACTTTCTTTATGCGATTCTTTAGCTGTTCACCTTGGAAGAAAGCCACAAAAACGGTCTTATAGATGGGATGACCAGAAGCTGGATCCTTTAGAGGTTCATCCAAATCGGATCGTTTAAGAAAAACGTTACCGCGAGATATACGCCACAACATACGCTCAAAAGCGAAAACTCTTTCACGATTTATAACACCAGCGACAAAACCCAAGCGGCCACGATTCTGATTGACAGTCTGATCATCGGTAGGCATATTCATGCGCATTGAATCCAGATTCAAAACTTCCTGATCTGAGAAAAAACCTTGTGTATTTTCCAACACCTGACGTAACTCGGTCAGTTCCAAGTAGTTTGATTTTAAGTTCACCTCATTTTGAGCCAGCTCGAGGATCTCGTTTTCGGTCTTTTCTAAATGAGCTTCCAAATCGATAATTTCTCTTGGATTTGGAGCTCTGGGAATGTCATCGATAATTTCGGCCAACACAATGCCGTCTTTTTTTATTTCCGTCTCAATGTAGCGAATTTTTCGTTCCAGTTCATCACAACGACGAACTTCAGTAACAAATTTCCGTTGAAACGCATTGACACCGTTGTTCAACTAAAAAGAGAAACAAATTAAGCTTTGATTAGATGGTAAACACAAATTGAAAATATTAAGATAAATAAGAAAAGACTGACGCACCAGTGCGGGTGGACCAGGGCCTAATCCTCCCATTCACTGTATTGTTTGAGTTGTCATCTTATGCAACCACTCATCTCACGGGATTTTAGTTGCTTGCAAAAAAAAATTTACTTTCGGGCGCGGTTGGGATTTGAACCCGGGACCTTCTGATTTAGGAGACGAAGACTCAGCCATGAAATTTAAGAGCTGTATACCGTTAACGACCTAGATTAAACCGCCCTTGATGGCAATGATACATAACATAGAACCAATAATCGTTCCGATACCATTTAAAATCAGTCCAAAGGGACAATTCAATAGAGGAAATTCCCATACCAAGTGGCGCGTACGAATTGAAGTAGACGAGGCGACCATGAACTGTATTCTCCAGGAAAGATCCTTTGAGATTCTTCTTTGTTTCGAAATTTGAAAAACCCTTCCCAAGTAGAAAGTATTCACAAAATTCTGCGTTTATTGCTGCTTTAAATTGTTATTTTAACGAATTTGACATTTCATATTATTTGGAGGGCATGAATAATTTGGAGTTCGATATTGCATTAGATACATTAGAGCGTTTTGCAGGATATTGGAACATTCTTGATTTTTTATTAAACGAAAAAAGTGGAATCAACAGCACTATTTCTAAAAAACACGTTAGACAAGAGACAGTGTGGGAATGGATGGATATCGCTCTCAAATAACAGAATGTCTGGAACGGTTATAGGTTTAAAAGGGCGGAGTAATACTGATATTCCTATAGCACAGGAGATGGAAAGAAGTTCAACGTAAGCAAGAGGCATTAGCTGTGAGATTTTAATGAGATTTTCTTTAAAAGAGTTAAGTAAAATTCGGTCGGCTGTTCAAATTCGGACCCTTTCTATGAATTATGATGCAGATGTATTGTAGGTAAATGATCGCACCGACAAAAACTCCAAAGCTTCGATATTGCTTTGGAAAGTTCAGGGAATTGTAATGTAGAAAAACAACCACTTAGGAAAGAAAAAGCAGCAACAGTATATAGTACTCAGATCGAACGAAATTGATGCGAGAAAAGTAGATGAAAATAGATTCTGTATGACGACCGTAAAGAACCCAAGCAACAGTTGAGTACTGACAAACAACAAAAATACACCCATAAACACGATTATAGGTTAAATGTCGCCAGATCCTTTTTCGATCAAATATAAATTTATGCATAAATAAAATTGGCTTCTAAATTTTTACTACAATGCCGAAGTTTTATCTGGCACAACGAAATATACAGTTGTGGCGAACTAATTAAGAACGATACACTGGAATCATATTTTTCGAACATTTTCATTTAAATTTTTATTCATCTTGGATTGTTAAATATTTTTTTTTGGACCATGTATCAGTTAAAAACAGACAATAGCAAAAAAAGTAGCAAAAAGATAACGGAAACATAAAATTGGATTCAAAATGTTTTGGTAACAAGAAAGTAGCTGGCGATCGAATTAAGAACGATAAGAGAATACATATGTAAACTTTTCATTGTGTTTTGCTGTTTTTCCTCAATATTTTGTCGGGAATCCTTTGCTTGTAATTACAGCCATACATCACCTTGGCACTGACAAAATTATTGCATTCTTGGAATGTCCTTGCGATTTCATAGAATTCATTTGTATTACTAATTTTATGATTTTTAACTTTTTCGATTGGATTTACAACCGGACTGCATGGCGGCAAATCTATGACATCCACAGAATTATTCTGAAACCATGTTTTTGTTGACCTCGCAGTATGTTTCGGGTCATTGTCCTGCACAAATTTCCAAGTTACTTTCAATTCTGCCTCTGTATTGGGCAGCATTACATTTTGGAGTAATCCTATGTAGCTTTGAGCGTCCATTATACCTTCCACTCGGTGTAACGGTACGGTACCTTTAAAAGATTTGGAACCCCATAGCATAATACTCCATGTTTGAGGGTGTGGTGTGGTGTTCTTAGGATTGAATGCTCCATTTTTTGGTCGTCTAACATACTGTTTACCATCGGAATGCATTCTATTGATTTTAGTCTCATTACTCCAAAGTATTTTTTTTCACTGTGAGATGGTCCGATCTTTGTGTTCCTTTGCAAAAGCTAACCTAACTTTTCGGTTTTTTTAGCGAAAGCATTTTTTTTTTTTGACTGATCTCCTAAAAAGCTGACTTTCATTCAATCGCTCTCTAATGGAGCTCAAAAAAGGATTTTTTTTGCCGTGCGAACTATCAACCTATCTTGAGCTTCATTCATTTTGGGAGGTCTTTTACGTCTTTCTACATTTTCGGTGGTTCGATGTTTCCCGACATATGTTACGGCGTTAAAAGTCATTGTTTTCGAGTAATCAAGTTTTTCTGCTGTATCATTATAGGACAATCTTTCAATATTGCGAAGTTTTAGTATGGCTTCCCTCATGCTTGCTGTGCAGCTCTTTTTTCACCATATCACGCTCAAAATATCTCTAAACCCGGCAAAAACTAGTAATATCCCTTTAATTTCAAGTGAATTAGTATGTTTACCGAAAACATTTTCCGTGGGCAGCGAAATTCTACAAACAAACCTGTTTTAGTGATACGTTCTTAATTATATCGCCAAGCCAATACTGGACCAATACGAGTATGTTAAAAACCGATTTAAGCTGTTAAATAATGTGCAATAACATCGATAGTTACAGTTTAACATGAAAAGAGATATGACTGAATAGATAGCGGTACTTTTAATTTTGGTTGCCATCTGTCTTATTATTGGAGCGGTGGTGTTGCCAGTACTTACGATCGTTCTTAATTAGTTCGCCACAACTGTATATGATAGTGTGTTATTTAAAATTTAGTTTTTTTCACTGATGGCTCAACATTATAAATATTGGATGTTTCAACAAAAGGTGTAGGTTTTGTTTCTTGAATAAAACGAACACTTCTTGAAATCTCTCCAGACACATGGAGATTATTCATGCAACACAATATCTTCAAAATGACCGCAGCGCCGCACAGCGGTTCTCATGCGGGAAAAACCCCTATTATGAAATAAGTTACATAGCACCGTTAATATGATTTTTCAATTTTATTGTACATGTTTTTTTTTTTTCATCTTTTCAGTCCGGAGTACAATTAACACAAAGTGACTTCTTCCAAGCTTTCCGAAATTTATCTTTATAAAATAAACAGTACAATTACCGTTTATCGAATTTGTATATCAATCTAGAAACAATGGCTCTTAACTGGAGCTACTTGTACCTCCGAAACGAGTCTTCATGCCTTTTTTTTGGTTCATAAAAAAAGAGCTCCACGTTGGTTCAGGCTGGCTCTGACCTTTTTTTAAAGCTCATATACAAATATTGATTAACGGATAACCAGATAGCAATGATAGTTTCTCCAATTGTTATGTTTCAGCAGATGTCAAAGCTACTAATGACATCCAGCTGTCAAAATATTCAGTAAAGTTTACCATTTTTTCATGCATCGTTTTACGCTTACCGCATGTGCGCAAAATTGTTAAAAAATTTTATCGAAATTCCGGCTCAGTTGTAAATACGCAACGTGAATTTCGTCGTGTGGTCGGTTGTGATCATGGCTTCTGCGTGAGTACACTCTTTTGGACTAACCAGACAAAGATTGGTGGGAAATGAGGTAAACGGCCGGTATTGAAGAAGACCCAGCAATGACGATTCGGCGTCGATCAGCATTGGGCATCGCCAGAGAGCCAACCCGGCTTATTTTGTAGTTGGATTTGGACCTACGCCCGTATAGGATTGTGTTGACGCAAGAATTGAAGCCGGACGACCATAGACAACGCCGTGAATTCGCTAATTGGGCGCTGCAAATGTTTCCCGGAGATCCGGATTTTCGCCAAAAAATCATCTTCTCGAACGGAACCCATTTCTGGCTCAGCAGCTATGGCAACAAGCAAAATTGCCATTATTAGAGCGAACACAATCTACAGCTGTTCGGCCAAGCATCAATGCATCCACAAAGATTGACTGTTTGGTGCGGTTTACGGCATGGCGGTATCATTTTTCATCGGTCATCTCAGCGCGAGCGTGTATCAATTGGCCCCGCGATCATGCGATTTGACACCACTCGATTATTTTCTCTGGGGCTCAAATCCTTAGTCTACTCTAACAAGCCAACCACTTTGGACGAGCTCAAGGTCAACATTCGACATGCTATTGCCGGAATAACGCCGCACATATTGGACCGAGTCATCAAAAATTGAACCGACAGCTTGAAGCACTGCCAGCGAAGCCGAGGCAGCCATTTGAATGGCATAAACGTGGCTTTAAAATAAAGCCAGAATCAATTTTATATCTCACACCGTTGTTATTTTATTTAAAAATTTTTCATATTATCACTTTGCCTGCAATAGGCTTTTAAATGTAACAGTGCGTGTGCAACAACAATTGAAGTGAACTTCTGGTATTATCGTTTCAAATTTCACAACTGTTTTTGTAAAATTTGTTGATTACATTATTATATTGTAGAATAACAAAGCCATTGGTGCAGTTGCGTTTGAGCTTTTATTGAGTAATCTTTAACCTAAGAAATGTTAGAATTACTAATTTCGTCATAGAATATACTCGTAAAGTGCTATGCGATTTCCTCTTCAGCATGAGTATTAATTCACTAGTAGACTTTTAGCAACATTTGGAGACACACCAAATTACACAAGTTGTTCTAGACGTTAAGAAAAGGTTCTTACCGCACTGCAAACAAAGATACAAGTCAACTCGTAACATGAAAGCGAAATTTCTTCTAAAATATAAAGAATGGCTCAATGGAAAGTTTTTTGATAGTTTTAAACAAGAAGATGTTGACTCTCGCTTAAATGAGTCAAGTGCGAGTACAAATGGAAAACGAACAAATTGTTTGAAAACTGTTGTGCTCGAGCAAACAACAAAATACAGGAAATAAAATCAACTGCTTCCCAAAATCTAATAAATGTTGCCGCTAGTTCTTTACCCTCGAATTTTTTAAGGGTTGTTCTTCAATTAGCATCCAGATTTAGTATTGGTTTGCACGTAGTGACTGGTATATCGATGGTAATTTTTGCAGGTAGGATAGGTGGAATGGTTCCAGTTTTCGCGAGTTCGTCGACCCTACAATTCCCTGCAATATCTCTGTGCCTCTGCATCCAACATAGGTAAATGTTGAACAGGTCTTCCATCTCCTTAAGAATTCTGTGAGACTAAGTCCAGGACAGGACTTCTTTAATTGCTAAAATGTCCGCATTGAATACGCTACAGTAGTTTGGAAGGCAGAAGGATAAGCTTAAATTAAGCTTTAATTAAGCTTATCTGAGAAAACACCGCCACCAGTCCCGCTATCAGTTTTGGATCCATCCGTATGGAAATGGAATGAATTGCCGTCCATGAAAGCATCTTCCTCCCAAAAGGATCTAGAAGGGATACTTAAATGAAAGTCTTTGTCAAACTAATATTGGGCATAGTTTGGTCGGTGCTCTAAAAGAATTCCCAGTCTGTTAAGAGTATTAGCGAGGCCGAATAGTGTAGTCGCTATGTGAAATTCTCCATGCTCCATTCAGCATTTAGTACAGAGAGAAAAAATCGGGTTGGAAATTAAATTAAAAATTTGCATGTGACTATTATAAATTTTAAATCGCATGTTATTAGAGTTAATCATCAATTAATTTCACTATGATATATGGAAAGGTAGCACAACCTGTAACAAACACATCTTCCTCAAGCAATTGTTTTATTTATGGCTCTAAGCCGACTGACATTAACAACTTAACAACTTATCGGCACTTCATGCAAAGCTATCAAATGAAGAAGCTCTTCAATTGGCAATGTCTCCAATGCATGTTCGTATTCGTTTTATGGAATACATACAAGTATTACATTTAAGTTACAATTTGAGTTTTAAAGTTTGGCTACTACTCGAACTATTAAAAAGCATTCAAAAAAGCATTCAAAAGGAGTTCATTAAAAAAGTAGATATTGTTAAACATGGAGCGAGTACCACCAGTAATGGCAACACTCCACATAGATTTCCTGCAACCCTACTGCAAAAGCAGATATTGTCGAAATAAATTTACTCGTAATATTAGCAAAACCATTCAGTCTAATTTTGGAAACTGTCATATCTACAGCAATCTTCCTATTTACCCCACTAAACTCGGGGCATATACGGAGGAGATAGCAATGCTGGCCTTTAAGCAGTCGTGGCTGAAATGGTAGTGTATTAGCTTCCCAATCGGACGCTTCGGGGTTCAATACCAACAATGCCCGAAAGACTTTTTTTCAGGCAACTGCAACCTCTTGAGATGAATGGTTGCCTAAATACAACATCAAGTCAATTTACACTAAGAGTTTAGTTTGATGTTTGATGCCACCCATGGAGCGAAATCGGATCCAAAAATCACATATCTGGGACCTGAGCTAAAAACAAAAAATTGTATTCCACTTAGTGCAGAAGCACAGGACTTATTATATTAACTTTTTAGTTTTTAGCTATGTTGGCAAATAAATGAAATCGTATAAAGTAGTCGCGAGACTACGATATTTATGGTGTTCATAAAAGAAAATTGGTCAAAACAATGGGTAAAAATCACTTTTTTTCACAATAGTTATATGAGAAGTACGCTAAATAAAAACTATAATTTTTTTTATCATGATGAGAACTTGTCTCACTTATTTCGCGTATGATATTTCAACAGGAACGGTCCATCCATTTCGTTTTTATTTGTTTGATGAGATTTATGCACCGGCGGTACCATAGGGTGGTACTTTTTCAATTTTTCAAAAACGAGGCAGGAAAAGCTATTACGCTCTCTTTCAACAAGATGGTGATACGTCCCATACAAGTCACGAAACAATCGAGTTATTGCGCGCGAAGTTACCTGGCCGCGTAATTTCGCATTTCGGAGACACCCATTGGCCGCCAAGATCGCATGATTTAATACCGTTAGACTTATTTCTTTGGGGCTACGTTAAAAGCAAGGTCTACGTTAACTATACGCAAGCAACTCCAAGTCTTAAAGCGAACATTAAAACCGCCATCACCGATATAGAGCCCCAATTATGTGAAACAGTGTTAGAAAAGGATAAGGGTCGGCAAACAAAAGCGAGGCGGTCATTTTTAAGATATTGTGTTCCATAAATAAACCCCATGGATATATATACTTTATAAAGTAATAACAGTTTCAGAGATATCTCATCAATTGTTCTTCTTATTCAATAAAAAAAAAATCCCACACCTCTTGTTGAAACACCGCACATATGAGATATACGAGGGTTGTCTGAAAAGTTTCTGACCGCAACGTAAAGATAACAGCACTCGTCAATATAAGCTAGTGCATACTAGTTATGCATCTTTTGACAGTTACTTACCGAATTTTCAGTCATTTTGGAAGCGCAGTTTTTAGTTGACAGTCGTCAACGTGAGTGTTTTTGTGAAAATGGAAAAAAATTAGTATCGAGCTGTTATTAAATTCTTGTTTTTGAAAGGCAATACGCCTACGCAAAACAAAAATGAGTTGGACTCTGTGTATGGGGACTCTGCACCATCATTTACCACAGTGAAATTTTGGGCAGCTGAATTTAAACGTGGCCGTAAGAGCTTGGGAGATGATGAACGTTCGGGACGTCCATAAACTGTAACCACTGACGATAACATTGCTAAAGTTCACCAAATGGTGTTAGACGACCGCCGAATTAAATGTCCAAAGAACGTATTTGTTACATATTAAATCAAGATTTAGGCATGAGAAAGTTGTCCGCGCGTTGGGTGCCGCGTTTGCTTACGTTAGACCAAAAACGTATTCGAATGAACATTTCCAACGCTCTGTTGGCGCAGTTTAGGCGCAATAAATCCGAGTTTTGACCCCGATCAATTACTGTAGATGAAACTTGAATACACCATTATACGCCCGAAAAATAAATTCAGTCAAAACAGTAGACTGCAAAGAGCGAGCCGGCTCTAAAAAAAGCAAAAACTGTTTTTTCGGCTGGGAAAGTGATGGCGACTGTTTTTTGGGATAGTAAAGGTGCTATCTTAATCGATTATCTTCAAAAAGGAAAAACCATTACAGGAGCATACTACGCATTATTACTTGCCAAGCTGAAGGCAGAAATTGCGGAAAAACGGCCACATTTGCAGAAAAAGAAAATTCTGTTTCACCAAGACAACGCGCCGTCTCACACCTCAGCGGTTGCCATGGCGAAAATCCATGAATTACTGTTTGAACTGCTTGACCATCCGCCTTATTCACCAGATTTAGCCCCAAGCGACTTCTTTTTGTTCCTTAATCTAAAAACTGCGCTCGGAGGACAGAGATTTTCATCAAATCACCTTCGTGAACAATTATTTTGCAGAGAAAAATGGCAAGTACTATTTGGACGGGTTAGAGAGATGAGAGCATCGCTGGCATAAGTGTGTAGAGTTACAAGGAGACTATGCAAAAAAAATAAAAACAATTTTGAGAAAAAATGTCTTGCATCATTGTTCGGAAACTTTTCAGACAACCCTCGTATGAGTAAACGAGAAAGATCTTGTTTAAGTCATTTGCTTCATGCTATCGATTAATCTGCCAGTAGCATCCTTGAAGGATGAATTACAGGCGTTCTCATCTATATACTCACGACTGTTGGACGCCAAATCGGTGCTACACTGCTCCAAAACTCTTCAATTAATTAAATTAAAAGATCAAAAGTTTGAAGCACAGAGTGTGTCTATTATATTGGGAGAATATACCAGGTTTCGACAGGCTAAAAGAGCTATGAAAGTCTGAACACGGCCCAGCTTTTTCACGACACAATGCCTCTGCCACGATACGAAACCGAATGTCATCTTTGTATGAAAAACAACGAAACCACAGAACACACATTATGCAAATACGTGGTTCTATGCGCTATAAAGAGCCAGTGATTTCTCAGAGAAATTCTATTGATTAAGAACTATAATATACTCGTATCTCTACCAAAGTGATCCTCGAGTTATGTAGAAAGTTGAGCATCATCTGGCATCTTGAGCTAACTTTGTGACACAATAGATGTTTTAGCTCGTCGTGCTTAAAACAAAAAAAAGTCATGTGTTTCCATTATTACTGTATTTTAATTTGAACATGTATGATACTTTAAATGTATGTAAAAAACTATCTGCAAAGTAACCTGAAATAACTTCCATTAACTTAAAAAATGAATTATCCATTCTACAGTATTGTGCAAAACTTAAGCAACCATCTGAAATCGATATTTCACAGTAAATTTTTTAAACTTTCTGCTACACTAAATAAAAAGAAATGAATGTGGAATAATGTATATAAGAGTATATTTTGAAATTTATAACTTTTTGGGAAAATAATAGTACTTCAAAATTAAAAAAAAAAACACACACAAAAATAAAAAAAAATAGCCAAATTTAGCTGTGTAAAACCTAAGAAACTTTGTAATCCAATGTAAAAAGGAAAGAGCTAATAGTACTTTTCCAGCCAGGTCACACATAAAACGGGAGCCGTTGAAAATTTCGGTGGTAGGCCGCGTAAGACAACAAGTCGAACAGATAGAAACATTTGTGGTGTAATTAAAAAGCAACCATTTATAAGTTCAAATGAAATTGAAAATTACTAAATTTCAGTATTGATGCTAGCACGGTGCATAGACGTGCTATTGAGAATAATCTTCAAATCTATAGGCCGCACAAGAAACCAATGCTCACAAAAAGGCATTTAAAGAACAGGTTGTGCAATTAAATCATTTAAACATAATTCAAACTTTAATTCTGATGGGATGTGTCATATCAGACATTGTAAAGGCCAACGACTTAAACAAGATAGAGGTGTGCAATGCTTTAAAAAGTGATTGGGAAAATATATCCCAGGCTACAATTTCAAAGCTAATTGCTTCTATGCGTCGCCGTTATGAATTTCAAAATAAACTCTTAAATACATCATTTGATATTCTTTTTTTTTTATTTGGTGTGATAGAAGGTTTAAAAAATTTACTGTGAAATGTCGATTTCAGATGGTTGCTTAGGTGTTGCACAACACTGTACTACTATAAACAAAACCTTAATTTAAAAATGAAAACGCTTCAAAATATTTTTTTGTAAATTAAATTTTTTAAAACAAAATTTTAGTACTCGTAATTTGCGATTACAATCGTTGTGTTTGCTTATTGGACCTCAGTCTTAGTAGTGCCGTTTATGCGTATCCTATTGATATCTACGTCTTCGTCGTCAAGGACAAGGCATCAATTTTACGCCAAACTAATAAGAAAGGAAATGAATTGCTTTCATCATGAAACTTTGACAAATGGGTTCTTAATCGATATTTTTTATGAAGACTGTTTACTGAAAAGTCTATTAACCACATTATCTCATATCGGCATACTGAGTTTTTACGATGAAATGTAAATACACTGATTTCATGCGCGCACATACATATGTACATATATACATATGCACAGACGTATATTGAAAAATCGATTTAACTACAAAAAGTGCATAGATAAGAAAAAAATTTAATTTCTATGCTTAGATTATGGCTAAAGAATAGTAACGGAAAAGAATTCGTGCTTTACGCACCCTTCTTACTGTCCACAGTGGCTCGGAAAACTAATCTGTTGCAGAAAGTGCATGAGTATGGTTATATCTCAAAAATCACAATTACGAAGAATAATTGTTATACATCATGACAAAGTTGAACGGGCACAATATCAAAGAACCAGAGAGAAGCTTTGCTAGTACAAAGTGCCGCAAAATTAATCACCCTATCGGAAGATAGTATAATTTTTGCAAATGGCATCGTACGTCAATCATATGGTATTTAACAATTGTGAAGTAGACAGCTGCAGAATACAAACGGACAAGCAGTGGAGGGATATACTACGCAAGAGCGTGGAATAATTATTGTGTCGATGTTTTTGACCAATAATCGGTCGGTGGTGTTAGCGTAGCGTGAATTTCGTCGTCGATTTCCTAATCGTGTCGCCGGCAAACATTCCGGCGCTTAACTACTCCACTTGAACAGAGTGGAACCACAGGAGACCATACAGGGCGTGGCCGCCACCAGACTGATCATTCGGGCGAGAATATCGCGGCTGTGGCTGCCGATGTCGCTGAAAACAATGAACAATAAACCAGACGACGGACTACGCAATTGGGCATCACCAGACGGACCCTACAGCGAATTTTAGTGAAAGACTCACATAGGTTCCCGTACAAAGTGCATACAGTGCATCAGTTAATGCCTCCTGACCGTCAGTCGGAAGGGAATTACTGTAATGCCATCCTCAATTTCAACAGCGAAGAGGACGATTTTTTGTCGAAAATCATTATGAGCGACGAGGCGCATTTCCACTTAAGCGGTTACGTCAATAAGCAAAATCTTCGTTTCTGAGGCACTGAAAATCCGCGTGTGATGCACGAAGAGCCATTATATCCACTCAAAGCCACTGTGTGAAGCGGAGTTTACGCGGGAGGAGTGATTGGGCCGTATTTTTTTGAGGACGCCGTATTTTTTTGGCAATACGGTGACTGTTACTGGCGAATGCTACAGGGCCATGATAAACGGCTTCTTACTGCCGGAATTGGATGAGCGGGGCTTGGTGAACATGTGGTTTCAACAAGACGGTGCAACAGCACACACAGCACGAGCCACAATGGATATTGTGAATCAAGCGTTTCCTGGTCGCATAATCTCCCGTTGTGGCGATTTGACATGGCCAGCAAGATCACCCGATTTAACCATCCCAGACTTCTTTCTTTGGGGCTACTTGAAGACGGGGGTTTATGCCAACAAGCCTCAGACAATTGCAGCCCTTAAGGAGAATATTCGACAGGAATGCGAACAGTTTTCACCGGAAATCTTACGGAAAGTCATGGAAAATGCGATAAAACGGGCACAAATGTGTATGAACACTGGTGGATATCATCTTTTCCATTTAACAAAAACCATTGTAAAAGTCCAAAAAAAGATGTCCATCTCTTAAAATCATTTAGTAAAAAAGTAACTCAAAAACAAAATTGGATGATTAATTTTGCACCACCTTGCATAACTCCTCAATACATCGATGTTGCTAACGTACCATCGATGGGGTGTCATATCGCTGAGTTGCAAAGAAGAAAAACTGAATAACGTACCAACACATAAACACATGTCTCTGAAGTTCTTGAGGTGAATAGAGGGTACGGTACGGAACTTTTGTCGATCGATTATTTTATTGAAAAAATTGTATAAAAAAGTGTCTATAACTTTGTGTTGCGATCAGTGGAAAGGTTGACAATCCTTCTTTGATATTTTGAAGGTAAAACCAGTCTTCTTGCACTTATATAGTTTTAACTGATAGAATATCTTTTGCATATGGAAAGTACATATTATGGCTTGACGTGAATGGACTTTCGACGGCTTAGCAATTAACCATAAAAAATAATATCCCAAATCCATTCAGAAATGACGTGGCTAGTAGAGCATGGTTAGATAATTTTTTAGATATACAAAAATATAGCTTGTCTCTGAGAAAACCAACAGGCGCGTCATATGCCGCACTTCACTCAATGAGTTGACATATTAGAAAGTGAATACAAAAAAACCGGCACCATATTTGCGAATTTCGTCACTTAGTTTTTAATTTTCGTTCAAGCATTTATTATGGCCCCAGGGGTGCTATATTAAATACACACAAGAGTTTCTGAAATGTGTTGAATTCATAGGAAAATAAAATATAGGTATGTATAATAAAAGGTGTGAGTTTTATTTGTGTTTCTGACTCAGATTCTAATAACATAACAAGTATATTAGTTGTCAAAATATTCATAAACATTTTTTTTATTGTTTGAAAACAAATTGGAAGGCCGTAATACCACCACCCTACACAAGATCCACACAAGATAACATACATGATGCACACTATATTCAGCGGCCTGTTTGTTAGGAATGACAGTGTTAATCTTCCGCGATTAACAGTAAAACAGAATACGATAATAATAACACCCGTCGCATGAGCAATACAAATGAAAACAGAGAGCAAGAACCCCTATACGAAATGCCTTGCAGAAGGAGTTTTCCTCCTCAGCAATGGGTAAGACAGATGTTATATTCATCCCAAACGTGACAAACCCATAGATTAACCATCGTCGTATAGATCCCAATACATGCTGGATACAGTAGGAAAAGTATTATAAAAGATCATATGCCAAAGACCAGATCAGTACACCAAAGAGAATCAATTCAGAATCACAGAATCAATTCATCTATATATGTATAGTATGTATATAAAAATGAGTGAGGACAGACACTCTATGCGTTCCTATACGATTCATTCGATTGAAATGAAACTTTTTTGAGTTGTAGTGCACATCCCCGCGCAGGTGTCTGATTTAGTGTATCCTTTTTACAATACGTGGCTCACGAGTCTTTTAAACCAATAAGTGTACTTCATATACCTTAAGTGAAATTCGAATTCCCATTCGACATTAGATAAAAGACATTCGTATCACACGCATTTTCCACGAATTTTGAAAACATTGTCCGCGAAGTTTCTATGCATTTCATCGTTAGTGGCATCGAATTTAGTTATCGCCAGCTATCGAATGCTAATTTTTTTCATTTTCTCCAGTGAATTTGGGAACATCGTCAACATTCACATTTCATGAAGTGTGTGAGGAGCCGAACAAGTTGAATTCATTGCGATATCCCGATCGACGCTCGATAAATATACACGGATTTTCCGTGTATTGGTTGAATTACAGCTCAAGGACAAAAAAAGGCATTACGACTTACGAGCTTCTGAAACAGACAAGCAGCGGGACAAATTTCTTCAAATTTATTTCACGGGAATCTCTGATAAGCAAATCAATCAACGTCACCGTATTGCGCTAAACAAGAAATTGTCCCTGCATTACAAACTTTATTCGATCAACATAACGAATTAACTCAGTTGTTCGGAACTGCCCTGGAACAAATGAAGATCTACTGATGCCACGCATCCCAATGATTCCGACAGATATGCCATTTAAACGTTTGCGGTTTCTGTTACGACTCGCCTTTGCAATGACCATCAACAAAGCGCAGGATAATCGCTACAAGTGTATGGACTAAATTCAATAAACTGAATTAAAACGAAACGTCAAGATGTCAGAATAGTTTTGATGAAAATGAACAATAAGACATGAGAAAATGATCAAAAATGAATTAAATTAGCGAGTTTCCTTTAAAATTTTATTGGAGGGGTATCAACGCGCGCAGGGTATGATACTCCACAGTTCTGTGTATGGCAGGGTACCGCCAAGAGTAGTGCACATCATTGGATATGCTGATGACATCGCAGGAATCATAGTTGTCAAAACGATAAAGGAAATGATGCAACTCTGCAATGCAGCCATGGAAAATTTCGGGGAATAGCAACACCGTCAGATGAAGGACTATCAAAGTGGCAACAAAGTACATCCTACCACACAGACCAAAGGTGTAATTCTAATTAATTGTAATTAATTGCATAAGTGAAAGGCCTACAGTACTACAGATAATGCCAAACATGTGAAAACCCAGGCAGCCGATAAGTTTATGTATAAAAAGTCATTACTCAGAGTACATACACTGTTGGCCAAAACTAAAGCAACTAAAATCGCAAGTTTGTGGTTTGCGATACATTTCATATCAATTAACCTTAAAGTTAAAAAAAATTTTCAAACTACTCGTAGCTTCAAATATTATTGATTAGTTTATAAAATCAACGAACAGTAATTTTACGGTATTAAAAAAAAATACAAACATCCAATTGAATTCACTTTACTTTTCAGCTGGCCAAAACAAACGCAACTCAATTTGCTTCGTAATTTTTTCTTACGGGAGAAATAGAAAAACCATTCATTCGCATGTATCAGTCTGTTGCAGCAAGGTCTTTAGACGTGTCCCTTAAATTGCCAGAAATAAGTACTCCGATGAGGTTAAAGAAAAAATTATTTGCGAATATAAGAGTGGTATTCCACAATCTGAACTATCAAAAAAGTATTCAATCCCGAAATCGGTGATAACCCGTTCTATAAAATTTTACAACTCCGTCAAAACGATTCACCGAGGTGGCAGGCCAAGAGTTACCACATACCCGGAAGACAAAGTGATCATTAGAACGATTAGCCTTTATGTCATCTCGGGAATAACAAAACGAGCTTAGTATAGAAGCTGGCACCAGGACATTTCGTCGAGGAGCTGTTAAGGATGGTCTTTCATCATTCAGGATCGCAAAGAAACCATTTATTTGTGCTAAAGACAGAAGAGCAAGACTGTAAGTAGCAAGGGACCATATTAAGTATTTCGAAGTGGAAAACGGTACTACGAGGGCGGGTCAATAATTCTGTGCATTTTTGAATTTCTGACCTCTTTACTGAAACAGCAACACTGCTCCTGTCAACAGGCATTTGTCAGTTGACTCCTTTCAAAATTTAAACTTGCTGCGTCAGTTAGTTTGTGTTTGACAGCTATTTTTATCAGACTACTCACTAATTTGAGGAGAAAATGGAAAAAAGTGAATTTCGTGTGCTTATTAAGCATTATTTCTTGCGAAAAAAAACCATTACCGAGACCAAGGCTAAGCTTGATAAATACTGCACCATCGATTTCAATGGTAAAAAAGTGGTTTACTGAATTTCGTTGTGGCCGTACAAGCACTGAAGATGCCGAACCTCCTGGACGCCCAGTTGAGGTCTCTACACCCGAAACAATCGAAAAAATTCACGATATGGTGTTGGCCGACCGAAGATTGAAAGTGCGAGAGATTGTGGAAGCCGTAGGGATCTCGCATGGCTCAGTGGTTTCAATTTTGAATGATCACTTGGGCATGAGAAAGCTTTCCGCAAGATGGGTGCCGCGTTTGCTCACAGTCGACCACAAACGCAATCGTGTAACAACTTCACAGGAAGGTTTGGCGTTGTTTAATCGCAATATGGAGGAGTTTTTGCGCCGTTTTGTAACCGTGGACGAAATATGGATCCATCACAACAAACAACAGTCAAAACAGTGGGTTTCTAAGGGTGAATCGGCGCCAAAGAAGGCCAAGGTGGGTTTGTCAGCCAATAAAGTTATGGCGACTGTTTTTTGGGATGCACGCGGGATAATCCACATTGACTACCTTCAAAAGGGAAGAACAATCAATGGGGAATATTATGGCAACTTATTGGACCGATTCAATGACGATTTGAAAAAAAACGACCTCATTTGGCCAAGAAAAAGTTCTTTTCCACCAAGACAATGCAAGGGTGCACACATGTGCAGTTGCCATGGCAAAAATCCATGAATTGGGCTATGAATTGCTCCCTCATCCACCCTATTCTCCAGATTTGGCTCCGAGCGACTACTTCTTGTTCCCAAACCTGAAGAAATGGCTTGGTGGAAAAAGATTTGACTCCAATGATGAAGTCATCTCGTCATTTTGAGGACCTCGACAAATCATTTTTTTTGGAAGGGATAAAAAAATTGGAGAAGCGTTGGACAAAGTGTATAGAGCTCAAGGGAGACTACGTTGAAAAATAAAATTATTTTTTTATCAAAAAATCAGTTTTAATCCAAAAGTCACGGACTTATTGACCCGCCCTCGTATTTTCCGATGAATCCAAGTTCAACTTGAACTGATGTTTTTCGCAGTTTCCGAGAGCCAATCAATGAAGCATTGAATCCTCGTTACTTAAAGGTCACTGTGAAGCATGGAGGAGGAATGGTCTGGAGATGTTTCTCTGGACATGGAATTGTTCCCATACATAATATAGATGTAATTATGGGCCGATTTATTTACAAAAGTATACTTTAAACCATTATGCTGCCACATGCTGAGGAGGAAGTGCCTCTGAAATAGATATTTCAGCAGGATAATGATCCGAAGCATGCTTCAGAAATAGTTCAAGAGTGGTTTCGGGATCGGTAAATCAATGCTATGAAATGGCCGGCCAAGTCCTCCGATCTCAACCCGATATATTCAAGTTCTGGGGGCTTTAAAAAAACATCCTAAGCTCTATAATTTCCAATCTGATCAAGAGTATGCAAAGAAGATGTAGTGCAGTAATCAAAAACAAATGTTCCGCCACAAAATATTGAGATTAAGTTGCGGTGATTATTGTAACATGTGAATTTACTAACAAGTTGCTTTAGTTTTGGCCTGTTTAAAGTCGGCATGGTTATAGTATTTTTTTTTTTTTTTTTGTACTTATGAAAAATTATTATTTTTTGTTTTAATTTATTTTCGAATACATTTACTTGTTTTGTAAAGAAAAACATAATAAAATATATTGAAATTTAATCAGTTTTACCGCAGTGTTTACGTAAAATTTGCTTTAGTTTTGGCCCACACTGTACATACACTTAGCATGGGCGACGGAGTATTCATATGCACCCTCAGTGCATAAAAATCAACAAAATAAATAAATAAACTAGCTAATTTTGTGGACTCTTAAACCGGAACTCAACAGCCTGTTTGGTCCCTGTTGCATGGATTATAACACATTGAATTGAATTGAAATTGAATCAAACTAAATTGTCAGTATTAAGTGTGCACTAAATGCAATTTATGTGTCTAGAACCTAGCTCCCGAAAACTACAACCGAAAAATATTCTGTCCAGTAATAAGCAAACAGCACTTGACATTCATTGTTTAGTGTATTTTTTATTGCTTCTTTTTATGATAATTCTACCATTAAAAATAAAGTCAACAATAACATAATTAGGTCATCCATGCATGGAAAAAAAAATCGCTAGTTATAAAAACCACAGATCGTACTACACCCCTGACCCTTCATGAAGGAAGTAAATATAACTCGAAATAAGGTCTGAACTCGAACCCTGCCCACATAATATGTACGAGTATACGAATACAATACATTTATGATGTTCATTGAAATACTAAAAACATCTGGATAACACCAAATTGCATACTTTCACTAGTAACTTTGCAGTTAAATGAATTTTAAACAATCTAATTTAACTTACGTCGCGAAATTGAACACATCCAGTCTCGCCTAGCTCCGACACAGATGTGTAAGCCGCCTCTGGCTGAATAAACATTTGGCACAAAGCCATTTCTTCGCTACGGAACATGTCTCCCATGATGAAGACTTATTCTTGCCCTGCAAATATATATAACAAAACAATGTAGGTATTTCAAATAAAAATGTTAAAATCAACAACAAATTGTTTATGCAAAGTAAAAATAGAAAAACACCATTACTACAATATTAGACGATAACAACTCATCTCAACCTGTTGATATGAGCATGTACCATATATTTTTACTGCAACAAATACAAACAAATAAGACACATTAAAATTGCGATTCTTTCCACGCACTCGTAAATGTGCTGCAACCCTGAATGTTTCACTTCCCCCAAAACCTAGAAATACGAGTACGAGTGCAATTTTACGTTCCCAGAATTTCAAGATAAACGAGTCGGGTCAGGTATTGGCTTACTCGCATATGGTATGAGCTCGGATATGACAAAGAGCATTCATATGTATATTGGCGCTTAGTACTATTGATGTCGAATTTAGTGATGTCTAACTTTTTTTAAAAAATAACTTGCAAGGCTAGCTTCTATGCTTGTATTCAGTCGTCGTAGATTTTTTTTTTTTATTTTTAAATATACTCGTACATTAATTGCAATTAAGTATTGTACTAGCGAATCTTTTGGTTGATTATATATTCTTGAGAGAAAAAAGGTACAAATTATCTTATCTGTACTCGTATATCAATTGATGAAAAAAAAATCTTCTTATTGTGATGACTAATGTAAAAATATTTTGCGAATTTCCCAAAAATGATTCTAACTACAATAGAACTTAAATTAATGGAATTCAATTAAACACACAAAATGTGAAATTTAAAATTGAACTCAAAACTGCTGGGTCCAAATGAGCTATACGTACAAATCGCAAATGGAGAGTCAAATTTCAAATAACCAAAATGTATCGAACAAAAAGAATTTTATATTTTTGTTTCAAAATAATGCAGTAAATTCATGAGCTTTTTATGTTATTCCGACGAAAAAATTACCAAAATAAGAATTAAGTGCCGAGATGGATCTTGGCCTAAACTAACTAACAATTGAGAGCGCGACCTGGGCTTCCAGGATTTCTTTAAGATCTGCAATATATAAGTATATAGTGAATATAGCGGACTTCCCAGACCTTAGAACTATTGGTAAACTACTTATCAGATTTTAGACAAACAGGTTCAAAGTGCTCACGCAGTACAGGCCCAGTTGAGATAGCCTCCGTTCTTTTGAATCAGACTTAACATACAATGCTTAGATTCCGCTCATCGGATTTATTCTGCAGATAAATTTGGTGTATGCTCCCTACCAATCAACTAACGATGCCTTAAATAGCTCGACAGAAGGGATATACTCCAGCAATTTTTTTAATATTCGTCTGTTACTTTTTCTTGTTGAGGTGGGCAAGGTTGCTTTCAGATAAATGATTAGTTGTTTTTTTTTTAAGCCGGAGAGAGAAATGTTGATTTATTCACACATTACCACCCACTTTTGTGTGCGCTTTGTATCGTTGATTTTTTCTACTCAGTCTTGATAGAATTTTCGAGCGTCATTTTTGCGTTCTCTAGCTTTTTTTTCTCTCAAGAAAGCCTTTGGTTTGCGTCTGCGATCGGATTACAACTTTTTCTACTCGTTTGAGGTAATACTATATTACTTCATCCAATATACAGGGTGAATGACTCGAACTCCAACGTTTTAAAATGCTATATTTTTTTTATTTTTTGATAAATTTTATTGTGCCAAAGCAAAAACTGTTGGAAAATACATCAATTTTCAAATTGTATCAGTAGTTTTCAATATGTCCACCTTTGGCGTGAATAATGGCCTAGAGACGGCCGAAGAAAGTATCGCACGCTGCACGCAAGTGGCTCTGCGGTATTTTGGCCCATTCCCGGCGAAGTGCTTGTTTGAGGTGGTCCAAACTTTGATATTTTTTAGTGCCAACCTTCGCCTTCAAAATACCCCATACAGAGAAATCCAACGGATTTGCATCCGGAGAATTTGCAATCCATTGTGTCGAAGAAATGAAGTGTGGAACATTGTTTTTTAACCAATCTTGGTTGACGCGCGCTTTGTGAGACGGTGCCGAGTCTTGTTGAAATGTCCACGGTCTCCGACCGAAATGATTGTTTGCCCAAGGCTTCAATACTGCCTCTAAGACAGTTTCACAGTATACGATCGCATTAATTTTAACGCCACGCTCCAAAAATACGAGCGGAAAGCGACCATCGGCGGTTATTGCGGCCCAAACCATCACCATCGGTGCTGCCTGCTTTTTGGTGGCCGTCTGAAGGTGTAAATTTTCGAAGGACCTCTCTGGCAAATAAACTCGGTCATTTTGTTTGTTGACATATTGTTCGATAACAAATGGCGACTCATCGCAAAAAAACCAAATTCGGCAACTCACCACTTTCGTGCAAGCGTAGCAACTCCTTCGCTCTTTCGACTTTAACTTTTTTCTGTTGCGGTGTAAGATCGTGTGCTTTTTGGAACTTCAATGACTTGAGCCTAAGCTCATTTCTCAGTATGTGTTGCATCCGTTCCAACGATATGTTGGATTTCGGATTTCGGATTTCGCTCAATTCGAGCCTTCACTTTCCGAACCACTTCTGCCGATGTTGCTGTTTTCTTATAACCACCTCCATGGCGTTTTGCAACGCTGCTAGTATCACGGTAACGAGCTATGGTTCGAGACACAAATGATTTATTCACGTTGATGTGCTGGAGGGCTCTAACGATAGCTACTTGTGGTTTTCCAGCCAAATATAAAGCAATCACACTATCACGTTAGAATTCCATCGCACCCATGGTTCGCTCTAGACCCATTGATGAATCTCCCTCCCTTTGATACTCGTATTTACATCAAAGCCATCTTCCGTTTGAAAAGGAGTTGTCTTTGATATAACACGAACTGCAGCTTTGATGAACTTGCGCGCCGGCTGTCTTATGACTCCAGTCTTATGGACATACCGTCCGATGCAATGACACCAGCACTCCTGTTGCGGAAAAAATATGAAATCGACTTTCCCTGTGTCCACGGCTGGTTTCAGACAGAATCGTGGCGAGGAAGGCAATGCAGTCGGGTCTTCAAAGACGACTCCAAAACCAATTTAGAATGCGGCGCTGGTGTTTTTTGGAGGACGACAACATTAGATTTCAGTTCACGTTAAGAAAACTTGCATCTGTCTTCCAAGCGGAGATTTACGCTAACCTGATGGCGGCGAACCAAATTGCGGAAAACCTGTGGAGGGAGCAAATCATTTGCATCTATAGCGACAGCCAAGCTGCGCTTAGAGCCTTGCTGAACCCTCTTACGACTTTTAAGCTAGTTCAAGAATGCAAGAGATCACTGAACGCAGTCGGAAGGATAAATTCAGTAACCCTTGTGTGAGTTCCAGGTCGCAATGGGATCACGGGAAACGAAATCGGCGATGAACTTGCAATTCAAGGTTCAGAGAAGAGTTTTTCAGGACCTAAACCTACGTTGGGTCTGCATAGGTCCTCGGTTGAGGCTTCCATTGACAGTTGAGTTTCATATGAGCACAACTGCGGTTGCAGTTGTTGCAGGCAGACAAAACGAATGCTTCCCGATGTCTCTAGGAAGTCAGCGGTGTTTCTGCTGTTCCTCAGCAGGAAGGACTGCAGGTTGCATACTGCCGTCGTGACAGGGCATTACACTTCTCCTAAGCACTTAAATGTGCTGGGCATAAGTGACACAACATCCTGCGATGCTTGCTGTGAAAGTGCTGACGACACCGCGGAGCACTATCTCTGTGAATGTCCGGTTTACGCCCCAATCAGGCTGCAGGTACTTGGCGCTGACGTAGTGGGTGATAGTATTTTAGGCACCTTATCTCTGAAGCGGTTACACATCTTTCTTCGTGAGACTGAACGATTTCATTAAAAGAAACTTACAAAGCGTACAATGGACTAGTTCTTTACCTGAGTATTCTGTTCCGACAGAAGAAAAAAATATTACTTCAGCAATCTTTTGACCCTTCGGGTTGAAACCAATGTTATATCCCCAGAAAATACGAATGAGTACAATGCAAACAATCTAGTCAGCGGGTTTTTGATCAAGCTTAATCAACACAAGTCCGTTTTCGGAGGTGGGTAGGCTGCCAAAAGAGCCTTCTTTACCAACAAGTTTGATCCGAGTATTAGGATAAGCTTTTCGCATGAAGTCACAGAAGCAAGATTTATCAAAGACGTCCTTTATTCGGCAGATTTTGTCCTTAAGCGGATTCTAATGAATTGATCCCTTCCCTAATACCAAGAGATAAAAAGACGAAACTAGGGCGTTTATGGTCATAGACGACGCTGAACCTATCTTCGTCCAAGGGAAGAGGCTTACAGAGTAGGTAAGCCCCAAAAGCAAGAAGATATTAAAAAAAAGAAAAGCTGATGTGCTTATCAATAATATATGCACACCAGGCGCACAAATCAGAATCTCCTACTTGGCGATAATAAAATCTGGTAACCTGTGAGGCTTATCGGATTGAGTTGGTCATAGCAACAAATGTTAGCATTTAGGAAGGACGATGTAAGCTGAAGAATGGTTCGCACATGGATAATTCTAAATAGATTAGAATGGTAATGGCAAAAATTCCATCACTACGAAGCTCTACCCTTAAGGTTTTCGAAAAGCTACAGTTGAGAAGATTGCTGTTAAGCTAATGCACCCCGAATCCTGAACTTAGATGAGCTGCAGCTGCATATACACCGTCTATTAAAACCTAACGCATCGACTAAAGTTGATGAATGTAGAGAGGTAATGACATGGGTAACATAATTAGGAAGGACTAAACCATGATATCCTATAAACATCAACATGCAGTGGTTATTGTCTGAATCTTATTCTCATACTAAAGAATTCATCAATGCTCGTACCAAAGGAGTGAAAAATCCTTTATGAAAACGTCTTATTGCAGTTTATACAGGGTTTCCGGATAATGTGTCGAAGACTTTAAGGGGAGGTTTATTGGCATATTTTGAAAAAAAAGCGTATGGGTAGGGAGGGTTTCCAACAGTTCCAACAAGTAACAAGTGAGGGTTAATAAGATACTTTCCAGAAAAAAAATTATTACAAAATCAAAATTTTAAGCTTAAAAAAAAAACAAAAACACACTTTTGATCTTCAATAACCAATAACGAGTCACGGATAAATTTGAAAGATTGTATTTTCAATAGCTAAGTCAAAACAGAGCAACGTAAGCCTTTGCTTAAAACCTCTGTACTTCGGAGGTGATGCATTTGGGACCCCCACCCACCCATGCGATTTTTTCCCAAAATATGTCAATCTGCCTTTGAAGTTTTCGACACATTATCCGGAACACCCGGTATATTTTCATTGGCACTATCATACGTTCAGAGGAAGGTTTAATACAACATTATGACCCAAGATCAAAAGGTCAGGACAGTTTAACTAATAGGAGGGTGTCCTTCTGCTCAGAAACTCTTCTTTAGAGACAATAATTTTACTTATTACACTAACAATGATACTTTTTTAGTTCTTGGCGAACTAAACTAGCAAAAACAAGTCACTTTCTATTTTGCCGACAATAACGGTTTCATTTTCAGTTCAGATAATATTTTTTATTGCATATTGTTCGAAAATTCATATCGGATGGACTTATAAAAGCTTCCAATCTTTCCAAATTTGAAAATGGCCTTAATCATTCCCGACAAAAAAACAGCAATTTTTTTAGTCAAAATCACGTCGAAATTGATGCAATGCTTTCTAAAATTAACCTGCACAAAAAGGCAGTAGAAAAAAAACTAAATTTATTAAAATAAATGTATCAAGTAGTTACATATATTAAAATCACAGACACTTTTTTTAAAAAAAATAATTCTACAACTAATAATACTAACATAGCCATAATAATAATAAATATGTTGATTAAAAGGTGATATCCCAGCTCACCTTTTTTATCTTAGTATCTCCACAGGATATTTTCCCACCAAACTTAAATCTGCTAATGTTATATGTACATATATTCAAAAAGGGAAGTTGAAAAGAGGTTAACAACTACAGGCCGATTTCCCTGTTATGTACTGTGTCTAAAATTTTTGAAAAAGCTGTAAAAAGTAGGATGTTGGGCAACCTCAAAGGTATAAGTTTTTTTAAGCCCTTTACAATTTGGGTAAAGAAGATGCTCTTCTAGAGTTTTGCTGTATTATTAATAAAGGTTTGGATGAAAAAAACATGGTCTGTTCGTCGATGTCACTAAGGCCTTCGATACGGTTAACCACTGTATTCCGTTGGGTTTGTCCTATTCACAAATGGTTTGCGTCCTATTTAAAACATGGACATATTTAGACATGGACATAGTAAAAGTGGGAGACTACCTCAGTGGTACTAAGGTGCTAAACATTGAAGTACAACAAGGGTCTGCCCTTGATCCCATATTGTTCCTAGTGTACATAAACTCCCTGTTTTATCTTCCATTCGAAGGTAAAGTAACAGCTTTTGCAGATGATATCGCAATCGCATATGCCTCATCTAGCCCCCTGGGTTTAGTGGCTGAGATTAACCACGATGTTCATTTACTGCGAGCCTGGCTTGCCAAGCACAAGCTTATTGTAAGTAATAAAACCAAGTTGATGTATTTTTGTTTGAAAATACAGGATTTTCCTAATCCGGAAATATACTTCCACACTGGAAATTGCCTGCGATTTAAAATGCTCAATAGCACATATAGTGGGGATGATTCTTTACCGGTTTCCAATGAGGGTTATGTTTGTAATACAAATTGTTTTAAGATAGAGAAAGTTAATAACTTTAAATACTTGGATATTTCATTTGATCAAAATATGGTTGGTCCAAACACATCTCGACAATGAAACAATATCTGCGCTCCTCTATTCGCATCTTTTATCACCTTAAGAAGATTTATGATAGTAAAACTTTAAGCACTGCCTACTTTGGAATTTTCCATTCTAAACTCCAATATGGTATAAGTTGCTGGGGGGGGTGCCTACTAAGCTAAACTTCTCCCTCTTGTAGCTTTACAAAAGTGTGCCATTAGAAAAATCTACGGCGCAAACAGTTTAACTCGCCCTATGCCCCTCTTTAGATCCTTAAATATTCTACCAGTCAGACATTTATACTATGTATTTCAAAGTTTTCAAGCGATTTTTTATGAGAAGTGCATGTAGCAGAGTTCCATTTCTAACTCCTGTTCTCTGCGAAGTAATCTGGAAAATTATGACACTGTTCCCTCTTTCCGTGTCGTGCAAACTGTTTAATACTTTTCCTGCGGCTTTTCGATGTATTACATCCATATCAATATTTTTGAAGAAAGTCAAACTCTGACTTTCAGTCAAATTGAAGTTTTACTGGCCTACATTGCTTAATACTACAATAATTTACTAAATTCCCACTTAATGCTTGTTATCCAAAATATTTTCCACCGTTTCTCTTTCGTTTTGTGTAATATAATATTTAGCTAAATTTCAAAAGATCATCTAAATATTGCTAGCCCCACATAATTCTTGAATTTTATTTTATTTATGAAGTAGCATTTAATGTTAGGTACTAACTGTTATAACAGGTATTAATATATGTTTTTGCACAGGGTGTTGAGAATGATTTGTCATCAAATGCTGTGTCCAAAATTGTTCTTTATATACATGTCTGTCCGAAAACTCTAAAAACTTTTGGAAAAAAAGAAAGAACTAGAACGATTATTGGCCTTCAGTATAACATCTAGAATATTTAGAAGTAGAATTTCGAACCTTCTTTTCAGATGGAAACCATTTGAAAATCGATTACTCGTACCTCTTAAATATGATACGCTCGTGTCTGTTTAGAATTGCCTCTTCGGAGATTTTGAACGGGAATAACAAAATATGCAAATTAAGATCTTTATTTAGAAGAAATTCTCGCAGTTTGGCTGCAATTATATCTTTTTCTGTAAAGCGAAAATTGTAAGATATAAAATTTTGTATTATTCTGTGTAAGAAGTGCCAATATTGCATTTTGTGTCGATGGCAAAGAGGAGAATACACATTTGAAATTCACGAGGCGTTGCAATTTATGTCTTGTCAGCCTTCACAACCAAGCGCATTAAAACTCTAAAAACTATAAGATAATGCGATGGCGTCAAAAATACATATATCAAATTGTGATAGATGAAAATAACATTTTTTGGGTGCTCATTTAAATTCGCGTTTGGAAATGGCAGTGTATACCAACTTTAACCAAGAGACACGACTACGTTACATTTGTTAAATGTATTTTACATATCTATGTATAAATATGTATACCGATATATGTTTAGTGATTTCCCATGACAAATTTAATGCTATATTTCGAAGTTTGTTTTTGAACGATTTAGTGATTCCGGTTTATTGCTATAGTAAATACCCGTAAACCTGTTTAAAAAGCGACTGAAATGAGAATAGTTTGATGGGTTGTTTTGAACACGTTCGCGAACCTAAAGTAGGCTTTCAGTCGAATGAACAAACAAGTTTCTACGATTTATTTGTATTTATTTGATTATTTAAAAACTGAATACTGGATTTAAAAAATAATAAACTGAATGTCAATTTGTTAATTAAAACAATTGACTTCTGGATTTCATTTTCAATTTTCTCCATAGGTACATATGTGTTGCTATTGGTATTTCGATATCTAATTTTTTTTCTAAAATGAATACCTCCCCGACAAAGTTTCTTATTAAAACAAGTTTACCAAAAGAGAATTTATCTATTTTTTTCTAGATAAGCATATGTATGTATGTATAACTTTAAAAAAGATACGAGCCGTTTTGGTCCGATTAATGCTTGTTTATTTAAAAATATTGTAAACAACGGCAGAGATACTTAGAGGTATAAATATAAACTAGAACTGTATTATTTTAGGGTTTGTTTAAAGCACCTGAAACAACATTTGGTAAACGTATTTGGGTCACTTAGGTCAACCCGCCTGTAAACACATTTTTGAACGAATTCGTAATTATCCATTAGTTTGTTTGACTTTAGCCAGCAAAAACAGCAGAATTTTGAAGTGAATACAAAAAATTAAGTTCGAAGACAAAAACAAAACCACAATGATTAATTTACAGGAATACATACAATTTCCGTATATTTTAAAAGTTAAAAAAAATTCGAAAATACGATAAATGCTTATTATTGAAAAGAAAATACTGAATTCCTATCTATTTGATCTTCCCACAAGAATTCTTAATATCGTATGGAAGACCAATTTAACACACGGCTACAGAGTAAGTATTAAGGACTTTAAGGACTTATGAGTAACACAGGAATTTTGGTAACATTTTGCACAATCCTTGTCTTAAGAGAATGCAAAAGATAAATTAAATTAACAATATCCATAAAAAACAGCATTAATCAATCAATTTTTATTCGGTTCGACTGCTGAAAACAAAGCAGCAAAGAAATATTTATACATTTAATATGCCCGCAAGCGATACTTAAAACTGAAAAACCATGACTGAAACCAAAACAAAGATCTATTGATAAAAATTAGCGATGTATGGATATCGTGACTAATCGATGCTTACAGTGTATACACGTAGTTTTGAACAAAGTAGATCTTGCGCTGAAGGAAGTAGTAGATATTATCATATTAAACCTGAACTCGGGCGGGACTGCATGTGCAACTGGGCGAAAGAAACGGCGGAGCAGAAGCCAGCTGTGGCCAATATGTGTTGGTAAGGTCACGTAAGAGTTGTCAGCAGGACAGCGTTCTACGATCATTGCATTGCTTTATGGTCCCTTTTAACCTCTACGCTCACGCAAATGCGGATGGCGTTAATTTTCTGCTTACTACATCATGTCGAACTATTATCTGGTCTAAAACGCAAACAGCATTAAACGTAATCAATGATCGTTAATTCTTAATGATTAGTCAATTCTTTTCAAATTGAGTTATTTATTTCTGGAGAGAGCCTGCTCTTTTAACTCAACTATTGCTAAAAAGTCTCTACGTTTGTTTTCTCGAATAAGCTACTGTAAGTTATCCTAGATAGCAAAAATCCTAAGACTTATCGTTTCGCATCGAAAACTGTCAAAGCGTTATTTTTTTACTGTATACCTAGTATTGTAATGTCAGTTAACACTGACACCACCTCATGGTATTTCTATCGCCTTGAGTAAATGATCAGTTTTCGCGTTTTTCAGGATGCAGATGCATTTACTTGTCTTATTATGAAAGATTGAGAAATTACATTAAAAAGGAACACGTTGGCTGAAGTTTCAGTATGTACCAGTATCTTAAAAATCCTACATGTGAGGTCATTTTGAATACAACTGAAAAGCTAATTTCATGAGTATACGTATTGGGCAACCTAGCCATTCCATGTACTTTTGGAATTGATCATTTATAACTTTTTATATCTATGCAATGTCGGAAGTAATTTCTGCTAATTATCATCTATAACAAGATACGATATAAGATCCAAGTGAAGTAAGCATATACTTCGTTGTGAAGTGTTTCTCGCAGCAGACCTTTAAATGGATCAGCATGATAATATAAACCGGGCTGCCCTTGGAAGTCGTACTTATTTATATGTAAACTTCCCGACGCACAGCTCAGGTGAACTATCATTAAGAATAACTATTTCATTGGAAACGATGTTAAATTTATCAGTCTTACTGCATTCTTGCTAAAAACCTTTAAGAAATTGAATGATATGTGCTTTAAGTACGTAACTTTTCGTACGTGCTTTCTTTCCCAGATGTTTATTCAATCTTACAAAATACATCGATTCATAAGCTGTTAAAGGGTTGTCTGCCGCTGAGCAGAGTTGAAAACACGGAGTTTACGATCAGCGATGTTGATAAACCCGACAAAGTAATGTAGAAGCAAGCCTCTCATAGCCGTCGATTGTTTGGTGGAATAAACTTTTGCTGAAACATGTTACTGCTTATTTTACTCAATTCGGAAGAAGAGTCTGCCTGGACTTTCGTATTGTGCCCAGCTGTGCTCTTTTTGACGAATTTCACAGCCAGAACATTTTTATTAGAAGAAAGGTGTCTTTACAGGAAGACTATATACCATACTCCCTTTACTAAGCCGGTAAAGAAATGTTATTTGATCTTCAAGCAGTATTTGATCACTGTAAGCAGTCAGTGGATCGGAACTGGTGCTTTGTGTAACATCAGACTTCAATACGAGAATGTATTATATGTAACGGGTGGTCCAAATACAAGTTTGTTTTTAAATCACGCGAGTATGTTATTTTGACACTGATAGCTCTTTCTCGCTCGAAATCTTGACTGCCACTCAGTATCATACCTCCGTAGAACGAAATGAATCGCTCTACGCTTGCTTGCGGACAACACTTACGGTCTCCGTTGTCGAACAGTACGCTCCGACGAGAATGTGACTACTGTGGCCGAGAGTGTTCGACTCAATCCTGGAACATCGACTCGCCATCTATCTCAACCACTTAACCTTCCACGCACCGGTCTGATGAGAATTTTGCACAAAGATCTCGGATTATTCCCTTATCAAGACCAATTGACTCAGCAATTGAAGACAAGCGACAATTTGATTTATTATCGCTTCACAGTTTGGGACTTCCAGCAGCTCGAATTGGACATCGAATTTAGCCGAAAAATTATTTTTTTCTGACGAGACGCCTTTTCATATCGGCCGCTATGTTCACAAATAAAATTGCCGCATCTAGGGATCGGGAAACCCGCACGTGATTGTCGAGAAGCCAATGCATATACAAAGAGTGACAGGTTAGCGCGGATTTTGTACTGGTGGCATCATTGGTCCATTTCATTTCAAAAAAGCTGCTGGACACCCAATTTCGGTCGACGGTGAGCGCTATACAAGCATTATTACCAAATTTGTGTGGGCTGCAATTGAAGACAATAACTTGGACGATCTCTGGTTTCAGCACAATGCCGCGCCATGCCACACAGACTATCAAACAATCGATCTTTTGGACCCTAAGTTTGGTAATCGTGTTTGCAACCGCCTTGGCGATGTCAGTTGACCGCCTCGGAGCTGCGATTTAACCCCGACTTTTTTTTGTGGAGTGCCCTGAAATATCGATGTTATGCGGATAATCTAGAAACGGTTCAAGTCCTTAAAGCCAGAAGCAGTCAATATGGTCTTGGAAAATTGGCTTAACAGGATACGCTACTGCATCTAAAACCATAACATATGGAAAATAATTAATTTTCGTCTATTTTATTTTATTTTTAAGAAGAACCTACCCTGTATATATGAGTTTATTTTCCAAATGAATGCAATATCCAAACGGCATCTGGAATATTTTTTTTACTCTTTGGCCAACTTCTGAACACTTCAAAAATAAAAAATATTTCGAAATCCGGTAAGCAAGCAAAATTCACCCAGTTAACAGTCAAATCCTGCAATATGAGATCTCCGATAAACTTATTACTCAAAGATATAAATCATCCTTGCGGCGTCGATGGCTTATAGACAATCAAAAACCACCCACTCTGGTATCTGTATGAAGTACGTAGCTTTCATTTCATCTCTCAAAAGCACATACTGTAACCGGATCGCAGTTGTCCTTATGGGCCTATACTGTAAAGTACCGTATCGTATCTTCTCCTCCTATGACGGAGAGGATATTCTAGTGTCCTGCCGATATTCGATTAAAGTGCAGATATTGTATTTATGATTAATTAGAGAGAACCAAAGCTCTTCGTTACTGAAACTGATTATCGACTGAGAGCATGCTGTAAAAATAACTGTATACCATACAGTGGACAAAAGTTATGTTACACAAAAATAAAAATAACAAAATCAAAAGTGAAATAGCAAACTCTTGGTTCTCACTTAAGCACCCACTTGTTTGATTGTGCAAAAGATACGGCATGTGCAGGCAGTCCAAAGTACCGAATCGAAGCGTGGATATCAAAATTCAAGCTAAAGCACAACAAAATTAAGAAAGACAATAAGCTCCCCAGTCGAACTATTAAAATTAGTTGAAAATTTAATAATTTAAGACATGGATCGCAATGAATGGAGTCTTAACATCATTCTGCGTATTTTTAGAAAAGAAAACTACTTCAACCTGTCCAACATGTGGCTGTTCCAGCATGGTATTCAAAATTCTTTCAGTCATGCTGTGGGAACAATCCGTAAACCAATTAACGGAATTCAAACAATGACAGTACCTTACGAATGCAGACTCTACAAATTGTCATGTCAAGTTCAAGCTAACTAGCTAATGAGAATAAAAGCTCAATCAAAATTATCTAATACTTGTGTGAAAGAAAACTCATCATTAAACAAGCAGTAATCAGTCAAAATATCGATTGGCATCTTTCGATCGACATAATTTATCATAAACAACTTAAAGAACACTCCATCTGGCTCCGAAATTATCTTCTATTAGATTAGATTTCAAGTAAGCGTTTAAAAAAAATTAAACTGACCTACCGCATTAAAAACAAAAAAAATCGAGACGACGACACTTCTGATATCATCACGTGTAACGATAAGGATTAACCTTGACATTAGTACTGAATTAAGATCGGCGTTTTCGATAGCACTAATAAAGAACTGATCTAAAAGCAAAATACCAAGAGCTAGATAAACAAAAATATGTAATTATGTAGATAGTATTATGATGGACGATAGACAGATTTTGTACCCTCCTTTAACTGATTACGAGTAGATACGAAAGAATTTCCAAATTTTATTGCAAATTTGTATTAACATTAAACAAATAGTTAGAACAATTGTCGGATATGGATTAAGCCTAATCTAGGAAAGTCCCAATAGACACCGTTTGGTATGGTTTGTGCCACGGGGACATCACCGTACGTCATCTATTCAAACAAGAGGTTACTTTTCAAGAAGATCGTTACGAAACCAATGAACATTTTAAGGAAAATATCAATGAAATGTGAATCATTTTGACTAAGCGATTGCTTCACTGCGATTCCACAATGTGAGTGCAATTATTGCAAAAATTTTCAACAGCGATTTTAATTTTATCAATGTTCAATGGCATTAACAAATCTCACTCGCTTTAACAGGTAAGAGCTAAAAATACAAAAAAAAATTAGTCCTGCCAAAGTAACCTCTGCGAGCAATCAGCAATAGCGCAGCATTATTTAACATACATATACAGTATTGTGCAAAACCTAAGCAACCAACTGAAATTGACATTTCACAGCAAATTTTTTAAACTTTCTGCCATACCAAATAAAAAGAAATGAATATGGAATAATGTGTAAAAGAGTATATTTTGGAATTTATAGCTTTTTGGGAAAATAATGGTACTTCAGAATTAAAAAAACACGAAAATAAAAAAAATAGCCGAATTTACTTGTGCAAAATCTAAGTAACTTTGTAATCGAATGCAAAAAGAAATAAGCTAACAGTACTTTTCCAGTCTGGTCACACAGTAGTTTGATTGTATGGACGTGTTTTTCGTCAGGAGGTGTAGGTCCACTTCACGAAATCAAAGGAATTATGGAGCGATTCAAATACAAATGGATTCTAGGATTAGTAATGCTACCATATGCACAGTGGGAAATGCCACTTCGCTGGGTGTTTCAACAAGATAACGATCCGAAGCACACATTGAAGTTAGTAAAGGAGTGGATAAAGGATAGTGGGATTCAAGCCCTTGATTACTAGGCCCAAACACCCGACTTGAATTCAGGCAACAATTTCAAAGCTAATTGCTTCTATACCTCGTCATTGCGGAGAAGTTATTCAAAATAAGGGATATTACACCAAATATTAAAAAAGTTGCTTAGGGTTTGCACAGCAAAATTTGGCTACATTTTTGATTTTCGGTTTTTTTTAAATTTTCAGGTGTTACTTTTTTTTTATAAAGTTGTGAATTTCAAAATATACTCTCATATACATCATTTGATATTCATTTGTTTTTATTTGGTATGGTAGAAAGTTTAAAAAATTTACGGTGAAGTGTCCATTTCAGATGGTTGCTTAGGTTTTGCACAATACTGTATATGACAGTTTTGAGGAAAGAGCTATCATCGACCAAAATTAAAACCAGATTTATACAATCGGTTTTTGGAGAAAGGCAAATTTTCTTTTCTCTCTCTGCTCATACAAACCCATTAAGTCCTTTCTTTCAAAATCTATACACTTTCAGCTCATGAAATATCTTGAAAAGTGAAAACTTATCATTGACCGGCACTACAGTTTTCATAGAGATAAGTTCACTGATGGTTTGAGGGTATGTCACTTCCTGATTTTAATTTTATTTATTCCCTTGCTAACGAAGCACTCCCTGTTTTTCGCATTCATTCTCGCAGGACATCGGACATCATAAAACTCTAATATCGCTAGCAGAGCATTATTTGGATAAATAAAAATAGAGTAGAATGTGATGGTTCTAAGACTCAATACGATTATTCTGTCTTCAAAACGAAATCTGCATCTCAGTCATTATCATGACTGCCACTTTTATCATCAAACTTTGAATTTTCATTAAGTGTATTAATGGCAACTTACGTATGTAATGTTTGTCGACTATAGTATTCGACTTCAACACCTGCCTTATCTTATTCTATCGCTATGAGGCCCATCTTTGGAATACAATGCCAATCTTTTAAATTCAGAGTCTATATAAAGCTTGAACATTGAAGATGAATGTGTAATACATTGGTATCTCGCTTTTTTGTTTCCTAGTAAATATTCCTTTTGACCGTGCTCTGTATAAGCATTTTAAGGGTAAACCTAAAAACCCATGGAAATTGAAAAAAAAAAATCGATCGAAGCTATTCCAATTTCTGTTTTTATTTCTTCCTGTCACAGTTGTTAAGGAGCATCTACATACACACATATGTATGTACGTAGAAACTGACATTTAGGATTTACTTGTCTAGATACTATTCGGCAAAAGATAAAAAATACCGAAAATATGATAATGCCCCTCTGACACCAAGAAGGCTTAGATCTACAATGCGGAGGAAATATCATATCACATGATCCATTTTCAATGAATTTTTTGATAGCTGAACATTCTTTTTTCATTGTAATCCCACATGACAGTCTGTGGTTGAGCATTTTATATAATATGTGCGTCGGTTTTAGGTATTTATGGCTCAATAAATAAATTTATTTTTCACAAACATACAAACGAATGCAAAACCCTAATTTGTATAATTATCACCTTTTCTAATTCTCTGAGGTCACGCTGACCGCATTTGATTTAAGTGAGCTTGTGGAATGGGTTTTTTCTGTCTGATCTGAGCAAAACTTATCACATGACTTGGACATGTTTTCAAAAACAAATTCACATGTAGTCCTACCAACTTATACCTATTGCACCTACATACCATATATTTGTATCATTGATGGTACGAGAATTCAAGAAGCAAGTCTTTACAAATTATGTATGCTCGTTTAAGTGGAACCAGAGGCTTTCGCTTTTGCATTGAATTTTAAATTGTTTGCTCCCACTACGTAAAGTCAAGTAAGTATCACGCATCTATGAATACTCGTATGTACGAGTATATACACATGTACTCGTCGTCTTAGATCAGCTAAAATGAACAACTCAACATATGTACAGATACATATTTGGTCAATTAAAATTCATTAGCTATTCAATTGTGAGTACGGTTCTATTCGATTGAAACGCCCTGTCGACGTTGGTTGGAGCTTCGCAAAAATAAACTTTGAAGTCATGATGGTACAAATTCGTTAGCATCGCTATGTACATACGGACAGAAGCAGCAATAGATACTTATCAGTTCGAGTTATCAGCGAAATTATTTAAATAAAATAATAAAAGTGTTCACTCATGCTTTATCTTCGAACTTATCTTTGCTTAATTTAAGACTTAGATACTGTATTTACAGAATCAAATTATATAAGTCTCATCATGAGGTGTGAAGTGAAGTTATATCCAATTCAAAACACCCTACTCCCATCACATGATCACGTCAAGAAGATTTAAGTTGCTCTGCTCAAAAAACAAAAACAATACAGCAATGGTAAGCAGGGCAATTGCATGTAGCGGGAATATTAGCTTTACTTCAGTTTAAATACGTGCACAGGTACCTGTTCGTTACACAAGAACTCAGCTCTTTAGCCCTGAAACACACCAACACTACCTTAGGCAAGATCGCACACCTTTAAACAGCAGCAGGTAGTACGACGCGCATACCAATTATTCGAATAAACTTGCCGATCTTATGACTGAATCGCGAGCTTATAACTTCTATCACGTGCCAATTTTAACAGCGAATTTTCACAAGATTCCCTTTCCGTTTTTTGGACATTAACGTCGTAACAGGTTCAGAACTGTTAGCGAACGTTGACCCTTTGTCCTAATACGAGAGTTGACTTATTTATGGTGCTGCGACAGCACTAACATAAAAAAAAACTATTGGCAAGAATAGAACCATGCTAGAAAGAATTTGGTTTTTCTAAAAATATCCACAGATATCGAATCTCTGAGATTTTTTGTCGCGAAAAATGTGAAGTTTGGGTTAAGTCTAATGGTGAGGGTTTGGAAAACTTACCCTTTGTCGTGAAAAGTTAAAGAAACAAAACAAAAAATAAAAACGACACACACGCACACTATATACTTTTCCAATTTCTACTTTTTTTTTTTTTTTTTTTTTTTTTAAGGAGACGAAAATTCACTTGTCGCGTTCACTCGTTGGAAGAAAGTAGACGTCTGCTAGACTTTTGGCTCCGTTCCCAAATCCCAACCCATTTGTTCAACAAAAATTAAAAATGTGTTGAATTGAGTTGAGTGATGTGTTCGCATGCTATAAGATTTATTTTACTCAAACGCTCTTGAGTGAGACAAACACAAGTGTAATCTCACTGAATGTGGCGATGGATGGGTTTGGAAAACTCTCGCTCTTTCTCTCGTGGCCGATTTGGTCATTGAGTGTTTATTACGAGAGTAATTTTGGTGTCTTTTTCTTTTGTTTGTGTTTTTTTTTTTTTTTTTTTTTTTGTTAAGTCTCAAGGGATAAACAAACGAAACAACTCAACGTTCTGTGATGGTGTAACACAAACAACCACTTTTCAGGTGTGGCGACTCCAATTAAAGCACTCTCAGATGCGATTATTTAAAATAGCCTTAGATGCTGATCGTAAAATGTTTAAATTTAATGTGTCGATATTATTCGAATGAACTACCCAGATGAAATCAACGGTGAAGTAAAATCCCGAAACAAACCAAATAAGACCTTATCCGGGCTACTTTAGCATAAGTGTATGGAACGCAGGCCGGTAAGGATCTCTGATACTAAGTCAGGTTCTTGGAGAAAAGATGGTGACGGATGCTGACCACACAGTTAGAGGAAAAAATTCCTAAAAGAACCGTATGGCAATACGAGAAAGCCAATTGAAGCGGACCTAACAGCTTCTTCAGGAAATTTAGCTGGTAGTTATGTTTCCTCGCTAACGACGTGAATGCAGCAGCTGATATAATCACTGACACTATTCTCATTGGAATGAGATCCTTTATCCCTTACCGGATGAAGAGTATCAAAAAAAAAGGCATGGTACGACTCGTGCTGTAAAGAGGCTGTCAGGAATAGATAAAAGTTTTTTCGGTCCTATAAGACCAACCCGAGAGAGGAAAACCGAAAAAAGTTCAAAGGAGCCCGGAATGACCGCAATGTCTTTTTCAAGCGCGCGAAATTTCAATACGAAATTGAGTCAAAAAATGTTAAAACATTGTAACAAAGGTAGTAAAAATTTTCGTCAAAAATATTGAAAATTCTGCCTCAGCCTCTATCCCAACGCTCATTTACAATGACATTCTAGCTGCCATTTCTTTGAATAAAGCCAATCCGCTTGCTGCACACTTTGCGGCCAGTTCAACATTTCAATGCGACGAATCCACTTTTGCACTCGTGTAGTAGCAAGTAAAGATCTTAACACTCACAAATCCGTTGATCCAGATGGGGTATCTTCCCTACTTCTGAAGAGGTGTTCTTCCACGGTGGCAAAAGCACTGCAAAACCTTTTTCATCAATTCTACTCTTTAGGACTCTTTCCGAGCAGATGGAAAACAGTATTTGTCAGGTCCGTCCCTAAAAAAGGCGTCTCTTCTTCCATCTCCTCCTACAGACCAATTGCACTTACGTCCCTCCTTTCCAAGGTCATGAAAACACTGATAACCCATCAGCTCATGAAATATCTCAAAACACGAAAACTTCTTAATGACCGGCAATATGGTTTTCGTAGCAACAGCTCCACTGGTGATTTGATGGTATGTCTCACCGAAAAGTGGAACCAAAGTCTACACCAATCTGGAGAAAGCAAGACAGTTGCACTTGATATTCCTAAGGCATTTGACAGAGTTGGGCATCAGGCTCTTTTGTCGGAAGCGCGCTTCCTTTGGGATCGATGACTCTCTTCTTCAAGTCTGATAAATACTGGTATACCCCAGGGCTCCGTTGTGTCTCCGACACTCTTTATAATTTCCATCAATGATCTCTTGTCTGCTACTTCTAATCGAATATATTCCTTTACTGACGACAGTACTCTCTGCTTTTCATATTCGTTTCCGAAATCACATCCCTGCTCTTCGGCTGTAGAACAGGAATGGCAGCGTATATTAAGCTCATTAAATTCCGATATTAGCAGCATAACCAATTGGGGAACTACCATTCCACAGAGTGGAATTTAATGCTTCCCAAACCCGATGCTGTCTGTTATCCTTAAAGCGATATTTAGATAGCCAACTATTATCCATGAATCTTACATCGTCGAAACTGAAAAACTTTCCATTCTTGGTATGTTCGTCAGTGACAACTTACGTTGCAATGACCACATATTCAATGTCTCCAAAAACTCTGCTAAATGTCTAAGTCTCTTCAAGCGTAAGAAATATTTCATCCCCTCTGATCTGGCCTCAGTATATAAGGCATTTATCCGCCCGAAATTGGAGTACAATGCTCGCAACTGTTCGGGTGCTCCTAAGACCTCTTTGCATTTGCTACATAGGATCCAAAGACGTAATGTCTCCTGTCTCACCTTGTTGTATAGCTACTTTCACCACCAGTGCTCCACCAAAATTGCCAGCAGCAATCCACCCCTTCTAACTTTTAACCGTAACACCCGTCTCGCAATGAATGCTCACCAGTATACCCTCAAGCCCACTTTCGGACATATGTACTCTGAAATATGGTGATTCGTTCCTAAGCGTACAACTCGCTTATTCAATTTCGTGCCGAGCTCTTTATTTCCTAGTCACTATAACTTGTAAACATTTAAAACCAACTCACATTGGTATCTCTCGTTTTTCCCTCCCTAACTTCCCCTCGCCGTCGCTATGGACAAACATCTTAAAAGTACACAAAATTACTTTTGCGCGTCAACTATAAAAAAAAAATTAAGCCCTTATTGGACCAAAGGCAGCGCTCAGGGGTATCTATAGTACATAATCGAACTGATCCTCCGGGTTGGAGGTTGTGTTGCCGGGAAAAAAGAAAACTCAGTTACGAAGCAACAACTAGCATCGTATACGGGCGGATCTACTATTGACAACCCCTGCAAATAAAACAATGATCTTGCGATCTGCACGTGGAATGTCAGGTCCCTTAATATGCCACTTGCAGCCGAACAACAAGCTTAGACCCTAGATTGCTATCCAAGAAATGCGATGCCATGAGCATGAAAGAAAGAAAGAGGATGAAAAAATGCTTGCTGAGGTAAGAAGTCTTGAGTTTCCGGCAAGCTAACGAGCGCCTCGTGATAATCCGTATTAAGGTTAAATTTGCCAACATTAGCCTTATATGCGCGCATGCCCCCGCAGGGGTTAGATGATGACACCAAACGTTAATTCGGCGAACAAAATTTAAGAAAGAAAATTTTTAAGAATTTTTTTAAATGCTACTGGTAATACAAATTTATTTAATTGATTGGGACATTATAGTACAATATAGCATATGAACAATATTTTCTTAATTTTTGAAAGAAAAATATTAATAATTAAGCCGATGGCAGCAAACCCCGAAAAAAAGTTGTTCGCTGGACCGTATAACTCATGAATGGATCATCTAAAATTAAAAAAAATAATAACGCTTTCCCAAGGTATCCTTGGGAGAAAATATTTTTTTTTCGATTTTTTAATTTTTGGTGACACTTAGAAGTGAAAACATCGATTTTCGCCTAAAAAATAAGCCAATTTGTTATTCTAAAATTAATAATTATAAAAATAAAAAAAAGGTCCCATGGATACTTGGCCATTTATGTAATGAAGTAGTATATTCAATTTCAAAAGAATCCGTAGAGGCAATTTTGATTTAAACTCTTCACCGGCTTCAAAAATGACAAGTGTCAGAAAATCTCTTTAAAGTTTTGTATACCAGAAAATCCAATATTAAACATGAGAAATTTAAATGCTTAAAGTTCTATATCTTAGTTAGCTTTGCTCCAATTTGTTTCAACCTTTCAGACACCAATTTTAAGATGTTGTACAATCATATGAAACAATAAAAAAATGAAAACAAAAAGTTTAAAAACGTTACCCCATCCTATCTGCCGTATTGTGTGAACGCCTAAAGCCGTTCTTCAACAACCTAATTGGTCTATATCAGTGTGGATTTAGTTAAGAAATTTTCACCATCGACCATTCACACTACAGCAGATCTTGGAAAAAAACCTTGAGCTCCAAATGGATACACACCACCAATTTATCGATACTAAGACCGCGTATGACAGCACCTATAGAGACAAGGTATACAAAGCAATGTCTAGTTTTGGAATCCCTGCCAAACTCGTTCGTTTGTGCAGGATGAGAATGGAGAATGCGCGCTGCTCTGTTAAGGTCGACAAAGCACTCACCGAGAACTTTCACATATATGTAGAATATTGCAAAACTCATGGGCCAACACAAGAGACACAATATTTCAAAATTCCATCCAATTACTCGCATACACCGATGATATTAAGCTAAACGGAAGAAAGTAATGCGATGGCAGTGGCGCTTTCGCGAATATTAAGATGGAAGTGGCGAAAATGGATTTAACCATCAATGAGGGCAAGACCAAGCAATGCTATCAACAAGAAATAACACCCAACACCGACGTCTCGGACAGAACGCCACCCTCGACCGTGCACGCAAATGAAAGGAGACCTCAACCAACTTAGCGTGCGAAACTGGAGGCAGTTAGCTAAAGATCGAGCTGGCTGAAGACGGTTTTTCGTTGAGGCTCAGGTTCACCCCGGGCTATAGCGCAACCTTAAGTAAGTAAGTATGCGTCTACATATATTATCCTCAGTTTAAAATGATTTAAACTACCACTAAACCGAACCAGTATCTTAAAATTCTGACACACGTCCCACCTAACTCTCTAAGTTAAAATAATGAAGGTAGGTAAAGCAGAATTTTTGTTTATGTGAGATATTGGTTTAAAAATCACGGATTTTAGGTAAAAAATAATAATTAATTTAGGCACCAGATACACAAATTGGAAGGCGGCCCCAGGCAGCCTTATCCGTTTAAACAGTAATACAAGTGTATATTTATTGGAAAAAAGAAAGTGTTTGCAATGTTTTGCAAAGTTTCTATTTTTTTATCTCCATCTGTGGTGTGTTTTTATTCTTATGTTGAAGGCCAGCCAACTGAACGCATTTTGTTATAAGACAGAAGACCTGGAACTATTTCTTCACGAAATTGAGGTAGCTTCAGACACTCTTCCTCTGTATAATATGAATCATCAGGACCATCTTTTAGCTTTGATCCGACGATATAAAATGTATACATTCGTAGCAGCCATGGCGACTAAATGATAAAAAAGTCTTATTGGATGATCTGAATAAAAATTGAGTGTGAGTGTTCCCTCACCATTTTGGAGGGAACACTTCATCTGGTGTAAATAAAAATAATTTTCGTTAAGTTTAACGAAAACCCTCCACTCACATGTTTTGACAGTTGAGCGTATCTGAGTGTTCCCTCCATTTTGGTGTGAATGAAGATGAATAGTATTGAGTAAACCCTTGAAGCAGTTGAGTGTGCATTGGAGGACACTTTTATAATTGAAAACGTTAAAAAACGTTTAAAAAAGTTTGAAACATGGAGAATAATATTTCGGAAGAGCAATACTTCGACGTATTAGGTGCAAAACCCTCAAGAAAAAGGAAATCTGGAATGGAAGATGAGGATTTCATAAATTGTTTACAATTATATCCGTGCTTGCTGGACAAAAGCCAAATTCCAGCCATGAAAATTAGAAAGCAACCTGCGTTTGGAAGCTATGGAGGAGCAAATTAAAAAAATCCATGGCGTTGATTTGAACATCTTCCAAGTTCGAAAAAAAATTTAAAATATGAATGCCCGTGTTTAATCAAAAGGAGATAAGAAAAGGAAGGGCAATCTTCCCATTTAAAAGACCACGAAAAACAGCTACTGGATTTGATGGACTTTAAGCATAATCCAGTTTTAAATAAAATACCAGCTACATATACATTTACATTGACAATTATTATGGTTAAATACAATTTTATATATTGTATTAAAAAACACTTAAATTTATTACAGGTGCAGACCAATGCGGTGTGCTGAGTACCAGCAAAAATCCCGATGAAGATCTGGGGTATCCTGATGAAGAGCATCTAGCATTTTAAGAGGAAGAACTACCTGCACCATCAAGGACCATTCCACAATTCCAGCAAATGTCAACGCCTAAAAGAAGTCAAAATAGTTCGATCATTGACCTTCAGAAGGAAGTACTCCTAGAGCAAAAGGAGTTAAATAAGAAACAAAGAGAAATCTTTGCGTTGCAAAAGGAGAAACGTCTTTTAGAAATAGAACTAATAAAGAAAAAACTAAACAACTAAATAAAGATGTTCATATATTTCTGTTTGAACGTAAGCAAAAAAAAAAACAATCTTGAATTATTGATGTTATTTCGGTTCTTCTCGATACTCACCTCTTGTATATATATAGTGCTGTTCTCTTCTGAAGGTTCAGGAACACATGCTTCCTGCGACGGTAAGATATCACTTTCTAGAAAGTCTTCGGCGTTGAGATGCTTTGCTATATAATGCAATACAAAGCAAGCTATTATAATTTTAGGCACTCTTTCTCGGGAAGTCAATGAAGGAAATCTTCGTTTTACTTGTCCAAACATACGTTCAATAATTACTCTTTCCCGGATATATAACTTGTTATATTTTTTTTTGGGCATCTGTGACTGGATTCCTGAAGGGTGTCGTAATCCATGGTGTTAAACCATAACCTTCAACTGCAAGAATAATAGCTGCTGCCGAATTATCATTAATAATATTAAAAACAGCTGAATTTCGTCAAATTCTTGAATCATGCACAGATCCTGGACATTGGACATCAACACTTGTGAAACATTCCTTAGCATTGCCCGTGGCTTGCACATTCAGTGAAAAAAAAACCCTTGCGATTCAGATACTCATCGTCATGTAAATGAGGCTTTAAAATCTAAATATGAGTATAATCCAGAGCTCCAATTGCACTGGGAAAAGAATACTTGGCTTGCAATTCTTGTTTAGCTTCTCTCAATTCTGCGGTCGTTAAGGGACATTTCATCCATACATTTGCTTTTGCACATATAGCACAACACACTTGCCAAACTGTTTTCGATACAGTGGATCTATGAATTACAATGTCCTCACCAACTCCAACTTGGAATCCCGGGTCACCAATGTATCGAAGGAATATTTTCATTTTCTCAATTCTTGGTATGGCACCACCACGCGTTTCTTCAGGAATATCGGAAAGAAACTGATTGCTTAACCATTCCATATTACGAAACTCGAATCTACCTATACAGGTCCTTGAAATTATCCCCTGTGTCCTCGAAACATCGTGAATTATATATCTTTGTTTTTCGCGTTTGTATGTTTAAAAACATTTGTGAAAATGAATATTCCCTGTGTAGTTGATTATCTTAAAAAAACTTTGACAAATATATTTGACAGCTCTCCGCTCCAGTTTTCAAACTTCAACTTGAGGAGAAGAACTTACTTTGAGGAAATTGTTTATTCACTCCAAATTGAGTGTTCCGTTCAACGAAAGCACTTTACTCGTGAATGTTAACTCGGAGTGTTCCCTCAGTTTTTATTCACACCACCCATTATTTGGTTTCTAGTCTTAAGTCGAATATGATGTTGACCCATACAACGACCCATTAGATCGACTCCAACCATGTGGTTATTATATTCACGTATGATTTGGGGCAGTCAACTTCAATGTACTTCTTTTTCTTCCGATCGTAACGCCATGCTTTACTTGGATGATTGGATGGGTCAACTCTTAAAATGGCTGAATTCCAACGTATGTTGATGCTAATCTGACATTCATATTGGCTCTCCACAAAAAATTATTTATGTCAATGCCATACGCATTACCTACATATTCAATTGAATATCTTCTATCTTCAATGACATACGAGGGCGGGTCAATAAGTCAATAACTTTTTGAATTTCTGACCTCTTTACTGAAACAGCAACACTGCTCCTGTCAACAGGCATCTGTCAGTTGACTCCTGTCAAAATTTAAACTTGCTGCGTCAGTTAGTTTGTGTTTGACAGCTATTTTTATCAGACTACTCACTAATTTGAGGAGAAAATGGAAAAAAGTGAATTTCGTGTGCTTATTAAGCATTATTTCTTGCGAAAAAAAACCATTACCGAGACCAAGGCTAAGCTTGATAAATACTATGGGGACTCTGCACCATCGATTTCAATGGTAAAAAAGTGGTTTACTGAATTTCGTTGTGGCCGTACAAGCACTGAAGATGCCGAACGTCCTGGACGCCCAGTTGAGGTCTCTACACCCGAAACAATCGAAAAAATTCACGATATGGTGTTGGCCGACCGAAGATTGAAAGTGCGAGAGATTGTGGAAGCCATAGGGATCTCGCATGGCTCAGTGGTTTCAATTTTGAATGATTACTTGGGCATGGGAAAGCTTTCCGCAAGATGGGTGCCGCGTTTGCTCACAGTCGACCACAAACGCAATCGTGTAACAACTTCACAGGAAGGTTTGGCGTTGTTTAATCGCAATATGGAGGAGTTTTTGCGCCGTTTTGTAACCGTGGACGAAACATGGATCCATCATAACACACCAGAGAACAAACAACAGTCAAAACAGTGGGTTTCTAAGGGTGAATCGGCGCCAAAGAAGGCCAAGGTGGGTTTGTCAGCCAATAAAGTTATGGCGACTGTTTTTTGGGATGCACGCGGGATAATCCACATTGACTACCTTCAAAAGGGAAGAACAATCAATGGGGAATATTATGCCAACTTATTGGACCGATTCAATGACGATTTGAAAAAAAAACGACCTCATTTGGCCAAGAAAAAAGTTCTTTTCCACCAAGACAATGCAAGGGTGCACACATGTGCGGTTGCCATGGCAAAAATCCATGAATTGGGCTATGAATTGCTCCCTCATCCACCCTATTCTCCAGATTTGGCTCCGAGTGACTACTTCTTGTTCCCAAACCTGAAGAAATGGCTTGGTGGAAAAAGATTTGACTCCAATGATGAAGTCATCTCGCAAACAAAGGCCTATTTTGAGGACCTCGACAAATCATTTTTTTTGGAAGGGATAAAAAAATTGGAGAAGCGTTGGACAAAGTGTATAGAGCTCAAGGGGGACTACGTTGAAAAATAAAATTATTTTTTTATCAAAAAATCTGTGTTTTAATCCAAAAGTCTTATTGACCCGCCCTCGTATTTATCCAAAGGAAGCTTACTGCTTGGAATTCTGTTGGCTCTGATTGTTCCTAAGTTCTTAAAGCATACATATATTCATCTTCCGCGCAAAAATATACCAATAAAGGTAGCGTGGTATAAAAATTGTCAAAGTAGACATTGTGGTGTGCAAAATTTGGAATGATTTGTGATAATCCAATCCACCAATATCCGGTGTGTCGGGTAGAATCTGGGGTAAAAGTAATGTTATATTGTGAATTGGATGCCATTTCGTTTAAAAAAAAAAAAAATTGGGCGCTGTTTTCACGAAAAGTTTATCTGAAAGTGTAAAAATGATCACTTCCTGAGTCCATGCACATTTGTGCTCGTTTTACACCATTTTGAATTGTTGCTCACAAAACATCTGGCTCCAAATTGGTGATTTCTTTTTCTATACTGGCTTTCAGGACTTGCAAGATTTGTGGTAAACGCGAAATATTAAAAAAGCCCGAGAGGAAGAAGTCTGGCGCCTTCAGATCTGGCAATCCCCAAAACGGGAGATCAGACGGCCTGGAAATTGTTGATTCGAAATCTCCTTCGCTTTGTCCGAGCTGTGTGAGTGGTAGCTCCGTCCTGCTGGCACCAACATTGCTTGAGATCCAATTCAGCAACTTGCGGCTAAAAAGCTCGTTTAACATCAGTTACGGTGGTGCCGGGGTGCCGGTGGTGACGGTGGTGCCGTCGCGTCGATGTCCTCAATAAAATAAGGGCCAATCACTTTTTCACTGCAAATGCCGCACCAAACAGTCACTTTAAGGGGTTGCAATAACTCTTCGTGCATTTCATGTGGATTATCCGTGCCCTAGAAAAGCAAATTTTGTTTATTCACATAACCACTTAAGTGGAAATAGGCTCCCCCGCTCATTATGATTTTGGATACGAAATAATTCTCTTCTTACACCAGGTTTAGCAGAGCATGGGAGTAATTTGACCTCACTTGACGGTCAGCAGTTCGCAATTGGTGACGGTTTGCACTTTACAAAGGAACATCTTCAGGTCTTTCACCAAAATTCAACGTAGCGAACCTCCGGTGATGCCATATTGTGGGCATCGTTGTCTCATCGATGTTTGTGGGCTCTCGCGGACTCCCTCGGCCACAGCAGTGATATTCTCGGTTGAACGAGCAATACAGGGCCGGCCACGTCTTGCGATATCTCTAGTACTCAATTTATACGAGACGCTCATCCAAACGCTTAATTGTTCACACACATGATCCAGGAAGACGAGGAAAACGATGACAAAAATCACGCTGCGTTAAAACAATAGATCGGAAATTGGTCGAATATGCAGTAACAATAATTCGCCATTCTTCGGGTGGATATCGCTCTATTGGGTGTTGTTAACTATTTCTATATGAATGAATTTTAAGCACAATGACATTTGAAGCCATTTCCATTTAACATTCACATTATGACGCTACTTTTGCCCCAGCTTTATTTTGTTAAATTTTTAATTTTATACCAAACGATCAATAATTTTTGTACCTTGTACCTCAGCATAAAACTTTAAAACTGGTAAAACTATAAAATTACATATGTGTAAGCTGTAAATATTGATTGAGCGGGAAATGTTGTATGATTCAAATTTGATGAAGTTTATGCAACAGCTGCTTCAGAGCAGCCTTACCCGTTAGAGAGTTAGATTGGTGCTACAATCCAGGATAAACTGGGACCTCAAAAGACAGTTCAAACTTCTGATAACATTCTTTATTTGAATGAGCGCGGGATAAGTTCGAATTACAATACTCTGGTGACATCAACGTCGCTATACTCTCACGAAATCAATATAAGGACACCAGGTTTTTCAAAATATTTATTTATTTATTTTATTATCAAGGGAACGATACAAATTAATTTGTAGGGTCCGGGATTTAACGCCGGGGTACTATGACCATGTGACGTTTTGTCAACAGCACGCGGAGTACCAAGTTCCCATGTGGTCACCCATCTAGTTTTTCAAAATAAAATAGCAACGTTGAAAAAATAAAACAATCCGAAATTAAATTATAGGTATTTTCTACTTATAAAACTTTTAAAAAAATTTAATTATATATTTATTGAAACACATTATTAAAATTTGTATTTCGCCTTTGTTATGCATGACCTCAATTACTCTGCTGACTCACAATTGATGAGGTTTTGAAAATTGTGCATTTCCAAGTGCTTTCAAACATCTTGTATGGATTGTTTAAGAATGCTAAATTTGTTTGTTACTCGTATACTAATATAACTTCCTGTCAATTCAATTCAATTCAATTTGTTTTTATTTGATTGGAATCGTATAAATAAGACTGAATCGTATTTTATAATGCATAAATTACAATTAAATTAAGAAAGGGTAAGTGACGTATTACGAGTACAATATACATTAATCACAAATTGAATTAAACAATAAAAATTAATTAAATGCAAATAAAACCAAAAGCAAAAAAATCTTTCGAATAATGAGAAATGAAACAAAAGGGGAGGTAAGCTAAGACTTATTAATAGAAATAGGTAAAGATGTGTATTAACGGTACCTCTAACACGTTCAATCAATTGACATCAAATTTTTAGTTCTTGTGAGTTTTTGCGGCGTACGGATATGCAATTGGTGATACGGACGACTGTATTTGAAGTATTACTGTTACACTTTGCATAAAGAGGAAAAAAAAAAGAATGTCAAGAAAGAAGAGAATTTAGATGTTGAAGAAGATCTTAAAAAAAAGGAATCAGTTCGCACGCGAAAATCTTCATCATCCCTCATTTTTTCGACATGTTTCCTCTTTCCGACACAAAACACAATGAAGTGTTTAAGTCAATCCAACCCTTATACACATCAATCAGCATGACGCTCATCATGCAAAATCAAACATCTTTTGATTTTGATCAATCAGACTTCATCAATTGGGTGTCACGCACTTACTCGTAGATGCATTTTCACAAGAAGAAGTAAGGGATTGTCGCCAATCGATTGATCGTGTAAGGTCCCTTTAGGTCGAGGAATTGTTTGAGGAAACAACCAAGAACAGCGTTATGGTAGTGCGAGACGTGGTTTCATCGGGAATGTCCGTACATATATCTTATCATATCATTAAATAGGACAAGTAACAATTATGTTATGTTATGTATGTATGTATGATATTAAAACCGTATCAGGCGATTTTAACTCCAGGATAGGAAAGGAGAGGACATCTTTGGTGGGACAGTTGGTAAGCATAGCCTACCCGACACCACGTCTGGCAATGGATTTAGGTTTATTGACTTTGCAGCGGGACGAAATATTACTATAGCAAGCACAGGGTTTCACATTTCAATACACACAAGGGGACATGGCAGTCTTGGATCATCAAACCCTAAATCAATTTGAACATTTTGCGATATACGTAAGGCATGTCTCCAGTATTCTGGCCGTCTGTACGTTCCCGGCAGTCAACCTTAACTCGGATCACCCAGATTTCCCAAGCGCCACAAAAGAGGAGAACATCTGTGAGAAGAATCTTCACCAAACGCGTGTCCCAAAATCTCTCAACACCTCCTATGCCACCAGTACCGAAGACCAGTTTCACTGACCACCACCAAGAAATCCCTAGAGCTGCTCGGGAGCTCTACGATCAGAAGAGACAGGAAGAACACCGGCTTCCCCAGAAGAAGTAGTAGAAATAATAACATACGGAAGTTTTACCAAGAGGTAAAATAACATAAATGTGTCAATTCAAGAAGACCTGTACAGAAGCCTGTAGAGATGAAGAAGGAAACCTTGTAGTAGAGTCACAGTCCGTGCTGAGAATGTGGAAACAATTTTTCTGTAGACTGTATAATGGCGAAGAAGTACAACATGCCGCCGTCAGGCAGAATAGACCATTCAACTTAGACGATGATAGCCAAAACTTGGGTCCACCTGACCGGAACGAAGTAAGTATAGCAATATCTAAGCCAAAATCCAACAAATCAGCTCTACCTGACGTCCTACCGGTCGGGATATTCAAAGATGCTGGAAATAACTTTGTCAAAAGCATGCACCAACTGATTTTTCACATCTGTTCAGAAGAGTGTATGCCTGATGAATGGAATCTCAGCACCATATGCCCGAGTTGTAAATAAGTGTAAAACCAAATATTTGCTATCGACACAAAATTTGGGCAGCGGACGTCTCAAAGAGAGCTGCTATTTGGACCTGCGGAGACTACGCATTTGAAGAAAGAATGATGACACCTGGAATAGGGTTCGTCGGAGCGAAGGTCAATGGGGACCTCCTTGGGAATTAAAAAAAAATTTTTTTTTTAATGTTTTTTTATATTATTCAATATAGGCCTCTTTTAGTTTGATACACTTATTCCAGCGATTTTCCAACTTCTTGATCCCATCCGAAAAAAGTAAGAGCAAAATACTCCTCCGTGGCGTCGACGATTTCCTTGCGTGAGTTGATTTTTTTATTGATGAGCCATCTTTTGAGGTTTGGGAAGAGATAATAGTCCGAGGGATCCAAATCCAGTTACCAATCGACGCCAAAAGTCCGCTCGATTCCGCATCAGCAAGTCCAAACACTCTTTCGAAGTGCTCCCGCCTTCGTGTTTTCGATCAAAAGTGAGCATTCACGGCACCCAGCGGCAGGTTAACTTTTTCATATGCAGAATATTGCCGAAAATATGGCGTGTGCGCTCAGTACTAATCTTTGCAGCTACGCAGCAAGTGCCATAGAGCTAGAATACTATGCTAGCGATCCAGAGCTCAGCTCTCCTACAAGGGTTTACAGGTGCAATACAAAGATAGGCGTTGGGACCTTAAATTAGCCTTTCGGAGAAGCAAAAACAACTCCTTTCAATAACTCTGAGAGGAAGCAGATATTAATCACTAGGGTACCGCCTACAGGATGGTCATGGCAAAACTAAAGGGCTCTAGGCCACCCCCACCCTCATGCCCTTTGCTGATGCAAAAAATAGTGTCGGGATTATTTCCAACGCAAGCACCAACAGAGCATATAGAACCACCGCAGGAAGTAGATGTGATCCCACCAGTTACCCAAGCGGAACTTCTGGATGTATGCAAACGATTTAGCAATAATAAATCATCTGGATTGGACGGCATGCCAAATAAGGTCCTAAGCCAGCCGTCAAAATAAATACAAAAGCATTCGTGGAAATGTATAACAAGTGTTTAACAGAAGGGGTTTTTCCAGACCAATGGAAAAAGCTACGTCTTGTGCTGCTACCCAAAGGGAATAAACCACCAGATGAGCCCTAGTCATACCGTCCCATATGCTTACTAGACACGATGGGTAAAATACTGGAGCGGACAAAAACCAGCAGTATGGATTTAGAAAGGCTCGCTCTACAGTAGATGCTATTCGGAAGGTAACTACGACCCTAGAAGAAGCCATTCAGGGCAGAATATGGAGAGGAGGTACCAAAAAATACGGCGCCGTATTAACGTTGGACGTCAAAAGTGCGTTCAACTCTGCAAACTGGGGGCTTATAGTACACTCTCTTAGGTCAATGATGGTTTTATGGTTTTTAATAAAAATTATGCTAAGTTACTTCGACAATCGGTTCCTACTCTACGATACCGACGATGGAGTAAGGCAGTAACACATAACTGGCGGAGTTCCACAAGGATCGGTACTACAGGGTTCTAAGACTCGGAATCCCGATTGAGGCTAAAATCATAGGCTTTGCAGATGATATTGCAATCGTTATGGCGGCAAAACACCTGGAAGAAATAGAAGACATTGGCAATGAATGTATTCGAAAAGTTAGACGGTGGATGGCAACAGTTGGGTTAGAGCTGGCAAAACATAAAACGGAAGCAGTTCTGGTAACCAGTCGCAAGGAAAGGGAAACAATCACCATCAGGGTGGGCGATCACGATATAACATCAAAACCGGCTGTCAGATACTTAGGTATGATGATCAATGCTAGGCTCACTTACAAGGAACACCTTGAAAGAACGTGCCTAATACAGAATAAAGACAAACATAGAAGGACTCAGACAACAAATGGGACTAGTTCTGTTAAGGGCGGTGCAGTCAATCACAATGTTCGCGGCACCAATATGAGCGAAAGCATGGAAAATTAAGTGATACGCAAGAAAGACTAACTCTGTCAACAGACTATGTGCTCTGAGAGTTTGCTGTGCATATCGGACAGTGTCAGATGATGCTAAATACATATGTCATTGCGGGAATGCTACCAGCAGATATACTGGCTACTGAGCTACAAAGGAGCTACGATGCCAAAATTCGGTAACCCGGAGTTTCAGTCAAAGATATCAAGCTTGGAGAAAAGTAGCGCTGCAAGAGAGATTGAACCAATCTACAAAGGGAAGATGGACCTACCGACTTATACCCGATATTCGTAAATGGGTAGAATGTAAATACGGAGAAGTAGATTTTTACTTAAGTCCTAACTGGACATGGCTGCTTTCAATCATATCTATACAGGTTTTGTCTGAAGGAATCTCCCCTCTACTTAAACTGCGGAGTGGCCAGGAAAGATGCACGGTACGTATTTTTCCAGTGCCCGCACTTCAGAGCAGAGCGCAGAGAACTAGAGAAGAAAATTTGAGAGATACCAACTCCTAAAAACATCGTAAACCATATGCTGCTGCAAAAATAATGAAGGAACTTTGGCGGTTGGAAAGAAATGAAATAATGAAAATTAAACCCAGATGGCATCAGAACAGTAAATATTCTACACAATATCGAACCAGCAAACGGAGAAAGAAGAGCATAAAGTGCTTACCAGCCCGCGAAGTAGTATTTAACCGCAGTTACGCGAGGAGAGTGGTAGAAGAGTGCAGGGTGTGGGCTAGCACTTAGGCGCACCACCGAAATCATACAATTTTATAATACTACAATTAAGATGGCGTATAGACAATAGGGCTTACTAGGTTCATTCTTATTCTTAGTTTGAATTTAAATTTAAGTTTTTAACGCTGTCAAAGTAATACTTAGTAGTCTTATTTCTTATTAGAATAAGTATGATTTATGCTCTATTACAATGCATGTGCAAGTAACGCTCGTGTATTTCTAGAGTGCTAAGAAGGTATGCTTATTTTACATCTGTGCCTTAGTGCCTTATGTGATATATGTTAGCTTAATACAAATGTTAGGGTATTAAAATATTGTGTGTTAAGCCATTTACAATTTTATTGGTATGCTTTTAACACGAATTTTGTAGACTCTGCGTCCGGAGGTTACTTCATGGTTACTTCATTATTCTGTTTCCTTTCAGAATAGGGGTTTATTCTTAGCGCGAATACCTTTATACGCTGTTTGCACTATGTCACCTTCCTTATATACATATTACCGGTTTAATTTTTTGTTGAATCTAAGGTTGTTAGTTTTTTACCTGCTTTCGATCTCACCCTTTAGCTCCTTGTTCACCCTGGTGCGCAATTCTAGTAACTTCTGGTAGTTAACACGTTGACTTTTATTAAGAAACATGTCAGAAGGCTTTTTCTTGGTCACGGAATGGATGGTGTTATTATACCTAGCCACTACAATGTTCAGTAATTCATTAAGATGCAAACCCTTATATTCTGTCTTTAAACAGCGGTAGATTTTATCATGGTCGAGTGGAATCTTTCGACCTGATCGTTTACTTCACTACGATAGACAGGTGTCTGATAATGTTCGATGCCCAATAACATATTTTAATAAAATTGAAAATAATCGGACTCAGGAAACTGCGTTCATTGTCAGTCACCAAAATCTCTGGGAGTGTGAAATAGTGCAGAATTTTCGTGATCCTGTTTCTGTGGTAAGGGGATGACCTATTTTGTGCATGAAATATTTTCCCAAATTTCGAAAACTTGTCGATGTAAGTGATGAATTTCTCGTCCTGTATTTCAATTATATCCATGTGTAGGATCTCACATGCATATGATGGCACTGGGGTAGGTTGGAATTCGGCCGCTTCTGGGTTTCTGTAGTATTACGAGTATTTAGCTTGCAGATTTCACAAACCTCCGTGTATCTTTTAATCAAGCTAATCATGCTAGGGAAATAGTATCCTTCGAGAAGCTATTCCCTATATTCCCTAGGGTTCCTATGAGTCTCTTTATGTTCGTCCATTATAAGTTCGCATTTCCTATCCTCATTCCTCACATCCTCGACAACTCTCTGCGTGGCTCGTAGTTTATATTGTAATTGGTAAAATGTTCGAGATACACTTTCTGATGGAAGGACATTGGGTCTCAATTTTAATTTGATAAGGTCAATTAATTTCTGCTTGTCGTGATTTTCTATAGGAATATAATGGCAGGTGAAGCCCGGATGGGTCTCCTATGGGGTCTCAAGACCCGTACCAATTTTTATAAATATTTGGTTCGAAAGACGTTGATTGCGGCCTCCACGTGAGGAATAAGATCGGAGCTGTCTTATTCAGCACTATGGGCGGTCCCGATTGACGATCGTTCCTCCCTCGCAGTTTCAGTGGGTTGTATATTTTCTACTTCGCTGTCGAGTACGACACTGGCACTTCTTGTACGAGAATCACTGTTTTCACTAGCTGTTTCGGTATGAGAATCGCTTTTGACGTTATTCAGACTTTGTGCCGGTTCGTCGTATTCTGAATCGGACAAGTGATTGACTTCGGTTTTGAGACGTGAAAGGGCATCTGCCACCAGGTTCGATTTGCCGGGCTTGTATACGAGTTCATAATTGTACTCCTCAATACGGGACTTCCAACGCCTAAATTTTGCATTGAAATTTCTGTTGCTTAGGGCACAGGTCAACGGCTGGTGGTCGGAGTATGTGCTCAGGTTATCTAAAGCCCAGACAATGACCAACTTCTCCTTCTCGTTTGTCGCATAGTTCTATTCCGTTTTGTTCAGGGACCGAATACATCGGCCTGTCGGAGCCTGGCCTTCCTTGTGATAAAACTGCCCTATCGCATAATTCGATGCATCTATGGTAAGATTGAATAGTTTTTCAAAGTCGAGGAAGATTAAAATTTCTGATGACGTTAGCAGAGTCTTAAAATCGTTGAAGGCCTGCAACGCTTCCTTGTCCAGTGTAATCGGGACTCACTCTTCTGGATTAATTTCTCTTGATCTGAGAGTTGGTTCCGCGCGTGAGATTAATCAGTGGCTTGGCAACCTTCGCATAGTCGCTAACGCATTTTCTGTAATAGGATGTTAGACCGAGGAAACTCTTTAGTTCTTTCAGGTTCGGCCGAGGTAGGATCTTGTCGATAGCTGTTACCTTTTTTGGGTCGACTTTTATCCTAACACGCGTTACGGCGTATCCGAGGAACTCGACTTCTGGCTTCATAAAATTTGTCTTTTCGAGATCCACCTTCAGGTTGATCTCTGGAAGTGTCGAGAAAATCGTATCAATATTCTTAAGGTGGGTGTGCTCGTCGTCACCGAAGACTATAATATCATCGATGTATACGTAACATATTTTCCCTATGTATTCTTTGAGCACAACCCAAATGATCCCACAAGCAAGGAGGTTTGTTATCTCTCTTTCTACCTCTTCCCTCATACAAGCCTGGTATGGACAACTCTTTCTGTAGATTGGTTCGGATTTCTGCTCTAACCGTCCTTCTTACGTCCTCTGTCAAGTTAATTGGGCCAAAAAGGGAATCATATTTTCTGATCAATGCGTGAAGTTTAACCTTGGCTTTTTCGGGCAGATGTTCGTTCAATGTGATATTGACTTCCCTGGACAGGTTCGCTTTCAGTGGGATCGTTATGTTTGGACTGAGCTTCAATGTGTTTTCCTTGCAGTCAATGACCGCCTGGGGCTTCATCAAGGTGTCGTCCCCTATGCTCCCATCGAAGAAAACAAGACCGGCAGAACATAAAACGTGAATAATGTATCGTTAGCTTTTGCTCTATTTTTATATTGCCTCCTGCTGAGTGAACGCAAAAGTTGAGATAAGGGAGACGCAGTTTGTTCAATGACAGACAGGCAGAGAAAGTTCTTATTGGCACCCGCGTCAAAAAGGAAGTTGGGGGTGAGCCCGTCACATATTCTAAATGTGGAAAGCTGGATGGGCGTCCTTCATAAAATTTACCTACGAGGGGCGTTCAACATATCCTCGATATCGGGGTGAAGCTGTGTTTGTATATATAAATTGACTTATTTATCAAGTAATACTATCAAGTAATACTATTATTCATGTAAAATTTCATATAAATGTGATTATTAATTCGCGTTTTATCTCTAGTTAAACGGAATCATAATGGCAACTGAGACGATGATGGTGAAAATTGAGCATCGCGCTGTAATTAAATTTCTCACTAAGCAAGGAAAAAGTCAAAAAACTATTCATGAAGAGATGGTGGCTGTTTACCAGGGTTCCGCACCTTCATTATCAACTGTGCAAAAGTGGTCAAGTGGGTTCAAGAGAGGCAGAGAGAGCATTGAAGACCACCCCCGCTCCGGCGCCCCGGCTACTGCTTGTACGGGAGAAAGCATCAAACTTGTTCTTGAGGATGCCCGAATAAAGGTGAAAATGATGGCAGAGATCACCAAGCTTTCAATTTCAGAGATCACACCATTCTTAATGACCATCTTAACCTTTCAAAGGTCAGTGCAAGGTGGGTGCCACGAATGCTCACAGCGCCTCAGAAAAAAGTGAGAATCGCATGCTGTAGAGAGCTTTTGGAGATGTGTAGTGACAACGCGGACGGTGTTATGGATCGAATTGTTTGTTACTGGGGACGAAACATGGGTCCACCACTATGACCCTGAAAGCAAACAAGAGTCCATGCAGTGGCATAAAAAAGGAACAGACCCCCCGAAGAAGAAGTTCAAAGTCACTCCGTCTGCCGGGAAGCTCATGGCCACAGTTTTTTGGGACTCAAAAGGAATCTTGCTCATTGAATACAAAAAAAAAAGATGAAATCATCAACGCCACATCCTACGCTTCCACTTTGCATAATTTGCGGGAGGAAATTAAAAAGAAAAGACGGGGTAAACTCGCAGCGGGTGTGTTGCTTCTTCATGACAACGCTCCTGTTCACACGGCGCGAGTTTCCAAGGCTGCTGCGCGAAATTGTGGTTTCGAAGAAATCCAACACCCACCCTATAGTCCAGACCTTGCCCCTAGTGATTATTTCCTGTTTCCGGATTTGAAAAAATGTCTTCGTGGAAAAAGATTTTCGGATGATGAAGAACTCAAGTCGGTATTTTGCAGAGAAAGGGGAAATTTATTTTTTTGAGGGTTTAAAAAAGCTTATCTCAAGATGTAACAAATGCATTGATGTTAGGGGAGATCATATTGAAAAATAAAAGCAATTTAAATTGAATTCGCATTTTCCTTCATATCGATACCGAGAATATATTGAACGCCCCTCGTAATCTTAGATTCCCTCCTCCGTTAAGTCGCCATAATCAGCTGTAGATTCCCCCTCGCGCATCACCATGTGATTCACCCTCTGTTTTTGTGTGATTATTGAACCTCGCTTTCGGTTCTTCGAACAACGGGGGCGATTCATGACATTCACATTTCGAGATTGTGTTGATCGATCAAACTCCATTCTTTCGTGGGGTTAAGGTGCCGTAGACCTTCTTTTTTTTTTTGAAAGGTACTTAACACTCAAGTGGGTATGATACACTTATGATGCCAAAGCATGTGTTAAGTTTTTCGGAAAATGGGACAGAAAGAGAAAGAAAGATGTTTGGGCTCAGTGGTTATTTCGCTCCATGGGTGGCATCCAACATTTAATGGGGAGACTAACATTTTTAGTGTAAATTGACTTGATGATGTATTTAGGCAACCATTCATCTCACGAGATTTTAGTGGCCTGAGAGGTGGATTGCCTTCCACCCGTAGGGTACCGTAAAGCGGTTGTTACTCGTACCTTGATTGATTTGAAGAATGAGAGAAGAATTTCCTCGGTGGCAAATACGGTCTGGACTCCCTCCTAAAAGTTTGGTTAATGTTATCCGTTATCAAGTTGGGCGCGGAAGGATTGTGAATCGTCTAGAGCACGATTCCTATAGGTTTCCACGAACACGGTTACCGTTTCTTCACTGAATGGCTCAGTTTTAATGTTGTTGATTACTAGCGAGAGTTGCTGGTTTACCGCGGCGTACAATTCGTTTAATCTCGTATTACTTTGCATTAACTGATTGAGCTTGTGCTCAAGGGTCCTCATGTCTCTCGTGTCAGCGTAGTGCAGAGAAAGACATTGTTTAATTGATTGCCAGTCATTGTCGAAAAATTTATACGACACCAGGGCAGCATTAGCTGGCCCTTTTATCTTCTGCCGTATATTCCGAAGGATGGCCCTATATAGTGGCTTTGCCATGACAATTTCAAAATCTTTCAGGATACCCTCCACCATGTACACCCATGTCACGTATTGTGCAGTATTTCTTTCAAAGATCTGAAGTTCCTTTATGCAGTCAAGCAACCTGGATATGTCTTTTGATTCTGCTTCAGTTCTTGAGGCTCTAAGTGGGATAGGCTTGTCAGCTGCAATTGGCCCTGGTGTTTGCCTATCATCCAAAGCCTTCAACCGGCTCTCAAGCCCTTTTAGCTGAGCGATGATGGCGCCCACAACCCCCGTCACTTCGGTTAATAATTTAGTAACCGCATCCAATCCATCTTAAACAAGATTTCTAACCTTGGAAACAGTAGCGTTCGTTAATGTATGCAAAAATACCAAGGGCATACTAATTTTGCACACGTACTCGTATTTTAATTGTTAGATAAATTAATAAAATAAGTCTTTCCTTTCAGCGGCTTGCTTTCACGTCACGTCACATTAAATTTTCCAAACACTAATCGTTACACACGGCATTTTAATTTCTACTTAACTACTCGTAGATTAAATAATTTTTCTTCTCACAGGCTTGTTTCCTTTCTTTAAAAAATGAATGCTATTTCGGCAGTCCAATGTTGATCACGGATTTTTTTGCTCTAGCCAATTAAAGGAATTTTGCACTTCTTTCGCTAAGATTTTCTTGCAATCACTTTTCTGCTTCATTTCCTTACATCAACAGTAACACGTTGTTCATTTCCAACAAATTCACCGTTCTCTCTTGATTATTCCAATATGTTTTCACCGTTTGAAGCCAAAAAAAAGAAAATAAATTAGTTTCCGGTTTATCACTTCTCGGTACGGCTCTTTATTTTGCGTTTTGGGTACAAACGTCTATAGTTGTAAGCACCCTACTAAAGCACGATTTTCTTCACACGAATCCTTTTGATTCCTTTGTGATCTCCAGTCGTGTTCACATGGGAACGAAAAAAGCTTTTCGTGTTCTCATGGGAACAGTGATCTGCGTTAATTAGAGCGTATCGATCTCGTATCCTAGTTAGAGGACAAAGCAATAACAGAAAAAGAGGATGCCGTCTATGGAGCCGTCCCTGCTCGGGCGCCAGTTAACAATTCCTTCCTTAAAGAATCACAAAAAAACGCGCACCGAGAGACAAATCCAATAAAAGGCCCGAATTTAAGTTATAATTAAATTTATTTCTAACCGAATAAGACTAAAACTTAAAGCTAATCCGTTCCCCCATAAGGACGCTGTTCCCACCATCCAATGCGCCATCTCATCGATTCTATCCCACCGCGTGTATCCGGCGCGAGGCAATTGGATCTCAATGCACCGACGCTGTGTGAACATGTTCGCACCTGAACAACTGACTCTGCGAATTCCATGTGTTCGCTGACATGCGCTTGGCTTATGGCTCAAGTCCGTTGTGTTAACTTTCATATTACCCAACGATTATTGTAACAACTTTTCAGGTATTTGTTTGCGCTAAATGCTTTTAAGTTCGACAATTTATTGGGTATATAACTTAATTCGGTTTTTTTCAAAATTTGAAAAACATGTACAATAGTATTATTCAAAGTATTGCCCATCTGTAGCTATGACTTTTTTCCATCTTTCTGGCAATTTGTGGATCCCATCCCAAAAGAACTGCGCCGGCTTGGCAGCAAAGAATGAATCAAGACAATTTTTGATATTCTGCTCTGATGTGAACCGTATTTCAGTGAGGGCGTTCTACATCGACCGGAACAAATGGTAGTCAGAAGGGGCAAGGTCTGGGCCACAAGGAGGGTGGGGTAAGACTTCCCATCCCCTGTTTTCCAAATAGTTCTTAACCGGAATAGCAACGTGGGGCCGAGCGTTGTCATGATGGAAAATTATTGCCTCGTGTCTGGTCGCATATTCCGGACGTTTTTCGGCCACTGCTCTCTTCAAACGCATTAATTGTGTTCGGTAGCGTTGTCCATTGATGGTTTCACCCGGTTTTAGCAGCTCATAATACAGCACACCCATCTGATCCCACCAAATACAGAGCATTACCTTCGGGCCATGAATATTCGACTTTGCCGTTGATTTGGCTGGTTGGCCGGGTTTTACATACGATTTTTTGCGCTTGGGGTTGTCGTAATGGATCCATTTTTCATCACCAGTAATAATCCGATGCAAAAATGACTTCCTTTTGTGGCGTTCCAGCAGCATTTCGGACATGCAAAACCGCCTTTCGACGTCTCTCGGCTTGAGTTCATGTGGAACCCAATTTCCTTGCTTTTGAATATATCCAGTTGCTTTTAAACGTTTTGAAATGGCTGCTTGAGTGACACCCAAAGATTCTGCGAGCTCTTCTTGTGTTTGGCAACAATCTTTATACAGTAATGCTTCCAGTTCTTCATCTTTAAACATTTTTGGCTGCCCAGGACGTTCATCGTCTTCCAAGCCAAAATCACCACTTTTAAATCGTGCAAACTACTTTTGGCACGTTCGCTCATGTTCACCATAAACTTCCACCAAAATACGATGACTTTCGGCAGCAGTTTTCTGCCATATTAAAGTAATGAAGAAGAACTCCCCGCAAAAACACTTTTTCAGGCACAAAGTCCGACATACAATATTTGAGTGAAAAAAAATTATTGTTGTTTACGCTTCAAATGAATGACAGTAGCTTTCCAACGCATGTTCCAATGGAATAATACAAGTTACGCCATCTCTTATCAAACCGCACGTTATTTTAAGTTATTTTTTAAATATTTTATTATAAAATCATCAAAAAGAAATTATTTTATATAAAAGCGTTGTTTTAAAAATTTATTTCAATTTCAATTTATTGTTATTGGTATATTTGAAGTCTATATTAAGAACTTTTATAGTACTCAGAACATACGAGTATCTAATCATAGAAACAATTACTCGTCACATAAAATTCAGCAATTACAATACAAATGTCAGAAACTATTAATAAAAAACTCAAAAAAATAAATAAACATAAGAAAAAAAAACCAAAAATACAAAATGAAATTCAAAATAGAGGAAAAAAAGAAAAGATAGTTTGTAGAGAACACACAAGGAATTGAGGAAATGAAAGACATAATATGTATTGTAGAAGTTAAGATTTAAAAGAAAAGTGTAAGGGACTTGCATTTTTAAAGTTTATGGCATTTGCAATACCCCTGATGTGTTGGGGAAGGGAATTCCATAGTCTTATAGCGTGAACAAAAAAAAAGGCGTGACGAATTTAAATACTTTGAGATCGTTCAAATTGTATTTTATTATATAGGTACGGTGGGGATTTAATACTAATGACCTGATGTAGGTAAATGCAGTTTCGTGCACTGAAATATTGTTTCAAGGTACATTTGAATAAGCTTTTTGAATGTGCAGAAATATGGTCATGTCTACGAAGCCCATGTGTATATCGCATTAAGTCATTAAAAGCTACTCGAAGTTTTTGCTGAGATAAGGAATCAAGGTCACTGTATACCACCTCAGAATAGCTTATTAAAGGTACAATTAAAGTCCTTACCAATTTCTGTTGAGTCGTCATTGGGGTAAAGCTAGCTGTTAACCAGAGCTTTCGTAGACATCCCTAAATGCAGCCTAGAGTTAGAGAGCCATAAGTCTGGTACGATGTTAATGTCGAATTTCCGATTAGATTTCGGAACTTTTGATTTCGGTGGCTTAAGCAACAACCCGTATATATATTTTTAATAAGTCTTCATTTAATTTTGACACAAGTTCATCTATCAAATTCATGGGACGAGACAGATATGGCTGAACGTCGTCAGCGTATATGTGGAGTTGCATGCTGGCATACTGATGGCAAGCCGTTAATGAATGCACAGAATAAGATAGGACCAAGGATCGATACTTGCGGTACACCTTGTGTAATTATTTTCAAGAAGCTGAACATCTTATTCATTGAAGCCAAACAAGTTACGAGTATGTAATTTCCAAGATAGAATGTCATGATTTACACTATCAAAGGCTTTTGAGAAATCAAGTAGGTAAGCGAAGAAGTGTTACGTATCCCTAATCAAATGCATGCCTAATATCATCTAAGACATCAATCATAGCCGAGAAACAGCTATGATTATTTCTGAACCCAGATTGGAAAGAGTTAAGGAGATTATTAGAAGAAAGATGACTTATTATCTGCTTCAATGTAAGTTTCTCAAAAACCTCTGATAGATACGGTAAAAGGCTTTATGGGCCTAAAGTCACTGGCGGAAGTTGCATTCGGTTTTTTGGCAATCTGTATAACCTTTGGAATTACCCAGGGCTGTGGAAATGTGGATGTCATTATACAGTGGTTAAGAATATGAGTCAGGTTATAGTTTCGAATAATAAAAGCTTAATGAAGCGAATGGATACAGCGTCCACGCCAGTCGAGTTAGATTTAATAGCCATAACACAGTCAACAACTTCACCTTCGGTAACCACTTTCAAATTACCCCACATATGAGCAAGTAGACCAGAAATTTCATTTAGATGAAAGTCGGGCGTGTCGGCGTTACTTCCCAGGAAGAAATCTTTCAGGACATCAGCATCCTAGTCACACTTAGCCCTGTTCATACTACTAGAGACACAAATTCGACGCAAGTTAGTCCAGAGTTGTTTAGATGGAAGTGATGTACTCACCTTCGAAGCACAATAGTTACGCTTGGCAGTCCGGATGACAAAGGTGCATTGTTACGTGCTCTTTTATATACAGCCAATTTAGAATGGGAGGGCTTGTGCTTCCATTTGCTGTAAAGTTTGTTCCGATTTTTAATTTGGTCAACAACTTCACTCGTAAACCAAGGACAACTTTTAGTACGAACAATTACAGATGTAGTGAGTTACCGTGCGGCATAAAATTTACATATAAGGTATTGAAGGTAGTTCAGCTTCTCGTTATGATTAGCACTTAGCCTGCAGCCATACCAAGGAGCTGCACAGGTTGCGGTTAGTAAGGCTGAGATGTCGACTGAGGTGAGCAGCTTCTGTTGGGGTTATAAGCGCAGGATACTAAACATTTAGAGGAGCCATCATGTACTTTTACAATCAGATATTCAATACCTGTCGAATCAGATGCACTAAGAACATCACATTTTAGTGTAGAATTAACATATATTGCTTCTCCTCCTCCTATCGTGTCCGTTATTCTGTCATTTCTAAATAGTTTGTAATTGTTGTAATTAGGCAAGGAGTAAGAAATTTCTGAGATATCCGCTCTAAACCAAGTTTCACTAACACATATAACATCAACATTGGACTTCAAAAATAAGTAATACAGATAGTCTAGTTTTAAGATGTTTAGGCTTCGTGCGTTAAGGTGGCAAACCTTAAATCCCTCCCGGTATTTGGATAGAACATGTATCAACTCACGAGTGCAGCTTTTATTCACACTATTCAGACAATTCGACAAAACATTAATTAAAACAAAGAAATAATGCCATAAACCTGTTTCAAATGCATATCCAGGGGGCAAAAGTACAGACAAGAAGTAAGAAAGATAGAGTTAGAAATAGAGGAAGGAAGTGTAGAGCAAAACATAGTTATAGATAACAATATAAATAAATAAATTAATTCAATAGTTGATTAAAAATTGTTCGTAAATTAAAGTAAATACAATTAAATTAAATTAAATAAACAGTGTACTTATAGAAAGAACAAGCAGTGTAGTAGATGAAATACAATATCTAGATAATGCATGTAGAGTATGTAGAGTATGTATGTCACGGCGGCAGTAAGTCCAAAACCAAGCTTTTGGTTGAAGTGGTGTCATCAGAGTGTAGCGGGCAGCAGCAGCAGCAGCAGCATGTAGATCTTCAATACTTTCGACGAGAAAGCTTTTACCAGTTGCAAGCTTTTTAACATATAGAGATCCAAACATAGTGTAAGCGGAGAGCACCTATTTTTTCCGTTTGAGTGAGAGTGCGCTTTTTAGGAGAGTACGAGTATGCCTTATTAAATTCTCATTTAAGTAACAGCTGTTTTCTAGTTCTAGGCCAATATCATGTAGACGAAGTTCTCTGTTATTAGTTTTTCTATACATACACTAGCGATCACTAGGATGAGGCCATACATTTTGTAATCGATTTTCACTCTTCACTGCTGTTTGAAATTTTGTACCCGCAAACTTTTACTACCTGCGAACAAGTACATACTATATTTTCTCAACAGGGAGTCATAAAATTAAAGGGTAAATAAGAAACGATGGAATTTCCCAAGATCAAACAATGAACTACTTGAAAAGCGTATAAAAAGATGCGCCACTCAGATGAGGCCATTGCGAACATTTCTTCCACCTATAAACACTTATAAGATGGAACTCAAGGAGACAATAGAACTATGTAAGTCGGCCATAGGCAACAATTTTTTTATAAAAAGATTATCATTAGATAGGCATGCGATCCACTGTAACACAGTGGAGCGCTATCATAAAGTTAGAAATTTGTTGAAGGATTCGACGACGGAGTTCTTCTCTTACACCCCGAAGGGGGAGAAGCTGCAAACTATGCTGCTGAGGGGGTTGGAACCGTCTACGGATCCGGAGCAGCTCCTTGCACTGCTTAAAGAAGAGGAGTGCGAAGAGCTCAAATTCGTGGGGGTTAAGCCATTCGTCACGGCTAGAGCCAAAAGGGAGAAGCGGAAACTACCGTTTTTCCTGGTCCAGCTAAGTCCCAACAGCAAACTGGATGGTCTAAGGAGCATAAAAGTCCTAGACTACCAGGTTGTACACTGGGAGAAATTAAAGAGGAGCGAAAACATTTTACAATGTGTTCGCTGCCAAAGGTTCGGGCACGCCGCGTCGAACTGCGAAATGCAGCCTCGATGCGTGAAGTGTGGAAAGAACCACAAGTCAGAGGAATGCGCTCTAGGTAAGGACGGAGCGTCGGAAAAAAGCCAACTCTCTTGTGCTTTATGTAGGAACACGGGACACACCGCAAACTATCGGGGTTGTCCCAAATTCCAATACATAAAAAGAGTAAATCTGGCTCGGCAGCAGAAAGTGGAAGTTAAACGTCCACTCGTGCAGGCACAAACACCAGCCGTTACTCCCCAAGTTACCTACGCCCAAATGGCGGCAGGTAGGGGAACTTCGGTACAACAAGCAAAGGTAGCTTCTCAGGCCTCAGCGCCTAGAGCACCTGAACCTGTACCTGACATGCTGGCTATCTTGCTCTCAATTCAGGGGCAGATGGCTCAGCTTCAGCGTCAAATACAGGAACAGGCTACGCGGGTAGATCAAATATACGCGCTGCTGCCGGGCCTAACGCACCTCCAGTCGTAATGGGTACGTATATGGCGGAGCAAACCCTGAAGGTCCTTGCTGTGAATGTTAATTCACTAATTAGGTTCGAACGAAGAGCCGCACTATTTAAGTTGCTTAAAGACAAAGCCCCTGATGTGCTTTTGGTTAGCGAAACTAAGCTTACCAAAAGACACAAAATGAGGCACAGAAGATATGAAATATTACGAAGAAACCGACCCAATTCCATTCAAGGAGGAGGTGTTGCAATCTTTGTAAGAAAGGGACTGCGTTTCAAAAGAATATACAGTCGTGTGGTACGTAGGTTTCGGGTGCTGGAAGCATGCGTCATGTACATCCCTCTCCGTAGTGGAAAGCGGTTGTACATGGTGTCTGTCTATGCACCTAGGGCTACTCAATCCACCTTATTCATCTCAGAGCTCGAGACACTTTTTCGATTTCTGAGGCTGGAATTGGAAGACAACTATTTTATTATCGGCGGAGATTTCAACGCCAAACATAGAGATTGGGGAAATAATATACCAAATACTAGAGGGAACCTACTATTCAATTGGTGGGGTCAGCACAGTGTGATGTATCGACTCGGGCTCAAAGCGACGGATAGTCCGTCGTTTCCCAGACACGGGTCCTATTTGGATCTCCTGCTGTTCGACTCACGAATACAACTGACATGCACTAACCAACAAACTACAAACTGTCTACGCACTTTCGTGTATGACAGTGACCATTGCGGTCTCAGCACCGAAATAACTGTTCCCAACGAAACTGCGGAATTGGAAGAGTTTGTTCAAAGGTATTCCTACAATTATAGTAGAGTGCGTTGGACACACTTCTCAAGAATACTGACGAGAGCACTCTCCTCGAATTCGCTCTACCCACCGTCCAATAGAAATCTGTCAGACGAGGAGATTGACAGATATCTAAGACTAATGGACGAGACAATCAAACGAACTATGGACAAAACGATACCACGGTATCAACACACTGACAACGAAGACTTATTCCGCAACGCAACCATTGACGCACTGCACCGACATAAAAGTAGACTGCTGTCAAGACTAAAAACCTTGTACAGACAGTTTACTGACAGACATAACCCGGAGATCATGACATTGAAGTCGTCGATTAAAAACCTCCAGACATTAATAAAAGAAAATTACAGAAATTCTGTAAGTTTGTATTGGAACCACAAAATTCGGGCTGTAAACACCAGCAACCCGAATATGTTCCCGCAAATAAATAAAATATTTCGGAGAAATAATCAAAACGACCTTCCATGTCTCAAAATCGCCCGAACGACGAACAACGAACAAATACTTTTAGCAGCAGGCATTGATCCAAATGAGGCCGTTGATGATGACAACTTCTTTGTGGTCGAGGATCCGCAGGAGAAGGTAGAGGCTATAGGAGCGACTTTCCAGGAAGTGTACAAGGCGAATGACATCATTGGCCCCAACCACGACCTGGAGAGTCGAGTCCTTGTGCACAATTCCTGCCTTCGAAATGAAATTGCGAGTTGGCGATTCGAGAGCTCGGGTTTCACCCAGTTCAGTGACGAGAATATGGCAAATAATGTCATCACCAACGAAAGGGTATTACCACCGTTCATTTCGAAGGAAGAGCTCCAAACGATCTTTGAATCGCTTAGAAGTAAGAAATCAGTGGGAACCGATGAAATACCGAACATTGTGCTTCGACATCTCCCACTAGAAGCGGTGGACATTTATACCACCCTGTTTAATAATGCAATGAATAATGCACATTATCCAGCGCATTGGAAAACGGCGGTGGTACATCCCATTCCCAAAAGGAATAAAGATACTTCCAATCCGGCGAATCTCCGCTCGATCAGTCTTCTTCCAAACATCAGTAAGGTTTTCGAGAAGGTGATCAATAGAGTCCTGACTAAGTGGGTTGAGGACAAACATATCGTTCCGGATAATCAATTCGGTTTCAGGGCTGGGCATGATATCATTCATGCTGCGTCTAAACTGGTTTCTGATATCCAATGGAACAAAGTCAAAAAACAGTGCACTGGTGCCTGCCTGATTGACTTGGAAAAAGCCTTCGACACCGTATGGTTAGAGGGACTCTTCTTCAAGCTGGACAGGTTGGGCATTAGTAAACCACTGCTGTATATTCTTTTTGATATGCTCTCCAGTAGACAGTTCATCGTGAAGAAGGGCGATGTGACTTCTGCTGGAACGTTTAACATTAAAAACGGTCTGCAACAAGGTGCGGTAAATTCGCCGATCCTATTCAACATTTACACAAGTGATCTGATAGGTTCACTTCACCATGCCATAGCGTACGCAGACGACTTAATTGCGTACAGATCAGGTCCAAAGATTGAGGTCATTAATACACTTTTGCAACGTGACTTCGACAAAATTAAGCAATATTGCGATGACTGGAAGTTGAAAATCAACTTTCAGAAATCGGAAACCATTCTGTTTAGGACGCCTTTGTCTGGGGCCTCTAGGGATACCAGAAAGAATTGGCGAAAGTTCTCTATCGTCGGACAACATGGACAGCCACTTGCTTGTCGAAATGTAGTCAGATACCTTGGGATCTGGCTAGATCAATATCTGTATTTTAACAAACATATAGATGTTGCTCTGGCCAGAGCCAAAGGTGCTTTTGCCCTTACAAGGAGACTGTTTTATAACAGCCAACTCGATGCGAGGGTGAAGGTGATCTGCTACATGGCCCTTATCCGGCCTATGCTTGTGTTTGGATGTCCCGTGTGGTTCAACGTGAGAGCAAGTTTATTGGAAAAGATTCGGGTGTTTGAGAGGGCTTGCCTTAGGGCTTGTCTTCGGTTATACAGAACACCAGAATCTGAGTACATAAAATTCTATCGCAATGAGGTCTTGTACAATAGGGCGAACCTAATAAGAGTGGACAATTTTGTTATTAAGTTGACTCGAAGGCACATTGCAAGAGCAATGACATCGTCGAACAACCTGATCTCTGGGGCTTACTACCCTAATTATATGTATCATGAGAGAGTTCGCTTTGACGGCTATGTTCCTCCAGAAGCGTTCCTCTACCTTGATAGCAAAGGTCTGATCCAGGACAGATTGGCTGTGCCGCTAATCTTCCACGTTGCTCGAACAGCTGCGGACAGGCGACTCAACTACGACAGAGACATCGCACACGGCAGTGCGGAGCGTCTCCGGTTCAGTAGGGCGGTAGGGAGTCGCGACATGAGGGATGTTGCTCATCAGCACCAACAATTTTGGTGGCTTGTTGAAGAAGAGGATGCGTCGTCGTCGAATTCCTTCAGCAATCGATAGCTTCTTGCGAAGCAAAGTGGGTCAGCCTAAAAAAATTTTTTTTTTTTGTTTTAGCGTTGGCCGGCTTACATAGTTTTAGGTAGAATTAAGTTAGATTTAAGCGAAAAAAAAAATATATATATATATGTATATATATATATATGTATGTATATATGTATGTACATGTATTTATATATTACGTATATATATATAATGTATATATATTGTATATGTATATATTATGTATTAGATGTAAGTAGGTTAAGTAAATTAAGATTTATTCTTAGGTAGTTTGTAAATTTTAGTTTTAAGTTTTATAATAAGTTAAAAAAAATATAAGTCATGATACTAAGTTTTTCTTAAAAAATGTTTTCTTAGTTCTAATTATAATAAATAGACATAGTATAAGCATGTAATGTAAGATACGTCGAAAGACATAATTTAAGTGTTAGGTTTAACTTAGAGTGCCCGCATGGGGCCAGTAAGTTAGAATAAGATAATTTTAAGTTAATTAAGCTAACTTTTAAGCATTTTTTTGTCTAGCAAGTAAGAGTAAATTAAGTGAAATAATAAAAATGCATATAAACTGACTGAACTGATTGCGAACATTTCGTTGTAGGAGTTCACATCAGCAATTTTTTTCAATTTTTTGTTAAGAATATTTAAAAAAGCGTTGAAAAGAACTGTTTTTATTTAGTTTAAAAAAAAAATGGGTTCCGGAAAGACTTTGACAGCGACAGAAAGAGGAAAAATGGATGCTTTCAATGAGTTAGGACTCTTAGGCCGAGAATTTGCAAGGAGGCTTAAAAGAAGTAAAACTGTTGTGAACAGTTATCTTACGGATTCACAAAACTATAGAAAAAATCAAAAAGGATGCACGGCAGAAGCAACAACATTGCGAGAAAAGCGGTTAATTCAACGATGTGCCTCAGAATGATAATACGAAAAAGTAGCCCTATACAGAGAAAACAACTTAAAAAGAAACCTGTTTTGAAGCAAGAACACAAGGCGCATCGAATGAATTTTGCAGGAGAACATGTCGCTTGTAGCAGTGAATGGAAATGCGTTGTCTTTTCGAATGAAAAAAAGTTTAACCTTGGCGGCCTTAGATATTCCAACAAGGCAATGCCCCTTGGAATCCACACTTCCAGGTTTGTTAGAAGTTGGATTCAATCAGAAGACGTGGAACTTTTGCCAGGACAGCCCTATTCACCGGACTTAAACATAATCGAAAATGTTTGGGCATGGTTATCTCGTAAAGTGTATGAAGGCGGAAGACAATTTGAAGACAAGGATACTCTAATCGAAGCTATTCGTGATGCCTGGACCCAAATTGCTCTTGATTATTTAAAAAAAAACTGTATGATTCTATTCCAAACCGTCTTATAGAGGTCATATCGAAATATGGAGGGCATACTCATTATTAATGCAGAAAAACATAATAAATAAATGTTTTAAAACCATAAAATGTAAACATTTTATTAATTTTTTCCTTTCTTTCGAAGATTTTGCATGTGGCCTCGTCCTAGTGGCGCATCTTTTTAAGAAGTTCGATGTTTGATCTGGGGAAATTCCAACGGTCGTTTCTTATTTACCCTTTAATTTTATGACTTCCTGTTGTGCAGAGGTAGTAAAAGTGTGCGGGTATAAAATTACAAACAGGTATAAAGAGTGAAAATCGATTGCAAAATGTATGGCCTCATCCTAGTGATTGCCAGTGTATGTCGCAGCTGGTTTAAGAATAGCGTTTCTGCCTTGGAATCTATTGAATTTGAGTACTATTGAAGAGGTTTGAGGTGTGCTCCCCTGGTTATGGCTGTTGAGATTTCTGGTGCGAAAAACATCTCTTAGCTGCGGTGGCTTGCAGTCGAACGAAAGACACTGTCGATTAAATAAATGCTTCAGATTTTCATCGGGAAGCATACCTGTCCAAAGAGGACGGCGTCTCCAGCAATTTCCTTTTTTCTGGAGAGTTTATTTTTTTTTACAGCGCCAGTACTTTGTGTTAAGAAAGAACACATTATATTTCAAAATAATTTAGATATCTTTATTTCATATGAAAACACTGTGCTTATTATTATGCATGCAATAAAATGTTTTTTTAAATGTCCACCACAAGTTCGCTTACAGTTGCTGAAAGAGCTTTATTTTGTTTCCGATATTTTTTTACAAAGGTCGGGCCCTATATACAATAGAAAAATATTTTTATTAAGTACGTAAAAGTAAAAGTGTGGAAGTCAGTTTTTTTTCAGTTTAAATGCATTTTTATTTTCTTAATTACTTTACTCTTACATGCTAGACAAAAAAATGCTTAAAAATTAGCTTAAATAACTTACAAATAATCTTAGACTAACTTAATGGCCCCATGCGGGCACTCTAAGTTAAACCTAACACTTAAACTAAGTCTTTCGACGTATATTACTGTTTATATTTAATTTTATACTTACATGTTAAAACTAAAACTAAGAAAATAGATTTTAAGCAAAAACTTAGTATATGGACATTTTAATAGTATTATAAAAACCTAAAACTAAAAACTTATAGACTACTTAAAAAATATATCTTAATCTACTTAACCTACTTACAACTAATACGTACACATATATATATATATATATACACATAATGCGTATATACTTAATATATACACATATGCACATACATACACATATATATACATAAACATATATATATATATATATACATGTACACACACACACACATATATATATATATATATATATAATTTTTAATTTTTTTTTTTTGTTATTTTTTATTTTTATTTGTTTTTTTTTGTTTTTATATATATATTTATTTATTTTTTCTTAAAAACTAACTTATACCTACTTAAAACTACGTAAGCCGGCCATGGCTAGGTAAAAGTGTGGAAGGTTGCAATCAGATATTCTTCACTAACTCCAGACAAAGAAATCGAACGCATGCTCCTTTTCGAAGCTCGCGTCCCTGGTTTATTTTGAATCTTTTACATTTTGATGTAGCTTTCGAACACAATTTCTACAGAGACTCCTCTCCACTGCCGTGACCGAGCATGTATCTGAGTCTTTCTTTTTCTTTCGATTTTCTTTTCTGCTTTGTGTGTAGACTTAGTGAGCAGGCCTGGTCCTTTTTCACAACTCAGTGTCAGATAGCTTGCTGACAATGTCGGCGCTGATTTTCTGCCCTAAATGTTGACGATATGGGACGTCTCGACATGTCGACATGATTCGATTAAAAAGGACTCTCTCGCAACTACAGTAGTTCGAGTCAAGTTATTTGTTTTTGTCTACCATATATTTACCTTACTAGATCGAATATTTATTTGTGGAAGGTAGTGACCCAAAAGGTTTCGAACAAGTAAACTCCTAAAAGGTGAAACATGATTAATGTAGCAGTTCCTTATTGGAAAACTAGTCATCTTATCTTCTGCTGCACGCCAATATTTTTATATTGGGTGTCTCAGTTAGACGGCCTATTTTGGAATTTGAAAAAAAACGCAGTGTTTTTCTGAAAAGTTCTGATGTTTTTATTTTAAGGGATTATATCACCTCGAAATTTACAAAAAATCTAATTATATTTTCGGCTAGATAAATTGATTATATCTTTAAGAGTATTTTGAATGTCTGACCATTTAAAAAATTCCAATTATTTCGGAAGTTATAGTCCCCCGAAACTCAGGTAGCAATCGGACCGGCACGACCAGTCAAAGCTTGTCAAATGGTATTTTCAGTCAGTTCTTTGTTGCAATACTTCCCTTGGCGAATTTTGGAAGCTAAAAATAACTCAGGTAGATACACAGAGTACAGAAATTGCAGATTACAGCTAAGTTAAAAAAAAATATTTGGTTTTAAGGCACACCAGCAACTTATCCGACAAATACCACGGCTACTGAGAGCAGATGCTGCCTACGACTCCGACTTGGATACACCCGGTTAACACATAGCCACTTACTAAGGAGCGAACCTCAACCCATTTGTCACCTTTGCCAAACAAATAGGTTACTAACCATTAAACACATCACTATCGAATGTAGTAAAATTAAACAAATCTGTGGAAATCTATATAAAGATAATATTATCAGCCTTCTCTCTACTCCATCGTCAAAAAACATTAATAATATTTATAACGTACTAAAACACCTAAAACTGGACAAGTATATTTAGCTGTTAACTATTTTCCCTATAACAGGGGAGCACCCGAGGATCTCAGGAGAACGAATTTTGTTATACTCTCCCTCCTGACATCATCGAGCGCTCCCCGGACCAGTATTTTTATGTTAATTTAATCTTTAAAAAATATATTAAGATCCCAGCCATAAGCCCTGTATGCTAGTGCATTTATGTACATTTATGTACATTTATGTTTTGATTAATAAATAATAATAATAATAATAATAATATTTGGTTTTAATACCTTGATGCCGTACGGTTTTTTCATTTGCGTTTTTTTTTCGAAACTTTTTATTTCAAACTGCTGTACAAGATATCTCAAGATCTACTTAACCCGATTTTGTTAAAATTTACAATACATATTCTATATTCTTTATAATATTTTCTAAGATGTAGCACAGGATTTGTTTTGATTGGGTGTTACGTTCATAAGTTATAGATTTTTTAAACTCAATTTTGCGGTGAAAATCAGTGTTTTGTTTCAGCTATTTTTAGCTGTCATTTCTACAAAAAAAAATTTAAAAAATGTCTTATATGCTACGAGGGGCGTTCAAGATATTCTAGGTATCGGGGTGAAGCTGTGGTTGCATATATAAATTGACTTATTTATCAAGTAACACTATTATTTTAGTGCATTCATGTAAAATTTCATATAAATGTGATTATTAATTCGCGTTTTATCTCTAGTTAAACAGAATCATAATGGCAACTGAGGCGATGATGGTGAAAATTGAGCATCGCGCTGTAATTAAATTTCTCACTAAGCAAGGAATAAGTCAAAAAACTATTCATGAAGAGATGGTGGCTGTTTACCAGGGTTCCATACCTTCATTATCAACTGTGCAAAAGTGGTCAAGTGAGTTCAAGAGAGCCAGAGAGAGCATTGAGGACGACCCCCGCTCCGGCGCCCCGGCTACTGCTTGTACGGGAGAAAGCATCAAAGAAGTCGAAAAACTTGTTCTTGAGGATGCCCGAATAAAGGTGAAAATGATGGCAGAGATCACCAAGCTTTCAATTGGTACCATTCATACCATTCTTCATGACCATCTTAACCTTTCAAAGGTCAGTGCAAGGTGGGTGCCACGAATGCTCACAGCGCCTCAGATAAAAAGTGAGAATCGCATGCTGTAGAGAGCTTTTGGAGATGTGTAGTGAGAACGCGGACGGTGTTATGGATCGAATTGTTACTGGGGACGAAACATGGGTCCACCACTATGACCCTGAAAGCAAACAAGAGTCCATGCAGTGGCATAAAAAAGGAACAGACCCCCCGAAGAAGTTCAAAGTCACTCCGTCTGCCCGAAAGCTCATGGCCACAGTTTTTTGGGACTCAAAGGGAATCTTGCTCATTGAGTACAAAAAAAAAGGTGAAACCATCAACGCCACATCCTACGCTTCCACTTTGCATAATTTGCGGGAGGAAATTAAAAAGAAAAGACGGGGTAAACTCGCAGCGGGTGTGTTGCTTCTTCATGACAACGCTCCTGTTCACACGGCGCGAGTTTCCAAGGCTGCTGCGCGAGATTGTGGTTTCGAAGAAATCCAACACCCACCCTATAGTCCAGACCTTGCCCCTAGTGATTATTTCCTGTTTCCGGATTTGAAAAAATGTCTTCGTGGAAAAAGATTTTCGGATGATGAAGAACAAATGCATTGATATATTGAAATTTAAATTGAATTCGCATTTTCCTTCATATCGATACCGAGAATATATTGAACGCCCCTCGTACATCTCAGCTATTACCTTTCTAAATAAGAAGAAAATATTTTTTTCTTTTTCAAACGATGGCTGACAGAAATAATAAGTACACCATCAGCAAGGATTTTCAAAAGAGGATCTTGCTTGATGGCTCATGTCTCCGTCATTTTTTATTTATTTTTTTTATTCGTTATTATTTCAAATTATTCATAAAACTACTATGTATATGTGTAAAATAAAATTTATTTTGTATATTTAATGGCTGCGTAAACAAATTTGTTTATTTTTTTATTTTTATACCTGTAACCTCTAATGGGGACACGGAGTTAAGTATTTTTTCTTTATAATTAGAGCGCGCTCGGTACTCTTAAAATGGTTGAACACAGCGCGGGAGAAGGGAAGGGTGGAAGCAAACAGAGGTACCGATGTACAATGGTGTTTACTGACAAAGGAATAGAGATCTCTACAGGGTTGCGCCAATTGGTTATGCTGTTAATATTGTTATTTAATGAGCTTAACATACGCTGCCGTTGTAATTCTACAGCCAAAGAGCAGGGACGTGAGTCCAGGAACGCATATGACAAAAAAGCTTAGGCAGTGGTTTTGCCAGCGTGGAGGAACATCTCTTCAGAAGAAGGGGATATATACCATCTGGACCAGCAGATTTGTGAATGTTAAGATTTTTAAGTAATCTTGCTACTACACGAGTGCCAAAGTCGATTCGTTCCATTGGTGATTCGATGCACTCGAGTGTAGGGGGGCACAAAGCACAAGAGCTGACAGCTGGAATGACATTATAAATCAGCGTCGCGATGGAGTAAGAGGTTGAATTTCTAATATTTTAGATGGACAACCAAAAACATTGTAGTATTTTTTGCCTCAGTTTTTGGTCGTATGGAAACTTTACATTCTTAAGAAATAGGTTGCAGTCGTTCCTAGTGCGTTTGAACTTTTTTCGATTTTTCTCTGTCGGGTTCGTCTTGTAGGACCGAAAAAATATTTCTCTAACCCTGATAGTCTCTTTACAGTTTGGTATGCGTTTTCTTTTGGTTTGATACCCTTCACCTCATTCCAAAGAGAACAATATCTGTAATCATATCACCACCGGTATCCACGTTAAAATTGCTAAAGAACTTGTTTAGTTCGTTCCATTTGGCTTTTTCGTATTGCCATATGGTTTTTTTTAAGGAATTTTTTCTCTAACTATGTAATCAATATACGAAAAATTAGCTGATATGGCACAGTGGTCCGACGAGCCTAGAGGGGCTAGCACATCGACCTTGTACTTGTCAGGGAGAGGACTTGAAAACAAGTCCCGGGTATTGGCGGTATGACTATCAACGTCTGGTGGTCATTTACAAGCTGGGTCAAGTTGTTTTCCACAGCGAAGATCTGATTGGTCCTTTTGACGAAATTTTCGATGACATTTTAGCATAGGGTTGACTCAATTTCATCATTGTGGATTTTCGCGATTTCTATGCGTTGTGATTCCGTGTAATTTTCCATGACTAAACATTAATATTCACATATGACAGCTGTCAAATAATAACGCTGTACAACCGACACAAGAAAAACTGGCGCAAAATTAAAAATAAGCGGTCTTTTTTTTTGGTCTAGAGGGAAGCAGTCCTGCTCTGCTTCATGTACTGTACGACTATCATCCACTAAAACTTAGGCCCTTTCATCCTAACACCATCCACTCCAGTAATCACTTTCGTATTACTTCAGAGTGGTGTGGCTTTCTTTAGCCTCCTGGCCGGCTTTTTCATTTTGCGTTGTTCTCTTTTGCGGGTTTAGTTCTCTTGCTGGTTAGGGTATCTTCAATTATGCCGAGACACGTTTTGGTCTGTCTCTCTTTTTTCTCTCTTTCCCTCACTTCTTTCTATTAGCCATTTGTTGCATTCGAAAAACGTGTATAAGTAAGTGTTAAAATAACCATATCCGGTTAGAAACTGGGTGACGTAGTAATTTAAATTGCCATGTTTTCATTGTTCCCATTTGTCAACGCTTTTGATTAGTGTAGTAGTCCACCGGCTTCTCCGTTCTGAGTTTCATCTCCCTTGCCATTGCTGTTTTGTGTGTTCTTTCGTCTCAAACATTGCAAAACTAAGGATTATCTAAAGTTGTTTTTCCTACAGTAGTATAAGCATGCACATCCGGTTATAGGAAAATGATTATTATTAAAACGAAATAGCAAAGTTGTAAGGGGCTCCCTCCTATACTCAGTGTCTTGCTAAGGTGGTACTACAATTTGGGTCGATGTTGGACCTTAATAGAAAAGTCCACGCGGTTAGCTCGATCATAAGCCATCACTAGTTGCGCACTCAATATTGGTTTTCGGCTTACATACTTTCCTATTAGTATCTATTTGTTTTATTTGCCCTAGCCGACCAAGACAGCCCATATGCACAATTTTGAATTCAACCGATATCGCAGTAGAGCTCGTATTTCTTTGTTTTTCAATCCATCAGCGAAACTAAATACGAGTATACTTCAAAAACTATTTCTTTCCGGCCGACTGACGATAACTTCATCCGTTTTTTTTAGAGTCCGTACTTCAGCGTCATAGTCATCGTTTCCGTCTTAGTACTATTCTTCATTATCTTTCTGATGAAGTGTCATTTTCAGCAATGAATGGAGTGGTACCGATTATAACGTTCTATCTATGAGACTTTTTAAAGATTGTACTTTGTACGCGTAACAGCGCGTTCCCATGTCTTAATTTGCTGGCTTTCAAATGTATTGATTTAATCGTTCACCATCTTGTTGCAGCAGCTAGAGTTTGACAGAGCTACCAAATTAGCCCGTCTGTCTATTTAAATATCTTATACTTATACACAATGTGCCGAAGTGTGAAACCTTAATGAAAATCTGACGTAAAGCCATGCCGATAAATGTGAATAAAATTGTTCACAAACATTTTAGCAGATGTAGAACTAGATCTTACGAGTATATGTGATGCTGGGAGACTAATGACTTTATAGTTTGCGCAGTTGGCAGATCTCCTTTCTTTTCGATTGAGCACATTGATATTTCTCTTAATAGGCAGGCAATCATCTGACCAAAAACTCAGAAAAGATTTGATGTATGCACAAAACAATCCTACCTTCAATTGATTTAAAAAGCTCTGCTGTAAGCCAGGTTTGGAGAGTTATTGGATTTCAACTAGTTTTGTTAAGGAGGAATGCCTCGCTCTAGTAGCAAAATCTGGTTCCTGATCGTCATTTTATGTATTTAGTCTATAAAAATGGTCTTTCTATATGTATCAAGAATTTACTTTCAAGTTTTAACCCTCATTTCTACAGGTTTCTGTACGTGTTTTGTTCTTTGACACAATCTCTGTACCTTCTTCTAAATAAGACTTCCATGCACTCTTTCCGAAGTAGCATCTCTTAATCGCTTTCTTATCATACATTTACCACTTATTTCAGAGAAGCCTTTGTTCGTCCCGATTTTATTTCAACCAAAATTTGGCTGCTGATGACATAAGCTACGAAACGAACGTAGAATGGCACAAATTCTTCGTTGCGGCAGTTTATTTTCCGTGTAACTCGGTGCTACCACAAGTACCAAAGGCAGCAACCGATGTCATTGAATACTATGATTCCATTACGCAAGGCAACTATCTTCTAAACTTCATTCTATCTGACCTGGTTGTATTCACTGTGAACCAGCATTTGCTATAAAAATAAGAGAGCAAGTAACCGATTTAACGCTAGGAGATTACCGACTAAAAGATACTATCGAAAGCTTCTATGTCACTATGTCATAGGTACTCGTACATCAAATTCAGAGTCGGATGCGAAGTCACGGCTTTGCTAAAGAGGAGAAATCCACGAAAAAGCAGCTGGGTATGCATTAAGAAGGAGCTCGGCACATCTTTCAATATCCCTCCTAAACTCAGAACGAAACACCATTCAGGACTTGAATGGTGCCACCATCAAATGTTTTGAAGTGACCTAAAAGATGACTGTACTCGCCCCAAGAGCTTCGGATCTAGAGATTAACTGCTCTAAAGGGCAGGAAGTCGTAGACTTAATCTTAGTCAACTTAAACATCCCCGCTGTTTTTACTAGATTAAAATTAACTGTCTGTCTTGTCTGTAATTTGACTCTCGTCTTGTAGACTTAGGGTATGATGTTATGACAGCAGAACAGCTGTTGATGTTCTCCTGTGCCCAACAATAGTTTCAACCAGAGTCTGAGCCAGGAAACGAATGTAGCCGGGATTTCACGGATGGTTTCAAAACCGATCAAGAATGCAGCGTTGGTGTCTTCTTGAAGGACAACAATGTTCTCGGTAGGAAAATTTCCGTCTGTCTGCCAAGTGAAGATATAAACTGCAGTTAACACCTCGCTTTACCCACTCCCAACGTTAAGGCTACTTTGAGAATACAAGGCTTCTCTGAACGCGGTCGGATGGTTGAATTCACTGAGTGTTGTTTGAGTCCTAGGTCACAATGGTGCCACGGGAAAAGAGATTGCCGATTAACTTTCTAGGCAAAGCTTAGAGGAGGGTTTCTCAAGACCCGTCGTTCTCGTCTCTACAAAATGTCTCGCAGTCCCAAAGAGGTCAGCTACTTTCTTGCTGTCCCTCAGTAAGAAAGACCGTTAACCAGCATTGTAACAAGGCAATACACTTTTACTAATCACCTAAGGCTGATAGATATAAGCGGCAACATATTCTGCAACGCTTGCTCTTAGAGTGATTCCGACACGGTGCAACATTATCTCTGTGATATGTTATGGATAGTGGTACTGTAGGCACTTTACGGGGGAAGTCCCAGAAGTATCCGACCTAACAAAGAAAACACAAAAAAAATGGGAAAAGTATGTTTATATCTTTACGTAGTCTCCTTTTAGTTCAATACACTTTGTTCAGCAATGTTCAATAGCTTCGATACCCTATCTATAATAAGAATCGTCGAGCTCCTTAAAATAGAAATCAACCGCGGACTTTACAAATTCGGAAATAGAAAATAATCCGAGGAGGCGAATAGGGTGCATGAGGAAGCAATTCGAACTTTAACTCATTGATTTTGCCCATCGCAATGACGGATGAGTGAACTGGTGCCTTGTCTTGATGAAACAAAATTTTTTTTTTCGCCAAATGCGGCCGTTTTTTCTTGATTTCATCTTTTAAACGCTGCAATAATTTCTCATAATACACGCCCTTGATTGTTTTTTTTTCTTTCTGAAGATAATCGATGAAAATTATCCCACGCGTATCCCAAAAAACTGACGCCATGACCTGCCTGCAGATGCAATTGTCTTCGTCTTCTTTGGAGCCAATTCTGCCTTTGGTTCCATTGTTTTGACTGTTCCTTCGTTTCGTGTGTGAAGTGATGACCCATGTTTCATCGACGCAAAAACTCGGCTTCATTGCTGTGAAACTTCGCCAAACACTCCATTAAAACATCCTCACGACGCTTGTGAGTAATCGCGGCACCCATCTTGCGCAAGCTCTTCCATGTCCAATTTTTCAGTCAACATGCGATATACAGCGCTTTTTGAAATACCTACATCTGCTAGTTCACGCACTTTCAATCGACGGTCACCCAATACCATTTTGTCCATTTTTTTCAACATTTCTGGTGAACTCATTTCATTTGGTCGACCACTGCGATGTTTGTCTTGGCTACTCGTACGGCCTCACTTAAATTCAGCCACCCCAGGAGCAGGCTCCCCCAGAGTACAATCCAGTTCCGCTTTGATGTTGTTTGGATTGAGGCCTTTCAAATGAAAGTATTGTATCGCATAACGATACCAAATTTTTCCGTTTTTAAAAGTTCAATGAGAGCGTTCGCTATGGAAGGCTGCCGAACAAATACTAAACAACGTAGCATCGTCAAATTTCAAATTTAAGCTTTATAAGGTTGGTACTTACCACAATAGTCATTCTTTTTAAACAGCAACCGCCATCTATACTTCTGGGGCTACCTTCGTATCACCGAAGCGTTTACTCATCATTCTACGAAAGACGGAGAAATTCCAATAGAACTCACAAGGAATGCAATGGACTAGATATATATTTTTTTAAATGCTCTGTGCCGACAGAAAAAAAAGCACAGATATCTTATCTTTTGTGTGTGCAAAATCTGATACATTTTGCTAGTAGTTTCAGTTATTAAATGCACGTATGTATGTATATACTCGTAGCAACTCTTAGCCTTAAGCACAGAAAATAAGTATATATAAGTATCAAATGTAAACAAAGTCGAAAGACATAGATGTAAGAGTTTAGAGTAGTTTAGAGTGCCTGTGTGGGGCCAGTAAGTTAGTGTAAGATTGTTAAGTAATTTTAATTAGCATTTAAGCATTTTTTGTTAGTATGTAAGAATTAATGATTTAGAAAATAAAATGCATTTAAAACTAAAAACTAAAAACTATACTCGTAGCAACCGGACGCTCATATCTAAAAGATTTAGCTAATATTGTCCGAGGTACATTTATATTTATTATTTATCACGCAACCATTTCCCGATTCCGACCGATTCCGCTCGGTTACTTGCGGATATAAGAAATAGCTGAGATTGCAGAGATCTATATGCCTAGACATGCGTCGTTAGTCATTGTAAAAACTTAAAATAAGTCTCCCTTAATATATTTATGGTACAGTAGACCCAATTAATCTTGCATTTTCATTACAATTCGAGACAACAATAAATAATAAAAACTCGTAGACTAGGTGTATCATTTCATTCGAGAATTTATTCTAGTATCACAAACAAATATCAACTAAAAAAGATACGATATAAATATATAAACCATCAATAATAATAATTGATAGATAGTTAAATAAATCGCCACAAAAATAAAACATATTTTCTTTTTATAAATATAAATGTTTCCCTTCTTTCATTTTGTTATTCACTTTGAAATTTATTTTTCATTTCATTGGTTATTCATTTTAGTTTGTTGTTTTTTTTTTTTTTTTTTTTTTTTTAAATTTCATTATTTTTAAAACAGGAAACAAGCGCATGAAATATCTGCGACGACTGCCTTAACCAAGGCTCTAATGCTAAAAAGTCTAGAGAAGAGAAGCTACCTTCTTCAATTTAATGTATAATAAAATTAAATAGTTTTCTTACATTTTGCCAATATAGATTCCAAAATTTTAACAAAAACTATAATTTGTAATACCGCTTTTTTGTATAAAAAAAAAAATAATAAAAAATAAAAATAAGGCTACTGAGAATATTTTCAATTTAGATTTGTAAAGATTTTGATTCTACTAACGACGTCCACATCAAAGGACCTCAACGCAGAATAATAGAGATACAATTTTGAGAAGAATAAAACACAAATAAACAGTGCGCTAAAAGTATCGAAAGTATTTAAATTAAACTTAAAATTATTATTCCTATCGCCGAATCGACTAATTGGATTGTTTATCTAATACCTCAAATTCGTATATTTTATGCTTTATATACTGTGATGCATATATTTTAAGCGTCGCCTAACTTAATTACAGATAGTATAAATTAATTGATACATTTTATCATTTAGTTACCACTTTAAAATATAAATACTTATATATGATGTTTTCGTTTTGTTTTTGTTTTTTTTTTTAGTTTTCAATATATCATAGCAAAATTGCTCCTCTCTTAAAAGATTACAAAACCCCATCTTCGCTTATTGCAAAGTTGGTGTGGATGCCTCTCGCAGAAAAAATGCGAAATGCCTCATTTAAAAATCAGTGTGTACAAAAAATGATTAACATATAAATTTTGTTCCTTAAAAAGTCCATAGGATTTGAGCTATTATCATAATGTGTGTGTATGTGGATGTGTTCATTTGGTGGGCTTTCGGCGTGAAGTGCATTCATTTAATTTAAGCATTCTACTCCTTTCCATATGCCAAATGAACACAGCCTTAATTAACAAACAAATAAAGTTATGTTAATAACGTAACATAGACTAATAGTATAATTAAAATGAAAATTGTTTCATAAACATGGCGAAAGGAAATATCTCCAACAAAGAAACTTTCCAGGGATTAGTAATAATTTACCGAATTTATGCAGTGATATCATTTGTTGCAATTGCTCATCTATAACATAAAATTCGAGGCTAGCGATACATTTGAAAATTGATACAATAACGCTGGTAAACTGCGATTGCAGCAAGCTAATTTCGATACCAGTTAATTTAAATTGTGATGCTAATGTTGCTGCTGTTGCGGCTTTTGCTACGGCTACTGTTATTACTATTACTATGCACATTGATACATTGAATAATTTACTGATGATGATTAGATTTAGAGATAATAACGTTAGTAATAATATTTGTAGGTTCTTTTTGATGAAGTATTTAAAGTGTATCTTGATCAACTTTAGTTACGGATTAATCTGCTTCTTGGGTTTTTTCAATTCAGCATCTTCGTCACGCTTAATTTCGGTGTAGCGTTCACCTTTAAGCGATACAATTTTGTTATCGCGATAACGAACAAGCTTTTTTGGCTCCACCTTTGGTACAAATGGTTTGTATTCGCGAGACGCAGCATTTTTATCAACATATGAATACCTGCAAACAAAAATTGCATGTATATTTATGAAACTCAATATTATTTTCAGCTATTATTTATAATTTAATAACAGGAATGATAAAAGACTTTCCAAAGCTTACAAGAACTAGCTTAAACCACCTGACTGAAGTACTTAACTTAGAAAACCATCAAAGGTAATTGTAAACCTTTGATGTGGATAACTGACATGGGAAATTCTTACCTAATTTGGACATTTACGAAACGGGATGAAAAACATTTCAGGAGCTTCGAGAGAAAATTTCTTCGGATAATTTTCTGTGCTGTTTGCATCAATAGAGAATGGAGGAGACGTTTCAACAACGAACTGTACGGGCTGTTTAAGTCGACCTCGTCAGATAGCTTAGATAGCATGGACGCATGGACACTGGCGCTCGGCTTAGAAAGTTTTTGACTCCAACCCAGAGGGACAACGCAGTAGACCTCATCTTAAATGGCGCACACAAGCAGGAGGGGACCTCAGACAACTTTGTGTGTGCAACTGGGGGTAGCTGCTAAAAGACCGCGCTAGCTGGAGTGGCATGGTAACTGAGGCACTGGTTTAACACCAGATTTTACTTCTACCTAAGCAAGAAAGTAAAAAGTGGTGAAGTGGTTTTTGTTTTTTTAATAAAAAAAAATGACATAGGAATAGGATGAGATTAAAATGATTTTTCATTTTCATCTGCTTTTGTGGAAAGACACAATTTGAGAATACGGAGAGATCGACTGTTTAAATCTTTAGGTACTACGTATTGATACTATGCAAGGGCAAAAGTGCATTGTTTCCAATTCTCGCAACCGAGACGAGAATTGAAATACGGTGGAGTAATCAGTCAAAGCAAGAATTACCTTTGATTACAACACAATACTAAGCTAATAGCAATTTGATCAACTCCGATATCATCAATTCGAAGCAGTGAATGTGGATGAAATCGTTTACTCTACAGTTATAGTTATACAAAAATGATTTCAAATGCAGCCGAGGAGACAAAGCAATACAGTAATCTTCTTGTTTAAATGCATTCCATATGTGATTCACTGTACCAGTATTTCTTATACTACAATACATACAGATTCTTGACCGAAATTTCAGCTAAAGGGAACTAAATGCTCAATTATTTTGAGTTCAAAGCTTTAACATAAAAAAGTGTTCCGACCAGAACTAATAGTTTCGATTAATACGCTACAGTTTTTAGCTACCCGTTACATCTGCAACTTAAGAACTTACCAAGCGTAAATTTCAAAATACAGCACATCTCTTTTCAAACAAGCTCAAAAGTACAGCATATGATATTAGGATTATAAGTCAACCCCGCCTTACTTTTTTCCACACATAGATGAGAATGAAATTCTTCATTCCAAAATTGAACGCCTAACTACACTCTAAGTAAATTGCTATCACAGGAATTAGCAACTGCTGTGAAGGAACCTTGTCGTATTTCGATAATGGAGAATATTGTCAATGCATAACTCTACCCTGATGTACGCATTAGTCGAATGAAAAATTTCAACTATGAATGATGTTTTCCAATTTGCAAGGATACGCAAAACTAAGGAACAATGTACCCTACCACTTCGACTCATATTTTCGCTCCTCTTCCTTTCTCTGGAAACGATTTCTTAAAAAAGTAAACAAGAACAGAATATTGCCGTGAAACCTGCAGATTGATTGATCTCTTAACTCTCAGCATGAAACACGAAAGCAACGGTAAGGTGACTAACCCTACTAAAACTCAACAATATTGGCAGCACTATCAGAGATTTTAGGGTAACCCCTGACATAAAGGCGCCCACACCAAAATCCTGAGACAAGGTAATAAGTAAGTGTATTTCCAAATTAATAATGTGAGACCGCACGTGTACGTGCGATTATTTCTACGTTATGCGTACCATAATGTACCGCACACAGAGTATGATTTTCGAACAAAATGCAGATAGTCAAACTCAATTAGTAGTGTGAGTGACTTTTGGAATTGTTACTATGGTAGAAAAATGAGGTACTGAATCAATATTTATGGCAGTCTGAAGCTCGGTAGCAGTTTTGACGAGTGGATCACAGGTTTTATGATCTGATCCGATCTGGATGATGGTTCACAATCTTCAACTTGGAAAGGTTTTGTAGTTTTCAAATATAATCGGCCTTCATAAAAAATTAGTAAATGTGGCTGTTTTTCAAGGCCAACAGCTTCTAAGTTTGACATCTAGGTACAGATTTCAAAAATACAGAAATAATCATACATTAGAAATTGCACATACAGCTTAATCTCAGCCATCGCGAAGCAGCCTTTTTTACAACAACCGTTCATGAAACAAAAGTTCATTGTCTTGTGAGCAATAAAGGAAGATAAGTGCAAATAACTGAATCACAGATAGAACGTCTGCATTTTGAGGTTAGCAAAATGGCTAGAAAATACTATGGGATTCCGTTTACGGACTAAAACAAATATACGTAACTGCTATATTTTCTCAAATAAGTATTAATGTTGCGAAATGGTACTGGATAGACTTGTCGATACTAATTCAGGTAAGAGTCTGCATATGCCGCAATATGGGGCAATTTGTATATTAATATACCAAGAGAAGTGTGTTACAAGATGATAACAGACGCTTGAACGATCTATATACACGTAGTAGATTTAACACAAGAACGATGCAATACAACCAATACCAATCAAACAAGAAAACATGAACTCACAAACGTCGGCAGGAGGGTTTCCCTCAAATATAGACAGAAGAAGTAGAAACTCCTTTAAAAGAAACGACAAACAGCAAGACTGTGAGAAACGATCAAGTTATAGTCGAAGCTATTAAAGTAGGAGGTAATAAACTCCTACAAGAAATAACAAAGCTCTAAGAACACATGTAACATATATGTCTCACTTACTTACTTCGGTGGCGCTGCAGTTCGAGGTGAACCTGGGTCTCAACTAACAAGCCTCTTCAGTTTAGTTAACTACCTCCAGTTGCGCACACTAAGTCCGTTGAGGCCCGCTTCTACTAGTGCTGTCTTCCTCTTCCATAGCCGTCTCAGGCGATTGTTTTGCGCAATTTTCTGACTAAGTCGATTTCGTTGTACAGCTTGTATAGTCTGTCGTTTAATCTTCTCCTCAAAAGCCAGTCAATGCAAACGGGACTGAATATTTTCCGAAAGATATTTCTCTCGAAACGACTGAGGATATCTTCATCCGCTTTCGATAGCCCATGTTTCAGTGCCATAAAGTAGTACTGGGATGGGCCTTAATATCCAATTTCCTTCTTAGCCTAAAGAAACAGCGATTGGCAAGAGTGATTCTTCGTTTTATTTCTGCTGAGGTATTGCAGAGCCAAGGTAGACAAAGTCCTTTACTCGTCGTTGTAGTGCGGCTCTTTTTGATTGGTTTTGCTCTCATTTACCACTAAACCCATTTTGGCAGCTGCCGCTTCAATACTAGCGAACGCATGGGTGATAGCCCCGAGTTCTGCCAATTACGTTAATATCATTAGCGTACGGCAGTAGTTGCACAGGTTTTGGAATATTGTGCCTCCGGTGTTCGCTTGTGAGTTCCGCACAATTTCAAGTATGATGTTAAAGAAGTCATCTGACAGCGCATCGACTTTCCTGGTCTGAGACCGCACTGATAGGGACCAATCAGATTGTTGGCGAAGGGTTTCAGACGTTCACACAATATGATCTTGTATCCGATGTTGGGGAGACTTATACCTCTATAGTTGCCGCAGTTGAGAAGGTCTCCTTTTTTGTGAATCGGGCATACGGTGGTAAGATTCCATCCATTAGCCATACACTTTTCTGACCAGATCTGAGAAATGAGTTGGTGCATGTTATCCAAAAAGTCATTTTCAGCAGCGTTTAATACCTCGGGACGTAGGCCGTCAGTTCCAGCTGATTTGCTGGATTTTAAGTTAGATATTGCTATTCTTACTTCGTTCCGGTCAAGCGGACCCAAGTTTTGGCTATCACCGTCTAAGTTGAATGGTCTATTCCATCTGATGCCGGGATGTTGGGCCTCTTCCCCATTATACAGTTGTTCCTTTAACTCAGCACCGATTGTGACTCTACTACAACGTTTTCTTCAACTCTACAGGCTTCTGTATGGGTTTTCTACCTTAGCACGTTCCTTTTACCTGGTGGTAAAACTCCCATGGGTTATTCCTGGAGTACAACCTCTCAATATCTTCGATCGTGCGGTTTTTGTGCTCTTTTTTCTTCTTCTGGAGAAGCCGATGTTCTTCCCGTCTCTTCTGATTTCTTGGTGGTCGTCGGTTGAGACCCAGCCCATCAGTTGCGTCGTCGCTGATATCACGTTGGTAGCGTTGCCAATTGTTTTCGGTGCTTGATCCTGTCGGCATAGGAGTTGTTGAAAGATTCCGGGATACGCGTTCGGTGAAGATTCTGGCAGTCCCATGCGTTTGCAGATTTTCTACGTTATATCTTGTCACAGTAGTTCTTCCTTTTTGTGGCGCTTGGGAAATCTGTAACAAGGTGGTGATCCGAGTCAATGTTAACTGCCCGGAACATTCGGACGTTCAGAACATTGGGGGCAAGCCTTACGTCTGTCGCAAAATAATCAATTTTCTTTAGCGTTTGATGATCCGGAGACCCCCATGTCCCCTTGTGTATATTGAAATGAGGAAACCATGTGCTTGCTATAGCGATATTTCGTCCCGCCGCAAAATCAATAATCCTAAGTTTGTTGCCAGACGTGTCCACAAAAAAGAAAGCATTGCGAACCTAGAAAATTTCAGACGAAGAAGCCTTCTATAGTATCTTTTCTGACAACAAACCAAGTTAAGAGAACAAAAGCTAGATTTGTACTAACTACGATAGCAAGCAGGCTTTAGAAGCTATTTTAGTAAAAACTTATTAAAAAATCCGTATAAAAAATCAATCTCTGGTGAAGGGCATTGTCAGATAACCAAAATGTTTTCAACTCCAGGGAAAAACGCATCAACACTGTAGAGTGGATGGAAAATGCACCCATCCTCTTTGTTATATGTTATACGACATAGTTAGTGTACGTGTCCTGCTACACGAAAAGACCAACAACTGTCGAATAGAGAGATGAATTAGATAAAAACTGTTCTAAACAGCTAAACTAGGACAATAAAAACATTAATATAAATGTTGAATACTTTTATCACTTTTGTTCTACTGATGACATCGTCAGAGTTATCGACACCAATAAAGCTCGAAGTGCTCAAATCAGCTTCAACTAACGTTTGCTCAAACATAAACTTCAACAAAATTAGATTTATGACTTATTACGTCTCATGTGGCGATCTTTGGATCTAAGACGGCTTACGGGAGGGATAACCAAGGCCGCGAAATCCTGCGTCGTATTGTACTTGAATGGACAGCCTTCGAAAGTGAAACACACTTTTCAAAAATAATATTTCCATGCACATAAAACCTCAGACTAATGTGTTACTACCAGAGGTTACCTATAACCTGCAGCGAGGCAAGTATAATATCAGCAAGCGCCGAGGGTAATAAAGAGTAACGGGGAGAACTATATGCAACGAGAGAAAAAAGCCATATACGCTACGCAACGAACAGGCATTTAAAAGAGAGCTACGTTCAACTGGTTTTGAATGGATATTTTAAAATAATGATGACGATGTTTTCGTCACTGCCACTTCACCGGCTCGTATACAAGTAAACACTTGTGGAAGAAAGGGGTAGTAGAAGGTACTCGTACGATATACGCAAACTAGCAACTGCATTAGAGGATATAAAACTGCCAGAGGTAGTTCTGACCGCATCCTAATGTCGCTGACGCCATTCGACGAGCAATTCGCATGACTGAAATGTTCTGAATGGAACATTAATAATAAGATGCAAACATGCTACGAGTCATCGCGACTGAGGGCAAGGTATCACACTTAACGATCAGCCCTATCCAAAATCAAGACCACAACTTTAGTCAAGCAGGCGTCTTTACTTATGAATCTTTGCGAACAACTTAATGAGGACATCTAAATACCGGAAACTTCCCATTTATAAACGCCAACGCTCTCCGTAGATATGTACTCAACAGAAAGGCACGATCCGACTTACCCGCATTTGTTGAAACATTTGACGCGTTTTGAAACGAACACGTCTTTCCTGCGAAATTGGAACCACCAATGAGTAGTTCTATTTCCAAAAGAAAAGCGCGAATACCAATCTGCTTTGTTTGCTATATACCTATGCTCTGTGCCTACCAATCTGCTTTGTTTGCTATATACCTATGCTCTGTGCCTATCAATCTCAAGGGAAAAAGATTTTTTTTTTTGTATATAATTTGCGGGAGCTGAAGGGGTTTAGGTACCCTTAAAATGCTTGAACACAGCGCGGGCGAAGGAAAATCAAGGAGGAAAGAAAGAGAGGTATCGATGAACGTTGGTTTTAAATGTTTGAAGGTTATAATGACTTAGAAATAAAGAGCTAGGCAGAGCATTCTATAAGCGAGTTGTATGGCTTAGGAACGAATCACGATATTTTAGGGTACGTCCGAAAGTGGAAAGAGGCTATACTGATGAGCTTCATGGTGAGACGTGTTACGATTAAAAGTTTGAAGGGGCGGAATGTTATTGGCGATTTTTGTGGAGCACTGGTGATGGAAATAGCGAAAAAACAGAGTGAGACACGAGACTTTACGGCCGTGTTCAAGGGTGTCCATTGTCTGAGTGATATTAGTATCACCTATGAGTTTTATCGCACGGTTTTGAATCCTATCTAGCAAGTGCAGAGACGTTTTGCGCGCACGCGACCAGACGTGGGCATAGTATGCACTTCAATTTTGGGCGGAGAAATGATCGAATATTGAGGCCAGATCAGAGGGGGTGAAGTACTTCTTACATCGCTTGAGGAAACCTAGACATTTTGCAACATTTTTGACGACACCAAATATGTGGTCATTCCAATCTATTTTGTCATTGACACGCATACCGAGAATGGAAAGTTTTTCGGTTTCGATGACGCAAGTACCATTGTACTCTGTTAGTGGTTCCCAAATTAGTTATGCTGTTACTATCAGAATTTAATGAGTTCTACAGCCGAATAGGAGAAACGTGAGTCAGGGAACAAATATGAAAAACAAAGAGTACTATCGTCAGCAAAGTAATATATTGGATTAGAAGTAGCAGACAAGAGATCGTTGATGAAAATTAAATAGTGTCGGAGACAGAACGGAGCGAATATCTGATTTGAAACCATCCAACACAACTTGAATTGAACGATCCGAAAGATAATTTCTAATCCATTGAAGAAGAGTCATCAATCCCAAAAGCACGCATTTTCGACAAAAGAGGCTGATGCCAAACTCTGTCAAATGCCTTAGAAATATCAAGTGCAACTATCTTGCTTTCGCCAGATTGATGTACGCTTTGGTTCTACTTTTTGGTGAGACATGCCATCAGATCACCAGTGAACCTGTTGCTACGAAAACCATATTGCCGGTCATTGAGAAGTTTTCATGTTTCGAGATATTTCATGAGCTGACGGTTTATCAGCGTTTTCATGGCCTTGATGGAAGGGACGTAAGTGCAATGGGTCAGTAGGAAGAGAGAGCAGATTCGCCGTTTTAGGGACAGGCTGGCTAAGTGCTGTTTTCCACCTGCTCGGAAAAATTCATAAAAGAGTAGGACTGATGAAAAAGCTTACGGAGTAGTTTTGTCAGCGTGGAAGAACACCTCTTCAGAAAAATGGGAGATATACTATCTGGACCAGCAGATATGTGAATGTTAAGATCTTTAAGAACTTTTGCTACTACACGAGTGCGAAAGTGGATTCGTCCCAGTGAAGATTCGACGCACCCAAATATAGGCGGAGACAGAGTACAATCTAGAAAATCTGAGCTGGCCGCAAAGTGTGCAGCAAGCAACTATCTTTTTACTACCTTTGAGAGTAATTTTTGGCTCAGCTTATGGACGTATTAAAATTGCACACACTTAAGAAAGCCGTTGCAGTCATCATCCCTGGCTTGTTTAAACTTACCGGCTTTGCGAACAGTTTATTGTGGCTGATGGTTGTGACAAAAACGCTAGAAGATTTTAAAGTCCACTATGACATGACAATTGCATCTGCAGATTATTGGCTAGCCAGCGCCAGCCAATGTCAAAAGTGGAGAGTAATTCGGTAATATTACGTATTTTTCTATACATATTTACGCATCACAAATGTTGTCTAGAATGGCTAAAGTTTAATCTTATGAGCGAGAAAGTTGAATATGTTCAACGCTATGGATCAAAAGTGTTCCTCAGTGACACTACACTCGGCGTATCTTCGTTATTACCTATCGACATGATCGATAAAGTGGAAAACTGAACTTATCGTTTACACGACTATACGAAGGATCACAATCTACCAACAACAATGGAACGAATTATTTAATGGGAGGTGTCATAAAAGCAATCGAAACAAATTGTTAACTATCCTGGCATTGTAGCATAGGAGCTAAACGCACCGCAGGCATATTACCATTCTGACCAAACATTTTTTTCCCAAATCTCAAATCGCAAAGAAAAAAGCAATATTTTGAAATTTTTAAGACTCCATATTTCCAATACTAAAATCAAGTATTCCCACAATTTTTGTTTCAATCTATAAAGGTGTGCCTGCTCATGTACCAACATGCAGCAACAGCTGTGTATGCACATGTACATAAGTGTGTATACCCCTACAATATGCGACGTAACATTTACGATTTATACTGAAAATTAAAAATTTTAAATTGCAATTACCTAGCAATTATACGATTTTTTAATTCGACATCGTCAACAACGTTGTTCTTTCGGGTTTGTAAATTAGTGGACTTGTCGGTCAATGACTGTCCAGTCTCTTGGCGATGTAGTAAAATTTGGGTGGCACTATCAATGTCACCCTTAGCAATAGCAACACAATGCTTCACCTTAAAATAAAATTGTAATTTTTTTTTAAGGAAACAACTTACATCACTATCGTCACATTTACCTCAACGTATGATGTTTCCGGGAACATCTCCTGTAGAACCTCACATTCATCAAGGAAATAATCACAACCAGAACTATCAGTCGAACCGCAGTCGCTGGTTTCAGAGAGATGCTGATGACGTTTACCAGTGCCGAAGCCAGAGCATTCTTCCTTTTCAGAAATCGAAGAAGGACGAGCCCGAAGCTTTGCTTCCGGTATAATATCAGAAAGACTCAGAGATCTATAAAGGCAATTGAAATTTTTAAATTAATTAAAATCAAAAAAATCATTTCAATTTGCATATATGTTCTACTCATTTGGACTTACTGCAGGGATATATTTGCAGTGCTTTCATTATCTCGACTTTTTTCCATTTCGGAGAGTTCACTTTCTAACTTAAATATCCAATTACAAATGACACCGGAATCGATTAACGAAAATTCCGAAAAGTAAGCACTCATCATTTCAGTGAAACCCTCAACATCGAAACAGGGATCCTGTGATGCCTCCTCCAGAATCGATATTATATACGACAGAACAATGTCGTCTACAACACTGAAATCGGCTTCTGGTATATGAGCACTTACAAATTGAATGAGGCTCTTCTTGACCACCTCATGCTGTTCCTGAAGATTGGTCATCTGTAAAAGACAAAACTTTGAATGCAATCTCATTCCTTTAATGCTCTTCTTCATTTAGTTGTACACATTTTCATCGGTTTTGCTCGTAGGGAAAATGTTTCTCTCTCTTCGCTGCTCTTCTTACCTTTGCTCAAAAATCCTTTCACACTAGTATTTCGTCTGTAAAATAGGTTTCTGCTTTTTTTAAGTATAAAGAAAGATTAAATGTTCAGCAATTATCTTAAGCACCTAACGTAAAACTTTCCGAAGAAGAATATACACAAAATCTACCAAACAGAAACCCAACTTAACTCTCAACACAAAACAATCAATAGAATCAATAATCAAATTTTTGCATTTTTTTTTTTTTTTTTTGTTTTTTTCTTTTTCTTGCTTTTGACAAGCGTATTTGTGTGTGGGGAGTTAAAAAATGAGTGGTGACATCTACATGCTGAGTACAGACATAGGTATATTTGCAATAAGTTGTAAAATTTGAATATGATTTTGAATACGTATTTGAAGTAGAAAGATCTGAATATACTTGTGGAATGATAATGTAAAAAAATACATATACTAAAAAGGAAAATTGTTTACATTTAAACATTATACAAATCTGAATGGATGCACCCTAGAACTGTAAAACAGAGCTTTGTCAAATTTTACTCGTGAATGGGATAGTGCGTCCTTAGATGTAGCTGAAACTGCGTCTCTGTGATAAACAGTAATGGCCAAACCACAATGTTGCGTGCACGAAAAGCATCATAAGCTGATCGAATTAAGCCATATGTTCGATGTTACCCATTCGAAATAAATACATACACCGTAACATACCCTATAGGGTATGGTTCAAATCGAATAAATTAACTAAAACAAATTGCCAATTGTCAAATCTCGCTTTGCAGCCGCGTTTACGATATTTACGATACAAAGATGGTATTGACGCGAAGCTTGAGGTTAGGTACATTATGAATTGCGTAGTATGTTTGCTTTGGGTATTAATGAAGATGCATTCTCTTCCAGTTTGCTGCCAAAATTGGTCTCAAATTTAAATTACCAAGAAAATTACTTTAGGGCTAAATTCGGAATGATTTACGTCTTCCTCGTAATGCCATATGGAAGAAACATACCCCGCGACGAAACAATAAGTAGCCTCGCACGAAATTGCTTTTACTTGCACACGCATTGTTGAGAAAACTTAATAAGTCACATGCCGCCGAACAACAAGCAGATGGACTTAGCTACATGTTAATTTTGGGAAAAATCTCTGATGACAATTCCATCAATGTTAAATTTTTCGTCATACAAATAAGCCTCATTTATGTCCACGCTACCACAAAGAATTGTTTTCGATGGTACTAAAGACTGTTTCTATGAGCAATACCTTAAATATGTAGTAGGGATTCTTTTAGGCTCATGGGATCTTTAAAGATGTAGTCGGAGATCACAGCTTGATCTTCATCTCATCCTCAAAGAAAAAATACGTTCTCTACCCCTGTGTGTAGATTTCTACACATGTGGGATTTTAATGTGTTTTCCATAATTTTATTATTTTTTTTTTCAATTGAAAAAATTTGCATTTATAGGTAATTTTTTCTGAAGAAACAAGTGAAAATAAGTTCAAATAAGTTTTTCTTGAATGCATTTTACACAAACGTTTCGATTATGTTGGTATTTACAAGCAGCTTTTGTGCAAAACCAACAAATCGTCTCATACATATTACTTTTGGTGGCGCACGTTTCTTCATAGCAAATGTGACTTCTTGATCTGCCTTTTATTTGTGGTGGAACGCTTCTTGATCGATCTGGTAGATCTAATAAGGATGATGCAGATATATCCTCTAAAGATTGTGCCAGCGAACTTTCTCCTGAAACATCAGCGAAGATGCTGATGATCCCGCTCTTAGTTTACCACTTCTAGCTGCCATATATGGTTTTGCCAGTGAAAATCTAAGTTCACGTAGAAAATTTCCTCGAATTGTTGTTTTTTTGTGTCGCTTGCCAATTCGGATTCACTTCGTTGAAAATAATTAACGAATTCAAAGCAGAATGCCAATCATGTTTGCAAAAACAGCCATTGGCCATCTATTGGTTTTTCTTTTACAGCTATTGCAAGATAGCATTTTGTCAACTGTATCTACACCGCCTATATCGAGTGAAAATAAAAAATTATTAGAGGACTTGAAATTTGAAGATGCAGTGTATAATATAAATAAACCTTTTGTTTTATTGTAATACTCTATAATCGATGGTAACTTTTTTTCACCAGATCGAATTTCAATGGAATTATGCATTGTATTTACTATATTTTGCAATACAGTACATTTATTTTTCCTTCCAATGTACGAAACAAGTGCTGTGTTATCGGTAAATGTAAATGTAGATTGATACAACGGTCGGTTTTTGCAATCAAGAAGCTTTGGTGGAATGTTTTTTTAACTTTTTCTCATATTGCCAACCATTGTAATGCCTTTTGACAACAATTTTTGACCGAGATCATACGAAGAAAAGAAGTTATCCATTGTTATGTTGTAACCTTTCAAACCATCAACAAGATCTAAAACAACACGTTCGCTTTGTCTTTTTTCAAAGGAGCTGGCACCACTTGTTTTTGCGAAAATATGGTTGAATCTTCCAAACAAAACATATTTAAGAATATACCATCAACCAAAATTGTACATAGTCCATATTTTACTGGTTTCGAAGGGATGTATTGACGAAATTTACATTGTCAACGAAAACTAAGTAATTGTTCGTCAACTGTAACACATTCATATGGATTGTAATAATCTGATAGACCATTAATCAGATACATCACGACTTACCTATAAACAACAGCTAAAATCAAAACACCAATATATGCTTTCAACATTTTAGCTTGTGAATACGCATTAGAATGCTTCCAAATAGTACTTTCAATATGTGGTGGGAAGAAAAGTAAAAAAGCACCTTAGATATCACTAACACGAACTTTTTGCATATCTTGTTCCATATCTTGTTCATTCCGAAATCCGCCACTTAGATGTTGAAATGGTTGTGGTTGCCACACAATACAGTCTTTCGAAACGAGCAATGGATCCATATTTTCACCCTCAGCAACTGATTCATTGGTTTCATTTGATTCACTCGCTTCCTTTTCAATGTCAGAATCATTATCGTCTGAATATATGTACATAAGTCATCGTCATCACCAACATTTTGTTCTGCCACAAATTCGTCATCAGAAATATCCGTATCATCACAATCATTACCATCTGTTGAAAATAGCTGGCAATACCCAACGTGTATGGTACAATCTAGTTCATATGATATTGTAGACTGGTATCCATTATTTTACGTTACAACAGAATTCAAATGTGACATCTTTTCAAATTTCATTCGCCAATAAACTTTTACTTCAACAGGTTATGTGCCCAGGTGTGCTCTCTAAAAGTTTTTTTTTAAATTGAAAATGAATTATTTCCAAATAGAGAAATTGGACGAATCCAATTACGATGTGTGGAGCATACAGATGAAGAGTGTTCTAGTGCATACAAGATTCTGGGAAGTTGCATGTGGCAAGGTGAAAAAGTGACAGAAAAATTGTCTGAAACTGGAATACAAATGCAAGATGAGCTTCTTGTTGTTATGTTGCTGTCTAGTTTGTCCAAAGAATTTGAGAACTTTGTCATCGCAATGGAAACACGTGACTTGTTGCCTAAATTCAGCTTCATCAAACAAAATCTCCTCGAAGAAGCAGAGAGAAGAAAAGAAGACGCTTGTGGAGATGCGCACGAACAAGCGTATGTGGCTCGCACATTCAAAAAGGCGAATGGGAAGAAGAATTAAAGCAAGAAACACTTTTCGGGCAAATGCTTCAACTGCGGTGTGCCTGGTCATCGTGCTAGTGAATGTGGTAAGGAGAGAAAAACATACACGCGTTCAGAACAAGCGTTGACCATGATTGCGGTGGCTGAAACTCAACCACGAAGTGATGCATGGTATATTGACAGCGGTGCAACAACGCATATGTGCAACAACAAGAACCGGTTTGTAAATTTTGAACAACATAAAAAAATCATTGGTTTAGCAGGCAGTAAATCAATTATTACGGAAGGAAAAGGTGATGTATTTTTCCAATACAAGAACAAAGACTTCTTGTTTCAAAATGTTTTGTATTCCGCAGAGCTTCAAGCAAACTTCGTATCTGTGAGCAGAATTATTGACAAAGGTCTAACTGTGAAGTTTAATGCGGAGCGTGCTACAGTTCTTCGCGGAGATGGGTCTGTTATCCTTTATGCAAAAAAGAAAGATGGCCTGTTCCTGGTAGATGAGATCGTTAAGTAAAGATGACTTGTGACACAATCGATTTGGGCACCTCAATTACAAGTCTCTTCATGAATTGTGTGCGAAAGGAATGGTAAAAGGGTTGAATGTAAAAAGCATCAAAGAAGGAGTATGTAAAACGTGCATGGTTAGCAAGATACATTCATTGCCATTTCCTAAAAAGTCCGAAAAACGATCAAAGAAGCTACTAGAACTTGTACATTCGGATGTGTGCGGACCGTTCGACACAGAATCACTAGGCGGCTCAAGATATTTCAGCACCTTCATAGATGATATGTCCCGTAAGATATACGTGTACTTTATGAAGGCAAAAAGCGAAGCCCTAAGTAAACTCAAACTCTTTAAACTCCAAGTTGAGCGGCAAACGGAACGTAGAATAAAAACTTTACGCACGGGCAACGGAAAGGAGTACGTGAATGCTGAATTTGATGCATTTCTGCAAAAGAATGGAATCCAGAGACAACTTACTACCATTTACACTCCTCAACAGAATGGCGTTTCTGAGCGCGCCAACAGAACGTTAGTTGAAATGCCACGGTCAATGTTGGTTCATTCCAGTGTTGAAAAGAGTCTATGGGCAGAAGCTGTGATGACGGCGGCTTACATCAGAAACAGATGTCCAACTTATATATTAAATGGTAAAACTCCTTTTGAAATATGGTTTAATAAGAAACCAAACGTGAAACATCTTCGTACATTCGGTTGTGTAGCTGTGAGCATGAAGAAACTAATTCGCGGAAAATTCGAAGCAAAAAGTGAAACATACATATATCATGATCGGATATTCAACAGTTTATCGAAAAACTTTCCGAGTTTATCGAATCCAGCAACAACAACAACGATGTAAACAAGGCAGATGACTACATTTATTCTAACATCGATGGCGAAAATGACAAAGGGCACCATTTAACGAATATAAGTACGAACGATAAAGATGAAGACAACACTGGTGATGATGAAAATTGTCTAAATACGGATGCTAACATTGATTTAGTCCATAATGTACATTATGATGCTGCAGAAACTGAGGAAAAAGATTATCGAGCTTTTAAGCAGATCAGGTCTAGTGAAGTTCTTTTTTTTTCCCCTTTACCCTTTTGTTCTGTTCTTAGAAATATTCAACTATTTAATTATATTTAAAAGTGAATTATAAAAACAATCATACAAAAAGAACAGAGTGTTTTTCTTTAACTTCTTTCTTTAACTCAGAATCAATTCTGTGAAACGTTCACTTGAGCCACCCTATTCTGGACCATTTGATATTGTAGAACGGGTAAATTTAATTTGATAAAGTTGTTCTGAACTACCGAAATTTCAGTGCCTGTTCATATTGCCGTAGGCATGAAAGTCCTGCCCATGAATGTCGTTTTCACATTCTCATGGGTTTGAAAGATTTTTTGACAAATGGAACACTTGAATCGGACCATTTTGAATTTTTAAATTTAAGCAGTTGGACTCAAACATACCTTTTTTCCCCTTCTTAAGTGCCTGTTTACATTGGCGCGGGCAGGAAGATTGTCCGAAAGAGAGGCAACGCCTTTTTATTGAAGTTGGAAGAAGAAGGGTTACATGCATCGAAAATCCATTTCTAAAGTGGATTCTCGGGAGAAGCACATCGTTTTTATTCATATCGTTCCATTTCTGACATATTTTTTCATTTTGCTTTTGATCGTTGATGAACAAGGAAGTGTAAAAAAGAGGAAAAAAGGTATGTGTTCCGCTTGTCAAAAAGTCTTTCAACACCATGAAAACACGACGTTCATGGGGAGGACTATCATCCCCTCGACAATGTGAATAGGCACTAACACTTCCAAGTCCACCACCATAGACGAACTAACTTAGATGACACATTCTACTAAATTCTTGAAAATCCTTAATCCTCTCCAAGACGCACTGTAAGTGAATTACAAACACTTTGTACATCTCTATAACCTACAAGAATTTACTAGAATGAGAGAAATTTCAAGTAAAGTTTCTAGTATGAGAACGATTTGCACGTAAAGTTCACCATGTGTGCGTAATATGGATGACCTTTTTTAAGTAAAATGGGCGAGTTTTGTGTAAAATGAAAGAGAAAATGCCATGGATGAAAATTCACACGTATTCACAGACAGTGTAACACAAGAAGAGGCGATCAGTGGAAAGCGGGTTTTGGTTTTCCAATATCTGGAAGATTGCCAGAATTACAAATTTTAATCCTAATCCAAACATCAACACGGTACAGATAATAAGATAATATATTGCACATGTGTCAAAAAAAGTAAATGCGGAAAATCCAAGATGTCTGCCGGGAGTGATCAAATTTTGTTTAAATATGCTGTACGTTATAATTGCTTGAGTTCGAACTCTTTATGGAGACTTTTATTCATTTATAATAATAAAAATTGATTAATAGCGATTCTAAAACAACCTTGAAACATCAGTACCGCTGTCAGAAAATCAAGAATGATTCTTTCCCTTTAATCACGAACGTCCTGTGGCCGTCTCTTTCGCGTCGCCTCAGCCCCAAGAAGTCCAGTGTTTTACCGGCACTAAACGTAAAAGAAATTTCTGGTGAATTTCATCATTAAATCATCGCAACGATTCGTTAGTGAACTGTCTTACTACCTTTAATTGTAGTACTTTCAATAAATTATGATTTGTAACGTAATCAATCGTCGCCACATATCTAGAAATGTTTGTACACAAAATATGCATATTAATATGAGAAAAGTTAATTTAAAAACACCTGTTCGCATTGAACACGGCTTCCACATCTGCAAATTCGCAGATGGTCACACTTCTTGCGGTTGTCAATTGCTGTGTCAATGTCATTACAAAAAATCACCCTTACTATTTGTTTACCTAATTCGTTCAGAAACTTGTTAAATGCAATTTGCCTGTGAAAGTGTGTTTTATTTCCGAATGAAATGTTCTCTTCAAAGATAGTGTCACTCTATAAAATCAACGGAATATTTCTAAAAGCTGTTCGTAAGTACAAATTAACAATAAACCACAAAAATTGCAATCGATTGTACGAAGAATTTTGAAGCGTTAATATCGAGTTCCAGATCTCAATAAAGCGGCTGATTTTGATTGTTGTGCTTTTAATAAGAATCGTAACAGATAAGTTGTTATGTCTTTTCATGGATTTCACAATACCGTAAAAAGATTTTAAGTAGAAATGCATTTCGGTTGTTGTTTTCTGTAGATTTGTATAAAAGTGCTGATGAAGCGATAATATATGTACATATGTATGCATCGCCTCCGATTTCACATCTTAATATTAAAACATCCCATGTACGATTACTTTAAAAGTGCCAACGTATACCTAATAAGTGTAGCAAGTTTAAAAAACATAGTCTGGTAGGTGATTTGATAGTGACAAAAAACTCTACCTCCTTTTTAAAAATATTTATTAACGGCTTTTGCTATTAATTTCTTGAGAATTAACTTTAATTTAACTTCTTGTAAAAACTGTTCTTTAGGGGTTTGTCTTTGCTGCTTGAAAACGAGTGCCTCATGATGATTCGTACATATTTTTCACTACATATACATACTTACGTAAATGCCCCACATAGAACAGAGACAACGACTCCAAAGAAAGCTACTACCAGGATGGTTTCTTTGTTGGTACAGTTGAAAAGTACAGCTTGCGTGACATGACACGACACCGATAACGCATTAAGACTAATAAATTTCCGCCGCCAGATTAGTTGTAGCTAGTACTCGTTTCCTGCATTTAAATATTAACAATCATTGCGAGCGGCGCAAGACGTTTTTTCTTTATAATACTCGTAGATATTCGAACCTTCCGAGGGTTGAACCTTAAGTTGGACCACTAATTTGTTATAGCCAGAGAGTATGGTTGGGGATATTCCAAAAATCCAAAGAAAAAAAAAACTGACGAAATTGGAAGTCGAATGGTTATTGGCCAAACCAAAAAGTCGCAATAACGCGCGTCTGCGTTAGCATGATTTATAGCCAGTTTATATCGTACTTTAAATTATCAATAAACAAATTTTTTACACGAAGTGGAGTAGAAACCTACTCGTTTCTTTAATTAAAAGTCATAATTATACGGTGAAACCCGCTTAAGTGAAACTCGCTTAAATGAAAAGCCCGCTTAAGTGTAAAGATACACAAATCCCCGTGTTTACATACAAACTACCTCGCTTAACTGAAACTCGCTAAGCGAAAAACCCGGACATCTTAAAAAAAATGTTTTCAAACTTTCTATTTGACTTTGGAAAACGACTCGTTTACCTGAGTCGAACAGAACAAAAAATTTGTCTCTAAAAGACAAACTTAAAATTTTTAAACGTTTAAATGAAGGCAAGATACAAGAATATTTGCGCTCACTACAAATGTAGTGCAGCCACCCTTACATGAATTGTTCAGCAAAAAATTATTTTATTAAGACGGAGACTGCGCAAAATAAAAATGTATCCACCAAGCGATTACGCACTGAAGCCCACCGAGGGTTGGAGAAGTCTTTGTCCATTTGGTTCAAGGAAATGAGAACCAAAAACGCCATCATAACTGGCCCGATGCCCGTGGATAAAGCCAAAGCCTTTGCTGTGATGCTGGACGTGGCTTTCGACCCAACAAATGGATGGGTGTGCAGGTGGAAAAAACGCGAAAACATTCATTTTAAAAAAAACTTTATGGAGAGAAGAATTTGGCCAACACAAGTGCTGCCAATGTTAGAAAACGTTAGAAAACGTTCTGCCCGTCATTCTTCAAAAATATAATCCAGATGACGTTTACAATGCGGACGGATGTGTCCGGGTTGATGTACAAAGCTCTACCAACGGGTCCATTAGTGAATCGTTCCGAAAATCCTTCAGCTTTAAAACTCAGAAAGACCGCATTACAATCCTTCTTGTTTGTAATTCGATAGGCACGGACAAAATGATGTTTTGCATTGGTAAGTGGTTCTTTCAAAATTTTTGCTGCGCTTTTTTCGACAACCACTAGTTTCAAAGCTAATCTAAGCTACCGAATTTTGCAACATTAGAACAACAAAAGCTTTGAACACATGATTTTTAGTCCCACTAGGTAGATTTCGCAACGCAAGATGTTTCAAGAACTCAAATGTACCGGTTAGATATTTTTCCAATTCGAATGCGTGGATGACTGGATCAATTTGGAGCAAAATAATGGTGGAACTTGACTCAAAACGTAAAGCAAGTAAGAAAAAGATTCTCCTTCTAGTAAACAATGCATCATGTCATAAACTGGAAGATGATTTTGTGCTGGAAAACATCAAAATTGAATATCTTCCCCCGAATACTACTTCACTCATACAACCTTTGGATCAAGGAGTAATCCGATGTTTTGAGGCCCATTATAGAAGGTGCATCACAAAGGGGCAACTGTTGCATTTAGATAATGGAGAATCCCTAAACAATTTTGCAAAATCAGTAGATTTGATGATGGCTTGGAAGATGATAAAAAGGGCTTGGTGGATGGTGACTCCTACAACAATAAAAAATTGTTTTCGCAAATCGGGTTTTGCCTTTAATGATGACAATCCAGTATAAGATCAAGATGCTGATGACGAGCAAGGAGAAAATCAAGATGATCCCATATTTGTTATTTTAAGGCAAGAAATTAATTTTCTTGTAGATTTGGATAAGGATCTACCCTGCTTTGGTGACATGACCAACCAGGAGATAATAAATGAGGCACGGTTGCAATTCATAGAACAGACTGGGTGGACTCTCTCCAAATCGGAAGGTTCGGTGTTCGAATCCCAGCCTGGCCCGAAAGACATATCATCCATTTTTTCAGTTAACGAAAATCAAGTAAGACGAGTAGTTGACTAGAAATCAACATCAAGACAACTTCCACTAAGACTTTAGTCTCCCCATTAAATGTTGGACGCCACCCATGGAGCGAAATAACCACTGAGCCCAAACATCTTTCTTTCTCTCTCTATCCCATTTTCCAAAAAAACTTAACACATGCTGAGCCATTATAAGTGTAATCATACCCACTTGAGTATTAAGTTCTTTTTTAAAAATAAAAATAAAAAGAAGACGATTCGGATATAGAAATTATAGATGTAGACTTGCAAAGAAAATCTCCAACGAAAAAAAAGGCCTTTAAATCTCCTTGTATCCTAAAAAAATATTCTAAAGGAAACAACGAACTTGAAATGCTCATCGATGAGTTTGAAAATAAAATTACAAACAATCATTTTAAGTCTTTATCTCAAAAGCATATTTATGGTCTTTTTACAAAAACTTGTAACGAATAGCTTAAGTATGTTGAAGTGTTTTTTGTTAATTTGAAACTATGTGCAATAGTTTTGTGTTTTCGTTTCATAATTCATAATAAATTATTTATTTGTTAATATGTATTTTTTTTTTTTGCAAACGTTTACAACACGTTGTTTTTCAGCTGTTTAAGATCGATTTTATAAAATTTGTTTTGTTATCCGAGGTTTGCTTAACTGAAATTTGTTTCAATTATGTAGGTATTTGAGACCCGTTTAAATAAATTTTATTTTTCACTTATCCGAGATCCACTTAACTGAATTTTTTTTTCCAGTTATCCGAGGTCCGTTTAACTGAAAAACCCGCTTAAGTGAATTGTTTTTTTTTATTTTTTGTCGTTTCTCTTAAGCGGGTTTTACTGTACTTACGAATAACGCGAAAATACCGCAAATTTGCCATATGTAAACCCATTGATTCTTTTAATATATGTAGAATATGCTGGTAAAGTGATTTTTTTAAATTTTGAAGACGTTATAAAAATACAGCAGTTAGAAGAACCAAATGTCCGGAGCGCTTAGTTGAGTAGTAGGAGGCCGGACATACTGTGACGGTTCGGCTTGATACCTGAAACCCTTCAATACAAATGAGCACTTATACAAGTATAGAGAAGTTTATACAAGTATTGAATGAAATTTGTATGGTCACTTGTTTTGTCAAACTTCGCATCGCAGTTTGATGGTAAGTTAAGATTTTCATAGTTTTATCCGTACTTGAAACTTTAAACGCATTTCTCTTAAAACTGTGTTTTTCAACCTCCATCATATCTCGAGAACGGTTTGATCGATTCACTTGAAATTTATAGCGTAGACTCAGCACATGTAGACGTAAACCTAAAAAGAAATCATAAAATTTGAAACTTTTTTTTCAAAAGTCTGCCAAAAACCCAATTTTCAATATTTTCAAATGATTCTAGGTCACTGGATGCATTTAGGCTTACAGACTAAAACGCTGTTTTTTTTTTCTTTTTGATAAGCCAATCAGCCGAAATTGTGGAGGAAGTGAGTGTCCTTTTTTTCAAGGGAGGTATCTTCGGAGTAATATAACTTACGTTCTAATGAAGATTTTTGCTTGAAATTTGTTTTACAAACTCCTGAAATAGTAATAAATAAATGATAAAAAACGCAAAGTTCTATCTTTTCATTACACGGCCGTCACAAGGTGGAACACCCTTAATTCAAAAATTGTAAGCATGCACTTTTGACCATTTGAATATCAAAGCGAAAATAAAAAAAAAATGCTATGAAGTAACATTGTATTTACAAAATAATAAGTATTAGAATTAGTTGGTTGTCAAAAATAGGTCTTGATGTAAATTCTACTATCTGACCCGCCATGAACTGAACGATCACAATGAAAGATCTATTTTCGGATACTAGATTAGTACCATTATGTGAATAAAGAATTCCGAGCATCCCACGTCTGGCAATACATCTGTGTAGAGCAGCAAGAAAAGGTTGAGTTACATGATCCGAAGTGGCTTTAACATGTACTGCTTTAGTAGTAAAGCATGCGAATACACAAACAAATTTTGGTTTGCACAATTTTGTGGGTTAAAGAAAAAGAAATAACATATTTTTATTTAGGTGTTCTTTCGACAGCATTTACTCGAAAACTATTAAAATTGGTTCTTGAGCATCTGCATTACGTGCGCATTATACATTTTCAATTTACAATAAGAAATGGAGTGAGCCGATTGTGTCAGTAAAAATACAATGCAAATTCGGATCGCAGACTATGGAATATAATGTTCACACAATTTAACGTATGAATACTAAATTGGATCAAAAAATGCAAAACCCTTGAAGATTAACACAATACATCGTACTTATTTTTCAATCGATTTACATACTTTACGTGTTTAATTTGCTAATAATTACCGTCACGTGATTAGTTTTGTTATAAGCTTATTACACTTTTGATTGTTGCAATTTGAAGATGACGGTTAAAGATGTATTAATTGCAACGATGTAAGATGACGATTAATGCGTTTTTGGCTCGACTTGAAAAGAAATACTATAGCCGCTACTATCTTCCCCTTTTCCTTTTCCTTTTCCTTTTCCTTTTCCTTTTCCTTTTCCTTTTCCTTTTATTAACCGTTGATATAAATGCTGCGTATTAGCACTTCCGTGTAATGTTACATATTTCTCCAATGTATCCGCATTACTTTTACATTGTGGGGATGGTTGAGTTTGCGGACGTTAAAATGAATCTACAGGCCCCACTTCGGTCAAACTCACAGTCAATGCAATTACGTGAGAGAAAAATGTATGTAGCATTAGACGTAATTGAACACGTTACATGTTTCAACACTTAATTAAAGAAGCATGATGATTTTACAATTGAGTAATCCAACTGAAACTGAAGTTTCTGTTTCTTTTGAATCGGGTGTTGCCACGAACTTCTTTGTATATGGCAACACTAACGGATACGCTAAGCGTGAAATTCTTTAATGTGAAGGGATCCGCAACTCTATATGCACAAGTATAATTATGCCCTTTTGTCATCCATCTTAAACTTTACATTTTTGAGTTATGCGCTCTTTCTCTGCTTCAAAGTAGAACTTCTTCCGAATCTTGCCGCCTATTTAAAATCGTGATAAAATCATGATAAAAATCGTTCACTGTCATTGCGTGTCATAACTACCACATCCTTTGCCTTATTTATTCCAACTCAAGATACACTTTATCGATTTCGCAATTTTCGTCATTATTAGTTCATGCTTGAAAAGCGTTTCGTCCCTAACCATCCTTTTTGTTTCATCTTTCTACTGCAAGGTTTCAACCATTATGTCGGGCCTCCGCAACCCTGAGCAAAGTTCTTGCATTATTTTTCCTCGAAATTGTCCCCACGCTAGATTCTTGGTACTTAAGAGGCATTTTCGAAGACTTACCGTCCAGAGCACAAATTATTGATCAACATTTTTTCAGATGGGTGGCTGTGGCTTAAGTGGTACCGCACCCGAAAGACATTAATTTTCAGTTATAGAAAATCAATTAAGATGAGTAGTTGACTAGAAATCAAGAATAAGCCAACTCCCACTAAGAGTCTCCCCATTAAATATTGGATGCCACCTATGGAGTGGTTAAGTCCGAATATTTCCTTTCTCCCCCTATCCCGTTTTCCAAAAAATTTAACACATGCTGAGGCATTGTAAGTGTATTCATAACCACTTGAGAGTTAATTTCTTTTTAAAAAAAAAAATATTTTGGCTCTATCAAAATACCTTTTCACTTCTTACTGCAATTGATATATGCCATGTGAATTGTCAACAACGTCAATACACGATCGATGCCATACATTGAAAGTTAAGACTGGCTTCATAAGGGACACTCGTTTGCAAAGTGTGCGTGATTTTCTTTACATTATTTTCAGCTCTGGTGTTTATGAGTGAGTTTTTAAAAATTTTCTCAAAAACGATGTTAAAGAATTCGCATGGCCCAAATTCTTTTTAATATCGAGGGTCTCGATGAGGTTTATACCAGTGGATACTTCTTATCAAGATATCTCACGCTACTATAACCCGTCGCCGACTAAGTTTAGATATGGCAATCTTTAATTTATCATAATCGGGTGGCCTATTATGAGCAAAAACATTGTTTCTGTCCGCTTAGGAGCAGCATTTTCATCATCTTCGCTGTTATGCAGTCTACAGAAATAGCCTTCTAAGATTCAAACACTACATTTCAAACAAAGTAAATATATTGGTTAAGGGGTTAGGCCGCTCTAGGGGCCGTAGAAATAGGCTTTTTGTAATTTATTTTTTCAGGGAAAATATAAAGTAAATGCAGTTTACAAAGGTAGAAGTTTATTGTACATGTGATTGACTGTAAGACATAATTTTTATAGAATAATTTATTTTAAAATGGCGGGTGTGGAGCGTTTCTCAGATGACCTCTCTTTTTTTCAACGGGTCTACGGCCGTACCAACAGCTCCTGTAAGTTATGGATTATGATGAGTCACTAAATTTTTTTGTATTGTACATAATAACAGCTAGAGAAGTATGTAAGAATTTGTTCATATATATATATATTGATTTTTTGGCCGAATGGCGCACTTCTAAAGTCAAACTTGCAAAATTCGGAAAAAAAATCGCTAGAAAATTGTTAATAACAAATGAACTATGCCACATAAATAAAAATCCTACTTTCTTATTTAGACTATATATTTTTAAAGATCCAGTTAAAATTTAAAGTGAATTGGTTGAAAATGGTTGAAGTTATGGATACGGCCAACTTGAAAAATGCAGTTTTGAGATAAACGCGTTTAAAATTCATAAGAGGCACGCTGCCTACCTGGCGGCCTTGTACTATAAGATATTTCCCGGCCATAATCTTTTGGGATATTATTTGTGAAATCCTAAGGGACCATTGAAAGCAATAAAAAAATCGATTTTTTGAAAATGCTAGAGTCGTCTAACCCCTTAAATCAAAACGCAACTACAAAGCAAAAGTAGACCTGCTGTCTGACACTTGATCGATTTTAAGTAAAAGGGTAAGCTATAGTGAAATATATTTACTTTGAATGGCTAACCTCAAATACACAGTCTAATAGGGTTTTCTAATGAAAATTAATATTGTTAACCATGTAAACGTGTTTTTCTACTTTTGTTTGTTTATTTTAAAACATTTTTTGTAAATTTCTTTTATTATAATATATGAGTATAAATACATATAACCAATAGACCGCCAGAACCTTTACCGAACGCGTATCCCCAAATCTCTCAACAACTCCTATCAAGTACCGAAGACCAGTGCCAATGCGACCAACGTGCAGAGACGCCTTAATTGATGTGCTGGGTTTCACCCGACCACAACCAAGAAATCCCGGGTTTGATGAAGAATGCCGGTAAGGACATGCAGCTAAACAAGAAGCGTACAAAGCGGCGTTGCAACGAATGACGAAAGCCGCTCGTGAGCTCTACGAGCTCTAGATAAGAATATCGGCTTCTCCAGAAGAAGAAAAAAGACTACGAGTAAAAAAGAGTAAGAGAAGAAATAATGTATGGAAGTTTCAGCAACAGGTACAAAGAACGTGTCAAGGCAAGAGAGCACGTTTAGAACGCTGTAGAGATGAAGAAGGAAACCTAGAGTCACAGTCGGTGCTGATAATGTGGAAATCTTTTTTTCTGCAGACTGTGTAACGGTGAAGAAACCTAACATCCCGCCGTGAGGCAGAATAAACCATTCAAAATAGGCGATGATAGCCAAAACGTCCGTCCACCTGACCAAAATTAAACTATATATAAGCTAAAATACAACAAAGCAGCTGGACCAGACGGCTTACCGGTCGAAGTATTTAAAGCAGCTGAAAATGACTTTATGGAGAGCATGCACCAACTCATGCCATGCCTGATGAATGGAATCGCAGTACCGTATGTAAGTATAAATCTTCTCAACATCGGTTACAAGGTCTTATCGGCCATATTGTGTGAACGTCTCAAACCCTTCGCCAACAACCTGATTGGCCCTTATTAGTGTGGTTTCAGAATGGCGATTGAAAACGCTTGTTTCATAACGACTTAGCCGAGACCTTTGATATCAAAGGTATATTTTATATAAGGCGACGCGCTGTCATGTGACTTCTTTAACATCATACTTGAAAGAATTGTGCGGAACTCACAAGTGAACACTGGAGGCACAATCTTTCAAAAGTCTGTGCAACTATTAGCGTACGCTAGTATTGAAACGGAAGCTGCCAAAATGCGTTTAGCGGTGAATGAGCCCAAAATCAAGTATATGCTGTCAACAAGAAGGGACATACAACATCAGCGAATTGGACAGAATGTCACAATCGACAGCTATAATTTGGAGGTAGTTAAGGACTTTGTCTAACTTGCATCAGCTGTGTATTCTGTCAAGGACACCCCAGCAGGTAGATAGATAGACAGATATTTTATTTGGTATAAAAATTACATTGATTTTTTTATCACACCGGAAAATCGGCTCTTAGGTAGTACGTATGTGTTTGTGTGACGTGATCATTTTAGCATATTATGTAAATATGCATATAAATATATAAATAAATAAATAATGGAAAAATGTGTAAAAATAATAAATAAATACAAAGGGTGTTTTTTTTAGAGTTATACAAATCCAATATGAAATAAAACACTTGAAGTTAATGTTAATGTCTATATTAGCTTTATTTATTAGATAATTTTATGCCATTAGTGTTTAAATATTATATCGAGCATATACGCACCACTTCTAGCTCGAATGAAGCGCAATCGTGAAGTCCAATTTTTTAAAACTTTATCGAGCAATAACACAGCGAATGTTGACTTCCAAATCGTACATCGTCTCTGGTCTATCGGCATGGACTAGTGACTTCACATACCCCCAAAGAAAGTAATCTAAAGGTGTGAGATCACAGGATCGTGGAGGCCAGTTCACAGGTCCATTACGCGAAATTATGTGCTCAGCAAATGTTTCCCGCAATAAATTGATGGTGTCGCATGCCGTGTGCCATGGGTTTTCTCCACTCCAAATTCTGCAATTTTGCTTGTTTACATATCCATTTAAAGAAAAATGGGCCACATCGGAGAACAAAATTTTGCATTGAAAATGAGAATCAATCATGTTTTCGGCCTATTCACCGAACCTACGACGCGTATAATGGTCACGCGGTTTCAACTCTTGCTGGATCTTATAAGTTTTTAAGCCAAGATATTTCCGTAAAATCTTCCACAAAGTGAATGGGCATAGCTCCAATTGCTATGCACGATGGCGAATCGACTCATTCGGATTCTCCTCAACACTGCGATCCACAACGGCAATAACTTCTTCTGTTCGCACTTTTTGTCATCTTTGGGGATGCTTATTATCCACTAGAGTGTACGTGGTGCGAAAATGATTAATCGTGTTCCGAATAACGATTATGTCGACCGTAAAATGGAAGCAGCGCACGATAAGTTTGGCGAACCGAAGCATGGTTTTCAAAATATTGTCGTTTTCCATTGGGCTTTTTTTCACGTTCGGAAGAAGAAAAGTGACGTCACACCATTTCCCCTCATTTTTTCAGGATCAAAATCTCGTTTCTCGTTTTAATTTGAGAATCGAAATTCCTCATCGATTTTATGTCAAAATCTATAAACGTCAAATAGTATTTGTGTGTTAAACTAGATTTTTTCGTGCAATTTGTTGTTTGCTGTGTTTGGTCAATTTATTATTATTAAAAGTGTTCAAATTAATAATTCGCAAGCAAATATAATTGGAAAATAAAAGAAGATGGAAGCGGAATTAATAGATATGTTATTATCCTCATCGTCGTCATCCACGTCATCATCAGACGATGAATTTATTATGAAGATTTTATTCGGCAATGTTCCCAAAAATCGGATTGAAAACTTTATTAATATTATTGAAAATTACGAGAACGCAGAAGTAAGTTTATTGTTAATAATAAAGTTCATAATTGTTGTTACTAGTTTCACGAGCATTACAGAGTGCATAATTAGACTGCCTATGCCTTGATATACCAATTTGCAACGCCGGATTTTTTTTTTAAGAAAAACACCGGAAGAAGGGAAAAAAATGCTGAAATGCCCAGTGGAAAACGACATTTAAGTTTGCACAATTCGCACCCGTTGTTCTGGCGTTAATCTATTCCTGGACAAAACGTACTAACTACAAATCAACTTTCAACTGTCAAATTGACAATCTGTAGAAATAGTGTTGCCAGTTTATAAACCTAACCTCTAAAAAAAGACATAACATTTAAACAATATTATGAATTTGATAAACTTCTCTAGCTTGTACTGTATGTTTGTACTTAACTCGTTTATGAAAGGATTATCATCAAAGCAGCAAAGCTGGATAAATGTTTTGCAATATTTAACAATCTTATTAGAGATCAATTCAACATTCGGTTTTTTATTATATTAATTTAGCATAATTTTTTGGATTTCATTTTGAGATACTTGGAAATTGTTTGTGGACGTTTTGCACATCTTGGCAGCCATAAATTGATTTCAGAAGATTTTCTATTAATAAAAGGCTAATGCATTTTAATGGCATTAGCGTTTTTCTTCAGCGTACAACTTATATGATCGCTAAAAATTAGTTTTTTGTCCAGGTGTATACCGAAATATCTAACGGAGGGTTCCAACTTGATGTCCACCCCATTGAAATTAAATTATCTACTGGGAAGATAACAAGCCTTTCTTTTTGAGGAAAAAAGGTGGTTTGCATTTTCCTCTCATTTTCATTTTCCAACACAATAATTTCTAACACTTTAATAATTTGTACTACTTCAGCGAGCTTCCAGGCATCAGAAAAATACTGCATTTTTAAGCCTCCGTTTATCACAAACACTAAGAATATTGTTCCAACTTTAGGCAACGCTTTAATGTACAAACATACACATGCGAATTAATATGCATATATTTTTGATAAGGTCTAGACCACCTGATTTTCTACTTTTTAAAGTTTTTGGTCACAAGCTCTATGTCTTCTTACGTTTTACGCAAGTAGAGATTTGTTTTGAATTGTTTACTAAGTTTTGGATAACGCCAAAATATTTGTCTTTATGTCGCCTAGATGACACGAAACGCCATGATTTGTTGAACAATTTGGCGCTAGTGCGCTTGTTTTCTCAAAGTTCGTAAAGGAAGTAGTTCTTCCACAATCTTACAGATGAGACAGCTGTCTAATTTTGGTTTGGGCTGAGGCCCTCATTTATTGGCTTAATACAAGCTTAATCTAACTTAAAAAGTAGGACTAAAAACTAACAGAAAGACTTAAGAGCTAGGGACCAAGGGAGTGATGGAGAAGATCTTGTTTGAGACCAGGAGTGCTCAGGTGGAATTCAAAAGGGTGAAAAAATGGATTCATAAGCTTTTTCATGATCCTTAATGATGCCGGGAATTAAAGTAGATTTGCGGACTTCTGATACGAAATCTTTGTCAAAAAAAGGTTGAACAACAAAAGAACACGTTTCCAGCAGTTAAATCCATTTATTATACAAAAAAAAAAGAAACTCAAGATTACCAATGTGACAACTGCCAGAACAAAAAGAAAACTTGATTTCCTTAAAGGCGATGTTAAAAAGTTAATGAATATATTCTACATGTTTTCTTCCACAAGATGTAAAGGAGATGACAACTGAATCTTAGTAGCTTAAACATCCTCCCCACCTTGAACGACTGCAAAGTCTTCAATCTTAGGTAAAGAGCACAATTTTACTAAAGCCCTCTTCGTGATTCCGCTAGAATTCCGAATAGTGGCAACACAGGCAATGCCATCCGCGCCCTTGATCAGCTCCAGTACACAAGCCAACCGCTATTTTAGCGGGGGAAGATTGTCGTCGCTTTCGATTACTATATCCCCGGTTTGTACTGGACGTCTCTTCTTTCGCCACTTGTTGCGAAGTTGTAAACATTGAAGATATTCACTCTTCCAAAATTATTCCATTATCCACTGAACCCGCTGCCATCTATTTAGATACGTTAGTTTCTTCTCGCCAAAATCAGGATCCGGTACTACCTGCAAGTGACTACCTACTAAGAAATGACGAGGTGTCAATGGTTGGAAATCTCAAGGATCTTCGGAAAGTGGTGAAAGGGGACGGGAATTAAGGATGACTTCAATTTGTACTATTACCGTATTAAGTTCTTCTTATGTGAGCGACGCCAAGTGCAGAAGGTGCTTCATATGAAGTTTTGTCATTTTTACAGCCAGAGGCTGTAGGCCACTAAAGTGGGGAGATCTTGGGGGAATGGTGCGCCATTCGATACCTTCTTCGCTTAGAAAGTTCCCAGTAGTAGTCTTCCATGCATTTGCAATATAATTTGTTGCATTGTCGCTATAAATTACTTTACTGAGACCTCGGCGTCCAAAAAACCTGCGAAGAACTCCCAAAAAAGCAGTCGTAGTTAGGTCTCCAACTAATTCCATATGAACTGCCTTAGTGCTAAAACACACAAAAGCCACGTATGCCTTAACTGGCGATGTACCTCTTTTTTTAGAGTGGACAAAGGATCGCGATGTCGCAAAGCCGCGGTGGATTGACTCGACCCGATGGAAGGTCTGCTATGATTGGAAATTTCGGTTTTAGATTAGCTTTAAAGCAAAGAATGCATTGTTTGACCACTTGTCGCGCTAGTATTCTTCCACGGACAGGCCAATATTTTTGTCTAACAAGAGCTATCAACCCTTGTGCTCCGAGATGGTGATGTTTCTGATGGTAATAACGAAAAAGAGCGATAGTAAAGCTGCTTTTATTGGGCAACAGTATAGGATGTTTATGTTCGTATGCGATATCTGCGTGTCTCAAACGACTTCCAACTCGAACTATTCCCGCGTTATCAAGAGATGGATTCAGTGAGCATACAAATGATTTCGCTTTAATTTGTTGACACTTCCTTAGAGACTCAATCTCCGGCTGGTAGTATTGTTCTTGCACAGTTCGCATGATGATGCCCTTTACCGTTTCGAATTCCTTTAATTTTATTTCTCCGCTTTTCTTCTGCGTTGAGTTCAGCTTAGAAAGCCCATTATATATAAACATAAAAAGGAAAGCAATTGTTCTTATTAATTCTATAAAGTTATTCTTGTATTTCAAGGTTTCAATGATGTCATCTTCTTCTAATACTAGCAACACGGATCCTTTAGCCTTTTTTTTCCAAAAGCTCCTCTGGAGATGAAGTATCATGTTTCCACACTGGCCATTTTTCTTCCTTGTCGTATAAAAATGTTGGTCCTATGAACCAACGTGTTGACTCACAAAGCTCACTAGGGCTGCATCCCCTAGATAATATATCTGCCGGATTATACTTTGTACTTACTTGGTGCCACTCACTATCTTTTGTCAATCTTTGGATAACTGCTACCCGATTAGCAACAAAGGTGGACCACTAATGCTCTACTAACTTAATCCAATGAAGAACTATACTGGAATCCGTCCAGTACTGACGTACGCGTACTTACGCGTGGTAATAGATGTTATTTTATCGACTAACTGTGCCATCATTGTAGCGGCACATAGCTCCAGACGTGGCAATGTCAATCGATGCTTGTTTATGGGTGCTACCTTTGATTTAGCACAAAGGAAATTTACTGACACTGAGCCGTCTGCATTACATAGATACACGCGCCATAAGCCTTTTCCGAGCTATCAGAGATTTCGTTCCAGATTTGGTAGGTCTTGTCGAACTCCTGAGGAAGAGCCTCATCCCAGTTTAACTTACCGCTCCACAACAACTGCATAAAAATCTTTGCCCTAACGATAACTGGATTAATTAACCCTAAAAGATTATAGAGCTTTGCTATATTGGATAGAACTGACCTTTTAGTTATTCGTTTTAACCTTTGTAAATTTACCTTAATTTGTAGCGTGCCATTTATTGGCGCCTATATTAGCTTAAGAGCTTTAATCACGTTGTCCTGCTTTAATCGAAAGAACTCTTCCCGGTCACTCGCTGGAATATTCTCTATTATTTTCTCATGGTTAGAGCACCATTTTCGTAGTTGGAAGCCGCCACAGTTCAGAATTGTTTGTAGTTAGTGTTTTATACGCAACAGGGTATCTAATTGATCAGCTCCCGTGGGCACATCATCGACGTTAAAGTCGTTCTATAATACGAGTACATCAGCGCATAACGGATTCCGCATGCGTTCATCTTCAGCAAGTTGACATTACACCCTTGTAGCTAACAGTACACAGTCTTTATATGCTTCATTTGTCCAGTGGTGATTCCCTCCTCAGAATAAATTGAAAACATCGATCGTCAGATATAACATCTTTGTTCTATCTGCTGTGAGCACATATTTGTGATAGCGAAATTTCAACGCTATGGAAAATAAATCCAGTTGCAGTAGAGGACCAACATACATAATATCATTGGGAGAAAGACCGCTATCCGTTTTACACGAGGCATCGAACACACACGAAACTTCGTGGTTGAACTCGCTACCTTTTCTATACATAAAAAAATGGCATGAAAAAATGTGGTTGGTTAACGTCCACCCTTTTCACTAATTCCATATGTTTCAGGCATTCGTACTCACGCATAAACCTAACATAACTCTCGGCAGTGGTCTTGTCCCTGTGAATTTTCTTTTCCATAGATATAAATCTCCTTAAAGTGGTGTTGTAAGACCTACCTAATGCACTCGGATCGATCTTGAAAGGGATGCGAACTTGAAAACGACCACCTGAAAGCCGTGTATAATTGTTCTAAGATAGTATTTCACATGGATGTTCTCTCTCACTATCTCTGTTGGTTACACTAATCTTTTCCGCTTCTGAAAACAATCTTAAAACTTCCACAAGACTTTCATTTTCACGTACACAAATATTATGTATTTACTAACGGGTGACTTCCCGTGAAGAAGTGGCTAGCTCCCACCAACATATCAATATGAGCTGGACGGTGGAATAATGGATCGGCGAACTTTATATTGGCGGGAATAGGCCACAATGTAGTGTCGATATGATTTTCCAGTAGGCGCTGAGTGATTTTTTTTATAATGTTGGCATCGATCGTGTACGTGAAATCATCCAAACGAGATTTTATAACTATACTGGCTTTAAAATTAGAAATTATGTCATTCTGTCCTATGCCGCAAATGGATGTTATTGTTTTAACATATGTCTTTTAATTCCAAGGAATTGTGCAAAACGATTTGTAATTAAATTAAGTTGAGATCCAGATTCAAGCAGGATTCGGCAAGGAACTTCAGTATTGTGCTTGTCCAACGCATAGACTATAGCTGTAGCTAATATGGTATTTTTGTTTTCGGTATCTACAATACAATCCTTATGTACAGTTTTTAATACTTGCAACACGTTAGCTTGGTTCTGCTTAACTGCATACTCATAAAGGTTTGGATGCAACTTGTGAGATGTTGATGAAAGAGTTTCCTTTTTGTCGGTGTGGAGGATGGTATGATGCAGAGCATTGCATTTACGGCAGAGGGAAGAGTGACAATTGCTTATGCTGTGGTCATTTTTCAAACAATTTATGCATAATTTATTGCTATTTACGAAAGTAATTTTGTCATGATTGTTTAAATTTAATTTTATATTGCTCTTGATTTTTTGCTGCGGCTAGAGTTTTAGAAGAACTTTTTTTACCAATAAGTAATGGAATTTGTGCTTGCCTGGGTTGCGGACGTGGCCGTGCACTCAAGAATCTGGCAACCTTTTTCGATGAACTGTGCAAATTCCTTAAAACTGGGTGGACTTTCATCTGTATAATCCTCCTGCAACTTGCCGCGTGTTGAAGCATCTAGTTTGGATAAAATAAGGTGTATAATAACAACAGCTCGCAAGTGGCTGTTGGTTACATCCAAAAGTTCCCGCATCTTTGAAGCGGGATTTTTAGATGTTCGGTGCAAATAAGCTTCTTGTTTTCGAAACGCTTGACGAGAAATGCGATGGCTGCACCGTAGTTTTTTCATTGGTTTCCAGTGATTGAATTGCTCTTAGTGCACCTGAGCGATGCTTTTAAATCCTCCGATTTGGTGGTTTTGGGCGAAGAAGGGTTTGAATCGATGAGGGAATTAAAGGTTTCATAGAAATCCAACCATTGTGTAATATCACCTGAAAAGATAGGCAGATTAATTTTCGGTAGTTTAAGTTGTTCTGAAGATGGGAATGATTCAACCTGATTTTGGCTTGGCTTTCTCGCTTGGATGGCTACTGTCATTTTGGGGCGAATATCATAGTAAAGCTCTTCATACTGTGCACGTAGGTCTGCACCATCCTTTTTTTCATCTATCTCTAACTCCTCTACTTCACCTAGAAACTCTTCCAAGAATTTGAAGCTTTTGTCGAGATCAGAGAGTTCCAGTTCTTCAATTGTAATTTGCTCGTTGATCCTTTCAACAAAGTACTTTGCACGATCAAGTTGTCCACAAGATATTTGACGTCGTTTTTTTATATTCTCAAGTCTTCTTGAGTCTCGGGCAGATTTTTCGTCCGATGGCATGTCGGATGGGAAAATTGATTTTGTTCAATCTTACAAAAATAATCGACAACTGTTGCATGAGAAATCACGTCGGGGTCACCAAAGGAAGAGGTTTGAGTTGACCTTTCGGAGCATTCGGGAGATTGGTTCGTTGGAGCCATAAGAGGTGCGGTGGACCGGTAGATAGAAGAGACGAGGACAACGTAGATTACGGGGGTTAGTATTGAATGAAATGGAGTTCAAAATCGATGCGCAGTCGATGAATGAAAAGAATGTAAGCAGTATTCCTACGTTCTTCTAACAAATTCAAGGGGGACCAAGCTTGACTGGCATACTCAAGCAGGGGCCGTACAAAGGTAACATAGAGATATCTGGTTACATACGGGTTAGAAAATTCATTGGACCACCGTTTAATAAAGCCAAGGCTTTGAGGATCATCTTATCGATATGCGAGCGGAAATTAAGCTTACAGTCGAATAATATGCCAAGGTCTTGAAAAGACTGAACCAAGGGAATTGGTTGACCATAGAGAAAATAAAGTCGGGGAGAAGACGGGTTGTATTTTCGCGAGAAGGTTATAGATTGACATTTGGCTATATTAAGTTCTAGGCAGTTTTTGAGGCACCAGATTGAAAACCGATCAAGGTCTTCTTTAAGAAGGGCAGTCATGGGGAGAGGAAATAGTTTAAAAAAATCTTGTGTCGTCAGCGTAAAGGGAGAGGGAAAAGTGTATAATGACCCTCTCAACACCATTAATAGCAAAAATGAAGAGAAGAGAGCCAATATGACTGCCTTGTGGAATTCCAGATGAGGCCAAGAACGGAACAGAAATGGCGGATCTAAACCGAACACTATGATATCGGTTTACCAGGTGAGAAGAAATCCGTTTTAATAAAGGAGGCTCAACGCCGAGAGCAGACAATTTGAAGAGGATCAATTGATGAGCTATCTTATCAAACGCTTTAGTGAAATCAGTTGGGATAACATCGATTTCTTTGCCATTTTCTAAGGCTGCGAGGGCAAAAGACACTAATTCAAATAGGTTCGTGGTAATTGATCTGCCTTCCAGAAAACCATGTTGTCGGGGCGAAATAAAAGGCTTGCATTTGAAACTTAAGGCTTCGCATAATATGCTTTCAAGAGTTTGGGTATATGAGGGAGTTTAGCAATGGGATGAAAATTGGCAACTCCATGCCTAAATCCCTTTTTGAGTATCGGAATTATAAAAGAGGTCTTCCAAATCTGGGGAAATTCTCCCTGTGTAAGGGATAGACGAAATATGTGGGAAAAAGGTAGAGACAGGTTGGAAGAGCATTTTTTAAGAAAAACGGAGGGGAGACCATCTGGGCCAGGTAAATATTCATCTTTAAGTTTTAGTAACTTTCCTTCAATAATCGCAGGACCGAAATTTTTAGTGAGAAACGGACCAACGGAAAAATTTGGTAGGTCATTGAAGTAAGTCTGAAAAATGTAGCAAAAAATTGATGATGGTAGGAAGATCACTTAGATATTTGGTTCCGAAAGCGAGGGAGGAAGGATAACCATCGGTCTTACATTTTCAATTGACAAATTGAAAAAAAGGATTTGGGGTCATTTATAAGATTCAGGTAGCGTTTATAGAGAGAGTTGTAGAGTTCAATGAAATGAAGATATGTACCTAGATGTTTGAATAGTTGGAAGAAGAGTGGGTGCGAAGGAATGACGTCCATAACTTTTTTCTTTTATTTCGTAGAGAGCAGAGTCTACGATTATACCAAGGGGGTATGTACAATAGAAGATATTTTATGGCATATAAAGGAGATGGACTCGAATATTTCTCTGTAAAAAATGCAGGAGGCAGCGACTAGAGATAGATTTGTAAACTTGAAAGAAGCCCTGCTTGATTTTACGGAAATTAGCTTTGTGAAAATTGTAAGATAGAGAAATGCGGAGGGAGGCGACTGGAAGGGAGAGTTCTGGAAAAGGAAGGAAGAAGTGGAGGATGAAAATTATCAATAGTAGAAAGAGATAGGAGACAACACGGTACTGAGGAGTTGATGGGATCAGTTGTGAAGATAAGGTCTAATTGCATTTCCATATAGTTGGAAACGCCACTGACTTGACATAGACTAGAGTCTGTAAACCGACCTAAGAGGAGACATTCCTTAGTAGATATGGAAAAAAGATAGGTCTTCAGATGGAGTTCATTTCAGCTGAAGCAGATTAAAGAGTTAGGCCACACTAGGATTTTCAAAAAATTAATTTTTTTTGTATCGATTTCAATTGTCCTTAGGACCTCAAAAATGATATCCCAAAAGATTATGGCCGGGAAATATCTCGAAGTATTTGCTTTTTAAAGTATGGTACAAGGCCGCCAGGTAGGCAGCGAGCCTCTGATGATCGAAACGAAATTTTAAACGCGTTTATCTCAAAACTGAGTTTTTCAAATTGGCCCCAGCCATAACTTGAACCAATTCACTTCAACTTTCAACTAGATCTTTAAAAATATATTGTCTAAATAAGTACGTAGGATTTTTTTTTATATGGCATAGTTCATTTGTTATTAATAATTTTCTGGCGATTTTTCTCCGAATTTTGCAAGTTTGACTTTGGAAGTGTACCATTCGGCTCAGAATCAATATATCAAAAAAATCCTACGCACTTCTCTAGCTGTTGTTATGGACAATAAAAAAAAAATTATTGACTAATCATAATTCAAAGTTTACAGAAGCTGTTGGTACGGCCGTAGACCCTTCCAAAAAAGAGACGTCATCTGAGAAACGCTGCACAGCCGCCATTTTTAAATAAATTATTCTATAAAAATTATATTTTGCAGTCAATCATATGTACAATAAACTTCTACCTTTGTAAACTCCATTTATATTTTCCCTGAAAAAAAAATTACAAAAAGCCTATTTTTACGGCCCCTAGAGTGGTCTAACTTCTTAAAATCGCCAAAGATAACAATATTGGCAAGCGAGTCCGATAAGTCGATCTGATTGTCAATTGCATCAATAGCAAGTTGGTAGTATTCGATAGGTTGGGCCGGAACAATATAACAGCACATAACAAATAAGCATCTACGAGTAAGTGATATTTTAACTGACGCAAAGTCGAGTTTAGAAGAAGACGATGTTGCAACGAGAGAGGAATTAAAGGTGTTATGAATGGCCAATAGGACACCTCGACAAGGGGAGTTAATCAAAAGGGGTGTGCGATCATCATCCCGAAAAACATTAAAAGAAACTCCTGGTTTTTTATGTTGGGGATAAGATTAGTTTCAGTCAGAGCGCAGATAACGTCCTGGTAATAGAGGGTAAGAGGAAGGTTTTTGCATGACTTAAGTTCGAAAAAAATTTGAGACTGGTATATCGGTAGGAAGGCCTTCCTGCTGGATGGAAACCACGACGCTTATATTTGTTTTAGCCTAGTCAGATTTATCGTGCAGATACGTGTAGGGGCAAGATGAACACGTATATTCTCATATATCTTTTTATCCCTAAACCTAGAGAGCGGGTGGTATCGCTAGTTTGTTGCGTTAATTTAACAGTGGGCGACGAAACGGGGTCAATAGAAGAGGGGTTTGATGTCGCAACAGATAGGATGGCAGAAGTAGGGCTTAAAATGTGAAAACTGTTAGAGGATAGGCGTATGTGTTAGGGGTTGAGTGGTGGTAGTTTGAGTGGTAGGGATTAAGTCGATAGAGACGTTTTTTTTTTGCTTTTTTTCCTAAAAAATAAAAATACTAAAACAAGTATTAATGAATTTAGCAATTTTTTATTCAAAATCTTGAACTTCAGGACGAAACTTATTTAAGCCTAGACACGTATGAATCTGTTCCGATAATTTTCTTTGTATTGTCCATCTATATACCACTTGTTGATGTCGAAACGTGTATGGGGAGTACTTTCATTTCATTTGCCTGCTTTTCAATATATTTGCCTATAAACACTATCTAAAAACAATTTTCTATTTGGAACTTTAATTGCTAATTAATTTTCAATTCAAATCTCACTTATTCTTGCCAAAACAAAGTAAAAAAAATCGATTTCCAAATAAAAACTAACCCAATGACAGTTTCAAATAAAAAAAAGCAATTTGAGCAATTTTTACAAATCTGCCCGAACAAATTTCTTGGACTAAAATGATTGGAAATTAGTTGCTTTCTCATTTCACGCTCTTCTGCGAAAAACTACCAAAAATATGAGTACTCGAACGGATTTTGGTATTTCGTATTTTTTCGTAGATTTTCGTAGTTTTGTGTATTTTTGAACAGTATACTCGTACGAACAGACCTATTCAATTGAGAAGGTATTTTGTCCTTTGATTTTCTCAATTCATAAAATCTCAAAGAACTGACAGAAAAATGTGATCGTTAATAAAAAGCATTTCACTTTTTTTTATGTCACAATTATTTTATATATAGGGTGTCCCAAAAATCAATGTCAAGCCGGAAACGAGTGATAGGTCCAGTGCGTCGGTTATCACAAAATTATAAAAAAAATCAGTACTTTTAAAATGTACTGTACTTTTAAAATTATTGGCACTCTCGCTCACACTTGGTACTCATTTTAACTTATTAAAAAGAATTAACTATGAATCGGGTTTCTTTAACAAAATATTTTTTTTGTCCTCAATTAAGCGTTAGTCTAGCAAGTGTCATACCATTTTGGAATCCGGACTAAATACGCCATCTTTTAAATGGCACAGTACATTTTTTTGTCCGTACAGTCAGTTCAAGTTAGGTGAATAATGATTTTCAGATACATGGATGGACAAAAAAGCAATATTTTAACTAAAACCGATATATGTAGTTATGTCTCAATTTTGGACCTTAATTTACAGAAGAGTTACTCTGGGTTACGTGGCAAAAAAAAACCGAAGAAAAGCAAAGTACTTAAAAGATGGTCACAGGGTGTCAGATTTCTCGATTTTTTTTTTTGGATGCCAACAATTTTAAATGTACATGACTTATATTTTTTTTTATAATTTTGTGATAACCGACACCGCTGGATCTATCACCCGTTTCCGGGACACCCTGTTTAAACAAAAATCGGCTAATTTTTACATAAGACTCAATGTTGCTTCAAATACGGCAGATTGCGTTCACGCTTTGGTAAAAAAAAAATTCACTTTTACAAGACCAGATACAACGAAGGGCTAATACCCCTAATATATTTTTAACTGCCAGATTTTAGTGAATTTTTTCTCGGTAAGTATTAAACACATACATATGTATATTTTAGTGTACTATTTGTATTTAGTGTGAATTAAATATGTAAATGTGATTTAACAATAAGGCCTCAGATCCGCCTTACCCGTTTAAGCGTTTAAAAATTGTTCATTACGTCTGGTTATTCTTTATTGTCGACAGACTATTTGTGCACAAATTATGCTTCTATTTTTTTTGTAGAAATAGAAAAAAATCAGTGATATGAAGGGAAAATTCAAAATCCAAAATGTTTGATTTCAAGATTTCGTGCATTCGGTCTAAATAGATTCATACAAAATTGATTTTAGTGATGATGAACCCGAGGATCCAGATTATAGTACATTCCAGAGGAAATATCACCTGAAGATGACCAATTTATAATGAAACGATTAGGTGAAATGAACTCGGGAGAAAGCGACTTCCACGAACATTTGTACTTAGATATATTGGTATCCTACTATACATATCGGATTACAGTTACACTAATTTGGAAAACTAGTGGCGAAAAAATGTATTCCAGCCAATAAAACCAACTCACCATTGAAAAAGTGTATTGCAATACAAAAGTAATCGTTGCAGGCTAAACTGATCGGATCAAAAAAGGTATCCGTATCCGAAAATTATCCTATAAATTCAACGAGCTATCTGATTCAATTCCAAAAACCGCTAGATTGTGTGTTGAAGAGTAAACGCACACCACAAAAATTAAACACCACCTACTCCAATATTTTCTAAACAAGCCGCATAAATGGGGAATCAAATAGTGTGTTATACGGCTCTCACGGCGAAGGAATACGCAGTCGGATTTTAACCGATACACCGAATACTGATAGTTGTGCTAATGTTATCGTGGGATTATCACAAACCATTCCGAATTTTGCCACTACATGTCTAATTTGACAATTTTTGATACCACCCTACCATTAATAGTATATTGGAAGAGGAATGTATGTTTTAGGAACAATCAGAGCCAATAGAATTCCAAACTGTAAGCTTCCTTTGAATAAATATGTTAAAGAAGATAGAGGATATTCAATTGAATATGTAGGTAACGCGTACGGCATTGACATAAATACTGTTTTGTGGAGAGACAATACAAATTGAGCCATTTTCAAGAGTTGATCCATCCAATCATCCAAGTAAAGCATCGCGCTACGATCGAAAGAAAAAGAAGAACGTGGGGTAGAAACTGACTGCCCTCAAATCATACGTGAATATAATAGCTACATGGTTAGAGTCGATCTAATCGATTGTTCTACGGTCGACTCAAGACTAGAAACCCTTTGATAAAACTTTTTTATCATTTAGCTGACATGGCTGCTAACGAATCCATACGGGGTGTCCCAGTTTAGGTTTTCGTCCTGATAACTGAAGTTTCCTAAAGTTAAGGCAAACAAAAAATTGTATTGCAGGGGGAGTCTATTTTCACACCCCTCCAAGTTATAGGCCGTTAAAGTGAGGAACCTCTGATTTCGAGGTAAAACTTCTTAAAAGTTTTACTTTTGAGCTAAGATGACAGATGAACTAACCTAGATGGCAAACTTTTCACATATTGGAAAACCAAAACTGGTTTTCTGCTGATCGCCTCTATCCGTGTGACTCTGCTGTGAATACGTGTGGATTGTAATCAATGGCAATTTCCCTCTCATTGGATACAAACCACGCTCATTTTAATCAAAAAACATCATCCAAATTACACACACTCGTGCAAATCGCTCTAATTCTGGCAATTTTACTTGTAAATTGCTCTCACTCTATCAAATTTTGAGAGTTTGACATCTAGGTTAGTTTAGCTATACATCTAGGCTAGTTCATCTATGAAAGAAGGTATGTTTAAAATCAAAATTTACTAAACATCGCAAACACAATGAATTTGCTTGAAATGCAATCTCCATTTGTGCTGTTCTAACGCAAGAAATTGTTTTTACGAATACCGCTATAGAAAACAATTGTATGTGCTTTTTTCAATAAATAGAACTTTGTTTTTTTCCAATAAATATACAAATGTATTACTGTTTAAACAGGTAAGGCTGCCCTGTGGTCGTCTTCCAGTTTGTTAACCTGGTGGCAAAATTAATTTTTTTTTACTTCGTCACTAAATTCGTGCCTCTTAGACCAATATCTCACCTCAAAAAAAAAAAAAACTGCTTTACCTTTCGTCATTATCTTACCTTTACCTGTTAGAGGATTCACACCGCGTCTCGACGGGCAATTTCTGTGGCTATAAATTGATATTGCCATTGCCACAAAAATTGCATGAGGAGACGCTATAGCAATGACAATGGCGATATTGACGGTCAGATGGCAGGCAATGATTGCTTTCCATCGCAAAGGCAAGAAATTTGACATTTCACTCTTCACAATGGCCAAATTTAAATTCAAACTAAAAAGTGAACAACGCATCAGAATGGGGGGTTGAAATTAACAAAGGTCGATACTATTAAACTAATAGAGATGTACAAAGAAGAAGAATGTCTATGCAATACATCCAATAATATTTATAAATATTTGTATTACTTCAATTGCACGGACAGTATTTAAATATTTATTAGTCACTGGCCATTGCCACAGAAAATGTCTGTGGAGACGCGGTATAAGTAATGACATAAGTAGCAATTTACTTTGTATCCACTTACTATCAAATTGTATAGTCTTAGTACTCAGAACAGACTCAGTATGTCATCCTAGGAAGGATAGTCTTATGGCGGTTTCAATTGGTTTCTCTCCGGAGATAAGGCGATTCGGATTCCAATATAACACTACAAATTTGTTATGACACTACCTTTTTACGTTTATATATATTTATATGGGTTAGTACACTCTGATATAGAAACCAGAAGCAACATTTTGATTCTGATTTGTTTTCGATCCGAAGTATAATATAAATACTTTCACACAAATTTGGATCATTTCTTCCACATTTAATTCGTCTGCTACTCAAACTACTCATTCGAACACATCCAAATGAATGAGTGCGTGCAGACAAGGTATTTTTCTTTTATTTGAAAATGACCAAGATTATCCCGCTTTTTTCTTCTGTTGGCGCTCTCACCAACCTAAATACTTTTATGAAAACACATCATTTAAAAATTGTTTTGTATTCCGAAGGAGTAGGCCCAATAACTAAACTCAGTATTATTAAAAATTTGCTGTTGTAATTTTAAAAATTTGTTCTTATTTGCAACGTTTTAGATTGGATTTGTGTTTGGATTTGAACTGAATTGGTAAATATGAAACTTTTTTAATAGTTTTATGAATTAAAATCGTTGAACTGAAGTGCATATTGTCGATAACTACAATAAATTATTAAATATGATTTGTGAATTGAACATTTGAATGAATTATATACATACATATGTATGTATCACAACTTATTGGACACCAATTTTTCTTTCAGCTTTTTCGCGGTTCAATTTTAATGTAGTAGGTTAGATGTATTTTGTAGCTCATGGGCTTCGATATTGTCTAAGAGAAAGAAAAAACTAAATTTCTCATGAATTGATTATTTGCTTGCAAAGTTTGTTTTTATTTGGCAATCCGGAGTTCAAAATGTTCATAAAAAAAACATCCCAATGGGGGTTTTTTTTTGTTGTCCATAGGATAAAGCGAAAAAAGTTGTTGGCGCTCCATATTTGTGAATTTTTTCTAAATATAGATATATATGCATGTACGTATGTACGTATATACATTTGTATGTACATATATATAATTTGTCTAAACGTTGGACACTGATTCATCTATCTATTTTGAATAGCAATTTGTATTCATATCGTCGTTCTATTAATCCTTTCGCAATCTAACGAAATTAAGGTTTTTAGAAATACATACAAATACGCACAATCTGCCTCCTGGTTCTGTTTACTGTTTACGCTTAAGGAACTTATTCTTGAAGCAAGGGAGTTTTTAATCCGTTGTTGAGAAAATACATGGACATGTAGGCACAAAACGAAATAGAAATTAACAACTTATTGCTACCGTTCAAAAAAGGATTAATGTTAAAAAACAAAAACGCTTTAAAACAAGTCATATGCAGCAAGTTGTATATTCGTAACAAAAAAAAAAAAGTACTTAAGCTTGAACAAATTAAAAGTTTTTCCATTTTAATAAAATTTTCATTCATAATTCACTTGATTCACTTGTGTATAAATTTCACTCTTTCTATGTGCAGTTCATATAAACTTGGATACTATTCACATTCACTATTCATAAGCCTGTAGGTATTGCGTAAAACGAAACCAAATTGAGTAAACATCGGCGCGATCTTATATTTTTTGATTCGTGTCGTATAACACACTTTTCTCTATTTGCTTGAAGGTTCACGACAGATCCCAAATATTTAACAGATTTTTTCCACAAACACACGAGTTCTTCTAAACCAACCGCATCAGTATATTTTTTTAAATTCATACTTAGGCTTCCATAAAATCTGCGGTTCCCTCTTCGTACGCACCAGCTGAGGAGACGTTACATTCGGAGAATACTCTTTTTCGAAGATGTCGTTGTTTACCCTTTAGTAAGGGTCGATAATTATTTAATATCGTTTTTTCTTCGTTGATAGTCGGTAATCTTCAAAATATTAGCTGGTTTACCTGTGCTTCGAAATGGCACTTCTATTGATTGAAGCCTATTTATCAGTCTATGATCCTCTACTGCTTCCGTACGTAGGTACTCTAGCTACTTCCGCTGTTGTCCCATACTATAATTTATCAGTTCGTTCTACCATCACTGTCTGTCAAAATACCATCAGTGGTTTTGCGCTACTCGTGCATTTATCAAAGAAGTTGGTCGAGATATCTTGCGCGCACAGATCTTCCACCTGGTTTTTGTCTTTTTGCAGTCACTTTCCCAAATTAACTGCCCACAGCATTCCTCTTTCCTTATGTAAATTGCCAAGGTGTATTTTTTTTTAAATATGGTTTATTTTAAAAAAGCTGAAGCCGATTTTCAATTGTTAATCTGTTTTTTTCCTATAAGCAAAAGTCGGTGTTGAAACAAATAGTATATTAAGTATGATTAAACCGTGGTTTGCAAAAGTTTAGTATATCTGCCCCGCTGTGTTTCCTTCGTTCCCTCTATGGTTAGTCTTCTTCCCTTGGTGTTCTATTTTAGAGATCGTCAAAATCATAACAAAATATATATTTTTTCTGATTGCTCATTTTCTATTTTTGCTTAGGCGCTAATAATATTAAATATGCCAATACATAAAATACGCTCAATTTTCAAGCCAGTCGTTTGCTAACCATTCGGAGACACCGATCAGTTTGCTAAGAATTCCGGAGACAGCGATCAGCCCTACTTCTCCCACGTGAGCAGTTGTTCACAAACAATATTAATTTCGGTGAAAATTACTTAACACCGTGGGTGGGTGGCCGTGGCTCAAGTGGTAGTGTGTTGGCTTCTAAAATAGCTAATAAAATAGACAGACGACCGACTTTGCTTCATATGAAGCTACCTATCACTGGAGAAGTTCGACTACGAAGCATCCTCGCCTTCTTCAAGCCACCAAAATTGCTGGTGCTGCTGAGCAACATCCCTCCTGTCGCGGCTCCCTACCGCTCTACTGAACCGGAGACGCTCCGCACTGCCATGTGCGACGTCTCTGTCGTAGTTGAGTCGCCTGTCCGCAGCTGTTCGAGCGACGTGGAAGATTAGCGGCACCGCCAATCTGTCCTGGATCAGACCTTTACTATCTAGATAGAGGAACGCTTCTGGAGGAATAAAGCCGTCAAGGCGAGCTCTTTCGTGATACATATAGTTGGGGTAGTAAGCCCCTGAGATCAGGTTGTTCGATGAGGTCATTGCTCTTGCAATGTGCCTTCGAGTCAACTTAATAACAAAATTATCCACTCTTATTAGGTTCGCCCTATTGTACAAGACCTCATTGGAATAGAATTTTATGTACTCAGACTCTGGTGTTCTGTATAAGCGAAGACAAGCCCTCTCAAACACCCGAATCTTTTCCAATAAACTTGCTCTCACGTTGAACCACACAGGACATCCAAATACAAGCATGGGCCTGATAAGGGCCATGTAGCAAACCACCTTCACCCTCGCATCGAGTTGGCTGTTATAAAACAGTCTCTTTGTAAGGCCAAAAGCACCTCTGGCTCTGGCCAGAGCAACATCTATATGTTTGTTAAAATACAGATATTGATCTAGCCAGATCCCAAGGTATCTGACTACATTTCGACAAGCAAGTGGCTGTCCATGTTGTCCGACGATAGAGAACTTTCGCCAATTCTTTCTGGTATCCCTAGAGGCCCCAGACAAAGGCGTCCTAAACAGAATGGTTTCCGATTTCTGAAAGTTGATTTTCAACTTCCAGTCATCGCAATATCGTTTAATTTTATCGAAGTCACGTTGCAAAAGTATGTTAATGACCTCAATCTTTGGACCTGATTTGTACGCGATTAAGTCGTCTGCGTACGCTATGCTGTGGGGAAGTGAACCTATCAGATCACTTGTGTAAATGTTGAATAGGATCGGCGAACTTACCGCACCCTGCTGCAGACCGTTTTTAATGTTAAATATTCCAGCAGAAGTCACATCGCCATTCTTCACGATGAACTGTCTACTGGAGAGCATATCAAAAAGAATATACAGCAGTGGTTTACTAATGCCCAACCTGTCCAGCTTGAAAAAGAGTCCTTCTAGCCATACGGTATCGAAGGCCTTCTCCAAGTCAATCAGGCAGGCACCAGTGCCTGGTTCTTGCCTTTGTTCCATTGGATATCAGAAACCAGTTTCGACACAGCATGAATGATGGTCATGCCCCGCCTTGAAACCGAATTGATTATCCGGAACTATATGTTTGTCCTCAACCCACTTAGTCAGGACTCTATTGATTACCTTCTCGAAAACCTTACTGATGTTTGGAAGAAGACTGATCGAGCGGAGATTCGCCGGATTGGATGTGTCTTTATTCCTTTTGGGAATGGGATGTACCACCGCAGTTTTCCAATGCGCTGGATAATGTGCATTATTCATTGCATTATTAAACAGGGTGGTATAAATGTTCACCGCTTCTAGTGGGAGATGACGATGTTCGGTATTTCATCGGTTCCCACTGATTTCTTACTCCTAAGTGATTCGAAGATCGTTTGGAGCTCTTCCTTCGAAATGAACGGCGGTAGTACCCTGTCGTTGGTGATGACATTATTTGACCTATTCTCGTCACTAAACTGGGTGAAGCCCGAGCTCTCGATTCGCCAATTCTCTATTTCATTTCGAAGGCAGAAATTGTGCACAAGGACTCGATTCTCCAGATCGTGGTTCGGGCCAATGATAGCATTCGCCTTATACACTTCCTGGAAAGTCGCTCCTATAGCCTCTACCTGCTCCTGCGGATCCTCGATCACAAAGAAGTTGTCATCATCAACAGCCTCATTTGGATCTATGCCTGCTGTTACAAGTATTTGTTCGTTGTTCGTCGTTCGGGCGATTCTAAGACATGGAAGGTCGTTCTGATTATTCCTCCGAAATATTTTATTTATTTGCGGGAACATATTCGGGTTGCTGGTGTTTACAGCCCGAATTTTGTTGTTCCAATACAAATTTACAGAGTTTCTGTAATTTTCCTTTATTAATGTTTGGAGGTTTTTAATCGACGACTTCAGTGTCATGATCTCCGGGTTATGTCTGTCGGTAAACTGTCTGTACAAGGTTTTTAGTCTTGACAGCAGCCTACTTTTTTGTCGGTGCAGTGCGTCAATAGTTGCGTTGCGGAATAAGTCTTCGTCGTCAGTGTGTTGATACCGAGATATAGTTTTGTCCATTGTTCGTTTGATTGTCTCGTCCATTAGTCTTAGATACCTGTCAGTCTCCTCGTTTGACAGATTTCTGTTGGATGGTGGGTAGAGCGAATTCGAGGAGAGTGCTCTAGTCAGTGTTCTGGTGAAGTGTGTCCAACGCACCCTACTATAATTGTAGGAATGCCTTTGCACAAACTCATCCAATTCCGCAATTTCGTTGGGAACAGTTATTTCGGTGCTGAGACCGCAATGGTCACTGTCATACACGAAAGTGCGCAGACAGTTTGTAATTTAGTCTCCCCATTAAATGTTGGATGCCACCCATGGAGCGAAATAACCACTGAGACCAAAAATCTTTCTCTCTCTCTCTTTCTATCCAATTTTCCGAAAAACTTAACACGTGCTCCGGCATTAAAAAAAAAAAAAAAAAACACAACCTCTCACCTTTTACAACTCTGCATTTCAAAGTATTTTTTCTTAACTCCTGCAAAAATGAATACATAATCCCTCTCCATAATAAATCCTAAGTTGTAGACCATGTCCTCCATTCGAAAGTTCTTCTAGAGTATTATGTGGTATTTATGGCTCAATGTTAATTCCTTGCAAGTCCATGCAACACAGATTCTTATCAAGTACTATGTCGCTCGAGAAGATGGCAAGCATCTTCACCGACGCCGGCTTCAACAAACCTTTCGATTAAATTTCGAATAAAGTAATCCTTGTCAAAATAAAGACTCTTGGTTTTCATTATGTGGATTAGTTCTTACTTAAAAGAAAGTAAGACTACAGTGTCCTCTTTAGGTTCACAGTATCTAAACCCATAAAAGCCCCTTCCGGGGTACTTGAAGGCAGCCATCCCGGTCCTCCGTTATTCATTCTGGAAATTAATGATGTTAGACCTACTGCCAGAAGAATTTCCTCGAGCTAAACGTCAAAATACCAAACAAAAGCTAAATTATAACACACACTTGAAAGTGTCTCACAACTTTAGCACAGACCTACACGTTTTAGGTGTGATCTGTGATAATGAACTGAAGTGCCGTGCCCGCATATGTATGTATAATAGATAACATTGTAAGGAAAACTCAGCTGTCGGCACTTATTGGCATCATGGAAGGTGAGTTAATCCATAGTGTCTTTGCAAAGTTGAAACAGAATAAGGCATCATATATTCCCCTTCGCGATTCTGTATAAACGAATAAGTTCGACAGGTACATTACACAAAATAGGGCTTTCGCTAATAGACAAGGTATATCTATGGATATAGAATTTTTATACATTTGTGTATAAAATACACTGACGAATAAGCGTTTGGTTTTTCACGGATAGGGATAAATATGCAAATATTAATTGGTCTCAATTTATCGAGCCTGGTCTTGTGCGACCATATCTTATATTGTAGACGAGCTGACCCATACTTCTTAAGGTCCGTACCTGTTTTGCTGCATGCACAAGCCTTATCGGACCACCGTTTTTTTTTTGTTCACTTGAGATAGAGGCCCTCGCAGCTTTTAGTCTTACAGAATTTCCATGATTTAAAGGCTTTTGCTGGGTATTCGCATGTACTCGTTAGCTGTAACAATGCAGTGGTCGGTATCAATCTTCGACCCTCGAAACGTTTGGATATTCAGAATACTACGATAGTAATGTCATCAATTTGATTGGAGTAATGAAACGGCATGCTGACTAACACACCGCAGAGTTGATGAGCCTGCACCCGTTTTTGGAAAACATGTTGGGCATATGACACAAAACCAACATAAATGCTGACTGGAATTTTAACTTTAAATTCAAAAGTTTTCTACTACATACACTCGTTGAATCAATATTCAATGTGGTTATCTTCTCTGCTGGGAGCTTGACCGCATATAGGTTAAACACAATGGCAAGCAACTCAATTTGAGTTGGGATGTCAGCAATCTACAGTCTCAGCTAGGCAATTATTTGGTTACTTCTACGGATAACTCTAGCCGTGGACGTGTAATCTTCTCGTTCTGGGATCGATTAGATAACAATATAAAAAGCAAAACGTTTGTTTTAATCGATAAACTAAAGCGAAATTGTATTTTGTGTTGCAGGACGAAGCATGGCTACCATGTTGACTTTACCAAAATACGCAGCTGGAAGTCAGCCATTTACAGTTTTTATTGAGGGCAATATTGGCAGCGGAAAGACGACATTTCTAAATCATTTCAACAAGTTTCAAGAAGATGTTTGCCTGATAACCGAACCAGTGGAAAAATGGAGAAGTCTAAATGGAGTTAACCTATTAGTGAGTTTGGATTAAAAGAGAAAAAATTTAAAATATATTCATCTGTTAAAATTTTATTTTAGGAACTAATGTATAGAGAACCAAAAACCTGGGCCATGCCATTCCAAACATATGTGACTCTAACAATGTTACAAAGTCACACGATGTTGACTGAAAAAAAGGTTAAACTAATGGAAAGATCCCTTTATAGTTCAAGGTAATAGTGTATTCATTTTAATTTTTTGATGATTTCAAAGTCATTAAATTCAAACATGTACGTAGGCATTGCTTTGTTGAAAACTTGTACAAAAACAATGCCATTCAGCACGGTATGTACCAAATACTGAATGAATGGTACGCATTTATTGAAAAGTCCATTCACATTCAAGCCGATCTTATTGGTAAGTTAATCGTTAGTTTAAATTAGGAAATGAAACAAAATGTTTTCTTTTCTCTTTAGTTTACTTAAGAACATCACCGGAAACAGTGTACGAAAGAATGAAGAAGCGTGCGCGTTCCGAAGAAAGCTGCGTCCCACTGCAATACCTACAAGAACTACATGAACTTCACGAGGATTGGCTTATGAATCATCATAAGGAACCCAAAGTACCTGTATGTTATTGGTCACTTGGTGAAAATTTAAGATCTAATTATTCTTCTATTTATTTGTAGGTTCTCGTTTTAAATGCTGACCTTGATTTGGAGCACATAGGAAGCGAGTATAAACGATCTGAGGAGAAGATCATCAACTTCGCCAAAGCAGAAAGACAAGCTATTTTAGTTTCACCTAGTAAGCGCCAACGGATTTGAATATTTCTGTCAGTAAATTTAAAAGTCCCTTATAACAAAACTAGCATTAGTCTTAACTCTAAATTTATATAAATATTCGTTATATTTAATCTCACTATACGTGTAGGTATTATGTTGTAATCACGATGGAACTTAAGAAAAAATTATTCTATAAACCAAACACTATTTTATTTTTACAGTTGCAATATTATTTTTGTAAGTTTTTAATGCATAAGACCTGATATCAGTTTCGTGTTAACTACTGTTCTTTTTAAATAAACAAGCTATATTCAATTGTATTTAAAATGGAAAAAATAAACATTGGTTGATTTTATTTTCACAATTAACAGATCGAAATGTGATATGTACGAGTATTTTGTCATGTCCGTTGCTGTTTATATTCGTAAACTAGTTCGTTTTCCGCGTATATTGAAGACACCGGTCGAATGTTAGCTTTTTTCTTAAATTCTAAAAGTACTTTCTTTGAATGTATGAAAAGAAGAGGTTTTGAAGCTTTAGGCTCGTGGATGAGGACTTTATTAATAATATGAGTTCAAAAAAAACTATGATTTCGAGTTTTAATCATTGCACTTTGTTGCCAGAATTTATTAGTGCCTTAGTGAAAGTAGTCTGAACATTTCGCAAATGTTGCTACCATTTATAATGTTTTTGCAGGGAACGTGCCGTTTTCGAAAACGTCATCTGCATCAAATTGCTTTTGCAATTGTACTCCTATTTTGGCCGGATGAAGGGGAAAAGTATTTCTTACATCGTTTGAGGAGACCTAGACATTTAGCAGCATTTTTGGCGACATCGAATATGTGGTCATTCCAATGTAAGTTGTCATTGACACGCATACCAAGAATGGAAAGTTATCGGTTTCGACTATGCAAGTGCCATTCGTGGATAATGGCTGGGTGTTTAAATTTCGCTTTAACGACAGCACACAGCATCGTGTTTTGGAAGCATTAAATTCCACTCTGTTGATAGTTCCCAAATTGGTTATGCTGTTAATATCGGAAATTAATGAGCTTGGCGGTTCGTAATCGCAGTACCAGCGCAGTATTGCAATGTATAGCGTTCTTAATTGCAAACATGTAGCAATGACGCGATGCATCACGTTCTAAAACGTAACATGAAAGCAACCGCTGCGCAAACAAAAGTAACCAACGCATCATAGATTATCGTGATGCGATAAAATTTGACATTTCATTTAAGTTTTTGAAAACTTCCACATGGTTTTTAACATCTTCTGGAGGGGCTTAAAAAAACAAAAGATTGGTTAAAATTTTTTTTAATTTGTTTAATGCAAGTGAACTTACACAAAATGTTTTTTTTTTCATGCAAAAATGGGGAAAAAAAACATCCTCAGGATACGATTTTATAATTTCGAAAAAAAATTTACACTTGGGAATATATCTTCTTTTATTTAAAAAAGAAGAAATGAACAATACTTTACGGCTCAATTGTTTCGTTTTTATGTCGAAAATATATTTAGATATATTGCCATGCAAATTATTCAAAAGAATCATCGCTGCTAATTTCCTTTTCAGTTTTTATGCACCCGAACGGGCTGACAATCAAAACAAAGAAGCTGTTCAAAAACGTCAACAAAATTAAAGCATCGTGATGCATCGCATAATTAAATAATCATTGCTTCGCATCACAAAGGCAGTAATGCATACGCGATGCGCATTTTTTGACGTTTCCGAACTCAGCTCTTAATGCTGGCGTTTCCGTTCTACAGCCGAAGAGCAGGGACGTCAGTCCGGGGACGAATATGAAAAGCAAAGAGTACTGCCGGAGGAATGTATTGGATTAGAAGTAGACAAGAGATCGTTGATGATAATTAAATAGTTTCGGAGACACTGGGGCACACCAGCACTTATTTTGTGAATATCAGACTTGAAACCATCCGAAACAATTTGAATTGAACATTCTGAAAGGTAATTTCTAATCCACTGAAGAAGAGAGTCATCGATCGCAAAAGCATGCATTTTCGGCAAAAGAGGCTGATGCCAAGCTCTGTCAAATGCCTTAGTGCAACTATCTTGCTTTCGCCAGATTGATGTACGCTTTGGTTTCACTTTTCGGTGAGACATGCCATCAAATCACCAGTGGATCGACGATATACGAAAACCATATTGCCGGTCATTGAGAAGTTTTCGTGTTTCGAGATATTTCATGAGCTGACGATTTATCAGCGTTTCCATGACCTTAGAAAGACGGAACGTAAGTGCAATGGGTCTGTTGGAGGAGAGAGAAGATTCGTCTTTTTTTGGGACGGGCTGGACAAATTCTGATTTCCATCTGCTCGGAAAGAGTACTAAATAGTAGGATTGATGAAAAAGATTTTGCCAGCGTGGAAGAACACCTCTTCAGAAGAAGGGGAACTATACTTTCTAGACCAGCGGATTTATGTATGTTTGGATCTTTAAGTACTCTTGCTACTACACGAGTGCGAAAGTAGATTCGTCCCATTAAAGATTCGACGCATACAAGTTTAGGCGGATACAAAGCACAATCTGGAAGTGTTGAGCTGGCCGCAGTGTGCAGCAAGCAGATTGGCCTTGTCTAAAGAGCTGACACCTGGAATGTCATTGTGAATGAGCGTTGGGATGGAGGATGACGCTGAGTTTTTGATGTTTTTGGCAAATGACCAAAAGCTTTTACTACCTTTGGGGCATTGTATGTAGTATTTTTTGTCTCAACTTTTGGTCGTATTAAAGTTTCACACGCTTAAGAAAGACGTTGCAGTCATTCCTGGCTTGATTAAACTTTTTTGTTTTGCTCTGTCGGGTTGGTCTTGAAGGACCTCAAAAACATTTCTCTAACCCTGACAGCCTCTTTACAGATCGAGTCGTACCATGCCTTTTCCTTTGGTTTGATACTCTTCATCCGATGAAGAATAAAATGATGATCAAGTGATGTTGTCCAAAACAGCCATACATCGCTGATTGGCTTCACCCCGACCCCGACGGTTCGGGGTTTGGTACCAGCCGTGCCCGAAAAACATTCTCGTGAGATGAATGATTGCCTAAAATGCAAGTCAGTTTACATTAATAATTCATTCTCCCCATTACATGTTGGATGCCACCCATGGACCAAAATAACCACTGAGCCTTTCGCTTTCTGTCCAATTTTCCAAAAAAACTTTACACATGGTCTGGCATTTTAAGAGTAGTAATACACTCTTGAGTTCTTTAAAAAAAAGTCTCTTTCTAGAGTGAATCATTCCATCGCCGCTCTAACATTTCTATGGGTTCCATATAGAACGATTTGTCCAATCCATCAAAATACGCTTCAGTTTCGGCGATCATCTCTTCATTGAAGCCATATCTCTTTCATGAGCATTTGTTTGAGGTTTGCGAACAGGTAATAGTATCCATGTTTCATCCATTGTCACACTCCACATGAAGAAAAATCATTTTTATCTCGCTTAAATAGCTCAAAACAGCGCTCTGAATCATCAACACCTTTTTTGTTTGGCCGCGGTTTTGAGCAGAGATTTCGCATACCCAAAACTCATGCAAAATATGTGTACGGCTGTCAGCTACTCGTATCTCACGCATTTTTACTTTACGGTTGTTCAAAACGAAACTCCTATATAACCTGTTAAACGATTAAATAATAAGAAGTAAAACAAATGTTGAAATTTAATAAGGCCGTTGAGTAAGATGTTTTTAGAGACATCTCCAATGAATTGCCTAATGAAAAGAATTTTTGAAGCATCTTTTTAAATCCATGGCTTATAAAATCTTCAGAAATATTAACAAGTATAATTGCACTCACAGAAAATGCAATACTAACGATTGTTTGGCATAAAACCATGCGTAATTGTGCTTTGAAATTCATTGTACAAACTTTAGGAAAATCAAACCTTCAATGGCTGGAAGGTCGCCCTAAGCGATTGATCGCCTAGCTGCATAATATAGGCTTTCTGCTTTTAGTTAAAATCGGCCACAGTCAAAGGTAATTATCTTTCGTCAAATAAGCAATATCCTGGCTGTGATTCACATCTAAGCTACATTTACATAATTAGCTTTATATTTGCATACATGTTTACTGAAGAAATTTTATAGTAAGTAAGGTCCACTTCACACATCGGCTTTCGTAATATGATTAGTGGCATTAGGTTGTTTTGATTACGCATCCGTCAATCAAACTGCAAGATATACCTACGTACGTCATAACTTGCAGAACATGTACTCATTTTGATGCTCAGAATTTGACTTAGGCCATTTTCTGGCAGCAACCAAAGTCAGATTTCAATTTTTCAGCGAAAAGAAGCTGCGAAACCAAAAATCGGTACAACCAATGTTGCAGCATTGTCGAAGAGGTTTCCGAAGATATATGCTACGGCAGCGAGTACTGATACCATAAAAGTAAGAAAAATGACCCGGATAAATATTAGATATACTACTCAACTAGGGTCAGCATAATGCTATTACCTGAGTAGGCTTAAAATCGATGAATAGCTCGTCGTTTCCAAGACACGGCTCCTACCTGGATCTCCTGTTGTTCGATACACGGATGCAGCTGACGTGCACGAACCAACGTACCTACCAGCAACTGGCTACGCGCATTCGTGTATGACAGTCGATCTAAGCAAAAAAATGACCGTTCCCAACGAGATAGTGGAATTGAAAAAGCTTGTCCAGGTATACCAACAATTAAAGCAGTGCGTTTTGGACAAACGTTTTTATTCACAAGAGCACTTTTCTCGAATGCAACATCCAATAGCAATCTGTCAAATGTGGAGATTGACAGGACTTAAAACAATTGTACGAGATCATAAAATGTATGTTGGGACAAAACGATACCCCGGTACTGCGTTGGTATGGGAATACTAACTATGTACCATATTTCTGAGTGACGACCAGCTCGATCACGTGTGCGGGAATTTACCCGCTGGCCCGGGACTATTCTTTAAGCTGAACGGGTTGGCTATAAGTAAGCCACTGCTGCATATTCCTTTTAATTGGCTTACCATTAGAATGGTCGTCGTGCTGGAACATTTGACATTAAAAACGGTCTAGAACAAGGTTAACCCTACTTTGTTGTCCGATCCTATTCGTCTATACTATGAATCTTGTGGGACGAACGTAGACGTCTTATCCGCTTACGAATCAGGTCTACAGATTAAGGTTCTTAGTATAAACCTGCAATGTGAATTCGATAATATTAAGCGTTATTACGCTAATTGGAAGTTGAAGATCAACTGTCAGAAGCCAAAACCATTTTTTCAGCTAAATTTTCAATCGTGTGACAGCACATGCTTTTGCCCTTACAAAAAGACTTATAACGTGAAGAAACGTGATAGAAAACTCATTCCAAAAGATTTCGGTTAAGCTTTTACAAGTAGACCAGAGAGATGAAGTCTTGTACAACAGATATAATGTATAATAGTGGATAGTTTCGCCATTAAGCGGAATTGAAGATACAACACATTGCAATAGCGATGACCTGAACGAATAATCTGGAGCTTATTACCCCAAATATTTACATCACGATTGTACGCCTCAATAGTTTCGTCCCATCAGAGGCATTCCCTATTTAAATATTTAATGGGTGATTAAGAACGAATGAAGCATCCCATATCGCCCCATTTCTGACGTATTTTTTAGTTTAGTTTTGATCGTTGATGAGCAAGGAAGTGTAAAGTAGAGGAAAAAAGATATGTTTAAGGCCCACTGCTCAAATTTGAAAATTAAAAATGATCCGATTCAAGTGTTCGACTTGTCAAAAAGTCTTTCATCCCCATGAATATGTGAACAAGACGTTCATAGGCAGGACTTTCATGTCCACGCCAATGTGGAAAGGCACATTCAGAAGCGGATTTTCGGTGGAAGTAACCCTTCTTCTTCCCACTTAAACAATCTTCCTGCCTACGCCAATGTGAACAGGCACTTTAAATCCTACGGGACTTCTAACAATTAATGGCGTTTTCTATTGGTTTCTTTCCGGAGATAAAGCGATTCGGATTCCAATGTAACACTAAAAATTTCTGACACAATACTATTTGATCTTTATGCATATTTATATGTATAGTACACTTTGACATAAAATCCAGAAGAGAAATTTGCTTCTAAACTGAAAAGCAGGAGCAACATTTTGATTCTGAAAAAGTGATAATGTAAAAGTTAGATGTCATTTTTTCGCTCCCGAATGCAAAAATATGGTTTCCAATCGAAAACGCCATTAAATCCTCCATCTGTTGAATGGTGCAAGATTGCAGATCTCGTTATACATACGGGACCTGCAGTGGGACATATGCCCTCGAAACTAAATTGTCTTAACCGAAACCAACGCACAGTGAAAACTTTGACTGCACTAAAGATTACGAATATTGAATCTTTGTTACCTAAAATTCGAAATAAAATTTTTTGTTAAATTCATATGAGAAATATTTCTGAGATACCTTGAGAATATCGAGATTGCTTGTTGTATACAGCAAAACATTCATTCCACAAAAAGCCACCCGGAACAATAATCTTGATATGGATTAAAGAGATATGTCTCAATGTACGTTTCATTGGAACTTAGATAAATCAGAGAACCTCTGTTACTTCTTCCTTCTTCATATATTGCTGAATTCAAGAACGATTACCCTACCAATTGTATGTCCTATCTAAGCTCTTGATATGTGTAGCCGTATTTTATTGTATATGGTAGAAGTGAAGACAATATTGAACTACTTATACCCGAACGGGGACACACTTTTAACATAAAGATAGATTCTTTCTGATAATTCGAAAAACACTTCCTACATCTTCCATTTCCACCGTCCTACACAGATGTCAAATGAATTGCTACAGATATTCTGCACTGAAACTGACACTAATTATTTTAATGCAAGTTCCACGACGGATTAAACCGAATCAAACCTCAATTTCGAGTAACAGTAGCTGTCAACACACTTCCTTAATGATCCTTTCAAATGCAAAATAAAAAGAGGAAAAAACAAAATACTAAAATATATTATGGAAATCTTAAAATGTATTTGTGATTTAATATTTAGAAAATTGTGTTACATTTATTTTGGAGGTGGTCCATTCACAAGCGGTGGTCGCATACCGCCCATTCCCCCGATAGGTGGCGGTGGTCCCATCATACCCAGTGGACCCATCATTGGTGGTGGTCGCATTCCAATCATTGGCGGTGGAAGAGGTCCATGCGCCCCCATCATCATTGGTGGCATGCCAGGAGCACCTGGTGGCATTCCTGGAGGCATCATTCCCGGTCGTGGTGGAGGGCCAATATTTGTCGGAGGAGGAATAGCAACACCACCTGGTTTCGGGGGAGCTGTTGCAAATGGGTTTTGTGATATTTTTCCAGCTTTAAACGCCGCAGTGGTTGCATCGATCAAGTGTTGTGCTTGTTCTTCCATCCATTTTTGATAGTAAAATTTCACATTATCACGATGTTTACGTCCAGTACAATGAGTTTTGCGAACACTTGGCGAATCGTGCGTCAAATATGTATCGCAATAATCGCAGTAGTATTTCGGCATTTTTCTTTTTTTTTCTAATTTTTAACTAATTAACTTATTTATACGTTTAGAAATCAAACACTATCCATGCGAAATTTTGATAGACGCCAGAAACATTACATGGATTTTTGGCAGTGACACATGTACAGCTGACAGCTAGCAATGATAGGTGAAGTTTTAAGTCAGACACAAAGCAGCCACCGATCAGATTTATGACGCCATACAGTGCAAACGATGGACGTATCTCATACGTTGCATTGTGCTACTCTACGAGTAAATTTAATTTCAAATCTTTTCCATAGTGTTTTTTTTTTAGAAAGGACTTTTTGATGCCACGATTATTTTAAATTTTTGATTTAATTCCCTTAAGTAAGAAACTTAATTTTCTATTGCAAAAAATATTGAACAAATCACTACCTACAACTGTTTTAATATACAAAATAAAAGAAAAAAATTTAAAATATTTATATTATATGTAATTGGTTTTTTTCAATTACAGAAATTCTTTAGTAAAATATTTTTTCTGTTTTAACAAATTAGTTAGAATCCTGAAGGTTATGAACTTATGAAGAAAAGATCAGAATTTTTTTTGTGTAAAAATATCTTATGTACGCTATTTCTCGGAGGAAGTGAAGTATCAAATGAATGCTAAATGATATTAGCCGTGTTTTATTATCACAATTTTCTGATCTGGATCACACGATTATAATAAAACAGTCCAGATCAACGAACAATTTAAATTCTGTGTTGTGGTAATAGTTTGACATTCGGAGTTCAGACCTCTCAAAATATGACGTTTACATAAAAGCAAAAGCAAAAATGGATGCAGTCGCAATTGAGGTAAATATATTGGCTCTTATTATTTAATGTAGGCTTTCTTTGTTTATTCCATAGTTCTTTTTTGAAAGCGAAGACGACAGTGATGAAAGTAGCTCGTCAGGTTTTCCACTGTTTAATACTGAAAGCATGGAATCCTCGTTTGATAGCGAACATTTTCCCGAAAATCATCAAAAAATTAAATATTTCGGGGAAGTTATCCATAGTTACAACAATTTCAAACTACATCGCTCAACTGCACAAATTTTAGTTGGTAGGTACGTAAAAAGCTGAGTTACAACAACCAAATATGTGTATCTATATATTGCAACTACATGCTTTTAGATCGCTACAAGCTATCAGAGCAGTTCCGAATCACAACAAAGAGAGGACTACCTAAAACTTCACCAGAAATTGAAGTAAGTCAATAAGTCCGTGACTTTTTGAATTTCTGACCTCTTTACTGAAACAGCAACACTGCTCCTGTCAACAGGCATCTGTCAGTTGACTCCTGTCAAAATTTAAACTTGCTGCGTCAGTTAGTTTGTGTTTGACAGCTATTTTTATCAGACTACTCACTAATTTGAGGAGAAAATGGAAAAAAGTGAATTTCGTGTGCTTATTAAGCATTATTTCTTGCGAAAAAAAACCATTACCGAGACCAAGGCTGAGCTTGATAAATACTATGGGGACTCTGCACCATCGATTTCAATAGTAAAAAAGTGGTTTACTGAATTTCGTTGTGGCCGTACAAGCACTGAAGATGCCGAACGTCCTGGACGCCCAGTTGAGGTCTCTACACCCGAAACAATCGAAAAAATTCACGATATGGTGTTGGCCGACCGAAGATTGAAAGTGCGAGAGATTGTGGAAGCCGTAGGGATCTCGCATGGCTCAGTGGTTTCAATTTTGAATGATCACTTGGGCATGAGAAAGCTTTCCGCAAGATGGGTGCCGCGTTTGCTCACAGTCGACCACAAACGCAATCGTGTAACAACTTCACAGGAAGGTTTGGCGTTGTTTAATCGCAATATGGAGGAGTTTTTGCGCCGTTTTGTAACCGTGGACGAAACATGGATCCATCACAACACACCAGAGAACAAGCAACAGTCAAAACAGTGGGTTTCTAAGGGTGAATCGGCGCCAAAGAAGGCCAAGGTGGGTTTGTCAGCCAATAAAGTTATGGCGACTGTTTTTTGGGATGCACGCGGGATAATCCACATTGACTACCTTCAAAAGGGAAGAACAATCAATGGGGAATATTATGCCAACTTATTGGACAGATTCAATGACGATTTGAAAAAAAAACGACCTCATTTGGCCAAGAAAAAAGTTCTTTTCCACCAAGACAATGCAAGGGTGCACACATGTGCAGTTGCCATGGCAAAAATCCATGAATTGGGCTATGAATTGTTCCCTCATCCACCCTATTCTCCAGATTTGGCTCCGAGCGACTACTTCTTGTTCCCAAACCTGAAGAAATGGCTTGGTGGAAAAAGATTTGACTCCAATGATGAAGTCATCTCGCAAACAAAGGCCTATTTTGAGGACCTCGACAAATCATTTTTTTTGGAAGGTATAAAAAAATTGGAGAAGCGTTGGACAAAGTGTATAGAGCTCAAGGGAGACTACGTTGAAAAATAAAATTATTTTTTTATCAAAAAATTTGTTTTAATCCAAAAGTCACGGACTTATTGACCCACCCTCGTATATGTATGTATTTCTGTGGTATACGGCAAATACAAATACTTTCCGAAAAATCTCAAATTTGTTTGGCATTTCATGTTCTACAGGATGGAATATTGTCAAGAGGGTAACATCTTGGGTCATATCCATCGGTCACGAATATGTCAAATGGCCAAATGCAAGTGAAGCCGTACAAAATGCAGTTTTAGTGGAAGCAAAAACAAAGATTCCTGAAATTTTGGGATGTATCGACGACATAAGAATCAAAGCACCCACTTCTAACAAACAAAGCTATTTCAACAGAAAACGCTGTTATAGCATTTCCATACAAGCGGTAGTTGGTGCCAAGAAAAAGTTTATCAACATCTTCGAATTATACGAAGATCTGATCTTTACAGAGATGCATGCGAAAATATGAGTGAAATTTTCCGAAACAACACTTTTTTGCTCGGAGATTCTGCGTATCCATCTCTAGACTGGTTGATTCCACCCTTTAAAGAGAATGGATCAATGACGAATGCCCAAAGGAGATTTAATGATCTCTATTCTTCTGTCCGGGTCATAGTAGAGCATTCATTTGGTCTATTGAAAACTCATTTCCGACGATTGCTGTATTTTACTGAGCAAACAAACATAAATTTGGTGGCATGTGGGTGTATATTGCACAACATGTGTACAGATAAGAACGACGAAATATGAAGTGAAAATTATCCGGTTGTTGAAGTCAGCCAAGGAGTAAGCAGCACCAGACGACAGCGTTTACTAAGCGATTTGATTAATAGCAACGTAATAAATGTATAGAATTCCATTCATTTATTTGCACATATTAAATAACTAACTTAAATAACTAATTCATAATTTAAAAAAATAAAACGTAAAAAATGAAAATAAAAAATTAAAATGGTGAAAAAAAGTGAGAGAAAAATTCATTGGTCGAAGAAATATTTGCACTCTCTGGCAAAGGTGATAATTCGAAAGCTTTGAGGCGCAAAGATGCAGGAATGTATGGCCGAATCGAGTTGTCCGAAACTTCGCAATAAATTTTGATGCCGGGTTCTAAGGTAACTTTGGTTGAATTCAGCGACGAATTCCCTTTCTTCAGAATATCTTGCAGTTCTTCATCTAAGAGTTGTGACAGATGTAATTCACGTTGATCAAACTGCAATGGCATTGATATGGCGTTGATTCTCGATAATGCGTCAGCTACTAGATCGTCTTCGCCAGGTAGGTGGGTCATGTCTGTTGTGTATTGTGATATGAAGTCTAGTTGTCTCAACCGACGCTGCGAAGCCTTATTGGAACGCTGCTGAAATGCGTACATCAATGGTTTGTGATCAGTCTGCACTGTGATCATCGTGATCGTGATCATCGACCATCCAGAATGTGTTTGAAGAATTGGATAGCAAGATAAACTGCCAGTAGCTCACGATCGTATGGACCGACTCTGTGTTTTTGAAAGCTTGCAGGAAAATAAGCCAATTGGTTTCTTTTGACCGGATTCAATCTGCTCCAACTTGGCTTTAAGTGATACATTCTGCAATCAAAATTTATTCGTGGAAACTTGTGGAATCACGTCGGGGTCACCACCTTAGCAATTTGTTGCTAGTTTAGATTTGAAACACAAGTTATTTTTACCAATAATCTTTATTTCACTGAAAATAGTCAAATGCGTATTACTAACTACTAGTTTCTGCTGCGCACTAAACCGAAGTATTGTGGCTGGTATTTTTGGAAAAGATTTGTAACCGTCGCCATCGAAAACAACAGGTGGTGGAAATTCCCTTTTGTTGTTGACGCTGCCATCTGTTGCCGGATGCCGACACTAAATTCTGTAGTGAAGTTGAACCGCAACCCACGGAACAGATAACATTATATGTACATTGACCGCAACCAACTTGAGAATAGCGACTCCCGGAATCCTAATTCTTTTTGAAATTGAGGAGACATAAAGTTCAACACACAAAATTAGTAAATAAATTTTGTATTTACAGCTTATATCAGAAGTTATTAAAAAATTCATATAAAAAATATAAAAAATTGGCAGAAACGCTTTTTGTCTAAATCAGATTTTGGCTTTCTAAATAATTTAAATATTACTAACCTTGAAACGATACATGTTCAAAATTGCATGTCATACCAACCATTACTTTACACGTTACAGTGGTTGTAGTGAAACAACTTTTGTTATTTTTAAAACAATAGATAAAAAAGAAGAATTTCGTGGCTTGATAAGCGTTATAGAGACTCTGCATCAGGGAGATCAACTATTATTGACTGGTGTGCTGAATTTAAACGCGGTCGTTCAAACACTGATGATGCTGAACGCTCTGGTCGCACAAAATCGGCTGTTGTTCCAGTCCAAAAAATAGTTTCGGAAGACCGTAAAAAAGTGAAGTTGAGTGAGATAGCTGACTTACCTTAAAGATATTAGAAGGTAGCGTGTTTACAATTTTACACTAAAATTTGTGCATGCGTAAAGTGCTTTCGAAGTATGTGCTGCGTTTGCTCACCGGACCAAAAACCACAACGCGCCGACGGCCCAGAGCGCTGTTTGGAGCTGTTCAAGTGATATAAAAAGGATGTGTGGCAATGGATAAAACATGGATCCACTACTACTCACCAGAATCAAAAAGATCGTCAGCTGAGTGGACAGTAGAGGGGCAAGACGCATGAGTTAATATCCTCGATGATGGACTTTTCAAAACAAAAATACGCAAATATAGTTTGTGTCTATGGTTTCTGCAACGGTAACTGCCAACGAGTGAAATTGGAATATATAAGACGATACACTGATAGGACTGCCCCCAATTGCAGGACATGGGCTATGGGGTGCAGACAAAGCAATGGATTGAACTTTGAAGAATTAGTTTGATACAAAGTTTGATGGGAAAAATAAAAATAAAAATGTGCAACAAATATTTGTATTTTTTCCCTAAAATTTTAAAATTTTTTAGTCGAATGCTTTACCTGGTTCAATAAGTTGGGTCTTATTTTGAAAACTACGGACTTGAGACGAAGTGACCTGACTTTTTTCCGAAAAAAATTAGGACAAAATCACAATTTTAAGTTAAAAAAAGATCACTTTTGAACTTCAATAACTTTTGAACAGCACTCGTAATTTCGCGTTCAACGCCTGAATTGAAAAAGTGGTTATTTTTAATAGAAGTCAAAACAGGGCAACGTAAAGGTTTGCTTAAAACCTGTGTATCTCGGTGGAGGTGCATTGGCGACCCCCTCCCCACAGATACAATTTTTTTCTCAAAATATCTCAAGGAATCTGCCCTTAAAATCATCGACATATTATCCGGAACACCCTATATTTTTTGGTAAACCCAATTAGGAGCTGAAGCAATTTCGCAATTTTTCGAGTTTTGTTTCTTTGTTTAGTTCTTCAAAACTCTCGTGGGGGATACGTCGTGCACAAGTGGATTTCATCGCATGGCATATTTCCCGATGGAGCTGTCTTCCAGCCATAATTTGTGACTAATCCACTGCCATTTTCTCCTTCGTATTTAAATATTTTAGGTTCCGACCTTTAATCGCATAAAGTTGATCGTTCGATACAGATACAGCTCAGCCAGGAGGCCTGTAAGATGTTGCGTGGATATCTATGATATTTATGTGACGGTGTTATTTAACTTCCATGTACTACATGCATTTAATATGGATTTTACATTTCGATCAGTCTCAGCCATAGACTAACTATACCTAGATATCAAACTTTCCAGATATTGGAAAATCAAAATCGGTTTTCTACTGATCGTCCCTATCCGTGTGATCCTGTCTGTGAATACGTGTAAATTGTCATCTGTGGCAATTTCCCTCTCCTTTTATACAAACCACGCCCATTTTAATCAAAAAAAATGTCGTCTCCATTACACATTCGTGCAAATCGCTCTTATTCTAGCAATTTTACTTGTAAATTGCTCTCCTTCTAGCAAATTTTGACAAAGTTACAGAGATGCAGAAGTGTTGGAATTCACTTACAGTGTGTCTAGTGCAAAAGTTAAGGGTTTGCAAAAGTATTAGTAGAGTTTGACATCTAGTTAGTTTATCTATGGTCTCAGGTTGGTTTTAGTGCAGAAAACATTGCTTTTTCAGATTTATCAAACAACCAGAACCAAGCTTTATTAATCCTGTTGTCCACGTCCAGATTCGTGCCTCCTTCTTTCGAGGCCATATTTCCAAAATAAAAGAAGTTGGTTACCTCAGCGCCTTCGATTTTGCCCTAATTTTATTCGCCCCTTCCTTATTCGCAGTAGTCCAGATGTTTGAGATACTCGTATGTATCATTCCAATATTTATTCCTGACAGTGCTGAACAGACTTCGCACGAATTATAATGACACCCCAACATTATGTAGGACGTGACATTTAACACCTTCACTCGAATTCGACGAACAACAAGTATAGCAGAGATCTAGCTCCACGGTTTTTTCATAATTGATCCGCATTATGTTGCTGTGGTCGATGTTGGAGGGTGCAGCCCGAAAACCTGCTTGCTCGTAGTCGAGTGTTGTTTTAGATCGAGATGAGCTTTAACTCGTTATAAATTTATCTAGCTATTAATTTGGATACTGCTGGAAACACGTGTATTCCTATTCAGTTTTCATATTCTGTCAAGTTTTCCTTCTGAGGACAATCGTTACTTTGAGAATCATTTCTCTCTTCCAATCTTTGGGAAAGACTTTCATTTTCCGGCAGCAGGATTTAAGCTGACATGCTGAATGCAGCTTGGAAGAGTTTCGTCGAGATTCCATCAAATCCAATTGCCTCCCGTTCCTTTAAGGCCCTCATAACCGATATAATTTCAGTTTTACTGGAACAAAAGGTGCGCATTCGGAATTTGTTTCAGCAAAATGATTGCTCAATCTGGTTAGCTGTACCTCATGCAAAGTCCATAAGTTGCCGTCTGAGCCTACGAGATGAGATTTGGAATTTTGGCCACTAGTAAATTATTTTGTAATATAGCGGGCGGTCCTACTGTCACACCTACAGCTTCCTCTGCTCTGGTGGGTAGTGCGTTTATATAATAATGCAAATCATGCTTTACACTGTATGCGCATCCTTCTGTTTTATGCGATATTGAACTTCTAATTCGGGTCGCTCTACTACTGGGGCTGCTACAATAAGAGCTTTGAGAGTCCTACGCTTTTCCACCCGTGTCAAGGTATTTGTTAAAAGCCATGTCCTCTGTCGCTTTTGTCCTTCTACTAACGGTGATGTCTACCCTAGATTAAAAAAAAACATTTTTCAGAGCCTTGCATGTTTGGAGGAGTAGCGTTACTAATTTTTGGAGTCTCTAATCAAAACGGCCCGTATTTGGAGGCGCATATGGGGTTAACGGAGCTTGTCGGTATTATAACTAGTCATTCTTTACAGATTTGGGAGATGATCGTTGATGCAATACGAAGGACATTGTGCGCGGCCGCGTAAAGTTGTCCTGGGTGGACTGTCTGAAAACCCTGAGAGCCTGTACGATGAACGTACCACAGCAATAAAACTCCGAAAGTTGTTTAGTATACGCTTATATGCGCGTAAAGAATGTACGTTATGTGTTTACTCTTTTTGGCAGGCTCGTGGCGGAGCAAAGAATGAAAGTCGGAAATGCTAAATGAAAATGGCGTAGCTTCGATCAATCTGACAGTTTACTTAGATTCTTCCCACTTTACATTTCATGAGCCACAAACTGCCACCAGAGTCTTTAGAATTCAAATATAAAATGGTATAATTTTTATCATCCCGTCCATCATGGAGCGCCCTGTTTCTCACCAATATCTAAAACTGATAGTTAAACTACTGGTCTTCAGAGAACATCTGCGGACGTTCTTACTCCGGCTGAAGGCACTGATTGTCTTTGCCCGGAGATTCCTTGTATCCATTTACTCCTCGGAATGGTGACGTCACTTATGAGCACCAAATCTCCCCTTTGAGAGCCGGAACTCGCTCAAACCACTTGCACCGTCTTGTGAGTACTGGTAAGTACTCCAGAAACGATCTTTTATTTGTTGGCTACCCCGCCATTATTTTCGAAGACATAGGGCTCTTCTATTCGCTGAACTTTGAGTTTGGGTTGAGTTCACGCAACCCAACAGAAAATGGTTTGGCGTAAGGTGTTCCTCCTCCTCAAGTGATACTGGCATATACGTGAGTGGACGGCTGTGGTCTATTTTCTCTCCCTCGATAAGGACACCCTGCAGAGCCTCTATTCTCGGAGGCACTTTGCTGAGTGAACATCTCAGCACTCCCTTGACTGTGCGCACCTGCCGCTCCCATCATCCTCCAGCGTGTGGGTTTAGTGGCAATTATTAACCATTCGATGCCTCCTGAACACAGCTCTGTCTTGTTGGCATCATTGTCAAAAATTTCGAAACTCGCCAATTCATTTCTCGCGCAACGTATACTGAGCAGAAGTAATCTAGACCAGTGTAGGTAAACGGTCTTAAAAATGGCGTAATACGGTCCTCGGCAGCTGTTCCATCAACGGTGGCATCGCCTGAGTATCTCGAATGCGGCAGTACATTCAATATTACCCCTTCGAACAGCATAACGCAAATGTGGCAGCCAGATCCGTTGTCTTATCTAATTTGTGGTGATATCATTATTTTGGTGGTGGAGCAGACGGTGGTAATGGTTCACCCGAGGTCTCGTTATAGGATGGTTCTTCGGCATGATGATTGGTCGTTTTGAGTCAAGAGGTATAGTTGTAGCCGAGTCTATACGCCCGTGCACACGGAGCACACTCCACTGCTAGATTCTGCTTCAGTTTAGCAATCTCTCGTGTGAAGGTGTCAACCTGTGCTTGGAGGCACAAGACTCGTTCAGCTTTATCTACCTCGGAATCCGAAAGTTCCTCCTCGTTCATCTGATTTTCGTCAACAGAGTTTCACAAATCTGAGTACCCAGGCCACCATTCTCTTCATCTTCAAATACTTCGCAATTCATGATACGTTAAATTTCGGGTTACTGACTGCGCTGATGTATATTGTAGAATGAACTTTGGGGGTAGCTCTTCCCGGCAAATGTGACCACTGATGTCATCTGCCGGTGGCATCCAATCTTCTTCCGGAAGAACAAGGAACGCTGGACTACTTACCCACTTGTTGTGGGCCTGGAACTTCGCTGGATATCGTGCTCGCGTGGTTTCATCTGCGGGTTTAACCTTTGATGGCACCCAAGACCATAGCTTCATATAGCTGCTCTCGAGCACTCCAGTAACCCAGAACCCAACGAACTGTTTATATCATCGTGGCTCCAGTTAATAACAGTCTTGGAGTCGCTCCAGAAGACACGCTCGTCCACAATAGAGTTGGGGAACATAACACCCAGAACCACTGGTGATAATTCGAGACGCGGGATGGACATCAGCTTCCGCGGAGCGCATTTCCTTTTCAAACAGACGAACCACACGGACATTCATCAGCAGACTCGATGCGAAAATACCCTACCGCACTGAAGGCCCCTTCACTGGCATCGACGAAGATGTGAACAATAGTTTTGTTCACTGTTGACGAACAAATTTAATATCTAGGCACGTTCAACTGCAGCAAAGCGATAAACTTAGACTTCCACTGCCGCCATCGAAGGAAAATTTCGTTGGGAATCTTCTCATCCCAGTCGACGGCATTTTTCCATACTGCACAAAAGTTCTCGCTTGGTGGGGCACCTGTCGCTCTCCATAACGTCGATGTTGACCCTCAGAAATTTTAGCCTGAATATGAAAACATCTTTCTCTGATCTCCAGCCCATGTCCAGAATTTTCTCCAATACGGTGTCGATATTAATGTGTACAACCTCATTCCGTTGACTAAAGTTCGGATCTCCTACAGCCTGCAACACCTCTCTCGAATTTGATTTGAAATCTCTCAGGTTGAAACCTCCCTACACATAGATGAGAACCACGGCTTTAGTAATTTCGATTGCTTCTTTCACGTTGTCGAAACTATCAACATAGTCATCAACTTAGTGATGTTGGACGATTGACTTGTCGACTCTTAGATTCCTGCTTGAAACTCTCGAAGCGTTTAGGTTCTTAAAAAATCGACTGAACATGGAGAGCAACTTGCGCCAAATGTCATTGTCTGCATGATGAACTTCCTCGATCGGCTCTTCTTCTGTCTCTCGCCAGAGAAAGCGCTGTAAATCCTTCAGGCCGAACAAGCACCTGGTGGTACATCGCAACTAGTGGCGGGCGGTCATCAGGTCCCTTCATCAGATACGTTGTAGACTTTAGCGGCTGCATCGAAAACCAAACGGAAGATAACAAGTCTTACGACTCTCCTCTAAGGCTTCAACCGTTGACAACTTCCTGGAACATCCTTTCTTCATGTAACCTGCGATAACATCTTGTTAGGCGGCTGCAAACTCCGCCTACGAACCTCCTTTCAAAACAATAGAGACGTAGTTTGGCCATCTGGTAGCTCTCAGGAAAATCGAACTCATCTTACTTCTGTAGTAATCCCGTCTGGTACCGATCATTGACTCTCACAGTCATGTAGTTCAAAATCTGCAATGCCTTTTCATCGGCTGCGCACATGAGTGGCTTTGTTGGTCTTTTCACACCAAAGTTCTCCGTAAACAGTTATTCCTCAACCATACTATTTAGACGTAGGTATTCCTCTTCGCTGATTCGGCTGTTATGGAGAACAAATTCTTTACCAGCAGTTGGTCCTACCGACTTTCAGTTGACTTGTTTCAGCAAAGATCAAGCCTTCGTTCGAAGAAAGGAACAGAACTCCAAGTTGGCAATGGTCAAGACGAATCAGAATTTGAGGCTTCACATTCTCGTACTTAGTGAACATACGTGGACCCCAGTGTTAGCTCATTTGTTGTAGATCAACATCACTCAATGTCTGCACAGGTAAGTTCATCTCATACCGTCCTGCGACGTCCTGCTTGTCTGCACTGATTTGGGCATCAACTACGAATGACTTCCTCCCCGAACCACTACAATGTAAGATCTTTTACCCAGTCGATTTGCTAGACCTCATAATAGTCACCGAAGATCCCTCGTCCAACAGCGCATACTGTTGTAGTACGATATTCTCGACATACCATATACATAGTCTGACTGGCACGACTCGAAACAAAATTGTTTGTTTCTTGACAGCATTACAGCTAAGAATTAGCATCTCCGGTCCAACTGTACTGGCAGGTGCTGATATCGCTGATATATGACTTTCGTGCAGCGATGCATGACTATTATTATTATAATTTTATTAAAGTGTAAATAAATTACAAAATTAATAATTACATAGATTAGTATTAGCTGCCAGGACTTTCAACTAGTTAGTTTAAACAATAAGTAAGTACAACGTAAGGAGAATACCTAGTAAGACGTGTTCGATTTTTACACATCATTGCCTCAGTCGCAGTTGTACTTACATTCGCGTTAAAAAGCGACGTCGAATCAGTACCCACGGAGCAAGTATTTTCTTTCGAACAGGTGTCGGGGAATGTTGACGTTGACGGAAATGTTGTGTTGACGTTGGCAGAATTGTCAGCTTGACTTTGCCTTAATGGTTCTTGAAGGCGCTGACATGCTGTTCTTTCTCTTGCTGCATCGGATTCGGCAGCCTCCAGTTGTGTCCATTCGTTTTCTTCTCTTCAAATGTAGGTATGGTTTAAACGGACAGTTGATCCACTTATTTGTCGCAGGCGGCGACGTTCAAATCTTGTTGCAATTCAGTGCACCGAATACAAATCCTGTGATGCAGGTGGCGACTAGTGCACGGTTATAGATAAGTCAAGAGGAGCAAGACAGCAAATATATTGCAGACGGCGACTACTTCGTCGGTCAGCTGGTGCCCAGCAGCAAGTGTGCCGTAGGCGCGAACTATCTCGTTCTCGTTCTCGTTGACTATGAGTGTACGGCAGCAATTCCTTATCGCAGGCGGCGATTCGTTGAGATCTCGTTGTCAACGAGTCAAAATAAAGAATAAAACTGAGCGCGGCTCAAAGTTATCCTGGCTGGACTGTCTGAAATCCCTAAGAACCTATAAAACTCCGAAAGTGGTTTAATATACGCTTGCACGCGCTCGATTGCTTGGTATTTTATTCTCTACGATTTAATACATAATTGTTAATTCACAAATATAATGGTAATGAAATATGTGTACTTACTACTTTTGGCAAACACGTGACGGCAGCGTGGAAATAGAGCAAAGAAGGAAAGTCGGAAATACTAAATGAAAATGGCGTAACTTCCTTCAATCTAACAGTTTATTTAGGTTCGTTCGATTTGACATTTCATGAGTCATGCACTGCCACCAGGGTCGTTGCAAATACAAATACATATAAAATGATATAATTCTTAACAGCTATATTGAAACTGTAGAAATCTACTTATTTAATAATTATACAAATTTTACAACTTTTCTTACTAATTATTGGGTCTACAAGTAAGTTTCCAGCGTTTTTTTTCCAAAATTTGAAGTTTTATTATGAAAACATAGTTACAATGCTTTATTCAAAGTATCGTCCATCGGAAGCTACAACTTTCCCCCATCTTTCTGGCAATTTATGAATTCCGGACCAAAAAAATTTCTCGTCTTTCGAGCCCAAGAACGTATCGAGCTAATTTTTGATTTCCTCTACTGAGCTGAAGCGTATTCCCGTAAGAGCATTCTACATCGAACGAAACAAGTGGTAGTCAGATGGTGCCAAGTCTGGACTGTAAGGCGGGTGAGGCAGAATTTCCCATCCACTATTTTCCGCAACATGTGGCCGGGCGTTGTCGTGATGAAAAATGACGGACTCATGCCTGGTTTCATATTCTGGCCGTTTTTCTTTTAATGCCCGCTTCCAACGAATTAGTTGGGTTCGATATAATGGTCCTTTGATGGTTTCACCCCTCGGAAGCAGTTCGTAGTATACGACACCCAACATATGCAGAGCATGACCTTATTCACGTGAATATTTCGTTTCGGCGTCGACTGGGCGGGCTCGCCGGGCTTTGTATACGATTTTCTGCGTTTAGGATTATCATAATAAATCCATTTCTCATCACCACTGACAATCCGATGCAAAAATGATTTATTTTTATACCGCTGCAGTAACATTTCGGACATGCAAAATCGCCGTTCGACGTCTCTTGGCTTCAATTCGTACGGCACCCAGTTTCCAACCTTTTGAATGAATCCCAGTGCTTTTAGGTGCAGGGAAACGGCTTGTTGCGTGACGCCCAATGATGCAGCAAGTTCTTCTTGAACCTGACACGGATCCTCATCCAGTAGAGCGTCCAATTCCTCGTCTTCAAAATTTTTCGGCTTTCTGGGGCGATCTTTCTCTTCAACTCCAAAATCACCACTTTTGAAGTTTCCGAAAGCAAACGATAGGCCTGAGCCGCACTTTTCTTCATATTAAAGAATAAAAGCAGCGCTTCCCGCAAATGAGGTTTATTTGGCTGGAAACTTGCCATGATTTTGCCCGATAAAATGTACGACACCGATAGAACTGCTCAAATATAATGCTGCAAAGTTGCTGGCAGATACAAAACCTACAAATAAAACACATGGGGTCTGACATTTCTGCCCGGGATCCACTGGTGGCGCCATCTCTGACAAACGCTGGAAACTTACTTGTAGACCCAATAATTTCTTGGCGTCGTCGCACGATTTAGAAGAATAAGAACAACTAATTCTTTTTCCCGTATATACATATACCACCTTGATCAAAAATTTTCCGGAATTTATGCAGAAAATTAAAAATACAAGTTTATTCATCTAAATCTACATATATAGTCCCCTCCAAAGTAATCTCCATCGACTGCAACACACTTATGCCAGCGCTTGATCCAATCCTAGAAACATTTTTTATATTCGGTTTTCGGTATGTCCATCAGTGCTTCTCGCGATTTTCCAATTACTTCCTCTCGGCCGCTGAAACGCGTTCACCGTAGTGGTTTTTTTTAACTCGATTGAACAGAAAGAAGTCAATGGAGCCAAATCAGGTGAATTCGGTGGCTGTTGGATGGTATTTGTTGCATTTTTCGTAAAAAAATTACGAATAATGATGGCACTGTGCGACGGTGCGTTATCATGGTGCAAAATCCACGAGTTTTCTGCCCGTCTGCCCTGCGTCAATTGCTTCACGCAAACGTCTCATAACGCCCAAATAATACTCGTACTCTTTGTTTACTGTCTGGCCTCCTGGCAAAAATTCATGATGCACCACACCGTTTTAATCCATGAAAACCGTGAGCATTGTCTTCTTTTTTGACTGAAAACGACGTGGTTTTTTTGGTCTCGGCTCATTTGGTGAACGCCATTCACTTGCCTGATGTCTGGATTGCGTGTCGTACTCATAAACCCACGTCTCGTCTCCAGTAATGATGCTTTCGATAAATGTGGGATCGGATTCAGACTCGCAAATCATCTCTTTTGCGACGTCAACACGGTCTCTTGAAATTGAGGTCTTTTGGCACCAACTTTGCTGCTACGCAACGGAAACCCTTCGACGGATCCATAGGCAATGTTCAAGCCCTCCGCTATCTCTCTGATGGTTAATTTGCGGTTATTGACCAACATTTCTTTTACTTCATCAATATTTTCGTCGGTTTTCGATGTTGATGGTCTGCCACTGCGTTCATTATCTTGGATTGACTCACGACCACTTTTGAACCGCCCGTGCCACTAGTAAACGACCGTTTTCTTTAGAGAATCGTTGCCGAAACACTTTTCCAACATTTCCAATGTTCACGCACCATTAAATCCGTTTTTTAAGATTGTAAAAAATCGCCAACACACACAGAGATAGATGCACTCTTGGCTACGCAACTTTTGCAAATGTCTAGCTATGACGCTAAGATTTAGAGAGAATGTCAACAACAGATTTACCAACTTAACAAAAAAAAAAAACAGAACTTAAATCGGAACAATGGGAGCGTCACACGGTGGTGTTCTCCGGGAACATTTTGATCAAGGTGGTATACTATCGTGAAATCAAAAAACTACAAACATAGTTAGGGGTGAAACAGATTAAACAAAGATGGGATAACTAATGATTAATGAAATTTAGAATGTACACTGAGAACGAAAAATGTTTTAAATTTGTTTTCAAAGTTTAGAGGTTGCCACAAAGGTATCATAAGATAATGGTGCCTCTCCATACCGATGTCTGCTCCACGTTTATTTCAGAAGAATTTGACGTAATTTGTGTTGTGTTGACAGATTGCTATATACCTAATCAATCTACAATAGTCGGACGTTCGCTGTCTATTAGTCGAAACCTAACTTATCTTGTAGCAGTAGTCCTGGCTAAATAGTGTGCCTTCAATGGACGTTGCAAAATTCAATAAACCGTCGCTGTTGCCATTTATAACACTTCCAAAGCCAAGTGCTCTCATCACATGTTTAAACTATATAGTATCTTGCCGTTTGCCAGATTCGCATTAAAATTGCCCATCACGTCTGCATAGTTTAGTGGAGTATAGTACTGAATGATATTGATATCCCTCACTCTATACCTAAACCTAGCCGTCAATATCCTATCACTGAGTTGTAAATACGACATGAGGCTACCACGTGCTTTTGGGGTCAGTAGTAGAGCTACTCCATTTTCACGTGTGATAGTCTGCACCTTTTCGGACTGGAAAAGGAAGTTGTTTCCAATTTCAGAAAACCAGACGTTGTGGTCCTACCACCTTACATCTAAGAATTTCCAATTTGTATCACATAAAGCCTCGCTTAAGATGGAGGAATCTAGAATTTTCGGACCCTTCTTTCCGTTGTCTTTTCTGAACCCAGTCGTTGTAATATGCCAATATCCAATGGCCTTCAACAAAGCATTCGACCGTATCCGACCGACGTGTTTGGGTCCGTTTCGGAGCTAGTTTTGCTTTACGGTTGTGACTCGCTGGGCCTCAGACTGGCATAGGAGACATTCGCCCTCAGTCTTCGCAGTTCCCGATGAAACTCCCAAGAGATGTCCCGGTCTTCGCCTCCACTGAAAACTTTTACAAGCTTATTGATTTTGCGACGAGATGTAATATAGCCAGTACACGGTTTTCGTACGTTAATGTTCATAAAGGAACCTGGCTCACTCCTTATTAACAAACCGCCAATAATATTTATCATATTGCGATTGATGCAAGGCACCCCTCCAGTGTTTTGCATGTTCGAACCATACCAACAGCTAACATCGACTCGGAACATTACCTTGCCCCTTTTACCAAAGCCACCGAACTATTATGAAGGAGTTCAATATTGAACGGCTACAATCGGAATAGATCTCATAGTAGAACCGCAGTTAGTACTGAGAATCTGGAAAGATTATTCCTGCAGACTGTTAAATAGTGATACTGATGACGAACAACATACCGCCATCAATCTAGACGAAGACACACATTTCAGTCCACCCGATCAAGAAGAAGTTAAGACACCCATTTCCAAACGTAAGTTCAAAAAAGCTGCTGAAGCCATTGGCTTAATTGCCCAGTTGCTTAAACCAGCAGATTGGGTAAGAGTCGACGAAAGTGTGCCGGGCCAATGAAACCCTAGCGTTGTTCGTCCGATCTTTAAGAAGGCAGATCCCTTGAACTGCACTAGCTACACGGGAATAAGTCTCCTAAATATTACATATGAAGTCTAGTCTGGCGTATTATGTGAACACCTAAGACCCTTCTAAAATAGTCTGACTGGCCCCTATCAGTGTGGTTTTAGACCAGGAAAGTCCATCATAGTTCAGATTTCCTCATTACGGGAGATCTTGAATTAAACCCAGGAGTTTCAAATCGATATATGGTACATCACCTCCTCATCGATTTCAAAGCGGCATATGACAGCATCTATAGAGATGAACTATACAGAGCCATGTCTAGTTTGGGGTCCCTGTCAAGGTCTAGTGCTCAACGATAAAAAAACAAAGTATATGCTTTCAAGGAAAAAGAACACAAAAAATCGACGACTAGGACAAAATCTCACGATAAGCAGCTACGTATTTGATGTAGTATGAGACTTTATATACCTCGGGTGCGCTATCAACTCCGACAACGGTGCCAGCGTGGAAATCATGCAAAGGATGTGGATAGCCGTGGCTCAAGTGGTAGTATATCGGCCTCCCAATCGGACGGTTCGGGGTTCAATACCAGCAGTAACCGAAAGACTTTTTTTCAGGCAACTAAAATCTAGTGAGATGAATGGCTGCATATATACAACATCTAGTCTAATAATTAAGTCTCTCCATTAAATGTTGGATGCCACCCAGGCAGTGAAATAGCCACTGAGCCCAAACATCTGTCTTTCTCTTTCTATTCCATTTTCCGCAAAACTTAACACATGCTTTGGCATCATAAGTGTAGTCATATCCACTTGAGTGTTAAGTTCTTTCAAAAAAAAGGATAACTTTTGCAGAGCCATCATCCCGTCATTTAGCAAAGCAGCATTCATTGGCCAATGCAGCTTCTATGAGGCCTGTTACTGCTCATTTTAACAAATGCAATTGACAGTCTATGTAATAGGAATTTAAAATAAAGTTAAGTTTCAGAATTAACCGACGGGAAGTAAAGAAAAAAGGCATTTGAGGCCTAAGACAGGCTGCTCACTAAAAACAATATTCAAAAATTCCTATACACCCAATCAGCTATCAATGTGTATAAACCCTAATTCAGAAAGAAACTCATTCTCAGCTGAATATATGAAATTACGAGAGAATTTTTTCTCTTATACAAGCACCACTCTCTTACTTGTCGTAATTTTCCTAGGTAAAAATCCCCACTGCCTTCGCTTTGCCTGAATCACACTTCATTCATTAATCGGCCGTCGCCGACCGAGTTTGTCGTTGCTTGTAAAGTCTCGTTTGTTTATTTATTTTTGTTTCTTTTTTTTTTTAATTTAACGCCGGGCGACATGGGATTCTGTGTTTTTTTTATCTCTACTACGATACAATGGGTTGGGCTATTCTCCTGACCACGTAAGAAGCTGCAATCACAAAGTGGAGTACTCGTTTGCAATTACGCTAGAGGAATTTTTTCGCCGCACAGTATTTATTTGTATTTAGAGAGTGTTTTGAGAATTGGTCAGCAATAATAATGACCCCGGTCCTGTTTCGTGCAAACGTAACCGAATCTAAAGCCCTTTAATTATAATCCCACAGCAGATGCCGACAGTCAAGAGGAGAAGGAAAAAAAGTTGTAATTCCAGTTTTTTGTTCGGGCTTGTTTCTCGTTCGTTTATTTTCCCTCCTCGTTTTCTAGTAGTGAAGTGAAAAAGGTGCTGCTCTGCTGCTGCGAAACCAATCGGCGCGGCGTTTGGTTCGGTAGTGCTGGTACGGATAACCCTGGTGGTGTTTCCAACAACAAAAAAATTAAAAAAAGTTCGTTACTAGTGATCTGCAGAATCGATTCAAGTAGATGGAAATTGTCTGTTCACTCGTTATCGATATCATGTTGGAGATTTGAATTAAAAAGTAAAAAAAAAAAAGTTTCGGTGCTTGCTAACGGATAAAATTTTTTCATGAATTTAATTTGCGAGTATAATGAGTTGATAAAGATAAAATGCCATTTGTCCAACGCGTTGTCCAACCAACATACATATCGCGCTCCTATGGAAATCGTTTTAGCGATCGACCGTCAAGGACGATTATCAGGGCGGGTCCAGCCGCAGTTGCAGTCTCGCCATCGTCGCCGGTGTCAGTCTGTCGGCAAAAATCCTTACTGTGTGCCAAAACAACGCGAGCCGTTGTACATTCCACTGCAAGTGGGGAGCCATCACAAGCATCTGTAAGCAACGATGCTGAGGCATCGCCACAACTGCGGGAGGATTGTCCTCCAACGAAGACATCTACAAGTTGCTGTTGCAGTGGCAAGCAACATTGTTGCAATGGTGATGTTGGCAGTAGCAGCAGCAACAGCAACAACAATAATAACAATAATGGAAGCAACAAAACCGGCCACAAGGGCATAATTGGAAGTTGTTGCAATGCAAAAACGAATTCGTTAAGCAGCTTCAGTTACTCCACGGCAGACATCGATATCGACGTGGTTGATGATGAAGTCGATTCCGGTGCACCGACCAGCACAGGCACTAGCACTGGTAGACAACCAAGATGCAGAGGAGTATCCGTAGATAGTGGCGAACGTGAACGTGAACGTGAACGAGAACGCGAACGAGAACGAGACGAGAGAAACGACAAAACTAAGGAATTCCTTGTAAGCACCAGATCCGGTTATAGCAATGGCGGTGATTATTGTTATTCGTCTTGCAATGGCGGTAGCAATAGCTTACAGGCCAACATTGCTATTGCTGATGATGATGGGAACGATGATGCTCCTACTGCTGCTGCTGCCGTCACCACTGTTACATCGACAATAGTTACCGGCTATGAGCTGGAATCGATCAGCAACATAACGTTGAGCAATGCACTGCGGCAGTTGGCGTCTTTGGCAATAATTGCAAGTGACATTTTTCATAATCTCAATAAGGAATTGCAAAATGTCGGCGATCGATCAAGGTGTATTAAAGCAAAAATTGAAACTCTCGACCGGAAAGTCAGTGCTTTCGATCCTAAGTTGGTCACAGTCCGTAAGTACTTCCATAGCATAGGAGTACATCTCCATGAACATACATTTGTATCTTAACTTTTTCTATTATGCTGCTTATATTGTACATAGATCTATTTTGTGCTCGTTTGTATATTTTAAAGTCAGTCCTCCCAATTCTAGGGTGTGGGCGCGCGATCCTCAAGTTAACAATTTTTTGCTGTAAGGAAAACTTAAAAACAGAAAAGAAACTTAAGAGTTCAATGACATTCTTCTTTCGTTCGATTGCTTCCACTTTAGTCTCTTCTCTGGGCACTGATTTATGGTGTGCATTCTTTTCTAGCTTCATCTCGCAGACGCACACAGAAACCTATGTACGAGTAAATCACAGTGTGGTTAAACAAAATTCGTTCATATCCAAAAAATGATGTGCGCTACTGTTTGCGTTAGGGTTATCATAAGAAAATCATTTGAAATATATTCATTTTTGTAATGTAAAGAAGCAGGCTTTTGGATATTGGTGACATGATCAGCATCTAAAAAAAATTATCCTTAGCGTCACTTTCGTTCTGGTGTCAAGAATAATGTTATTTGAAAAACTGATGTGGTCCAATCGTTTGTTTGTGTACATATGTACAAGTATGTTTACCGTAAAACTGCCGAAACAACCCAGTGAAGTTGCAAGGTATCGCTAATAGAGTCTTAAATATAAGGCTGTTGGGAATAATAATTCTTTACCGGAATTTTTAAAAGTATTTGTTTTCTATAAGTACATACAGTGGTGGACACGTAAATACCTCACTTCCACTTCTATCAATAAAAAGGCAGTTTTTCAGAATATAATCAAAACAAAGACTTTTTACTTATATTATTTATTAGCGTTCAAAGAGTTCATTTAATAGACGAAAAGATGAGATTATTTTCCTGAAAATAAAAAAGTTAAACACACATTTGTAAAACAGGCATAGTTAGCACATAATAGTATATACATAGTATTGCATTGCATTAAAAATATGAAACACCTTTTAGACACAACGTAGCAGTTAGTATTTTGTCGGAAACCCGTTATTCTTTAGGCCAGCTGCACATCTTCTTGAAAGACCCTGCGCTAAAGCTTGACAACGTTCTTTAGGAATACCATAGATGTCCATGCGATTTGAATCTGGTTCCACAACTCAGATGCGAATTTTTGTTTCAATGTGATGTTCGACATCGTTCCACAGGTTCTCGATCGGATTCAGATCGGGAAACTGGGCTGGCTATTTCAAGATGCTGACATTTTCATCGCTAAGATAACTCTTCACAAGGCGAGAAGTGTGCTTAGGATCGTTGTCATACGTAAAACGCCATATTAGTGGCATATTTTCTTCTGCAAAGGGGATCATATGTTCTTCAATAATGCGTTTATAGACGTGTTGATCCATTTTCATGTCTATTTTCACAATTGGATCCACGCCATGCCAAGAAAAACCAGCCGACACCATCATACTTAATTCACCGTTTTTGACTGTTTTTAGTGTATACTCGTATTTCGGATTGTGTTGTTGGTTAGATGGACGCCATACCCACCTTTTGCCATCAGATCCGAACCTGCAGAACTTGGATTCATCTCTCCACAGTACACTATTCCAAAAAGTCCTCGATTTGTGAATGTGTTCTTTTGCAAACGACTTTCTTAGTTTTAAATTTTTGTCGGTTAGGAGTGGCTTTCTTTGTGCGATGCATCCTCTTAAGTTTTTTTTTTTGCTGCAGACGCCTTCTTATAGTTCTATCTGACACAAATGGAATGATTTGCAAAAACGCTGTTCTTTATTGCTTTAATGCTCTATATTAAAATATAAAAATTAATTTCAAGTATGAATGAACCTTTAAGTTCGCATCAGATTACTACCAGTTTAACATCCGTGGGTTCAGAAATAATCATCAACCAACGTACGGGGTTAATGGCAATTCATGAAATTTCTTCTTGCCTAAATGCTGTCGTTTTGCCTCCAAATCGCTGAATCGATCCAATAAGTTGGAATATTATTCGCCGTTGATTGTTTTTTTTTTTTTGTTTTTAAGGCAATCGATGTGGATTATGACGTGTGCATCCCCAAAAACCGTCGCTATGACCTTGTTGGACGACAGCACTACCTTAGCCTTCTTCGGTGCCGATTTTAATGGACAATGCTTCGACTTCTTCTTGGTCTCTACTGTGCTGTTGTGGATTCATTTTTCGTATGTACACGGTTATAAAACGGCGCAAAAACTCGTTCGGATTGCGATTGAACAACGCTAAATATTCCTTTGAAATTTTCATACGAAATTCATTGCTTGGCTTTTCGCCATAATTAACGTGGTTGGTTTTCTTTTAGTGGCTGCCACACACAAACTTAAAACATGGTACATAGTTGACGGGAGGTATGACATGGTAAATTTAAAAAGCTACGGACTTTTTGATCCACCCTAGTAGTTGCTGATTGCTTCAACTATATACATGTTTGAATTTTTCAACCTTGTAACGTATTGGAATCATTTCAGTATCTTTTGTGTGACAAGATATTTATTTTCCATAGTATTTATAAAATGTGTGCTCCAACCAAATCTTCCTAACACCATGGAATGTAACATCATACGAATTGTCAACATAGTTAAAGTCCATGATCTGTCTACTCTCATTTTGGACGACTTTTCTTTATAAAAATAAGACTCCATCTCGGTCGTATTTCGACTAATGTTGTTCTTTAGCGCCTCAATGACTGGCAAACACAAATGGCTGTACAACAACAGACGAGTGAGTCTAATGTTGTCAAATTGCAAGATCTTGTTAGTCGACTGATGTCGCCCAAACTTAGAATCATGCGACCGTCTAAATTTTATCACATTCAAAGAGCACGTTTTCTCTCATTTTCTAACCTTGGAACTGTCATTCAACTGAATTTTGAAAAATCAAATGTTGTCTATGATGTGAAATATGAATAGTAGTTTCGTTTCAATCAAGAAGATATAGACTGTGCATAAAAAGGAGGAAAAGCAGTAATTTTCCACTGTGTCCGTAGGCCTAACAAAGGATATCAAATTCTGGATATGGTAAAAATATAATCCGCGAAAACCTATGGATTGCATTGCAAAATCTAATACGAAAAATAATAAATAACAGGTAGACTACAGACTACTACCTATATTAGTTTACATTCAAGTATTCTTACGAGTACGAGTATATGAGAAATGTGTGTAGAATTTTTCGTTCAAAGGCGGTACTTTTTTGGTATTGTTATTTTTCGGCCATAATAAACTGATTACTTTACGAGTTGTCTTATTATAAAAATAATTTTCATAATTTGCAGACAACTGAGATTGCTGGATTGGAACGATTCCACCTTTTTAATGCGCCCTGCTACCGGAAACGATATCTATCCTAGAAATATAAACAAAATAGTAACGTTTTGTCCAAAAAGGTGGAAAAACTTGGCAGGTTAAATAATAGTGGTATGCCACTACATAATCCGTATCCGCCAGTTGGATACATATACAAGTCATATTCTGACTGGTTAGTGGAATTTTACTTGTTAGGCCCTGTGTGATGTAGGCTTTACTACCCAAAATAAGGACAAATTGTTAAATAATTAAATGCATTTATTGAAATCACTTAAAGCTAATTTTCCCTTGACTAATACAGCATTGAATTGGAGCAACCAATTTTCTATAAGACTTTTACAGATGTTTATTACATAACATTGCTCTTTATTGTGTCAACCCACTAACTTAGTTTAGGGTGAGCCTAGGATTTGTCCATTTTAAACTGATAAAATGTGTCCTTCCATTTTCTGATCTAAAGTCAGATTTTGCTTGATTGCTACGTTTATCCGATTAGAAGTTATAAACTCCTTGAGACGAAATAATGATGCTAGATACTGGAGCATCTGATGATCCACACGAACAATTAATTTAATTTGTTCAGCAATTAGCAAGAGATAAGTATTTTCCATTTAGTTTTTGATGGGATACTACTTTTTGAAGTCGTAAGGCGGCCAGTGTTCGGTGCCATTGGACACAATTGAACCCATTATCACCGCTTCTACTTGATGGCCGATCACTGACAGATTACCCGGTTCTGTAGAGCTTCGTAAAACTATGCAAAGTCAAAAAATTCGCCTGGCGCGCATTTCCTTTTCTGAATCCTTTCTCGTCAATTTGAAAAGGGTACCAGTCTCACTGAGATATATAGTAAAATCGACATGGTATTTTTATAGCTCCTTTCAGTTTATGTGGACTCTTTGGATTAAGGAGATATTTTTTGCTGTTTACGTAGATCGTCACTTCACAGAACGTCTGGTGGATATTAAGATGGACGTCTTTAATGTGACTCTCGTTACACAAGGAACACTCAGCTTTCACATTCCTATTGGTTGAGTGTGGTCTGTACTTAAATTGTAATGGCTTCCCACTTGCCTTAAATATTTTGCAAATTGTATCTGCACCATATTTGTCATTAAAATAATTTATATCGCCTAGGTCTTAGTTTAGTGTACAATATGAAAGCCTAGTAAGCTTATTTTGAGATTTTCTTTCAAATGCGGCTCGGATAGATAGCTCAACTTTAATCAATAATTCGGTAGATTGTTGTTGTTCTCCCAAAGTAGGATATCATGCTCGTTGCTTAACCTATGATCATTCGGATAAAAACTGTAATTTGCTACGATATGGGAAGACGATGGTCTGAAAGTAAGATGACTTTTAAAATCTACATGAAATGTAGCTTTAGTGTACGAATATATGTATAGTGGTGGGAGTCCAGTTTCTAGGTGTAGCATATATTTAGTTTGATGTACTTTCCCGTAACCTGAATACTTGCTTTAAGAAATATCTGAAGAAAATGCCCCACATTTGTGGAGCATAACACATAATTGATCTCACTACAGTTTCATAGACTTTATATTTTGAGCTAAGAGCTATGCTTCTTCCATTTGTAGTTTATAGCTTTCTTTGCTTCTTTCGATTTATTTTTCCACTTGAGGTGTTATTATAACTCCATTGTACTTATACTGTTTGACGTTGTTTAATATTTCATTTTTCCACATTTATTTTTAATACTTTACATAGCGATTTAATCCATTTCAAAGGACCACTACAGGCTCCACAGTGCAGTACTTCTCCAACCGGTTGATCAAGATTTGCATCATATTTGGCGTTTCCGACAAAATTACGATACCGTCGGCATATAGAAGTAGCTTAATATTTAGTCTCTCAAATAGGACTCCACCAGGCAAAGCACTGTTGAGATCACTCAGAAATAAGGAGAAAATCAGTGGGCTCATGAGGCATCCTTGTTTAAGGCGCACGCGCGACTCGTACCAATTGGACAAATTATTGCCATCACATACTGCAGTTCTGTTTTTCTCGTATAGTCTTTGAATAATTTTAAGGACCTTTGTTGGTACTCCCAGGTTTGCGGTCAATGGAGTCAAAAGTCAACGAAAAATATGTATGTTAATGTGCATAGTTTTACTTTGTCCTGGCAATGGTGCTCAAGGTAAAAATATTATCTACTGTTGAAAAGTTTCTTCTGAACCCAGCTTGGAATTCACTGAGCAGGTTATTTGAATCTACCCAGGCAGCCAGCCGTTCCAAAATTATCCCCGTGAAAATTTTCATAATGGCATTCAGGAAGGAAATGCCTCTGTAGTTGCTCGGGTCGTTCTAGTCTCCTTTTTTAAATATAATATAAGATAATATTTCTGCTAATGTAGTTGTAAAAATCTGTTTGTTTTTGAATAAATTTGTGAAGCGCATACTTAAAAAAATCATAAATAATGGGATATTACATCGTATTACGTATTGCTTGTATGCTTTGGAATATTTTTATCTACCTGGTCATATACAAATTCTTCACGAATGCGAAAGTTTATAAGCATTGTTTTCTCCGCCATATTTTCCTATATCTATTGAGTTCATATTTGTCAGTTGAACGAGAGTTTTGAGTATCATCGTTCACGTTTATTTTATCCCGAAGGATTCTGTTTGTGCAAGTTTTTATTGATATCAAAGAATTTAATTACACCATAAGAAAACAGTGAAAGTGAACTAACGCTGGGAAGATAGAGCTCTGTTGAAAAATCACTTACGCTGCCTAAAGCACCATATTATATTTTAAATCGAATGTGCCTATTGCAGGTTCTTAAGAAAAATATCTCATTTGTTTTAGGCACAGTAATTCGGCGAAATTTACATGCTTACATAATGATAAAGAAGTGATATTATTTGAGCTGCAATTCCTCTTTTTCAAATTATTTTATTTATTTTTTATTTTATTATTTATTTAAACATAATTTACACAAAAAGAATGATTTCTTGTAAGCAGCGTAAGGCTGAAGAAAGATTCGAGAGAGTGTTTAAAAATAAAAGTGTACATGTATTATAAATCTTAGATAAAAGGAAATTAAGAAAATGAGTTTATTATTCATATGCTATCAGAACTCTATTGATGTATATATATATAAAGCTAATGTCCAGAGGGAGACTAGGATTATGAAAGGAATTTCAGGAGGGAGGTTCTAAAAGTGGTGATTTGCGATACTTCTAATTTCGGTTTGTAGAGAATTCCACTGTGGTATAAACAAAGAAAGTGCGTTTGGATGCCAAGCAGGAGTATCTTGGTTGGATAATCACATGCGATCACATGCGATCACTGTGAAACTGGAAAGTCTAATTTTCTATAGAGATAGTCTGGTTGGCCAGTTCGCATGACTTGGTGGATGCAACACAAAGCTTTGAATTTCAAAAAGTTAACAAAGGAACAGCCGAAGATTTTTATTGAGTGTTGTGATACGTGGTCATAATGTCCAAAGATTGTAAATGTATCTGGTAATGTTGTGAAATATAACATATAAATTTCTTAACGAGTTAGAGTCGGTGTTACAATAAACTTCGCAGCAGTACAGCAGAGTAGGTAAAAGAAGAGCTTTAGCTCTTGGTTTTGATAGGGACGAAGAGTTTTGAGAGTTTTGAGGCCCATAAAACGCGAATGGCAGCATAAACTTTATCAATGGTAGTGTTTATGTGGTCGGACCAGGTAAGCGTGTCATTAAAGATGTTTCCAAGATTCCTTACTTTTTCAACGTAGGTGATCACAGAGTCACCTAGTTTGATGTGCGGAAGCAGCGACCTATCTAATTTGGTACGGTTTATGGCAATCGATTTACATTTAGCTGGATTCAGACTCAGATTATTACTCTGTGCCCACTGCTGTATACAATACAAATCGTTGTTTATTGATTCTGATGCTTGGGAAAGTTCAGCTAGTGGGCTACTAATAAATACCTGTACATCATTGGCGAACATTAGGGCGTTGGAGTCTCTGACCGCCTGGGGCAGATCGTTAATGTAAAGTACGAAAAAAAGAGGGCCTAAAATTGATCCCTGTGGTACACCACTGCACACTGGGAGAAGACCTGACGTCTTATCTCCAACAACCACACATTGATGTCTCCCTGTAAAGTATGATTGAAAAAGCTTGGTTGTGGTTTAAGAGAAGCGAAACATGTTTTTTAGTTTACAACAGAGAATCGCATGATCGACTGAGTCAAAAGCCTTGGAGAAGTCGAGAAGTTTAAGCAAACTTACTTCTTTCCTATCAATATTAAGTAGTACGGTCTTACAGCTCCGATTAGCTCTGAACCCAGACTGAGCACCATTAAGGAGATTATTGACATCGAGAAACCTTTGCATCTGTCTTGAGATCGCTTTTTAAAAACCTTTGACAAAAAGGGTAGGATAGAAATTGGCCTAAATTCTACTGAACCGCTGCCACCCTTCGGATTTGGAATAATCTTGGCTTTATTCCAATCAACTGGGAACTCAGAGGTTATTAAGATAGAATTGTATAAATGTTTGATGTAAGGCAAAATAAAGGGTAAAAGCAGTTTAACGAACCTGGGATCTATATTGTCCAAACCTATGGCGTTTGATTTAACTGACAGTAATGGTGCAACAACATCAGAATCATCAAGCAAGGTAGGGCTGAAAGTTCTATCAGCTTCTTCGGGTGGGTCAGGAAACAAATCAGCAGGTACATTTGAACTGGTTTTGTTTAGATCCAGAAATTTTAGAAAATTAGAAATTAAAGAAAACTGTTTTTCATAATGGCAGTTTGATGATACTATTTTCAAAATTGTTTTTCTATCGTATATGCACACATCAACTCTACATATCTACATATATGTATATCATATCTATTAAATTCGTTGGTCATCATTTCTATACGAGTATCTATAAAGTCTCAGTGCACGATATTCTCTTCTTTAAAAGTTTACTTTCACAAATTTTTGTGCTAAAGAACTCTTTGATTTTGTCATAGCCATATAATTTCTAAGTTAATGAATGCCAAAGTACTTTTTCTATCTTTGATCCGAATTTTTGCCATTGATTTTGAATTACTTTCTTATGGAGAAAAAACTTTTTGTGTTAAGTAATTTGAATAATTTAACCGTTTGATGATATACTATTCCATGGTTATATTATATTGACTTTGATTATTTTCTTTCATCCGCAAATATTTAATTTTTATCGTTTATTGATTCTTGTCATTTAGTCATAGTTTTTTCCATTCGAATTTGATGGCTTTTTATATTTTGAAATATTAACAAAGTGGAAATAACGAACAACAATTTATTTACTGTGAAATACAAGTATACATCTTCAGTTGTTAATTCGCTTGCAAAAGCGAAAAGATATCATTTCTAAATTGCTTAGTTCCACATTTTGTTACCAGCCTTCGTATGAATTACACCTTACTTATGAGAGGTAAAGGTGCTAACATTGAAATCTGGCATTCAAGATATTCCAGGTCTACCCACTTAACTAGTGGTATTTTACTACATACGGGTACATAACATATGTCCTCAAACAACACAATTTTTAAAGTAACTCTTTCGTGATTGATGGCGCCGACTGCTATGCCAGCAGGTCTGTGCTTAAAACACAGGGTATTACTGAATGCCAAAAAAACATTGTCCTGAAAACTGTTGAAAGCGAAATGTTTTGCCTATGAAAAAGTCCCATACTCTCTGTAAAATAGCCGTAAGTCCCACTCTCGGTGCGCGCAATTACAAGGCAGACAACAGGCGAGCACTTAATTCCCATTAGGTTTGTGAGTACCGTCTTGGAATCCTTGTTTTTACCTACATATATCAAAGTGTGAAGATTTAATACGAGTATATAATCATTTGCCGATCGATAGCCATAGTAGAAAGCTCATGAATGTGGGGCAAGATTGATTAAGTACACATACAGGAATACATTTCGGTAGTTCTTCAAGCCTTTCTTGAAGACGGTCAAATAGGAATAATATTCCAGTTATGCATGCTTTCGTCCGAAACTTTTAAGATTGTTTTGTGCATGATTGTGGCCTTGTTGTTCTTCGTCTTTTGCCGATTTCCTCTAGATTGAGTGGAAGAATTGCTTCAACAGAAGTTCGGGGTTTTTTCATACCCCATCAGCTTAAGTTCCCAGTCGAAGATTGTGGCCAGGCTCTTTTTGATATTTTATAAACGTTTCTGACTTTGTGTTGTCTGTTCAATTTTCGATTACCTTGAGGTGGAAGACTGCAAGCTCTTTTGTGCAGTTATTTCTTCTCCTCCCTTCTTTTAACTGTTATACATATGTTACATCCGTTGGCTTATTTTGTTGTGTACTCATTGGTAGCCTAAATTTGCTTTGGCTACTTTCTGGATGCTAGCTCTGGATTGTGATGACATATTTATTTTATGGTAGGCAAGATCATATTGTTCCATAAATTTAATTGTGAGGAATTTACGAGTAGATGCTAGTGACTGTTATCGTGCCATGAAGTCCGCCCTTTCCGCCAACTCCGATCATATATTCATGATCCGAAATTATATTTGATAGGATCTTTATTTCACATATGGTTTATCTTTTATTGGATCCGAATCACAACTTGGGTATCGCTAATCGGTTTTAAATCGATGACTTTAAACATCGGCCGATTTCCTACGACGAAATCGCATTTCATTGTGTGCAACTTTTTGTGACATATTGTTTTACATTGTTCTTGATCCTATTTAGCGATCCTCCTGCCTGGATTGCAATAATGTCTGCCTTATACTGAGGACGTTCTTAGGTTTTTGAGTACATTCTAGAGGCAAACTCTTAAATTCGTTGTGTCACAGTTCTTTTATAGTAAACGATTAGTGTTACGTATAATCGCAAATCTGATCGGTGCAAAAGACATGTCCACTTGACAAAAGATAAGTCAGCATTTCATCCTATATGTGCAGTTCTATGCCATTTGAGAGGCTGACTTCATCAAAGGTGGCAGACGAATTTATTCCTTAAAAATCAGACATTGTTAATCATAGACACACAAACATTGGATCAAAAAGCTTGGATTGTTTTATTTGTATTGCATTGCGCTAGCTTTCTTAAGCAGCCTCATCGAAAGTGAATAATCGACTTATCTATTACCCGGTCGTAATCATTATGATCATACGAAATTTCATTTTTTGTGTTTTAGAATAAAAAAATTTAAAAACAATTCCACATAGGAAGAACAAAAACTTCTCGTTTTTCGTGTATAGCAGTCCTGCTATACACTTTGGACTCCTTTCCAATTTAGAATTAGTGAATTCTACATATAATATCAACAGCCTCATTTATTTTGGTCAGCAATTTCTCTAAATTTTTAATTGCTAGATCGTCAGTTTCTTGTTCTGGATTAATGTCCTCTTCAACCGGTTCACACTCTTCTTCAAGCTCTATCAATTCTTGAAGTGAAAGCTCAGCATTTTGCGCCTCCAATAGCTCATTAATTTCGCTTAGCTCCAGGTCTTGAAATACTGTCTTCCAAGGTTCAGCAAATTTTCCACATTGCAATTAGAAGCATCCCCGATATCATCTTCAACCCAAACTGCATTCGTCGTGGTATTTTTTATGTCACACCAGGATGGCTGGATATTTGCTATTTCATCATCAATGTTGTGAGTGGGCTTATGAGGTCCATCTGTGGCTCCTAAAATTTTGCCAAAAGTTTGCTGTAGATACATGTTCTTATATGTATGTTGCAATAATTCCTTGGTCCATTGGCTGATTGTTGATGTAGTGTTTGGGGGCATAATACAACTTGTACATTTGTATTTGTACATTGTAGAATTAGCAGAACCTTGAAGTATAAGTTCTGTTTCTTGCAGTAGAGTTCAACTTCTGGGCAAAAGCATTTACTAAACCAGTCAATGCATAGTGAAGAATTCATGCAAGGTTTCTTGTTTGCTCTCCAATGCATAGGAGGTGGTTTATACATAAAATCACCCTTAGCATTTTCATAACATAAGAGGGTAAATCTATCTTTTGCTGTCTTGAACCCTAATTCTGTTCTTTTTTCTTCCTTGTAGATATGTATATGTAAGTTCGGCTAGGCGTGCGCTTTCAATAAAGCCCAGTTTCATCCGCATTACAAAATTTGTTGAGCTGTCGTAAATCATTCCTTTGAAGTCCTTTTATTTTTTTAGTGTACTGGTAAGTTCTTAATTTTTCATTAAATCGAGGGAATGCTGCTCTGATTCCTTTTTAAATCCAAAACGGTCATTGTACTAGCCCTTATTAGTTTCGTTTACATCTAGCTAACTAACTCGCTATCAAGCTTAATCTATAGTTTTATCTAATACGGGGCTACAAGAATGACGCTGAATTTTGATATTAATGGACAAGAACTCTGTTAGCGACCTATAATATCATGGGACCTGCAATTCCAATTGCCAACATACAAACATAAAAAATACAAATTTAAAACATAGAAACTGTTGCCAATGTTTAAGATTAAGTTGTGTGATCAATTTATACAAACCGAATACAAATACACTAAAACTTGATTCACTAATCTATGAAAAGAAAGCAAATAAAAATCACATCTCTCGACTAAGAATTATAAACAAATAAACCGATATATGCAACAAGTTTACAGGTAAAAGGTATTAAACTTCCAATAGAGCTAACTCAATTATTTATATACATTTGATATATTTATATCGTAAATAAGTGCTTCTGGGAAATAATTTCTTTTTAAACCTTCCGGATTAATTTTTTTTGTCCATACTGTTTGATGGAGATCAAGCCCACCGATCGTGTTCTATACACGTTGTTGTAACGTTGCATGTTTATGTTTGTGGTTCATGTTTATTTTTCTGTATACCTATGTACGAGTATTTTTCATTCTGCTGCTTCTTCTTGTGTGATTCAAGAGCTTGTCTGTCTTTTATCAACAAAACTTTAAGTTCAAAATTCTTAGAAACAAGTTAGATGCACTATCCGACATACGAGTATGTGTTTTGTAGGGTACGATGTATCTTCGATAATTTATTCCATATCGTTAGTGTTGTTTTATTTGTTTTTGATAAATCGAGAAGCACTTGACCAGGTTCGTTTGTTTGTAAGATCCTTCAAATTGTTTGTTTATCAAAATGTAATTTATAAAAAAAACAATCCTTGGATTCGTGAGGTACGAGATGTGTATTTCTTCTTCTTCTTTAATTGGGTGCAGATACGAGTAAAGGTTATTTTATGTTTGAATCGACGTCGGTGGCAAACAAGTTTTTTTGTTTCGTCGATATTCAGGTGAAGATATGCGCGACAACCTGTTTATATACTAATGTATGTATGTAATATGTTCCAAGAAGAGTTTTTTTTTTTTTTTTTTTTTTTTAAATTAACCGCATTATGTTTGTAATAATTGATGATGGTCTGCGCACGGGATCGTGAGTGAGATAAAGGGGAACGATGGACTCGATGACGAACGAACTCATAGGTCTTCCTCTTTTCAGTATTTTTAGTTAAAAAACCACTAGAGTGTGGTAAACTATATTCTTTTTTGGGAAATTGTCATGAGTTGGTGTTACACTTGGCTGAGCTTGGGTATGGGACGGTTGCCGGTTTACTGAGGTACAAATTTCCAAACAGACAACCGGCTTGCTTGGTGGGTACATGTTTTATGGTGTTTCATTTTATTGATTCAAGTTATAGGAGAACAATGTTCTGTTAACAGTTTAATGGAATTTTTGATAATTTGTTCAATAATTAAAATTTTTTTACAACAAAAACTTAGCTTGTGTAAGTATAACAGAAGACGGTGGATGTACGAATATACTTATCTTGGATTCTTGGGTTGCGTTCAAACTTTTTTTTATGAAATTTCTTCAATCCGGATTTCAGCTGATTTGCCTTATATTACTGGCGTTCGTAATCGCATAACGATTACTATCTAAAAGCACTATTATTGAGAGGTTTATTAGAAATGTTGTCTAGCTACATATTTTATATTCTTGTATAGACCAATGCATTTGTCTTCTTTTAATTAACCGAAAAAATTTCTTTGAGCGTATGCAGATTCAGTTTTACTACAATATTTTGTTTCTCACTACTAGATGGAGTGAAAAGTGACCTTCTTGACCGTCAGAAAGTGTTGCTATTGCAAAAAGGGTTGTGGTGCCTTGAAGTCCGTTCATATTTAGGCAGACGTGCCAAATTTTAGTGCGATACTGTCTTTAGTTTTGTTTTGACAGCTGATTGTTGTTGACGTGTTTGGCCTCATGTTGAGTATGCACATGAGGCCAAACACGATTTTCGTTCTCTTATAAAACATTATTTTTTGAGAGGCAAAACGGCGAAGGAAACAAAAGAAAAGTTGGATAAATATTATGGGGCTAATGCACCGTCAGATTACACCGTCAAATATTGGTTTCGAGAGTTTCGTGGTGGCCGCAACTCCACTACCGATCAAGTCCGCAGAGGCAGGCTCTCCGATGCGGTTACAGAGGACAATTTCAAAAAAATACATGAAATAGTGTTGGTTGACCGGAAAGTGAAGGTGCAAGCTAGCAGATACCACAAAGATTAGTACTGAGCGCACACCCCATATTTTGAGCAATATTCTGCATATGAAAAAGTTATCCTGCCGCTGGGTGCCGCGAATGCTCACTTTTGATCAAAAACACGGAGGCGACTGTTTGGACTTGCTGATGCGGAATCGGGCGGACTTTTGGCGTCGATTGGTAACTGGATTTGGATCCCTCGGACTATTATCTCTTTCCAAACCTCAAAAGATGGCTCATCAATAAAAAATTCACTCACGAGGAGTATTTTGCAGACCTTCCGGAAAATTACTTTTCGGACGGGATCAAGAAATTGGAAAATCGCTGGAATAAGTGTATCAAACTAAAAGAGGACTATATTGAATAATATAAAAAACCATTTAAAAAAAAAATTTTTTTTAATTCCCAAGGAGGTCACTTTTCACTCTATCTAGTAAATCTTGTAGTTGATTTGGAAAATGAGGTAAACTGTGGGAGGAAGGTATTCTGATCCTCTAAACGCATGTAAACTAGCAAAAGTTATATATTTGGATGAGTTTACTTTAATTTTCTATCAGGAAGTAGCTAACTTATTTAACGACTTCTTCTCCAAAGTAGAGCCTACTTTCTTGGTGTATCATATAATGATAATCCAACTTTGTATAATAGTGATAGCATACTGGAAGCCACTTTTCAACCCGAAAGCTTCTACTTTAACGAATTTACTCCACTTGAAATTCATAAAATAATATCTTCACTTAAAACATCAAATTCAACAGGATTGGATAATATATCAAGCTTTTTATTAAAAAAAATCTCGGGTGTGCTGTGCTATATCTTTAATTCTTGTGTGCATAATGGTGTTTTCCCCGATGCCCTAAAAACTGCACTCGTAATCCCCTTCACAAAAAAGGCAGTACTATGTCATTAAACAATTATCGCCCCATTTCGCTGTTATCGGTTTTCTCTAAACTTTTTGAAAGAGGAATGAAAACAAGAATGATTTCTTTCTTAGACAGGTCTCAGTTCTTTAGCGAATTCCAGTTTGGCTTCAGAAGAGGTAGGTCTACCGAAAGTGCGTTATTAAAACTGATTGGGGATATATATAACAGCTTGAATACTTCTCAAATTCCATCTTGCCTATTCATTGACATAGCCACGGCTTTTGATACAGTAAACGATACCATTCTTTTAAATAAACTTTTTAATGGTGGATTCAGAGGTTTTATTTATGGTTGGTTTACTTCCTACCTTGAAAACCGGAATCAAATAGTAAAAATTAATAATGGTTTTAGTTCTATAAGATACATGAATATTGGAGTCCCGCAAGGCTCAGTTTTGGGTCCTTTATTGTTCCTTATGTATGTTAACACGCTATTCATCCAACCCTTTAAAGGCAGAATCACAGTCTTTGCTGATGATAATGCACAATAACTACGTAAATTTGTATCTGGACGTTAATAATGACTTGGATTTACTACGACGAAGGTTTTATAAACATAAACTGGTAATCAGCAGTAAAACAAAGTTTATGATATTTAAACTCAAAGGTTTAATAAATGAAGATCTACCCCTCCTTTATCACTCCCCGAGTTGCCTACGTTTTTGCATAGTTGATTCAACTGCTCGTGGTCATGTTACCTTCAATGCAAATGTGAATTGTAGTGAAGATTGTTTTCGTATTGAAAATGTCGATAGTTTCCAGTATTTAGGTATCATTTTGGATAACAAGCTCAATTGGAACGATCACGCGCTATACCTAAAACAGTATCTTAATAGGGTAGTCCGGCAAATGTATCATCTGAGCCTCTATTGCAATATTCAAGTTCTAGAAATGGTTTATAGTGGTTTATTCAAATCTAAGTTGCAGTATGGTATTTCTTGCTGGGGTGGCGCGTATTTTAATAAAATAGAACCTTTATTAGTTAAACAAAAGCATTTTATAAGAACTATGTCTAAGGTAAATCGGAGAACGACTAGTTTTGCACTATTCAAAAGCCTAGAAATTCTTCCATATTGTTATAAAGTGCTAAAGATATTTTTTGAAAATTCAGGTTTCTATGATGTTAGGTTTCATGAAAATTATAATTTACCTGTTAACATCAGGAACTTCGTAACTATTCCACCTATTTATAAAGCACACTTTTGTTGATTCTACTATGTTACAGCTCCCAGATTATTTAATTCTTTGCCAGAAAACGTTAGGACAAAAACTGTATTTTTAAAAAATGTTCAAAAATGGCTTTTCATTTTCAACCATTATGAAATAGATTCGATTCTCATTCCAATGTTATAAATTCACTATAATTTACTTCTTATTTTTTTTTATCTACATTGCATTTATATTTGAACTATGTTACTATGTTTTAAATAAATTTTTTCTTGTACTTTCGCCACTTGCCATATGGCAACAGATTGTGCAAAGCTATTTGTTAGACAAATTCATTGTATCCTTGATCATTTATATTTGTAAAAAATTATTTACTATATATTTTGTCATGAAATAAGGATTGAAAAAAAAAACTTTATTCCCTGTGCTGAACTGTGGGCTCCTATTCATCGTTTTTATAGCTTCCTGTCGATAGTGGTTCATTTTTCCTTTTATATCGGAACCAGATTTTTTTCTCTGACTACGCAGGTTCTTTTGTTGTATATCAACAGCTACAGAAATAATCCAAATTTTGTTGTTCTGCCACATTTTTAACCGACATCGCGGTTAGGGCAGTGGCCGATATCGGACTCTCAGGGCTAAGAACCGTGACCATTTTAAGCAGAGGGACAAGAATATTAATTTTTTTTATCTCATCTGGTTTTCATATTTCTAGTTCGCTTTCCACGCAGTCGAGTTTTTTGATTTTTTTTAATTAATTCCTTTTTATTTTTATTTTCTATTGTACAAGAAAAAGTGACGATCTTTTTAGAATTGGTCCGGTGTGAGCAGGACTTTTCGAATTAGTTTTCGGTTTCGTCACACTTGAAGCGAATTTACAGTTTTGTTCTCTTTTATTATGAAAATCTTAGTAGTCAAATACATATGTAAGTTCACAGCAAGAGTTTATCTTCCCTTGACTATTAGCTAAGTCGTTGGTATGAATTGGTATCACGCAGTATTATGTAATTGAATAAATATATTGCTTACTATTTTAACGTCAAATCTTCAAACCTATGGAAAGCTTTCATTAAGAACTGTTCCACCTCTAGTCATCGCAAGCCCTCGAGACCCCCTTGGTGCCCAAGCGAACTAAAGGGACACAAAACAGAGGTCAGAAAATTTCATAGAAAAGTAAAATACACTAAAAGTGAGGAGTATAGGCCCAAACATAGGGCCGAACTCAACTCCTACACAAGAAACCTAAGAATGGCCAAGAAACAATATTGGGCTCTATTTTGCGAAGCGATAGAAAGTACCAACGAATCAGCTAGGTTAATGAAATTCCTATCCAAATATTCAATAACCCCGGGTTATCTGAAAGACTCCAATGGAGTCTGGACAGAAAATAGTTGGGAATCACTATTGCTTCTTCGTTTCCCAGGCTGTAAGGATGTTGGTGAACAGGTATTAACTGGCACCACAACATCAACTCACAACGAACCCATAATCCAGCGGATCACAGAGAATATAACAACATGGGCGATCAATCGTTCACACCCTACAAATCGGTGGGAACGGACGAGGTAATCCCGGCTACGTTACAATACGCCCTTTCATACATCATACATTGGCTTAAAATTATCTTTATCGGTTGTTTAAAACTGGAAAGAAGTAAAGTGGTTTTCATTCCCAAAGCAGGAAGACCAATCACTCCTCTGCAAAGGATTACAGTCCCGTATGTCTCTCCTCGTTAGAGATGGCACTACACGAGATTGTAGCTACTGTAGAAAAGAATATGTACTAAAAAGAGTACACCACGGTCGCCTACCTAGATATGGAAGGAGCATATAACAATGTAAACACCGGATCAGTAAGGACGGTCTTGGATAAGCTCCATATAGAAACTATCATAGCACAATGGATTGAAAACGTGCTAAAGAACAGGATTATAGATTTAGAATTTTGGAGAAACACAGTCAGAAAACGGTTGCTAAAGAAACTCCACAAGGAGGAGTGATTTATCCCACTCTGTGGCTTCTTGTTGTCCTTACAAGTTTCGAACAGAAGGGTGTTAAGACAGTAGCCTAAGCTGATGACATAATCATTCTGTTGGGAGGAAAACATATTGGAAAGATCAGAGAACTAACGTAGACGGCCTTGAGCAGAATCGCAAAATGGATAACACAATACGGTTTAGGGGTAAATTCCTCAAAAACCGAACTAGTGTTGTTTGTAAGGAAAAGAAATTTAATCTTCCCAGAATCAATGGTGTTCAGATAAAACTTTCATCCGAAGCTAAATATCAAGGAATCATCCTAGACAGTAAGCTCAGTTGGAAGGGTAACATCGAAGGAATATTCTATACATACTAAAGAACCTTTGGTAAGCGTTGAGGACTAAGACCATATATAATACACTGGATGTACATGGTCATAGTTAGACCCCTACTAGACCCGTCGGTATCTTGGAAAGCCGCGAAAAAGACTAGTGATCACAAAACACCCATTAAGTTTAAAGAAGAGTGTGTGTCATACCTTTAGATGAATTCCTTAAATGCACGACTGCTAAAGGCTCGATCATACTAAAAGCATCAGGCTTATGGACGCCCCGCAGGACACTCGTCTATAATACAGGAGTACGAACCGGAGCGGGGGTCTACTGTGAAATGCTACTGACCCAGGACGCTTTCAAGAAAAATTTGTCATTCGTAATGTTGCACAGGCTATACTACTCACGGAACTTAATCACTCAGAGACCTTTATCTTTGAGAATAGTCAAGCTATAGAAACTTTGGCCAGTGAAACCACGAAATCAATGGAGGTACAAAAATGTCATCAAACTCTAAGTAGGGTCTGTGAATCCAGCCCAGTCTCTTCTGAAGATTATCGTAGAAGCTGTAGGAACGAAGAGGGAATGTGGACTATCACATACTTGCTGTGCGACTGCCCTAACCTCCAAATACCTACGCCGTGCCATGCATTTGGGGTACAGACTTTTTGGAGAATTTGAGGACGTCAGCAAAGCAAAACTAGTAGATCTCTTTAGATTTCTTAAAATCTCTGGTTGGTTTTCAGCTAACACAAGCTAGGTAGTACCCACGAGAGTAATAATAATAATAATATAATACACTAACAATATCAACACGGAATCACAATAGACCAATAGGCCTACGTGCATGCTTGCCGCTTAGGGACTAGCACATCACTTATTACGTAAATTAACCTACTACATATTTTAACGGTCTTAAAGTTTTTGCCTAAACCTCAGACTTCTTCCTGTGCATCTAGCTTAAAATATGTCGCACTATCCTGCTGGCATCCGCAATTATTTAACTTGTGAATTGGAGAATGGGGAACTGAAGAACTTACTTATCTCAGAGTCGTCTTTTTTACGTTTTAAGGAGCTCTTGAAGTGCAAATTTTCGTTTTCATGTGGGACGGTTCCAGTTGGCTCATTACTGACGCTTGTATTTCTTCCGTAAAAGATACGTAACTAGTTTTAAAAACCCTATTTCGGTTTAATATTAAGGGGCATATTGCAGTTGCAAAGCCCCTATATTTGCTGATCGAATTCCTTAAAAACATCGACTAAAGAGCTAAAGGTTTTTTTCAAGAGCCGTAAGATTTGAAATTTAAATAAAACAGACACAAGTTGGACAAACGAGTTTAGTTTTTTTTTATTCGATAGATAATTATATGATCTTATTGATGAAAAATGATTAGGGGCATATGCCCACCACGGGAGCGTCTCAGCAACAGCATCTTGGAGCTCCAAGGCGTATCTCGAGAATGGTGGCTTCCATCGTTGTTGGCTTGTCCGCACGGACCAATGCAAACAGAAAATTGTCCAGCAGCGTCAAATCACACGGTCTTGTGGGCCAGGCCTCAGTTCCATTTCTGGAGAGAATTTTGTCATTGAACACATCCATGTGTTATCATCCTGATAAATCCAAATGTCTGTGTTCACGCACTTTTGGATGACATTTCGATGCTCTTAATTTTTGAAGAAATGCGGCTCGATGATGCCACTAGTCAATAAAGCGCACCAAATCGCACATTTTTCGGGATGCATCTGTAGCTGATGGATCACCCTTAAATTTTTTTCGCTTCAAATTCGTCAGTTTTGCTTATTAACAGAGCTACTGAGATAGAATTGCACCTCATTTTTGAAGGGAAAAAAGTGGATCGACCTTCAACTGTTCAAGCGTCCAATCAGCAAAGTCACGACGCAAACGATAATCCCTTGACTTCAATTCTTGCAGCATTTTAATCTTATAGGGCGTGTAAGGATTTTATCCTTGTCTAAAACCGATATTTTCATCTGTGCGGACTCTGCTCATTCTTAGTAGTGGTTTGGAGTGCAAAAGAGTAAATGTAGTGCCAAATTTTTCAATTGTGTTGCGTACAGCCGACTCACTTGGCCGATTATGTTGGTCGTAAAATCGGCGTAGGGCTCTATAAACACTTCTTACTGAAAACTGGTTTTGGAAATGAATTTCCAGAATTTGTAAACGTTGCTCGGGAGTAAGACTTTGGAAGATGATTTGCCAAGCAATGTTGATGATCAGTTGTCAAATTAACTATCAGCTGTTTGAGTGCTGGCCTATTGGAAAAAAAAAACTCCGTAAAAAGCACCCTGCTCTAAACATACCGCATGATCCGACTCACTTTAACATCTTTTCACAAAAGGATTTCAAAATGTTTTTTGACGTTGAAGGCAATCGGCAAAAATAAATTTAAAAATCAAGAGTGAATTAAACTGCATAATTCGGTTTAGGGAAAATCTTTGTTTGGGTTATTGGAATGCTCACAATTGCCGTCACTTCTAGTTGAAATAAGTGGGTCTCTGATTTAAATTGACCTCATTTAGGGGGAAATTATCAGCTTTAAAAATGTGCTTGTCTGCCCTTGAGCTTGCATAAGTCTTGAAAACTTATCATATTTAGCTTAATTAGAAACCCAATCACGTGAGCGTAATTGTTGTGAGGGCAACTTTTGTTTACGCTCTTTAGAATTTCAAAATTCTTCATTTCTTCAAAGTAGAACAGTGTGTTCTGTGTGCTGAAGTCCCAGTAAATAAGAATTTCTTTAACAAAGCGGCATTGATAACGAAAACTCATCATTCTGCACAATGGGACTCGCTAGACGGATAATACTTAAAAAATTAGCCGATACATTGTTGTTCCCGACAGGATGTAATTATCCAGAAAAGTATTGTGCAGAATTTTTAATCCTGCAAACACAAAATGTGCGAGTATAATTAATATTCTACCCAAGTATCGGTTTAAGATTGTCGCGGCTGACTTCTTTCCGTTTGTGCGTCACTTAAAAATCATCATACACGGATGCGTGTATATCTGACGGATTTTACTTAAAATATCCATCTCCATGAAAGAAGACCGACTGGAGTTTTCACATTTATAAATTTTGGCAAATATTAAATTAAAACTCTACACAAATTTTCCAGAATACTCGTAATTATTTTTAGATCATTGTAAACAAAGTTTATAGAAAAGACCAACATTGTTTGTGCTGGTTGGTGGTGCTTGTTCATCGCATTGCATTCAATTATAAACAGTGGAATCTTAATTAAATGATGTTGTGCATCAGGAAGAAAAAAAGTTTTTTCTCACTTCGTTGATTACATAACACAACCCAAATATTCTTTTTAATTACTCTGGCTGACAATGGTAAACTTTTTAAAGCCCTTTCTTAATGACTGTAATGCACTTTTCGCTATTCATTAAAAGTTTATTACAGTTTTAAAAATAAAGAGAACAAATTGTCAGCGGACTATATAATATTCTTTCTGTTTGTGGATAAAATTAAATACGATAAAAATCCCAGATTTCAGATCCCGGAGAATTTATACTTTCACTCTCTGCTTTTCAGGGCCAGAGTATGATATGAGGATATACATACGAGTATTTATGTAAACATAAACGTAAATAAGCTTTTAAACATACGAGTATATGCAGATTGTTGCATTGTAGAACCGCAGAACAAATGAACAGAGATACATAGTAAATGGAAAGATTTTTAATTTTCCTAGCGACAGATGTGCATATTTCATACATAGCACATAGAATGCCACATGTTTCTTACAGTACACCCTACTTTTTCTTTTGTGTAGAGGGATAGATACGTACTCGTATACTGGTATGTACATTTGTGACCTTTTTTCTTTGAGAGTTGAATGAGTTTTCAAGAGATGTTAATTATGAGTTATTTCATTTAGAAGACAGCATTTAGAGTGGTTCCTTCGAAGTACATACAATATTTTAAAAATCTGGATAAAATGATTTCGGATTCAAATTTAAAAAATGTGTCCGTTTCCCGGAAATAAGCAACAGGTACCTACCTATTTACCTACCTGTATGCTATACTTCTTATCTTGTTGCAAATTGTTTTCAATATTTACGTACAAATACGAAAGTTTACTCGGCCTTATCGGTGTTTATATTGCGGCACAATCAAGATTTCATTACTTTTATGGTCACATGCAATCAATGGGAGAGTGGGAGTACGAGGGGGGAGGAATATGTTCTCTTCACATAAATTGTGCTGAGCAAATGCATACTTAACTTTAATTTGAAGAGATTATGTGGTGCCCAAGTTTAAATTGTTTTTCGATGTAGTGCTCTTGTCGTTTTGTGTAAAAATTCTATTGTTACCGGATAAAAAATTCAAGTTTGAAATTATTATATGCATACGCACTATGTATATATGTAAATGTGGGTAAGTAGGTAAGGCACGCATTTTTTTTTAATTAAACTTCACACTGTTTTTTTTGTTTTATAAATAGCCGGTGTTGATTATTGGTAGATGTACATATATCCAAACATTGAGCTCGTTGAGATTCATTTTTCATTTACACTTCAAATATACAGTCACGTGCAGGTAATTAAAAACGCCAAAAAATTAAATTCTTATTTTCCCAAAAACACATACGTTTTCACCTTAAGGAACTGCAGTATCTTCTTGAAATTTGAAGATGATTTTCCTCTTTTACTGTAGAATAAATAGTGTACACTTATAAAAAAAAATCAGGGAATTGGCAGAAAGTACCGTTATCTTAATATATTTCAATATTTGAATGCATAGCCATGATTTTCGACTACAGCTTGTAATCTGTGGGTCATAGACTCCACCAACTTCTTTGTGGAATGTTTTCCCAGGTAGCCTTCGTTTCTTCAACAAGAGTGTTAAAATTTCCAATTTTTTTGAAGGATAGTTGTCTTTTTAAGTGTTGCCATAAATTCTCAATTGGATTGAGATCAGGACAACATGACGGCCAGTCCAAGATCGTCACCATTTGGTCTTCCAGCCAATTTTTTGTATATCTGGCTGTAAGCTTTGGATCATTGTCCTGCTGATATTTTCAAGTGATGGGAAGGTGGTCATCAGCGTATGGCAGCATTGTATCCTGCAATATTTCACAATATTGGAATAGTCCTTCTATTTTTTTAATTATACCGATACCGCACCACGACATTGCACCCCACATAAATATACTTCCTCTACCATGTTTGACCGTTGGGCGGGTGTATTTTGGGTCATATGCCTTTGACTTGGGGCGGCGTACAATGGTTTTACCGATACCGCGCCACGACATTGCACCCCAAATATAAATACTTCCTCTACCATGTTTGACCGTTGGGCGGGTGTATTTTGGGTCATATGCCTTTGACTTGGGGCGGCGTACAATGGCTTTACCGTCAGATGTAATTCGGTTTATTTTTGTTTCATCACTGAATAAAACGTTTTTCCAATGAGCAACGGTCCAACGCCTGTATTTCTTAGCAAACTCTAACCTCTTCTTGCGATTTTGCTCTGTTAAAAGTGTTTTTTTCCTTGCTATACGCCCAAAAAGCCCAGCGTCGCGCAACCTTCGCTTCACTGTATCTACTGATGGTCCGCTGTCATTGTCGCCCAATACTCTCGTTCGAATTTCCCTAGCGGTGGCATGAGAGAATTTTTTACTATTCCGAACAATAAGTTGGTCTTCTCGGTGGGTAGTCACTTTCACTCGAGGTTTACGACAACGGTACCATTGTTTTTAAAATATTGTACTGCATTAAAAACTTTCTTTTTAGAACATTTTAACGCCTTCGCAATTTGACCATAACTTATTCCTTGGTCGTACAAATTTAAAATGAGCGCTCTGGTCTCGACGTTGCAAGATGGATTTTTTCCCATTGTCTATTGCTAGGTTTAATTATTCTATTTTATATTTAATAATAAAATATGCTAAATCTAAAATACCAGTTGATTTCTATCCATCTTTGATGAAATTACCGCAAGAACACAAATTATGCGCGCGTTTCTAATTGCTATACTATGTGCACAACCACTTTAATTAACTTTTTCTTGTGTGATATACAGTGGCTAAGATAACGGTACTTTATGCCAATTCCCTGACCTTTTTTTTATAAGTATACTCTATTCTACAGTAAAAGAGGAAAATCATCTTAAAATTTCATGAAGATACTGCAGTTCCTCAAGGTGAAAACCTATGTGTTTTTAAGAAAATAAGAATTTATTTTTTGGCGTTTCTAATTACCTGCATGTGACTGTATAAATGAGGAAGATGCTCATTAACATGTAACGAGCGGAATGTCGCAAAATTGCTGATAACCACCTTAGGGAAATGGGTGTATTTATGAAATTGATTCCTTTATACCTCATGATCGATAAAACAACGAAATCAACAAAACCATGCAAAGAATGACTAAGAAAGAATTCGGAAGAGCAAGTTAAACCACATACCAAGTGAGCTACAAACCCAGTTATTATGCCTACCAGTAATTTAGAAAAATTTAGACAATTAGTCAATTAAAGCTGTGACTTACTCAGATATTGTACAATAGTTATTTTAGCGTGTGACAAATTCACTTCCATTTCAAGTGACATACTGTAAACCGTCCTAACTATCCATCCATCTTCTGTGGCATTGGAGTGAACAAAATAATAACTCAATGGATATTATTTAGCAACAGAAGAATTCAAGACACTCTTATTGTTAGAAGGGTCTGTACGGAAGCCCTCGAAAGTGCTAAATATCTTTGCTTATTGATAATAATAATAAACTCAACTAGAACCTGATGTTCCTGGAGAAAATTAAGGAGCTTAGAAAACACCCTTAGCATTGTATAAGAGGTAAACGAATTCGTTATAAGTAATGGAGACCATTCTAAAAGATCATGTATTGGGTGTATTTTGCTGTATTAAGAACCACACTAACATATGTGCATATACAGGGTGTCCCAAAAATCAACGTCAAGCCGGAAACGGGTGATAGGTCAAGTGGTGTTGGTTATCACAAAATTATAAAAAAAAATAATGTGAGTGAAACAGATAGAGATGCCACCATCGAAGAAAAGCAAAGATTTGTGGTCGAATGCCAATAATTTTAAAAGTACATGATTTACATTTTTTTTTTATAATTTTGTGATAACCGACACCACTTGACCTATTACCCGTTTTCGGCTTGACATTGATTTTTGGGACACTCTGTATATGTATGTTTCCATCGTTTAGTGGAGAGCATCGAACAAAACTAAAAACTTTGGTTTACTATGTTAGGCTAGGTTAAATCAGGGATGTAATGGATATGCCATCACACAAACACTAGGCACCTAAACGGACGTATTGCTATCGCTGTGGAACCAGTTCCATTTATATTCAAAGGGCAAAAACCTAAACAATCTTCCTGGTGAAGCATCCAATTTCTTTGCAAAAGCCAAGAAGGCCTTTGAAGTTCGTGCCGTGGATTTCCTCTAGCTTTTCGAAAAAGTATTTCCCTAAGAATTTTCTTCGACTACGCAATATTGCCTCGCATTGACACAGTGTATGTGTTATATCCTCTACAGCTTGCAGATCACCGCAGAACCTGCAAATATCCGTATCTTACAATTTGAGTCTCTTTGCGTGTTTCCGCAGGAGAAAGTTTCTTGTCAGGATCAGATTTCTATTATTGTTCTAAGTTTATCCCTGTTTAAATTTATTAACGCCCTAGTTGGTTTACCGTCAAAAAGTTGCCAGAGAGCCTTGGATACCCTGTGTACTTCAAGACTTGACCACCTTAGATTGGCAGTCTTAATGATTTTTACCTTCATAGTGCCCGTTACTATGTAAAGTGGTAGTTTGATGTTAGCAACCTCACTATTATCGAGTGGCCCTCCTCTTGCAAGCTCATCCGCCTCTTCATTTCCCTCTATACTGCAGTGTGCTGGTACCCAGCACAGTTTCTCCCGGGTCTGGCTGCACATATGCGGCAGCCCATGATTATATTAGAATTGATGTTGGTCGATTCCATTGCCTTAAGTGGGGCCTGGCTATCGATGTAGATGATATCTTTTCTGCATTAGTTCAGTCGCCCTGCGGACAACCGGAACCTCTGATTGGAAGACACTGCTTGTATCCGGTAATCTCATAGACACTCTTAGTTCAGGGTCTTCTTAGGAGATACCAGAACCCGTTCCTTCCTCTGTTTTCGAAGCATCTGTGAAAATTGCAATTTCATTTGCCCTGATTATTGCATTTTTTTTGCCAATCCTGCCTCTCCGGATACAGTATATCATACGGAATGTCAAAGTCGAACAAGGAAGGAATTTCATCCGGCGGTAGCTCCACTAGGGCGGTGCCGTGTCCGAAACTACTTCTCTTGAAGTGACCCTTATCCCACTGTTGCCTGGTAAAGTACTGCAAGATTTTGCAATCAGAAATTAATGATATATGTATGTACATCCATATGTACATAAGTATGTATATGAAACCGCCAGGCAGCCGAGATTATTGGATTCATCACAAGAGGATAAACACATCTATATTAAAAATCAACCACTATTAAGGCGCTGGCATCCACGCAAATCACTTCGAAAGTAAGTAGGACTTTGCCCCTCAGAGCTAAAGGCTATAAAAAGCTAGCAATTGAGAATTTTTTAAGCGTTTGGTTTTTAATTTTCAAAAAAAAAAAAAACAGGAAAATTGCAAAAGTGTATAAAGTTTTTATTTAAATTGATAAATCAATGCTTGCCATTTACTTTTTAAAGATTATTTCATGTAAATGTTGACCACGTGTAATGTTGTCTTCCAAGGCTGCTATTGACGCTGGCTTATCGGCATAGACGAGTGATTTGAAGTATCTCCATAAAAAATAGTCTAAAAGCATCAAATCGTACGGTCCAAAACAAGAGATAAATTGCTCACCGAATTCATTTCTTAATTGGTCCATCGATGGGCGTGTTGTGTGGCATGTAGTGCCGTCTTGCTGGAACCACATGTCGACCAGGTTCAGCTCATGCATCATTGAACGATAGCGGGCACCATTGACGGTAACATTGTTCTCATGGTCATCTTTAAAAAAAATACGGACCAATGATTCCGTCGGACCATAAACCGCCCCAAACAGTGCATTTTTCCGGGTACATTGGCAGCTCTTGTAATGCTCGAGGTTGCTCATCGGACCATTGTTTGTTTATTAACATACCTATTCAGATAGAAATGAGCTTCGTCGCGGAGGACAATTTTTTGTTAAAAAAGCGGATCTTCATCCAGCTTGTCCACTCACTGAAAATTCGACACTGCCGCTGTGGCAGGTCGTTCCGCTTCAGTTCTTGCAAGAGCTGTATGGTTTAGACCAATTGCTGCGAACGGCGATGGATGGACAAATCACGGTATTCATTAACACTGAAATGGCAATGCTAACTGAGGATGTTTGACTTTGACACTCGTCACAAATCACGTGTGAGCTGTCAAAAATAGAACACTGAAAAATGAAACAGTAAAAAAAGCACTCTCTATAATCTGCAGATGCCATGGCATACGAGTTTTCATAGTAGAAGCAGCACAATTGCCTTAGCAGCTGTACCAACATTCTGCACTCCACTTTCAAATATTACACATATTATACATAAGAGAGCACATGTACAAAATATTGCAACTAGCAGATGCGACACCAACACAGGTATTGTGCTATTCAAAACAGTTGGCCAGTCTACTGTGCATGCCTCTTAAATTTGCTCTCACAAAAATTCAAATTAAAAAAAAAAGTAAATTGTATGAAAATGATCGATGAAAGAGAAAAAAAATGGAAGAGGACGTGCACACCCATGCATTTTCAATCTCTTACTCTCTCTGCGCATTGGGCTGCACTATAATAGCTTGTTAGATAAACACTCGGCAAAGACGGGAGTTGGCAATTTGAGGAATGCATGCAATTTTCTAGGATTCTAACCTTGAAGAGGATGCGACGCATTTCTTCTGTCGCTGTTAAAGCCTAAACAGTAAGCGCCTGATTCAGATTTAGAGGAACTAGAAGCAGTATCAACGCAGCAAATAATTTGCCACAATAAAGTTTCTCATCACACACAGCATGCAGACAAACCCAGAGCACGTTTTGTTTTTAGAATTAATTTGTTATTGACCCACTGTCACCTTCAATTCATAATAATAATTTTATGATGTTATCACTTACGCTCCCTTCTACCACTGCCAGGATTAATGGTCCTGGCTGTCCTCTGCGGATCGACATCAATCATTGAGAGCGGCCCACCAACATAACCTAATCTAATCTGTCATTTTCCAAACGGCTGGATGTAGAGATCCTAATTCTTAACCATTGTAACGCTAGAAGAGCCACCACTCGGGTGGTGGAATTATGCAAAGAGATTAACACAAATAAGTTCTTAAGTAGTTGTTTCCCCTATTACGAGTATTGTGAATAACAAGGCATTTCGCCATTCTACGTCCACAATTATTTGATGAAAAAAAAAAAAACAGGACTCTTAAACAGCAATATTTTCACATAACCAAGAAGCCTTATAAACGATTGACGTACACGATATCAGGTTCACAGATTTGTAGAAATGCCGAAATGTTCTATACAAATTTGAAAGAACTGATGAAGTTGTACCGGAATGCTCTGAGGAAAGCGGCTAGAAAATTTTACAGGACTCTAGCGATTCCTCATAAGAAATCAGAAATCAATAAAATACAATAGCAAAGGCAAATAAAGTAATACATACCTATAAATAAAAGACGTACGGAACTCTACCACAATTTTGTATACGTGGCATTATGTCAGGAATGTACGCAAACCATTGATTCCTTTCTTATTCTCAAAATATATGGTTGCAGTACAGAAAATTTACTTGAATACGCCGATTGCCACACAATAAAAGCTTAATTTTCGTGAAGATACCGTTTGTGGTAAGTCTGCCTAAATTATTTCTGCTTTGTCCCCGCCTACACTTGAGTGCGTCGAATCTACAATGGGACGAATCCACTTTCGCACTCGAGTAGTAACAAGAGTACTTAAAGATCTCAACATACTTACATAAATTCGCTGGTCTAGATGGTATATCTCCCCTTCTTCTGAAGAGGTGTTCTTCCACGCTGGCAAAACCACTGCGTAAGCTTTTTCATCAATCCTACTCTTTAGTACTCTTTCCGAGCAGGTGGAAAACAGCATTTAGCCAGCCTGTCCCTAAAAAAGGCGAATCTTCTTCTCTCTCCTCCTACAGGCCCATTGCACTTACGTCCGTTCTTTCCAAGGCCATGGAAACGCAGATAAACCGTCAGCTCAGTACGGCAGTACGGTTTTTGTAGCAACAGGTCCACTGGTGCTCTGATGGCATGTCTCACCGAAAAGTGGAACCAAAGCCTAAATCAATCCGGCGAAAGTAAAATAGTTGCACTTGATATTTCTAAGGCATTTGACAGCAGGCTCTTTTGCCGAAAATGTGTGCTTTTGGAATCGATGACTCCCTTCTTCAATGGATTAGAAATTACCTATCGGAACATTCAATTCAAGTTGTCTTGGATGGTTTCAAGTCTAAATTTCACAAAATAAATGCTGGCAGGGCTCCGTTCTGTCTCCGACACTCTTCTTAATTTTCATTAATGATCCCTTATCTGCTACTTCTAATCCAATACATTCCTTTGCTGATGACAGTACTGTCTGCTTTTCATATTCGTTCCCGGACTCACGTCCCTGCTCTTCGGCTGTAGAACGGGAACGGCAGCGTATGTTAAGCTCATTAAATTCCGATATTAACAGCATAACCAATTGGGGAACTATCAACCGAGTGGAATTTAATGCTTCCAAAACTCAATGCTGCCTGCTGTCATTAAAGCGAAATTCAAATACCCAGCCATTATCCATGAATGGCACTTGTATCGTCGAAACCGATAAACTTTCCATTCTCGGTATGTGTGTCAGCGACAACTTACTTTGGAGTGACCACATATCCAATGTCGCCAAAAATGCTGCGAAATGTCTAGGTTTCCTCAAGCGGTGTGAGCAATATTTTACCGCCTCTGATATGGCCACAATATATAAGGCATTCATCCGCCCAAAATTGGAGTACAATGCCCACATCTGGTCAGGTGCTCCTCAAACATCTCTGCACCTGCTAGATAGGATTTAAAACCGTGCGATAAAACTCATTGGTGATACTAATGTCAGTCAATCAATTGACACCCTCGAACACCGACGTAATGTCTCCTGTCTCACTTTGTTTTATCTCTATTTCCAATACCAGTACTCCATTGAAATCGCCAATAGCATTCCACCCATTCAAACTTTCAACCGTAACACCCGTCTCGCTATGAATGCTCATCAGTATACCCTCAAGCCCATTTTTTAAAATATCGTGATTCTTTCCTAAGACGTACAACTCGCTTATGGAATGCCCTGCCGATCTCTGTGTTTCTGGTCGTTATAATTTACAAACACTTAAAAACAATGTACATCGGTACCTGTTTTTTCTTCCACCCTAAATTTCCTTCGCCCGCGCTGATTAAAAATTGATCAAGCCTCTCACAGCTGTCCTTAGCTAGTTACCTCCGGACGCCTACACCGATTTGTAAGGCTTTGTTATTCTCATTACCCGCCCAAGGATACATTGTGAGGTTTTCCTAGACCGGGTTAGGTCTAATGCACAATATCACCGCAACCAGGCCGAAGAATTTTTCGTTCAACAAAATTCAAAACTTCTGCTTTTGTGAAAGATCATGCCCCATTTCATCGCAAAAAACATAGCACGCCGGAGAGGAGATTCTGTTATTAAACGATATTTGGAGACGTTGAGAGTTAAGTGAAAACAGAAAAGTGGAGCTAAAAGTGGAGCACATGATACAAATTTGGACAGGAAAATAGTGGGTACCATCGCAAAAAACCGGACTATGTCTTCCAGAGGTGTTGCTCGGAAATGTAATACCAACCAAACAATGGTACAAAGATCTAAAAAACGTTGCGGTCTAAAAAACACGAAAAAAACAAAAAATACCAAAAGTTACTGAAAAGCAAAAAAAGTCATAAAAACACGAGCCCGAAAGCTATACGAGTTATCGGCAACAAGAAAGCGTGCTTGGTTTTGGATGACGAAACTTATGTCGAAGCCGACTTTACTGCTCTTCCAGGTGCGCAGTTTCACAACTCGTTTCAAGCTGAGATTCTTCCGCAATCAACAACATTGATTGGGATGCAAAAATTCGGGTCAAAATATCTCGTTTGGCAGGCCATTTGCCAACATGGACACAGAAGCTCATCAGTTATTACAACGGGAACAACGCCTAAAAAAACCGTTGATTCCTTTCTTAAACAAACACGAGGGTTCAACATTATTTTGGCCAGATTTAGCTTAAGCGCACTATGCTCATGCTTTCTTGTTGCTAAAAATGTCGACTTTGTCCCAAAAGACATGAATCCACCCAATGTTCCACAGTGCCGTCCCATTGAAAGGTATTGGGCTTTGGTCAAAGCTAAGTTGAGGAAAAGTGAACAACGTGAAAAGGACGTAAAAGATTTTAGTGCTAAATGGAAAAGAGCGTCCAAAAAGATCACATATGTAACTGTCACCAACCTTATGAAGGACATTCGAAAGAAGTTGAGGAAAGAATGGGAACCCAAATATTTTTTTTTATTTTTTGTAATTGTGAATGAATTTAATAAAAACAGGATTTTAAAGCAAATAAAAAAAATGTACATGAATTATGAAAATATTTTTTTTTTTACTTTGAAGTTTCCAAATTTTATTCGTTTCAGTCCTTAACCGTCATACCTAGTCTTGTTAGTGAAAAGGGCACATCATCATCTTTGATTGTAAGTTTATTAGCAGTTCGAAATCAGATGGCCAATGCGATTAAAGTTCCTAGACGTCGTACTTTCGCGCAAAACTGTTCATTGTTGCGACATTCGAAATATTTCCATGAAATATGTTAAAGCGAAATGTTACAGTTTTGTCCTCTGAAAAATTGCGAACATTGACTAATTTTGCACATGAACTACTGAGCATCTAATTATTTCACCAACGATTCAATTTATCCCGATCTTGAGCCCAAATACATACGTATATAAGTTAATTCTTCAAAGAGTAAAGCCGACGAAATCGACATCATACTTATGTTACGTACAGTGGTGTGAAAAATTATAGACTCAAACCAAAATTTAATTTTTTTCCACTTTTTTAAAAAAATTTTTTTTATATTTTTTTTTGTCTAAACAATACAAATTTAGGAAAAATCCTTGTTAACGGGAATTTCTAAAAAAAAGTTGAGTTGTTTCACAGTTTAAATTTCTAGCTTTTCCTGATCATAAACCGCCCATGCCAGGATGCCCCACAGGTTTTGAATGGAGTTTAGGTCTGCACTTAAGGCTGGCTAATCTAGAAGTTGAATTCCATAGTCTTGAAACCGTGCTTTATGGATAGGAGCGTTGTCTTGTTGAAAAATTACATAATTGTCCTCAGTTACCGTTATTAAGGGAAGAAGACGTTCCTCCAACACTACTCGGTATTTCTTTGCGTCAATTCTTCCAGAAATAAAGACAATTTCTGTTTTTAGATTACCGATGAAAGCTGCCCAAACCATAACACCTCCTCCTCCTAAAGGCCTGCGTGGCATGATTTTCCGTTCTTACCTAAGATCAAGCCAATTTTATTTGAATCCGTCGGGGCCGCTGAGGTTGAATTTATTCTCATCATTAAAGCTTACATGCGACGACATTTCACCGTGTTGGACATGTGTTTCAGCAAATTCAAGACGTGCTTCTTTATGCCGCTGTTTAATTGGTGGTTTAATCCAGCACTTTCGGTATTTAAAGTTGCCGGAAGCTGCTGCTCATTTTCTTGCGAGGCTAGAATCGCAGTCTAAATTAAAACGTTGAACCATTTGGGATGAAGAAGCTCCTGTGTGTGACATGTCACGTAAAACAGATCGTTTAACCGTTGGTGCATTTTTCATTGGCCATCCAGATCGCTTATTTGTTCCATAATTTTCAATTCCGGCTTGTGGAAAATTCTTTACTACACCTTGAGAGCGATTTATTTCAGTGGCAATTTCAGTTGATTGCTTACCACGTGACATATTTAAGACTTTGAAGAAAATCACTTTTGAAAAAAAAAAAACTGTTTATTATTACTGCAGGAGGTTTGTACTGTTTTTTAACAGAAGTGAGCACACCGACCTTCGCTTAACAGCTAAGCATGACGTCGAATAAAATCTTGAGTTTATACTTTTTCACAGGTGAATTTTGTTTTTTTTTTTTAGAAATTCCCGTTAAAAAAGAAAATATACCATTAAAGGGTGTTCCCTGATTTGGTATTGTTGGGAATATTTTAGACAAAAAAAAATATAAAAAAAAATTTTTTTTTAGAAAAAGTGTAAAAAAAAAATTTCAATTTTGGTTTGAGTCTATAATTTTTCAGAGCACTGTATGTATTGCCCCATTTTTCTGAACATAACAATCCTACAGCTTATCCTATGCGACTGCAAGATAAGTGATATCACGCGAAGTTACCTAATACTATGCGACAGGTTGCTATAACCAGGTTGCCAAACGGCAAAAGAAATGCGTTTATAAATAAATAGATAAACAGGAAAATTCATATGTGTGTACCTCTGTAGCTCGAACATGCAAGGTATCTGTATAGTACTATTATGAAACTCTGAATATTTATCTAACTGATATCAAAATTTTAAAACAAGCGTTTTTGAAATAAGCGATAAGATTATATGGTAAAGTAAAATAAAAATCCAACGAATAAAGATAGGCTAGGGTGTTATCTGAAACTGATTCATTAGTGCGCTTAGTTAAAATTCATTTTGTCTTTTCAGTTTTCATTTTTGGATGTCGATGTTAGTTATTTCTTTTGTTTAAATATTTATTTGTTTATTTGTTGAAGTCTTATTCTAATATAAGAATAAGACAATAGATTACATTTTACTTTCTATTGTATTTATAATTCTAATCGCAGTTTTAGAGACAATCGTTTTTGACCATCATTTTTGAAGAGAGATCCCTGGGTTTTTATGGACAGTGAATGGTGAGAGAGAGAGACTCGTAATACTCGTAGACTTTTCATCGTACCACAACGACTTGAAACCAGACTTCTTGGGTAGTAACCGACGAACTAACCACTTTAACATGCTTCTGAAAAGAATAAGAAATAAGAAAAGTTATTCATCTAAACTTATTGGGTCTATAACTTAATTCGTTTGCTAAGAGATGGCGTAACTTGTATTATTCCATTGGAGCATGCGTTGGAAAGCTACTGTCATTGTACGTCAGCGTAAACAACAATAATTTTTTTTCACTCAAATATGTCGAACTTTGTGCCTGAAAAAGTGTTTTTGCGGAGAGTTCTTTTTCATGAAGAAAACTGCTGCCAAAAGCTATCGTATTTTGGTGGAAGTTTATGGTGAACATGCGCTAGCTGAGCGAACGTGCCAAAAGTGGTTTGCACGATTTAAAAGTGGTGATTTTGGCTTGGAAAACGATGAACGTCCTGGGCAGCCAAAAAAGTTTGAAGATGAAGAACTGGAAGCATTACTCTATGAAGATTGTTGCCAAATACAAGAAGAGCTCGCAGAATCTTTGGGTGTCACTCAAGCAGCCATTTCAAAACGTTTAAAAGCAGCTGGATATATTCAAAAGCAAGGAAATTGGGTTCCACATGAACTCAAGCCGAGAGACGTCGAAAGGCGGTTTTGCATGTCCGAAATGCTGCTGGAACGCCACAAAAGGAAGTCATTTTTGCATCGGATTATTACTGGTGATGAAAAATGGATCCATTACGACAACCCCAAGCGCAAAAAATCATATGTGAAACTCGGCCAACCAGCTAAATCAACGGCAAAGCCGAATATCCATGGCGCGAAGGTAATGCTCTGTATTTGGTGGGATCAGATGGGTGTGCTGTATTATGAGCTGCTAAAACCGGGTGAAACCATCAATGGACAACGCTACCGAACACAGTTAATCCGTTAGAAGAGAGCAGTGAAAAACGAAAAACTCCCGGAATATGCTACCAGACACGATTCAATAATTTTCCATCATGACAACGCTCGGTCCCCGGTTAAGAACTACTTGGAAAACAGTGGATGGGAAGTCTTACCCCACCCGCCTTATAGCCCAGACCTTGTCCCTTCTGAATACCATTTGTTCCGGTCGATGCAGAACGACCTCACTGAAATACGTTTCACATCAGAGCAGAGTATCAAAAATTGGCTTGATTCATTCTTGGTTGCCAAGCCGGCGCAGTTCTTTTGGGATGGGATCCACAAATTGCCAGAAATATGGGAAAAAGTCATAGCTTCAGATGGGCAATACTTTGAATAATGCTATTGTACTAGTACATGTTTTTCTTAAATAAACGTTCAAATTTTGAAAAAAAAAAAACCGCACGAATTAATATATATACCCAATATATTTTTTTAAAATCTCTTTGCAACAAATATACATATGTATATAGATGAGATGCCTTATTAGCTTCAATTGTCTCTCAAAGTAGACTGCTGGAATTCCATCTTACACTTTAGCAAAGTTACTAACCCGAACATATGTACTCGTAGTTCTGAATTTTGTATTACCTACACAAATCTAATTAAACCGAAAACATATGGAAAACGCTTTTCATCAGGTTCAACATTCAATTAATTTTTAATGAAACAATAAACGTTCTTAATGGCCGGAAACTTTATTTCAAAACTATTCATTCATAAATAGTTCATAGGTTTTAGCTCGCCCCACTTTGGATGTTTTACGCATAAAATAGCCGGCGAATAACTCGTTTGTACTTGTATGTTGTATTTTTTTTTTTTTAACCTAATAGGTACTCAGTTAACTATACGAACTTGAATGAACTTTATTAACAGTCGTGCATCCAACTTTCTCTCGTAAGTCGTCGGTGAAGGCAGCAAGAACCGCACCGTTGAGCTAAAATAAATAGAAATAAAAAAAACAAACGCGTGGGACAGACAATCCGGTTACGTTCGGCTGAATAGTAAATCCCCAACACCCTATCAGTCCAGAAATCATAAAACCATGCAACAGGTAAATTGTACCGTATAACATACAAGTTAACTGGTGGTAACATTTCCGATCTGCGATAGAAGATAAATATATGTCAGTGAATGCTGGACGCTTTGTCGGCGGATGTTACAAAGTTGAATAATTTTTTTTTTAAAGTCTTTCTCTCTCTTTCGACTGGTTTTAGTTGTGTAAAATACAAATATAGAAAAACGCACGAAGGTGCGGTTTCCTGGAGTATCTGGGTAAGATTACATCCTTTAATGCACATTCACGTACATATGTATATTAGAATGGAAAAAAGATAGCACACAGCAAGCCCTTTAGCAACCCTAATGAAAAGTGTGAAAGGTAGAATCCTGCTGCATACATATGCCACTAGTGCTGCATCGGATTAAGTGAAGTGTTGCCGTTTGTTTAATTTTGTTATATGCCCAGTAGTAAATATATCAGCTAGTGCAACTATAAACTGGTATACAGATGGAAAACAAATAAAAAATATAATCATTGCGGGGTGTTTGGACCAAGAAAACTCTTATATAAATGCATTCAAATAAATCTTGACAGAAACTATAGAAACTGGTATATAAAGGGTGTTTTTTATGGGGGTTGGATTTTTAAACTGGCAACACTGTTTCTACAGATTGTAAATTTGACAGTTGATTTGTAGTTAGCACTTTTTGCCATTTTACGATGAATAGGTTAACGCCGGAACAACGCGTGCATATTATGCAAACTTATTTTGAAAATCATCGTTCGGTTCGCCAAACTTATCGTGCGCGACGGTCATTTTACGGTCGACATAATCGCCCATCTGAGCAAATCATAGGCATCCTCAAAGACGACAAACAGTGCGAACAGAAGAAGTTATTGCCATTGCTGAGGAGAATCCGAATGAGTCGGTTTGCCATAGTGCACAGCAACTGGACCTTGGCTTAAAGGCTTACAAGATCCAGCTTTGTGCAAGAGTTGAAACCGTGTGACCATTATACGCGTCGTAGGTTCGGTGAGTGGGCCGGAAACTCAGAAGCCTTTGTCGAGACGCCCTTACAATCATTAAAACTTACTGTTTGATGTGCTTTATGGGCTGGTGGAATCATCGGCCCATATTTCTTTAAGGACGATGCCGGCAAGAATGGACAGCCCTATAGAAACATGATTTCTGACTTCTTCGTTCTTCGGTTAAATGGCATTGACGTGCCAGAGCTTTGGTTTCAACAAGATGGCGCAACATGCCACACGGCGCGCGAAAATATCAATTTATTGAGGGAAGCATATGCTGAGCGCATAATTTTGTGTAATGGACCTGTGAACTAGCCTCCACGATCCTATGATCTCACACCTTTAGATTAGTTTCTTTGGAGGCATGCGAAGTCACTAGTCTATGCCGATAAACAAGAGATGTTGGACGATTTGGAAGTCAACATTCGCCGTGACATTGCTGATATACGGTCACAGTTGCTCGATAAAGTTGTCGAAAATTGGACTTCACGATTGCGCTTCGTTCGAGCTAGCCGTTGCGCACATATGCCCGATATCGTATTTAAACACTAATGGCATAAGATTATCTATTAAAAAAACTAATATCGTAGACATTAACATTAGCTTCAAGTGTTTTATTTCATATTGAATTTGTATAACTCTAAAAAAAATCCTTTTCAATTAGATATGTATTGAAAAGGGTTTTTTTTATCAATGTCTATAATGTCACGATGGTAAAACAGCCATCAATGCACTAGACGAGACATCTAAATCATTAAATTTAGACTTTACAAGCTTGTAACTCGTTTTTGATCCCGTGCATGTAACACCGAGCTCTCTGATATCCACGATCGCTTATCGCTTGAGCCGAAAATTTGGTTTTTCTTCACATCTCAAGGAACTCGACGTTGCTGAGCTAACTTGGTAAAGATCATAGAGTTCAATTGTACCTTTCCTTCATGCGTACTTCTCGCATATGCGACGAAGTTTTTTTTCTTTTGGATTGGATCATTTCTGCCTACTAACCAACATCCGGCATTCTGGAGTAAAACTGATCAGTGTTTTATGTAAGTTCATCTTAATCCATCAAGTTACGAGTTTCCGACTCAGTTGTTTTGTTAAACAATGGGAGACAAATATTTTATGGTCAATATCCGTCGAATTTCGTTACTTAATCCGAGATATGTTAAGTTAACTCCTTAGTTACTAAGAAGTTTTAGCTGTGGACAATGAAATTTTGCCCCAGACCATAAGTAGGAAGTTATTTTCGCTACGGACAGGAATTTCACCTTTTCTACAATAATTGTCCTGTGCGCTTCTTTAACGTCTCCTTTCTCTTCTTGCGGATGGGATATATAGATCTGATTTTTAAATAATCGGCATGAAAGCATCCCCTCGATGGATGATTTGATTCATGCTCCCTTGCGACCGAAGCGTAACCTCCAGCTCTGAAGAGCTTTGCGAGTATTTCGCCATAGACGGCGGTCTTGCTGTTTATTAATTACCTCGAAATAGGTTAACATATAGAACAAACTAAGGGTGTGTACGTAGAAAGGAGGGATGCATTTGAATATAGTGGAATATACATAGCATCTTAAAGAACGAATTCCGAAAAATAGAACTATAAAATAGGTAGGTAGATAAGTAGAACTACAATATAATTTAGTACTGGGAATAACAAGGCAACGATTCTAGATTCCACAAATCCGTTCCGATGGAAGCGTCTTCTTCAGTCTTGTGGGAATATACTGGGGCAAGTTGCGGATGTTGTAACCACAGACTTCCTTCAAATCTCTCGATGAAACGACTTAGAATGACGCTGTAAGATTGTTTTATTTTAATGAGGGCATACAAAACTCTAGGACCCCGCCGAACTATTTTCCGTTGTCAGTCATCCTGTATAAACGTGCAAATTTAGTAGTATACCAAAACTAAGGTTTATTCTAAAGATTATGCCTTAAACCAACCGTTAGTGCTTGGATAAGTAATTCTGCAATACTTGACTTTGATTTAGATCGCCGATTTCTTCAGTTCTCGCTACATATCTTGGCTGCGAAAGGTAACTATACAAGTTGATTTCATCTCCTCTGAACGGAAGACTAAACTATAAACTAGTGTCTAAAATAACAAAAAATTTAAAAATCTGGGTTTATGCTTTCCCTATTGAAAAAATATCCTATTTTCCAACTGCGAAGCCACTTTAAGGTTTTTTTTTTATAAGCGGCAACTCAGTTTATGTATTTGTCATTATTTAAAAAGGCTCGCACCATTGTTATCGAATCAGTTTCACCGCAAAGCTAAGGGTGTGTATGTTCATAATAATGAGACGTTCAACGACAGCTGCATAACATTTTTTGATCACTTGTCCTAGAGGGTAGCCAGATTAGACCACTGAATTTAATAGTTTGATGAGAGTAGGTACAATTAATTTCGGAAAACTTATGCCATTGAATCGTAATTCGGAATTATTTGCTTAAATCTTTTAGCAAAGTATGAAGTACAATATGTACCAATAGTTAATTATGCACCAATTGACAATATGCCAGCGAAACGAGGTCACAAACACTCGAAAGGATATGGGATAGATGGATGGATGGATGGATGAATAAATGGACTTTTGTTTGTTTTCAGAGTTTCGAGGGGAAGGGCATTAGCTAGGAGTACACGATATCCATACGGTTGTATTTTAGTTGTGTGTTTCGAATTTTTAAAAGGCGGCATAATTTTCACAGTTGTTTCCGTTTTTTTCTGCTTGAGCGACGTAAGTGGAAGCCTGTTTTAAATTGTACGACAAGTTTCCGTATTTGTTTGTGCGAGTTGTTCTGTGAAAATGAACCCCTGTTGCCCTAAATTTATCCTCATTGAAAGATTTCAACATCATCGTAAGTCGTAACATATGCCATTCGAGGGGATGAGTGTTTTATGGCAAAGGGAAGTCGTAGAGAAATATATGGTTATGAGCATTCACAGGAAACTCGTGTGGCACATGGGAAAAACAAATGCAACATGATCAGTAACCCAATTTTAATCAAACGTAAACTCAGCAAAACCAACAGGTGAAGTAAAATTGTATGTGTCAACAGTTTTATGTTATTTATAGAAGTAAGAGATAGATTGTAAGTGGATTTGTTTGTTTTAATCCAAATCAAAGTTTAATAAAGTAATTTTATCGCTCAAAAGTTGTAGTAGGTACTTTGTATGATATATTATTTGTGTACCTATTAGATAACATACATAATAATGTGTCGTAGTTCTTTGAATATCATAAAAACCCGTGGCTCTTTGTGCATTATTCGATTCCCAAAAATGCTGAGTAGCATTCATCGTCGGACTTGTATAAAGAAAAATTCCAGAAAGTAGACGCAGCGGCGATGAACATGGCATCAACCTGGCCTGACAGACTATTTGAACTATATTATTTTTATATGTAAAGTCAATTAAGGCACTTTTTAATCAAGGTGGTATATAGTTATTACCACCTTGATTAAAAAGTTCCCAAAAAGTTCAGAAAATTTGATATACATACAAGTTTATTCATCTAAATCTATATTGTCCCCTTTAAAGTAATCCACATCAACTGCAATACACTTATGCCAGCGCTTGATCCAATCCTCGAAACGTTTTTTACATTCGGTTTTCGGTATGTCCATCAGTGCTTCCTGTGATTTTTCCATTACTTCCTCTCTATTGCTGAAACGCGTTCCCCGTAGTGGTTTTTTAACTCTATTGAACAGAAAGAAGTCACAGGGAGCCAAATCTAGTGAATTCGGTGGCTGTTGGATGGTATTTGTTGAATTTTTCGTCAAAAAATTACGAATAATGATGGCACTGTGCGACGGTGCGTTATCATGCTGCAAAACCCACGAGTTTTCTGAACACAATTCTGGTCTCTTTCGGCGAATTGCTTCACGCAAACGTCTCATAACGCCCAAATAATACTCTTTGTTTACTGTCTGGCCTTCTGACAAAAATTCATGATGCACTACACCGTTGTTCATGAAAACCGTGAGCATTGCCTTCTTTTTTGACGTGGTTTTTTTGGTCTCGGCTCATTTGGTGAACGCTATTCACTTGCCTGATGTCTGGATTGCGTGTCGTACTCATAAACCCACGTCTCGTCTCCAGTAATGATCCTTTTGATGAAAGTGAGATCGGATTCAGCCTCGCAAATCATCTCTTTTGCGACTTCAACACGGTCTCTTTTTTGCATGAAATTGAGGTCTTTTGGCACCAACTTTGCTGCTACACGACGGAAACCCAAATTATTAACCAAAATGTCTTGGACGGATCCATAGGCAATGTTCTAGTCCTCGCTATCTCTTGGTTATTGTTGGTTATTGACCAACATTTCTTTTACTTCACCAATGTTTTCGTCGGTTTTCGATTGACTCACGACCATTTTTGAACTGCTCGTGCCGCTGGTAAACGACCGTTTTCTTTAGAGAATCGTTGCCGAAACGCTTTTCCAACATTTCCAACGTTCACGCACCATTAAATCCGGTTTTTACGCAAAATTTAATACGAGTACAAGTTCGTTGTTGCAAATTTATATCCATTTCTAAAATTGTAAAACATCGCCAACACAGACAGATATAGATGTACTCTTGGCTACGTAACTTTTGCAAATGTCAAGCTACGACGCTAAGACTTAAACGGAATGTCAACAACAGATTTATTGTACCAACTGAACAAAAAAAAACAGAACTCAAATCGAACTTTTTGATCTAGGTTGTATACATACGAGTATATGTATGTATGTACATAAATATAGAGAAATATATAAAGGGTATTTTTTTTATAGGTATATAAATTTAATATGAAATAAAACACTTGATACTATTGTTAATGTCTATGATTTTTACTAGATAATTTTATGCCATTAGTGTTTAAATATGATATCGGTCACATGCGTGCCACGGCTATCTCGACTGAAGCGCAATTGTGAAGTCCAATTTTCGACAACTTTATCGAGCAACTGTGGCCGCATATCAGCAATAACATGGCGAATGTTGACTTCCAAATCGTCCAACGTGTCTGGTTTATCGGCATAGACTAGTGACTTCACATACCGCCAAAGAAAGTAATCTAAAAGTGTGAGATCACTGGATCATGGAGGCCGGTTCACAGGTCAATTACTCGAAATTATGGGCCCAGCAAATGTTTCCCGCAATAAATTGATGGTGTCGTGCCCCGTGTGGCATATTGCACCATTTTGTTGAAACCAAAGGTCTGTCACATCAATGCCATTTAACTGAGGAACGAAGAAGTCAGAAATCATGTTTCTATAGCTCTCTCCATGGACGGTAACATTCTGGCCGGCATCGTCCTTAAAGAAATATGGGCCGATGATTCCACCAGCCCATAAAGCACACCAAACAGTGAGTTTTAATGGTTTTAAAGGCGTCTCGACAGAGGCTTCTGGGTTTTCTCTACTCCAATTTCGGCAATTTTGCTTGTTTACATATCCACTTAACCAAAAATGGGCCTCATCTGAGAACAAAATTTTGCGTTGAAAATGTGGATCAAGCCGAATCATGTTTTCGGCCCATTCACCGAACCTTCGACGCGTATAATGGTCACGCGGTTTCAACTCTTGCACAAGCTGGATCTTATAAGCTTTTAAGCCAAGATCTTTCCGTAAAATCTTCCACAGAGTGGATGGGCATAGCTCCAAGGGCTGTGCACGATGGCGAATCGATTCATTCGAATTCTCCTCAACACAACGGCAATAACTTCTTCTGTTCGAACTGTTGGGATGCGTATTATCCGCTAGAGTGTGTACGTGATGCGAAAACGATTCATCTTGTTCCGAATAACTTGCTCAGATTAACGATTATGTCGACCGTAAAATGGACGTAGCGTATGACAAGTTTGGCGAACCGAACTATGGTTTTCAACATAAGTTCCCACAATTTGCACGCATTGTTCTGACCTTAATCTATTCATGGTAAAATGGCATGTACTAACGTACTAACCACAAATCAACGTTCAACTGCCAAATTGACAATCTGTAGAAACATTGTTGCTACTCGTAGTTTAAAAACCAAACCTCTAAAAAAAAAAACACCATTCGTGTACATACATACATACATGGGTGTAAGTTCCAGTCGACAAGGACAATGGAAAATCTAAGATGATGGATAAGTAGGTACTCGTATTTATTTTCGTGCGGTCGCATAAATAGATATAGTGCATAAATATATCGGATCCAATATATTTATTTGTAAATATCTCTGCGAACAATGTTAAAAATAATCGAATGTCGCGCTCTGCCGAATAATTGCTCTGATTTTCAGCATACATAAATAATCGAGTATGTAAGAGGAAATCGTGCGACTTGATGCAAAAGGGATTTGCTTCATTTAAGAAAGTTGCCTACGCCCTGGCAATATAAAAAAAATAAAATTAAATCTATGTAGCGTAAGGCTATGATACTTGCTTAGAATACTGTGGATAGAGGGAATGACAAAGAGAGATCTTAACTCTTTTGGCGCACATACGGTTACGAATAGTACGATAAAATATTTTATCCATTTGCTCTTTGCTGAACTGGAGTTTAAGATCTTGAAGTCGTCAACATCGTCATGTAGTCGTCGTCATTGTGGTGCCCACCCAGAAATCGTTCAACATGTCACATATAATGGGTGGATTTATTTTTGAGTCGGTACCTACTTGCAGTCTGAATTGGTTTTACTTGCTTCCCCCAGCCGTTCGTCTGACTGGTTGAGAAAATCTATTTTCCAGAGAAAAATAATATTTACTTAAGTGTCTAGTTAATTGGAGTGAAACGAGGTACTAGTACCTACATACATATATACATACATTCTATGGAGAAATTAAGAAATTGGGGATTAGTTTTGGGGTTCACAAATACACAAAGAGTGGTCCAAATACAAGTTTTTTTCTTTTTTATTGTAAATAAAATAAAAGGAATAAAAACAAATATTTTTTGTATGTTATGGCTTTATTAGAAAGAGCGGACATTCCCATTAGTTATGAAATGCGATTTCAGTCATTTGGCTGAATCCGCTGGCGCATCCTGTCAACCCAATTTTCCAAGACCGTATTGACTGATTCTGGCTCTATCTCACGAATAGCTCGGACGATATTCGCTTTAAGGGCTTGAATTGTTTCTGGATTGTCCGCATAACACCCCACAAAAAAAAAGCCTAACGGGGTCAAATTGCAACTCCGATAGCACGATTACCGAAGTGAGGGCCCAAAAGATCGATTGTTTGGTAGGCTGTGTGTCATGGCGCGCCATCGTGCTGAAACCAAAGATCATTCAAGTCCATGTCTTCAATTTCTGCCCACAAAAATTGTAGCACTCACCGTTGACCGAAATTACGTTTCCAGCAGCATTTTCGAAAGAAAATGGGGTAATGATGCCACAACTCAAAAATTCGCACCAAGCGTGTCACTCTCTGTGGATGCATTGGGCTTTCCACAATCACGTGCGGGTTTTCTGATCCCCAATTTTTAACATTTGTTAACATAGCCGGCATGATGAAAATGCACCTGGTCAGAAAAAAAAATTTCAGCCAAATTCGAAGTCCAATCCGAGCTGTTGAGATCGATGTTCCTAGATTGAGTTGAATTCTCTCGGCCACATTCTCGGAGATCGTGAGTGCTGTTCGCAAGTAAGCCAGTCCCACGAACTTTTTGCACAAACTTGCGTAAAGCAGGCGCGCTTCATTTCGCCCAAAATGTATTTTCAATAAACGCACATTTTGGGCAATATAGCACTCACTTTTGAAATAAATTTGCAATATTTAAAAAGAAACTTGAATTTGGACGACCCGTTACAAACATGTGAACACTTTTCAAAACGTTTAACAACTTTCTCATATCACTCTTGATAACAAAATATTTTTGTTTTAGGATTGATCATTCCACATATCGACTGCATGCGATGGTGCAACGTACAAACTGCATTGGGCTCTTTCATTCCGTAAATTAGCAGTTCATATTGGGTATATAATTTATTTCGTGCGGTTTTTTTTTCAAAATTTGAACGTTTGTTTCAGAAAAACATGTACAATAGTATTATTGAAAGTATTGCCCATCTGAAGCTATGACTTTTTCCCATCTTTCTGGAAATTTGTGGACCCCATCCCAAAAGAACTGCGCCGGCTTGGCAACCAAGAATGAAACAAGCCAAGTTTTTATTTTCTGCTCTGATGTGAACCGTATTTCAGTGAGGGCGTTCTGCATCGAGCGGAACAAATGGTATTCAGAAGGGGCAAGGTCTGGGCTATAAGGCGGGTGGGGTAAGACTTCCCATCCACTGTTTTCCAAATAGTTCTTAACCGGAATAGCAACGTGGGGCCGAGCGTTGTCATGATGGAAAATTATTGCCTCGTGTCTGGTCGCATATTCAGGGCGTTTTTCGGCAACTGCTCAAACGGATTAATTGTGTTCGGTAGCGTTGTCCATTGATGGTTTTACCGGTTTTAGCAGCTCATAATACAGCACACCCATCTGATCCCACCAAATACAGAGCATTACCTTCGCGCCATGGATATTCGGCTTTGCCGTTGATTTGGCTGGTTGGCCGGGTTTCACATATGATATTTTGCGCTTGGGGTTGTCGTAATGGATCCATTTTTCATCACCAGTAACAATCCGATGCAAAAATGACTTCCTTTTGTGGCGTTCCAGTAGCATTTCGGACATGCCAAACCGCCTTTCGACGTCTCTCGGCTTGAGTTCATGTGGAACCCAATTTCCTTGCTTTTGAATATATCCAGCTGGTTTTAAACGTTTTGAAATGGCTGCTTGAGTGACACCCAAAGATTCTGCAAGCTCTTCTTGTGTTTGGCAACAATCTTCATAGAGGAATGCTTCCAGTTCTTCATCTTCAAACTTTTTTGGCTGCCCAGGACGTTCATCGTCTTCCAAGCCCAAATCACCACTTTTAAATCGTTCAAACCACTTTTGGCACGTTCGCTCAGCTAGCGCATGTTTCACCAAAATACGATGACTTTCGGCAGCAGTTTTCTTCATATTAAAGTAATGAAGAAGAACTCCCCGCAAAAACACTTTTTCAGGCACAAAGTTCGACATATTTGAGTAAAAAAAAATTATTGTTGTTTACGCTTCAAATGAATGACATATACTGAAATGACGTACAATGACAGTAGCTTTCCAACGCATGTTCCAATGGAATAATAACATTGGAATAATACAAGTTACGCCATCTCTTAGCAAACTGTATGAATTAAGTTATAGACCCAATATTATAACTAATTTTAACGAACTGGTGTGATCTGATTTCATGAGAAGTGAGTACATGAGTTCCAGGCTAGTTTTAGAAGAAAATACGAGGGTAGACCCAGAAGTATGCGACCTGAAGTATAGACGGCGGTTGTTTTTGTTTAAAAGAATGTCTATTGTAGAAAGTACCAATTTGAAATTTGACGGCGCTACGTTGTTTAGTATTTGTTCGGCAGCCATCAATAGTGAACGCTCTCAAAGAATTTTTAAATATAGAAAAACTTGGTAACGTTATGTGAGATGCGGTAGTTTCATTTGAAAGACCTCAATCCAACCAACATCAAAACGGAACTGGATTCTACTCTGAGGGAGTTTACTCCTCCGTTTACAACAATAAAATGTGGCAAATGAGGTAAATTCACCAGGAATGCTGAAAAAAAATCCCCGAAATGGCATTGGATGACCGTCGATTGAAAGTGCGTGAACTAGCAGATATTATAGGCATTTCAAAAAGCGCTGTACATCGCATGTTGACTAAAAAATCGGACATGAGAAATCTGTACGCTAGAAGGGTGCCACGATTACTCACAATGAAACAAAAACAGCGTCGTGAGGATGTTTCAATCGAGTGTTTGGCGAAGTTTCACAGCAATAAAGCCGAGTTTTTGCATCAATTTATAACTATGGGTGAAACATGGTTCCATCACTTCACACCCGAGACGAGGGAACAGTCAAAACAATGGACTCAAAGGGGAGAATCGGCTCCAAAGAAGGGGAATACAGTTCCATCTGCAGGCAAGGTCATGGCGTAAGTTTTTTGGGATGCGAGTGGGATAATTTTCATTGATTATCTGCAAAAACGAAAAACAATTAACGGCGTGTATTACGCGAACTTATTGCAGCGTTTGAAAGATGAAATCAAGAAAAAACGGCTGTATTTGGCGAAGAAAAAAGTTTTGTTTCATCCCGACAATGCACCAGTTCACTCATCCGTCATCAGCATGGCCAAAATCAATGAGTTAAAGTACGAACCCTCGGATTTTTTTCTATTTCCGAATCTATAAAAATGGCTCGGTGGGTAAAAGATTTGCCAACAGTAAAGTGGTGGACTAATAGCTATTTTAAAGAGCGCGACGATTCTCACTATAAAAAGGGTGTTGAAGCTGTTGAACATTGTTCGGAAAAGCGTATTGAACCAAAAGGAAACTACGTTAAGAAATAAAGATATTTTTTCCCAAATTCTTTGTGTTTTCTTTATTTGGTCGGGTATTTCTACCCTCGTAAGGACTGAAACGAATAAAATCTGTAAATTTTAATACGGGCTATACTTCCAATGCGTAAAAATTGCAATCCCATTTTGTACCCAAATTAGCCCGTATATTCTCTAGTTTCAGTTTGTTATTGATTTTAGTTCGGTGCAGTTTAAAATATTTATAAAATATGAGTCAAGTGGAACGCCGTAAAAAGATCATCGACAAATGGCTCGAAAATACTTCGAGTCCAAACCATTCCATCGCAAAAAATTTAAACATAGCACGCAGTACAGTGGATTCTGTTATTAAACGATATTTGGAGACGATGACAGTTAAGCGAAAACAGAAAAGTGGAGCTAAAAGTGGAGCACATGATACAAATTTGGACAGGAAAATAGTGGGTACCATCGCAAAAAACCGGACTATGTCTTCCACAGGTGTTGTTCGGAAATGTAATACCAACCAAACGATCTAAAAAACGTTACGGTCTAAAAACACGGAAAAAAACAAAAAATACCAAAAGTTACTGAAAAGCAAAAAAAGTCATAAAAACACGAGTCCGAAAGCTATACGAGTTGATCGGCAACAAGAAAGCGTGCTTGGTTTTGGATGACGAAACTTATGTCAAAGCCGACTTTACTACTCTTTCAGGTGCGCAGTTTTACAACTCGTTTGAAGGTGAGATTCTTCCGCAATCAACAACATCGATTGGGATGGAAAAATTCGGGTCAAAATATCTCGTTTGGCAGGCCATTTGCTAATGTGGACACTGAAGCTCATCGTTTATTACAACGGGAACAATTAACGGAGAAGTGTACATTAACGAGTGCCTAAAAAAACTGTTGATTCCTTTCTTAAACAAACACGAGGGTTCAACATTATTTTGGCCAGATTTAGCTTCAGCTCACTATGCTCATGCGACGTTGAGCTTTCTTGTTGCTAAAAATGTCGACTTTGTCCCAAAAGACATGAATCCACCCAATGTTCCACAGTGCCGTCCCATTGAAAGGTATTGGGCTTTGGTCAAAGCTAAATTGAGGAAAAGTGAGCAGTGTGCAAAAGACATAAAAAATTTTAGTGCTAAATGGAAAAGAGCGTTCAAGAAGATCACGGACGTAACTGTCACCAACCTTATGAAGGACATTCGAAAAAGTTGAGGAAAGATTGGGAACCCAAATAATTTTTTTAATTTTTGGCATTTGTGTATGAATTTAATAAAAACAGAGTTTTAAGGCAAATAAAAAAAATTTACATGAATTATGAAAATATATTTTTTTTTTACTTTGAAGTTTCCAAATTTTATTCGTTTCAGTCCTTATTCAACTGTGTCCTACAGATGCGGAATCCTATAAAGGGAAAAATAAAAACTTATATGCGTTCGTCATCGATTTCCGCGCGGCTTTCGACTCCATATCACGTAAAGCTCCTTTTTATAAGCTCGATAAAGTTTGAATCTCAAGCAAGGTCGTTAATATTTTACTAATGGTGTATGAAAATAATGTAGCACATGTATGAGATGAAGAGTGCATTTTTGATGGGTTCGAAAAGTTTATGGCAGTAAAGCAAAGCTGTATCTTAAGCTGCTGGTCATCCTATTCATTAATGACATCATAGACGCTATAGGAGGTGGTGTGCAGCATAGCGGAATAAAAATTCCTGGACTTAAGTACGCTAACGACATGGTATTTCTGGCCTGTACAGTGATAGTTTTACAGCTCATGATCAGAAGACCTCGTACCTACTGTGAATATTGGAATTTGTTCGTTAACCTCGAAAAATCAAACATAATTGTATTTAGATGGTCGTGAAGGATCTTCCGAGAATGCATTGAAATTAACGTGATTATAAATATCTAGGAGAATGGATCTCAGCAAATCTGCATATGAATAAGAATAAGAAGCTAGGCGTGCAATTCAATCTGCTGGAATCGATGCACCCAAAATAAGTACACTCATCGAACCAGAAAATATTCCGTGAACCTGCAACATCAATACTCCTTTATGGAGCACAAGTATGGGGATTCCGTTCGTTTGACGTAGTTGAAAAATTCCTGCGTTACTTCCTGAAAATAACACCCCCAACTACATGTTGCATCTGGAGAAGAGCTAGGATGTCAGCTAATACATAGGACCCGATGAAAGCCAATCACCTGTTAAAAATAAATTCAGGATTCTGCTAGGAAATATGGGACATCACCTCTATGACAAAAGTTCATCTGAACCTCACCAGTTCAGCAGCAGCAGTAGTAGTAGTAGCAAAGAAGCTACTATAGTAATTTAAGATATAACTTACAAGAAGGGCCTTACTTCCTGAATTGTCGCAAAAGGGAAATGAATAGTACGGTTGTTAAACTTATAAGTACTACAGGCCCAATCGTCCAGAGCTTGCGATTTTGGGTAACTTCTGCGGTCTGAAGGTGAGAGGGGATGTTTTCCACTTTTTAGCGATATGCCCGATTCTAAAAACACAGCGTACGGAACTCTTTGGTTTATATGTGCTGGAGTTAGAACAAGCTATGAGCATTTCAAATAGAAACCTAGGATGGGATGTACTCGTACTTTATAATTACACTTCGAGTGCGATAAGCTACAGAAAAAATTATTGAAGAAGATTTTTAAAAAATTCTAATATTTTGTTGAGCAGTTTATACTTTATAGGTGCCAATCTGGTAGACAGCCAATATGGCCAAACCAAAATAGACTTAATAATTATGAATTTGCATAACGATAATTTTTTTTATTAAATAAAAGTCAAATCCAATCTAAAAATCTATCCTGAGAAGTGAGCTTCCAGCAAAATGCTGAAGCAATTCCCCTTTGTCTCAGTTACCCTTTTAAGAACTTTTACCAATCTACCGCCAGTATTTATTACGAGATTTAATTTCATATTTGTGATTGCAAATAAGAAATAAAAATAGTAGCCCTCCTGTGAATTTGTTTGTCCTGGTGACCTACCAGTTCTCTGGTTTTTTTACGAAAATGCTGACCTCAGAATTGGATTACGGAACTGTTGTTTTTTTGTTTTTAATTGAACACGTCAGTTTATAACATTTAGTGGCACTACTCGTATTTGGACGTTAAACGGTTACCTCTACTTCGTATCTCATTCAGAGTTTAGTGGAATTTTACGATAATTGTCAGAGAGTCCTCTCTAATTCTAATTTGTGTATATGATTGGATAGGGTGAGTTCTCAGGAAACTCTTCAGCCATGGACAGGACTAGAGCGATCAGCTGCTGTTATTAGCCTGCGGGCAATATTGTTGGTGAAGAAGTCCAAAGAAAGTAAAAAATGTCTTGTCATGCATTACATTTGCTGCTGCAGTGTTTTGATCTTTGGCATAGCTTAATATAGCTTAATATCCCTTACTTTTCTACATAGTCTCCTTGTAACTCTACACACTTCTCCCAGCTATGCTCCCACCTCTCTAACCCGTCCAAATAGTACTTGACGTTTTTCTCTGCAAAATAATTGTTCACGAAGGTAATTACCTCCTTATTTGACGAAAATCTCTGTCCCCCGAGCGCAGTTTTTAGGTGAGGGAACAAAAAGAAGTCGCTTGGGGCTAGATCTGGTGAATTAGGCGGATGGTCAAGCAGTTCAAACCGTAATTCATGGATTTTCGCCATGGCAACCGCTGAGGTGTGAGACGGCGCGTTGTCTTAGTGAAACAGGATTTTTTTTTACCGCAATTTCTGCCTTCAGCTTGGCAAGTAATAATGCGTAGTATGCTCCTATAATGGTTTTTCCTTTTTGAAGATAATCGATTAAGATAACTCTTTTACTATTCCAAAAAAACAGTCGCCATCACTTTGCCAGCCGAAAAAAACATTGTTTGCTTTTTTTGGAGCCGGCTCGCCCTTTGCAGTCCACTGTTTTGACTGAATTTTTGTTTCGGGGGTATAATGATGTATCCAAGTTTCACCTACAGTAATTAATCGTCGCCAAAACCCGGATTTATTGCGTCTAATCTGCGCCAACAGAGCGTGGGAAATGTTCATTCGAACACGTTTTTGGTCTAACGTAAGCAAACGCGGCAGCCAACGCGCGGACAGCTTTCTCATGCCTAAATCTTGATTTAATATGTAACAAATACGTTCTTTGGACATTTTCATAACCTCTATTATCTCTCTCACTTTAATTCGGCGGCCGTCTGACACCCTTTGGTGAACTCTAGCAATGTTATCGTCAGCGGTTGCAGTTTTCGGGCGTCCCGAACGTTTATCATTCCCAAGCTCTTACGACCACGTTTAAATTCAGCTGCCCAAAATTTCACTGTGGTAAATGATGGTGCAGAGTCCCCATATACAGAGTTCAACTCATTTTTGATTTACATAGGCGTATTGCCTTTCAAAAAGAAGAATTTAATAACAGCTCGATACTTAATTTTTTGCATTTTCACAAAAAACACTCACATCGATTCACTCAAACGACTGTCAACTAAAAACTGTGCGTCCAAAATGACTGAAACTTCGGTAAGTAACCGTCAAAAGATGCACAACTAGCATTCACTAGCTTTTATTGACGAGTGGCGCTATCTTTACGTTGCGGAAACTTTTCAGACAACCCTCGTAAGTCGATTGTACTTCTGTTTTTCGTGGTAGCAAGGTTTTGCCGTGGTAAGCCTTTGGCGAATATTTCGATGTAACTGCTGTTGGTGTGTTGTTTTAAGCGCTGGAATGATGCTTGTACATATATTGGCGATAAAAATTTGCCCTTGCTTATTTCAAAACTAAATGGTTTCGAGTGTTCTTCAATTGGCGTTAAAAGCTATTTGGTAGCGCGTGAGGTTTGAAAAGAAGAGTCTTTATATTTGCTTTTGATATCGTACCTTGGACCGACTTCATAGTCTGCATACAAAACATTTGATTCTGGATTAGATTCACGGGCTATCACAATTGCAGATAATCAAGTAATAACTTGTGTGTTTCTATCTTTATTTGTGACAGCAGTCATATCTTTTTCTTCTACAGACTCAATCTGAAATCATGCCGTGCTGTCATCAAAGTTGTATGTTTTGAATTCATAACTTCGTGGAAGTTCTATATCATTTCTGATCCAGGGTGGAAGGTATTAACCCACAATTGAATATTTTTATACAATATAAAATAACCATAAGGAGTTTCAATTACAACATTGAACACCTCATCTTCGTTAACCTAGTTTCTACAACGTCTGTATGGATGCCGAGCAATAGAATTTAAATAAAATAACGGTTTCAAAAGATGTTCTATGTCTACGGATGTAGTCAATTAACACCGTTGAGGCTCTTTGTGAATAACTTTACTCTAATAGGTCTATTACAAAGAGAAAACCGAATTTTTCCATGATTCGTCTTGCTTCTAAATCCCCCATAAATAACCTTCTTCATATTTGATGTGGAAATATTGTTCATGCTAGTACATGGGCATGTCTACCTTCCCATGCTAATGTGTGAATTTTTCGTCAGGGGAAAAAACTAGTTAAACTAAGAAGAAGAAAAGATTGGTCAATTATCACCTCTTTCAAAAGAATACAAATATCTACGCTTAACACTAAGGTGGAATGTATTGTAGTCTAAAATGTGAAAAGATGTGCTTTGGCCAGCTTTCCATATAACATCCATATAGAATAATGACTGCACTTTTTAATTGATTTATAGAGATTGAAAATATAAAAAAAAGGAAACAAAAAGATTTAATATTTTTTTTAATGACGAAAACAATAAAAATGTCAATTCTAATAATAAATTAAATAGCGCAGCGTTCTTTTAATGATCTACTATAAAAATTCTAAAAAGTTTTTTGTTGAATTTTTTGTTTTTTGGACTACGAATATTATATACATTATTTGGAAGAAGCTTTTTCTAAAACTGGCTTAACGGCAAATTTAGTTTCATATAATTAATTTACTTCGTCAATGAAACACACTATAATTTTTATTAAATTCCGTGTTTTAGGTTATATTTTCTGATTTATTTTTTAAACTAAAATAGATTTTAATGTGAGGTGAGGATAACACCAAGTCTCATCATATTCTTTAAAAACACAGACAATTCAATGGCCGTGCATTTTAAAAAAAATATATGTTTCCCGACCATGGCATTTGAGTAATATTCCCACGATTTAAACGAGTGCCTGTATATTTTTGGGATTTATATGACGACATTCCTTCCATGAATTATGTGGAATATAGAGCAATTTATGAAGGAGAAGAAGTTTTACACAAAATTTTGTCTTTGTTAATATCTACTTACCTTAAATCCGTTCAACATCATTTTCAAAGAAACGTCAGTCTTACCATATGTTATGTATCTTCCGAGTCCACTGTGTCCCAGAACACAGCGTGGAAATATGTTTTTTCAATTTATCGGTGGAGTTTTCAGAATATTGGGTCATATCTGATACAACTGCATACATTTCTATCGCCGATTAATAAATAACTCTACCATGTTCGCAGTCAGTCCTACATCTCCTGATGTATACAGCATCGAAGTAGAGGGCCAGACATTCGGTCGTATCACATATCCTCGTGTTTCCTATTGTTTGGTTCTCGGATTCAGGTGCTATGAGCCTCCATAAAATCTAGTATTGTATACGAATCTGCTATACGCGACCAGATGCCCAACTGTCTTTTTTCCCTAGATGCGAGTACGTGTATGTCACTCGAATTTCTCCTTTAACGCAGTTCACCAGATTAGGGCATCATGCATGATTTTACATACATACTCGTACATCGAACTTTTTCGGTAGATTAACCTTGAGAGAAGAATTAATCTGGGACAATAGATATCTTCTGCCTATAGAGAGAGCAATGCCTGATTTTGTTGACGTATTTTAATATTAACTTTCTAGTTGGGTTATTTTTTTCAAGACGACTTTACAGTAAACATTAGGAGCTTGCTCAATAACATGGGGCTAACGTTTATAAATCTAGTTCTTCATTTATATCACAATACACATATGTACGTATTTTAACAGTTTCGGTTTGAAAGATTAACACATCTAATGCCCAAGTATTTAATTCCTCGACTTAATCATATTGAGGCCTATATATAATACAGAAGTGATCGCAAGTCAGGGTATTCCTGTCATAAGGGTCAAATATAATTCTAAGTATTTCTGAAAAAATAAATTCAAAATATTTTGAATGAGATTTCTGGGAAGGTGTATGACATTTCCAGCTTTGGAATTGGCAACGAATACTTCCTTCTTAGACCAAGCATTGAGTCTTATACCAAGAGCTTGAAGGTAATATGTCTAATTTTGGGAGGCCATCTGACACCTTGTATACTCGTATACTCCTCCCAGAAAGACGAATTTATCTTAAAAAGTCATTCAGCTACGAAAATAAACATAAATCCTATGATTCAGAGATTTCGTTTCTGACTTCAACTCAGCTACAAGTGGTGCTTATAGAAGCTTTTCCACGATTTACGATGTATTATCTTGAACCGTTTGTTTTCAACATGTATAAAGCTAAATCAACTTTCCATTTACTGCAAGATTTAACAGTTTTACTTTATTGAAGTGCTTTTAAGTTTTCCAGCAAGTAGCTGGGGAAGGGTGCTCTTCATTTTCTAACAATATGGCAAGACTTGATCCGAACTATAAACAATTTCTGTGTTACGATGTCATTGTCACTGGTCGATTATATCTTCGCCGCATTCTTGGTTGTAGTCGAACAGTATCTGCAATAGGATATAAGGATTCGCGGGTTCAAAAAAAATTATACAAACTAAAGGTTCAAGAAGAAAGAAAGAAAGAATAATCTGTGAAAGGTAATGCTCATATTACAAATCCTATTTTTTGAATCTTGCGAACCATGAAATGCATTTACAATACAAATAATTAAACTACTCTCTAAAACCCTGTTGAGGGCTCATAAATACATACATAAGTATTGCCCAATTAGCGCCTTGGTTTCCTGAACAATTAAAGGCGGCTTAAAGCGTCTAATACCTGCACTTCGCTTAATTAGCAATTGTAAACCAAACAAGCGGTACAAAGGTTCTTTATATAGGCAAATAAAAACAGCAATTTACTGTTTTTAAACTACCTTTCTTTAATGTTATAAAACGTAATTCAATAAAAATCTATTAGATGAAAATGGGAGGTAGTAACTTTTTTATTGCCAATAAAACAAACATCGTTTCCTTACGGACATAAGCCATTTTAGATTATTCGAACAATACTTACATCTGAGTTGTTAATTAATAAAAATCGAAACATGTAACTTTTTTTTAAAATATTTTTGTGTATGTGTGGTAAATGTTTACATTAAAGAAAAACAAACACTATAAAAAAAAATTATATATTAAATAATACTTAGAAATGATGAGACCATTCCTTGGAAGAAATTTATTTGAATTAATAAATAAGCAGATATGCCTATTTTGTTCTTGTTCACCCCAAAGCAATATACAGTCGAATCCCGATAATTCGAAATGGCAAGGGAATTACGAATTACCGCAGGTTACGAATTATCGAGATTTCGATTTAACGAGGTGGAAAACATAAAAATACGAATTAACGGGGCCTTTACATTTCATATGATTTTCCAATATATATTGTTTAACTTTATTAAAGCTAAGCGCTCAATTCACATGTATGGTTGTACATATTTAAGATGTATGTACGACATATACAAAAAATAAAAAGGAAACATAAAATTACATTAAGATACAAAAAATCGAGAAAAAGCTTGTTATTTAAAAAATTTTGCTATTTTTGATTGGTCTATGTTCTTTTCGTCTATCTTTTCGATTGTGTTCTCTAAGCCTATTAAGTAATTAAAAACATTTTTTGGGACATCATGATTTGAAACATAATATCGAAGTTCTTGATTGGCCGATTTGGCTTGTTTATTTGTCATAAGTACTACTTCATCGTCGCTATCTTCTTCATCACTCTCATTCCTAATAGCCGCTACTTCATCCAAAACATCATCATCTGTCAGCATACCAGATACAGTCACGTCATCATCGACATTAACGTAATCATCGAAAAGAGTGACATTTTCAGAGTCCTCAGATATACGATTCCATAAATAATCTATGTCCAAATGCTCGTCTTGACATAATTTTTCACTGACATTTTTATCGAAACCGCGAGCACGGAAGCAGTTTTGGATGCAAGCTGTACTGACTCTATTCCACGCTTTAGACGAAATTTGCATTGCTGTAAATGGTGTACATTTGAACACTTTTTTTTCATCAATGCTGTTAACCAGATTAATAACCATTTCCTTGCGGTAAAATGACTTACAATTTTTTATAATACCCTGGTCAAGAGGGTGCAGTTTGGAAGTGGTGTTTTCTGGCAAAAACTCTATTTTTACATTACTGAGATTAGGGTACCCATTATGCGCCGCGCAATTGTCAATGAATTGCAATATCTTTCGATTTTTAGCTTTCATTGCATCATCCACCATCTGAAGCCATTTGTTAAAAGGCTCCATTGTCATCCACGCCTTCTTATTATGACGGTAATGCATTAGAAAGCTGCGAAAGTTTTTAAAGCACATTGGTTTCGCATGCTTTCCAATTAGTCGTGGATCAAGTTTTTTCTGTGCCATCCATGTTTACAGCGAGTAATAAAGTGATTCGTTCTTTACTATGCTTGCTACCATGACATTTTACATTGTACATACGATCTTTTAAGCATTTATAAAATCAAGGCAGTTTCATCTGCATTAAAGATGTCTCTGGCATCGTAATCTTTAATCAACCCACTCAGCTTTTCTTTCCAATCTGCACAAACGTCTTCATCAACAGCAGAACCTTCACCGCACAGTTTTTTAAATTTGATGTTGTGTCGATTTTTAAACCGATCAATCCAACCTCTGCTTGCTTTAAAATTGTTGACGGTTCATTGCTTTGGCAAAAAACAGTGCTTTTCCGATTAATATTTGGCCGCCAACTGGAACATTGCTCTGCCGACACTGTGTTAGCCACAAGAGAAGAGACTTTTCTATGTCTGGATATTCAGATTGTTTCTGACGCTTTAGCTTACTGCGTGTGGATTCTCCCATAATAAAATCTTTTTTTGTAGAATTGAAGTGAGTGTTGATGGTGCGATTTCGAATTGTTTCGCCATATCAATTTTTTTTGCTCCATTATCAATTGCTGCAATTATATCTTGTTTTTGAGCAATTGATAACGTTTTATGAGTACGCTTGTTTGACATTATTACACTTTAATGTTACACCTTAATGCTTTGAATGAAATATGTGAAGTTAGAATAAAGAAACTCTTAATAAAACAAAAAAAGTACGGCGAGTAAGGCGACATGAAGGCGACATCAAGGCAACAAAATTGTCTACAAAACTTAACGCTAGTTAAACTGAAAAGGTGTTTTTTTGCGCTTTGAATTACGAATTATAAGAGGTTTTGTGTTCATTGCAATGCAAATAAAATACGAAATAACGAGGGGAGTAAAATGTATGAAAATTTTACGAATTAGCGACGATTTTTCAAGGGACTAGCAGTTAGTTATGGATTATTAAGGTTTCGATTTTCAGTAGTTTTAGTTATTAATTTAAATGGGGTACAGTCTTTTTAAATATAAGGATGTTGGAGAAATCTGATAATGACAACTCACCAAAAATCAAACTTACCAACCGTTGTATCTCCGGCCTAAGAACGCAAATGAATAATAATGGTTTGTCACGAAATACTATATATGTATTGTACATAAGAACCTGATCATCATCTCTGTCCTGCTTTAGTGACGTTAGCGACGGTGGATGACGATACTCTTGGCCGTTTCGGGCGCAAAATTTGTCGAGTGGTTTTAGTCTTGTTTGAGTTGACGGGGTTTGGAGGAAGAGATTTAACGACGACGCCTATAAGTTGTACAATCCTATTGATGTGCAAATTAGTCGCCTAAGATGGAGATGAAGAGCGAATGAAAACCAACTCTACAACCTAAGAGTCTTTGATTTTAACATGTAGGAATAAGACAGTAGAGGAAAACCTCGTCCTTAAACATCCAACCAACTTAGAGTGCGCAACTGGATTCAGCTGATCTAAATCTGTACAAATATGGGCTGGGCGAAGCGCTTTAAGCGGCGACTAATGCCTCTATAACTGTACAAGTGTGGAGTGCTTGCCTCAACTGCCATCCAACTATCAAATTTTCTTTGTTGGTCCTGCAATTTTCGGTTTAAGCTTTTTAATTGCTAACATTTTTGGTTATATTTTTTTGCATTTCATTTCCACAGCATTACGCCTACGTTTACGGTGAAATTTATTTCAAAGTAAAAAATCCCAAAACATTTTCTTGGTTTGGTCGATGAAATATTATTAGTCGTTATTTGCATACTGGAAAGTTCTTTGCGACGATAGCGGCTTGATCAATTTGATTGACAGTGGATGGCTTTCTTACTCATGGTTTAATTCTCTTCACCATAGGGATGAATTTAGTCTTGTTTCAAGAAGCCATGAGACTTTAGCTCATATTCCAGAAAATCTAAATTTTCTTTGTTTGTAACTTACAGTTGAACCATTTATTTTAGGCAGCTGCCACGCCACGTGGTCTTGGTAGATATCGGAGTTTTTATCTTCCTTTACACTTAAGCGGTTGTTTTGCTTTAAAGCTTAACGCCGAATTGCGAATATGTAGGAGGAACTTAATGGCGTATGAAATAAGCTGTCCTGACTGTAATCGCTATTGTTGATAACATCGGAAGATTTCTTCTGCCCAACAGTTTGATTGCGACCACAATCTTGTTAACAAGAGTTAAGTTGTTGTTCATTGAAGAATAGATTTTGTTTAATGATCGATGACTAACGATTAAAGTACAAAGTACAATAGTTGAACTTATATACTACATATATGTAAAAATGGGTTGTACGTGCAATTTCGCTAATATAAATGTTCTGAGGGCTGATATCGTGAAATTGTCTTTCGAATATAACAATGTTTTGTATACTCTGTTGTGCATTTATAGGCTTCAGGAGGTAAATAAAACTGTGTTTTTGAAGGATATAGAAAAGATTTTAAAAAAGATTAAGGCAAGAGTTTTGATTGTCTTAGGTGACATCAATATCAATATTCTCGATTGCTCTAACAAAGACACTGAGGACTATTTGTTTTTAATGACATCGAACGGTTTAAAAAGTATTGTTAATGATCCGACTAGAGTTAGTAATTCATCTGTAAGTTGTATTGACCATTTGACAAAATTATTAAAGGAGCAGTTCATGACTACGGAATTACTGACCACCATATGACTTCTTTCAGTACTAGTGTAAATTCGATCCAAAATCCCAAAATTACTGCTCTTAAATCGACACAAAAAATAGACTATCACTTGCTGAAAGAATACCTCTCGTATGAATTTTGGGATTCGGTTACAATGTAAATGATCCTTCCAGTGCATTTGAGATATTTTTATCGATTTTACACAAGTACATATATATAACTTTGCACTACAGAAGATTCGACCATAACATATTGAAATAAATACTTAAAACCTTGGATAACAAAAGATCTTCTAAATCTTATAAGAATGAAAAATATATATGCAAAAAAACATGATAGATATCCTTATGATGAAAGACTAAATAAATATTATAAAAAGCTTTGTAAAATGGTTACTATTAACGTTAAAGAAGCATGTAATAATTATTACTTAAACTTATTTGAAAGGGCAAATGGAAATAGCAGGAAAGAATGGAGAGTTATAGATAGTATTCTGGGCAAATACAAACAATCTGAAGAAATAAATGTTTTGGAAGAAAATGGAATTCTAATAACAGGTTCAGAAGCAATCACCAATAAATTTAATGAACATCTTATTGAAATTGCAGAGCTACTAAAACCTTCAATCGAACGCTGCCTTCCCTGTCACTGTTCTTTAAATAGTAATCTTATTACCGACAGAGTTCAAAATAATAGTTTTGTATGTGAGTCCACTGATTCTGTCGAAATCTATAAAGTCATTATGAACTTAAAGAACAAAAATTTTTGCACAAGTGAGGGTATCTAATAAAAAATATTACTTGGCAAATAATAGATGCGTTGAGCTATTTATTTAATTTAAGTATCAATAATGGTTGTTTTCCAAGTCCACTTAAATGTGCAGAGGTAATTCCACTTTTTAAGAAAGGTAACAAAAAATATGTGTCCAACTACAGACCCATATCCTTATTACCTACATTTTCTAAAGTATTTGAGTAAATTCTAAAAAAAAGAATGCTACAATTCTTGGAGAAAAATAAGTTTTTTTCAAGTAATCAATTTGGTTTTAGACCTGGATTATCAACAGAGGATGCTATCCTTAGGATCTGCAGCCAGCTACACGAAGGGCTAAACAAAAATATGTCTACTATGGCTTTATTCAAAGGATGCTGGATTTAGGGGAACAATACATAATTGGTTCAAAACATATCTTAAAGACAGAGTTCAAAAAGTGAAGGTAAGTGGCGTAAATGGAGTCCCTCAGGGTTCTGTACTAGGGCCACTCTTATTTTTAATATATAGTATATTGACTCGATTTTCAGCAATTCAATGGAATAGCAACTGCATTCGCCGATGATACACGTTCCAAAACCAAATTGATTGCATTATGAAAATTGGAGAAGATCTGGAAAAATGTAGGGTGTGGTTTGCTAATCACAAGTTACTCATTAGCGAAAAAACCAAATTATTAACATTGAAAATATCCGGCAATACTATACCAGAATACAACCTTCGATTTCACTCGCATGAATGTACTAGATTTAGTCTACCGCTTCATACTTGCGACATACAAAACTTTTATGAACAAAATACGTGTTCTGAGAAGTGTTTTATAATTGAATCAGTCAAGAATTTTAAATATCTAGGAGTCTTAATAGATCAAAATCTGAACTGGAAGGAGCATTTACAAACAATAAAATCACAAATGTACCTGGTGGCTCGTAAACTGTATCTTATCAAACCATACTTCTCAGATAAAGTTTTATCAAAATTTTACTATGGACTGGCACACTCTGAATTGCTATATGGCGTTGTATGTTGGGGAGGATCATATTTCAATGCGATTAGATCAGTCTTGGTTGCTCAAAAATATCTTGTTCGCATTCTTACTAGCTGCAATCGTCGTACTCATAGTTGGACCCTGTTTATAAAATGCAATATTTTACCAATAAGACACTGTGTTTTTAAAGTGTTTAGAGAATTTTTTAAGCGAAGCGGAAGCATTCCTAGCAGGACTAATTCAACTTATAATTTAAGGACAAATAACACAGGCTTAGCAAACGTACACATTTTTCAAAATTCTATACATTTATTGCCCCATGCTATTTCAATAAACTTCTACTTTCCATACGATTAACAACTATAACATCTACGTTAAAAAATTGCTATTGATCTTGCTAATATTGAACTATTACTACGAATTCTAACTTAATATTGATGTAAAAAACGGACTAAATGGAACTGTATTCTTCTTTGTATCTCATTACTGTTCATTTCATTCACGGATTCTGTCTTTAATAAATTTTAATTGTATAGCTATATATTATCTGTATCTGTATTTTTCAATGTCACACCACTCCAGAAATGTTAATTAATTCATAAAAAAATAATGTCGTCTAACACTAATTTTTGAATTTGTTATCAAATTAAATGACGACTACTATTTTATTCATTCTATGAAATTTATATTATTATATTACTGCTTTGTATTTATTTATTATGAAATGAATAAAAATATATTTAAAAAAAAAAAAAAAACAACTAATAGGGTTTTCGCTGTTTGTGATTACTAATGTTGCCAGAACAGTAATGCATTGAATTACTAAACAGTCATGTGACACGTTTTGTGGAAACATTATTGAACGATGAGTATAGAAAACAATTACTTCAGATTTTGAGCATTTTTTGCGCCCCATACATTTGTCCAAAGCTATAGGTCAAATGAGTCGGCTATAAGACCGGTGTAATTTAATTTCGTCAAAAAATTTGAAAGACTAAAGCTTGCATTTGATTGACTTAATATCCGTTTCCATCACACTTAAAGAATCCAAATCCTAATTTTTTTTTGCAATATCTCACTTTTACAAATACATACCTACTCGTACTTAGAACCTGAAGTGAAATTTAAAAACCACTAAACGGCAAAACTGTTGAGAATATACCTGTGTCCAAAAGTCAGAATTTTTTGCAGCTTTTCCATTTTCTAGAATGAGATTAGAATTTATTTGTATACCTAAACCAGAGCATTTGATTAGAAGAGCAAAATCAATAATAGGCTTGGGTCGACCTGCTTGCTTAAATCAAAATACGTATTTAGAAAAACGTCCAACGGATTAGTTGGTGTTTGGAACCGTTAATCCTACAAAACCTGAATTTTCTATGTTTATGGGAACGGCTATAGGTATTCGTATCTTAAAATGTTCCTTCCATGGTATATTAAGTTCTAGCTAATTCATTAATACCGATTCCTTAACATGCCCTATCTGCATAGGCACGAATCTTATGTTTAAATGGGTATCCATCCTAATTCGATTTTTAAATACGTTGTGAGAAGATCGTAAAATCTTAATGGAAAGATAAAGCAGCTTAAGAAACCCAAAACAAATTAGTCATGCATTACTTTTAAGTTGCAGTAGGACAGCAGCCTCCAGTTAGGTATTAAGTCGTTTTAAAACCGTTGTCCTATAAGAGTAAGAGTAGATTAACAGTCGCAAATATTATGGAAAAAAGAAAAACCTTTACATAAAAATGTTGTAAATGTTCAAATACCCGTACTACTACATTCATCGTTATTTAATTTCACTCATGTTGAAATATCAAGAGTTAAGAAGTTAAGAAAACAAATTATCTTCAACTGTGGACCAATTTACGTAAACAAAATCCACGAAAAAAGTCGTTGAAAAGTAATCTCCAGAGAACATAGTTTTCTGTGTTTGTTTACATGCAGATAACAATCGAAAACGATGTCAGTTCACAGGAGAATTTCCCATAAAGATGAAGAAGACTGAAGACCGACTAGTTTCAGGTGTTGTTTGCTTGCTCATTTCGCTTTTTTGTACTCATTTCTTTCCTCCTCCTTTTACTTTTGAAAAGGTCCGAGTATGTAGTTCATTATAAACGAATATATCGTAGTGGGATTTCTCTTTTACCGTCGTCATCGACACAAAACTTGGGAACCCAAGAAAAAAAAAAAACCTAAACTGATGCCAGAGTGAAGAGTGCAAAGGTTCGACAATATCCGCCTAGTGCTCTCGGTATTAAATTTCTTTGCGGACTGAATTGCACATTTCGAGGGAAGAGCGCTACATGAGAGTCTTATGTAGCTGTTTCGAAAAAAATTATGTTATTAAGATTTCCAAACACCAACACATGCTGAGGTTGAAATCCTGAAGAGTTTTATTTTCCCACTCTAAATTATGCGAGTATTTTTCAGGGAAAACTCTAGGTCTAAAGAAAATGGGGAATTTATTCAAATTCTTTGATGACGGTGCTTAGAGACTTGACTTGACTTGTTTTGATTGTAATTTATGAATATCTTTTATGGTAGTAGGGTGAGATTCTTGAAAATTCAAATCAAATTCAAATAGGTAACACTATTGATGCTATTGCCTGCTGCGCTTTATCGAGGGCTTTAGACAAAATTCCGTAGGAATGGAAACATTATACGAAATTGTTAACCTATAGAAATTCCAAAACTTTAAACAAAGATAAGAGTAATCATGTCTAATCACTTGAATCCCATCATACTCATACTCGTATGCTGCATCACTATTTACACTCCCATCTTGTAATCTACACAGTGTGACCATACGCTTAAAAATGTTCAACTTTTTTCAAAGTATATTTTACTCGTAAGTTATCACAACTGCGTGAATTAATTTTTTTTTTTCTGTATAGGATTTTCGGCAGCTAAATTTATTTTTCCGAAAGACATATCATAAATGGTTAAAAAAAAATATGAGAAAGAATCAATGCTAATATTATAAGTTAAATGCCAAAGTAACTCTGTCTGTCTGTTACGTTTTCACGGCAACACCGCTGAACGGATTTTGATGAAGTTTGGTATAGACATAGCTTGAACCTCGATTAAACCAGCCTATGCTCAAAAAAAAAATTGGAGTAATGATTTCATTTTAGTTAATTACTTTGATGACTAGGTACTGCATGATATAATTGAAAAGGATATGATCCACGAAGGTTACTAATAACAATAATAATAATAATAATTATATAGTTCAATGTAAATCTATTGGGTCTACAAGTAAGTTTCCAGCGTTTTTTTACAAAATTTGAAGTTTTATTATGAAAACATAGTTACAATGCTTTATTCAAAGTATCGTCCATCGGAAGCTACAACTTTCCCCCATCTTTCTGGCAATTTATGAATTCCGGACCAAAAAAATTTCTCGTCTTTCGAGTCCAAGAACGTATCGAGCCAATTTTTGATTTCCTCTACTGAGCTGAAGCGTATTCCCGTAAGAGTGTTCTGCATCGAACGAAACAAGTGGTAGTCAGATGGTGCCAAGTCTGGACTGTAAGGCGGGTGAGGCAGAATTTCCCATCCACTATTTTCCAAATAGTTTTTCACCGAAACCGCAACATTTGGCCGAGCGTTGTCGTGATGAAAAATGACGAACTCATGCCTGGTCTCATATTCTGGCCGTTTTCCTTTTAATGCCCGCTTCAAGCGAATTAGTTGGGTTCGATATAATGGTCCTTTGATGGTTTCACCACTCGGAAGCAGTTCGTAGTATACGACACCCTTTTGATCCCACCATATGCAGAGCATGACCTTATTCACGTGAATATTTCGTTTCGGCGTCGATTGGGCGGGCTCGCCGGGCTTTGTATACGATTTTCTGCGTTTAGGATTATCATAATAAATCCATTTCTTATCACCAGTGACAATACGATGCAAAAATGATTTATTTTTATACCGCTGCAGTAACATTTCGGACATGAAAAATCGCCGTTCGACGTCTCTTGGCTTCAATTCGTACGGCACTCAGTTTCCAACCTTTTGAATGAATCCCAGTGCTTTTAGGCGCAGGGAAACGGCTTGTTGCGTGACGCCCAATGATCCAGCAAGTTCTTCTTGAATCTGACACGGATCCTCATCCAGTAAAGCGTCCAATTCCTCGTCTTCAAAACTTTTCGGCTTTCCGGGGCGATCTTTGTCTTCAACTCCAAAATCACCACTTTTGAACCGTTTGAACCACTCGCGGCACGTCGATTCACCAATACATTCCGCCCCATAAGTTTCCGAAAGCAAACGATAGGCCTCAGCCGCACTTTTCTTCATATTAAAAAATAAAAGCAGCGCTTCCCGCAAATGACGTTTATTTGGCTGGAAACTTGCCACGATTTTGCTCGATAAAAAGTACGCCACCGATAGAACTGCTCAAATATAACGCTGCAAAGTTGTTGACAGATACAAAACCTACAAATAAAACACATGGGGTCTGACATTTCTGCCCGGGATCCACTGGTGGCGCCATCTCTGACAAACGCTGGAAACTTACTTGTAGACCCAATACTTCAAATGGCAGCCGACAGCCGAGGTTTTCGTACCTACGAAATATAAAATTTACGCTGTCCCTAAATATAAATTGTTCTGATACTCGTATGTTGCACAGATTTCAAAACGAAGCTCTCATTAAGGAAGACCAAGTAAAAATGATAATTGGAAAATATTTATCAGACTATGAATTGATTGGATAGACCAATATTAGAACTGAGGAAGAAGTAGTGATTTAATACGAGAAATGAGTTATGATAAAATTTCATTGCAACAGCAACTCACTGAATACGTTCACCAATTGAATCCAGAACAAAGAATTGTTTTAAACAATGCTATGCAACAAATTAAGAGCGGTGAAGGTGGTTTGTTCTTTCTAGATTCTCCGTGAGGAATTGCCAAGATTTTTCTTTTAAATATGCTCTTAGCCCAAATTCGAAAAGTTAAAGGAGTTGCTGTTGCAGTAGTCTCCCCTGAAATAGCCGCCACGCTAATCGATGGTGGCCAAATCCCTCATTCAGTACTTAGGCTGTCATTGAACTTAGCTCATAAAGCAACATCTATTTGTAAATAGCGATTGCGGACTGATGTTTCAGCAATGAAAGCTGTTGGTTCGGGACGAATGTACGATGTTCCAACAAAGAGTAATCAAATCACTAAATATTATATGGAGAATGGTCATATTATTGCCTGGCGATTTTAATCAGACTGCCGCATAGATAAACTAACTAGATGTCAAACTCTACTAATACTTTTGCAAACCCTTAACTTTTGCACAGACACACTGTAAGTGAATTCCAACACTTCTGCATCTCTATAACTTTGTCAAAAGTTGCTAGAAGGAGAGCAATTTACAAGTAAAATTGCTAGAATGAGAGCGATTTGCACGAATGTGTGTAATGGAGATGATGTTTTTTGATTAAAATAGGCGTGGTTTGTATAAAAGGAGAAGAAAATTGCCATTGATGACAATTTCCACGTATTCACAGACGGGATCACACGGATGGGGGCGATCAGTAGAAAACCGGTTTTGATTTTCCAATATTTGGAAAGTTTGATATCTAGGTATAGTTAGTCTATGGACTGCCGATAATTACTAAAGACACACCGGCACATGAAATAAATGTATGCTTAAAGGCGTCAACTTTATAGCAAATATGGGAGTACATCTGCACAATGACAAAGAATCGGGGCAGTATGCGGATGCTTTTTGGAAAATCGGCAAAGATGCGAACGGTATGATTATATTAAATCGTGAATTTTGTAACATTGTTTAAAGTACAACAAGTCTAGTTCGTTCGAATTTAGTCACTACGCTACGGGTTGTTTATGTGTAGGTCGGTTATTTCCACCGTAATCAGCACATAAATTACACTGCACATCTAAGTCTTAACGCGCGCATAAATTTTGGGTGCAGTCAGAATGACTCTAATACAAAATAAATCAATAAAGGATACTTAAGCAACCTTGCGTATTGTAATATAGAGCATATGATGAATCAATCAATATTTCGTAGGCTAACTTACATCTGTACTTCTATGTACTACTCTGATCAAAAAGTAGTAAGACTTTTCTATTTGAATTACACGGGCTTATCCAAACGAGTAAAGTATTCCGCGCATTGTCTTTAAACAAAAAATACGCAGCTTTCAAATTAATGACTGCCGAAAATAAGTCCTTACACTTGGCAGTTCAATTTTCTAGGATAAAGTAAGCCCGTGTGTAGTTCATATGGAGTCTTATGGGGAAATAATAATACAGTGATATGCAAATTAATAGGGACACTTCTGCTCTCTCCACCCAAATACTGTGCGTATATTCCGATTTGTGTCATTAGTATGCAGAGAGTGGTTAGTTTCGACTGTGCAAAATAATAGGGACATTTAGTTACGAGGGCGGGTGAATAAGTCCGTGACTTTTGGATTAAAACACAGATTTTTTGATAAAAAAATAATTTTATTTTTCAACGTAGTCTCCCTTGAGCTCTATACACTTTGTCCAACGCTTCTCCAATTTTTTTATCCCTTCCAAAAAAAATGATTTGTCGAGGTCCTCAAAATAGGCCTTTGTTTGCGAGATGACTTCATCATTGGAGTCAAATCTTTTTCCACCAAGCCATTTCTTCAGGTTTGGGAACAAGAAGTAGTCGCTCGGAGCCAAATCTGGAGAATAGGGTGGATGAGGGAGCAATTCATAGCCCAATTCATGGATTTTTGCCATGGCAACTGCACATGTGTGCACCCTTGCATTGTCTTGGTGGAAAAGAACTTTTTTCTTGGCCAAATGAGGTCGTTTTTTTTCCAAATCGTCATTGAATCGGTCCAATAAGTTGGCATAATATTCCCCATTGATTGTTCTTCCCTTTTGAAGGTAGTCAATGCGGATTATCCCGCGTGCATCCCAAAAAACAGTCGCCATAACTTTATTGGCTGACAAACCCACCTTGGCCTTCTTTGGCGCCGATTCACCCTTAGAAACCCACTGTTTTGACTGTTGTTTGTTCTCTGGTGTGTTGTGATGGATCCATGTTTCGTCCACGGTTACAAAACGGCGCAAAAACTCCTCCATATTGCGATTAAACAACGCCAAACCTTCCTGTGAAGTTGTTACACGATTGCGTTTGTGGTCGACTGTGAGCAAACGCGGCACCCATCTTGCGGAAAGCTTTCTCATGCCCAAGTGATCATTCAAAATTGAAACCACTGAGCCATGCGAGATCCCTACGGCTTCCACAATCTCTCGCACTTTCAATCTTCGGTCGGCCAACACCATATCGTGAATTTTTTCGATTGTTTCGGGTGTAGAGACCTCAACTGGGCGTCCAGGACGTTCGGCATCTTCAGTGCTTGTACGGCCACAACGAAATTCAGTAAACCACTTTTTTACCATTGAAATCGATGGTGCAGAGTCCCCATAGTATTTATCAAGCTTAGCCTTGGTCTCGGTAATGGTTTTTTTTCGCAAGAAATAATGCTTAATAAGCACACGAAATTCACTTTTTTCCATTTTCTCCTCAAATTAGTGAGTAGTCTGATAAAAATAGCTGTCAAACACAAACTAACTGACGCAGCAAGTTTAAATTTTGACAGGAGTCAACTGACAGATGCCTGTTGACAGGAGCAGTATTGCTGTTTCAGTAAAGAGGTCAGAAATTCAAAAAGTCACGGACTTATTGACCCGCCCTCGTATCTATTGTTTTAATTAAAAATTCATTGCTTTATCTTTATTTTTTTATGCCGAAAAGGTAAGTTTAAAGTTTGATTTTATGAATAAAACTACAACTTCTGAATAGAAAATATGTATGAATGGGTCGAGCACAGCATTGTAGCACTGAGAAGAAGAATCAAATAAAGGATCTCCAAAAAAACGTTTTTCTTATTGTACCTAAAAATTGCTAAGATTCTTAAGTGTTCGAAGAGAATGATCGGCCGAAAATGCCGTCAAGTGGCAATCTAAGTCAAAAAATCAATAGAAAATTAAAAAAAAGCATAGCTATCAAATGGTTCTTAGTTTTTTCCGTTTTTTCAAAAATGCTCATGACTGTCCCTATTATTTTGCACATCACTGTATCTGTCTGTAAAAGAGATAGATCTTTGCTCCGAGTCTACAAAAAAAAAAACAACTTTTGTTGTATACTCTCTTTGATCAAAAAGTAGAAGAGTTTTCTGTATACATAAATCGCGCGGGCTTTTTTTTTTAGGTTGGTAATACCCTAACAGAGATCTCTCTAAAATTTCGTGTAAATATATTTAGAATTTAATGATACGTTTGTTTAATGATTTCATCATCAAAATTGGATCAAATTTTGCTGGAGTTTCAGCTTCCAAAACGTTGGAAAAAGCATTTGGTAATATAAGTTATCCAGATACGACCCAGAAACAGGCAACCAATAAAGTGAATATCGTGCCAATTATGAGCCAAAGCCGAAAAAAACACGTCAAAGGAAGTCGAAAATCATAGTCTTGTGGTGCATTATGAATTACTTCCGCAGGGCCAAACTGTTAACGAGGAATATTATTTGAATTTTATGCATCGTTTGCCAAAGCTATACGCCAGAATTGTGGGCAGTCAACTCTTGGTTTTTGCATCACGACAATGCGCTACCTCATACTGTATTCGTTGCACGTGGCTACTTGCCCAACAATTCGACCGATATCGTTCCGCAAACATCCTATTCGCTGTATTTAAATGCGTCTGACTTCGAAAACACCTTCTCCGGGGAATTCAGTCGAATCGAAGAAAGCTTCGAAGGCCATTCCGGTAATCGACTTTAACAACTTAATGTGTATTCTATCCGAAGAAAATGAAATAAGTTCAAAAAAATGATAAGCCGTTTGTGTTTTTGAAAAAAAAAAACACTACTTTTGTACTACTTTTTGATCAGATGGTTACACGTTACACCACAATCAACAAACAATAATGATATCAGTGATAGCAGTGTAAAACGATATCTACACAATCAACACAAATTGTCAGTTTGATTCTTCCATCAACTGCTCTCTTGACTAATTATATTTTCAATTTTACGATCTTCCTGAACTTTCCAATAAAATTGGGATAAAAAACGCTGCCCACTCCAAAGTATCAAATTGATTGCCCCTCAACCAGCTCCTTATTTAGAAGAAGCTTTACACGTGTTATTCTATACGAGTGTATATAATTTTACTTATCTCTATTCGAGTAATTGTTTGTATTTTTGTGGGTCTTTGATTTGTAATATAATACGCAAGTCTATTACAATATACGAAATCATACCCATAACATACATAATCGATAAAATTTGACCATGAACAGAGGCAAATTCGTCAGTCCATTGATATTATGTATCCAATATTTCTTAAAATAATGTGGGTTCCTAGTCATATTGATATTTTGGGAAACGAAACCGCTGATAGAACTGCCAACAAAGTGAGTTATTATCCAGCTCTTACCTTCATCACAAGTATATACTCACCACTACAAAAGTATTAACTATGCCTAAGGTATCGATATCAAAATTTGTCCGGTTTTGTCTGGAGCACATCCGCATCTGCAAATGTAATTACCTCGATTTGCCTAACCTGCAATCAAAAATTAACATCTTTTGCAACATCTCGCTGAGATGCTGATCCACTAAAAAACATAAACCCTGAAAATATAAAAAAGCCTACCTTCGCTTGGTTTTCCGCTCTGAGGGGATAGGGGGCTATTTAAATGACTAAGTTATGCCGTCAAATAAATAAATAAATTTTGCAACAGGACCGAAATCGACACAATATTAAAAGAGTTACTGCCGCTTTTGTTTTGTACAGCTTGTATTTGGTTGCCCTAAACGCATCAGAAACAGCCCGCTTATTTCTACCCAATCCCACATTAATGCAAACACCGCATGGTCGATGATTACCGACTTTTATGGGGCAGAAGCGGTTCTTAATTTTCAACCTTCATAGATCGACGATTTTGATGAGGTTACAGGAAGTGTACTCGGTTGTCTCTCGATTACAGGAAGTGTACTCGTAGCTTGTCTCTATACGAGTAAATGCTGTCACTTACGACCTTTAAATCAATAGTTATTGAGTATTTATTTTTCTTTCTTTCAAGGTTTGGCCTATATTACGAGTATATGTTCGTAAGGCCATATATTGTTGACGAAACAATTCAGGTGTTCTATAGACCTTTGCCCCTGGTGCTAACGTAGGATAAGGGAACTCTCTAGTCGATAAACAATAGTGAGATTCCATTCAACGTGCTTGCTTTCATTTGGTCAAATTTTATAGATATTTTTATAGATATGCTGTACGTACATACATATATTTTATAGAATCATTAGCCGCTGTTTGTTCCAGTAGATTTATTAGTATCTAGTTTGCATATCGCTATTCAAACCCCTTCTTGTTTAGGACAGTAGAATTGCTATTAATCGTCGTCTGGAGCGAATGAATATTTTTACTCAAAGCAGAATATTGTTCGTTATTACTGTAATATTAAACAGTCTGCAAAACAAATCCTTTTTATATCTATGTATGTAGAGTAGATTCTCTATTTATCGATCTAGCATTTCTCTGCTTAAAAAAAATTCTAGGGAAATACGACGTTTTCTTCATGACCTTCTTCATTGACTTCATTCAAATAATTTTTCCGCGGGAAAGTCCGCATGCTTATTTCAAATTGAGTGCGCACCGAAGTTTACCCAACAGTAAGTCCGAATGTAAGTTCTATTTACATGGTATATAAATATTAGCCCCTTTACTTCTTTTCGGGCCGGCCTTGCGTCTGGCTATCGGGGAGTTTGAGAGTGTAACCACATTTTGCTATGTAATGCCCTTTATGCATGCTTGCGGTGTTTATATGTATGCACAATATTATGAAGGCATCGCTTTCCAAGTTAACCAGCAGTCATGCTCCCTGTCGTTTTATAACAATCCACTCTGGTCACACTGTAATATGAATTCACTATGCACAGTGATCTCAGGGAGTAGGTATAAAAGTGCATACCCATGTCTTAACAAGTGCTCTTCAATTTAAGTGTAAGAGAAGAGTTAGACGTATAAGAAAAATGAACACTAGACTGCTTCTTCTGTTGTACCGTGGATTCAGGGATAGGGTATTTTGTCACAGGATATTGTAGGCTATAATGGCCGCATACCTTTGCCTTTATTTTCACAACGTACATGGAGGCTGTTAAGAAACCAGCAGCGTCGGAAACACCCATTGTTTTATGTGTTTAGGTGCATGCATAGTTTTAAATTTACCAGAGTTCAACATCTCTACGAGTAAAAAGATAAAGCAGGTAGGTTGTACGGATAACGTTGGTAGCACCTGAAGTTTTGTTTTTTTTTTTTTTTTTTTCATTTTTCTAGGAATGTTTTGGTCACGCTTCAATTTAATACTAATGTGTACACTTTAAAGACAGCCTGTGTCAGTGTCCTGTTCATTAAAATTCATTTAGGAGAATTTCTTGCAAAACGCCAATTGTATGTTTGTTTGAGCAACAGATGTGATACGTGTATATGGTATATAGCATTCAAGTTCATGTTGGATAAGTTTATTCAGTTTGAGGTTCAGTTCACAGAAGATGGAACAAAGTCATTAGTATCGTGACCCGCATGGACTCCACCTGTCCGTATAATTACTGAATAACTGAAACAATTTTCCTGACAATAAGTGTATGTATGTATGTAGATATTACTCCCTTTATAGGTTTGTTGAAACAGATGTTTAAGATACAAAGCTGCTTCACAGGGCATGTCATGCAAATAGCATTTTATCTACTGTCTGCATCAGTGGAATTTTTGGATTCACAGAAGCTCAATTAGTTAAAAATAAAATGAAATATTATAGATAGGACTTTAGACATTGGAGTAATTTATTTTTTATTTAAATTGTCTTAATTTGTCACAACTCACAAATAAATTAGAATTTCCAATAAGACACTGCCAGTGTTTATGAATATTTATGAATAAATATACCTAGGCGTGACCGTTGCCATATTAAGTTTGACGATTTTCGTTCCTGATATATTTTGTTTTACTAGACTGGCTCCAGAGTGGTGGAGTGTCTTTGCCTTTTATCTATTTAAACCCGGGCACTATCCTTTCAACTACCCAAACTTACCCAGCACTGGGGCAGTAGCTGAAGTATTTTTGAATACTCGTATTTGTTCGAAGTAGCCAAGCAGTTGTAGTCTAGCCGTCGCCTTTTTTTTTGCTTATAAGCCTTTATAAAGATAAAATTCTCTTCAAAATGATCATATCATATTTATTTTACCACAAGAGGGTGATCTCGTCTCGACTCTTTTGGACCTTTTCAAGCTCTCATTAGAAATAATCGTATCCCCAAAAACAAGGCGATATATATTTCAAAAATCGAAAATTCGTTCACTATTGCCATTTAATTGTTAGTGCCTTAATTTGCCCATCTTATACGTATAAGATTGTATGGATTGTATATTATGTACATATATGTCTGAGATCTTGATTATCGATGGCTACCTAGGCAGTTTTTGACATCATATTGTATAATATATTGGGTCTATAATTGCTAAGAGATGGCGTGACTTGTATTATTCCATTGCTATTATTCCATTGGAACATGCGTTTGAAAGCTACTGTCATTGTACATCATTTCAGTATATGTCATTCATTTGAAGCGTAAACAACAATAATTTTTTTTTCACTCAAATATGTCGAACTTTGTGCCTGAAAAAATGTTTTTGCGGGGAGTTCTTCTTCATTACTTTAATATGAAGAAAACTGCTGCCAAAAGTTATCGTATTTTGGTGGAAGTTTATGGTGAACATGCGCTAGCTGAGCGAACGTGCCAAAAGTGGTTTGCACGATTTAAAAGTGGTGATTTTGGCTTGGAAGACGATGAACGTCCTGGGCAGCCAAAAAAGTTTGGAGATGAAGAACTGGAAGCATTCCTCTATGAAGATTGTTGCCAAACACAAGAAGAGCTTGCAGAATCTTTGGGTGTCACTCAAGCAGCCATTTCAAAACGTTTAAAACCAGCTGGATATATTCAAAAGCAAGGAAATTGGGTTCCACATGAACTCAAGCCGAGAGACGTCGAAAGGCGGTTTGGCATGTCCGAAATGCTACTGGAACGCCACAAAAGGAAGTCATTTTTGCATCGGATTGTTACTGGTGATGAAAAATGGATCCATTACGACAACCCCAAGCGCAAAATATCATATGTGAAACCCGGCCAACCAGCCAAATCAACGGCAAAGCCGAATATCCATGGCGCGAAGGTAATGCTCTGTATTTGGTGGGATCAGATGGGTGTGCTGTATTATGAGCTGCTAAAACCGGTAAAACCATCAATGGACAACGCTACCGAACACAATTAATCCGTTTGAGCAGTTGCCGAAAAACGCCCTGAATATGCGACCAGACACGAGGCAATAATTTTCCATCATGACAACGTTCGGCCCCATGTTGCTATTCCGGTTAAGAACTATTTGGAAAACAGTGGATGGGAAGTCTTACCCCACCCGCCTTATAGACCAGACCTTGCCCCTTCTGAATACCATTTGTTCCGGTCGATGCAGAGTGCACTCACTGAAATACGGTTCACATCAGAGCAGAATATCAAAAATTGGCTTGATTCATTCTTGGCTGCCAAGAAGGCGCAGTTTTTTGGGATGGGATCCACAAATTGCCAGAAAGATGGGAAAAGTCATAGATTCAGATGGGCAATACTTTGAATAATACTATTGTACATGTTTTTCTTAAATAAACGTTAAAATTTTTAAAAAAAAACCGCACGAATTAATTTATATACCCAATAGCTTACTGCGTATTCATGCTCTGGGTCGGGAAGCGTGCTCATTTTCTAAAAACCAATCTTTGATCGGGTATAGTGACCAAAATGCATTAAGTTGAACGAGTTCTTTCTTATTAGAGGCTTGGTGTTAGGGTACAATAGACTGCGATAATGCGAAATGCTAACCAACATATTCAAGAATTTGAGTATGTTCACAGTTCCAGGAGATCAATTTTGCAACTAGGTGCACAGGGTTTAGCGACGTAAGCTGGTTTTGCTGGTTTTGTTGGTTTGTTGATGCTTGTATCCGCTTGTATCCATAACAAAACTACGTCCTGGGTTCTAAATAAAACATGTCACACAACGTTTGATGGTTTAAAAATACTCGTATTTATCGTCACAGCCTTCTATGATTGCGACTTTCATTAAGAGTTAATTGAACATTCAATTCCTTTTCAAATGTACCGTAGTGCAAATATTTATCTTCAAAACCTCATAAGAATTAAGCCCTCAGGACTGGATTTGCTTGTGTAAATAAAATCAAAAACTTCAATATTTACATTTGACAAAGTGGAGTCACATATCGTTTAAGCGATGACATTGTACGAGTAGATGAATGAAAAACCAATGCCAGTGTGAATGTCAAACATTGATGCCAGTCAATTCATAATATTGACATTCTACATTAACACATTCAACAGATTAGAGGGTACATTTTTGTTTAGTCTATATCTTCTATAATGTCACTACGCAATCAAAGAAGTTATGCAATGGATTTCGAAGGAGTTTAAAAAAATCTTTACAAAATGGTATTGGGCGAAAATTGCACATATTTACGAATATGAGTACATATGCAGGTACTCGTAGATCCATAATAATAAAATCTTGACATACGTGTGCTCGTATATTGGGTTCTTGATTTCATTATGTTGTCCTTGAGGTTTTGTGTGCAGTCGGTGGTTTCTTGACTGTTTCAAATAAGCCGGCTTTTTTTAACTTTTGCTACCAGCGGATGCGAATGTCATAAAAGCTGATATTGAATTACCACTGACCAATCGGTCTACTGACCACCTGAACCGTTGGTGATATGTTTTTACCAGAACTACAGCACTATCTTGGGCCATCGACAGATTTATAATAAAACAAAGTAGCGTGAGTATGTATATTGAATTGGGTTAAGAAGTGAAATTTTTTTTCGAGATGATCTAAGGGGCCACTTTTGTTTTGGGTTGGAAATGAAAAGCCTCAAAATCATAATTTATAACACTTTCTAATAATTATTTGTTTCCAATAAAGAATTTAATTCATACATGCATGTGTACATACAGTGTGTTTGACAAAAGCTTGTGGTTTAAAAGAAAACAACAGCTTGACTTAGGGAAATAAAATTATTCATTTTGAAGCTTTTAACCTATCTCTTAATACGCAATGTACGTAATAATATGCTGTTCAGTTTAAGTTGTTTTTTTTATTGTCCTTACATCTTTTCATTTAATCCTCTGCTGCATCTGGAGACTGAGATGGCAAATCCAACACATTGACGTCATTTCTCTCTTTGAGGCCCTGATAGATACAACTACAATGTTTCGGATCGCTGTGCTCTTGTAGGAGCCAATCCCGGTTTTCACGTCCGAATAGCATTTCAGCGGATGCCAACAATCCTTTTTTGTACAGTTGGATCAGTCTTTGAGCATCGAGGTACCCGGAAAAGGTCACAAATGTTCCGAAACCCGTCGCACAGAAACAGCCATAAACATGCACTTTTAGCACCAGATATTTCACTGTTCGTTGGACAACAGTTTCACTGTTAGCAGTCCACACATGTCTCAAGGGATTGCTGAAAAAAAATGAAGCTTCGTCAGTGAAAATAATATTGGTCCGGTCCATATCTTTGTAACAGCGAGCCCCCACTCAAGTCTTTTTTTAATATTATATTTTTCGATTAACAAAGGGTTGGCCGCAACGGCTTTGTAATTAAAATCTTTTTCTCTGATAATTTTGCGAATACTGAAGATAGAAACCTCGTGACCTTTTTCTAATAACATTTGGCTAACCTTTTATTTTTTTAAAAAATTTTAAGCACTTTGTTTTTAACGGCTTTTGAAATGGTTTCTGTTTTCCCCTGTTCTGGGAAATCATCGTTTCCATGTTCGTTAAAGCGGTTCACCCACTTCCCCATAAAACTCTGACTCTGAGACACTTTTCTGCAGCTATAAGGAATAATTTTGATCCCCTTGGATGAGCAACAAGAAACACCGCTTCAAATCGAAACTTATATACAATACAACACTTATTACGGAATACGTTGGTCTTAAATGTTTGCAAGTTATAATGAATAGCAAATAGAGAGCTCGGCAGTGCAGTCCAGAAGTGAGTTATACGGCTTAGAACGGAATCACGGTATTTTAGAATGAAAGTAGACTTGAGGGTATACTGATGAGCTTAGATAAAAGTTTGAAGGGGCAGAACTGGCAATTTCGGTGGAACACTGGTGGTGAAAACAGCTATAGAGCAAGGTAAGACAAGAGATATTAGTGTGTCAATTGACTGTGCAATATTGGCGTCACCTATAAGTTTTATCACTCGGTTTTGAATCTTATCTAGCAAGTGCAAAGAGGTCTTGGGCGCACCTGACCAGATGTGGGCATTGTACTCCAATTTTGGGGGCGGATTAATGCCTTAATTTTGAAGCCAGATCAGAGGGGGAAAAGTATTTGTTACACCGTTTGAGGAAACTTAGATTACTTTTCGCAGCATTTTTGGCGGCGCCGCGTCCAATATGTGATCATTCCAACGTAAGCTGCCATTCACACACGTAATGGTTGGGTATTTCAATTTCGCTTTAACGACAGCAGACAGCATTGTGTTTTGGAAGCACTAAATTCAACTCTCTTGATTGGTTATGCTGTTAATATCAGAATTTAATGAAGAACAGGGATGTGAGTCTAGGAATGAATATGAAAAGCAGAGAGCATTGTCGTCATTAAAGGAATATGATTAGAAGTAACAGACAAGAGATCATTGTTGAAAATTAAAAAGAGTGTCGGAGATAGAACGGAGCCCTGGGGCACACCAACATTTATTTTGTGAACATCAAACTTGAAACCATCTTAGACAACTTGAATTCAACGTTCCGAAAGATAATTTGTAATCCATTAAAGAAAGGAGTCGCCGATCCCAAATGCACGCATTTTCGACAAAAGAGCTTGGTGCGAAACTCTGTCCAAGTAAAAATATCAAGTGCAACTATCTTGTTTTCGTCAGATTGATGTAACACATTGGCTCAAAAGTCCGTGCCGTTTTATAGTAAAACACAAAATTTTTGCAAAATTCAACTTTATTTATCAATATAGTTGCCTTCGAGGGCGATACACTGATTGAAACGATTTTTCAATCTTTGGATACCAGTTTTGTAGTATTTCGGTTTAGCCTCAAAATACACCTCTGTTTCGGCTTCTCGGTCTTAAATCTCTTTCAGGCGAGCATTCTTTTGAGGTCTGCGAACAGGAAATAGTCGCTGGGGGCCAAATCTGGAGAATACTGTGGGTGGGGAAGCAATTCGTAGCCGAATTCATTCAATTTTGCCATCGCTTTCATCGACTTGTGACACGGTGCATTGTCTTGGCGAAACATTACTTTTTTTTTCTTCAAATGCGGCCGTTTTTCTGCGATTTCGTCCTTCAAACGCTCTAACAACGCAATGTAATAGTCGCTGTTGATAGTCTGCCCCTTTTTTAGATAGTCGATGAAAATTATTCCATGTGCATCCCAAAATACGGATGCCATAACCTAGCCAGCCGAGGACGAGGTTCGTCGCCTGCTCGCCACTCAGCTGACTGCCGACTTGACTCTGGTGTGAAGTGATGGAGCCAAGTTTCATCCATTGTCACATACCGATGCAAAAATTCGGCTTTATTGCGGTTGAACAGCTTTAAACACTCCTCTGAATCATCAACACGTTGTTGTTTTTCGTCGACTCTGAGCAAACGCGGCACCCACTTTGAACACAGCTTTCGCATGTCCAAATATTCGTGTATGATATATCCAACACGCTCTTTTGATATCTTCAGAGCCTTAGCTATCTCGATCAACTTCACTTTACGGTCGTTAGTAATCATTTTGTGAACTTTTTTGATGTTTTCATCTGAAACAGCCTCTTTTGGACGTCCACTGCGTGCATCATCTTCGGTGCTTGTATGACCACTGTTAAATTTTACACTCCACTTGCGAGTGGTTCGTTCGGCTTGTGCAGAGTCCGGGTAACACTTATCAAGCCATTTCTTTGCATTGGCTGCATTTTTTCCCATCAAAAAGCAATGATAAATCAACACACGAAATTGCTTTGAATCCATTTTTTCACAATAACAAAAGTTGCTTCACTCACAACGGTATATCTCGAGAACTAATCGTTCGACAGCTGTCAAATTTATACACGTATCTTTTGAAGGTTGGTACTAGCTAAAAATGGTATGGATTTAATTCAAGTGGTGCCCTCTCTTAGAAACGGCACGGACTTTCCCCATGTGTGTTGCTTTGGTTTCAGTGAGACATGCAATCAAATCACCAGTGGAGCTGTTGCTACGAAAACCGCACTGCCGTTCATTGAGAAGTTTTCGTGTTTCGAGATATTTCAGGAGCTGACGATTCATCGGCGTTACCACGACCTTGGAAAAAAGAGACGTAAATGTAATGGCCCTCTAGGAGGGCGAACCCTCTAGGTTCGCCTTTTTTGGGACGGGCTGGACAAATGTTTGCTCGGAAAGAGTCCTGAAGAGTAGGATTCATGAAAAAGCTTACGCAGCAGTGGTTTTACCAGCGTAGAAGAACACTGCTTCAAAAGAAGCTGTGATATACCACATGGACCAGCGGATTTGTGAATGTTACAATCTTTAAGTACTTTTGCTACTACACGAATGCGAAAGTATTCGTCAATTGAAGATTCGACGCAATCAAGTGCAGGCGGAGACAAAGCACAATCTGGAAGTGTTGAGCTGGCCACAAAGTGTGCAGCTAGCAGATTGTCCTTGTTCAAAGAGCTGACAGCTGGAATGCCATTATCAATGAGCGTTGGGACGTAGGATGAGGCAGAATTTCTGATGTTTTTGACGAACGACTAACAACTTTTACTACCTTTGGGACGTTGTAGTATTTTTTGACTCATTTTTTGGTCGTATTGAAATTGTACCCGCTTAAGAAAGACGTTGCAGTCATTCCTTTCATTGCTCGTTTGAATTTTTTCGGTTTTTCTTTGTCAGGTCGGCCTTGGAGGACCGAAAAAAATTTCTCTTACAGCTCGATCCGTACCACGCTTTTTATTTTGATTTGATACTCTTAATCCGAAGAGGGATAAAGGATCTCATTCCAAAGAGAATAGTGTCTGGTAATCATATCAGCAGCGGCATCTACGACGTTATCGAGGAAACGTAATGACCAGTTAAAATTCCTAAAAAAGCTGTTAAGTCCGCTCCAATTGGCTTTCTCGTATATAGGGTTCTTTTAGGAATCTTTTGATAAAGATATATATTTTCATGGGATGATGCAGAACTTTTCTTCTATCCGCAGATTGAAAATGTGATTTGTCTTTTCGTTATATTATGCTTCATAATTTCCTGTGTTGTTTTTGACAATCAAAAACCAAACGCTTAAATAATCATCTATAATAAATAATAATAATAATGTTTAATTGTTTTCTTAATATACACTCATTCATATTCATTCATTTCGCTCACTGTTCGTTTGAATGGTATGAATGCCTTACTCATAGCAGCATCCACATTCCTTCAATTCTTCATTTGATTAAGTGACCCGAACTCATAAACTGGAAAACATAATTTACCAGATCCATGATAAATTGAGATCCTACGAGTAGTTGATATTAGATATCAAATTCAAAACACCATCGGATCCGTAAGAACGGCCTATATTGACTGCCTAAGCAGTAAGTGTAATTTTAAAATTCAGGTCAAACATCGAATTGATATAAATAAGAAATAGAATGGGCACAAACCCAGAACGTTGAGGTACTCACAAATTGAAATACTAAATTTTGCTCCTCATTTCCGCAATGAGAAAGGTAAAACCTAAACCAATCGAGAATGCAACCACGAAATTGACCTTTTTTCAGTTTTCTCAACATGATCGTGTGGCTAACCATATCAAAAGGTTTTGTTATACTTGTATCTACAAAATATCCTTCAGTACACTTTTTGTCATCAAGGTTAGAAAAAATACGGGAGCTAAAATCGAGAACGACATCTTCAGTTCCCTACTGGAAACCAAATTGCATCGGACAAAATCTTGGAATTTTTAAACAAAAAAAAAACAGACTATCCTTTCCTTGGCAAAATTTTCAAACCTTTTTTTAACAATGGTTCAATCCGCGCATTTTAAGGCTTCACAAAAAAACCCTTACAAAAATAAATAAAATAAAAATAATCGATAGCATCTGTTCGAGTCGTTTGAGAGATAACACTTTTGTCTTTTTTAGTTTAATTCCTTTTACTTATTTTGTCAACGGTTCAAGGAATAAATATAAATTGCTTTAATTCTTACCTCACAGCAACGATCTTCTTCGTTTCACCTCCAAGTGCAAAAAGAAGAGAATGGAAATGCAGGAAGCCATGTTGCCTGAAACATTTTTTTCTTTTTAATGTTGTTCGCCCTGGACGGTAGATTTCAGTGATGTTGTCTCGATGGACGCGTTTGGCAGCAGCATAAACACGATATGTTTTCAAAATATATTAGAACCATGAGCATTTGAATTTTTCAAACTACCAATACCCTTTAAGACTGCAATAGCAGATACAGAATCAACGCAAAACTATTAGTTTGTATCAAATATCCACACTTTGATAACACGGACATAAAGTGGCACTTACTTGAGCTGTTTGCGAACCCAAACTGCTAGCGATTAAATTAAAGTAACTACAATAGTAAGCACATGCTTACCAGGTGGACCTGGGCCTCAACCAACAAGCGTCTCGATCTTTAGCGGGCTCCAGTTTCGCGCGCTAATTTGGTTCCGTTCACTTGCGTTCGCCACATGAGTCGCGTTCTTCGAAGATGCGAAGATTTTTTGGACCGGAGCATTGGTGTCCATCCGCTCTACAGGAGTCGATGTCGATGTACAGCCCGTGTAGTTCATCGTTGTATCTCCTCAACTTACAGTCTAAGCAGACGGGACCGAAAATCACCCGAAGAATTTTCCTCTCAAAGCAGCGAAGAACACCCTCATCCATTTTTGATAAAGTTCATGCCTCTGCAGCATAGAAAAGTAATGGGTTATTAAAGTCTTATATAGGGTCACTTTTGTTGTTTAAGAGAGGGCTTTGCGAGTCAATTGCCTTCGTAGCCCAAAGAAGCAGCGATTGGCAAGAGTTATTCTTCGTTTGATTTCAGCGCTGGTGTCGTTGTCTGAATTGATAGCGGAGGCTCTGTAGAAAAGTCCTTAACTACCTCAAAGTTATATCTGGCGAGGGTGACTTGGTCTTGCCTTCGTTGAACGTTAAACCCATTTTCGCCTCAATACTCCCGAAATCGCCACTGACATCACGCTGATTTCTTCCGACTATATGGAGCAGCGCATACAAACGGACGAGTTTGGCAGGGATGCCAAAACTAGACATTGTTCTGTATAAATCGTCTCTATAGATGCTCTCATACGTGGCCTTAAAATCAATGAATAGGTGGTGTGTATTGATTTGGAGCTCGTGGGTCTTTTGTAAGATCTGCTCTAGTGTTATTATTTGGTCGGCGGCGGAATTTCCTGGAATAATACCAAACTGATATAGACAAATCAGGTTTTTGACGAACGGCTTGAGGCATTCACACAATAAGGCAGATAGGATAGGAAATGATCTTTCCTAATCCTCAGTATCGACTGCGACTCTACTAATATGCTAACTTGTTCGCCTCTACTGGCTTCGGTTCAGGGTTTGTGTTCATGGCATGTTTTTGTTACCTTATGGTAAAATTTCCGAATCTAATTGCTGGAGTAGCATCTCTCAATTTCCTCGACTGCGCGCTTCTGATGCTCGTTCTTTTTGCTCCTTAGAAGTAGGTGTTCCTCTCTCCTCTTCCGCTCGTAGAGCTCGTGAGCCGCTCTAGTCCCTCAATACAGCGCCGATTTGCATGTCTCTGGCTTAGCAGCTGCATGTGCTTGCTGGCACTCATCGTCGAACTAGGGTTTTCGTTGTGGTGGCCGAGTGAACTCCAGCATATCAGAGGAGGCATATCTGATGGATTTTTGGCAATGTTGCCACTGGTCTTCAATACTTGATGCTGGAGGCATAGGACCTCTTAACAGATTAAGGGAGACTCGATTGCGATTGCAGCCGGCCGACGTCAAACTTCCTCACAGTATTAGTTTGCCTTTGCGATGTGGGGGATATCGGCAACCGTAATCAGGAGTTTTTCAAGTCCCCTTATGAATATCGAGATGCAAGAACCGCCTGCCATAACAATGTTTCGATATCGCAACTTTTCATCCTTCTTTTATCCGGCCTATCCCATCTCATTTCTTGGATGGCGGTAACTACTGCTTTGCAGCTGTCCAAGGCCTTCGCTAGTTCGGCTTTATGTGACCTATTAAGGGACCCAACATTCCACGTACAGATCTAAAGTTCGCTGTCCTTGTTTCGTATGCAGGGGTTGTCGATCCGTCCGTATCCAAGGCTTATTGCTGCTTCATTACTTGCTTTTTTTTTCCATGGCGGGCAAATAGGCGGCGGCACAACCCCCAAAAAGGAGGACCAGTTCTATAATAGATATAATAGTCGGTCAGACCGAAGCCAGTAACCCGTTCGGGGATGTGAGCGCTATCGTTGATCTATTAAGGGCTCATCCGCCGCCGCCTAAGACCCTGACTTAGTCTCGGAAAGTCTTACCGGCCTGAGCTCCAATATGTTGGAGTACCCCGGATAAGATCTTATTTGCTTTATTTAATCGTTGATTCCATCTGATGAATTCCATCCGCTGACCCGTTTTAGTGGGCCCCCGCCCAATTACCAAGGCTTCGCCCATCAATGACATTGTCTAATAAAAAGCGGGGGCAAAGCATATTACTGGTCTTATCGTAAACATCTTGAGATGACGCCACCGAAGGTTACTACGATTTGACCAGTTACAAGTTGTCGGTCATAGGTCTTGTTGGTGGCAAGACCACTGGTAGTCCCTACCAGGACTTAAATCACGGTACCATGGGAGTCAGGAGCCCCTCGGATTTCGGTCCGGGCCTTAGTTGTTGAGGTAGGCCCCCTTGTGGGAGCGTCATGGTGGCTGTGGTTTAAACTCAAATCCCGGGTAGGATCTTCCTGTTGGTTTGACCCATTGTAGAGTAGGAAATAAGTACTGGATGCTGTGACTCTAAGAGCAGAAAGAGGTTTTAGATCGGCCTCGACCCATACCAAGGGTGAAACTTGTGCCTCCAACATAAGTTCTGCTTTTGTATTATACTATTAATGTAGGTAAGCCATGGCAAGGCGTATCCTTGCTCCCATGGATGTATGGGCATCCCGTAAACGTAAGTCTACACGACAGGTGGTTTACGTTAAAAACCAGAGACTATGACCCGTTTTAGTGCTGCTTTTTCTGTCTGCTTATAAGTTTGACAAGTCAAGTCCGGATGGACATCGACCAGTACCCCATGGTTACCACTTGGAGTTAAAATACAGCACAACTGATGTGGACATAGAAACAGTTGCAACACTGAGCATCTCTCAGTGCCTGCCCTATTTCTACAACACCCAATAACCGCATACACTACGACAAGCTCTATCAGAAATTTCACAGTCATTAACGTGAATTGCATTGTTTTTTAGTATGGGAAGACAGGTTCAAGAAATTGAAACCTACCACCTACCTGCCATTCGTTTTTTTTTTAATTTTCCTTTTAAATTTCAATATGTCACAGGAGTATGTTGTTTTACCAGAGATTCCTTACCTTTTACCCGCAAGCTGGAATTTATCGTCGTCATTTTTAACCGACTCTCCGAAACATGTCGTCTCTGGATTGATTATTTAACTGTTTTTTACAATTTCAAGTTGTAGCCGAAAATTTTATAGATTTAATTTTCTGCGCATTATCGACGACATTTTGTTAACTTAAGTTAATTATGATTTGATTCCGTCAAGAACTACTGGCACTTTGAACCTACCATCACGTGACACCAGATCATATCTACCGACACTAAATATTGGGCTTTCTGTTTTTGTTAGCGGTTACCCTTTCCTGCAGATATTTACGAGTATTGTATTGTGGGTACTTCCCGAATTTAATACTGCTCTGTCTGAAGTATCACCATATCGGTTTCAATCCTCATAATCGTCAGTCTCTGTTTAGGGGTTCAAATTCTTACAACTTTATTTTTGAATTTAAAACTGTCTTAGAAGTGTCGTTACAAAGCGAATTATCATGTTAAAAGCCCATAAAGCCTATGTTTAACTACTGTACTATACTGTATTACGATTTAACATTCCGAAGTTTTACGAATTCAAAATTCTATTTCCGGTATGTTTAATAAACTTTTTTAGATCCCTTTTTTGAGGGCGTTCAACAAATGTTCAAATTATAAGTGACAGTCTATGAGTTTATTACCCCTTACTAAAGAAGCACTTGGATATCCCCATCTACTCATATCTAATGGGGGCAAGGTAGTTATTTCAAAGTGTGTCTTAAAACGTTTTACGAGTTATTTCAATTTAAAATACACGATAAATGTTCATATTCGTCGGTGCTCTTTAAACCACTTTACCACATTTTTCTCATATCGGGATATGTTCAAATATCAACTCAAGATAAAGACTTACATACATATATGCACATACATATATAATCCGAGTACTCATTAAAAAATAAAAACCGATATACTCGTAAGTATGGTTTAAGCTTTTTAGGCTCCCACATTTAGCTGCACTTGCATTTGGAAGGATCATTGTTACTTGCCTATTAACTTTGTATTTATTGACGTGGTTAAACATTTCTGTAACATTTTTCAGTCTCAATTACAATTTACATATCTAGATAATGTCATAATGAACGAACGACTTCTTTGTACCTACTGAAGCCGAGTGGCAAGTAAATTTTATGTCTGTCATGTATGGATTTGTAGTCATGTCTTGTAGGGAAACCAAATCGCGATGTCGTCTTACTCTGATGGTAATCGCTTCCATTGACTGTCTTAAGCTATGTGTTTGATTTAAATGAATTTTTTCCTTCTTGATAAATTTACAGTAGGTCTTGAAAAAAGAAAAACCGCTGGAAACCACTATAACAACATTATAGTAAGTGTAGTAAAAAGCCACAACCAACATTCTCCCGGTTGGAATCGTCGTACTAGACAATATGCATCTGAACAGATCCGCCTTGTGGTCTTTCCCCTTAGGGTTTCTACTGCACAATGGTATTTCTTGTCTTCTGGAGTTAATTTACTATTTTAGTGTTCAGATACACAGTTTGACTAAGCAGTGGTTCCAGAAGGAAACTTAAAACCAAGGAGAAATTCACCATCATTAATACGAGTACTCGTACAGTGTTGACTTGGTTCGAATTACGATTGTCTGAAATTAGATATGTTTGGGTTTTTCTGCGTTTTTTATTTCTCTTCCTGTTGGATTTTGAATGGGTGTTGATTAGATTTCTTAGTAACTACGAGTATGTATATTATCTACTACAGCAGCAGTTAATTTTGTACGAGTACGAGTTTGAAAGCATCTCACTTACAAACATATTTACTTTTAAATGTTGGACTTACTCGTGCGTAAGTAGGCAGAACATACCTTAATACAACTTTCGATTGCGCTCTCTTAGTTCTGATTGTAACTGCTTCCCGCAGTTTTTTTTTTTTTTTTTTTTTTAATTATTTTATGTAAATTGGGAAAATATTTCAGAAGTCAACCTCTTTAGACTTGAATGTGTAGCAGCTATTAACTGTTAAGCCAAAAAAGGTCAACAATTATAAATGGAAAATTGGGACAGGTTGTAAGCAAAAGAGTTTTTAGGTTCGGTTCATGGAAGGAAGTTTTCTTTCAAATTTAGACGATTTTAAAGTTTTCTACTTTTGATATCTAGAAAATGTTGTGCCTTACAAACTTTATTGACTTACAAAAGAGACTTGAAAATGTCTTGACTTCCTATTTTTTAACATGACCCGATGTGGTTGTTACTGTGGTTGAAGATTTAATTCCTGGTTTTATAACACATAGATAGATATGTAGATTACTTGGTGGCTTGCATCGCTATTCATATTTATCCCGCATGTGCCACATGCTCACTGGAGTTAATGAATTTGAATTTGATCCTTATGTATTCCTTAGTAATATACTTAGCACTGAACTTAGCCTGAGCTCTGTAATTTCATAATCTTTAAGGGAGTATTTCTGATGCCACTATAACCACGCCTGCTTACATACTTGATTTCTGTCGACCTTTGACAAGATTTGTTTGAAGACTATAAATTAAACCAGGGGTAAGATTATAGTATATCACCCCAGATTGTACATATCTCCGGATTTGATTTCAAGGCTGTTTCCTAATTTGGATGGCGGTACAATCCTGGTGAACCTGGTGGACCTGGTTTTTATCCAATAAGCCTCTCCAGTTCTAGCGATCAATTTCAAGTTGATTGATGTCTCCTTACACCTTTAGGAGCCTTGCTCTACTGCGTTGGATTCGGAATCTGTTCATTCATGGTATTCATTTTCACCACATGTCCTAGACATAGTAGCCGATTAGTACGCACTTTTGTGAACAACTACAAGATCTTGTACCGGTTGTTAAGGCGTCTAATACCTGTATAATTGGCGCAGTTTCAAGTATTTCTTTTCTCGTAGATCGGGCAATCGATGCTGTTGTTCAATTCATTAGTTATACTATATTACATGCGAGCTCTTGTTATACCTAAGTTAAGATATTGCTATCCTTACTTCTTTAGTCTTCCAAACATTTTAACTATTCTACGAGTATATTCTATTCTTCGATCAGAGCTTAGGCTCTTTCATACTTTTCTGGAGAAAAGGACGTACAAACTGGAGGCGATCGGGTTAAAATAATTACTTCAGATCCGGCGTTTCTGCCTGCTTCTCGACAACGATGTCTCCGGTATTAGCACTTGTAACCTAGTTGTCCCTGAATTAGTTCCTTTCAAGAACGGCTCTGTTGGCATCTTTTTTTGTTCATATTTAGAAAGTTGAGTTTTTATGAAAATCTTGAAACTTATAGAAGGAAAAATTGGTAATGGTCTAGCAAATTATAACAATCTTCTCATTCACAGAAATTAATCTCTGATTTTTATGTATTGGAGATCCGCTCCATAGCATTGTCTTAATAGAATTTAGATTAGTATTGCAGAATGTTTGAAGTTTACGTTACACTGACAAACACTGCGCATGCCTACTTTTTGGCCTTCCTCATTCCTTATTTATGAAGTTTAAGACAGTCGAAGACTTACATTGCAAATATTTTTTGTAGGATGAAAGAAAACTGAATTAATGACTCCGATGGTCAAGCGTAGACCATGGTTTTGCTATGCTGTTCGCGTTTTCATTTAATGCACAAAATTTTTACAGAGTATAAATAGCAAGAGAATGAGGAGGTTTTGTTTTCGTACCAGGGTTGTCTGAACAATGCTACAAAACATTTTTTCTCAAAATTTTTTTTATTTTTCTACAAAGACTCCTTGTAACTATACACACTTCTCCCAGCGATGCTCCCATCTCTCTAACCCGTCCAAATATTACTTGGCGTTTTTCTCTGCAAAATAATTGTTCACGCCTCCTCATTTGACGAAAATCTCTGTCCTCCGAGCGCAGTTTTTAGATGAGGAAACAAAAAGAAGTCGCTTGGGGCTAGATCTGGTGAATAAGGCGGATGGTCAAGCAGTTCAAACAGTAATTCATGGATTTTCGCCATGGCAACCGCTGAGGTGTGAGACGGCGCGTTGTCTTCGTGAAACAGGATTTTCTTTTTCTGCAAATGTGGCCGTTTTTCCCAATTTCTGCCTTCAGCTTGGCAAGTAATGATGCGTAGTATGCTCCTGTAATGGCTTTTCCTTTTTGAAGATAATCGATTAAGATAACTCCTTTACTATCCCAAAAAACAGTCGCCATCACTTTCCCAGCCGAAAAAACAGTTTTTGCTTCTTTTGGAGCCGTCTCGCCCTTTGCAGTCCATTGTTTTGACTGAATTTTTGATTCGGGCGTATAATGGTGTATCCAAGTTTCATCTACAGTAATTGATCGGGGTCAAAACTCGGATTTATTGCGCCTAAACTGCGCTAACAGAGCGTTGGAAATGTTCATTCGAACACGTTTTTGGTCTAACGTAAGCAAATGCGGCACCCAATGCGCGGACAGCTTTCTCATGCCTAAATCTTGATTCAATATGTAACAAACACGTTCTTTGGACATTTTCATAACCTCTACTATCTCCCTCACTTTAATTCGGCGGTCGTCTAACACCATTTAGTGAACTTTAGCAATGTTATCGTCAGTGGTTGCAGTTTTTGGACGTCCCGAACGTTCATCATCTCCCAAGCTCTTACGGCCACGTTTAAATTCAGCTGCCCAAAATTTTACTGTGGTAAATGATGGTGCAAATCCCCATACACAGAGTCCAACTCATTTTTGATTTGCGTAGGCGTATTGCCTTTCAAAAACAAGAATTTAATAACAGCTCGATACTAAATTTTTTCCATTTTCACAAAAAACACTCACATCGACTCACTCAAACGACTGTCAACTAAAAACTGGGCGTCCAAAATGACTGAAACTTCGGTAAGTAACTGTCAAAAGATGCACAACTAGCATTCACTAGCTTTTATTTACGAGTGCCGCTATCTTTACGTTGTGGTCGGAAACTTTTTAGACAACCCTCGTATATATATTGTAGTATTTTCTATTCCTTACCTAAATGACACGTCGCGTTACAGTCAGTAGTGCTAATATCCTTGAACATGTGGGTAATCTGTCCGATATATGGTTTAAGCCCAATTAGGTCGCCTCATTGTATGGCGTCCGAAACCATCGACTTTTGAAATCACATTTCGAAGATAATCTGATTCGAGGGTTAATGGGCCTCCATAATCTTGCGGTTTGAGACCTCTCGGTTGTTTCCTATGCTGATACAAATTAACGCCTCAGGATGCAACAATGTATTCGGCCAAAGTTCCGTCAAGAACTCTGCCGATAGCTTCATAACATATGTAGTTCGTTAGTTAGTTACGATTTTTTATTCTTTAATCTCATTTTAATTATTTATAAGAGAACAAAACCATATTTAAGCTTAACATCGTAGTCTGCCGATTGAGTTTATTTTAACCTCTTTTTTAATTTAATAGTAATTCTTGAATTCAGTTCCTTTGCACAATTAAATATAAGTGTAGTTTCTTTAAAAAAATTATTTAAAAGGTCCCCGTTAAAACATATCTTCGATAATTTAATGCAGTCTTGCAAAGCTCATACAATATAGGAACGTGCATCTCATTTAAGGTGGCCGATTACTTGCTCGTGTGATAAATAATCGGTTCCCAGGAAATTTCTCCTTGTTACCAGCAGTGTTGGGCATCTTGCTATGAAATGGTAAACGTCTTTAGTCACACGTCTGTTACATATGCCACAAAGGACGGGTAAATCATTCCTGTATGGTATAAAATTTAAATGGACCAATTCCCCTCATAGCTTCAACATGATTGAGATTCGATGTTTTGTTCGCACCGAAAAAAGGCATTTCGAGTGTTGTAACTTAATTACTTACATACTCTTCTATGGGTTGATTCTGCCGCATTTTTCTTCCCTACAGCATTTTTTTTAAAAAATCCGATCCTGGAGCATTTTCATCTTTAAGCCTATTGAATGCCTCTACTATTTCTTGGGATGTTATTTGTGCATCCAAGATATCATTTTTCCGGCATTGGGCAGCATAATGATGGATGTTTCTGCTTACATTATATTTGGATTTAGTAGCATTCGCTGCTGGTAATACATCGTTTACCATTGAGTTTTTTAAGCTAGCTTCCAGAAGTCGGCCGCGCTATTACACTAATTTGAATGCTTCCGATTCGCAGGTTTTTTCTTTGAGAAATAGCGACTTTTGTCTTGCTTTTTCGCACTTCTTATCGTACCACGGATTTACGTAATTGTATCTTCTCGTATAGCTTTGCATCAGGTTGGATGACTTTTATCAGTTCTTAAATCACTTTAAGGTCTACAGCTTGATTCCTGGATAAGAGATATTTGAGGCTTCTATTTTACTCGTATGTTAGCTACTCCATTGGTTTCCAGCCCAAATGATATAATCAGTGGATTAGTAGTCGGATTAAGGAACATCTTCCACTTCTAGATCTGTTACGAACCTGTTCCATTCACCCGCAATGGTACATATGTATCTATGTACCATATATTCCATGATAATTAGATGTAACATATGTTATGATCATTTTTTCTATGAATATTTCAGATGTTGTCAGAAAGATGAAGCTGTACGTACGAGTATTTCACTCGTGAATTCGGAGCCATGGACATACTTTGACATTGCCTTGTCGCCTTATCCTCAAGTGAAGCATTGTCAGAGTTTCGCATGTATTCTTCTTTGAGGCTGGAAAAAAGTAAAATGGATTGAAAAATATGCCTTAAGACTTTTAATTTATTGAGAAAAACCATATCAACGGCTGAGTTCAACATTCTTTTTAAATTAAAACAGAGAGAAAAAAAAAAATGAAAACTCTTGTATGCTATGGAATGCTTAATTGCCATGTTCATCCTGACATATACCATCTGACTACTTACTTGAATTAATGCAATAACAAGTGTTTTCAAAAACAAAAAAAAAAAACACACGCTCTTAATCAATCATGTAATTATCTTCTGAAAACGCTTACAATTGACGTAATTGTAAAGTACCGCCGCATGTTTAATACACAATGACAACGTAGCTCACTTATGTGTCATTGTAAATAGGGATCGTCCATAAATCTGAACTGCAACTAGTCGTTGTTGCTCTGATAAAAGTCATGTCGCACATCATTTGGCCATCAAATCTCAGAAGTTCATTATTGTACTATAGATACTTGTACAAGCGCACCAGTATGGTATGGTATATCGTTATCAAAACAGTCGCATGCCGCGTAATCGTAATTCGTAACAAGCATTCCAAAATCATAAATCAACATTTTGATATGAGAATGGTTGTAAACTTATTTCGCCGTCCCCTGTCGAATCGGAACTGCCTCGAATTTTTTCAAGTGTGTGTTTATGAAGACCGAAAGTGAAAATCGACACATCAAAAGGGTTCCAATGAAGGGAAAAATTTTCCAAAAAAAAAAAAAAAAGTTCCTTTGTCGGGAAATTCGACAAGATGGGAACCATTCAATATTTCTAAGCTCCCGCCCAACATGAGGCACTTTATAATTCCAAAGAAAAACATTAATTTAGCTTGAAATTTTGGAAAAAAAATCTCTTTCGTACAAAGGGGGGAGTATTGCTCGTACATCTTGTTATGTATGTGGGTGTAAAGTACGAGTACCTAACATACATAAAAGATGTTTGATGTGTTCTTCATTAATACAATTACTAGGCCCGATGTAATGTAAAAAGTTGTAGAATGGTGGTTCCAGCAAATTGTCTACACAAAATCGATGTGGAATCCTCTTCTTTTTTTTCTGGAATTACCCGACATTGAAATAATTTAAAAATTTTCATAATGAAGGTCATCAATCTTCATATTCTTATTTAAAAGAGCGAGATGATAGAAATGCGGGTGAATTGTGTTTAAGATGAGGCAAGTGCATCCATGCATCTATCGCCTGTCTTCATATCTGGGACCATAAACAAAAAAGGAAAATTCGAAAAGCCGAAAACGGCAGTCGGAAATTATTTCCTGGTTTCCTGTGATCTTTAAACACCAATAAAATGCTTAGGAAATTCGTTTTTGTGTGATTAAAATTTATAACCGGTGTTAGGTTCTTTGTTGCTGCTCGACAAACTTCGATTTGAAGCGTAAAATAAATTTTAATTTTGGGATATACCGATTTGACAGCAAAAGATGAAAATTCGAAAATTCGAAAATTAAAATTTTCTATTCTCTGTTCTAAATTCTAAATCATCCGCAATACTTCTCTAGTGTGCTGTTCTGTTCTAAAAATACCTGGGATGGGAATAAGGCAGCGTCCGTCCACCATAGGAAAAACCCTATGACACGAGAAAATTGTTTATAAATGCTTCAGACCGTTTCCTTATTTGCTTTTCTTATTCACTACCGCATTTTTCTACTGGAGAAAATTGTTATTTTGCTGAGATCCAAAAAGAAAAAAGTATCTATTTATACTTTCAGTCGGATTTCTATAAAAAGTTTGTGAAGTTAAATCTGTATATATTGTACATATGTCGTTTTTGAGATGAGTTGACATTTTAATCTACTGAATGTTGTACAATGGATTTTAAGAATTATTTGTCTTGGGTCGGGCCGATTGGGACTACAGGGCAGGGCATTTAAAATCTATAAATTATCATTTTGAATAAATTCTGAATTTAGTTTTTTTTTGACCGGTTATTTATTTTTTATTTTTGTTTTATATCGAATAATTCTAAATCTTGTTCAATCATAATATGAAAGATAATAAGTTTTTATTTTTTTTTTCAAATTCTTTTCAATCTATACAGCCATTATAGGGATACTTTTTGAGGGCTGCAACTCATAGCTTAGAGCTCAATTGGATCTTTTGTATTCCAACTTTGACCAAACCAACTTAACAGTTGAAATAGACTGCTTCCATAAAAAGCGCATCGACGTGAATAAGGTACTCAGCTAACGGCATTGATGTTTGTACTATTTTGTACTGAAACTTCTAGTCAATTCGGCAGATTCCCAATCTCCTGGGACACTACGTCCCAGGAAATACGCGGCAGTCTACAATTGCCTTGGATCATATTCTGCAGGGTTTTTTTGACACCTGTCTAAGATTTTACAATGCGGTGTTTACCATCAACTAGTCGCCGGGTTTTTTTTTTTGTATATAATGCGCGCGCTCAAGGGGTATGTGTACCCTTAAAATGTTTGTACACATCGCGGGCGAAGGAAATTTAGGGAGGAAGAAAGGACAGGTACCGATATACATTGTTTTTAAATGCTTGTAAGCTATAACGACCAGCAAACACTGAGATCGGCAGGGCATTCCATAAGCGAGTTGTACGGCTTAGAAAAGAATCACAATATCTTAGAGTACGTCCGAAAATGGGCTTGAGGGTATACTGATGAGTATTCATAGCGAGACGGGTGTTACGGCTGAAAGTTTAAATGGACGGAATGCTACTGGCGATTTCAATGGAGCACTGGTAGTGGAAATAGCGATAAAATAAAGTGTTCAAGGGTGTCAATTGATTGACTGATATTAATATCACCTATAAGTTTTATTGCACGGTTTTGAATCCTATCTAGCAGGTGCAGAGATGTTTTAGGAGCACCTGACCAGATGTGGGCATTGTACTCCAATTTTGGGCGGATGAATACCTTATATATTGTGGCCATATCAGAGGCGGTAAAATATTTCTTACATCGCTCGAGGAAACCTAGACATTTCGCAGCATTTTTGATGACATCGAATATGTGGTCATTACAACTTAAGTCGTCACTGACACACATACCGAGAATGGAAAGTTTTTCGGTTTCGACGATGCAAGTGCCATTCATGTATAATGGCTGGGTATTTAAATTTCGCTTTAATGACAGCAGGCAACATTCAGTTTTGGAAGCATTAAATTCTACTCGGTTGATAGTTCCCCAATTGGTTATGCTGTAAATATCGGAATTTAATGAGCTTAACATACGCTGCCGTTCCCGTTGTACAGCCGAAGAGCGGGGACGTGAGTCCGGGAACGAATATGAAAAGCATAGAGTACTGTCATCAGCAAAGGAATATATTGGATTAGAAGTAGCAGACAAGAGATAGTTAATGAAAATTAAAAAGAGTGTCGGGGAGAGAACGGAGCCCTGGGACACACCAGCATTTATTTTGTGAATATCAGACTTGAAACCGTCCAAGACAACTTGAATAGAGCGTTCCGAAAGGTAATTTCTAATCCATTGAAGAAGAGAGTCATCGATCCCAAAAGCACGCATTTTCGACAAAAGAGGCTGATGCCAAACTCTGCCAAATGCCTTAGAAATATCAAGTTCAACTATCTTGCTTTCGTCAGATTGATGTACACTTTGGTTCCACTTTTCGGTGAGACATGCCATTAAATCATCAGTGGACTTGTTGCTACGAAAACCATACTGCCGGTCATTAAGAAGTTTTCGTATTTCGAGATATTTCATGAGCTGACGGTTTATCAGCGTTTCCATGACCTTGGAAAGAAGGGACGTAAGTGCAATGGGTCTGTAGAAGGAGAGGGAAGAAGATTCGCCTTTTTTAGTGACGGGCTGGACAAATGCTGTTTTCCATCTGCTCGGAAAGAGTGCTAAAGAGTAGGATTGATGAAAAAGCTTACGTAGTGGTTTTGCCAGCGAGGACCTCTTCAGAAGAAGCAGAGATATACCATCTGGTATGCTAAAGTGGATTCGTCCCATTGAAGATTCGGTGCACTCAAGTGTAGGCGGGGACAAGGCACAATCTGGGAGTGTTAAGCTAGCCGCAAAGTGTGCAGCAAGCAGATTGGCCTTGTCCAAAGAGCTGACAGCTGGAATGTCATTTTAAATGAGCGTTGGGATGGAGGATGAGGCAGAATTTCTAATGTTTTTGACGAACGACCAACACTTGTTACTGCCTTTGGGGACATTGCTTAAACTAGAGGGGAGAGCACATCAACGGAGTACTTATCAGGGTAAGAAGTTAAAAACAACTCCAGGGTGTTGGTGGTATGACTATTAAAGTCTGATATTCGTGTGGGCTCATCTACAAGTGGGGTCAAATTGTTTTCCGCAGCGAAGATCTCAACAAACCGTCCTTCGGGTGTCGTCTGTCTAGAATGTCGAAGTCAACCAGAATTGTGAACATTGATTTCGCCCGTAATCACGATTTCAGTATGAAGATACTGGGATATAATTCTTTGTATGGAGTCAGACAGCGCATCAAACTCGTTAAGGCTTGAGTAGCTGTCCAGTTTGGGGCTTCTGTAAATAAAGCAGTAGTGGATAATTTGCTACGGAGATGGAATTGTAACCACATGAAATTGAATTCTGGATTGGTGCAGGGACTACATTGTGATAGAATTTCGTAAGCTACATCACTATGCTCATAAATGGTGAGACCCCGATGAGAAAAGACTAGTGGCACTAGTTCGTAGCCAGGTAGCTTTAGATAAGAGTGATTTGAGAGGTGTGGGCGGGAATCTACCTGTGTTTCACTAAGAGCCAAAGCAGCTGATCTGCATTTACAGACGTGGATAAACACAGTAAACACAAACACTGACGATACATAGCAAGGCTATGAAGTGAAAAATTCTGATGATGGTTTACCGAATCAAATTGCTGTAGGTGTTATGCCCTTACAACAATATGAAACAGTGCACCAATAAAATTTTCACTCACAACCCGCTATCCATCAGTTGTTACATTCACTCAGTCACTGCCTTATAGCAATCACTTCTGCCGGGAAAATGCTACGATATCTAGAGAGGCTGAAGATGAGGTGGCTGTGTAGATGTTTTGAGATTTTTCTTTCTGGGTTTTTGAACTATCGTCAGTATTACCCGAGGTTTGGTATAGGGGACACCTTTTCACGTAAAAAGCTGTCCCACACCGAGTGTTGCCAGGAAACCTATTGCTGTACTCAGCAGATATTTTGCAAATTTGGGCGGATGCCGCTCAGTGGTTCCAAGACGGAAAAGACGCCGAATATGAAATAAGTTGAATATAGTTTTTCGATTCTACATACGCATACACGCAAAAAGACAATATATGTATATATTTGATGTATTTTTTTTTTAAATCATTTGAGTTCGGAATACAGTTAACACAAAGTAGCTTCTTCCAAGATTTTCAAAATTTAAAATTCTTTATTAGTAGGCTTGATAAGCTTATTCTTTTTACTTACATCACTCATGTTTATAAAAGAAAACTTTAATTTTATTAATTGGATATTTTTTAACAGTTCACTTACCGTTTATCAAGAGGCTCGTACGAGTGACTGGAGCTACCTTCGCAGTGGGTTTTTCACGCTTTTTTTCGTTCATAAAAAAAGAGATCCACGTTGATCCACGTTGCTCCAGGCTGGCTCTGACCTCGTTTTACAGCTCAAGTGATATGCTACTTATCATGTAAAAATTAAATGACACTTTTGATCATTTTGCCTTCAGGAGGCCTTAAATAAACAGTGCGTGTTCCACAAACAGCACATGAAATCAACTTCTGGTATTACTGTTTCAAATTTCCCAGCTATTTTGGTAAAATTTGTTGTTTGTATTATCATATGTACATAGATTAACAAAGCTATCGTTGCAGTTGCGTTGAGATTTTGCTGTGTTAAAATGACTAATTTTGTCATAGAATATAAAGTGCTGTGCGATTTCCTTTCAGCAGGAGTATTAATGCACTATTATATCTCAACTCCATTGTTATATCATAAATCTGAGGCCTGAACCAAACCCAAAAAAATGTATTCCAGTTAGTGAGGAAGCTCGGAACTTATATTAACTTTTTAGTTTTAAGCTATGAAAGCAAATAAATGAAATCGTATAAAGTAGTTGCGAGATTACGATATTTGTGGTGTTAATTTATTTTTCAAACAGATCTTGTTGGTGAAATTTTAGTAATCTCAGTTTAAGAACGGAAGAAAATTAGTAAGAACCATGTGTAAAATTCACTTTTCTTTTCAAAACAGTTATATGGGAAGTACACTTAATTAAAGGACTAGAGCCATGATGAGAATTTCTCTCACTTATTTCACGTATGACATTCCAACAGCGACCGACGTTTCGTTTTTATAGAATTTGTTCCGCCTGTTCCATAGAGAGGAACCACGTGTGCCTCTGCATACAGTGCAAATTTTGATATCGCTAGTATGAGTATCTTGCTCCCTCCTTTGTTGAAAGTCTCTTAGTTTTAGTACTGAGCCAGGAGCCTGTTATTTGATTAGGACAGAAACAAGGCTTGTATTCATTGTAGTGCCGCTGTTGCACCGGTTCTCAATCCATTCTTTGAGTCGAGACATAACACTTATTGAGCTTTTTCCACTAATTTTATGTTGGATTTTAATGTAAATAATTCCCTTTAATGGGAAAGTAAGATCTCATGCAATTGAGGTAATTTTAATTTTTTTAAAAAAATATTCCGTGCTGTACTTCATCCCACTCATCTTTTTGCTATAAGGTCAGATTTTGAATGATCACAAAACGAATGTAACACCCTGATATTTTGACGCGATTTCGGTGATATTTTAAATAGAAAGTTCAGGGAGCAAGTATCTTTCATCGATGGGGATTTAAACAGGGAAATGGCGCGCCGCCGACGAATACGAAACTGATTAAACTCAGCTAGAGAAGATGTACCTATAACTGTGTAAATCACATGTTTTAACTATGTAAAAAATAAATATGTATAGATAATCGTTTATGTTGGAATAGCGGCTTTTGGTGACCGAATTCTTGCAAAGGAACTAAAGAAAAACCAACGAATACGAATACTAGAGAATAAACTATTCGTGCGTTTTTTTTCAAAATTTGAACGTTTATTTAAGAAAAACATGTACAATAGTATTATTCAAAGTATTGCCCATCTGAAGCTATGACTTTTTCCCATCTTTCTTGCAATTTGTGGATCCCATCCCAAAAGAACTGCGCCGGCTTGGTAGCCAAGAATGAATCAAGCCAATTTTTGATATTCTGCTCTGATGTGAACCGTATTTCAGTGAGGGCGTTCTGCATCGACCGGAACAAATGGTAGTCAGAAGGGGAAAGGTCTGGGCTATAAGGCGGGTGGGGTAAGACTTCCCATCCACTGGTTTCCAAATAGTTCTTAACCGGAATAGCAACGTGGGGCCGAGCGTTGTCATGATGGAATATTATTGCCTCGTGTCTGGTCGCATATTCCGGGCGTTTTTCGGCCACTGCTCTCTTCAAACAGATTAATTGTGTTCGGTAGCGTTGTCCATTGATGGTTTCACCAGGTTTTAACAGCTCATAATACAGCACACCCATCTGATCCCACCAAATACAGAGGATTACCTTCGCGCCATGGAAGGTAATTTGATTTGGCTGGTTGGCCGGGTTTCACATATGATATTTTGCGCTTGGGGTTGTCGTAATGGATCCATTTTTCATCACCAGTAACAATCCGATGCAAAAATGACTTCCTTTTGTGGCGTTCCAGTAGCATTTCGGACATGCCATACCGCCTTTCGATGTCTCTCGGCTTGAGTTCATGTGGAACCCAATTTCCTTGCTTTTGAATATATCCAGCTGGTTTTAAGCGTTTTGAAATGGCTGCTTGAGTGACACCCAAAGATTCTGCAAGCTCTTCTTGTGTTTGGCAACAATCTTCATAGAGTAATACTTCCAGTTCTTCATCTTCAAACTTTTTTGGCTGCCCAGGACGTGCATCGTCTTCCAAGAAAAAAACCACCATTTTTAAATCGTGCAAACTACTTTTGGCACGTTCGCTCAGCTAGAGCATGTTCACCATAAATTTCCACCAAAATACGATGTCTTTCGGCAGCGGTTTTCTTCGTATTAAAGTAATCAAGAAGAACTCCCCGCAAAAACACTTTTTCAAGCACAAAGTTCGACATATTTGAGTGAAAAAAAATTGTTGTTGTTTACGCTTCAAATGAATGACATATACTGAAATGACGTACAATGACAGTAGCTTTCCAAATGTTCCAATGGAATAATAAAAGTGGAATAATACAAGTTACGCCATCTCTTAGCAAATCGCACGAATTAAGTTATAGACCCAATAGTACAAATTAAATATTGACCGAGCTCAGTTTGACGTAGTAAAGCATGACTCTAAATTCCATAGACTAACTAGAAGAACTCGAACCAAAAATATTAGACCAGTGAAAGACTCAATTTTTCGAAAGCCCAGTTATACATCAGTAAAGAAACTTGGTGTTGCGACGAAAAGATCTGCGTATCGTCTTCATCAATTTGATGAAAGTGGACAGAGGTTTATGGATATAAAATATCAAAAAGTACCCGATGTGTACGACGACGTCAAAAGAAAAGTGAAATGCACAACGGAAACAACAGTGGAACTCGAAGGTAGCTTGGAGCCAGTAAGTTTGAATAAGATAATTAAGCGCTGTCTTTTGTATAGCTGCATATCTATAGGAGTTTATGTATTGAATTAATATTTTAATGAATGGAAATAAAAACGGAGTCTTCGAATTTAATGTGTTCAAAGTCGGTTGCTTTTCAATGATGTGCATGGATGTCTTTTGAAACCACACATCAACGAGCCCGGAACGATTTTTCTTCTTTTTGATGGTAATATGTACCGCTATCATAATATAAACATGATAGTTTACGAATGAGCCAAGTGGGATCACGATATCGCAAAAAGAATTAGCGTGGGTGGCTTAAATTGTGCGAAAACTCCATAGTCTCTTGTGACAGAAAAACACTGGTTAAATTTCTAAAAAATGAATGTACTAGATGGAGTGAAAAGTGAACTCCTTGGGAATTAAACAATTTTTTCTTTTTAAATGTTTTTTTATATTATTCAATATAGTCCTCTGTTATAGTTAGTTTGATACACTTATTCCAGCGATTTTCCAATTTCTTGATCCCGTCCGAAAAGTAATTTGTCGGAAGGTCTGCAAAATACTCCTCCGTGGCGTCGATGATTTCCTCGCGTGAGCTGAATTTTTTATTGATGAGCAATCTTTTGAGGTTTGGGAAGAGAGGGATCCAAATCCAGTTACCAATCGGTGCCAAAAGTTCGCCCGATTCCGCATCAGCAAGTCCAAACACTCTTTCGAAGTGCTCTCGCCTTCGTATTTTTGGTCAAAAGTGAGCATTCGGGGCACCCAACGGCAGTATAACTTTTTCATATGTAGAATATTGTCCAAAATATGGCGTGTGCGCTCATTACTAATCTTTGTGGTATCTGCTAGCCGGCGCACCTTCACTTTCCGTCAGCCAACACCATTTCATGTATTTTTTGACATTGTCCTCTGTAACCGCATCGGAGGGCCTGCCACTGCGGACTTGATCGGTAGTGGAGTTGCGGCCACCACGAAACTCTCGAAACCAATATTTGACGGTGTGATCTGACAGAGCATTAGCCCCATAATATTTATCCAACTTTTCTTTTGTTTCCTTCGCCGTTTTGCCTCTCAAAAAATAATGTTTTATGAGAGAACGAAAATCTTTTTTGTCCATACTCAACATGATGCCAAACACGTCAACAACAATCAGCTGTCAAAACAAAACTAAAGACAGTATCGCACTGAAATTTGGCATATCTGCCTAAATATGTACGGACTTCAAGGCACCATAACCTTTTTTGCAGTAGCAGCGCATTCTGGCGGTCAAGGATGTCACTTTTCACTCCATCTAGTATATCCTCGAAAGCCATATTTATAAACAACACACATACAGTGTTGTTCGAAACATAAGCAACAAAAATTACCTTAACGATTAAATGCGTAAATTTTCTTATGTAGGTGTTTTTGGCAAAATTTAATAATTTGAATCAAAAGATCATTAAATCTTCTTCATAATGGTATATTTACAAAAACAAAAACAATTCAATAAAAAAAAATAACAAAACAAAAAGAAGTACCCAAATAGGTTGTGCCAAACAAAAGCAACAAAATCAATATTTTGTGTATGAGCCTCTATTTGTAATTATTTGGGGCAGCGAACCTATTAAATTAGCTATTATTGTTTCTGGAATTTGTTCCCATTCACTTTTTAATGTTTGGAACAACTCTCTTTTATACCTCGATTGTTTGCGCCCAACTCTTCGCTTAAGAATCCCGAAAGGTTCTCAATGGGGCTTAAGTCGGGTGATTATGCCGGCCAATCAAGAACTTGAACCCCATTGTCGTTTAAATAGTCCTTTACGAGCTTCGATGTGTGCTTCGGGCCGTTGTCGTGCTGAAACACCCATCGAAGCGTAAGGTATCATATGCGTCTACAAAATGTCTTTGTAAACAAAGCGGTCCATAGTGCCGTGTTTTACAGTTTGTTTGCAGTAATGCAGATTTAGACGCTGTACTTTGGTACACCTAACTGTAGCCATACCATCTGAGCACACCAAATTGAATTTTTATTCGTCACTGAAAAGGACAGTTTTCCATTTCTCGGTAGACCAACTTCCATATTTTTTTTTTTGAAAAATCCAACCTAATAATCGAAAAATCCAATAATTAATTAAATATTCGATCAAAACTTAGGCTTTTTAAAAATACCTTCGACGGAAGTGAATTTTTTTTAACATTGGTTTTTTTTACTGGCCTATAACTTTTTAAATTGTTTTCCAAAGCACGTTTCCTGATTGGGCTTGGATGAATACGAGTATATAAATTAAGATTATTTACAATTTATCTCGAAGTGATAAACGGTTCCTTCTTAGTCAAGCTACTAATTCGTTTATCGGTTTTAATTGTTGTTTTTCGTGGTCGACCACCTAAATGCACCACTTTAGTTTGTCCCATTTGTCTAAATTTTTTTAAAAGCCGACAGACAGTAGACCGGTTAGTTCTGTATTTTTTCGCAATTCAACTTTGTGGGATTCCATTTAAAATGTCTACTATAAAATAACTCTTCGCCGTATTTATTTCCCGCCATAGTTTACCTCTAAAACAATCTTCTCACCGTTTTGTTATCACCTCAATTGATTGATCATACAAGCTTTGCTCTGTCTAAGCAAAAAGTGTACGGAACTATGTAGAGTACCGTTAACTTTTCCTTGCTTTTATGTTTTATTGCTTTTGTTTGGTGCAACCTATTTGGGTACTTCTTTTTGTTTTGTTAATTTTTTTCTTTTATTGAATTGTTTTTGTTTTTGTAAATATACCATTATGAAGGAGATTTAATGTTCTTTTGATTCACATTATTAAATTTTTCCAAAAACCCCTACAGAAGAAAATGTACGCTTAAGGTAATTTTGTTGCTTATGTTTCGATCAGCACTGTACATACTCTTATGTATGTATAAACTCTTATGTTCACAACTTTTATCAAAGATCGTTTTGATATTCTAAAAACCAGTGTCCTAATGCTTTTTATACGACTTTTGTGTCTAGGTGCATGTGTAACTAATACATACTTCGCAGCGTAAATCTAAAGATCATGAGACAGGTACGTGGTAGTAAATGGTATCCAACAATGGCTCCACGTTTCTATAGCACCTGAAGCTCCTACTTGCAAGCAGCGACGAATTATTTAAGCATGTGACGGCTAAATGGCACACTCAATGTGAAGTATTACAATGCCACATACTTATGTATGTACACAAATACTCGTATCATGAGCCAAAGATCGTTTGAATACCAACTGCCAATCTCATCATAAATGTCATACGAATTCAGCAAGCATTTAAATATCTCAAGTTACAAGATATTACGGAAACTTATTACATATATTTACATATGTATATATGTAGGTATACATAGGGAGACTAAAAACAGGAACATAGCACATTTAGCATAAACGGCATAAACAGCTAATGGGACCGCACGATAGTGTACGAGTATATTTACGAGTTCATGAAAAATGATAACCGCTAGAGGAAGAATTCCAAGTTAATCATATCCGACAGAAATACCCTTTGAGAATATTTCACCTTTAGAATTTTTCTTTTAAATGAACCGTACACAAAAGGGTCGAGGAATTTATATTTTTTTCTTTTTCGACTCATTGCCCCAAGGCAGCACACGCATTACTTATAAAAACGCCACACCAATTCAGCATTGCTGAAAAGCACTACAATAACGTTTTGACGTTATAGTACGAGTAGTTCTCCTACTCGGTATTTGTTCTTGTATAGTCATACACAGATACACACATATGTACAGACATAAAATCCTGACAGCTAGTTTTTTTATTATCCACCATTTAGGACAATATTACCCTTAAAGGAATTATATAATATTTTGGCCTCTTCATTGTAAGGATTCCCATGTGTGTCTTGTGCATCTTGGAAGAAGCCCTATTATACAATTTATTTTGGTGTAAGACACTTTACCTTGTATTAAGTTTCAGACAAATTTTCATACGAAATATGTACGTAAAAATATGCGCACTACGGTACGGTAGGTAGTATTACTTGGTATTCGTACTCGTTTTTTTGGATAGTGCCACTGGCGGTGGCACAACTTCAATAGAATTTTATTTTTATTACACACTTTTTGATGAGATAGCTATCAGTTGGCGTTGTTTTGAGATTCTTTAAATTGCTTTGCTCGGCATTTTGGGGTGTCCTTATCTAAAAATACGAGCAGCCTTTTAGTGCGTGTGCTTCTGATTCTGTGGCGCACGCTGTTCTTCTTAAATAGTGCACTTAACATCATACCGCACACCTTGGGTGGAGTACGAATGTGTCTCTTGCTATGGTCTGGCCTGGCACTAAATAAACACACACTCCCTGCCTGCACCTAATTAAAACAAATGCAACTCATCGTGCACCCAAATATGTACCATCTTACGAGTATAAGGGCTCCCAAACATTTATAAACATTCGAAGGGCCTTGGCTTCATCTTCATCATCACCGTCAGTATAACCATCGCGCCGAGATAGACATCATCATGATGGCGAGCCCAGAAGCGTCCTTAGCATTTATCTAGTGGAAAGTCGACAATAACTTTGTACCAAGACCTCAGGGCCTAACATACATACATACATATTGTATATATGTACACATGTACATATGTGCATATTACGAGTGAAACTATAAATTCTAACGGTTGACGTCGGAAGTGCTTGGTAAGTAAGTAAGCAGGGCATATTTGTATGTAGATGTGTGCTTCGAATTTCGATCTACCGCCAGCAGTGAAGGAATTAATTTAATACCCTCTCAGGAATTAGGAAGCAGCGGCCATTCGATTGCTGATGATGGCTGGAATTGTAATTAATACATTTGTTGGTGCTTTATGCATGTATATATGTATGTATGTATGTATGTTACATGCATCACAAAAATATAATTTTCAGTAGATTTTCTAGCATTTTTTTCCTCTTTAAGCATACATTTTTCTTCGCTTTTCTGTTTATTTTCAGTGGCCTTTTCTGAATACGACATTTTCAGTGAACAGTGATGTTGACAGATATGTGAGCAGTTGTTACACTTTATTTGGTTTCCGCTTGTGTTCAGTTTGTTTATGGCTTAGGAATGCATTCCAATGCATTTTCTTTGTTGTCTTGTAAATTTAGATCTTTTGTTGTCCGGAAATCAGGCTTAAGAAGTCAGGTTGGTTCGTTAGACGATGATTAGCTCTATTGTTACAAAATGAATGTTAATTGTTCAGGAAATCACAATTTTGTTAAAATTTTACTACAGTAGATGGTGCTTGTCTATCATACCAAGTACAACTTCGACGAGTTTTACTGAGAAAATGAAACAGATCGGAGCTGTGCTCTACCATACGAGTTGGCTATAAGTACTTATAGCAAGAATTTGAAACTAATTAAACGGTTTCACTTAATCTGCAAAATTTGATATGAATTTCATATACCAGGATGTCGTTTCGATGAAGCTAACTTTGTTGGCAGTTTTGGGTCCAATTCCATTGCATAGCCAAAATAATAAGAACACTCATTACTTTTCGAAACCAGTAAAAGTAACTTTTATTTTATTCGAATATATGTTTACAATATATTCTACGTGAAAACAGTTGCTTAATTCAAAGCAAGTGGTTTTTTAGTTAGCTATATTGCTTCACAATACTTAATTACCTGGCCAAAATAATAGGAACACCCAGACATAATAAAGAAAAACATATGCGCAGTAATTTTTTTCTTTTGAATTATTTTCAATTAATAGTTAATATTTGGTAACAAAACCTTTATTTATAATAACATCATTCACGCGACGACTCATGGAATATACCACCTCGTGGCATTTTTCGGAAGGTATGGAATACCAAACATTTTGGATGACATTCCAAAGATCCGCTTTGTTGGAAGGGTGCCGTTTGCTTATTTCAGTTTTAAGCTCGATCCGGAGATTAAGATGGCCACTGTAATACAGCAACATTGTTTTGTTGAAACCGTTATTTTGTTAGTTTTGCCGCGTGTTTGGGGCCGTTATCTTGCTGAAACCGCTATTATAGGGACATATTCTCTTCGGCCCATGGTAGCATGACATTCCTCAAAATGTCCACGTAGGACTCTTTTGTCAATATACCTGTAATAAGGTATATTGGACCTACGCTCCACCAGGAAAAACAACCATATCATTATACTACCTCCCCACGCTTCACAGTGGGTTTTTTTTTTTTTAAAGAATTTAACACTCAAGTGGGTATGAATACACTTATAATGCCTCAGCATGTGTTAAGTTTTTTTGAAAATGGGATAGAGAGAGAAAGAAAGATATTTGGGCCCAGAGGTTATTTCGCTCCATGGGTGGCATCCAACATTTAATGGGAAGACTAAATTCTTAGTGGAAGTTGGCTTGATGTTGATTTCTAGCCAACTACTCATCTTACTTGATTTTCGTAAACTGAAAAATGAATATGTCTTTCGGGCCAGGCTGGGATTCGAACACCGAACCTACAGATTTGGAAGAGCCAGTTGAGCCACGGCCACCACGTGAATTGTACGCCTCACCTTTTGGACGACGAAAAAACCGTTTACCGTCCATTCCAAACAGATTTATTTTAGTTTCATCACTCCATAATACATTTCGCCACTGCTTTATTGCTTGGAGGGGATTCTGCGGCAGATGGTAAAGCTTAGAAAAAGCAATGCGCTTCTGGACATGTACTCTTTTTAACAGTGTCACTTTCCTCGGAGCTCCACTGCGCAGCTCAGTATTCACTAAGACTCGGCGAATCATTCTGCCACTCACTTCAATTTGAGTTTCGTATTTCAGGTCTTTGGACATGAACGGGTTCGCCTGGCCTTTGCTGACCAATCTTTTTTTGTCTCTTGTAGACATCTTAGTCGGACGTCCTCTGGTCTCAGGAAAGTTTTTAAGTCGCAAAGCGTTGAATGCCATAGTCGAAGAGCACTTCATTGTTTGTGCAATGTTTCATATATTGTATGTAGATTCATCCTGGCTGGATAATACCAAAATGCTCGCATGTTGAGCTTTGGTGCAGTGTTTATTTCTGCCATAATATCCTTTATTAAAAATTTTAATATTTAAATAAATAACTCTAAAATATCCGGACACTATTTAGCAAATACAACTTATCAATTTATAAATTCTTACTAGCTCAAAAAATTCCCTCCTTGATATTTACTGGGGGTGTTCCTATTTTCCTGTCCAGGCAGATCACGGGCTATTTACAGAATACTCGTAATTGCACCTGGTTGCACTTTTCTTTATTTTTAACAGATGTGCTTATAAGAAACTGTTGCGCATATAAAGAACCGATTGTTTGATTGCATTGTTTTCATTTCATTCAAACAAAGCTGTTGTCTTACATGATATCATTCAAAAGTAATAACTGTTCATATTATTTTGGCCATAGCTGTATACCCCAATAAAATTCACATGGCAGTACAGCAGATGTCCATCAAAAACCTTAAACTTCCGGAACTTCCAGTAGGGCAGTATTTCTTAGAGCCCTTAAGAAAAAATCGTTTCAAAAATGATGAAGTCACCCAAGTAGGCAAGCAGAACAGTTTTAGACTGGCGTATTGTGCGGACTTTCTTGCTTTGGAATCTTTCCTCAGTTACCATCACTTGGAGCTTATTTAGAGTTGCTGAAATATAGAGAAGAAGAGGATTAGCATCCCGTTTAATGACTATTCAACTTTTTGTAATTAGAAAAGCTCTATATCAAAATTAACCTCGGCGTTATGGGAGAATCAACGGTTTTCATTTTGAGACTTACGAGTATAAAGAAGTTTCGTAGGTTTAAACCAATCTTCCCAATTAGCTCGATTGGGGTCTACGAGGGTTGCCTGAAAAGTTTATCTCAATTTTTTTTTTATTTTCGTACATAGTCTCCTCGTAACTCTACACACTTTTCCCAGCGATGTTCCCATCTCTCTAATCCGTCCAAATAGTACTTGGCGTTTTTCTCTGCAAAATAATTGTTCACGAAGGTAATTGCCTCCTCATTTGACGAAAATCTCTGTCCTCCGACCGCAGTTTTTAGATTAAGGAACAAAAAAAAGTCGCATAGGGCTAGATCTGGTGAATAAGGCGGATGGTCACGCAGTTCAAACCGTAATTCATGGATTTTCGCCATGGCAACCGGTGAGGTGTGAGACGGCGCGTTGTCTTAGTGAAACAGGATTTTCTTTTTCTGCAAATGTGGCCGTTTTTCCGCAATTTCTGCCTTCAGCTTGGCAAGTAATGATGCGTAGTATGCTCCTGTAATGGTTTTTCCTTTTTGAAGATAATCGATTAAGATAACTCCTTTACTATCCCAAAAAACAATCGTCATCACTTTCCCAGCCGAAAAAACAGTTTTTGCTTTTTTTGGAGCCGGCTCGCCCTTTGCAGTCCACTGGTTTGGCTGAATTCTTGTTTCGGGTGTATAATGGTGTATCCAAGTTTCATCTACAGTAATTAATCGGCGCCAAAACTCGGATTTATTGCGCCTAAACTGCGCCAACAGAGCGTTGGAAATGTTCATTCGAACACGTTTTTGGTCTAACGTAAGTTAATGCGGCACCCAACTCGCGTACAGCTTTCTCATGCCTAAATCTTGATTTAGGACTGAAACGAATAAAATTTGGAAACTTCAAAGTGAATGAATTTAATAAAAAGAGACTTCAAAGTAAAAAAAAAATATTTTCATAATTCATGTAATTTTTTTTTACTTGCTTTAGAACTCTGTTTTTATTAAATTCATTCACAATTACGAAAATAAAAAAAATTATTTAGGTTCCCATTCTTTCCTCAACTTCTTTCGAATGTCCTTCATAAGGTTGGTGACAGTTACATCCGTGATCTTTGTGGACACTCTTTTCCATTTAGCACTCAAATCTTTTACGTCCTTTGCACACTGCTCACTGTTCCTCAATTTAGCTTTGACTAAAGCCCAATACCTTTCAATGGGACGGCACTGTGGAACATTGGGTAGATTCATGTCTTTTGGGACAAAGTCGACAAGAAAGCTCAACGTCGCATGAGCATAGTGAGCTGAAGCTAAATCTGGCCAAAATAATGTTGAACCCTCGTGTTTGTTTAAGAAAGGAATCAACCGTTTTTTTAGGCACTCGTTAATGTACACTTCTCCAATGTAATAAACGATGAGCTTTTTCCATCCCAATCGATGTTGTTGATTGTGGAAGAATCTCAGCTTCAAAGGAGTTGTAAAACTGCGCACCTGGAAGAGTAGTAAAGTCGGCTTTGACATAAGTTTCGTCATCCAAAACCAAGCACGCTTTCTTGTTGCCGATCAACTCGTATAGCTTTCGGACTCGTGTTTTTATGACTTTTTTTTGCTTTTCAGTAACTTTTGGTATTTTTTGTTTTTTCCGTGTTTTTACACCGTTACGTTTTTTAGATCTTTGTACCATTGTTTGGTTGGTATTACATTTCCGAGCAACATCTGTGAGTGACATAGTCCGGTTTTTTACGATGGTATCCGCTATTTTTCTGTTCAAATTTGTGTCATGTGCTCCACTTTTAGCTCCACTTTTAGCTCCACTTTTCTGTTTTCGCTTAACTGTCATCGTCTCCAAATATCGTTTAATAACAGAATCCACTGTACTGCGCGCTATGTTTAAATTTTTTGCGATGGAATGGTTTGGACTCGAAGTATTTTCGAGCCATTTGTCGATGATCTTTTTACGGCGTTCCACTTGACTCATATTTTATAAATATTTTAAACTGCACCGAACTAAAATCAATAATAAACTTAAACTAGAGAATATACAGGCTAATTTGGGTACAAAATGGGATTGCAATTTTTACGCATTGGAAGTATAGCCCGTATTAAAATTTACAGATTTTATTCATTTCAGTTCTTAATATGTAACAAACACGTTCTTTGGACATTTTCATAACCTCTACTATCTCCCTCACTTTAATTCGGCGGTCGTCTAACACCATTTAGTGAACTTTAGCAATGTTATCGTCAGTGGTTGCAGTTTTTGGACGTCCCGAACGTTCATCATCTCCCAAGCTCTTACGGCCACGTTTAAATTCAGCTGCCCAAAATTTCACTGTGGTAGATGATGGTGCAGATCCCCATACACAAAGTGCAACACATTTTTCATTTGCGTAGGCGTATTGCCTTTCAAAAACAAGAATTTAATAACAGTTCGATACTCAATTTTTTCCATTTTCACAAAAAAACACTCACATCGATTCACTCAAATGACTGTCAACTAAAAACTCTGCGTCCAAAATGAAAGAAACTTCGGTAAGTAACTGTCAAAAAACTAGCATTCACTAGCTTTTATTGACTTGTGCCGCTATCTTTACGTTGGGGTCGGAAACTTTTCAGACAACCCTCGTACTTCCGCTTACTCTTATCTTCTTCTGCTATTTAATTCAAGACAACTACATGTCCCAGCCATATGCCATATACGCTTCTAACTCGGCCAATGTTACGATTTCATGTAGTATTTAGCAGTGGAATTTGCTAGAATTAGTCTAGTCTTATACGGATTTCTATTTGCAAGGGTATATGTCTTTAATTCGTAAATCAACCCTATCAATAGAACATTTTTTAGGGGCTAGCACTCAACTTACAATAATGTCTGAAATTGCAGTTGCTTTCACATCGTAAGTTGTGGCCAATTCATTGAAGCTATGTGAAAGACTGCCGGGGTCGTATATGTAGTAAAAATATTTCATAGCAAGCAGCTTTGGTTATGGTTTTTTTTAGCAGAAAAAAAAACCACTTTAATTTTCCATGACCGTTTATTTTGAAATCTATCTTAAGACTGATTTTCCGTTGTTTAAGAACTTCAAAAGTAGCTTAATATACTTGCCTTGCAAAAATGCAAGCGAGCAATGTGTTGTAAAATGAGTACATACACCATACATACATATATACTAGTATGTACATAGATACAAAAGCGATTCCGTGAATTCTCAAAAGTGTGGCGGATGCTCAGATAGACGCTGATCATGCACACTTGTACTTATTTGATTCAAATTTCGATATTGCGACACCTGTATCAAGGCACTCAAATTATATTCGCTTTGATCGTAGAAAGAGTTGCGATTGTAACTCTTAACCCCACTTTTTGTCAGTCAATGCTGCGTGGAACTCCACTTAAAACTTATCTCCTGGGAAAACGAGAAAGAAGCCATAAAGTTATTAGTATCAACCATACGCACAGCTTGTCGAAGCGGTTACAATGCAAATTATCTACGTATTATAAGCTTACTTATGAACTGCACTTCCACGCGCAAAATTTAGACTCGGGCGATGTCATAACTAGTATAGTTAGCCGACGAATCTCCTCGTCGAAGACATGTCAAACCAAGCGAGTTATTTCGAAGAATCTTTCATCGCTGAATTATTTGCCGATCTTGATAAAGAAGCGAGTATTCAGCATTGATATTCTGCACAGATCAGAGATGTTATAACAAAACTAAACGAGACTAGATAGGAGTATATGTATATATTCGTCGGCGGCTTTAAATCCAATAAATTGAAGGTGCTAACTATTTTTCTTTTCATTTTATTTTTTTAAAATCTGTAAATATCTATTGATTGTTTTAGTCTTGTTTGTTTGCTCGAATAAAGGCACCTATTTTCTTATGAATTGGGCAAACGGCGCTGAGATTCCTTTGTATATAGAATCGTTTATATGTTAAATCACTCTGTTTATAAACCCTTATTCGACGGGGATGGCAAAACTAGGCATTGCTTTGTATAATTCATCTCTATAGATGGTGTCATACGCGGCCTTAAAATCGATGAATAGGTGATGTGTATCGATTTGAAGCTTTTCCAAGATTTGCCGTAATGTGAATATTTGGTCGATGGTGAACTTTCCCGCTCCAAATCCGCACTGATATAGACCAATCAGGTTGCTGAGAAACAGCTTAACGCGTTCATATGTACAATACGCCAGATAGGATGTCGTAGACGATGTTAAAAAGACTAATGCCTCTGTAGTTGGCGCAGTTCAGAAGGTCTTCTTTCTTGACTTCTTGACTTGACTTCACTTCATCGGGGTCGGGTGGACGGAATTGTTGGGCTACATCGTCCAGGTTGAAAAGTTCATTCTGCATGACAGTTGTATTTGGTTCGTCATCGCCGTTATACAGTCCACAGATGCTCTTTCCAAATCCTCAGCATCGACTGCGACTCTACCACGATGTTCTCTTGTTCGTCTCTATTGTTTTCGGTATCTGTGACATGTTTTTTTGTTACCTTTTGGTAAAACTTCCAAATCTGATTCCTGGAGTATCATCTCTCATTCTCCTCGACCGCGCGCTTCTCATGCTCCTTTTTCCCCCTGAGAAGCCGGTGTTCGTCTCATCTCTTCTGCTCGTAGAGCTCGTAAGCGGCTCTGGTCTTTGTATGTAGCGACGCTTGGTGTGCCTCTTGCTTAGCTGCATGTGATTGCCGGCGCTCGTCGTCAAACCAGGGCTTTTCTTGTGGTGGCCGAGGGAAACCTAGCACAACAGAGGAGGTGTTCTCTGATGGCATTTTGGCGATCTTGTCACTGGTTTTCGATACTTGATGCTGGGGGCATAGGACTTTTTAAGAGATTAAGGAGACTCGATCGGAACAGGATTTGGCGAACTCTTGCGACGTCAAACTTCCTCACAGTTGCTTGCTTTTGCGATGTTCGGGATATAAGCAATCCTACCTTGGTTACAACAAGATAATGATCCGAGTCGATTTGAGCCCCTCAGAATGTTCGGACATCCATAATAATGGGAGAGTGCCTCGAGTCGATCACAATGTGGTCAAAATCTAGCTGACGGTTGATTGAGCAGGAGCCCTCCAAGTCCCCTTATGAATATCGTAACATAGGAACCGCGTTTTAGCTATGGCAATGTTTTGCCCGCCGCAAAACCGCTGTATTTTTCAACAGTGATACCAAAGACACCCTCACTTCCTAGCTTTGCATTAAAATCGCTGAGAAAAATTTTAATGTTATAGCTAGGGTACTGCTCGTAAGTCTTGTCTAAGAGATCGTAGAAGCTATATTAGGTGCCATGATGCGTGCGCGCATATAAGGCTAATGTTGGTAAAATTAGCCTTAATACGTATTGTTACGAGGCGCTCATTAAAATGCAGGAAACTCAAGACTAATTACCTAAGTCTGCCTCTAACAACAAATCCGCATCCAAGTAGGCCCTGCTTTTGTCGTCGATAAAAATTGGGGTAGTAAATGCCGAAGTTTTTCATCCCCTTTTTGTCCGGCCCATCCCATCGCATTTTTGAATGGAGTTATATCTGCTTTGCAGCAGTCTAGGCATCTCTATCTGTTTCACTCACACTAGTCGAAATGGCGTGTTTATCTGTCTCAATCACGCCGTCACTGTCTGTCTCGCTCACACTTGGTACTCATTTTAACTTATTAAAAAGAATTAACTATGAATCGGGTTTTTTTTTAACAAAATATTTTGTTTGTCCTCAATTAAGCATTAGTCTAACAAGCGTCATACCATTTTGGACCTCCAGACTAAATACGCCATCTTTTAAAGTTACTTACCAAAATGGCATAGTACATTTTTTTGTCAGTACAGTCAGTTCAAGTTGGGTGATTAATGATTTTCAGATACATGGATGGACAAAAAGCAATATTTTAGTTAAAACCGATATAATTATATTTCAATTTTGGACCGCAATTTACAGAACAGTTACTCACGGTTACGTGACAACAAAAAAATCGAAGAAAACTAAAGATTTGCGGTCACAGTACTTGAAAGATCATCACAGGGTGTCAGATTTCTCGATTTTTTTGAGTGCCAACAATTTTAAAAGTACATGACTTAGATTTTTTTTATAATTTTGTGATAACCGACACCCGTTTCCGGCTTAATGTTGATTTTTGGGACATTCTGTATAAATGATATAAGATAATATCATCATCATCGGTTTTGATCGGATTACTAGAGAACGAGTTTTGATTCGGCGGAATTCGCCGTTTTCACTCTGGCAGATTTAACTCTAATAACTGCTTTGTCCAGTCTGATGGCCTTATTAACAGTTTTGAAATATGCGCAAAAGCTCATAGAGGAGCACTCTTCGGTATTCGGATCTCTTTAAATCGAACTAAGGTCTCTTTAAATCCCCTTTCGCAAATACTAGTTCCACCGTAGCGAAGGCAAGCCTATCTCGGCAGATCGTATCAGAGAAAAAGAGTTAAGATAATGATTAACAGAATCCCTTTGGCTTAAGAGATGCCGCCAATAAAAATACTTAGCTACGTAGCTGTCATATTTCCACGCTGCTAAATTCTCTATTTCAGCTAATTGTATAAACATTTATCGATCACATATAATCTACAAATTTCGACAAAGAAATTAAGAAAACAATTTATGTATGTACAGTACATATACTCGTATATACGGATACAAAAATATTTTTTAGCATTTATAAAATTTATACCTTGTTCTTAGCTCATAGCCTGCATCATACCATGGCGATGTTTACTCGATAAAAGGCAACAAAAAGTTATACAAAAAATGTGTGACCTATAAAACGAGATCAATGAAAACAGTTGCTCCGCAAATGTTAACACAATTTTGTTGTACGGATGAGACATAAATAACTTCACATTATCATCCTGTCCCAAACCATACCAGAAGTATTCTGGATCTAGAAGATTTCAACTCCACCTCCTAGCTTATTGCTCAAACAACCAGACTGATTTATAATCATCACAAAAAATCTTTATTTTTATATTTTTGTATGTAAACAAAAATTCGCAATCCAAATTAGGGAGAAACCGTTGTTTTCTTCCCGATTTGGGGTATGGGAATCAAATTAATTGGCCGACAACGTTCTTCATATGCATGAAGTCGTTACTTTGATTTTGTTGTGTGGTTTCCCCATTATCGTTGACGACGACGACATCGTCAGTCGTCATATCTGTTTTCTACTAATGCTATGAAATCACGTGCTGGAAACGCTCGATTTGATCTGATTTATGTCATCATCATCGTCGTCATTATTATTGTCCTCTGGTTGAATATGATTAATAATAAATCTGAGACAAGTTAGTAACTTCTTTTACATTAGGGTTGGCGTTAATGTTATGTTTATGATTGAAATTATGGAAACAAAGTCAGAGAGAAAAACATGGTGAACGAGTAAGAATCAGTTCTGTTATTTTTTTCCTTTTTTCTTTTAAAAATCATATTGTGGCGCATGCAACGAGAGATTAGAGTGACGTAGAGGAATCATAAAGATAGGTTGCAGCTCGGCTGTTTCATGCAAAAACCATTGGCCTTAATTGAATTAATTACAAAATGCCCCTCCTTGAGAAATTACTGCGCTAGTACTTTGTGTAAGACGTCTTTAATAGTTCTGCCCTTTGGCACTGAGATACTTCGGTACTAAGCTATCAAGATGCAAAAATGGATAACCTTTAATTGAACATCCGTTCGCATAATCACTTTAAATAGGAAGGAACGAACGCACGATACTCGGAGTTAAGTGCTTATGACATAATTGCTTGTAATTTAAGTAATCGTTGAGCTCCGTTTAAGACTGTAAGACTGTCGCCCACTCTCAGCACGTAGGCTTTCAAATCAGTTTAGTACCTTAGTACGTTTAAGACAATGTTCCCATCAACCTAAAGGTATGAGTACTCCAACTCGTATTCGTGTATTTATTTTTAAATTCATCACTAGCAGCCGTTCTACATATATCACGGGTTAAAAGTTCATGCTCACAAAACTGAAAACTATTTGAAGTCTGAGCACACCCAATTGACTTACAAAAGATTCATACATACGCACAAACAGGCAGAAAGTACTAAAGTATGTCATTGTAAAAAAATGCCACTGTTTGGTTTCATGGACATGAACAGACCAACAAACAAACAAACAAACAAACAAACAAACGCACAAACTATGCGTTGCGTTGTATCTTTTTAAGCTTTCATTAAACTGAGAATTCATTTAAATTCACTTCACGTCTAGTTGTCGCTACTCATTCGGATGTATCCCTTTGTTTAGCAGCGGCGGCGACGACATAGGCGGTACAAGTACGAGAGTATTAATTGCGTTCCTTAGGAACTCATTTGTTGGTTTGATCTAAATGAAACCGTTACGGGAATTGTTAAACTAAAGAGAAAATAACCAGGAAATGTTAAGAATGTTGGAAATGATTGTTTAAGTACACCCAGCCGATTACCGCTGCCTTTACCGATAGCTCGTAGTATGAGAGTAGCTCTTTTCTATTGTAATATAGTTGTCACTGTTCCCTCAAAACATAATAATTGCTTTTATTGAGAATTACCTAATATTGGTGAATGCGGTGAAATTTCAAAGGAAAATTTTAATTGTTTACGCTTGTAGGTGGTATTCTTGAAAGTTTTAATGTTATGGGTTTACTACCGATGTACAGTTATGCTTAATAGTGGCAGGCAGTGATCCTAATTTCTTGTCATCAATTCGATTAGTGTTACTTACGAGTACCTTGTTATAATTTGGTGATTAGTGAAATGCTGTATTTCGTGAGAAAACGAACGTTGTGTTTTATAGTCCGTTTCAAATCACCGTGCAATTGGAACTAACTCCACTTCCTTTCATTTTTAACCCATTTGCATCATAAGCGCATATATGCGCTGAAGCTACCTGTCTACGAACTAGTGCCACTATTCTTTTCTCATCGCGGTCTCGCCATCTACTATATGTGCGTAGTGATGTAGCTTACCAAATTCCACCACAATGTAGTCCCTGTTCCAATCTGGAATTCATCATTAAAATTCCATCTCTGTAAGCAAATTGTCCACTACTGCTTTATTTACAGAAGCCCCAAACTGGACAGCAACTCGTCCTTTCACGAGTTTGATGCGCTGTCTGACTCCATTCAAAGAATTGTATCCCTGTATCCTCATACTGAAATCGTTATTACGGGCGATTTCAGTATACACAATTCTGGGTGGCTTCGACATTCTAGACAGACAACACCCGAAGGACAGTGTGTTGAGATCTTCGCTGCGGAAAATAATTTAACCCAGCTTGTAAATGAGCCCACACGAATACCAGACGTTGATAATCATACCGCCAACACCCTTGACTTGTTTTTAACTTCTCACCCTGATAAGTACTGCGTTGATGTGCTCTCCCCTCTAGGCTCGTCGGACCATTATGTCATATCAGCTAAATTCTCGTACACCTACCACACAGTTAGAGAAAAGATTCCAATACGAGAAAGCCAATTGGAGCGGACTTAACAACTTCTTTAGGAATTTTAACTGGTCGTTATGTTTCCTCGATAACAACGTAGATGCCGCTGCTGACATGATCACAGAAACTATTCTCTTTGAAATGAGATGCTTTATCCCTCACCGGATGAATAGTATCAAACTAAAAGAAAAGGCATGGTACGACTCGAGCTGTAAAGAGGCTGTCAGGGACATGTTTTTTCGGTCCTACAAGACCAACCCGATAGAGGAAAACCGAAAAAAGTTTAATCGAGCCAGAAGTGACTGAAACGTCTTTCTCAAGCGTGTGAAATTCCAGTACGACCAAAAACTGAGGTAAAAATACTGCAACGTCCCAAAGGCAGTAACAATTTTTGGTCGTTCGTCAAAAATATTAGAAATTCTGCCTCATCCTCCATCCCAACGCGCATTTGCAATGACATTCCAGCTGTCAGCTCTTTGGACAAGGCCAATCTGCTTGCTGCACACTTTTCGGCTAGCTCAACACTCCCAGATTGTGCTTTGTCCCCGCCTACACTTGAGTGCGTCGAATCTTCAATTGGTCGAATCCACTTTCGCACTCGTGTAGTAGCAGGGGTACTTAAAGGTCTTAATATACATAAATCCGCTGGTTCATATGGTATATCTCCCATTTTTCTGTCTGATATTCATAAAATAAATGCTGGTGTGCCCCAAGGATCCGTTCTGTCTCCGACACTCTTTTGAATTTTCATTAATGATCTCTTGTCTGCTACTTCTAATCCAATATATTCCTTTGCTGATGACAGTGCTCTCTGCTTTTCATATTCTTTCCCGGACTCACGTTCCTGCTCTTTGGCTGTAGAACGGGAACGGCAGCGTATGTTAAGCTCATTAAATTCCGAAATTAACAGCATAACCAATTGGGGAACTATCAATCGAGTGGAATTTAATGCTTCCAAAACTCAATGCTGTCTGCTGTCATTAAAGCGAAATGTAATACCCAGCCATTATCCATGGATGGCACTAGCATCGTCGAAACCGAAAAACTTTCCATTCTCGGTCGGTCCAACTTACGTTGGACCTGTCTCCTGTCTCATTTTGTTTTATCGCTATCTCCATTCCATTGAAATCGCCAATAGCATTCCACCCATTCAAACTTTCAACCGTAACACCCGTCTCGCTATGAATGCTCATCAGTATACCCTCAAGCCCATTTTTTAAAATATCGTGATTCTTTCCTAAGCCGTACAACTCGCTTATGGAATGCCCTGCCGATCTCTGTGTTTCTGGTCTTTATAACTTACAAACATTTAAAAACAATATACATCGGTACCTGTCTTTTCTTTCTCCCTAAATTTCCTTCGCCCGCGCTGTGTACGAACATTTTAAGGGTACAAAAAGTCCTTGAGGGCGCGCTCATTATTAAAAAAAAAAATGCGCGTATTTTGCCTGCCCACTAATTTTTGTGGCAAAATTCAATACTTCTTACAATTAATGTACTATATATGTAATAAAAAAGGATTCAATTCGAACACACATTTTCTATGAAAAGGGTTAGGTAAAAAATATATATTCTGACTATTTTTTGCGAATATACATGCGCAAAAATGGAATTTTGCAAGGAGTAGAAGTAAGAAACAAGTAAATTTATATACAATAGACTGCTTTAAGCCAGGAAAGAATTTAACACCCCAAGCAAAAGTGCTTACGCTGAAAATTTACCACAAATACTTGGATTATGAAAACAACCAGTCAAATGAAGCTCTTACGAGAGCAGCTGTGAGGAAAACAGCTGAATTGTTTAGAGTTTCGCATAGGACCATATACAAAATATTAAAAGAACAAGAACAAACTTGAACAGTACAATCACACAACAACACCCAACATGAAAATTCCTCATCGGCACTGGATCACTGGATTAGATGACTTCGACTTTGAATCCATCAAAAGGATGATCTACTCCTTCCACCAATTAGACAAGAAAGTCGTAACATTGAGCGCCCTTAGGGAATAAATTCGTCAAGAACTGGACTGGACTAAGCAAGACATCCCTTTGGAGACATCTGAAAGCCAAAGGATTCATTTTTCGTAAGATGGAAGACAATAGGAAAATCCTTTGTGAAAGGACGGAAGTTAAAATTCAAAGGTTAGATGAAGTGGCATAAATTTTGTCATTTTTTTGAAAACTTCTTCCACGGTAAAAATTTTCTCATCCGTAAACAGAATGTTTTCATGGCCATTGTCCGCGGGCCAGCGTAACAGTCGCTTGCATCTTTCCAACCTAATTTTTTTTTAGTTGATGAGTTGGAAGATGACCCGTAGGCCGACGATAGGCTTTCATATGCAGATCATCCCAAACCAGCCTAGACATGGATCTGGTTGATATATCCAATTCCTCGGACATGATCTTCTGCTTTCTAAGGGGATTTCTCCGAATTCGTTCACGCACTGCCTTTACTACCGCATTCGTACGGACAACGTGCGGGCGACCACTTCTTGGCCTGTCCTCTACTCCAGACAATTCGCTGAAGCGAGCAATAGCCCGATAAACGAATATTCTCGATATTCCGATTGGTTTCAGCAGCTCGAACATTTGGCCAGCACTCTTTCCGCACTTATGCAACGCTATTGCCGCGACTTGATTCTCATTAACGGCCCACTCCATGCTAATAGTTTGCAAACTGAAACCAAACTGACTGGTATTCGTTACTGTTCAGTGCATGTATTTTGAAAAAAGTCGCCGGTTCTATTCCCGCAAGAAGTTTTGAACGATAAGCGTTGGAAATTGTGTAACAGAACTTAAGGCAGGACTAGGTATACACATAGCTCCCACACAAGAGAACTGGACTGATGGATGTACGGAAGGTCTAAAAAAGCCTATTGGAAAAGGATCTCGGCTTGTAATTGCACACGCTGGTGGTTCAAATGCATTTGTCAAAAACGGTCTTCTAATCTTTAAATCTGGATCGAAGTCGGGTGACTACCATGATGAGATGAACTTTGACAATTTCTCAAAATGGTTGAGAGATCAGGTACTGGACCAGCTAGAGGAACCGTCGGTTGTTATAATGGACAGCGCCCCCTATCACAATAAACTAAAAAACCGAGCCCCAACTTCATCAGCAGCGAAATTGGAGTTAGTTAATTGACTAGTAGAAAAGAATGTTGCGCAACTCTCCAATGCTGAAAATTGAATTGTATGGTTTAGTTCGACAAAACAAGACATCCCCGCAGAACAAATCGTCGACTTGATTAGATCAGCAGGCCATGAGGTACTCAGGCTACCACCATACCATCCGGACTTGAACCCAATTGAGAATATATGGGGTACTGTAAAATCAAGAGTGTCGGGTAGAAACACCACATTTAAGCTAGATGACATCAAGAAAATAGCAGAAGAAGAGCTTGCAAAAATTTCTGCCGCGGAATGGAATGGTGTTTTTCTTTAACTACAGCAGACAGAATTGTCTTTCGGAAGCATTAAAGTCCAACCAGTTGGTGGTTTTCCAATTAGTTATGCTTTTAATATTGAAAATTAATAAGCTGAATTCGACTTGAGTCCGGGAACGAATATGAAAAGTAGAGAGTACGGTCATCAGCAAAAGGATATATTGAATTACTTGGAGCAGACAAGTGATCACTAATAAAAATTAAAAAGGGTGTCGGACATACCTAGTACTAGAAAATGTTTTCGTCCACGAAAGGAATATATTCATTCTCAAGAACCAATGAACGCATGCTCTTCAACTTGACGGCTATTTGACAAGTGGCATTTATGCAAAGTTCCCGTGTAAAAATTTTTTTGCCTGAGCACTTGTTAAGTTTTTAGGAAAATGGGACAGAGAGAGAAAGAAAGATTTATTTTTGGGCTCAGTGGTTATTTCGCTTCATGGGTGGCATCCAACATTGAATGGGGAGACGAATTGATTAGTGTAATTGGTCTTGTTGTTGTATTCTGGCAACCATTCTTTTGTAGGATTTTAGTTGCCTGAAAAAAAGAATGTGTTTAGGCGCGGCTGCTGTTGAGCTCTGAACTGTCCTATTTGGAAGCCATTAAGCTACCACTGGAGTCACGGCCACCCGTAATTATCGTAATTAGCCTGCAAAAATCGACTACAAAAAAGGCGAAATCTTTCGGATATCGCTCTTACTGAAAATCACACGAAACTTTGTGTATCGCACCCTGAATAGGCCACAAGTCATCAAAACTGTGGATTATCGAATTCATTGAAATCCCCATGCAGATAGATATCAGCAACGACAGCAAGTCGCGCATCTTAAAACGACCTACTTACAGAAGCATTGAAACAGAAACGTAAAACAAAGTCGGAGGGTCAGAGACGAATTCTTTTTATTGACGAGAAAATGTTCATAGTTTAAGAATCGTTCAAGAAACAGAACGATTGAGAATACGCTCTGTCATCACGACGTGGTAACCGTCCAGCTTCTATGATGGTTTCGTGGGAAGTTGCCTACGATAGTGTCACTTAGCTCCATTTCTACCGAGGTTTTGGAATGTGTATCAAATGGACGTTTTATAGAACGTTGTGGAGCTCCTCAACAAAACCTCAACCTCAACAAAGGAACCGTGGACCTTTCAGTAAGTCTACGCTCCAGCTCATAAGGCAAAAACGACTCAAATATGACTCAAAAACTAGGTTCCGAACTTTATTTCGACGGATGATTGGCCATCTGGTAGCCCAGACCTCCATTACCCATCGAACAAATAAACTATGGTCCGTTCTGGAGCCTATTGCTTGCACGACTAGACATCCAAGTATTGACTCCTTGAAAGCGCCTTGTCCGAACAGTGGAAAACGTTCCACTGGAGACTATTTCTTGCACGACTAGACATCCAAGTATTGAGTCCTTGAAAGGCGCCTTGTCCGAACAGTGGAAAACTTTCCAATGCATGAGGTGCATACCGCAATCGTCGTTGCAGGCACGTCAAATGGGGGCCATTTCAAATAAGTTGTTCTGCCATTTGTAGCCATTGAGTGACCCAATAAATAGAAAAAAAAATATTTGAAAAATATTTATTCATTTTCATTTTATTAGCCAAAAATCGTGTACCCAAAACATTTGTTAGTACTAGGTACAATAGAACCAAGCCCTGGAGCACGCAAGACTTGTAACCGTCCAAAACAATTTAAATTGCCCGTTCCGAAAGGTAATTGCATTGAAGAAGGGATGAGTCGATCAAAAATCCACACATTTTCTTTAGATAACGCCGAACGGCTGCGATTTCAAGAGACCTTAAATTCGAAATGGAACAGCGGTTTGTTTGTTGTTAGTATTTCTACACGCGGAGTTATCTATGTTCCAATCACTTATTACTTCATTTCAATTCGATAAGTGTTCGGTCCAAAATTATGCTGATGACACCCGTTTGGACTCAGTAAGTCTGGATCCCACATTAGTCTTGATATTACTGCCAGGCATATTTGGCGACATGAGCTAGATGTTATTTAATAGAAATACTCCAAGTATAATGCTTTATATAGGTCATCGATTCTTCTCTGCTCTTGGACTTGTATAATCAGTCGTTAAACCTTTTTGTGGCTGTCTATAAGGACAGCTTCCATTTTATGCTCTGCGAGGTCTACTTTTAAAGCTATTAAAACAGATTATGTCGATTTCGTTCGGTCTCCGCGTCCGCAGTACCGTTTTATTAGCTGGCATAAGGCTGAAGCCAAAACTTACATATTCTTGTCGAACTCCTCCTGTTATTTTACGAGGGTTGTCTGAAAAGTTTCCAAACAATGATACAAGACATTTTTTCTCAATTTTTTTTTTTATTTTTCTACATAGTCGCCTTGTAACTCTACACACTTCTCCCAGCGATGCTCCCATCTTTCTAATCCGTCCAAATAGTACTTGGACGTCCAAATAGTGATTGCCTCCTCATTTGACGAAAATCTCTGTCCTCGGAGCGCAGTTTTTATATGAGGGAACAAAAAGAAGTCGCTTGGGGCTAGATCTGGTGAATAAGGCGGATGGTCAAGCAGTTCAAACAGTAATTCATGGATTTTCGCCATGGCAACCGCTGAGGTGTGAGACGGCGGGTTGTCTTAGTGAAACAGGATTTTCTTTTTCTGGAAATGTGGCCGTTTTTCCGTAATTTCTGCCTTCAGATTGGCATGTAAAGATGCGTAGTATGCTCCTGTAATGGTTTTTCCTTTTTGAAGATAATCGATTAAGATAACTCCTTTACTATCCCAAAAAAAAACAGTCGTCATCACTTTCCCAGCCGAAAAAAACAGTTTTTGCTTTTTTGGAGCCGGCTCGCCCTTTGCAGTCCACTGCTTTGACTGAATTTTTGTTTCGGGCGTATAATGGTGTATCCAAGTTTCATCTACAGTAATTAATCGGCGCCAAAACTCGGACTTATTGCGCCTAAACTGCGCCAACAGAGCGTTGGAAATGTTCATTCGAACGTGTTTTTGGTCTAACGTAAGCAAACGCGGCACCCAACGCGCGGACAGCTTTCTCATGCCTAAATCTTGATTTAATATGTAACAAACACGTTCTTTGGGCATTTTCATAACCTCTGCTATCTCTCTCACTTTAATTCGGCGGTTGTTTAATACCATTTGGTGAACTTTAGCAATGTTACCGTCAGTGGTTGCAGTTTTTGGACGTCCCGAACGTTCATCATCTCCCAAGCTCTTACAGCCACGTTTAAATTCAGCTGCCCAAAATTTCACTGTGGTAAATGATGGTGCAGGTCCCCATACACAGAGTCTAACTCATTTTTGATTTGCGTAGGCGTATTGCCTTTCAAAAACAAGAATTTAATAACAGCTCGATACTAAATTTTTTCCATTTTCACCAAAAACACTCACATCGACTCACTCAAACGACTGTCAACTAAAAACTGCGCGTCCAAAATGACTGAAACTTTAGTAAGTAACTGTCAAAAGATGCACAACTAGCATTCACTAGCTTTTATTGACGAATGCCGCTATCTTTACGTTGCGGTCGGAAACTGCTATTTCGACTCTTTTTCATACATATATGTAGAAGAGCATTCTATCTTCGAAATAGTTGACCATCATTAGCAATATTTAATTTACAATAGAACTTGCATTTGCTACGCAATCCAGTCAAGTGTCAGCACGACAGTACAGCATCTTCCCTTCTTTCCATCCAATGTCATGCATGGCTTCGCATGCAATATCGCATAATGCTTGAATCGCAATTTGAATTTGTATTTTCTTTTTCTGTGCGAGTAAGTTAAAAAAAAGCTTAGGCTAGACTTGGTCCTACTTAACCCTAGTAGACTCTTATAATCATAATCGGTATATGTATTATTATCCTCATGTTTATCCATTTGGAAACCTCTAATCTAAGCATTATATTGTATTTGTCTTAAAAAACTGAATAGGATCTTAAATCTGTAATTAAAGTTTCTTGTTGAAGACTGCTTTTGCCTCTCTTAAAAAAATTTATATTTTATCGTAAGATCAGAAGCTTGATATTAGTAAAACCTAACCTTTCATAGGCTGGTGTTCTATGTTAACTTTCTGGTATTTTATGTTAATGAGCCCAGCGTTGCTATGTGATCTGTTTCTTAAATATCCGCAAGTCATTGTCGATTTTCCCAACAGATGGCTTTAGTTGTAATAGGAAATAATCGTACATATGCGCACTAGCTCGCTTATATTTGCTTCAAACCGAAGATAATTCCCTAATTTATTTGACACAAAAAGTCTGGAACACTTAAAAACAATATAATCAACTTAAAATTCTTGGCGCGAATGGATTATGAATAGAAATGGATGTACTCGTATAGTTAATTCGACGCAATGCCAAAAACAAATTTTTTCTTGGATACAAATAACGAATGCTTTTCGTTTTTCTTTTGAAATATATGATAAGTGGAGTTTTCTAAGCATTATGACATAAAGGGAGTGGGGACTTTTAACACCTTAAATTTCTTTCCTTCACTATTCATCACCATCATCGTCACATTTTACACAAATCGTAACCTGCTACATAATTCCCTTATCAAGATATGTTTTATTTATTGTTTTTATAGACTACAAAAACAGCAAATTACATATGTAGGTTCTCAGTTCCCCAAGAAATATGTACACAACACTGTTTTTTAACACGTCCCTACATACGAGTACAAGCATACTCGTACCTATATGTAAATATTTGAAATCAGATACATACGAGTAAGCAGCTCTCTTTCATTATACGACTATGTAGCTTTCGTAAGGTGAAATGATGTTTTTCTGCATCACTATAGTATTTGTGGCACTGTTTCGTGCTAACTCGTACCCGGAAAGATACGAGAGTACGAGTACAATTCATGCATGCAGTCGCTTGATGAATAGCTCAGAATACACCACAGCGTTCACCACGTCACAGCGTAGCGCAGAAAAATACTGCAGCAGAATTGTCCGTATAGCATCTTGGTCATGCTTCGGGGTAACAACTTTGCCGAGTTGACCAAAATATTGTGTCCTCTCTGTCGGGTGATCAGATGACATGGAATACCCAAAATTAGCTAGCTTTCCATCCATTAATTTTGGCACGAGATTCACCTTTTGTGCTGCATTGAGTTCTGACATGGTATGGTGTAGTTTATTTAAATATGTGTGTACGAGTATGTACTGCCAGAGAAGGGTCTACACTTCCAGAAGCAACATGCTGGTACAGAAAATCCATAAATCATCTTAAATTTTCCGCAATGCTATGGAATGGTAAGGAATGGTGGTCATATCATTTTGACACATCTTGCTGCAATCAAGAGAAAACCGTCACACCAGCCACTGCCAGCCAGTATTTACCCGTACAAACTGCTGCTGCATTTCTGTGTTGAGGATGCAGATTCGCATCTGTTCTTTTCCTCCAGAGATTGCCCACGGCCAGTTGGTTATACATATCTTGTACTCGTACTCCCGAATGTGACAAGCACACATTGCACTGGCAATAGACTTCCATACGGACACTTGCATATGGTACGAGTACATTGGTTATTTTTCAATTTGCGAATTTTGTCGTTGTGCTTGGTGCTGCAAGTCATTAGCACACTCGCTCAGTAAATACTGCAATCACAGAGCAATGTTTCATTAATTCGGCAGAGGTTAGCCGCCATGCCAAGCGCTGGTAATGGCACTGTCACTGGCACTTGGATGCCGATCCACATACTTGAACCAGTATTTGATGGTTGCAGGAAGAAGAAATCTTCGGCCGGGTAAATGTTTAATTTCTCTTTGGGTCATCTGAGATGGGTACAGCATGGAATTATTTATTCCATGTTAATTGTATTGATGATTCTTATCATCTTTGCACACAGTAGGGAACAGCTTAGGAGGAGGCAATCAACGTTTTATGGGATTGTGGGCAATAAGTCTTGGCTCTTAAGACAGTGTCCCGTTGCGATTGAGTGCACTGGCAAAAAGTTGTTTCTGCTCGTACATTTTTTTCCCCCCGACAAATAAATTTATGATTCTGATGATCATTATATGTACAAGTATAATCTCTTCTGCAAAAGAGGATGCAAGGCATTTGGACAAAACCCTTAATTAAATATGTGAACGAATATGTGATTAAGTCTCAAGGTTGGTGCAGAGGAACTAAATTTCCTTCTTTAAGAGTCATCAATTGTATTTTCTTAGAACAGTCATTAATTATGTTTTTTAGGTTAGGTATATGGTTTTTGCAGCACATCCTGGCACTTGAAGAATTTCAGTGAGCAATCATTAAACTTTTTGTAAGATGTCTTTAGCCAACGTATCCGAATGGGGTTTCTTTTCTGACAGAAATATTTCCCTTAAATAAATGAATGGTGTAGATTTCTCACGGCTCCTTTTTAGTTGAAATTCATGTAACATGAGATATCCATGTAGATGTATTTAATTATATGCACTTTCAAGTGCTTAATTACATATATGAGGAGCTGCGGTCTATGATTCTGCCTAATAGGCTTTTAATCATAATGAGGAGTCATTCATATCTCTACATACTCGTATTTGTCATCAATATATACTTTATACTGCAGATAATTTTACAAGATACAGGATGCGGCAGAACCATTTGAGCAGTTTTGAGGGTCAGGTGATGGGGGTAGGCAGCTGCACTAGGTTTCCTTTTGTTCTGTCGGTATCCCCATTTAGTAGCAAACATGGTTTGGACCAGAGTACATCGTGGCTTTGCCGTGTGTGCGTTTTATGAAAACCACCGATCTGTGATTTCGACGCAAAGAGCTTTTCGGCGGCACTTTAACATTCCGCGTAATAATGCTCTTCCTAATTCAGTCCTGGATTCGGCAGTTGGAGGAAATTGGTAGCACACTAAGAATAGATACACATGGCCGACGTAGATCCATCAGAACACCAGAAAATGTGCAGCTAGTGAGAGCATCACTCGAGCAATCGCCAAAACGTTCTGATCGAAGGTACGCTATTGCATTGGGGGTTTCAGACCGCAGTTTGAGGCAGCATTCTTCAGCAGCGACGAGGCACATTTTCACGTGACCGTGAATTCCGGGCGTTACGTTTCAATGTTACAAAATTTTCTGCAACCCTTGGAAGTGGTTGTTGAAGAAGAGGGATTAGGGCATGTTTGGTTCCAATAGGATGGGGCTACAGCCGACATAGCCCGAAATTCTCTAAATGCTTTAAGAAAAATGTTTCCCAGACGTCTAATGTCTTTGAGAGGTAACGTGGGGTGGCCTGCACCGTCGCCGGATTGAAGCATATGCGACTTCTTTCTTTAAGGATAGCTTAAAAAAAAAAGTGTTTAAACGTCGTCCCCAAAACCTGCTAGAGCTAAGGCAGCGAATTGTTGAAGAAGTGAACGCGATACTCCTCGAAATGTGTTAACGCGCTGTTTAAAACTTTAGAAATCGGCTCCAGCAATGCATTGCAGCTAACGGTCACCATCTTAAAGATATTATTTTTAAAAATTAATGCGTATAAAATAGTAAGTTCTATGGATTTCAGAAATAAAAACATTTGTTTCATATATACTCCGTTTTTTTTTTATAACTCTTCAAAACTGCTAAACTGGTTCTGGCGCACTCTGTATATGTTGCCCTTAGTTGACTAAAAATATGTATAAAATTATCTGGTTTTTATTTCGTGCACACGATGACGATTTTGCGAAAACTTTTTTCTAGCCAGACAAAACACTCGAGAACCGATCTATTGAATTTGTTATTCTCGTAAGTTACTTTTAATAAAATCGTTCAGTTTTTGTAGCAGGGTAAATAAGCGCTGCCTATAAAATCAGCATCTGTCGCATGAGCTCAAATTAGGATACTGTCGTCATATAGCGCTGCGGGAGTATCACGATGGACGATGATGTCCGCTGAATTTTTAAGGCATCTATATGCTTAATTTAAGGTCTGAAACATCAAATCCTGGCGGATTTATCGGCGCCCTCATCTCCCACGAATCCATTATGACTTGCGACTCAAACAATTTTCAGCGAAGTCATAAAAAAACGTCTTGAATTCTCAAACTGGTTTGTAAAGGGTTGAAAGGTTGAGCAGGGCTCTAATCATGAAGGGAGTTTTAACAAGAGATGTAAGATTTCTTTTTTGAATAAACCGAACAATTGTTGAGATATCTCTGAAGCCTTTATTGATTTATAAAGTATTGTAGATACATCGTGATTATTTATGGAACATGATATCTTCCAAATGCAGACTCTCATTCTTTTCCTTAAATTTTCAATCACTTGCGTAGATGTTGCTTTTAACATAGCGCTAAAGAAGTCTAACGGTGTTAAATCGCACGATCTTGGCGGGAAATGGGTGTCTCCGAAACGTGAAATTACGCAGCCAGGAAACTTCAGGCGCAATAACTCAATTTTCGCGGTTTGTATGGCACGTAATACTATCCTGTTGAAAGTAAAAGACGTCCATGTCCATATCCTCGAGCTCCGGCCACACAAGATTATGCGTCATGTCTCGGTAGCCATTGACGATAATGACTTTTCCGTTCTCATTTTCGAATAAGTACGGCCCTTCGGTCCATAAACAGTTACTCGTTCTCGGTGTATTAGCATCTCCTGAATTACTCACGGATTTTCGTTGTCCCAGATGCGACAATTTTACTTATTAAGATAATCGCCAATGTGGAAACGGGCCTCATCTGAAAATCATATTTCCGGATGAGGCCCGGAACACTTTTCGACGTATAACGTGCAAAATTCGTACGAATTTTTCGCCGCGATTGAACGTGAAATTTCGTAATAAAATTCAACGATCTAGATCTTTTCTTTCACTGTGTAGCGAATCATGGTAAATTTCTCAAATTTATGGATGACATCTGTCAGCCAATCCTGCGTACATCAGCTGTAAAATAATAGGCCATGCAAATCCTACACCTCTTGTTGAAACACCCGTTAGTTTCATATTCTGGATTTGTTTTAGAAGCATACGAGGCGGTTGAACCATGTCTCCTTTAACCGATACGTTCTGGCTAAGGCTAATACTTAATAGAACGAAAGTCGATTTCGTATGCTCGCAGGAACCGAAGTTAAGATGTCATTGTCATGTCGTTCAGCTAATAAAAGAAGAAATGTGTTATTGGATCCGTAGTGGAGCCACGTATGTAAGAGAAAAGCCCAATGCGATGTTACAACGAACTTATACTTCTTATGTTTCCGATACTTAAGTCATATTAGCAAATTAATTTCGACCACAAAATTGTTACTCCGTCACAACGAGATTAGCTTTTAATCTTTCGGTTGTCTCTTCATAATCCTGCTAAAGTTCAAGACAGGCTAAATGATGTGTTGGTTTCCACTCCCCTTGTTCCTAAGTGGGGTAGTGCATTCAAAACGAAAGATTTGTCACATAGTGTTGGAATTTAATCTGAATATAATAACTAATAAATATATAAATACATATTTCATTAGTTGGAAATAAAGCAAGCAAATGATCCTTCCTCTCTTTTTTACGTTGTATCATAAATCCCAACCGATTTTGATATCCAAAATAAACACCACACTGTTAGTTGAATTTACGCGGTCCCTACATTTAGCCTAAAAGAGGTAAACCGAAGTTGGTTAAAATTTTGCTTAATTTCTTATTATTTATTTGTAGTTTATACCCTAAACTCCACTGACTGTCCTGACTGTCAACCATCTGTAAACGTGACACACGTTTACAGGCTCCAACGGCTCGAATTTCGAAAAACATATTCTTGGTCACACGTTTTAAAAATTTGAGAATATTTTTGTGCAGAAAGTTATTTATAGCAGAACACTTCTATAAACTTAGTTAGGCTTAAATTTGTGTTGTTACCCAGAACGCTTTATCTAATAACACTTGTTTTCAACTATCTGATCGCCCCCTTTGTTTCAGGCAATAGCCTATGCAGGCTAAAATTGTGATTTCTAGGTGGAATTTCGACACAAAACTGCTTAGCCATTCAGGGGTTTCCAGCTATTCGCTTTGATGAAAACATTTTCCTATCTTCTTTGCCAGCCTTTTTGATTCGATGCATCAAAGAGGAGAAATCAGGACCTCTGTCTCTACCTTACAAGAAATTCTATTGCATCGATTAAGTGCCTATCCTTTCCTTATTGAGTACTACTCTATAAACCATAAACCACAACTCCTATATATTTTTCAAGTAAAAGAAAGAGAAAATGAGGCACAGCTGTGTCTCCAAGATACTTTAGCACAACATTCCTACACGAATGTATTCTATATTCCTCAGCTTCTATCTCAGTAAATTTACTGAAGTTTAATTTGGAATGAAAAAAGAAAAGAAAATTATGATAATGCCTGACATCTTTATGAATACAGACCTTTGTCACTTCAAAAAAAAAGAAAAGAAAACTGCTGAAGCGATGAAATATTTATATGGACAAGTTTCGTCCTGCCCCAGACTCCAGACTCCAGATATTTGAGCCCACGTTGCTTCATCAAGCATATCCAGATTCACATAGCCATAGAGAAAAAACACCGCGAAGCGTTGGCGTTAATAGGGCAGAGGATAAAAGAACCAACAAAATGAAAACGAAAAGATAAAAAAGGCAGAAAATATGATTACGTATGGCAAATACCTCCACATACTGAGAAGGATAGATGTAGATACCCAACATATCCGAATACGTTTGCCTCCATCTCGAGAGTCGAGACCATGAAATATTAATTTTCATTCTTCCTCGGCATGGTATGGTACTTATCGTACAATAGGAAGCTATTGTGTGTCTGCAATAAGAGGAATGCCATAGGAGCTGGATAAAAGCTTTTGTAGATTTTTTTTTTTGTTTGTTAGTGGTACGATTTGATTTCGAAATGACCTCGAAGCAATCGACTTTTGACGAATTGATTGAGAAAAAACAAAACAAGTTTCAGCTCTGAAAATAATTTGCCATTGGACAGATAAAGAATGGGCGCACGGCTGTATCTTTTGAGCCTATAGAATGAATTACCTACTTCTAATCAAATTACATAAAATTTCGATTGGCTCAAGCTGATAAACAAGAAATGCTTCACGTCAATTGAGCATAGATAGATACGAGTATCATAAGGCAGTCATGGGGCAGTTAACAACTGCACCAGGGGGTAATAAATTGAAAGTGTCTACAAGAAATTGCAAACTGCTTTAATCCATTGATATCCAATTAGACATGAAAAACTCAAGTTAGACATACCATACAATTCCTTGTCGATTGACGTTATTGAATGTTGTAAATTGGTTAAGTTATGTGGTGTTTATCTTTGGCACAACCCTTGATATCAAAGACAGTCAATCGATTATACATATATGAGCTAAATGAAGGAATGTCCTGGGTACAAATTAGTTTTTCATTTTTAAACCTAGATATAGTGTCTGAAAAACAATGTCGTACAAGTATAAAAAAGGAATAATTGATCATATGATTCAGTATGTACGAGTATGTACCCTCGCTAATGAATATTAAGCGTACATATCTTTGTCCACTGTGACGTCTGTGGTGCTTTAAGAACCTAGTTTTTTACTGTCAAACCAGATAAAAATTTGTCGAACAGAGCTTCGAAAAATAGATCCTCTGATTGGAGGTGGCATGCTGCAACAAAACTGGATAATGATTTGAAAATACGAGTATGTTCGTGGATTTTATGTTTATTATTCAATCCAGTTACTTTTGCAAAACTGGTCCTATCGCAATATAAATCGACTTAAAGGCGATCCAGGAGATATGCTAGAGAGGAATAAAATAAAAATATGCGACGTTTGTTACAGCTGCCATAAAACATAGCGAACACTTATCGTCAAGCGATCGTAATGCTGGAATCCACTGCCAGCCACTGCAACTGAAGCCTGCATCAAATGATCTTTATGACCTCTTCCCCAAGCCTGTTCTGCTTTTCGGAGTTCGGAATTGTTCGGTACGCAGAATTCGGTTTTACTCATATTCTGACTACCCTCATCCGATTCAGATTCCGATTGGCCAACGATAGTTTTATGTGTCATAAGGAAAATAAAAAGCTAAACGCTATCTAGAATGTAATGGAGTCTTGTATCTACAGAGAATTGTAGAAGCATTTAAATATCATTTCCAACAGCTTCTTAATAGACATAATATAGATAAGATCATCCTCTCACCACTGTTTCTTCGAACCTTGATTTGGTCAGTAATAAAATAGTCCAAACCCAATCTTCAGACTTAGAGAAGCCCTGGAAAATGTCTGTGACTAAACGTTGCTAAACATTATCTTTAAAAGAACCCAAAGACCACGTAGAATGCATGACTCGTTTAGGGATTAAAAGACGAAGGCCGAGTCAAAAGAATGGATCTAGTAATGCAGCGTATACGAGTAAGTACCTAACATACGAGTATTATAATTGCGGCGGTTAAGAAATACCATTCTGCAATTATATATACCTTGGTATCTAGTGACTCTGTGGAAGAAGGACACTACGCCGCATTTAAGGTTCTGTATTCTAAATGGAATATGCAGGAAAAATCGTGAGATTAGGAGATTTCGCGTACATTGGAGAGGCCACATCAACCGAATACGTGCCAAAACTGTAGCTTTAAGAATCTTCCAATAGTAGTCTTCTGATTTGAGATGTCGAAGCTGCCTCTAGTTTCGGTTCAAGAATCAACTGTTTGGAGACGCAAGCGAATGTTATGTGAAAATTATTAACAGCGTGCCCAATACTTTGTGGTACCCACATATGCTCGAACTAACTTATCTGAAATGAAATGATTGATTCTCTGGAGATTGCAGTCAAGATTTTCAACATCTACCACGAAACTGCTATTCTTGATATAGTATCGTTTCTAGTTTCGTTTCACATTTTCTCCCCTGCAGTTTTAGCTTATCTGCTTTTCAGTAATCAGAATTGTTTATAAAGAAATTTTCTAAAAGCGAGTAGGTGCAGGAATGTTACTCATTTAGATGGAGTTTTATTAAGGCATGGCCCTTATTCACTTTCTGACCGAGTCAGTGGTGAATAGTTCTTATAATCGTCTCATAGACAATATCAGGAAAAGCTCTCAGCTTTTAAAATATCTGATAATGTGCCTAGGCTTGTATTATTCTTTAAAATGTCAACAATATCTTGAGAATATTGATTTTACTTTCTTACAAACATGCCCCTGCTCTTGGAGATTGCAAGTATAGCAGACAAAATGATAACCCATTCGATCACCGAAATCGATAAGAGTTGAATGCGGTTAGTAAAGGGTGTTTCATTAGATGCGTTCCGTTTTTCCAATAGTTATTCTTTGAACTTATGCATTTATCATATTTGTCAACCATTTAATCAGGGAAAGATATAGGCGTCAACAATGTTTATCATGTCAGTTTTTTTTTAGCAAGTTCACTCCAGAATGTGGCTTTGGCAGCAAAATGCCAGAAGTGAAGAGAATATTGCGGCTGTCCGCAAGTTCGAAAGTCAAGGCCACAATCAATCGATTCTGTGGGGTTCTGAAAAGAAGGGCATCTCCCAAACGTAACTGTGTCGTGTTTTGTGAAAAGACTCGGATATACGACCGTCCCAGACCTAAAGCCAAATGACCATCGTGGACGCCGAACATTCGCTGATTGGACATAGAGTGAAGTTAGAAGACTATCCGGATTTTCACCGAAAAAAACCATCCGCAATGACGAGGCGAATTTTTGGTTAAATTGAAGCTGATGAGCTCCGAGGATATTTGGTCTCAACAGGACTATGCCACACAGCGTATGTCACAATCGACTTATTGAAAACGAAGTTCGGTAATGACCTTATCGCCGGTAATGGGTTGCCTCAAGTGCTCAAGTGGTAATGGACTGGCTTCCAAATCTGAAGGTTCGGTGTTCGAATCTCAACCCGGCCGAATCGCCCGAAAGACATTAATTTTTTCAGTTAAAAAAAAAACCAAATAAGATGAGTAGTTGACTAGAAATCAAAAAGAAACCAACTTCCACTAAGAATTTAGTCGCCCCATTAAATGTTGGATGCCACCCATGGAGCGAAATAACCACTGAGCCCAAACATCATTCTTTCTCTCTCCAAAAAAACACTTAACACATGCTGCAGCATTATAAATGTACCATACCCACTTGAGTGTTAAGTTATTTAAAAATAAAAAAATGGGCCTGTCAACTGTCTGCCCCGCTTCTGCGATTTAACTAGACATTTTTCTTTGGGGCTGCCAACATTCGTCATACAATTGCTGGAATATCGAGTGAACTGTGCGAAAATTGGTTCTACAAAATCCGGTGATGAATATGAATACGCCAAAGTGCCGAGCGGAACGCGTCAGACAGACCAAATAGTTAATGCACAATTCTGTCTTGGTGTTTTGAAGCGTTTCGTGCATACGTTTCGTCGTATTCGGCCGCCAGATCAACACTTGTGACCACTTTTTTTTAGCTAAAAATCGCATTTTAACTGTCAACCACTCCCGGTACTCGGCTGATTTGTTTTTCTTATTTTAAAAAGTCCTGTATACTTTTTAACCCAGCTTGTAGCGCATCCACTAATGCCAGCGGTTCCGTGGAGGAATTTGAATGGCGGAATGGAATGGAATAACATTTTATAACTACGAGGGTTGTCTGAAAAGTTTCCGACCGAACAATGATGCAAGACAGTTTTTCTCAAATTTTTTTTTTATATTTCTACATAGTCGCCTTGTAACTCTACACACTTCTCCCAGCGATGCTCCCATCTCTCTAACCCGTCCAAATAGTACTTGGCGTTTTTCTCTGCAAAATAATTGTTCACGAAGGTGATTGCCTCCTCATTTGACGAACATCTCTGTCCTCCGAGCGCAGTTTTTAGATGAGGGAACAAAAAGAAGTCGCTTGGGGCTAGATCTGGTGAATAAGGCGGATGGTCAAGCAGTTCAAACCGTAATTCATGGATTTTCGCCATGGCAACCGCTGAGGTGGGAGACGGCGGGTTGTCTTAGTGAAACAGGATTTTCTTTTTCTGCAAATGTGGCCGTTTTTCCACAATTTCTGCCTTCAGATTGGCAAGTAATGATGCGTAGTATGCTCCTGTAATTGGTTTTCCTTTTTGAAGATAATCGATTAAGATAACTCCTTTTCTATCCCAAAAAAAAACAGTCGCCATCACTTTCCCAGCCGAAAAAACAGTTTTTGCTTTTTTTGGAGCCGGCTCGCCCTTTGCAGTCCACTGTTTTGACTGAATTTTTGTTTCGGGCGTATAATGGTGTATCCAAGTTTCACCTACAGTAATTAATCGGCGTCAAAACTCGGATTTATTGCGCTTAAACTGCGCTAACAGAGCGTTGGAAATGTTCATTCGAACGTGTTTTTGATCTAACGTAAGCAAACGTGGCAGCCAACGCCCGAACAGCTTTCTCATGCCTAAATCTTGATTGAATATGTAACAAATACGTTCTTTGGACATTTTCATAACCTCTATTATCTCTCTTATTTTAATTTGGCGGTCGTCTAACACCATTTGGTGAACTTTAGCAATGTTATCGTCAGTGGTTGCAGTTTTTGGACATCCCGAACGTTCATCAACTCCCAAGCTCTTACGGCCACGTTTAAATTCAGCTGCCCAAAATTTCACTGTGGTAAATGATGGTGCAGAGTCCCCATACACAGAGTGCAGCTCATTTTTGATTTGCATAGGCGTATTGCCTTTCAAAAACAAGAATTTAATAACAGCTCGATACTAAATTTTTTCCATTTTCACAAAAAACACTCACATCGACGCACTCAAACGACTGTCAACTAAAAACTGGGCGTCCAAAATGACTGAAACTTCGGTAAGTAACTGTCAAAAGATGCACAACTAGTATTCAGTAGCTTTTATTGAAGAGTGCCGCTATCTTTACGTTGCGGTCGGAAACTTTTCTGACGTAATGATATCAATTACATTCGAAACCAAAATACAAATTTCATTGACATCTTAAACAGACGTCCTTTTATTCAAATATTAATGAAATTAATTTGTATTTACTGTTCATAATTAGGAGTATGTAGATGAGAGACGGCATTTCAATCTTGTACCATCCCCATACTTTTGACTTAAGAACTTGATGAGTTTGAACTAAAATGTGCCTTCAGAGATTCGTAGTTTATTTGGTTTTATTAAAATCCGCAATTTCTAGACAGGTTTCGGGATAAAACAATTAACCCAAGCTGTGGCTGATTAGTCATAGGGCACCCCATGTGACTATACGAGTATTCATGTTGTTCCCTGGTACACAAAGCTATTTGTACCTGCAGCCAATGGTATGAGCTCCGAAGAAGACGTCTTCTGAAGACATAAAATGGTTCGGATGAACACATTGAACACTTAAATTCAATTATTCTAAACAACTTACGTGTAAATAAATCATTTTGCTATATTTGTCTGTGGGCTGATATCTTTTGTGTAAACATACTGCTAAATGTTCTCGGACTATAATACCATACACCATGTTCTTTAGATTAATCTACGACTTTATAGATACCTAGCATTTCATACTAATTTCCAGATTCATGGTGCCTGTGTTCATAACGTAGATTTGCATAGGTACATGATGTTCACCAACGAACATACAAACATATTTGTACGAGTACTCGTATCTTGGCTATGCCATAGGCACATTAATACAGCAAATTGGAACGTGTGAGTAAAAATAAAATTCAAATTTTCGATTGAAGCGAAAAATAACGGCGGACTTCATGGAAAAATGCTTTTATCTTCGCATTTTCTTTGCTAATTAATTTATTTTTTTAACAACGAAAAGAAAAGCTTTCAATTTTTCTACGGCATCTGTATCCTACAATTAGCAGACATGTACATACCTATGTATATGGTATAAAGCAACAAAATCTTAATACGCAGACATTACTGTTACGAGTAGATAGGCTTCGATTTGAAGCTTCATATGTGCATACGAGTATCTCGATATTCGTTTTTTTTATACCATATGTATGTATGTAATTTTTTTTTTAAATTCAGCAATCGTGACCTCAATTCTAAAGCAATGAGAACATGTGTTCAAATTGAATTTATTAGTTCGACAACTCTATCAGTCAGCCTGTACTTGTATAAACTACGAAAAACTCACGATTTCAGTGCGGATAAACAAATTCTTGGTAGCTTGAGAAAGGCCAATTTTATTACCTGGAAATACTTGTTTACACACTTGGTGTACACAATTCTAGAATTTTCCCTGCAATCCTTTGTGAAGGCAGAAATTCCAATTCAATTCAATCCATTTCATTTCATTTCCCATTCGCGCGTCTTTAGAGTTCAAGGAGGATCAAATACCACACGAACTCGAAGTCATTTGCGCGACAATCATTTTGGCACCATGCATCTAAAGAGTACGAGTACGGGCACAATTTAGTACTTCAAGTGCAGTATACTTGCACTTGAACAAATAAATATAAATGCAAGTAGTAGTATGTGTAGAGGTGTGGACACCGAAAGAAAGACAGTGGAGAGAGAAACAGTGTTAAAACTGCAGAAACGTCAGAAATAACGAGCGAGTTCATCGCCGATCTGGCGCGTTTGCTGCGCTCGTCGGTCGTATTTATTCCGTTCCAGCTTGAAGAGCACGAGTATTGCGAAACGTATTCTGATTAAGCGCCGTCACGTCTGGCTGACGCTGCAGTTTATTATTGTAAATTTGTTTATATTTATACATCGGTTGGTATTTTATAGTTTTAAGCTCGTCGATGTCTGCGGTGAATCATAGGAATAGACTCTCATTTGCATGATAAGCAGAGTTACGCTTACAATATGCAGCGTCATTAGACATGCACTGTGATTTAGCTGTCATTATGTTGCAATTAATGTTTTTATTAGCGATTTTTTTGAACCTTTGTACATAGGTATATAAGTTGAAAAGTGATTGGGGTTGACAGCACATTTTTTCTTCTCGTTTTAATCAATAAGTTTTTTTGTTGGAGGGCGGAGCAGTGACGGTTACATTTTCAAAGGTAGGGGTCAAACTGGCATTACATCAAGGTTGTGGAAGTCGGCTGCAACTAGCGTGGTCATTACACAAAGCTTTCTAGATATCCGATGTAATTAATTCTAACTATGACCAATTGTTGCATACTTTTGGATATTAATTCTTTCAGTTTTATAAAGGTTGTCACAAAGGCAATAAGCACGCTAATATGATACAACAAAAACATTATAGCCAAATGTCGATCACGACCTACGAGTACTCTCTGCACTCATAGGAGAATGTCTTATTTTTTTAATACTGATTGGATGAAAAATTCTGTTTCTTTGCCGATTTAAAATGGCCAGATAGCGAGAAATTTTACTATGTTGAGGTAAGCCCTATTTCGATTCCATGTATTGTATTTCAATGTAAATTTGTTTGAAGCAGGTCGCTATATTCTCCAATAGTTCAAATCTTTATTTTCTTCCTGTTTTTTAACTATTAAAATATCTAATATGCATACGCATACGTTGGGTTAAACGTTCTCTATTGGCTTGATTTAGGGGTCTCAATAGAATTCTACAGGACGTGCTGTATTCATTCGCATTTTCGGTGAGCCTCACAGATCAAAATTCACGCGCCAACAGAAGAGTCCGTTGTTCAGTTACTCGCATACGGTGATGATATTGACATAAGAATGCAGCGTGATGTCAGTGGATTTAACGGTCAATGAGGGCAAGGTCAAGTACAACTGTCAACAAGAAAGGACAAACAACATCGATGTCTTGAACAGAACATTATCACCGACAGATATACGAGGGGCGTTCAATATATTCTCGGTATCGATATGAAGGAAAATGCGAATTCAATTTAAATTGTTTTTATTTTTCAATATGATCTCCCCTAACATCAATGCATTTGTTACATCTTGAGATAAGCTTTTTTAAACCCTCAAAATAATAAATTTCCTCTTTCTCTGCAAAATACCGACTTGAGTTCTTCATCATCCGAAAATCTTTTTCCACGAAGACATTTTTTCAAATCCGGAAACAGGAAATAATCACTAGGGGCAAGGTCTGGACTATAGGGTGGGTGTTGGATTTCTTCGAAACCACAATCTCGCGCAGCAGCCTTGGAAGCTCGCGCCGTGTGAACAGGAGCGTTGTCATGAAGAAGCAACACACCCGCTGCGAGTTTACCCCGTCTTTTCTTTTTAATTTCCTCCCGCAAATTATGCAAAGTGGAAGCGTAGGATGTGGCGTTGATGGTTTCACCTTTTTTTTTTGTACTCAATGAGCAAGATTCCCTTTGAGTCCCAAAAAACTGTGGCCATGAGCTTTCGGGCAGACGGAGTGACTTTGAACTCCTTCGGGGGGTCTGTTCCTTTTTTATGCCACTGCATGGACTCTTGTTTGCTTTCAGGGTCATAGTGGTGGACCCATGTTTCGTCCCCAGTAACAATTCGATCCATAACACCGTCCGCGTTCTCACTACACATCTCCAAAAGCTCTCTACAGCATGCGATTCTCACTTTTTATCTGAGGCGCTGTGAGCATTCGTGGCACCCACCTTGCACTGACCTTTGAAAGGTTAAGATGGTCATGAAGAATGGTGTGAATGGTACCAATTGAAAGCTTGGTGATCTCTGCCATCATTTTCACCTTTATTCGGGCATCCTCAAGAACATGTTTTTCGACTTCTTTGATGCTTTCTCCCGTACAAGCAGTAGCCTGGGCGCCGGAGCGGGGGTCGTCCTCAATGCTCTCTCTGCCTCTCTTGAACTCACTTGACCACTTTTGCACAGTTGATAATAAAGGTGCGGAACCCTGGTAAACAGCCACCATCTCTTCATGAATAGTTTTTTGACTTTTTCCTTGCTTAGTGAGAAATTTAATTACAGCGCGATGCTCAATTTTCACCATCATCGCCTCAGTTGCCATTATGATTCTGTTTAACTAGAGATAAAACGCGAATTAATAATCACATTTATATTAAATTTTACAAGAATGCACTAAAATAATAGTATTACTTGACAAATAAGTCAATTTATATATGCAACCACAGCTTCACCCCGATACCGAGAATATCTTGAACGCCCCTCGTAGCTTTGAGGTAGTTAAGGACTTTGTCTACCTAGGCTCCGCTCTCAATTCAGACAACGACACCAGCGCTGAGATCAAACGAAGAAAATAACTCTTGCCAATCGCTGCTTTCTTGGGTTAAAAAGGCAATTAACTAGCATTGCGCTCTCTCGGGCAACAAAAGTGACCCTATATAAGACCTCAACAATCCCAGTCCTGTACTATGTCGCAGACTTTATCAAAAATAGATGGCGGTGCTCTTGGCTACTTTGAGTGGAGGAGGAGATACAACGACTTAGTCAGAAGAGTGAAGGTCCAACGGATGGGTGGGTCATATAGAGCGGATGGACACCAATGCGCCAGTCCGAAAAGTCTTCGAATCCGCCCCCGAATTACAGCGCAGTAGAGGAAAAGTGAGGCTCAAGTGTCGCACGCAAGTGCAAGCGGATCTCAATCCGCTGGATTGAAACTGGAGACCCGGTTGAGGCCCAGGTCCACCCCGTATCGTAGCGCTACGTTAAGTAATTAAGTAACTAATCTATTCTTCACATGTATTCAATGCCTAAAAGTTGGGTTTCTTAGTTTGGACACACAGCAACTTTTCAAAATTTGTATGACTTATACTTAGGTTGTTATTATCGAATGTTGTTTCAATGACCATTACGAGAATGTTGCTTATAATTTGAGTGTTCTCAGCCAAGTCATTTATGTACTCTATCAATAGACAATCTTGCACAACACCAAAAATACTTTTTAGAAAGTCCTGGCTGACTGCAATTTTAACATTAAATTCTTCGACTATTCTCAGTGAGCACTTCACCTCCCGGATCTTATCGCTTTCCAAGTACGGTCGCTCGGAACTGTATATGCAAAAATTCTGCAATATCGGGATAATTCTCTATCGTTCTCTTTAATTTTTGAATTGGGTCACAGGTTGAGCTAATAAAATGTAACTACAATACATGTATTGCGCTATTGACTATCTAGAAGTCAAATTTTAAGTTTATATATACGAGTACATACATAAATACATGTGTCATTATCTTCACCGATCGTCAGTTGTTACAATTTCTTCCGTCCTCTTTGCCTTCCGCGAGGGGTTACGCATTTCGTCCTCTCATCATTTTATTGAATGCAAGTTAAACCCAAAACTTAAAAACGTATATATATTTCAGAAAGTACTTGAGGTCCAGACAACGCTCAACTTCATTGTTTTTACTTCCCTTATCGCGCTTGAGTATTGCGTGTTTCGTTCCTCGCTACATGTTTCGTGAAATTATTAATACCTGCGATATTATCTAGATGGTTACAATAATAAAAAACTAAGCTATGGGCCCTATTTTGCCGAAGGCATCAAATGTCAGGGCTGGGACAATACCACAGTGGAGTTTACGTCTCCATAGCATCTGCAGAGGCCGCTGTCGGTAAGAAGCAGCTTTATTGCATGCGCCCCCAGTAGATTATGGCTTTTGAGTAATGCAACAAGCGTAGATAGTTGAGCACTACCTTTCAAAATATTTTCTCTTGTTCTGGATTTGCTGAATTTCGGCCATAATTGTGTTGAAGTTTCGCAGATTGTTTCAGGTTTTTCCACCTTCCATTGGCTTTGATTTGTATTGTTTGCTCCACTTGCCGTTGGCATCGTTCTCTTGAGCTGTGCCAAAACATGCAGTTCCCGATGTTTTTGTCATTAACTTAAGGTCGCCAGTTTTATTTGTGGATTTCCACTATACTAAGTCACCGTTTTTCCTTGTTGTAATACTTTCTAATCTAGTTCGGAACATTTGATATACGGGGGTAGTATGATAAGTACCTGGTTTTGACAAGAAAAAAACATTTGTGCGAGTATGTGTAAAATATATTTTATTTTTCAACGTAATCACCTTTCAGTTTGTACACTTAGTCCAAAGTTTCTCTATCGTTTGTATTCCATCTAAAATATACGATTATTACAACTCTTCAATATAAGTCTTCGTTTCAGCAATGACTTCATCGTTAGGTCCACATTTTTTTCCGCCGAGTCATTTCTTTATATTTGGAAATAGGAAATAATCGCTAAATCTGGCGAATATTGTGGATACAGGAGCAATACATATCCTAACTCATGGAATTTTGCCATGGCGACGCGACGACGCAAGTGTGTGCGCATGCATTGTCTTGATGGAACAGAGAGAGCGAACGTTTTTCTTTTATAGCATAGCTGAAACGGTCCGAGTTGACGTAATACCCTCCATTAATCGTTTTCCCCTTTTCAAGGTAATCGACGTGAATTATGCTGCGTACATCCAAAAACATTGTAGCCATCACTTTGGGCGCGGATAAAGTCGTTCTAGCCTTCTTTTGCTCAGTTTTTGTCTCAGAAAACCCATTGCTTGGACTGTTATTTGCTCTTTGGTGTGCTGTGATGGTGCTGTGAAATAACGCCGAATTTCTATGTTCGGTCTTATTTCACTTTGCTAAAGTGAAATAAAGCCGAGTTGGCCTTATTTCGCTTAGAATTTATTCACACATTTAGAGAGAGGATTCTGTTTTCACAGATTTTAAATCATCTGGTGTTAGTTCGTTTTAGAAAGTGACATATAAACAGGGGAGTATATACACAAAACTCGCACCCACTCCAAATCCTACAGTGATCCCAAGCAGGAGGGTTGCATGGGGGCAGCATGCCCCCCCCCCTTTACTGACAACATCGAGTTGCAATCAACAAACATTAATTACGGCAAAATTTACTTGTTTTTTAACAAGTACATTTGGCTTTGTAAATTCTTTTCTCTCTGAATTCGGCTTTATTTCACAAACAGTGTTCGGCGTTGTTTCACTTTGTCATTGTCGTTATTTCACGGCACCTGCTGTGATGAATACATGTTTGGTCAACAGTTCTGAACCGACGCCAAAATTCATTTCGATTGCGGTTTAACATCGCCAAACATTCTTTTGAAGTTAACACACTTTCCATTGTTATAAACTGATAAAAGTTTGTCTATTTAAATGCCTATCATTCACAAACTCAACCACGCAGCGACTTGACAGTTTGACAGTATTGTTGTGAAAGGTTATACAATATTTACGAATGATATTACTTTTTAAAAACCAGCGGCAATAATTCTGACCTAGGTTAGGTACCTATCCTACTGCCCTCGTATTATTATACCAGTGTTGAATAATATAAAACATGCTCTCGAGTTTTGACACAAATGAGCTCTCAAAAGAAGTGGCCGACCAGAACTTTGGGAAAAATTTGGATATTACCCATGCTTTTTTTTTCTTAAAAGAACTTAACACTCAAGTGGGTATGAATACACTTATAATGGCTCAGCATGTGTTAAGTTTTTTTTGGAAAATGGGATAGAGAGAGAAAGAAAGATGTTTGGGCTCAGTGGTTATTTCGCTCCATGGGTGGCATCCAACATTTAATGGGGAGACTAAATTCTTAGTGGCTTGATGTTGATTTCTAGACAACTGCTCGTCTTACTTGATTTTCGTTAACTGAAAAAATGAATGATATGTCTTTCGGACAAGGCTGGGATTCGAACACCGAACCTTCCAATTTCCGAGCCAGTCCACTACCACTTGAGCCATGGCCACCCACTAGATCTGTAACAACCAATGTCGAGGCATTCTATATACAGGGTGTCCCCTAATTCGATGGCGATAATTTGGGAAATGATTCCTGGGCATATTCTAAGAAAAAAATCGTTCTACAGTAAGGGTCTATCTCCAAGGTTGACATCATTTATCGAGAATTTAAGAAAAGGCTTAGTTTGGTGTACCCTGACCATGTTAAGGAAAATTGCTCTCTTAGTACAAATGGTAAAAACTTCGTATAGGACTTTATTTTTAGAAGAGATACCAGCATTTATAACGGCCATTAAATAAAGTTGATATCTTATTTGAGTCTTTAGATATCCAATTTATAAGCCTGTTCCATTTTCATTGTCCATATTAATTTTTCATTTTGAAGTCACTTTTCTCCAGAAAACGGCTAATTAACATAACGTTTTACAATTTTTTTTTTATTAAAGTAACAATAATACAATAAAAATCATCATCAAGTTTCCACAGAAACTCACAGATTTTATGATACTTGGAAAAACCTGCAACAGGTAAAAAAAGGAATTGTTGATTTTTTACCAACGTTTCCAACAATAGTTGACAATACATACTCGTAAGAGTGGTTTTCCACGAATTACTAATTTTCCAATATCTTTTTTAAAATTGCATAGCTATTAAAGTCTTTTAGCGTGCTCTTTTATTTGACTACCTGTCAAAACTCCCATTTCCTTATCCTGTTCTTTAAAAGTTCTCAGCAGAGTTAGGTTTTGGGTATGAAGGCCTATTTGGCAAATAGAACTTACAGAAATGGTATAAAAGATTAGGAAAAAAAATTAATTCATCAGTTTAATTTTTTACGCTAAGGTTACAGTTGCTTAGAAACGCTGTTTGAAATGTCAGCATTTACAAACCAAGAATACGCAGACATTATTTACGTTTATGGGCTATGCAATGGAAGTTCAACTAGTGCGTGACAAAAATACCATGAACTTTATCCTAATCGACAACTTCCTAATAAAAGAGTACATATTTATAAATACGAGTACATATCGAAGGCTTCGAGAAACGGGATCAGTTTCGAATACACGACCGAATGCGGGACCTCCACAAGTGAGA